>CM057382.1:60532500-61732500 GCA_030015415.1 Cynopterus sphinx
GGTCGCCAGGTGTGGCGGGGACAGCGGACCCCGGCAGGGTGTGGAGGCGAGCTTCCCGTTCTTCCCGAGGCTCGCATCCCCGTGCTGGCGGTCGTCACCAGGGCCGAACCCCCACAGAGTTCCAGCGAGGAACAGGTCAAGCTGAGGCGTCAAATCCTGGGTAAAAAGCCACAGCACATCATCAAGGGGTGACCTGGGGGGGGGCACAGGCCGCTTTATTGCAGCAAAACTCGTCCGTGTGACACCGCAGCGGTGGACGCACGCACTGCGACTTGCCACAAGTGGAAAATAAAAGACGTGAAGGCTGGCGGCACGCTGCTGCGTCCTTTAGACCGTGGGTTCTGCCGCTCGCGTCGCATGAACCCTCACGGCCACCCCACCCCGAGGGTTATCATCACTCCACCCTGCAGACGAGGAAGCTGTGGCTTGGAGGGGCCGAGCCTCGTGGCGGCCGCGGCACATGGAGCAGCAGACAGTGGCTCAGACCCCAGGGCCTTTTCCTCCAATCGCGGCCTCTTTTGTTCAAAAACAAGGTGGACCCTGTGTTCTAGACCCCAACCGCATCCCGTAACTGAGGAATCCTGGAGCTGGTGTCATCACGCAGCACCTTGGTCATCCCTACGGCCCGCTGGGTCCGGGTGATGGCACAGTGACAGGGCTTCCTGGACCCCTGGGGTGGTTGGGCCTGTGGGGCCGAGGGGGGCCCAGACTCACCCCGAGAACGCGCCCGCAGGTTTACGCAAATGCCCACCGCCATAAACCCCCAAAGTGTCATTTATCATTCATTAAGGAAAGAGCGAAGCCGCCTGAAAACAACAGGAGGGACGGGGGCAGGGTCGCCGCCAGTGGGACGAGCGGGGACAACTGTGGCACTGAAAAGCAGACAGGCTCCTGGCCTCGCAGCGACAACAAATCTAATTAAAACGTGATGCGAGGAGCAGGGGAGAAAATGAGTGTGACCCCATCGATCGCCTCTGCTTTATCCCACCGAGAAGGAGGGTGGAAGTTTCTGACGTGAGAACGAAGCTCCAGAAACTGCTCACGTTTCAAAATGTCACGAGAGGGAGAGAAAATGTGCCGTGGTGTCTGTTCTTCAGCCCGAAACACAATGGCGTTACCTAAGGAGTAGGTGCCTGAGTGTTTCGGGGACACGGGTCAGGGTCCGAGCGAGCAGGCTGGGACCAGGGGTCCCCAAACGCAAGGAGCACGGGGTCACCCATCCCCAGGGCACCCAGAGCTGCCGGCGGCGCCTTGCAGTGAGCCCCACACCCTCCCGTCTGCCGGCGTCACCGATGATCCACGCTAAGACTCAGCCTTTTCCAGGGAGCGGAGCAGAAGGGGAGAGAAACAGCTTTCGCAAAGGCACGTTATTCAGAGATCATGGAGGTGACAGAAGGGGCCGGACTGGAGAGCAGTGGATGTTAATGGTGACAAAGCTGAGCGCCCTCTGCCTCCCGGGTGCCACGGCCGGACGGTCCGCTCAGGACACGAAGCAAGCGCTGCTGCATGAGGTCACAGGGCCACAGCCGGTCCCGCCGCTTCACGGCCCACGTGGGGCGGCATGGGGTCGACGTGCGGTGGGTGATGTCCGAACCGTGTCACGGCCACCAGAAGCCTCTCTCCACTGAGGTTTCAGAGGGCCAGGGGGACGGGGTTCCAGGCGGGCTGTGCTTCCGAACGACTGTAGCTGCAAACATCTGATGACAAGGACAGAGAACACGGGGGACAGGGACAGGGAGCACAACCCCTGGGGAGCGCTCCCAACCTCCCAACCGACGCAGCAAACAAACGTGCTGAGCGCCGTCCAGCCCCCCGACTGGACGCTGCAGTTCAAGCCCCGGCCGCATGGTGGGGAAAGGAAAGGCAGCTTACGGGCACGGGGAGGGAAACGGGGGAGGGAACGGCGTGTCGCCGAGGACCCTTTTTCCGTTTCCTGGGTTTGTTTTCTTTTTCCTTCCTTGAGGCTTGAGAACACTTGGCTCAGGCTCTTGCTCCCCTCTAGTGTCTGAAATGCAGACGGCAGACGCCTCGTGGAAAAAGCGAACAAAGCCCTGTCCATGCCGGTCCCCGGGCCGAGAACCGGCCCGACTCAAACCATTCTGATGACAGCCTAGAAAAGAAAGTCACAGGAGGAAGTCGCGATCTGTCTGGCCCGTCACCCCACCGATCGTGGGTGGCGCTCCTCTTTCCCGGAGTGGTTTCAAGTGCAGGGCCCGGACCAGCTGCGGAAGGAAACTGGATCGTCACGAAATCTAACCGGCCCTGCGTGCGGGTGGCGCTGCCGCCCCGTACATCCGCGACACCCCTGAGCTGTTTGGGCAGACGCCTGGCTCCGTTGTTTGCGTGGTCAGTCGGTGGTTCTGCTTAGATTTGGGTTCTTGCTTTTATTTTTTCCGAATTTAGCCATCATTCTCCCTTCTCACCTTGAACCATCCCCGATAAACCCGAATTCTCACTGTCCGGGAGATCATTAAAAGGGGAGGTTTAGGCTGCAGCGCCACGTGAGACCATGCGACACAGGAAACACGAACGAACGCCGGACGTTTCTGCGTCTGGACGAGGACGTCGTCTCACACGTCCGAACCACCCGCGTCACTGCACAAAGCCACCGCAAGGCCCAGCTTTGTGATAAATGTCACAGAGGCCAACAAAGGGCAGATGACACGTCAGTGTCCAGCGTCGCTGGGACTTACTGCGTGAACAACCCCCAAGGCTCCTACTGTTTCACGGACCGGCCGCCGGCCAGGGACACTGTGAGGACGGACGAGGCTGTGGGAGGCAAGACGGCTGCTCACCGAGGTGTCCGTGTCGTGTCTGTCAGGGCGCCCAGGGGACTGGCAGGACATGGGGGTGAGACCTCCACTGCGGGGGGCGGGGGAGAAGCGAGCGACAGTTTTTCTGAATCCCCGTGGGCAGAGGCTGTAACACAACCGTCCGCAGGCGCGTGACTCCGTGACTTCTCGGCTGCCAGGACATTCGTAATGAGGGAACCACTTTCTCCCGCCACCGGTGAGTTCAGCTTGAGAACCGTTCCCTGTGCCTGCACGTTTTTTTAACCAAGACCGTTATCAAATATTTAGGAATCTGGTTGAAAAAAAAATGAATAAAAGACTCAGAGAGACATTGAATGAACTTGAAGTTTTGCTCACTTGTCTAATAATAATAAATAATGACGCCTGTTATTTATTTTTTTTTAAATCAATTTGGGAATAAAGATGAGTGATTCGTAACCCTCGGACCTGCCTATTCCTTGCCGCGTGATTTGCCGCTTCTCCAAACGTTGGGACGTGGGGCCCACCAATGCCCGCGTCACCCAGGAGGGGAGGCATCGCCTTTAAGCGACTCCCTTTTGAGCAGGACGAAGCGGGACACTTGGCAAGTGCGTGGGGTTGGAGAAGGGAGCGCCTCTCGTCCACCGTCTGTGTTCTCCTCTGACCCGCGTCACCTGTTTGGTGCTCACCTCCGCGCGAGTCACGTCACAGTCACCACAAGTCTAACCATCAGTAACAACTAAAAATAAAATTACCCTGAAAATAAAATCCCTGAATCACGGTTCACGACCGTCAGGGCCTTCAATCGTCTCCGAAGTGGGAAAACAGAAAGGCCTCGTTACAGGTTTTCACGGGGAGCTTGGCCACGGTGAAACCAGCTCTTCGAAACGGACCAAGAACGGGTCTCGTGCGTTTAAGCATTTCTAATGTTCTTTAAATGGGAACTGAAATACGAAAAGGAGAAAGGGGCGAGACGGAGGTCATCTGACCTTGCCAGATAATAAACGACGCCCCAGGCACCGCTCACAGGTCTTCCTTCCTCCATCCCCAGGCCGGTGTTCCCATCCGGCTGGCTTTGGGGGACAGCCACCCATTTGTGAAACTCGCCCTCCCGCCCCCTCTCAGCGTCTCGCTCTGGAGTGACTTGATTTTCTCTTTCGTCACGCACTGTCCTTCATCCCATCCAGCAGAGCTCCGAGGGCGGGTCCCCGGGCGTCGGGACCATCCTAGGGGTCCCCCGCTCCCCGTTTCTGGCTGTGAAGGTTGCTGGGAGAAGGGCAAGTGGATGGAAAGGCACGGCTGTCTTCGGAGGACGAAGCCGGTGTTAGGAACAAGTAGGAGAGAGGGGCGGAGGGGAAGGGCGACCTTAGTTGTTTTAGTTGGTTCATAATTATCCTGTTTTACTCAGCCGCCTGACGGTTTGTTCCAAGGTGGCCGGAACGAGCCTCCGTTCGGCAGGAAATAGCCCCCCATCCAGGCCTCCGGGCTGAGGGAGCCGGCCCGAGACCCCTTTCCGCCCATCTCCCAGAAGGAATCAGCGGCCCCGGAGTGTAATCCGGCTCCAGGAGTCACACCTAAGACAACGCTGAGGTTATTTGGGGCCTCACGTGCCGTCCGCTAAGGCAGGCAGGCCCTGACCCCGTCCCTCACGCTGGCCGCGTTCTGCAGTGCACGTGGCCGGGGCCCGACGGCGCTGCCTCGGTGGGGGAGACAGGGGGAGACGGTAAAGCGGCCGAGGGCATTCACAAGCAGGACTTGCGCTGGGTGTCACCCCGGCGTCGAGGACGGGAGGCAATTCTCAGACAGAGGGGGTGAGAAGCCACTCGAGGGAGCTTAAACCAGACGTGGTAAACCGTATGTGTCGGAAAGGAAGTCCGAGCTACTTGGAGGGGTCTTGTCCCGCAGGAGGTGAGGCCTTAGCACGTCCTACGGCATCGGCATCGCGTTCGAGCGGCCGGAATGCCCCTCGGGGACCCGGAAGTTGGGTTGGGAGCCACCCGACCCCCCACCGCCCGCAATCCCATACTCTGGGGTGAAGAGGTCAGTGTTCCCTGAGGTCCCGCGGGCTCGAAGCCCCGACACACGTGTAAATGGAGCATCCGATGGGCGCTTCGGCTGTGCGTGCTTGGGGAAATAGGGGTTTCTTGGATTTTGTTTAAATTAAGCTCTTTTTAAAAATAAAGGAGTGAAAGCATAAAAGTAATAAAGCTTGGCTTGCGTGAGCCTCCAGGACCTCATGCTGAGTGAAGTTAGCCAGAGATGTGGGACAAATACCATGCGACACCCCCCTCCTGCCCGCCGTTCGAAGCCCCTGAAGCGGTCAAATCCACGGGACAGAGCACCGGATGGGACAACGACACGGTCCCGGAGACGGTGGTGACGCTGGCACGACGCTGCGAGTTCCCCAGTGGCCGTTGGTGGCGTCCGGCGCCCTCCCACCGGGCAGGACCCCGTGAGCGTCGCTGTCGCAGAGCGCTGTGGGCTGGGACGCGTTGGCGGCTTCAGCACAAAGCTGGAAGCACACGGCTCTCTTCGTTGTGGCGAAGTGTAATTTATTCATTTGTCCTTCTTCCGTCGCCTTCTGTTCCGCTGACCGCTCTGTCATCCCTTTTCCCGAGGTCAGTGTCTTCTTTGCTCCTGGAAAGCGGGGAACAGGAGTCCTCCCGTCCCGTTCCTCCTTTCCGGGCTCCTTTCGGCTGTTCTGGGCATCTTCCATCCCGTGCGAAATTCAGAACCGGCTCGTCCGTTCCCAGAGAGGAGACCGGGTTCTGACGAGACTGCGCCCCAGCTGCACGCTGGTCCGGGGGGCGTCGCCATCGGACGTCACGGACGCAAGCGCCTCGTCCACTTGCCGACATCTCCTTGTCTTCCGGTCAGCATCGTTTGTCATCCTCAAACCGGGAGTCTTACATCCTTTTGTTGTTTGTTAAATATCTTCCGAAGCGGATTCTTATTTCGATGGTGTTGTGGGTGAAATTGTTTTTTTTAATTTCATTTTCAGACTGCTCATTGCCAGCGCCTAGAAACCCCATCGATTTTTAAATATTGATCTTGCATCTGGCACCTTCTCCGAGCTCACTTATTACTTCTAATAACTTTTTAGTGGACTCCCTAGGACTTTCTACATACGAGCCATTGATTTTTATCCTTTTCTGATGGGACTGCGGCCTCCTGCCATGTGTCCTGTTTACCAGGCGCCATTGTAAGCTCTCTGCAAACACGAACCGGTTTAATCCTCGCCGCGTTCCTCTGAGACAGGATTATTTTCATCCTCGCTCCGCAGACGAGGGAGCCATGGCCGTCCGCCCTGAGATCAACGCACGGGACCGTGACGCTCATTTCCAGGGCTTGCTCCCAAGCCCACAGCCCAGCGTGGTCGCCTTCCCGCCCGGCCCTGCCGAGTGGAGCCCATGACCCCCATCTGGCCCTGCAGGGGCCGGCATCTCAGTGGGGACAGTGGAGCGCGAGCTCTCTGCCAGCCTGGTTATCTGAGGACAGTCTGGGGCGGGGACTCCCTGGGGGCCCCTCTGCCTCCGTGTAATAACCGGCGACACCTCACCACCCTGCGGCCCCACAGCCGTGCGGCACCCAGAGAGGCCGAGCAGAAGGTGCCCCGGAGGCCTCCCCAGCCCCGTGCACGCCACTCTGGGACCTGTGCCCGGCTCATCAGGACCGGGCAACCGTCCGCTGTTTCCGGAACGAATAAACACATCTGGAGGGTCAAGCTCGGGGTGGCAGAGCCAGGCGTGACCCCGCGGGTCTGTGTGCTCACATTCACAGTGGAAACGTGCGCCCCGATACCAGGAGATGCGTCTGCGATGCCCGCCCAGCGTCTGTCTGCATTTCCCATGGGCCAGCCTGCGTGCAGGGTTGGAGGCTGAGACCCAGGCCAGCACCCTGCCGAGGACGCGGACGATGAGGACGCAGACGCCTCGGAGGTGGCTCGGCTCCGTTGCAAAGCGCCCTGTCTCCCTCTGGTGGCCTCTGGGCTCCATGCAAGTCCACGTGTGTGACAGGGACAAACACGGTGAGCAAAACGCTCCGCTCGTCCCCTCTGTCACCAGGAGGACTCCGTGGTGGCGCAGCACCCCTTGTGCGCCTGCGTGACACGAGGTAAAGGGATTGGGGTGGGCGTCACTGTCTGTTTCTGAGAACTGGCCGCCATCCAGGGCAAAAGGGCAGCGTCGGTTGGCATCGGTGTCAGGAGACGTGGGTCGCGTCTGTCACCACCACGTCCTGTCCACACCGTGTGCTCGCCGTGCATGCAGCTGGGAGCGGGCGGTGGCCCGGGTGCCTCTGCTGTGCCACACGTGGCCCAACATTGGGTCATTCTGTGCTCATGCGGCTTTCGGGGCTAGGGACGCTAGTCTCTTCCCCATTTACCCGTGTGTCGCGAGCCACCCAGCAGACAGGTGGCAGTGCCTGCCTTCGAGCCAGGCGGCCTTCTGCAGGGCGCCTGTCCCCGTTACCAGCTGCGCCCGGCCCATGCTGTGGCAAGGACACGCGGGGAGGGCGCAGGCCGGTGGAGGAGCGCGCCTCGTTCCAGTCGCGGTGGTGACTCTAGTGACGCTTCTGGATCGAGAGCAGCTGTGCACTGGGAATTCACAGCGGCAGTCGGACGACGGTGCACTGGACAGTGTGCGTGTCCCCAGTCCACATGCTGACGCCCACACCCCAGGGCAGCAGTGTCAGGAGGCGGGACCTCAGGAGGTGACGAGGCCACGCGGGTAGGTGGAGTCCCACGGTGGCATCAGTGTCCTTATAACAGAGACCCCAGCGAGCTCCTGCCGCTCCGACCGCGGTGACCCAGGAAGGGGCCCTCGCCAGACACTGAATTTGCAGACGCCTTGATCCTGAGCTTGCCCGCTCCAGACCCAGGAGGAACAGGCGTCTGCTGTCGACAATCCCAGCCTGCGGTGCTGGTCACAGCGGCCTGGGCAGCCTGGGCAGCAGGCTGCTGCACAAACTCCTGATGAACTGGAAACGCGGCACCCTTCGAAGAGCTAAGTGCCCTGTGATCCACTCCGGGGCAAACGGTCTCCACGTCCATTCCCTCGTGCCCCTGCCCTCCGCGTGTCTGCCTGAGGCCTGAGCCCTCGCTCATGGGGCCAGCGCCACACCTGGCTGAAGGGGACAGGAGGCTCCTGGAGGTTCCTGCTCATCCTTCCGTGTCTGCTGGGGCTGGGGACCCGTCTGGCGTGGCCAAGGCCCAAGGTGTGAACGTGGGATCGTAGACGAAGCAACAGCGTAGTTGAAGGTTAAGAGTGAAGTAAAGTGAGGTGCCAGCCGGTGGCTCTCAGACGGCCCCGGTGCTCTTAGCGAGACCCCCGAGGATGGACCACAGAGAGGCAGTGACAGGCCGTTCCCTGGGGGGCGGCCACCTGTCCTGGGTCCACGCTGCCCAGGCTTAGAATGAATTCAACGTGTTTTCAAGAGAAATCCACCCAGAAGCGGCTCCGAAAGGCTGTCGGATCGTTCATTCGCCAGTCATTGATTTTATGCGACCGAGGAAGGCCCAGGCGCCGAGCAGGCAAGACTAGAAAAACATGCACGGCACGAAATTTCCCATTTCACCACGGTTAAGTGAGGACGTTGACATGGTCCTGCGACCCTCACCACCACCCATCTCCAGAACGTTCTCACTTTCCCCAAACTGAAACCCTGTCCCCATTAAACACCACCGCCTCCCCCTTATCCCCAGCCCACGGCAACCACCGTCCTGCCTCCCATCCCCACGAATCCGACGACTCCGGCGCCCGCACAGTGGAGTCGCACGGCGTGTGTCCTTCGTGTCTGGCTCACTTCACCCGGCGCGATGGCCTCCAGCGTCCACGTCGCAGCCTGTGTCAGAGTTTCCTTCCTCTCTGGGGCTGAGTAACAGCCCGCGGTCCGCATGGACCGCATTTTGCTCATCCGTTCGTCTTCCCACTGATGAACAAGAACACGCGTGTGGCTTCCTTGCTTTTTGTGGATGACACTGCTGTGACCGAGGGCGTACGAGCGACTGTCTGTGTCTCTGCTCTGCGTTATTTGGGCTGGATACCCAGAAGCAGAATTGCTGGGTTAGCCGGCAGTTCTATTTTATTTTTTTTAATTTTTGAGGCGCCGTCACGCCGTTTTCCGCAGTGGCAGTGTCTTATGCCCCCACCAGCCCTGTAGGAGGGTCCCGGCTGCTTCACGTCCCCGACACTTGTAATTCTCTGGGTCCTTTCTGATGGCAGTCACCCTGAGCGTGTCGTGGCCTGTCGCGGGGCTTCTGATTTGCGTCGAACTACTGATCGGTGATGTCGAGCGCCTTTTCACACGCTCGCTGGCCATCCGCGTGTCTTCGCTGAGAGATGTTCGTTAAATTCCTTCTCCCATTTTTTACTGGGGTTTGTTTTTGAGCGTGTTGAGTTAATAACGTCACTCCCTTAGCAGACATCAGAAACCTATTATAATATTCCAAGTATTCGCTCACAAACGATGTTTATTTTTAAAAAATCTCCCCAGTCTTAGCCGCGAGTTAGGACAGCTTACCCTTACCGCGCAAGAACTGTGCGAGCTCAAGCAAATTCAGACAATGTCAATTAGTGCTCAGTGCGCCGGACGCTCGGTTCCATGGGCACGAGGTCACACTTACGAAATAGTCCCTCTGGGACCCTAAACACTGTGACAGTCACGACACGGCAGCGATGCCATCGTCTGCAGTCCTCTCTCCTGTTCCTTGAAAATCTGCATTTTCTGAACCACAGCCTGGCAGGTTCCCTCTAATTATCCCGATAGTGCTTCTCTCCGTGTGCCGTGCCACCCACACTCCCACAGCCAGCAGACAGTGGGGTGGACGCTCGTGTCCCGGTCAGCCTGCCCCGCGGTGCTGGCCGGCCCGAGCCTCTCCATGTTGCTCCCTTCCCCGGCCTCCCCACTCCATTCCCCCACGATCTCGCTCTCCTAAACGTGTTAAAGGTTTGAGAGAGGCCGGAGCAGCCGTCTGGGTTCCCCAGAGATGCAGAGCCAACAGGATCGTGTGTCTATACATACATTTCTATAGGTACAGTTTGATTTATTTTAAGGAATCGGCTCATGAGATCGTGGCGACCGGGAGCGGGAGGCCGGTGGGCCCGAGGCCAGGGGGAGCGGCAGCTGGAGCGGAAGGCCACCTGCTGCAGGGTCCCCTCTTGCTCGGGCGTGTTAGTCTCTGTGCTAGTCAAGCCTTCGCCTGACTGGGCAAGGCCCACCACTTTGGGGGAGACAATCCCCTTTACCCAAAGTCGCCTGATTTTAAGTGTTAACCTCCAGAGAACACTCAGAAGAACACATCGGGCCACACAGTGGCATGCTGGCAGGGCGAGCCATGCGATTTTCCTTAGAATCAGGAAAGCGGTGTTAAAAGGAGTGGGTGCGGAGTGGGTGCGGCGCCGGTCCCATCTCAGGGGGTGGGATGGGGTGGGACAAGGGTGAGGGGGCAGGGCCCAGCGAGAAGGGCAGGAATGGGGTGAACCCCCATGTCCCCCAGATCCTGACACGGCCATTTGCCACGAGGCCGTGCTACCTGCACAGATGAAGGTACAGGTGTGGGCGGCAGGAGGCGGGACCCAGGCCCACAGGGCTGGAGGGCGGGTTCTGTGCACCGCTTCCCCCCACACCCGCGAAGGGCGTGGGGTGCAGGGTGAGCCTGGCGTTCCCGTGGGTGGGGGGACCGGGCCTCAGCTGTGGGGCCCACTGTCCCCGTGAGGCGCTCGGCCAGTGCAGGGACAGGCACCTGTCACCTGGTCAGGCTGGTCCCCCCTCCTGCCTGCTGCTCGGAGGGCAACAGCAGCAGCGATGCCCACGTTCGCCGTGAGAATGGGTCCTGCACCGCATGCCCTTGTGGTCTCGGGGATTCAGGGGGCCTCGCTGTCCAGGAGCGTTTGGGCGACAGGATGACGCCCCCCAAGACGTGCACATGCCCATCCCTGGGACCTGCGAGCAGTGACCCAAATCCCCTGCGGACAGGACCCTCTAAGGACCCGTGATGGCGAGATGACCCCTGTGACAGGATGACCCCGACGTCGTCTGCAGCCCGCAGGGGCCTGTACCCCCACTCCGAAGATAAGGGGACCCTGGCTGAGGGCGCAGGCCTGCCGGGGCGGGACCAGGTCGTGTCCTACAGCCCGGGAGCCGCCCGCGCCCCCACACCTGGGTGCTGGCCAGGTGAGCCCCCCAGCTGCGAGGTGGCTCCCGCGTGTTGTCTTAAGCCTCCTCCTTTGAGGAGACTTGTCGCACTGGCTGTGGGAAACCGGTCCACGCACCTGAGGCCGCAGAGGCTGGGCACCTGCCCAGGGTCACCTGGCCCCTGGCTAGAGCCGGGCAAGGACTGCAGACAGCTCAGGGCCAGCCGGGCCCCAGGCCCCCACCAGAGGAAGCTGAAGGTGTTCAACATAAAGCCGTGGGGTGGGGGTGGGGGGGCCTGGCTTGATCAGTGGCTGGTGGGAGGCGTAGAGAAAGTGACAGGTCCCCGTCCTCCTAGACTCTGTGTCTTTGGGTCTGTTTGTTTTGTTTTCTGCATTTTGTCTTCGGATCCCACATGCGAGATCACCTGGCATCCATCTTTCTCTGTCTGGCTTATCTCACTCAGCCTAACACCCTCTGCGCCCACCCACGCTCTTGCAAATGGTAAGGGTTCGCTTTTATGGCCGAGTAATATTCCATTATCTATGCGAACCACGTTTTCTCTCTTCTATCGACAGGCACAGAGGTTGCTTCTCTGGGGTCACTATTGTAAATAATGCTGCAGTGAACCTTGGGGTGCACAGGTCTTTTCAAACTAGCTGTTTTTGCCTTTTTTGGGGGGGAGTAAATACCTTGAAATGGGATTGCTGGGTCATGAGGCAGTTCTGATTTTATTTATTTATTTTTTTTGAGGCACCTCCACCCTGTTTTCTATCATGGCCAGTTTGCGATTCCCCTCTTCCCCACATCCTCACCAACACCTATTTGTTGGTTTACTGATGATGCCACTCGGACAGGTGTGAGGTGATATCTCCTTGCGGTTCAAATTTGCATTTCTTTGGTGATGAGTGACCTCGAGCATCTTTTCATGTGTCCATTGGCCATCTGCGTGTCCTCTTGGAAGAAATGTCTATTCCGGTCCTCTGCCCACTTTTTAATCGGATTTTTTTTTCTTTTGGCTTTGAGTTGTGTGGGTTTCTTGTATATTCTGCATATTAACCCCTTACAGGATATACCCTTGGAGAGTATTCAGCAGGCTATCTTTTTTCTTTACGGCCTTAACCATCAACAGTGAGCGGTAGGCTAAAACACGAACCTACCTTACCTGTTAATTTGTAGTGACCACTCGAACTGCTGAAGGCGTGACACACTCGGATGGGGTTTGTACCTTAAAGCTAATGACGAACCAATTAACCATTCGTACCTAACGCAGCACACTGTGTGACTGCAGAAAACCAAGTCTACACTTGATTGATATTTATAGGCTAGTATTGGGTTTACGTGCATATTATATGATCAGATAAAAGATACAACACCAAAAAGCAGCCAAACAACGTAGCACAGGAAAAGGAAGACTCACATCCAGCTGGAAGGTGCGGGAGTGTTCACAGACGACCCTACAGGCTTATAGGACTTCAGTGTCCTTTCCTCCGAACCTACAAAAGAGTGAAGATACAAGTTGTTCCGACACCAGTGGCTCTACCGTTTGTGCCCGGGGAGGCAGCTTCAAAGATTTCTTAAGGTGAGCCATACATACTTCCACTCCCCCTTTTTGCCTTATTATTAACATTTAATCAATTATTAACAGCCGCTGCCACAGTGCTAGCGACCGGCTGGTGTATTTCTCTAATCATCTCCGTGGCCCCACAAGTCGGCTTACTTTTACTTCCTAGATGAGAAGACACGGACGGGGACAAAGGTGGCTAAATTGTCTCCGAAGTTCACCCAGCTACTCAGTGGCTGAGACAGATTCGAAGCAAAATCTAGGTGCAAAGCCCAAGCTGGTGACCGGGAAGGCATTTTTTATTGCGTTGTTACTGGGTATGTCTCGGGAGGACGGCGGGAGCAGCAGCAGAATGTGGGGCCAAGTGCACAGGCCAGAGTGCCTGGACCTGCCCCTCCGGTGTGTGACTGTGGGCAAGGCGCCAAGTGGCCTGTCACTTGGCGTCCCCTTCTAGTCACTGGGAACACTCACAGGACTTTCCAGGTGAGGTTTTGGGGATAATCACAGGAGTTAAACACGCTTGAAGGGCTTAGAATAGCGGCCGGCACACAATGCAGCACTCACAGAAAGTCCCATCAGTATGATGGGTGGATTTCAATGAAAAAAAAAGTGTAGTCCATGGCCACGCCACCCTGAACGTGCCGGATCTCGGATCTCGGCTGATCGCAGAAGCTAAGCAGGCTCGGGCCTGGCTAGTGCTTGGATGGGAGACCGCCTAGGAAGACCAGGTGCTGTAGGCGTAAAAAAATTTTAAAAGAAGGGATTATAAGTTGACAAGCTCCTTGCAATCTGTGAGGTCAACCAAGGGTTACCTCACCTAAAAAAAAGAAAAAGAAAACACAAAAACATGCTCAAACCGACGTCCTGTCACTGAGCCGGGGGCTGGCCAGCACCATGCCCTTTAGTAGAGAGCCCCCCCCGACCGGTGTTACCCTGAATTATACCACAGCAGGATCTGCATGGCACCCGCCAGCCAGGACTTGTGCATACAACCATCACGGGAGAAGAAAAAAAAGGTCGCTAAGGAGAGTGACCTCCCGAATTCCTTTTTCCTGGTCCGTAACCAATAAAACGGCGTCGTTCTGAATGCACCCGTGACCCCTGCTGAAAAGACGTTTTTGGGATTTAAATTCCTTCCTGGATCAAGTATGCATGACTGATATTTAGGAAAGAACGTCAAGGTCAGCCGCGGGGGCATCTCTGTTCGACGCAGCAGAAACCGAGACGCGGCTGAGAGCTAGAGCTGGGCGTTCCTCTGGGCGCCCTGCGAGTTTAAAAATAGCCTCGTTCTAGTGAGAAACTTCGAGGCACCAGAAGGGGTCGGGGAGGGGGTCAGAACGGCCCGACGCGCTGAGAGTGTGCGAAGAGTGGAGACGCTGCTTCGGATCCTTCTGGATCGGCGCTCAATCCCGCTTTCCCGCTGCGAGTGAAACGGCCCAGCGTGGACGTGAGGGTGGACGTCGACTTTCCCGACTTTCCTTCCTGAAAAGACACGACAACCTAAAACCACTAAGTGGCGAAGTCCCCGTGTCCTGAAGGTGACCCGGGAGCCAGACCTCACCTTCGGCCGTTACGCCAGTTGTTCCCAAGGCTTCCGCCACTTCGGGGTGTGTGATTTTAAATCATGTCATTCTTTATGAATCGTTAGGGGTCTTTTCCCCTCCCCCATTTTAATATTTAACAGGCCGAACTTCTCCATCCGCGTGGGAACGCCACGTCCAGAGGGAACGCTCAGTGTGGAAAAACACTGGCCCTGAGAAGGCTCCGAGTGATCGTTAATTCATCCCTCTCTAGAAGCAGATACGGCCCCCCGCCCCGAGGGCCACAGGGACACTGGGGGCTGAGTCACGGCAGCTCGAAAAGTAACGCAGCCTCCAGGAAGCGGCTTCCCAGTGCACACACTCCTCTTTTAATTCCTTTTTCTTTCTTTTTTTAAAGCTAAGTGTGGTTGGCTCACAGTCTTAAACTGGCTCTGTTGGCAGTAGGGTACGGTGTGGCGGTGAAACGTTTTTACGCCTTAAACGTGGTCACCCACTAAGTCGGGAATCCCTGGTCAGCGTACAGACTCGTCCCGATGCTGTTGACTATCATCCCACCCCCTTCCACCCTCCGGCAAACGTCCCTTTGGTCTCTGACTCTCTGAGTCTGTTTTCCTTTGATTTGTTCATGTGCGCGTTTTGTTTCTGTTCTTTCAGAGTCTGCATATAAGTGAAACCACGTGGCACGTGTCCTCTGTCTGACTTGTCTCACGCACCATGATACCCTCTGGGTCCATCCCTGCTGTCACAAATGGCGAGATCGCGTTCCTTTTCGTGGCTGAGTAGTATTCCACTGTCTGTACGTACTACAGCCTCCATGTGGCTGTCTGTCCAGGCTCACCCGGGGAGCCTCCACGTCTTGGCTGTTGTAAGCCACGCTGCAGTGGACAGAGGGGTGCACGGGTCTTTCTGGATTAGGGGACTTTAACCCGATGTTTGATCTCCCTTGGCACCGGGTCCTTCCCTGTCGGATGAGGTCAGCCCAGCACGTCCACAGCCGTTCGCTTACCTGCAGCAGTATGAAGATGGCGAGCGACGAGAGCTGTCCTGAGTGCTCAGTAGAACCCGGGCCAGGGGACCTCGGTTCCGGCCACTCGCTCCTTCTCGGTAAGGAGCCGTAGCCACCGCTCTCTACTGCTCCCCCGGGAACCCCCCTGCTGGCCGGGACTCTGCATTCTCTGTCCGCCTCCCCCTTGGACCCCATCGCCACAGAGACGTCCGCTCTTGCTTTCCAGGCTTTTGGTCCAAAGCTAGGCTTTGCCGGCAAGCTCGATCCACGTGCCGCCCGTCTGCCCATCCGCCCGGTCGGTTTCTGCTCAACGGTGCTTGTCATCCGTGCGTTCTGGAGGGCTAGGCCAGGGCGACTGGGATCACCTCGCGTCTCACACGCTCCCTCTGATCCCCGCGAGGAATCCGTTTTCTTCTTCCTGCGGCAGAAGAAAGGGTGGGGTGTCAAGGTCATTTTCCTGGGCAGACCACATCCTCCCTGGAAGGGGAATCAAAAGTGAGTCATTGGTTTCAGTGGCACCGTGGCACTGTGGCCTCTGCGCTAGCGTTAGACCCTGTCGGTCTGTCACACACGCACACGCACACACTGGCGCTCCCTAGGAATGTCACTTATCCGTCATCTCAAGCTCAACATCGTGCGGGCTGCGATTATATTGATCTACTACTGACCGGCCAGATAACAGGGACCGTTCGACCGAGGACTTCACGGCACCCACCTGCAGCCAGGCCGGGCTGCACATGGCCTGGTCTCTGCCGGCAGCACCGTCTGAGCCAGGAGGTTGCTTGGCAAGTCTCGGTCCTATAAAGAGAGTGGGTCCTTGGAGCAGATTACGATCAGAACAATGTCCTCACACGTGACTCTGAGAAGGCACGCGGCGTCGACAGGGAGCCAGGCCGCGTCCCCCAACGGGGCCCTGCTGATGGTTAGCCACGGCGAAGGAGCCTCCCTGGACCCACGCCCAGATCTGGTCTTCCCGGGAATGATTCATCATCGCCTAATTTCATTTATCGAGGTGCGACCGTCGGTCGAAGGGCATGAGCTCTCGGCTGTCTGTCAGTCAGTCCCAAGGACCGAGCACGTGGTGACTCCACCCGGGACACGGTTCATGCACGTGGAGGTGCCCAAGGGTGGATTTCGTGGGTTGTCCTCGCCCCTCAGTTTGGGGTAGGGACTGTGACTGGGGACAGGGCTATTCGGCTCCTGTCTGTGGCTCGCTGGCTGTCCAGAAATGAACAAAGTCCCGAGTCTGCCCCAGGCAGGGCTCTGCTTCCGCAGCAGTGCGGCCCTGGCAGCGATGACGCGACTCTTACTTGCTTGAAAGCACTCTTCACGCGTATGTGCCTTTTCTAAACGCCCACGATGGCTAGCTAGGGAGACGGAATCGTTTTCTAACAGCTTTGACAAAACATAGTTCACTCCAACTATGAACTGATGCAAGTCGTTCCAACAGGGCACCTCACCTGAGCCAGGCTCGCCAGTTCGGACATTTGCATTCACGCTGCATGCACCAAAATGTGCCCGTGACGCCGGTGTCACCACCAGAATGGCAGGGTGCTTACGACCTGCCCTGGACTTGCCCGCCCCTGCTCTCTGCTAAGAGGACCCGCGGTGGCCTGCTCTGTGGCCAGGGGCACTGCGGCCAAGCCCCTAGGAGCGCTCTGTGCCCTCCCTGCTGCCTGGGCCTTTGGGGTGAGCCCAGCAGCCCCCTGCAGACGCCTGAGAAGCCCAGGGCCAGCCAGGCGCTCAGCCCACGCCTCCCACTGCAGGGCTTGGCCGCACGAGGAAGTCCGCTCCAGCCGGATGACTAAGCCTGGCTCCCTGCCCCCGCCGGCACACGCCGTGCCTGTGTCCATGTCCTTGCTGGAAGCACAGGTCCTCACTAGGTGACCGCAGGTGTCTGTCCTCCCTGTAACCGGCACAGCCACCCAAGGTCGGGATGGGGGTTGGTGGGCGGGCCGTGGATTGGTTTCAGCACTGAGGGGTTGAGTCCAGCCCTATCCAGGCCCTGCACCCACCGACAGGGCATGGGGACAGCCCGGCCTCGGGGCGGGGGGGCTGACTTCACGAGGTGCTGGCGGGGACCACAGCTCTCCCTACTGCGGGGACCACACCTCTCCCTTCTGCAGGCCCCTGGGAACTCATGACAAGTTGGAACTTCAGATACACAGGGTCAACTCATCCAGCACCTGCCAGCCCTGCTCTCTCCCCCTCCTCTCTCTCTCCCCCACCCTGCTTCCCTGCTTGCTCACTCCTCGTCTCTGCTGCAGCTTCTCCCAAGTTCCCCTTCCTGGCTGTTCCCCCGCACTGGGCCCACCAAGCCTCTCTTCCCTCCCCCCCACAACATCTTTCCCTCCAGAGGCTTCTTCTCAGAACAGCCCTACCCTTGGCTGTCCCTCTAGTCACACAAGTCACCTGCATATTTCCAGAATTGGACTTTAAGCCCCAGGGGACTTATGCCAACCACTCAAACATCCAAAAACAGCTACGGGGCTCCCTCACCAAGGGCTTGGCTGTTAGACCCAGGCCCACGCTGGCCGGGATGCAGCAGGAAGCTGCGACCACAAACGTACAAGAGGGGACGGTGTGAGGCGGAGGAGGCCAGGCCCAGGAGAGGGTGGGAGTCCTCTGAGAATGCCCCAGGTCCCGGGGTGCAGGCTTGTCTGTGGCCGGGAGCTGGTGCTGACCGGGCCCCGCTGCCTGACCCCACGAAAGCCAATATCAGTGACTCTTGCCTAGTGCCATATAGTGTGTGCACGCGTCTGCACACCTACGTGGTGGCACAGAGGACAGGGACCATCGGGGAGGAGAATTAGCCTGAACCAGATCCAGGAATTCATCAACACCATCCGAAATTAACCACCCCCAGGGAGGACTGTAAAGCATGTCCGAGAAAGAAATGAGGACCCATTTGCTAATAAAATCAAAGCTGTTTCCAGAATGTCACCAGGACGCAGATAACAAATGGGAAAGAAGTGTGAATCAGGAGAGCCTCATCCAAAAATGGATGCAAAGAACAGAACCAGAGCAGCCGGAGAGGGTCCTCGAAAAAGATGCTGCCTCGTCTGCGGCCTAGTGTCCCCAAAGTGTTCAAGAGGATGAGCTGAACTGTCGCCAGGGCTCTGGGCAAAAGCGGTGGTGAGTCATTCTCCCTCTCTCCCCCTCCCAGCCCCCACAGCCCTTCCCATTTAACACTTCGGTAGAAGAGTCCCTTAAGATAATCCTACATCCTTCCTATCCCTCCACATCTGTGCGTCATTTCCTGTGACCTAGCCCACCTAGAGAAGACCACACTCCGTAAGAGACCCTGTTGTGTTATTTCTGTGATTGCAAATCTCTACGAGTGAAGAAGAAAGTCTGCAAGAGCCATTCACCCAAAAGCAGGACCTTACGGAGAATCTTGGCACTTCCTCCCTGGCCCCCTGCCCGCCTTTTTTTGGTTTGGGTGCCAGGAGGCTGGGAGCTGTGCCTGGCCATGCCGACGGCAGACGAGTGTGTGTCCCGTCTCGTCACCTATGCCTCCAACTTGCATTTGGTTCACCTTATGTTAAATGTGTCCTTTATTATTATAATTATATTATTTTGGTTGTCCCACTTTTAAAACGTCTGAGAATAAGTTGAGAAAGCAAGCTTCTGAACCCTCCACTGTGGTCAGTCTTGGCGTGGAGGCAGAGGACCAGTAGCCAAGCAGCGGGGAAGAAGGTGATCTCCTAGCCAGGGCCTGGGGCCCAGCCGGAGGACAAAGGCTTCTATGTGTGGCTCCCCTGGCAAGAGCCTTGGAAGCTGTAGATTTTAGCCCAAGAGGCAGGGACCAAGTGATGCAGTGGCATAGGTGGGGCTTCTTCCTCTCTAGCCTCTGGGAGTGGGTTCGAGGCCCTCAGGAGGGGGAGTGGGGGCTGGGATCCATTGGAACCTCTTCATGGGAGGGTCGGAGCTCCACACCTGCAGAGTGGACCCCCCGCCCCGCGCCACCCCATCCATGAGGACCAGGGCCACTGTGAGGCGGGCATCCAAGCTGTTTCTGATACTACTGCATAATGTCACCTCACTGGGGCCTCTGTGACTCCCCCAGCTAGATGAAATACAGTGCTGTTTCTCATGACCCAAGTACGTCGTCTGCAGAACAGGTCTGCCTTCCTTGCTAATGGCATATACTCCCTCAGTCTGTTTCCTGTGCTCTTGCTGAGTCCAAGCCCGAGAACTTGAATGGCACATGTGAGACTGCATGACGGAAGCACAATAAACGGGTAAGAAGCGATGGCATGCCACCATCACCCGGTAGAGGAAGTGGGACCGCAGAATGAGACGCCAGACGGCGGGCGACACAGCGAGACATTCCAGCTAAAGTATTGGCCGGAGCGTCCACCTCTGACCAGCAAAGACAGGTTCAAACTCAGGTCTTGACACCAGAACCCAAGGCCTCTCCCGTTACCCAACAGGCATGCTATTAATCAGGGCGGGGAGGGCAGGGGTTAATAAAAGATTTCACTTTTTACTGTGGTCAGACACTTTTGCCAAATCAAAAATGAACTGGAGAGTCTATACCCATGCCACCCTGAACAAGCCCGATCCCATCTGATCCCGGAGGCTAAGCAGGGTCGGGCCTGGCTAGTACCTGGATGGGAAGCCACCTAGGAAGACCAGGTGCTGTAGGATTAAAACATAAAAAAATAAGGGGTCGTAAGCTGGCAAGGTCCTTGCAATCTGTGTGGTCAACCAAGGGTTGCCTTGCCCAAAATAGATAAATAAAAATAAAAATAAATAATTAAACTGGAGAAGGTAGGGATGGAGTAGCAAGGAGAAGCAGGGCGGGCGTCACCTGTGTTTTGAGGACACGTGGGCAGGCTCAGGGCTCGCAGCACACTTGGGCAGAATGGCGGTTTCCTGCCTGCCTACCACACTGCCTTTGTCTGAGCATCTGCAAAATACACGTGACCTTGAGGGCCTGACAACTCTAAACGCCCCTGTTTTTGTTTAACGGTGATATTTTTATTCCCCAAACAATGCTAGTTCATTGGAGGAAAAGATACTACCTGGAAGAGGCAAAAGAAAGAAAAGGCAAATGTCAGGTTTATTTACAGACACGTGCACACGCTCAGGCCGCCACGGTTTCCGCCTTACCTCTGTCCCTGTCAGCAGACACGGTTCACCCGTGCCCCGGGACTGCAACTGAAAACTATCTGTACTTTCATCCTCACTCACATAACCCGTTGTCGTCTTTGGACTCTTAGTTCGTAGCTGTCCTATTCTATATGATGGATAATTCGATGACAAATTGGCAAACCTCTAAATTATGAAAATATCAATTTCATAGAAGATAAAGGTCTCTGGGCTAAGATAAAATTCAGTGTGCACCAACTCTTCAAAGTGTGGGATGCTCTAGAAAAGGATGGATGCTTCTAGAGCACAGATTCTAGAGAGGGGGCTTGGAGACCTCGGGGTGGAAGGGCGTGAAGGCCATCTGTGTGTCACCTTCAATGCCCGGTGTCCTTTTCAGCATCTCCAGGGAGATGCTGGGGAGATGCACAGGTACCCAGGCCAGGTCTGTGCACCCCACCTTCCGCCTGCAGTGGTCCTGCAGCGGCAGATCACCATGAGGGCTCCTCTGGGTTGACAGGCAGGACTTCCGTAGGCTCGTCACCCTCCTGTATCCACTGGGAGACATGTATGGACGGCTAGTGGGCATGGGCGCTGTGCCATCTCTCTGGTGAACTCTGGGGGGAAGGGGATGACTATAACACTCTTTCTTGGGGTACCTGCGCCCCAGCCCGGTGGCTCCTGACAGCACCCCCTGAGGGATCCATCCCCGCAGCAGGTAGCTGGCTCCAGGGTCAGCGGGTCTATGGTCACGTCCTCACAGCACGTGTGTCCTGCCCTCAGCTCCCCGCTGGGTCGCGGGGGCACCTGGGCGCCAGGGCCGCACCTCGGCTTCCTGAGGCCAGAACGTGGGTTCCTACTCCAGGCCCTCCCCCGCCTGTCCAGCACCCCCAGCTCCGTCCCAGGCTCAGGCTCAGGGTGACCCCAGAGTCGCGAGTCCAGGTCCTTCCCGTGCTCCGTGCCGGCGGGGCCCCCGGGGGTGGTGGGGTCCCGGGGTGCGGGGTTTCAGGGCTTCACCCCGGCGGCGGGAGCGGCGCCCACCCTTGCCATCCCCCCAGGCATTCGCCTCCGGGGCTAGGTCCCTAACCGCCGCGGGCGCGCGCGCCCCCTTCCTCCCCCCTCCGGCGGCGTTTCCTGCCCCAGGTCGCCCCCGCGTCGCGTGCTCCGCCTCTCGGCTCCGGGCTCCACGCACCCCAGGGCGCCCTCCCCGGGGAGGCTCCCGTGACCGCGACGCTCCCTTCCCCGCGGGGCTCCCTCCCCTCGTAGGCACCCCGCCCGCCCTCAACCTGCCGCACCTGCCAGGACCCCACGGGCGGCGCGCCCCGGGGCGCAGGGCGCCCCGCCCCCGCCCGCAGGCCCCGCCCCTCAGGCCCCCGCCCCTCCCCTCCCCAGGCCGCGGATTGGCCGGCGCGGGCGCGGGGGCGGGGCCGGCGGCCGGGGCTGTGGCGGCGGCGCGGGCGGGGCGCACTGGCCGCCTCGCACGCCGTGGGCGCCGCGTCGCACCCTCGGGCGCCGAGTCCCGCCTGCTCGCCATGGACCGCGACAGCGCGCCCGCGCCCCCCCGGCCCTCGCTCCGGACGTGCCTGGAGCACCTGTCCGGGGCCGGCAAGGCCATCGGCGTGCTGACCAGCGGCGGGGACGCCCAAGGTGCGCGGCCGCCCGCCCTGCGGGCCGGGGCGGGGGCCCGGGGACGGGGCGGGTCGGGGGGGGCCCCGGGGGACGACGAAGGGCGGGAGGGTGGGGCGCCGCGGCTCCGGGGCGCGGAGCAGGGCGCGGGAGCGCCCCGGGGCCCGCGGGGGACCTGGCCGGGGGGACCGGGCACACCCCGCCTGCGCGCTTGCGACTTAAGGTCGAGGCCGCGGGGGCGCCTTCCAGGTCCCCAGGAGGGATGGGGCCGGAGTCCCCTGCGGCGCTGGTCGCAGCGCGGCCCCCCGCGCCCCCCGCGCCCCGCCGGGGAATTAACGGCTGGGCCCGCGGCGCCCCGAGGACCCGCGCGTGGGCGGGGCCGGGGCGGCGGGCGGCGGGGCGCGCGCTCCCTGGGGCGCGGGGTCCCGGGGGCGCGCGCTCCCTGGGGCGCGGGGTCCCGGGGGCGCGCGGTCCTGGGGGCGCGCGGTCCCGGGGACGCAGCGGGGCCCCAGCGGGGCCCGGGCCTGCCCCGCGTTTCCGCCGGGAGACTCTAAACGAGGTTTTCCGCTGGCCTCGTCTCCCGGCCCCTTCCGGCTCGTAACCGAACCGGAGACCAGCGCCTGTCGCCGGGCCTCCCTCCCGGCCCCGCACGGGGAGGGGCGGGCGCGGGGCCCCGGGGCCTCGCCCGCACCCCGCTCGCGGCGTGGACGCGGACCCCGGGAGACGGGAGGATGTTTCGATTCCGTGGGGGCGGGGCGCCGGGCGGCCGGGCGCACGTGGGGGCCGGGGGCTGCGGCCGGAGGCGGCGTCCTCGGGCCGCGGGGCTCGCAGGCGGGGCGCGTCCCCGCGCGGCGTCCGGCCGTTTCCCCACTCCCCAACCCCGAGAGGCCCAGAGGCCCCTTTCCCACCTTTGGGGAGACCGCGCACGGCGCAGGGATGCTGGGGCGACGGGCCCGGCGCGCTCTCCTGCGCCCCCCCGCGGGGTGACCTTCCCATTGCCCTTGAGCGGGGCGGGATGGGTGCGGCAGGTCGGGGTTGGGGCGCGGTAGCCGCCGCCCCGCCCGCGGCGCGCGCCTACGTGATGCTCAGCCCGTCGCCCGCCGCCGCCCGGACGCCCTTGGCTTGGCCCCAGCACCCGGCGCGCGCGTCCGGGAGTGGGGGTCGCCCGCCCCGAGGCCCGCCACGGCCCCCGCCCCACCGGCCGGCCCGGGCGCCCCAGGGACGCAGGGCTGTTCGATCCGGGATTCTGACCAAGTGACTCAGGGGATAAGCATTTCTGGGAAAGAAAAGGTGACATAGCACAGGCCAGGACTGGGGAGACGACGGAGTGAAGTAGGTGGCAGCGCCCAGGTCACTCCAGTGGACACTCAGAGGTGTGCCCGGTGGGGCCGGGTGGGGTCCAGGGTGGCCTTGCTGTCCAAGGCTTTAGAAGCACGTGCGTTGGGCGACGCTGCGGGAATGAGGAAGCTCTGCCAAGGGCACCCTGCGCCCCAGGAGATTAAATCGTTGGTGCGCTTAGAAAGGGGAACTGGTCTTAATTAAGCCTCCAGGCTTCAAGGTCAGAGTTTCAGGGTTATTTTATAATTAAGGTTCTATGTCTGATGAAAAAAAAAAAAACAATTTATGGGACGTTCTTTTGCATTGTTCAAAAGTTTGCTTGACCACCTGCAGTCACTCAGATTATGGTACAGGAGGCAGGATCAGCCTTTCCGTGACTCATCCGGCTCTGCCGCTCCTGAACAATTCCAAGAGACACAAGTCCTCACCTCTTCTCAGTGGGAAAGGGTGCTCTGTGAGCCAAAACTGTGTGGTTGCTGGGTTTGTGGCCTGTCAGGTTAATGGGAGATGGCAGTTGTCGCCTCTGCGGGAACATCTCATTTGATGGCCTCATGCCACCCGCTGGGCGGTCAGGGCTGTCCCCCCCTCCTGATGGCCCAGCATGGCCTGGCGCCTGGGTGTTTTCCCCCAGGCAGGGCCGAGGCTGCTGACCGCTTTCTCTTTGGACTCCATGCAACATGCCAGACCTGTTCTGAGGTCATCCCACATCCGTCTGAGCGTATGGATGCATTTCCTCCAGAAAGCTCTCTCTGAGATGCGCTCACAGGGTCTGGCCACGGCAGCAGCAGATGCACAGATCTTCAGGGCGGGCTGTCTGTTGTCCTCCATCCTTTCCCCATTTTATCACGATTCTGAATTGTATCGGGCCGGCTATCCCCTGAGGTGGAGGTGTTTCACTCACAGCCACAGATCAGGGCGAGGATCTTCCCATCTTCATTTCCCAGTACTTACGTTACCCACTGTGAAATTACGGTCAAGTTCCAAGCCCAAGCCCAGGTGACTGTGGCTGCCGTGCACCTGCCCATGTTCTGTGCAAGGAGTGGTGCAGGCCTTAACTCCGGGCCTGCTTACATGCTCCCAGAAACGTGTATCTTCATTCCGGAGGTGACAACAAAGACCCCAGTGAGACGAGGGACTTAGCTGAGGCTACACAGGTTGTGGTGGCCGCAGAAGGGTTTAAACAGCCTTATGAGAGCTCCATCCAGGCACTGCAGTGGGCTGTGCTCCCAAGGGGGCCCTTCTCAAGAGAGGCTGAGGGTCGGTCCACTTAGTGCTCCCGGTGAAGCAAAGCTCAACTTGCTCAAAATCACACAATTTTTACAGCAGCTTTGTTAGTGGAACAGAAAACGCTTTTTTTTTTTTTTTTTTTTTAATGGTCATAGCAATCACTTCAGAATACAAAAACCACTTTAGAATACAGTGGCTAAATTTAGTGAAACAACAGTGGATCCCATCGTGACAAAATGCTTGTTTCCCCCATGGAATTTATGTCATGTATGTATTTAAAAAAATACTGTCCCAGCCATATCTGGACGCCCCTAGCCACGCCCATTAAAGGAAAAGCGTTTCTAAGGCTATTTTTCTCATACCCTGGGCTTCGTCTGTTGTCACAAGGAGTCTGCAGATTTAAACCAATTTTCACTTTACCCTAAAACAAGTTCCACGTTGCCAAAGGGACAGACTTACCCACGACTGAGTGGCCACCCTCAAGTGAGATTGTGACACCTTGTGTCACCTTGTGAGACACCGGCCGCCCCTGAGGGCCCGGTGCAGCTGGCCTGCGGGCGGCGGAGTGAACGGGAAAGCTGGGTCCCATGCCCTTGGCGAAATAAACGTGAACGCGACACTTCTGGGAGCCCACCCGGATCCAGTCTGGGAAGCCCTGCCGTTAGTCAGAGCAGCTGATGTGCAGTATCACTGTGCAGGAGGCCGAAGGCTTCGGGCGTTAACTCGGCCGCCTCTGACCAGCCAGCAAGGACGCCCCCAGGTGCTCGTGGTCATGCTGCATCCCAGAACTTTGTGCTGAGTCCCACTGCCCCCTGGCACAGGGCCGGGATGGGGGAGTGGTTCCCCGTGAGCTTCTGCCATGGGCATGGGGCATGGGCCCTGCGGTCACCTCACCAAGGGGTGTGGACCACTTCACTGCTATGGGGGGTTCTGGCCAGCCACTGATGGAGTCACGTGGATGTGTTAAACCCCGGCTCACCCCAACCACCTTTTCAATCCGCCATGTCTGAGAAAGAGACCACCCAAGATTAGAACTTTAAAGCCAGAGTCAGAATGGCAAGGGCCGGTGGCCGGAGCCTGGGCGCCTGGCTGGCCTTCGCTGACCGTGTCTCCCCTGGCCCCTGCTTGTGTGGGTTCCTAAGGCGTCTGCCCAAGGCTCTGTTGGCTTTGAGACACGAAGGGTGACAGAATAGTGGGCGTCTCGCCTCACACAGACCCGGCCTCCTATGTTCTACCATTCATGGGTCTTCTTCGTCGATAGTGTAACGGTTTAGTGACACTCCTGGGTGCAGGAGGCCGCCTGTCAGGGTGATGGTGTTATCCCTGTGTGTCCCATGGGAAGTGTGTGCAGTCGTCCAGTTGTCTACAGACACGAAACCATTGTGTGACATTTCTCAGGTGACTCTTAGAAGTTAAACTTCGTGTCATCTTTCCAAAAAATAAGAAAAGGCAGGGTTTTCCCGTTGGTCACAGTAAAGCCGAAAGCTTTGATGTGGAACCCAAACCTCACGTCGGGAGGACTGGGGCTGTTTGGACAGGCTGTGCCCATCTGCTGGGCTGCCCAGAGCGGTCACAGTCAGAAGCGTGTTACAGGCAGACCCCGGACACCAAGTCGTCCGCCCACTACGATTGTGACTGTGCCGAGCAGCTGTCTTCGGGTGGAGGGCAGATGGCTGCATGTCAGGAAAGCAGGAATTGTGTTCCAGTTACTGTCAGCAGTGGCTTCCCGGGGTGCTGTGTCTTTATTGTCCCTGAGTCTGCCAGCAGGCCCTTTCACCCCACGTGACCTCCACCCCCACCGTGTACTGGGCTTGTGGGGGTTATAGTCACCGAGCTTGTCGGGAGGGACAGGCAGCGAGGAGCCCCTGGTGACCGCTCAGTGCTGGTCCTGGTTCCCTCTCCACTGGGGCGTGGGGCAGGCTCCGGGTTCTTCATCTGCGAAACGAAGGAAGTAGAACCACCCCGCTCCATCTCCCCCTTCCCTCTGACCTTGCCAGGCCTCAGGCCATGGGGGCACAAAGAGGACGGGACCTGCAGAGGGGGACGCAGGACACTGTGCTGGGCCCGTCCCGGCCCTGCCGCCCGCATGCTCACATGTCGGCTGTCCCTGTCCTGACCCACACCCCGCTCCACCCCTGGCCTTGCTGAGACGTGACTGATTTTGAAGGCTGAGAGCGGGCCTCATCTGGACCCTCCAGCACTTTCCTGGGTGGTTCCCTGGCCTTGAGGAGGACTTTGAGGGGATTACGACCTAGGACCCTGTCTGAGAAAGGCGGGTATAAGTGACCTGCTAAGAGGCGAGGGCAGGAGGGGGCTGCAGGGTGGCTGTGCAGCCTGCCTCACGCTCCAGCCGTTCAGTGTTACAACCCACTGTCCCTGTCCCTGTCCCACAGACAGCGGGGCCTCCTGCTGAAGGCAGGTCAAGGCCCCTTCTCTCGGGCAGTGTCACCATCCACCCTGGGAACGATGGGCTGGGGAAGGAAGCACCTGGGGGCAGCCCATACCCCGCAGGGGCAGGGGTGGCCTGGACAGGGAGCCAGTGGAGGCCAGGACGAGGTCAGGTCACAGAGGCAGGGTTCTGGGAGGGGCCAGCAGGAGGACTCTGCTTTCACCTGTGACACCGGGGAAGCCACCTGGAGGTGTGGCTGCCTCTGATGATGCCGGTTTTATGGAGGGAGAAGAGGAGGGGCTGAGAGGCCAGGTTCAGGGTCCCTGGGCAGCTTAGGAGCAGGATCTGGCTATAGGTGGAGATGTCAGGGTGCAGCTGGGCACCTCTAGGACCCAAAGGTGGGGTGGGCTGTGTGAGTGGGGGAGGGTCTGACCTCTGATGAGGTCCTCCAAGGAGCAGGAGGAAAGGCCAGTGTGGAGTGGGCGGGGTGGGACAGGTGGTTTGGGAAAAGACATTCCTCACAGCTGAGCTTATCCCAGGAGGGGAGACCCAGCGAGAGGAAACGGGCCACGTCTGGCAGCCGGGACAGGTGTTCACACCCCTCAGGGCGCCTTGCATGGCGAGCTTCCTGCAGGACATGGGTGGCGAGGGCCGGGTCCCCGCCTGGGCGCCGTGCAGCCCAGCAAGGCCTGAGGCGGAGGCTGTAAATGGCCTGGTCGCCGCGTTAAAAATAACACAAGAAGAAGGGAAATCGATTTTAACCGTATGTTCATCCAACCCAATATTTCAATTCGTCTTTACTGTAAGCCCGTTAAGACGTGCTGCCATTCTTCCCACTGAGCCTCTGCGTCCTGCGCGTCTCTGACCCGGCCCGTCTCGTTGTGGCCCGCCATCCCAGGGACAGGGTGATGCTCTGGCACGGTGCTGCTCCCGTTCAGAGGTTGTCGGAAGGGGGACGGGCTGTGGCCTCACGAGTGCGGTGGAGGTCGGGATGTGGCACGTGGCAGGCACGGTCCTGCCGTAGCCTTGGCCGGCCTGGACTGTGGTTTTCCAGATGTCGACTTGGCTGGCCTCTGTCACCTTCTTCCCGCCTCCCTCAGAGAGTGCTTCTGCAGCGCCCAGGCCCAGCTCCTGACGGACGGACGGACGGACGGTTGCAGCCCCTCGCCGCACCCCCACACTCTGGTCCCCCCGCCCTGCTCTGCGTTTTATCCTTACCCCGACTATGCCCACCCCCGGCGTCACGTGCTTGTTGGTCGTGTAGTTAGGCACTGGCTGGGATGAGCCCCCAGGGCCAGGCCATCCCCCGATTTCTCTTGAGGCGGCCCAAGAGCTTGGCAGTGACACCCATGCATGGGCATTGGATGGACAGATGGATGGATGGATGATGAACGGACGCATGGATTTATGGATGGTTTTATGGATGGACGGACAGATGGGGGGATGGAAACCCCCTTAAAGGTTTTTCTCACGATTCCGCTGACTTTGAACACAAGACCTGTGGATGCGCCCCCGGGAACTTTGACTCGCGGGGCGCCAGCACCCTGACGCAGCCCTCCTTGGGGGTTTTTTCCTCCCCGCCCATTCCTAAATTACCCAAAGCGGAAGGAGAACTTCGGTGGCAAGCGTGCGTTGGGGTGCGTTTAAGTTCGCTTTCTCATGTTCCCCATCTTTGCACCTTTGCTTTGGCACAAAGGTGAGAACAGTGGGAATTCAGGGAGAAGCTGGAAAGAGCTAAGCACCCTGACTTTATTTTTCGAAAAGGAGTTTAAATGTTGAGATGAGTAAGGGGGGCGGTTCTGGGCGCTGAGCGACAGGTGGGGAGAGTGACTCGAAGCCACCAAGGCAAGGACTCAGGTGTATCACGCTCTTCAGCTCACTCCGGAAATACAAGGGTGGACCCCAGGCGTTTGATTAGAATCAGGGTATTTCTTGTTTCTTACAAATTACGACAAGGAAGCATTTGGAAGCTGGAGGTTCGCCTCACTCCCGGACCCAAAGGCAGCTGTCGTCCTAGTGACTAGCGTAAGTGCAAGATGTTTCAGTGAGAAGCAGTTAACTCCGAACCTCGGGCCCATTTAACAGTGTATCTGGGGTCACCACCGCCCTCTTCCCGCTCAGCTCCTCCCCAGTTCCTCCAAGGTTTGTTTACTTTTGGGCTCCTATCCCCTGAGGAGCACCTGGGTTTTGCCAAAGTTAGAGGCCGCTTTCCAAGTTCTGCGATTTTTAATGGGTGGCAGGATCACATTTTCCATGCAAACAAGTACGAAAGCTGTTTCATCTCGCAGGTCTGGCTGCTACAAGCAAAACGGACAGGCTGACCAGCTAAGCTGTTACTATAAATGGCCCAAACAGCCCTGCATTCCCTACGACAACCCCCTGCACCCCCCTCCCACCCCCCGAGGCTGGGAGACCCCGTGCAGGAGGCCATGGTGGAAATCAGCTTTTTCTCTGCTCCTTGGGCTTTGTCCTCCGGGGTCCCTCCCTTGGAGGGTGGCCAGGGCCAGTCCCCAGCCGTGTGCTGGGTTCTGAGGGAGGAGGCCCCACACGCAGGCAGGCCCACCCCGACCACCAGGCGGGGTGGGGGCCTGCAGGTGTCATTTTCTCAAATCTCCCTGGGGCTTCAGCCGCCCAGACGCACCAGAGCGAACTGGGGCGCTCTGACAGTAAAGTAACACCGAGGCCAGGGCTTCGCTGCGGCTCCACCGTCTGCTGACTGGCTGGCTCCCTTGGCCATCGGTCTGTCGGCCCGGACCTGGGGCGCTGGGCACCCAGCCGTCCGATTGGCGTTGGGCCGTGAGCACAGGCCCCGGGCCCAGGCAGGGCGCCTTGCTCCCCACTGGGGGGAGAGCCAGCTGCCTTCACTGACTTCCTGGCACCATCGAGCCCATAAAGCCTGCAGCCGGCTGCAGGGCTCAGAGACTCAGCTCACGGGGATCTGGGGGCTGTGCCCAGGGCCTTGCCTGCTGGGAACACCTGGGGGCCACTGCAGACCGGGGCTGACAGGCCGCTTCCCAGGTGGGTGCAGCGTCACCCCAGGACAGGAGGCGGGATGGGATTGAGGCCGAGGGGCTGGCGTGAAGGTGGGCAGACCTGGGGGGCAGGTGGGAGTCGGGGCAGGCTTTGGTGCCACAGGCGTCTGCTGGGGTCCCCTCTGCAGCACGTCCTGCTTGTCACAGTGTCACTCCTGCTGCCGCTTCTTACTTTACTGACCCCCCCCCCAAGTGTGTTATCCTGCCTGCGAAGGCTCCCGGGATGAGGGCGGCAGGAGGGGAAGTGGGGCGTCGGCCGTGCCCCCCCCACACACCTTCAAAGCCTGAGTGCACCTCAGCGTTAGGCCATAGAATCGAGTCCTGGCCCCGTGGAGGCTGGGAGGGATCGTGGGGTGCTCAGGGGTTTGCCTGTTCTGTCTGATGGGGCGACGTGGCGTTGGCTGCCGCGCGGTATGCGTGCACAGGTGGGAGCAGGAGGGAGGGGCCAGCTCTGCCCATCAGGTGGCTGGGAGCGGGGAAGGCCGGGACACCTCCCAGGGGTGCAGAGAGGCCGTTAGTGCTGGGAGCGCCGTGAGTCAGGGTACGTAGGGGGAGCATGAGGTTCAAGGCCTGCGTCCAGGTGGGCCCAGCAGGTATGGAGCGTCTCCCAGGTGCAGGACACTCCCTGAGGGGTCTGGTCCTACGTGCCTAGGCCCTGGGGACTCGGGCGGGACGTGGGCATGCCGGCACAGAAAAGCATCCCAAACAAATGTGATGGTGCAGGCAGCTCGGCGACAGCTCAGCAGCGTCGCACCGGCTTCCGCGGGGCTTGTGTCCCGCCCCCTGGGGGGCGGTGGGCGTGGGAAGGAACACATGGGGCATCTTCCGCCTGATCTGCAGTTGTCGTTTTAAGACCTCATTTTTAGGGCAGTTTTAGGGTCACAGACACGCTGAGGGGAAGGTGCGGACGAGCCTCACACGCCGCTGTCCCCACACACACAGCTGCCTGCCCCCCCCACCAGAGGGCACCTCTGTCATGCGTGAACTGACACTCATCCACAGTGACGTCAGTGACCCCCGCTGTCTCTCCTTTTGTGGGTTTGGACACGTCCCCGTCGTATGTGTCCCACCGCGTGGCCTCACTGCCCGAACACCCGCCCCGTAACCCCTGGCAGCCACCATCTGTTGACAGTGCCCACAGTTTTGCCTTTTTCGGATTCTGCGATTGTTTTCGACCTAAAGACAAGTACGGTGTGGAGACACATGGAAGAGGGGAGGCTGTCTTCACCCTTCCGGCCGCAGTGGGGATGGCGGAGGGGGTCGGGACTCGGGGAGACGCTCGGGGAAATGCCGGCCCCGTGGGCAGGAGCCATCGAGGGGGTCAGTGGCGCCCAGCTGGAGGGGCAGAGAGGAGGGTCTTGCCGCCTGGCAAGAGGGGAGGAGGTGCCGAGGGTGGGGTGAGCGAGCGCGTCTTAGAACACGGAGCCGAGCTCTGGACACACGGGAGATGGCCACCGGCTGTCAGCCGCCTGTCCAGCTTCTTCGTGTGACAAACCAGGTTTGCCCATGGCGTCATGGGACGACCAGACACGTACAGGCGTGCACGCGGACGGCCGTGGGTGTGAGAGGGCGGTCAGACCCGGGTTACTGCCAGGACGTGTCACCACCGTGGCCCAGCTTTATCTCGACCGCGTGTTACTGATGGCGTTTGGGTTTAATTTAACTTTTCTTTCCACAAAACCGCATCCCTCATTTTGTGTTTAAGGTCGTTGACTCATTTCTTTTTGCACGTTGGTCACTGGCAAGGAAATCATTTTTCACCTTCTCAGATCACGGACCCGCGGTCCCTTTTGGGACGGTTTTCTTTGCATCTGGCTGACTGCAGATCAACCCCGGCCCTCCGCCTTGTTTGCACCAGGAGGGCTGTCACCTGGCGGCGGGGTGACAGGCGACCCACATGTGCCCGCCCTGCAGTGTCTCCCCATGGGCACAGTCCTGAGTGTCCGGGGCACCCCTGGGGTGTCCAAGGGGGCCTTGGAGAGGTCGCAGCCCCCTGGCCATCGGCCCCCTGTCCACCCCGCTCACGGCCCTGCTGTCCTTCCTTCCCTGCAGGCATGAACGCCGCGGTGCGCGCCGTCGTGCGCATGGGCATCTACGTGGGCGCCAAGGTGTACTTCATCTATGAGGTGAGTGGCCCTGCCGCAGGGGGGAGAGTCTGGGAGGTGTGCCCCTGGTCTGGGCGGACCCCCAGATTTGTCCGGGGGTGGGGAGGGAGCAGGGCTGCCCACTGCAGCTTTCGCATCTGATGGAGTCACTGGCCGGGCCGGCTGTGAGTAAGCTCTGAGATGAATGGGGAAAAGCAGCCCCTTGGGGCTTCCACTGTAACGCGACACTCAGCCCCCCAGGCCCCGCTCACCTGCTGACTTCCCAGCGGGGAGCCCAGAACCAGGGGACCGCCGATGCCCCTCACTCCTGCCTCTGAGGTCCGGTGTGGGAGGGGGGCACCATGCCACGTGACCACACGGTTTGCTGCGAAGCGAGGAGGGAAAACAGTGTTTGGCTTTTAAGTTCATGAACATCCTAAAGCCTTCCAAAGCTTTCTACGTGGCTCAGTCGCGTCAAGGTCGCTGTTAGGAATACGTTCGGTGTGTAGGTCAGTTTCAGGCGCCTGGCAGCGGGGTTGGACGTGTGTGGTTACAAAGCCGTGCCCTGGTGAGTCTCACGCCGCCCGGCGCTGCGGCCGTTACGGCATCCCGGGCCGGGTCCCTGTGCTGTGCTGCCCTTCCCCGTGGCGGCCGGACTGCCCCCGTGCACCTCCCCATGCCCTCCTCATCCCCGCCCGGTCCCCCAGCCCCTCCCCGCCTGCATCTGCGAGTCTGTTTCTATTTCGTTTGCTTTTTCAGATTCCACCTGTAAGCTAGATCGCGTGCTGTGTGTCTAGGTGCCGGACGTATTTCATCAGGATCACTCCTTCTAGGTCCGTCCGTGTTGTCGCAGATGGCGCTTCACAAGCCGCCCTTCTTGTTCGCGGCTGTGTAGTGTGTGTGTGTGTGTGTGTCACCTCCCGTGTCTGTTTGCCTGCCGACGGACTCAGTTGGGACTCTCATGCCTGCGCTGTTGGCAGTAATGAAGCGACGCACTTGAGGGTGGATGTAGCTTTTGGAATTGTTGTTTTTCATTTTCTCCAGATGAGTACCCAGACGTGGGGTTGCCGGGTCATAGGCTGGCTCCGTTTTTAATGTTGTGAGGAACCCCCGTGCTGTGTTCCGCCACGGCCGCCCGAGGGTTCGCTGGGTTATCCGTGGTGATGCTGGCCGCGGCTCTGACAGGAGCGAGGGGCGTCTTCTTGTGGTTTGGTTTGCATTTCCCTGGGGATTGTGACGTCGAGCACCTTCTTACGTGTCTGTTCGTCCCCCCCGGATGTCCTTGCCTCCTTTGTCGCAGGTTAACGGACACTGGGAGACGTGGGTTTGCTTCTGCTCCACCAATTCGCGTCTCCCTTGTCGTGCCAGGGCTGCCCACTGGTGTCGGTGGCTGCGAAGGGCCCCTAACGTGAGTCTGTCCTGTCCGTCTCTCCCTCTGTGTCCGTCAGCATTTGCTTCGTGCATCTCGGTGCTGCTTCATGGGTGTGCAGATGTCCTCCTTTGTCTCTTAGCGTGGTCTTGGTGTATAGTGCGTTCTGTCTGATATAAGAATTGCTGCACCCACTTTTTCTCATTTTTATCTTCATGAGACACCTTTTTCTGCCCCTTCCAGCGTCTGTGTTGTTTGCGCCTTTTGACCTGCAGCGGGTCTCCGGGAGGCAGCGCATGTGTGGGCGTCGCTTTTATTTTTATCCCTCAGCCACCCTATGCCTTCACAGGAGCATTTCGTCCCCTTACGACTAATGGGGTTACTGCTGCGTTCGCAGTAACGGCCGTTTCACCGTCTGTCCGTGTCCGTCCTCTGCTGCTCTCTGACCCCGCTCTCGTCCGTTGCTGCACGTGGAGGACTCTGTAGCGCCGTTTGGCTGGCTGGTGCTCCGGCCCCTTAGCTGTTTGCCTGGGCATCACCACGTGCTCCCGGGACCCCCGCTGTGTTCACAGCAGGCCTTTACATGGGGTCTTTAAGTCCCGGCAGGGGTCCCCCTCTGCATTTGTTTCCGTCATTGTTGTTCACTGCCTGGTGTGTGTGTGTGTCCATTGCCTCTGACAGTCTTAGATCTGGAGGGAAAAGGGAAGAGCCTGTGGACGGAGGCGTTCGGACTGAAGTCGCCCGTCTCAGGATCCCTTTCCTCCCACTCCCAAAAGAGAAATCCTAGTGAGCAGAAGGGGGTCCTCGGCACCCACCCCGCCTCGGGGTTCGCCCACGCCCCTCTGACACCCATGGGTCTTGTAGTGATCGAATTAAAGTCATTTGGGATGTTGTCCTCTTTCCATGACCGATGTAGTTCTAAAATCCAAAATTCCCTAAAATCTCACGCTCCCCGTGAGTCATCTGGACGACAGCCTCAGTGAGCTGCACGCAGCTGTTTCTTACCCGCCCGGGGCGACCGTCCCACATGTGGGAGGAGGCGGGTCACGCTCCAGCTGGTGCCAGCTCACGTGTGTGCCCGTCCCCACGTGGTGCTTCTGGGAACTCTGGCACCCGTCCCGCCCCATGGGTCTGGGGGAGGGGTCGTGAGCCCGCAGCCGTGGCCGGTGACGAGGCACACCCAGGTCAGCCTACCAGGGCCTGCTCGCCCCCTCGCCTGCCAGTGAGGACCCGCGTCCTCCTCCAGTACTCGGAAAGATCTGGGCACGTCTGGGCGAGGGGCTCTGGGGCCGCTGGGTGGCCGTGATGCCGCCTGCGCCTCTGATGCCGCTGCTTCTCTCCAGGTGCAGAAGCGGGGGGCGGGGTGGGGGGGACGACGCTGAACTGAACTCACTTCCCAGGGCAGTGGACGTCCCCACACGGTCCCCATCTTCTGCCTGGTCCTACCCTGACAGCAGGGTTCTCTCTACACTGAAGCACCGTGACGTTAGCAGGGGTGGTGGGGTGTGGGGGCGTCCTGGACAGCACTGTGGCATTTGGGGGGCAGGGGGGTGTCCCGGCAGTGCAGGATGCGTAGAGCATCCCCGTCTTTGCCCACCAGGAGCCGGGACCACCCCCCCTCGGCAGGGACAGGAGCGTTCCCCGGTGAGCACATTCCCCCTCGATGTCGACCACCGTCCCGGACCCATTTGGGATCACATTTCAAAGAGTTGGGTTTTATTTTTTAAAGTGACGTTCGGTGACTCATCCAGCGTGTTTGTCCACGTACGGTCCTGTTTCTAAGTCCACCTGGGGTTTTCAGGGTGACGCGGGCTGGTGTTCATCATGGAAATGAAGGGGTCTGGGGTGTTTCTTCTCCAGCAGAGAGAGTGTGGGGAGTCCAGGTCAGAAAGCGCTGGCGTTTCCAGTTTCCACTGGCCCGGGTGGCCTGTCTGGCCTCACAGGAGCCCTGGGGCGCTGTCTGGGCCCGGCTGGCTGGGTGTGGCTGAGCAGTTCCTTCCCCTTACTTTCCCCTTACTGAGCCAGTCCTTGGGTGTGTTTTTCTTTTTCTTTTTTCTTTTTTTTTTGGCGTTTGCTTTCCTTTTAGGCTGGGGCGTCTTTTTCCTTAGGAACTTGCGCGTGCCTTCAGTTTTCTGGGGACAGTACCAGCGCCACATGACGGGCTTTTGCAAAAGTCAGGTCTGGGCTGGCCCGCCCCAGGGTGTGGGCGAGGCAGACAGAAGCAGGGCGCAGGGCGCAGGGCGCGGCGCCTGCCATCGCCCGCAGCTGCAGGCTGGCCGCTGCTTGTGGTCATAGCACATAACACGGGTTCAGAATCCCATTAGCTGCGGATTTTCTGCACTCACCAAAGGTCATTGTGATTATGGCTCTTTCAGCATGACCAAGCTGAAAGCCTTCTGTCCGTCCGTAAACTGGACAGTTGGTGCAGCCTGGGGACAGCGCCCCCAACCTCTCCGTGGTTCCAATCTGACAGTCAGAACTCAGTCAGGACTCGCTGGGAACGGGCCGCGGCAGGGAGCAGCCTCGGGAGCCAAGGCTCAGGGGATGCCCCGGGGCCCAGGGCCTGGCCCTCCCGGGCCCCTGAGTGGCTCGCTGCTTTTCTGAGCTTGTGTGAGCAGGATCACTGCCTCGTCTCCCATGGGTTTTACACTGAACCTTCCCGAGTTTTAACTTCCTTAAAAGCAAAGCAGCTTAACCCTGAAGTGTCTGTCTACACAGTCACAGCCACGCCCACAGACACCAGAACGGCTCCCTGCCCGGCCCCTGCCATGCAGGCACCAGGCCAGGTCAGGTCAGGCGCTTCCTTAAGTCAGTTCACGAAAGGCGGGTGACGGGGCCTCTGCCGTCCCTCCAAATCCGCGGGAGCATCGGCGGGCGCAGGGGGCGCGTGACGGTCGTGGCGAAGGCACTGAGCACCCAGCGAAGGTTCCTGTGGGGTCTGTGACCCCTGACTTGGCCCTCACACCCCCCGACAGACCTAGTGACTGTCAACATGTCAGTGTTCCGATCGCAGAAGCGGTGGCCTCTGTGCCCTGCCCACGGTCCGCCAAGGTCGCCAGGGTGGGGCTGATTAAACAGTTCACCGCCGGTGGCGGGCTCTCTGCGGGGAGGCCAGGGACTGGCCTTGACCTGCGGTGGCTTTCAGTTTCACTGCTGTTCAGGGAACTGCGCAGACAGGCGTGGCTGAGCGGCGAGGGACGCCGGCCTGGTGGGGTAACTGAGCCCTGTGGGTTTGTCCTCAGGTGTCCCCGAGCGGAGGCGCAGGCCGGCCGGCCCGCCCTGCTCCAGCCTGTTCTGGGATTCCGGGGCTGACTGAGTCTCGCCAAGGACACGTGCAGCGAGACACAGGCCTTGTCCCCAGGGCCTGGTGGGTGGGGCAGGGCACATGGGAGGTTCTCGTGGAGCTTCCTGTGAATGCCCATCCGCAGAGAACCCTGCCCGCTCCTTTCCACACACACACCCCTCGTTTCGCACGCGGCCTCTACTCAGTTTGACCCTCGAGTGGTTCAGAGCCGACCAGTTTGCCGCGTGCTCGCTCGGGTTCTGCGAGTCAAACGCTGCGAGTCATTAGGGAACAAACTGAAAGAAGCTTGATCCTATAGGAAACAAAGGTGCGTATCCACGTAGAAGCAGCCAAACCTCCGGAGAAGTACGAGTGCCGGTGAGGGTGACGTCTGGACCCGCGGTCCCAGCCTCTGTGGCACCAGGGACCGGGGCTCCTGTGAGAGGATCTGATGCCCGAGGAGCGGAGCCGGGGCCGAGGCGGTGGCCAGTGCTGGGGAGCGGCTGCGGATGCAGACGAAGCTTCGCTCGCCCCCTCGCCCACTGCTCACGGCTGTGCGGTTCCTGTCAGGCCGGGGTGGCAGCGCTGACGGACACGTGCGCGCGTGTGAGACACGTTTGTGTCCCGTGGACTGTGACGTGCTGTTACGCTGCAGCGTGCGCGCGTCGTCGTGGATGTAGACGTTATGTATCGTGATTGCGTTTCGTGTGCATAACTGGTGATTAACGTGATTCCACGGCACTCTATACGGCATCACACGTGACAGGAGCGCGTACGTGTGTGCATGACATGGTGTCGTACGTGGTGGTTCTCTCCCACACAAGCACGTCCTGTGTGTTCACGTTGTCGGCGGACACTGAAGGTGCCTGCGCGGCCGCTGAGTCGCGCACAAGGCACCGAGGACACCGCGTCTCATCACGGGGAGTCTCTTCCTGTTCCCCTCCCCTTGGCCGTGCCTGGGAGGGGGTGACCCCACGACAGCCATCTGCCACGGTCCCCCCTGTTCTCCTTGAGGGCAGATGCCCTGGAGTGACCGCGTCTGCCTCCCTCCCTCTTGTCTGTCCTGGGGGGGGGGCAGGCAGAGCTGGTGCTGAAAGGTGACTGTTTTGGGGTCCCACGCAGAAGGGCGCCCTGGCACCCCGAGTCAGTCACAGCACAGCGAGACGCACGGGTCGGAAGGCGGGGAGACTGGATTGCTGGGGTAACGTGCAGCTGCACTTGTACGAAGCGTTTCATTTTTACGGAAAGCGGGGTGTGCCGGGCCTGTGGGGGCCTCGCAGGGAAGTGCCGTGTGAGTGTGTGTCTGGTTACACACCGTTTCAGGGCGAGCGTGTCCCTTTTCAGTCTCCAGACTGATTCCCTGCGGGGCTACAGCCGCGTCCGGGTGGACGGACGGTCCCCACATGGGGTCTGCGTTCCGGGCCCTTCCCGCCATCGACACCCTGGGCCGCCCTGGCGTGGCACCGCCTCCATCGTCGCCTGTGTTCCCGCTCCGTGTAATTCGGGATCGGCTCACACTGCGGCCGGGCGTGTAACAGCGACTTCCCTATTTCTCCCCAGGGATACCAGGGCATGGTGGACGGTGGCAGCAACATCGTCGAGGCCAACTGGGAGAGCGTCTCCAGCATCCTGCAAGTGGTGCGTGCCGCGTCCGGGCCGCGTCCCTCCGTGCGGGTCGGACACTCTTGGGCAGGCCCGCGTGCAGCTGGCCATGTTCCCACCACGCAGGGAGAAGCTGCCCTCGCCGCACACGTAGTTAAACGTCACGCAGGGCTTCCCATCGCGCCAGCGGTGGATCACGCCTGCAGTGAAGTCCGTGTGGTAGGGTGTTCGCCGTGGCACTCGCAGCAGGCCTGCGCTTTGTTCAGGCCAGAACGGTGCCCACTGGGTTTCCGACGCCCGCCCCCGGCGTCAGCCGGCGACTCCCCGGGTGTGGGCGTGCAGGGACGCGGCACCCGTCCCAGCCTCCCGACTGGCCACCCGGGGACGAGGCAGCCGCCACTCTGGGCGGAAAACAGTCACCTACTGTGGGCGTGAGAGCAGCCTGCCCGAGCGCTTTATGTTCACACCATGTTACGCCTGGTACGCTCCTGGAGCGGCTCCGGACAGCTGAGAAATGGGTGCTGCGGAGGAAGGGACAGAAACAGCTTCCGCCATGGAAAGGCGCAGCCCCACGGCGTCGGGCCGCAGGGCGGGCTCTGGGCACGCGCTACGCGAGACCAGTCAGACAGGGCGCAGGCCAGGTGATGTCACGCGTGCGGGTCTAAAATCCCGAACTCGCAGAGGCAGAAAGTGGGATGGGAGCGGCCAGGGGCTGGCGGGCAGAGGGATGGGGACGGACGTCCAGGTCCAGAGAAGTTCTGGAACCTGATGACCCTGCGGCGACTGCAGCGTGATGCGCCCAGAGAGCCGCACACACGTTCCCGTTGCATAACTGACCTGTCACGTCTGCCGAGGGGCCCTGCACGTTCTGAACAACAGCTCGGAGTCCTTCGGTTCCGGAACACGAAGTGGGAACAATCTGAGTAGCTCTCCCAGGAGGCTGGGTGACCCAACTCCAGTTTTCCCGAGTTTTGGGCTTTTAGGAGGCGCGGGGCAGGGAGACGTGGGGGAAACAAACCTCTCGGCCTCGCGGACTGCTGTCTGCTCTGCCCACACATAGGCTGAGCTCGGACCAGAGGGCGGGGGGCCTGTCACCAGGGCTGCCGGACACACACCCCTCTGGCGGAGGCTGATGGCCGGCCGGGAGCACGGGGCCGAGCCCGCCCTGCCGCACGGCCTCGCACGGGGCTCCCGGTTCTGCTGCAGACGCTCCCCGCGCTGCGTGTCGCTGACGGCTGCCTCGGTCCCTGTCCCCGTACCCTTCTTGGCCCCCCCGGCTGTGACGCCCGAGTCTCCACCCACTGAATTCCAGGATGGAGCTCAAAACGGGAAGGAAAGCCACGGCTCTCACAGGGGCCGACGCGTGCCTTTGGAGGGCCCGCGTGCGCATAAGCAGGATGCGTGCCCCTGTCCGGTGTGCGGTCCGGCTGGAGGGGGTCGCGACAGGAGCCGTTTCCTTTCCAGGGAGGGACCATCATCGGCAGCGCCCGCTGCAAGGCCTTCCGCACCCGCGAGGGCCGCCTGAGCGCTGCCTGCAACCTGGTCCAGCGCGGCATCACCAACCTGTGTGTGATCGGCGGGGACGGCAGCCTCACCGGGGCCAACATCTTCCGGGAGGAGTGGAGCGGGCTGCTGCAGGAGCTGGCCCGCCACGGTCCGTCTCACGTCCCCGTGCATCGCCCACCTGCCCCCCGGGTCCCCCTGCCCCTCAGAGATCGCTGACCTCACTCGCTCCGCCTGTTAACTGTCACGGACGTGCCCGTGGTGTCCAGGTCCCACAGTCACCACTTAAATGGGGCCTCGAATCCCACGTCGGTGAGGGTGACGATGACCCTCCTCTGTCCCGCGCTCAATGTGCTGTCGCACGGTTCCAAGGGGATGTGGGGAGTGACCAGCAGCGGCATCTCCCTGGGAGAACGGCCACTTCGGGAGAGGTGTGGGGTGCCCGCCCCCGGCTCTTACCCTCCACCAGGAGCCGAGGGGCCGGCAGACCAGGCAGCGGCCTCTGTCCGTGGCATCCCGGTCCGACGCAGCCGCGGTGGTGACGGCAGCAGCTGCCCGAGCGCCTGAGTCTGGGACTGAGCTGTGCCTGGCCCTGCCCATCCTGACTCGGGTCAGGCAGGTCCGCCTGCCCTGGCGGCCTTTCCTGAGAGCGCCCAGAGGAGACAGCCCCAGGGCCCTTGGGAGATCCACGTGAGGGTGATCAAACACGCGGACAGGCTTGATTCCCCCGAGACCGGGATGGGCCCTCGTTCAGAGCCGCTGCCACTGGGAGTCAGATTCGATCCCCTGGGGGTGTGGACCTGCCCCTTGTTTCCGTGATCCCACGCGCTCAGACCGCGCCCCCCATCACCGCCTGCACCGCTGCCCGGCCGCTGTCCCCTGCGCACGCGGAATCGGGTCGGACAGAGTCCTGGGGAAACGAAGCGGTGGCTAGAAAATGCGTCCAGGACCGCGGGTTTCCCGCCCACGGCCGGCCTGTCCCCCAGCCTGTGTGCCCGCGGGGGGCGAGGGGTGATGGGCCGCCCCCAGTGACGGGCAGCGTGGCTCGTGTCCTCCGCAGGCAGGATTGACGAGGGGGAGGTGGAGAAGCACGCGCACCTCAACGTGGTGGGGATGGTGGGCTCCATCGACAACGACTTCTGCGGGACCGACATGACCATCGGCACCGACTCGGCCCTGCACCGGATCATCGAGGTCGTGGACGCCATCATGACGACCGCCCAGAGGTGACCTGAGCCCTACCGACCCGGAGGGCGGGTGGGCAGGCGGCATGGGGTCTGTGGAGAGCTGAGCGTGGGTGCTAGTGACTTCCGGAAGGTTCCACAGACGGGATCCCGGTGCAAGGCTGGTCACGTGAGCGTTTGAAACTGGTGCGAGAAAACTGTCCTCTGGCTTCCGTCTCGTTTTCAATTTTATGAAGTCACTCTCCTCCCCCGGTGTTCTCTCCACGTGTTCACTGGAGAGAACTTAGAAAACGGAAGGGAGAATCAGCCCAAGTCCTGCCCCCGGGTCTCTGCAGGAATAGTGGGAAGGAGACATGCCTGGGAACGTCACCACACGCCCCGCACCGTTAGGTTCCTAGCCTGCGGGCGGCGTCACCCTCGGTGACCCCGCAGAGTCCTTGAGGTGACTCCTCAGGCCGCACTAGTTCCTGGGGCACCCTGCGAGGCACCGGGAGCATCCCATTTCGTGGACGAGGACCTTGGGACTGGCCCAGCCCAGCGCCTGGGGACCCAGGGCCATGTGTCCCTCCGGGGTTCCCCACGCACGCGGATTTACGGTCCCAGGTGCCACCCAGGCCGTCCATCGCGGGCGCGCTGGGGGCCATGTCCCATCACAGGGCCCGGCCGGAGGGTGGCTGACCGCCCGGGAGAGCCCATCCCTGGGGCACAGGGGCCAGGTCCTGGAGCATCGGGGTGTCAGGGGCCCCGTGGCCGCGGCCCAGAGCACGGAGGGGCTCGCGCCCTTCTCGTGAGAGCATCCACTGCAGACACTGGCCCCGGTGGGGGTGGGCGCGTGCCGCAGGAGCAGGGTCATCTTTCCACCCGCGCGTGTCGCCTGCGGACCCCCAGGGCTCCCCGTGGCCTCCCCCGGCCCGGGCTCTGCCCAGCGGCGCTGGGTGATGTCCCCTCTGTCTGTTCCGCAGCCACCAGAGGACCTTCGTTCTTGAGGTGATGGGGAGACACTGTGGGTAGGTACAGGGGCGCAGGCGGTGGGGGGAGGCGTGCCCTGCGTTCCAGGGGAGCCCTGGCCCCACGGCCGCCTCACGGTCCCCCTGCGCCCCGCAGGTACCTGGCGCTGGTGAGCGCCCTGGCTTGCGGGGCCGACTGGGTGTTCATCCCGGAGGCGCCCCCGGACGAGGGCTGGCAGGAGACCATGTGCGCCAAGCTGTCGGAGGTGAGGGCGCGTACGGGGACACCTGGGGCTGTGCTTGGCACCCCGGGCTGCACGTCGGGGCTCAGGTGCTGGGCAAGAGGTCTGTGTCTGCGGGGCCCCAGCCTCGTGCGTGTGGGGGGCCCCTGGTGCCGCGGGCGGGAGCGCTGGGGACAGGGACGGTGCCCTGTCCCGCGAGGCAGGGCCGGTGTCCAGGTGTGCAGGTGCACTGTGCAGGAGCCCCAGCACCCGCAGGCGGTCCGTCTGTCCTCTGTGTCCCCCCTGCCACTCGTCCACGGGGGGGGAGGGGTCGCGGGGGGGGCAGTGGTGCAGGCTCCTTCCCGGCCTGGGGCGAGGGCAGGGCAGCCGACGTCGCAGCCGCAGGTTCGGAGGCGGCGATGCGAGCAGCACCCTGTGGTGTCTGTGGACCCAGCGCCCTCCGTCAGCACCAGGGAGGACTCCGTGCCCGGGAGGTGGGAGCTGGTGGCTGGGAACCTGCCCCGAGTGCAGGCCTGCCGTTGTGGGGGGACGGACGCCTGCGCGTCTCCGGGGCTGGCGACAGGACTCACATGGCTGGTGGCTGGAGACCCCGGGGGCCCTCCTAGGCCTCAGGGGCCCTCCTAGGCAGGCGCTTCTGTGCCCTGCTGTGGGCATCCGGTCACTCACCGTCTCTCGGGACACCAAGGCCGTGCCCGTCCCTGCCGGCCATCCCCCCTGACCGTCCCCACCTGACCCAGGCCGCCGTTGTCACACGCAGGGCTGGGACCCCTTGTGGCTGGTTGAGGCCAGCGCCGAGGTGGCCGTGCGGGCTTTAGGCCGGACTCTAGGTCCATCCACTGTCTCTGGTCATGTGGCCCCGTCAGCCAGAACCCGGTCCGAGCACGTTGCCCCCGCGCGTGGGAACGCGGCACCCTCTCGCCCGCGGGGTTTGATCGGTGCTCGTGCAGCACGTGATGGGATTTTCCAAACGCGCTGTGGACGAATTGGCCCAGGACGCAGGCCCGGGCACCCCCGACCTCACGGTGTGTCCGTGCAGGACCGTGACGGACTCTGGCACTGGGCCCCGGGCGACTTCCCTCGCTGGCGGGTGCGGCGGGGCGGTGCCTTCGTGGCTGTGCGGCCCGTGGCGAGCGCCGGCGTCCGTCCAGGTGGGGAGCCAGAGGCACCCGGCGACCTGCGTGTGACTGAGCCCACTGCTGGACGTGCCCTTGCGTCTGGCTCTGCGTTCTCAGGCGGCGCCACGAGGGTCACTCTCGTAGTCTGGACTTCGCACCTTTTGGGAAACTCTGGACTGTATCGTCTCAGAGTGTGGCACGCCCGTTAACGTCTTCCAGGAAACCCTGAGCTTAACAACATGTGTCTGCGACCCCAGACGCGGTGGCGCGGCCTCAGCCTCTGGGGTCCTGGCAGGCCGGCTCCAGCACTGGGTGGTGTCAGGGCGTCCTCGGGTGGCTGCCCTGAGCCTGTGAGGACGGCGGCCCCGGGAGCCTGGTCTGGGGGACACGGGTGGGGGGGCTGGCCTCAGGCTTGCTGCGGTCCGAGGGGCGGCCTGGGCGCTGACCGCAGGTGTGGCGACGTCACCGGGCCCTGCAGGCCCCTTCCTGCCTGCCTGCACCCCGTCGCCCGGAGCGCCGCCCCTTCCTGTGCCGTTGTGGCAGTGGGAGCCTTTGCGCCCGGCCGGAGGCCAGCGCAGCGGGGCAGCCGCCGTGGGTGCGCCGCTACGGCCAGTTGAGGCGTCTCCCGAGTTTCCTGTCCTGTCTCCCTAGAACCGGGCCCGGAAGAAAAGGCTGAACATCATCATCGTGGCCGAAGGCGCGATCGACAACCAGAACAAGCCCATCACCTCGGAGCAGATCAAGGAGGTGCGTGCGTTCGGCCCCGCGTCCCCCCTGTCCCTGCCTGGAACCAGGGCAGGCGGCACGGCCGGCGGGGGGGGGCACATGGCATCGTGATTGTCCTGGAAACACTTTCCTGTGTTTCCTGGTGGTGGACAACGTGTCCACAGTGGCTTGTCACCTCAGCTCCCGGCGTCTGGGGAGGCGTCAGCGTCCCCGAAGGGCCGGGGCCTCCTCCTGCCCCCCCCACCCCACACACAGGGGCAGAGCGGGACGGGGAGGGTCCAGCTCTGGGCGCCCTCCTCCCCAAGGCCAGGAGGAGTGAGCCCCAGCTAGCCAGTACACCGAGGTTCCCGCGGGGAGAGAGACGTGAGCCCGGGGCTCGTCCCACGTGGGGCTGGGGAAAGCACAGAGACCCCCCGCCCGCCCCCGTCAGCCTGCGGCCTCCGCCCGCGCGGCGCTGACCTGCCCGCGTGTCCCCGCAGCTGGTGGTGAAGCAGCTGGGCTATGACACGCGCGTGACCATACTCGGCCACGTGCAGCGCGGTGGCACGCCCTCGGCCTTCGACAGGATCCTGGTAAGCGGGGTGGGAGCCGCCTGCAGGTTCACTGGGAGGGGATGTTCGGGCATTTGGGGGAGTGAGGGACCCGCTTGCCGCACAGCCACCTGCAGCCCAGGGCGGCCCCCGCCTGACGGCTCCTCCCTCCCCCCACCCCCGCCCGACCTTCCCCGGCCGAGGTCCCCATTGGAGGTCGTCGTGGGGAGCACTGCCTGGGGTTCCATCCCGGGGGTCCCAGGCGGGAGCGGGGGTTGTGTCCGACCCTCCTGAGTGTCATCTGCAGGCCAGCCGCATGGGGGTGGAGGCCGTCGTCGCCCTCCTGCAGGCCACCCCGGAGACCCCGGCGTGCGTGGTGTCGCTGAGCGGGAACCAGGCCGTGCGTCTGCCCCTGATGGAGTGCGTGCAGATGGTGAGACGGGTCCCTCGTCCCCTCGTCCGCTGCCCACGGGGCCCTGGGCGGCCCCGGGGCTAAAGGACCTTTCCCGGGACACAGGAGCTGCCCTGGGCGCGGCAGCGGCCTCTGACCCCTGGCCCTTTCTCAGTCTGTGGCACCTTCCGTGGCCACCCCTGAAAGGGAGTCCCGCCCATGGGGACCCGCGAGGGCGCCTGGCGACGAGTCAGGGACAGAGGGGCGGACTCGTGTTTGTGTGTGTCCGTGTCTCCGTGACTGTCGCCTCCCTGCCCGCCTCCCTGCCCGCGACCCTGAAGTGTGTGTGTGTCGTGACGTGTGCCCCGAGGCAGTCGGGCCCGGAGCCACGGGCTGTCAGGAGGAGCCCAGCACGTGCCACCACCGAGAGCCCACGGGAGGGCGAGGCCTCCGCGCACGGGACCGTGCGTCTGTGCACGTGTGTCTGCGTGTGTGCGACCGGGCGTGTCTGGGTCTGTCCGTCCAGAGGCAGACCCGCAGGCTGGAGGGACGTCCTCTCAGGCCAGGGCCCGCGCCCTGCGGCGACCCCACGCAGTCCCGTGGCTCCTGTCTCGGCTGCTTCGTTGGCGTCAGGGTTGAGCCGGGGTTGTCAGCCCCGGGTCTGCGACAGGCACTTCCCTCCGTCTCTGCTCTCCTGGAGCAGAGCCCCCAGGTGTCTGTCCGCCCGCTGTGGCCGCTGGGGTCGTCCTGTCCCGGTGGCGTCTCCCCCACTGCCAGGGCGGACGGGCTAGCAGCAGCCGGCGTCGACGTGCAGGCCGCAGGCTGCTGGCTGTGGGGCCGGGACGAAGGGCCGGGCGGAGGCCGGGGCTGTGCTGCCCCTGCCCCAGGCGTGCGGAGGACGGCGGACCCTGACGCCGCCGCCGCCCCTTCTGCCCCACACAGACCCAGGACGTGCAGAAGGCGATGGACGAGCGGAGGTTCAAGGACGCCGTGCAGCTCCGCGGAAGGTGCCTGGGGGCTGTGGTGGGGACGGGAGCCCATGGCCTGTCCATCCCCGCGAGAGCCAGCGGTGTGGCCGTCAGGGGGACGTTAGGCGAGGTGTGGCCCGTGGCTAGCCGGGGCAGACCGGGTGTCACTGCGTCTCGGCGCCTGACTCGGGGTGCGTCCTGCATGACCACACGGCCGCGCTGAGTCCCCGAAGGGCGAGCAGGACCTGGCCCGGTGCGGCCCTTGCCCAGGGGTGCGCAGCACCGGCCCACCCGCTGCCCGGCGGGCCCCTGCCTGCCCTGTCCTCACCGTGACCCTGGCCCCCTGCGTCTTCCTCCAGGAGCTTCGAGGGCAACCTCAACACCTACAAGCGGCTCGCCAGCAAGACGCCGGACGCGCAGATCCCCAGGGTGCGTGACGGCGCCGCGTGTCCCCCGGGCCTGCCCGGCCCCCTCAGACTGGCCCCTGGGGCGGGTGCCCCTCCCCCACCCCCCACATGTGTGCGGGGTGCAACGGGCCTGCCCCTGTCTGTCCCGCAGAGCGGTTACAACGTGGGCATCGTCAACGTGGGCGCGCCGGCCGCCGGGATGAACGCGGCCGTCCGCTCGGCCGTGCGCGTCGGCATTTCCGACGGACATAAGATGTTCGCCATCTACGACGGCTTCGAGGGCTTCGCCAGAGGCCAGGTGGGACCCCGAGGAGGCGCCCGGCGAGAGGGCGTCCCAGCAGGGAGCGCGCGGGGCAGCGGGGCAGGCAGGGCCGTGCGGGGGGCGCCCATTGGCGGCCACTCAGGGCCGCGTCCCAGGGACGGCCATGACTGTGCTTGCGGGAGCCCAGTCAGGGCACGGGACGGGCCCGACGCCGCCCCCACCTCCCTGACGGGAAAGCCGGCCCCGCTGCAGGGCCCTGACTCTGCGGTGCCGCTGCCACGCCCGCACGTGTGGCCGAGCAGGCCGTCCCCGGTACCGGAGGCCACCCACCGGGCCGTCCCTGGTGACAGGGCAGACGCACGTGGCCTCGGAGGGAGGGGCCGGGAGCCGCCGGGTTGTGTGCCAGGTCTTCGCGGGGTGTGGGTGAGGGACGCGCGTTTGGGGCGGCGTCAGCGTGCGGGTGGCGTGTAAGAGGAGACGTGCGGAGGTCCCCGGGGGTGCGGGAGGGGGAGCAGGGAGCTGGCCTGGGGGGAGAGGGTGCAGACCCCTGGCCGCAGCACCTACGCGGCCGGTCGTCCGCCAGGTTTCAGCTAAAGCTGTTTTCATTAAACCTCACGCCCTTTAGAGTAAAGGTGACCGCAGTCGTCGTCTCCTTCCCGGCGGTAGAGCGGGGCCCACTGAAGTGAGCACCCGACCCCGGGCGGGGCGGGGCGCGGCGGGTGCAGGGACCACGTTGCGCCGTGAGCGTGGGGCTTGGCTCCTGCAGCGGCCAGGCCCCCGCGTCGCAGTTCGGGCCTCTTGCTGCCCCGGAGGCGCCCGGGGCGCAGCCGTTCGCAGAGCCCACCGTCCCTCCGCCTCACGGCGGCCGCCTGGGCGTCTGCTTGCTTGTTAGATAAAAGAGATCGGCTGGTCGGACGTCGGGGGCTGGACCGGACAAGGCGGCTCCATCCTCGGGACAAAACGGTAATTTCCACCCTGATTCTGACCCGCTCTCGGGAGCAGCAAAAGCCGTCTCCCAGGGGGTGGGGGTGCGGGAGCCGCAGGGCCCGCAGGAGGGTGGCCGGGCCCCGCCCCACCCGAGGAGGCACTTAACCCCTCGCCTGTTTCCTCCAAAATCCCGTCTCTGTCGTGTGAGGAATCCAACCGTGGCCGAAGCCCGTGTCTCTTTTGCGGTGACAGAGACAAGGGGCGTCGCCGAGCTGCGGTGACCTTCCTGTCAGCCAGAACCAGGGCGTCCTTGACAGTGGCGTGCCGCCCCTGGGACCGTGCCGCCCCTGGGACCGTGCCGCCCCTGGGACCGTGCCACCTCTGGGACTGTCCCAAGAGCCCCAGGGCTGGGGGCCCAGGTTTCGGGGGCCGGAGAGGGGGCCGAGTGCGTCGCGCACAGGAACGCCCGCTCCCCGCGTGGCCGGGGCGGTGTTTGTGCCAGCCGCCGTGACCTGCCCTGGAGTCCGGCTGCGTCCCCTCCGACCCCAGGGTGCAGGTCTACCTCAGTGGTCACCGTTGTCAGGTTCACGTGGTGGGCACGTCCCTGTGCGTGGGTCTGGTGGGTGTCGGCGCCCACGAAGGCGTGAGCTGGTCCCTGGAAGCCGCTGCGCTCTGCCCTCTGCACGGAACAGGGCGCCCCTGTCCCTGGCGGCTCGTGGCAGCGTCGGGCCGTGGCCAGTCCTCCCCAGTGGCGCGCTGTCCAGTCCCTGAGTGCCCACGGGGCTCTGGGTGGGGACGCCCTGAGCAGAGGCGGGGACACCTGCCGGGGCGCCTCCCAGCCCCCATAGGAGCCCCAGGAGGCTTCGGGCGAGCTGACAGCGCCCCCCACGGTGCTGCAGGGCCTCACCGCGACCTTGGCAGGGACCTGTCCTTGGAGTCACGGCCACGCGTGTGCCTGAGCCCCCGTCCCTGATCACGCCTGCCCCGCGGCTTCTCCGCTGCCCTGCCCACGGCGCGGGCCACACTCGGGCACGCAGGCAGCAAGGGGGGCTACCGTCGGCGCGGTCCCTCCGGTCGGCCGTGTTCGAAGTGGGTGGTGAAGCGGTGGGGGGACAGCACACGTGCACGGGTGCGACCTTATAGGAGGTCACGGCACGAGGGGCAGGCCCGGGGGTGGCACCTGGACCGTGTGCGCGGTCCCGGGCGTGGCCCCAGTCTCCTGCGAGGCCAGGGGCGTCTCGGGGCAGCCGTCCAGCTGCTTCCCGCCTCGTTCAGAAAAGGCTCCTGGAGACGCGACAGCTGCCGTGGGCGGCTCCCGCGCTCCGTTCTCCAGCTGGGGGGGCCGGTGGGCGGGGCACGGTGTGAGGGGGCCCCGTGCCTGACCGCAGCCCCGACTGTTCAGGACGCTCCCCGGGAAGCACCTGGAGCAGATCGCCGCCCAGATGCGCAGACATAGCCTCAACGCGCTGCTGATTGTCGGAGGCTTCGAGGTACGTCCCTGGGCGCCGCAGGCCGCGCGGTGGCCCCGCCGGCTCCACTGCCCTCACAGGTTAGGTCCTCGAGTCCCAGTCCCCCGGTGCCTGGACCGACCGCTGCAGCGCCAAGCACAGCAGGACGTGACCCGTGGCCCCTCAGCCGGGGCCCGCCCGCCTGTCCAGGGCGTCCGGTGTCTCTGAGTCGCCCGAGCTGGCTCTCCCCTGACCCGGAGCCCGCCGGCCCTCTGGAGAGGAAAGCGGCCAGGTGGCCGGGCCGCGGCCCTGACCCCACGTGCTTCCGTTGGGCCGGCCTGGCCTGTGGCGCCCCCTGCTTCACCCTGAGTGGAGCACAGACGCCCCAGCGGCGTGGGCACGTGCCTCGTGCCACATGACGACGTCCCACGGGTCCTCGTGGTCCCTGCCGTGACGTCACGCGCTCCCACGCTGCCTTCGAGCGGGCCCTCGGCGCCCTCTACCCCCACCCCCCACCCAACGGCCACGCTTGCCCGCAGGCCTATCTGGGTCTGCTGGAGCTGTCCGCCGCCCGGGAGAGGCACGAGGAACTGTGCGTCCCTGTGGTCATGGTCCCCGCCACCGTCTCCAACAACGTGCCGGGCTCCGATTTCAGCATCGGCGCCGACACCGCCCTCAACACCATCACAGACGTAAGTCTGCGGCCGGCAAAGCAGGTGGCGCGGGCGCTGACCGCACACTGACCGCACACTGACCGCGGGCGCGGCCCGTTTTACTTGCCAGTGGCCGACGCGGGCTGGCCGTGCGGCTCCTTTGCTCCCAGAGGAGCATGAGCGTCCCCCAGAGGCCCGGGGGCCCTGTCCCCAGGGACCGCGAGCGTCTGCGGCTTGGGTGGTCGTGGATCACGGAGTTCTGCGATTTGGATAAATTGTTAAATAGTTTTGCTTGTTTCCTTGTTTTCGGCCGACCCAAATTTACTGTGGCCTTGGTCACCTTACGGTGCCTTCGGTGTTCGGGGCAGCACCTGAGCTAAGAGTTCTGTGGTCCTGACCCGAACCCACCCGAGCGCGCCTCATTCAGGCCGCGGCCGCCACGCCCTCTCCCTCTCGGGGATCGGGACGCAATGGCCTCTCCAACGACGTTAGTGCTATTTCGGGCAATTTTTTTTTATTGGAAATGAACTAGCACGTCTTTATCCCGCTCGTGCGTCACACACGCAGACCACGCGGAGTCTGAAGGCCAGCATCTAGCGCGGTGTGTCAGTGCTCCAAATTTGGTATCTAAGTTTTTTCAGCAAATGCTCAAGTTTTTCTTTCCTCGTGAGACCGAGACCTCGTGTTCCTCTAAGTTTTTTTCTCAAGCCCACGGCACGCTGGCAGATAAAAAAAACGCTTTTAAAGTAAAACGCAAATGGTAACGCTTACCGCTTGTTCGTTTCTCTTGTGAGCTTCCTAAATTCTGATTTTTTCACTGAAAAGCCTTGTCCTGTGTCACCCGTGTCCCCTCGCTGGAGCGTCCGTCCCGTGCGCATCCCTGTCCGCTTGCTGGGCCTCTGTCCCCACTGTCCTGGTCGCTCCTGCTTCCGCTGCCGCCGGACTAACGCTCCTGCCAGTCGCGCGAGCCACGTCGAAAGGTCCTGTCCGCCCCCGATGGGCTCTGTGTGCGCTGTCTCCCTTGCCCTTCCCACCGTCAGAGCACCTGACGTGCGTGCCCCCGCGTCACCCAGCCAGACGCTGCCGGGGGGGGGGCTTCAAAGGGGGTCGTCCGCCGGTCCCCGGGCCAGTGTTCCTTCCCCGTGTCCTTCAGCCCGCACTTGGGGGTGTGGGTACGGGCCCTGCGCCCCGCAGTCCCAGGGCCCTCTGCCGTGGAGCGTCTCTGTCTGGGTTTCAGGGCTCTCGAGCTGGGGGTCGTGTGGAAACTGAAAACCAGATCGTCCGGGGAAAACACTCGCAGCGACGGCCGGCCCTGCTTCTGGGGCCTCCGGGCGCGTGAGGCGGCTCCGTGCATTCGCTGCCGTGCTCGCCCGGTCTCTTGAAGCCAGGCTGACCGGTCACCTGCGGGCCAGGGTTCCCTTGGCTATGGGCCAGGCGGTCTGGTGGAGACCGGGGCAGGCGGGCAGGGTGACCAGCTCGTGGGCCGCCACACGCACCGAGGCCGCGGGCACGTGTGTGGGTCTGCCATCCGCCGAGCTCCGTGCCGAGTCCTAGAGGGTGGAGTCCTTGTCGGGAGGTCAGGGTTCAGGCAGGAACGCGGCCGGGATGGCCGCGAGGAGGAAGCAGACGTGCGGGGGCAGGGACCTGAGCTGAGCGGACACGGGTGCCGGTGACCCTTCCCATGCGCTCGCGAGACCCGGGCCAGAGCCAGTGCGGTGTCGGTGCGTCCCCCTCGCCAGTCGCTCCAAGCAGCCGGGCCCCTGCGGCCCCATGACAGGGCTGCGGCCGCCCTCTGGATGAGCCCAGGGGTGTCTCCAGCCCCAGGGGCCTGGCTGGTCTGGTCAGACAGCTGGGTGGGTCTCCCCGGCCCGCGGCTCCGTCCCGGGGGACATATACTGGGCATGGGTGTGCCCCATCCGGGAGGAGGAGCAGCGGTGCTGCTGACGCCCCAGGGTGTTAGGACGCCCGGTGGGGCTGTTGGCCCTGAGTGTCAGAAGCGCCGCGGGCGGGAACAGTGGTGGCAGAGAGACCGCCGACCTAGAACCTGCGGGGCTCTTCGGGGTGGACAGCGCCAGCGTCCAGGGTGGCGTCGCGATCCTGTGACTCGTCTCCCCTCGGAAGCAGGAGACGGTGGTGGGGAGGGGGCGGTGGCCGGGGGGCCATCAGGCAGGTGAGTGACACTCGCGCCGCGCCTCACCACTCAGTCCCCCGGACTAACCTGCCGCAGGCCCACCGCCTGCAGCCCAGGCCACTGTGCCCCCAGAGCCGGCAGTGGGGTGTGGGCGTGTGCCCCGGGGTGGTGGGCCCAGCTGTCCTCCCGTGGGACCGCGTCGCAGGCCACGCGGCGGCCACACCGGGGCCTGAGTGGAGACCCCACAGGTGGCACCGGAGGCCGGCTGTGTTGGGGGCCACGTGCGGGGGCCTGGGGCGGTGGCCCAAGTCACTAACACCGTTTTGGCTAACACCCGAGGCAGACACCTGCCGCGCGCCCGCGGACAGCTGGCCTCTTCGACACGGGAGCCCAAGCTGTTTCACTTTGGGGTCCCGGAGAGCCTTGGGGTTCCGAGTTCCCTGTGAGGACTGCGGAGTGATGCGGGGCACGGGCCCCGGGCTTGCTCGATGGGGTCCTGGCGGGCAGGCCCGAGCTGCGCCGAGCAGGAAGCTGTCCCGCCGACCTCCGCCCCTGCCTCCGGGCTGCCCGAGAGGCCAGCTGTTCAGCCCCCACTAACCCCGAAGCCGCCTGCGGCCCTGCTTTGCTGCCTCCGACTTGCGTCCCCCGTGCTGGGCGCTGAGCACCCTGCCGAGGCCTGAGCCCCGAGCCCCGGTCCCGCACGCGGGCAGGCCCCCTGGTGGGGCCCGCGCCCAGGGCCCCATCCAGCCATCCCCGCGCCCACAGCCTCCTCTCCCACTGACTTGCGGGGCGCCAAGGCCCATCCGGTGGCAGCAGATGAGGGGCCGGGCGCCCGCTGACCAGCTGCACCCGCTTCAGGCTTTCGAGAGCTCGGTCCTGTTTGCCGACATGCGTGGCAGCCACCCGGAGTTTTGCGTGCCCATTTGCGTCCTGCCTGCCACCATTAGCAACAATGTCCCCGGCACAGACCTGAGCCTAGGTTCCGACACCTCCCTGAACGCGGTCATGGAGGTAAGGATGCTGTCCCCGCCTGCCCCAGGGCCCTGCCACGGGGGACCCCGAGGTCTGCCTCTTGCCCTTGCGTGGCAGCCGAGGGGCTTGGCAGGGCAGGGTGGCCGACCCACCAACCCACAGCGAGGTGCTGGCCAGGCTCCACCTGGCCTTCCGTCCGTCCCAGCAGGCCCGTGGGAGGCCTCAGGGCAGCCAGGGGCAGTGGGCACCCCCCTCTGCTGTGGGTGGAGCCGTGGGAGCACACATGCCGTCCTGGGGCCGGGACCCCGGAGCCCGGCCCGCCAGCGTCCCCTCTGGTGGGGCGTGTCCCCCCCTGGGGGCGGTGCCCAGCAGGCTCCACAGCAGCAGCTCGGCCCCCGGGCCGGCCACATGGCCTGGGTCTGCCTCAGGTGCGCGGTGTCCACTTGGAGAGGTGGACGTCGTGCTTGGGCCGGGTCCCCGTGCCCGAGTCCATGGGCCTTTCTGTGGTGACGCCATTTGACGTCACTTTTGGCATTTGGGAACAGCAGGGAACAGCAGTGCGCAGAGCGCAGCCCTGGGGCGTGGGGTTCTCCCTGTGGCAGATCCCCAGAGCGGGTTCCGGGCACATCGCTGCTGGCCCCTGGAGGGCGTCGGCATTCCCGCAGTGGGCGACGGGGGCAGCCTCTGCCCTTGGATTCCTCCCCCCGCCCCACCACGCGCCTCCAGCCGCCCAGGCTGGCCCCTGTCAGAGCTGCTTCTAGGCCCTGAGAGACGCGGCTGAACCCGTGTCTCATGTTTAGAAGACGGGAGCCCAGGCCGTTGGACAGGACGGGAGGGACACGGCAGTGGGGATGGGTGCCCGGGCCCCAACACCGGCCAACGGTGCCGGCCGGCGTCACTGTTCCCACACCCACGGTTTCAGGGGAAGCGTGGCCTTGGCTGGGTCATCAGCGTCACCCACCCAGGCAGTGGTGGTCGGCCGAGCATGATGGCATGCTCCGTCCTGGCCAGAGGGTCACAGCGCAGGCCGCTCTGGGCGGGCCCGGACTCCTGGGCACAGGCACGGCAGCGATGCAGAGGCTGCAGAGAGACGCACCGCGACGATGTCTGGGCAGGAGGCTGTGGGGCGTGTGGGGTGTGTGAGGAGGGGCCACCTCACTCTGGTGTCACGGAGGTGGAAGGGCCACCCGCACCGGTGCTGCTGTGACAGCCACCGGCCTGCGCGTCACAGCAGCGCGCTCCTCGTCACAGCCCCGGTGGCTGTGAGTCTAGGGAGCTGTCCTGGGGGGAGGGCGGGACAGGGCGTTCGTCCCAGGACTGCCCGTCCCCATCGTTGCTCTGGCTGCTTCCTCGCCCGCAGTGTGTGGTGTCTTGCTCGTGTCACCAGCCTCTGTCCCTGGCTTGGGCGTCCCTCCGGGTGCCTCTCACAGGGGCGGGCTTGTTGAGGGCCCAGGGAGGACAGACACGTCTGGGAGGACCAAGCGTAAAGGGACATGGGGGGCGGGTTCGCACCCAGCTTTCTGGTCCCTGGGAGGAGGTGCCACAGGGGCGGGCCAGGCTGGAGCCACTGCCCTGCCGTGTCCACGGAGCCAGTGTGGGCCCACAGGGCCCGAGGGCGGGTGGCTGTCTGCGCACGGGTGGCCGGGTGTGTGTGGATGCCCAGGGGGGCCGGCGGCCGGCATGGTCTCCGGAGCCAGGCTGTCTGGGGCATCGGTGCAGGGGCCGCCGTCCGTGTGTCTCTGTGAGTAGGGGCTCCACGTGTGGTCACATGTGGGGACGGGTGGAGGGTGACAGGCGTGTTTCAGGAGATGGCCACGGTTTTGCGGTGACGGTTTGGGGCCCCGGCCAGCAGGCCCTGCGGCCCCGGCTCTGCCGTGGTGGCCGCACTCAGGCACACACAGGGTGACCGTGTCCTCCTCTGTGGCCAGACGTGTGACCGCATCAAGCAGTCGGCCAGCGGGACCAAGCGGCGCGTGTTCATCATCGAGACCATGGGAGGCTTCTGCGGCTACCTGGCCAACATGGGGGCCCTGGCGGCTGGCGCCGACGCCGCCTACATCTTCGAGGAGCCCTTCGACATCCGGGACCTGCAGGTGCGTCCTGGGCGGCCGCCCCGGGTCTGGGCCGTGATGGGTGTCCGGGGACACGAGCCGCAGCCGGCGCCTCACGCTGAGCCCCAGCTCTGCACAGTGACAGCTCAGGCCCCCCGCCCTCCCCTGTTCTGTCTGCGTCACCGTCACATGCTTGGCGGCCACCACTCCCTTAGGGCGGTCACAGCCGTTCGGTGAGGAAACAGCGCTTCTGGGGTGGCCCAGTGCCTGTGTTCTGAGTGTGGGGACGCAGTGGGGCTGTGGCCCTGCCCACAGCCTGAGTGGGGGACGGTGCCCGCTGGGGACGCAGCGTGGGCACACGGCCGGGACCCCTGCTCTTATGCAGCTCCCTCCCTCCAAACAATGGCTCGTTGGCGGCAGGTTTTATTTCTCGGGGGGTTTCATGGCCCCCACCCCCGCTGTCCCCCACACAGCCACCCCACAGTGAGCGCCGCCAGAGGGGCCAGGCCTGCCCACCCGCCGACTGTGGCTGACGCGGGGGTTCTCCCACTTCTAACTCCTAACGTGCCGATGGCGCTTCCCCTAGACCCACACGGGTGTCTGTGGCCCCCTGTTTCGGAGCAGAGTGGGTGCAGGGGAGCTGCACTGCCCAGCACCCTGGTGGCGGGGGAAGGGGCTGGGGTGTCGGGGGCGCTGGAGGCCGCCCGCTCAGGACAGGCCTGGGCAAGCCAAACAAATTACAAAATAGCCGTGTGACCAGGAGCATCGTGGTTTCATCACGGGCCCCAACAAAGTTGACGGGAGGTGCGGGATGTTTTAGCCTGTGACTGTCACTGTGACCCGTGGACACCGGCGTGAGTGTGGCGCCTGCCCGGGGCCTGGCGCAGCAGACGGAGGCGGTGGCCTTGCTGCCCGGGCCCCACCAGAAACGTCTCCCGTTTTGTACATTTCCTCTCGGGGAGTTTGTGCAAAACCCAGTCTGGTGAGTGTGTGGTTGTGCGCGGGGAGAGGCGGCAGCGGCTCCCTTGAGCCCGAAAACGGCGCCGTGGCTGCGCTTGCTCAGGCAGCCGCACGGGACGTGGCAGTCGCCGCTGTGGAGGCAGGCCTGTTTGTTTTGAAGCGTCCCCCTGAAGCTGAGGCCCGCCCACCGCGTAAACGTGCCGGGTAACGTGCCTCTGCCCGATGCACGCGCCGTCCGCGTCCTCGCCGCCATGGCACAGGGTCCCAGGGCGGCAGCGCTCACCGGGGCCCTGCCTGCCTGCCTGCTGTTCTCCCGCAGAGCAACGTGGAGCACCTGACGCAGAAGATGAAGACCAGCATCCAGAGGGGGCTCGTGCTCAGGTGAGGGGCGGGTGGGTGTAAACGGGCAGCGGCCGTGCAGCCGCCCGCGCACACCTACGTGGCTCACGGCTGTGCCTCGCGGTCTTTCGGCCGTGTCCTGGCTGCTGCTTCGGTCCGGGTGCCGACGGCAGCGGGGACAGTGTGGGGAGTCGGGTGGGGCGGGGTGCCGTGCCCTGAGCCCGTCACGCCGCCCGCGTCGCAGGAATGAGAGCTGCAGCGAGAACTACACCACGGACTTCATCTACCAGCTGTACTCGGAGGAGGGCAAGGGCGTCTTTGACTGCAGGAAGAACGTGCTGGGCCACATGCAGCAGGTGGGCCGCGGCCCTGTCAGCCGCTGCGGGGGGCGCGTTCACGAGTAGATGCCCAGGGGACTGCGCAGCCCGGAACCGCGCCGGGGTGCGGTGGAGCCAGACCATGTCGTCCACTGAGGGGCAGGCCTCAGGTGGGTGTCTCACAGTGACACCGGTGGCTGGGGACACTGGGTCAGACTCAGCGGCTGGTTTGGTGCTGGCCTTGCCCGCCACCCACAGCACAGTCGGCACCTCGGGCCCCGGTGACTGGGGCATGCCCTGTGAGCTGGGTTGGGCGGCTGCTGCCCTCATCTACCCCACTCTCCCCTCTGCCCACGCGACACGGCGCCTCTGGCCAGCATTCACGAGGGTCCCCGTCTCCGAAAATGGCGTGTTTTGTAAAAGTGAGCCCACAGAACTGGTAGGCTCTCAGAGGAAACTGGGGCGCCGGCCGGAGGCTCTGGGGCAGGGAGGACTGGGGGTGGGGGTGGGGTGGGACAGGGCTGTGCTGCCTGCCCCACGGGCTCTGCAGTTGCAGTGTCACCAGACTCTCTCCCGTCTGGTCCTAAAGACACAGGAGGAGATACAGTTTGCAAAATGAAAAACCCAAAACCTGTATCAAACTTGAGTCTCTTAGAAAGCATGATGCACACTTTGTTGAGCAGACCGTAGCCCTGTTCGCCTTGACACTCTGCGGGTAACCACAACCCCCTCGTCCCCGCAGGGCGGAGCGCCGTCCCCGTTTGACCGGAACTTTGGGACCAAGATCTCGGCCCGGGCCATGCGGTGGATCAGCACCAAGCTGAAGGAGGCGCGGGGCACAGGTGCAGGGCGTGGAACCTGCTCCCGGGAAGGGTGGGGTCCCCCAGCCCCCCGCTGGCCTGGCCCTCCAGGGCGAGCCGGTCTGACCCCGTCCTGGACACCTGACCCGCACTGAGGCTTTGTGGGAACGCGGGTCCCTTGTGCTATGGGGCCGTCTCGTCCTGCCCTGGACTGAGTACCGTGTCTGTCTGCTGGCTGTCACGCTCACGTCGTGCTTCATCTGCATCACTTCGGAGGACTTAGAAGTGTTCCTACTACTCAGTACAGTTTTTAAGTATTTCGTTCTAGCAGGTCTGTTTTCTGTCTGTCATGTTGCAGAATGGCCCCATGTGCATACCTTGTCACTTCCGTCATGGCACCGTGTGACAAAATGCTGTTCACGTCCATGCAGCTGGGGACCAACTCTCCGGATGCTTTGAGCTGCTGTGTCACTGAGATTCTTTCACGTTCAGTTCTTTAATCCAGTTCAATCTGTGTGACGTTTAGGGTCTGGTTTCATTTTCCCCATGTGGATAATCAGTTATTTCAGTGCCATTTATTGAAGAATCCATTCTTTTCCCACCCTGCAGCATAACCTCCATCGTAGACCAGTTATCTGTAAACTTACGGGCTGTTTTTGGGTCATCTGGTCTGTTTTTGGCACGTAGTTGTCAGTCCTTGCCAGTATTCCAGTTTCCCTGCTGCCCGGTAGGGCAGGTGCCACCTGCATGTGCCATTGGAGCTGTTCCCGGCCTCTCCTGCCGTGCACACCAGAGATCCTGCTGGACCTGGGGGTTACGTTTAATAAGTCCTTTGGAGAAAGAATTCACATTTTTTAAACACTGAGTTTCTAATTCATGATCACTGTATCTCCATAAGCGTAAACCTTGTTTTACTTCTTGATTTAAAAGAAAAATAAATACATTTCTATATGCTACGTAATGTGTGTCAGCAGTACGTAGAAATAGAGCTAATTTTCACAAGGTGATTTTTCAGTCAGCAGCTTCCTCCGTGTGTTACTTAGAGTGACTATTTAGAGACACGTCCTTGTGTTTGGGTTTTATGTTCACACACGTTTGCATCTGTATGGGACTTAGTTTTTTCCTGCTGCCTTTTGTGTCTGTCGACTCCTGCGGACACACGCTGGACGGATGTGGTGGTGGCAGGGGCCCTGGGCTGGGCAGGGCCTGGAGCTCCCTATCAGGTTTCCTGGTGTCGAGCCCTCCTGGCCTTCCTGGTCCGTCCTCACTGTGCCGGCTTCCCGCTGCGGCCACTTCCCACTGGTCCTGTCGTCAGCTGCCAGCTCAGGCTCGTTCGCGCTAAGACGTCTGGGAGATTCTTGGGGGTTCCCCTCGGAAATAACTTGTAAGGCGGGTGTTTTGATTTCTGGGCATTCAGTAAAACCCCACGCTCTGCAGTCGAGCTGACTGCTGACGTTCTCTGCTGTTTATGCAGTTGCTCAGGTTGTCTTTGGAAATCATTTGTTACATTTCCAAGGAAGTTTTCAAGTTGATCCAAATTTTCAAAAAGTTTGGCGTGAAAACTTTTCATAATTGCCTTTTCTTTTTGCTGCCCTCCCCGCCCTTCCGGGTTTAGGTCAGTTAGGCAGGTCTTCGTTTCACCCCGGTTTTCTCCGTCACTGTTACCAGATGTTCCGGCGTGTGACTTGCACAAGCACAGTGATGCAGTTTCAGCCCGATTTTCCTCTTCATAAAATGGACTTCGATGCTTTCTACTGTTTTCTACATTAGCTGCTGCTTTTGCATTTCTTCCTGCTTTTCGGATTTGTTTCCCAGCTCGTCTAGGGATGCTTACTCGTCGCTTGTGCAGCCAGCTGGCTTCCTTTTGGCACTGTGCTATGGCTGTCCTTCCTGGTCCAGCCCATTTTCCTGTCCTGTACGTAGCGAGCACTGCCTGGCGTCTGGCGTCCGCCCAGAGAGGCGTGAGGAGCATGAACTGTCATTGTCCCCAGGAGCCCCGCTCCCTGCCTCGGCGAGCCTCACTGCCCTCCTTCCTCGCCTCCAGCCTCAGGTCGTGTCTCTTACAGGGAAGAAGTTCGTGACGGACGAGTCCATCTGTGTGCTGGGGATTTGCAAGAGGAACCTCGTGTTCCAGCCCGTGTCGGACCTGAGGAAGGAGACGGACTTCGAGTAAGTAAACGAAGCACCACGAGTCTCCACCTTCCTGCCACTGGAGCGGGTGACAGGAGTCCTGAGTGACGGGGGCACTGCTGTGATTGTGGGGAGCAGGGCGGCTCAGTGTTCTGAGGGAACCGAGGCAGAAGGTGCGAGCCCTGTGGAAACCGGGTGGGGTGCAGAGACCCGGCCCTGGGCCTCACTGGCCGCGGCCTCCTGTCTGGTCCACAGGCACCGAATCCCCCGCGAGCAGTGGTGGCTGAAGCTGCGGCCCCTCATGAAGATCCTGGCCAAGTACAAGGCCAGCCTTGAGGTGTCCGACTTGGGCCAGCTGGAACACGTGTCTGGCCGCGGCCACGGTGAGCCCGCGGCCATCTAGACACCGCCGACCACGCCCTCCTGGACGCTTGGACTGCCTGGTCCCCACCTGTTTTGGGAATGTTAAGTTATTTACGCGCACCGGGGGTGAGGCCCGCGGCGTCCGCCCTGCGCAGCCCCGTCCCGTGACCCTCACTCATGCCCTCGCACCTCGGGACTCGGGCGGGGCGTCTCCTGCTGTAAACCGCACACTCAGTGCAATTAAATGTTTGGCTCAAACTCCAGCCGCAGCACTCACTCAGTTGCCTTCGTTTTAAGTTGGCGTTCACGCCGCAGGCTGTGGGCGGGGCCGTGGGCAGGAGCCGGGGACGCTTTTCAGGGACGAAGGAAGAAGCGCCACACTGCGACACAAATGTGGGACACACTGAGTGCGCAGTAGGGCCCCGGACCGGGAAGCAGTGAGGGGACCCACCTGCAGCCAGGTGGGCCCGTGAGCGATGCCACGAGCATGTGCCGCAGGGTGGGGCAGTGGCCGCCCTGACTGAGGAGGTCCTTGGCATCTGGAGTGAAGAGCTTTTCTGCCTCTTTATCCAGTATCTGTCTGCTCTCGAGTCTGAGACGGGAAAGGACCCAGCCCGTCCACCAGCCACGGGGAGGAGACTGGGGTCCTGCAGGGAAGCGGGGGTGGGCTGGGCTCCAGACCCCGCCACACACACTGCAGCTGCAGGTGTGTGCGAGGCGATGTGTCTCAATGTGCGAGCTCTCAGAAACCCCTGGCTGCTGAGGAACGCTGCGCAGTGACGGCCTGCTGGGGACACGGGGCCAGCAGATGGGTCCGCCAGGGCCGAGCACAGCGAGGTCTGCCCCTAGGCCGTGCAGGGACTGGGGACCCCATGACAGAGGAGGGGAAGGCACTGACTGACAAGTTCCCCGTCTGAAAACCACACACAGTGAATGCCAGATGAGGCAGCACGTGGCCGCAGGCTGCTGCGTGTCCTGCGTCCGGTCAGAGGCCTCCTGGGTCCTTAGTGTGGTCACCAAGGACCCAGGCAGATGTTGGAAAAACTTTTTTGAAGCGATTCTTAGAGTTGTTACTAAAAAAGGAAGAATAAACGAACAAAGTGCCATTTAAAATGGCTCAAGCACAGTTAGGTCAGCGTTGCCTTTTATTTTTAAATAAATATCCTAGGAGGAGTAGTACAAGTGTCCCCGTGCCTAGAAAGTCCGCGGCGTGTCTTTGGCACTGAGGCCCGCGCATCTGTCCTGCTCATACCAGGTCCCTGCCCCGCTGGGCAGCACGTGAGTCACAGAACTTCCAGAATGATAAACGATCGAGGTGATATTCAGAAAAGACCCATCGCTTTTCTGACCTCAAAGTCAGTCTGGCTCCCGTTTGCTCTTGGGGGCTGGTGGCAGAGTCCGGGCCTGGCGACATCTACCGGTCACTGTATCTCCCACGATGGGTCACTGGCGGTCCTCACGTTTTCGGGCCCCAGCAGGGCCAGCCCATGAGGGCTGCCAACACCCAGGTACCTGGAAGGTAGGCGGGGTCAGGGTGGGGCCACCAGAGGCACTTGCAGGGCCACAGAACGTGGGGGTGCCGCAGGCCGCACTCACCTGTGGGCCACGTCGACGAGCGCCCCACGGTGCACGGCGAAGAGCTGCTCCCGCTGCGCCTGCCCCATCTCGTCCGTGAGGCCGTACAGGAAGTGGTCTAGGCCTGGGGACAGCGGTGACAGGCCCGCCTCAGCTGCTGACCCTATCCCTGGACGGGCGCCTTCCCATGAGCCTCTCCCCCCCGTGGGTCAGGGCAGGACGGTCTCGGCCACCATGTTGCCTGGGGCCCTCGCAGAATGCTTGGGTTCGGCGTGGGACATGACCCCCTACACGTGGCAAACACCGAGATGCTCAGGGCGGACATTTGCATGTCACAGGAGGGAGGGGATGTGACCCAGGAACTCAGCCCGGACCTGCCAGTTGCGCTGTCACCGAGCTCATCCTCGCTGCCGATACCTTTATCCGAAGGCGCCACGGGTGCGTCCACCACGGAGAACACGGCGAGTTTGGCCTCGTCGATGTCCTGCTGCGAGAACTGCCCAGACTGGGCCCAGCCCGCGGCCTTCGCAAAGGTCTGCATTGTTTCTGCCGGGCGCGGGTCCCTAGTGGACCCCGAGAATCAGAGTCACGTCACCAACGGAGAGTGAGGGACACCCAGCCCTGCCCGATGTCACAGCCTCAGCACATCCTCACTGTTCCTAGTGCTACCTCGGCAGACAAGCCAGCGTGCTGGACGCACACCCAGCCAGGCCCTGGCCCCTGCAGGAGAGGCTGGCCTGCCTGGCCGCGTGCCAGCGTGGGACATGTGGCCTCTGCACTGTCCCTGAGTGGAGACGCGTGAAGGCGAAGGACAGACAGCTACCACGAAAACCGTCAATTGCACGAGAGCACCCCGAAGACACAAAGTCACCGTGACTGGGCGGCCCCCAAGCCCTTGCCGTCAGTGGATGGAGCTGCAGAGCCCTCTGTCCTCACCCCAGACAGCGCTGGACGTGCCAGGGTGGATGCTGAGGAACTAGGGAACATCGCCACCCTCCCTGGGGGCTTGGAATGCGGGTCCTCAGGCGAAGGCCACAGGAGACTGGGGGCCACTGGGGACGCCCAGGAGCCCAGAGGGTGTACGGCCCCAGGTATATGCTCCTCACTGAATGCCGGGGCTCACTCAACGCCACACGTCTCCTGTGTCTTTCTGCCGCCCCTGACACCTGACACTGCTGGTGGGGCTAAGCGCCAGACAGGGGGACGACCTTGAAGGTCACCGCTGACTACCAGAGCCAGGGGCATGAGGCTCTGTCCACACGACCGAACGGCCAGAGGAAACTCACCTGTACGAGTAGAAGGTGAAGACCCCGCTATGGCTGAGCTTGGCGCCTCCGCCGTACGCACCTCCTTTCTCTCGGATCTCTGTGTGCAAGAACTTAGCCGTCATCAAACGTGCCAGGATCTTAAGACTGAAACGAATGATCAAAAAACGCCCCGTTACCAACAATGTAGCTGGCAAGCGAGTATCGTACGTAATGTCGAGTAACCCAGAAAGATGTCAGGTAAAAACACAAAAACTAAAGTAACAGGTGCAGTGGGGTCCGCAGGAGAAAAACTGGGTTACAGGGCAGGGGTTGGGGCCGAGGGGACAGGCCCCCGTTACGGCTTCCAGCTCTCTGCTGCGGCACGAGCATCAGAATTGTGCGCCAGTGCGTGACGTCCATGTTGGCAGGCCTGTCTGTGCGTGGGGGCTCCTCCCTAGAGCTTGCTTCACTGTCGGGACATGTGTGTCCTCCATTCTGCTAAGGTCCCTGACGTGCTGGGGGGAAGAACGTGTTTCTAGAAGCATCTGCCCGGGCCAGCTGCAGTGGCACAGGCCGGAACAGTGACCGGTGGCATGAGCACGCGTGTCCCTAAAGGTGGCACACACCCAGTGCCGAGTGGGTATGCCTGCTCCCCCCACGCGGTTCACCCTCCGTGCTTCTCTGGAAAGTTCCGCTGTGCTACCCGAGGCGCACACTCACTGCTGGAAAGTTCCCAGACACATAAAAGGCAAAACACAGAGGCCCGAGCACATAGGCGGGCCTCTCGCAACATTCAGCCTCTCCCTCCCACCAGCAGGGGCCGGCCGGCGCCTCCTGTGACCACGAGGCGAGTTGACGGAGCCCACGGAGCGACTCGGCGCACTGTGGTCAGCTTGTGCACGGCGATTGCTGGGACCCAGTGGCAGCCACTGCGTCCTGTCGTGGCCCTCACACCTGGCATGGTCCGGGTGCGAGTATGGGGCGGTTCGCACACAGTCGCCGACGTAGCTCACGGGGAATGGGAGCAGGAGGTGCGTCTTCACTGGGCACGGCTTGAACGTGGGGTCCTGGGGAGGGGGATGTGGCGTGTCATGTTCTCGAGAGCATGGCACAGAGGAGCACGTCACTCCACACGCTGAACATCCACACGCTGAACGTCCCCCCCCGGAGCTGTGTGTGCTAGCATCATGCGGTGCGGACACTCCGTCCCGCCCAGCTGTGTCCATCAGTCACAGAGCGACAAGGGACCTCATTGTCCCCTGTCCTCCAGCAACGTGAGAAGCCACTTGCGATGGGCCACACCAAATACCCCAACCAGCCACGTGAGCAGTGGGGACTGCCCCACTGGAGGTGATGACACTGATGCAGCCACGTTAAGTGGAGGCAGAGGGACCGAGGTCCTCACGGCAGCAGCACGAGAGCCAGGCCTCCGCTTTCCTGGGGCCTGCCTGGCCACCCATGGGCACGGACTAGCTGGGGACGGCTTGCTGTGAGGTGACAGGGACTGCATGAACTCACCGTGATCAGCTTCCTGGTGATGTGGGAGCCACTAAGGCATGCACTGTCCCCGGGACCATTAGGCACAGGTTTCTGAAAACAAAGCATTTCCAGGAGAGATGACACAACCCCCAGCGCTGGGGACGGCCCGCTGTGGATGAGGGCGCTTGTCCAAGCGTCTGGTGGGCGCTGCCAGACCTGGGCTCCACTCGTGGGTTTCCAGACCATCACGGACCTGCAGCCTGCCCCTCCCATGTGGTCGCCTGCTAAGGACATGGCTTTGCAGGCAGGGCAGGGGGTGGTCCACGGGGGACAAGGGCACACGGCCATGATAGAGGAGATGGCAGCGTGAGCCTCTCCATGAGCAGCACGGCTCCATGCCTGCTACGCGCTGGTGTGACCCAGAGACACGTGTGAGCCACTGCTCACAGACAGCCTTACTGAGCGCACTGGGACTGGTGCTGCGGAGTCATTGTCCCAGCTGTCACAGCAGCATGTCCCAGGTCCAATATCCTTCCCCATCAGGTGACTGCACGCCTTGGGCGCCAGTGACAACAGGAGTGAAGGCCAAAAGTAGGCCCGCAGGTGTGAGCACCGCCCACTGGGCCGGAGCTGGGCTGCGCCGAGCCCTTCTGTGCCCTTCTGGCAGGCAGTGGGGACCCCAGCACCCACACACAGTGCAGCCCAGAACCCCACGGCCCTCACCTCCACCACGTGCGGATGCGCCAGCTTCCTCTCTGTTGTCCTCTGCCCCAGGCCTGCCAGGAAGTCCCCTACCACCTGCTGCACCCGTGACAGCTGCCCGGGGGCCGCATTCACCGCGCACCTGTTTGGAGAACCGCGCACGCACACACCTGTCAGTGGCGAACGGCTCAGAGACTCGCCACAGCTGAGTGAGGCGCAAAGACAGAAAGCCGTAACGACTCAGCGACTGTATAAAGTGATGCTCAAAGATGTTCATGAGAAACGGCAGTGAAACACGAAAGTGACGGTGCTCGGCACAGAGCTTCGCATGTCAGCCCCGTCACACCTCCCAGCGACCGTGCCGGCTGGCGATGGCCATCCAGACACAGGTGGCGTTTGCGTTAAATTCTGTTGTCAAGACGCAAGGAGACCCAGGCTGACAGGCTCGGAGGCTGACGTAACGCATCGCTCCCTGTCCAGGAGGGACAGCCGCAGCATGGACATGTGACGTGGTCGTCACAGCCATCGGAAGCTTAGCTGCCACCAAAGGCCTCGCATGGCACAGTCTGTGTGACTGCAGCCTGCATGAGGCCAGAGCGCCCACACCGGACGGCCCCCTCCTGCCTGACTCCGAGTTCACTTCGGGTGAGCTGACGGCGGCACCGTGAAGCCATGCCATGTGCTGGGCAGTGCTTCACGGGGGACAGCAAGGGGCCCCTCGCTGCACCCTGAGGCGCTGCAGGTGCGGTGTGGGTGCTGGCAGGAGCCGGCAGAAGCCGCCCCTCCTTTGACCAGATGTTGGGGCACCTGCCTGTGGTTCCTGAGAACGACCTAGAGGTGAAGACTCTCCAGGTATAGCCCTGAGCTAGCCCAATGCTGTGTCATGGGTGAGGGGGTGCTGAAACACACCAACTGTCACCTCTGAAGTCCACACGGCCGCCTGCCCGTGCCTCCCAGTGGGCCCGGCCACAGAGCACCGCGTTCACTGGCAGGTGCAGCAACACAGGGCGTGAACCCACCTTGCAGGCTGTGGTCTGAGCCAGAGAGTGTCCTCCCTGCCTCCCCCACACTGACGGAACCCAGGACACTTGGCTCCCACGTGATGGGACTGTCACATGACAATGGGCCAGGTGGCAGGTCTGCCAGCGCCCATGTGGCCTACCTCATGTTCTCGGGGTCCAGCACGTAGTCCTTGATGAGCAGCAGCTTGCTCAGGACGGGCTGGACGTCTGCCATCTCCGCAATGCTCTTCATCAGCCTCACCTGAGCCAGAGGGAGCGACACATAGGGACGGACACCCCGGTGCAGAGGACCCCGCGACCTCCCAGCCCGGGGCCTCGCTGAGCTGCACATGGGGAACTGGAGGAGGAATGAGGGAGGTTGTTCAAAGCATTAACTTCCCGTGAAACGTGGTCACTTAGGGAACTTTCTCTAGACACCAGAGAATCCCAGCTACCCTGGGAGACCTGAGTGACCCAGGACGACGTGTCCCCTCAGCCCGGCACCTGCTCCATCCCGCTAAAGGTCTCCTGCAGGTCCCCCGCGGGTGTTAGGGTCCTGCTCGCTCGGATGGATGCGTACAGGTGGCCCGAGTCTGGGACCCCGTTGGACAGCTCCTGAGCGGCCATCTTGACCAGTACCCTGAAGTGCTGTTCTTCTTCGAAGCGCGGGCTGTGGACACAGCATGCTAAGCTCCCAGACACCCCTCCGGACAGCCTACCCCCCGGCCCCCCCGAGATGCCCTGCATGTCATGGAAAGCTTGTCAGATGTCACAAGCCAAGGAATGCTCAGGAAATTGGGCTCCGAAGCCAGGCGCCCATGAGACCACAGCTGCTGCCCGCTCGCACCCAGGGCCAGTGTCTCGCGTTCCTAGTCACCTGTTGAATATCTCACCCCACAGGTGCATCATGTCCTGCAGGTTCCGATCGAGGCAGAACGATGAAAACAGCACACCCTGGACCAGGAGAGAAAAGGGAAGAAATGAATTTTGACAATTTAAAAGAAAAACAAAGACACCACAGACAGCCCGAGTGGCCTGTGCCAGAGACGCCACCTGCTCATAGGTGTCCAGGTGTGAGCTGTCAGGGAGCACATGTGGCGACACGGTGATCCCGCCCGTCTTCAGCTCTATCTGCTGAGCCTGTTCCCGGTAGTCAAGGACACCGCAGCCCAGCCTGGGGACAGCACAAAGGGCCCCGAGTCACGGCTGTGAGAGGTGACCCCAGGAGTGCAGCCTGCCCCCCTCCCCCATGCACACGCAGGCCATCTGCCCAGCCCTCCCCGGGGACTGGGGTGTCCTGCCCAGGGCTCCTCAGCACGTCCCGGCCCCCGAGCCACTGCCCCAGGGCCGGCCGTCAGATGCCTACGGAGACTCCCCTGGTCTGTCTGGTCAGAACACCTGGCACAGACCACTTCCTTGCTTATTTGGTCGTCACGGGGCGACATGTGGACAACGAGCCTTTCTGCACTTTTAAGAAAGCCAGAGGTCGCACCAGTACGGATGAGGCTTCGGTAGAGTCTTCTGCAGCTCCCGGTGAGAACTGATTAAGGCCAGGGTACATGACGGCCCAGAAGTCCGCTGCCGGGGCCAATAGGGGCCACCACGCCATGTGGCGGTGGAAGTAGGTGCCATGGCCATGAGCCACCCCAGGCCCACAGAGCAGGCCTTGTACTTGGGGGTCCTGACACAGAACTCAGAGACCTGTCTCCATGGGAGGCGCCTCTGCCATCTCACATGGGAGGCCCAGAGCACTGCGAGGTTCTGCATCTCAGTAAGAAAGCACGACTGTCACAGGGAGCATCTTAGCACACATGTTGCCCCGTGCCTGCACGCCGCGACGCAGCGAAGCAAGGTGCTGACAGCGATGCCGGATGTGCCCCGCGCCCCACACGTGCGCCCCACTGTGGAGGCCACGCCGCCCTGGGCCTTACTTGGCGAGGACGCTGCAGAAAAGCGGCACAAAGGGCCGAAGGCCGGCAGGCAGGGCGGGCAGGCTGCAGAAGGCCCGGACATAGGCCACGCCGTTGGTGGGCTGCACGCAGGACTGCACTGCGACGTTGCCGGCTGTGAGGACAGGGCAGGGCCTTCAGACACTCCCCGGCAGTGACCGTGTGCCCCGGTGTGGGGTTCAGCCGGGCTGACGCTCTGCGGGGAGAGGCTTCGCGTCTCTGGTAGCTGCGCCTCAGACACGCTTCCTGGCCGTGCCCCAGGCCCGGGGAGGTGAACGGTCCTCGCACTGAGGACCGCCATGTAGGCTGCTGTGCACCCTGACCCCCACTCCTGAGACAGGTGACCCCACGTGTCACCCCGCCCGATGATACTCATGTGCCCCAACAAGTCCTGACGGCTACTGCGCAGCCCAGCACAGGGTGCCTGTGTCCTGCTGGCACCCCGGACGTCCCAGGGGGACGCTCTGTGCACTGCATCTTCACACCCTGCCCAGCATGAGGGCCCGAGGCACACACGAGGAGTCACTCTCACAAGTCCCGTCATGGACACTAAGGATCACTGACAGATACCGCCTGGGAGGCCGAAGGGTCAGCGGGACTCGCTCCAGCTGAGGTGAGGGGGGCACCCGCGACCCATCAGTGGGGGAGGGGCGCTCTCAGGGGCCGCAAGCTGCTCAGCATCTCCGAGTGGCACTAGGCGTCCGGGTCAAGGAGGGCGGCTATCTACCCCTCGGGGCCCGGCTGTGCCTGACAGGGATGCTGTCCCAAGAGGCCCTGGGCCTCCCACCAGAAGCCAGCACCCGCAGTGACACAGGAGACCTTCGGGACCAAATGTGAGATGCCAGCGCCTATACCTCCCTTCCGTCCCCTGCCTTGGCAGGAGGCGTGTGTCACCTGCCCTAGTGATGAGCGGGGTGTGTGGGTGGGAATCTAAGGTTGCCGTGTCCTTTGAGAGCCAGCCACACCTCACGCAGCTGCAGTAGCACCCAGGCCCTAACTCCAGGGTGTGGGTCACAGGGTCCATCACATGCTTGGAGAACAGGACAGCCCCCCGCCACTGCTGCCCCGGGGAGAAGCCGCTGTCGCTGAGTGTGCCATCTCAGGACTCATCGAGGGCGGGCAGACGTGGGTAGCTGGGTGCTCCCTGTGGCGCCTGAACCCGCATATTCTCGCCCATGGCCAGGCCCTGTGGCTGCCCGATACTGACCTGCCAGGGCCACAGCCAGCTCTGTGTAGGGCACGCTGGGCTCGATGTCAGACACCTTCAGCGCCGGCAGACACGACGCATCATGAGCCTCGCTCTGCTGAGTCTGCAGCTGCAGCCCTAGGAAAGAGGGGTACGGGAAGGCGGGAGGCTCAGGGAGCATCGCCCCTTGTCACCGAGGCACTGCCTGCCCAAGTGGTGCACATACAGCGCAGGACATGAGTGCCCGCTCAGGGGCCCACCCAGCGCCCCCCAGTGACCACAGAGTGGCGAGTCCCGCCCCCAGTGACCGCACAGTGGTTGGCTCCACCCCCGGGGTGCCCTGGGGAGATAGGACTCGCTTTTAGGGCTCGCGAACCTTTTCTTGCTGGACTGAAGTTTAGCGACTTCTGTTACTACTTATTTCACATTCATTAATCGTGACAAAATGCTTGTATGACCACCATGTTTCACTAGTCATAAAAATGCTTGCACGCCCACATTTGGGGTCTGCTACTGCACCAGGGTGACGAGGGGGAGGGGCCGTGTCCGCCTCTGCACAGACCACCTGCAAGGCAGGGCCCAGGCTCTGGGGACCAGCCACAGCCCAGTGGCATGCAGATCAAAGCACCGTCAAGCACGCACCTGCGTCACCACACACAACGGTGCCCGGGGTCTGACACAATGCCCTGACTGCATGTCAGTGTTCCCGGGTGACCACGGGCCTGGCCCCACCGCACATGCACGTGGAAATCAGAGCAGGCTGAGCCAGGCCCGGCACATGTCACACTCAAGCCTCTGGTGTTCACAAACTTCATCACTTGGTCGTCAGCCCCACAAGTGTGCCGACACCCCTCGCACCTTACATTCCCTAATGTGTGTGATCTGAAGACGCCGGGGCCTCGTGCCTCTTCGCCAGTCCCAGCCTGCTGACAGTCCACGGGTCCACCCCCTTTTCCCTCTACAATACCCCATCCCTGTGTGAACGCATGGGAACCCAGCATCATCTCCTCCCTGGCCGGGCCATGGCCTCCAGATGGCAAGGCATCATAGTCCCCAACCATATCCCAATGGGTAGGTGCTCTGGGGTGTGGAATACACTAGAACCCCCCCCCCCTTCCTCCCTGGAGCCGCTCTGCACTCTGGACTCTGGTTCCCGCCACGGAAAACATCTTCTAACACACCCTCCAGCCAGCCGCTCGCAGTGCAGCCTGGTCACCCGGGGAGTGAGGGTGTGAGCATGGCACCATCTCCAGCACACGGTGTCATTTAAGGGGAGCTGGCTGTGCCCGTGCTTGGGCTGCTGCGAGCGGGGGTGCAGGCACACGGGGTGCACGCGTCTATAAACCAGTGTGCTGTTCACTCGGTGAATTCCCGGAGGACGCATGCCGGGCCGCATGGTGACTCTGGTGCTGAGTGTCAGGGACCCTCCACCGTGGTTTCCATACTGGCCACAGCAGTTTAACTGCCGTTGGCCACAATAAGGATGGGTCTCGAGAGTATCGCGCACGTGACACAGTCAGCATAGGACAAAAACCGTGTGATTTCACGTGTATACGGGACATAAAAAAAGTAACAAATGAACCAACAAAAAGACACTCACAGACACAAAGATTGTTGGCTTCCAGGAATGGGAGTTCCAGGGAGAACAAAGGAGGCAAAGGAGGTCAAATACATAGTAACAGATGGAAACTAGACTTGGGTGGTGAGCACATACCATACTACACAGACGGCGAACTGTAGAAAGGTAACTCTTAAACTTTTATTATGCCATTGACCGATGCGTCTCAATATGTTTAATTTAAAAATACCTTCTATGACAATAGCAAAATAAACCCCAAACCAACCCAACAGAAGGCAGTGGGATTCCACCAAACTAGAAAGCTTGTACAGTCAAGAAAGCCGTCAACGAGATTAAAAAGCAACTTACAGAATGGGAGGACATGTTTACAAATTATACATCATAGAAGGATTACTATCCAGACTACGAATTCATACAATTTAATACCAAAAAAAAAACCTTCCAATTAAAAAATGGACACAACACGTAAATAGACATTTCTCCAAAGAGGACATACAGATGGCCGAGACACATGAAAAGATGCTCAGCATCACTAATCATCAGGGAAACACAAATTAAAATGCAATGAGACGTCGCCTCACACCTGTCAGGTTGGTCATCATAAATCAACAAACAGGTGTTGGTGAAGATGTGGAGAAAAGGGAGAGCTCGTGCACTGCTGGTGTGAGTGAGGCTATGTGCAGCTACTACGGAAAACAGTATGGAGGTTCCTCAAAAATTAAAACTAGAACCACTTCACGACCCAGCAACCTATCTTCAGGGCAGTTATCTGAATAAAATGAAAACACTAACTTGAAAAATACGCACTCCTATGTCTGTTACAATATTATTTACTACAGACAAGAGATGGAAGCAACGTAAGTGTCCATCAGTTGATGAATGAAGAAAATATGGTATCACGACAAAATCACAACTCCACCACAGAACCACCAGCCTCGAGAACCACCTTAGGATGATCTGGACACTCAGAGCAGCAACGTCGAGACTGGCAGGAGGGACAGAGACACAGAGGGGGCAGGTCCCACTTTACACCATGTGCAGTGATTAAGAATCAGGAGGGACATTATGGCTGAGGAGGGCCCCCAGAGCGAGGGGTCCCAGCCCCACATCAGGCCGCCCACTCAGAGCTCAGTGCCAGGAAGAGGAGTCCCCATACCACCTGGCTGTGAAACCAGCGGAGACTCCGTCCCAGTGAGCCGGAGGGCTGCGGAAGACCGGGGTGTCCCCTTGAGGGACCATGAATAGCCTCACTCTCCCACAAGGGCACTGGCTTGGGCTCCAGCTCATTGGGCGCCAGGGACAGACGAGGAGGAGCCGGACCATCTGGCTCCAGGGAGGCCTGGAGGGGAGGGGTGGGCAGCGCTCCTCTGTGGAGTCTCCCCAACCTGGCTGGCGGGCACTTCATCTGAGTCGCTGCTGACCTGACTCCCAGCATTCGTCCCGCTCTGGTGATGCCCTGAGACCTCGTCCCTCCCAACTCACATGCCCGTCCTGAGCTGCTTCTGGGGCTTTTCCACTGAAACAGCCAGCCTTGGCTTATGCTTTGGACTCAACAAAGTCTCTCAAAGGTCCACAAACTCCTAATGAGGAGTGTCCAGCTTTGTCCCATTACCTCTTGCTGAGTGTCCCCGAGGCCAGCACACGTGGCAACTGGTCTCAGGTTGCATCGTAACTCCCAGCAGGTGGCCCCAGTCCCAGCATAAGCTGTGGCCAGTGTTGGCCTGGACGTAGCTTCTACTAAGTGGTCACAAACCTGGCACAAGCAGTGGCTGATGGAGCTCGCATTGTGGTACCCACTGAGGTTCCTGCCCAGCATGAGTGTCAGCTGGCCTCAGCTCACAGTGTGGCCTCTTCCAAGCACCTCCAAGGCCAGCACAAGCGGCAACCAACCGCCAGGTGGCCCAAGTCAGGCACGAATGGCAGCTGACCTTGGCCTACACTGGAGCCCCTCCCAGGAAGCTCCAAGCCCAACACACCCAGGGGCTGGCTTCAGACCACACCAGAGCACCACCCAACCAGCTCCACAAATGACATACCCCAGGGGCAAGGCACTAGGCACCAGATCCCCACTAAAGTGACTAGTACTCCCTGGTGTCAGCCCCACACAACAGCTGGTCCACTGCCGTCATGGGCAGCCCTCACGGTTAGTCAGTCCCACCCACTGATGGGTCACAAGCAACCGAGGCTCAACTACAACAGGAGGGCACACCACCCACACAAGGTCTGCCCTTGGAGCACTCAGCTCAGGTAACCAGGGAGACTGTGCCACTGGGCCCCCTGGACACCTGCTACACAGGGCCACCCTTCCAGGACTGGGAGACATAGCAGCCCTACCTAATACACAGAAACAGACACAAGGAGGTGGCAGCCTGGGGAGACAAAGATGCCTGTCCCGAAAGAAAGAGGACGCAGCTCCAGAAATAGAAAGCAACAAAACAGAGCCAACCTACCAGATGCAGGGCTCAAAGCACTGGTGATGAGGATGCTTGACAAATTTAAGGAAAGAGTAGATGAACTCAGCGAGAACTTCAACAAAGAGACAGGAAACATAAAAAGAATTAGTCAGAAATGAGTAAAATAAATACAATGAAAAATACTTCAGAAGGAATCAACAGATTAGGTGAGGAACAGGGTTGAGAGTGATCTAGAGGACAAGGTAGCAGAAAACACCCAATCAGAACAGCAACAAGAAAAATAAGTTTTTTTTTCCCATTTAGGAAAACAAAGTGCAGCTTGCTGCCAGCATTCATTTAACATCGTGCGTAGGAATCCTAGAAACTCCCAAGGTCTGGTTTTTTAGGGATTTGACATTTTCAGCGATCGAACAGCTAAAAACAGAATGCTATAGATAGAATAATGTCATCTGTTTCCAAAGACTGTCGATGTACTAGAGCGATGTGCATAAAGAATCAGAGTGAGCTATTTAAGACAAGCAAACTTTGAGAGTAAAGGTTAAGACTTTAGTCCATGAGTTTTCTCTGGGTAGATGCTACAGCTGTAAGTGCCGCTGCTGAGTGTTCTTGTGTTCTTGGGCAAAAGAAAAATGGATTAAATGAGGCTAGTTTAAGGGGCCTCTGGGTGACATCAAGCATAGTAGCAACATTCACATCATAGGGACACCGGAAGGAGAAGAAAGAGAGCAAGGAAGTGAAAACCTATTTCAAGAAATAATGACAGAAAACTTCCCTAATCCGTGAAGGAAACAGACACACAGCCCAGGAAGCACAGAATCCCGAACAAGATGAACACACAGCCCACACCAGGACACATCGTCATTAAAATGCCAAATGTCAAACACAAAGAGATAACTTTAAAAGCAAGAGAAAGGCAGTCAGTTACCTGCAGGGGCACTCCCGTAAAACTGTCAGCTGACTTCTCCAAAGACACTCTGTAGGCCCCAGGGACTGGCATGAAGTACTCAGTGATAAAGAGCAAGAACCTGCAACCAAGGTGACTCTACCCAGCCAGGCGATCACTGAGAAGTAAACGAGAGCTAAAGAGTCTGCCAGAGAAGAAAAAGGAGGAAGATCACGTGTAATTACAGCAATAAATTAAAAGATACACAAACTTGCAAAAAGTAAAAAATGACGACAGAAACAAAGGCAGAGAGGTTCAGCAAAACTGCAGTGATTTTACAACATGTTGGAACTTTAAGAACCCATTTAAAAGCAGAACATGTGGCGATGCCCAGGCAAACACCTACAAGAGCCAGAGAGTGACCTAAACAACACAGTGGAGTCCTCCACACGCGGCGATGGATGAGAGTGGGGGTCAGAGAGTAGCAGAGGACGGACACGGTCAGAGACGGTGAAACGGCAGTTACTGCGAACACAGCCGTAACCCCTTTAATCGTAAAGGGACTAAATGCTCCAATTAAGACATAGGGTTGCTGAGAGATAAAAATAAAAACAACACCCACACGTACGCTGCCTACCAGAAACTCGCTTTCAATCAGAAGACACGCAGCCCGAGAGAAAAGAGATAGAAAAGGTATTTTATACAAATGGAAATGAAAAGAAAGCTGTTGTAGCAGCAATACTTTTAACAGACAAAACAGACCTTAAAACAAAGCCTGTAGTGATAAAGAAAGGCATTTCATAACGATAAAGGACTCAATCCACTAAGAGTGACATAGCTCTTGTTAAACATCTACGCACCCCACATAGCCCCCAGGTATGTAAAGCAAATACTGAGGGACATAAAGGGACAGCAACAGTAACAGAGTCCTAGGAGGGGCTCTAATAGCCCACTGACATCAATGACAGATCATCCAGACAGAATATCAACAGAAAAACAGTGACCTTAAATGATGCATTAGATCAGACTGACTTAATTGATATATTTAGGACATTTCACACAAAAGCAGCAGAATATACATTCTCTTTTAATGCACATAGGATATTTTCAAGGACAGGCCACATTAGGCCACAAAACAAGTCTCAAAAAATTCAAGAAGACTGAAATGGTATCAGGCATCTTCTCTGATCACAATGGTTTGAAATTAGAAATCAGTTTTAAGAAGGAAACTGAAAAACACACAAACTCATGGAGGAACAATGAATGGGTAAATAACGAGATCAAGGAAGAAATCAAAAGATACCTTGAGACAAATGAAAATGAAAACACTGTGACCCCAAAATATGGAACACAGCCAAAGCAGTTCAAGGGGGAAAATTAAGCAATACAGGCTTACCTCAAGATACAAGAAAAATCTCTAACAATCTAACTGTAAACCTAAAGGAACTAGAAAAAAAAGTACAAAGCCCAAAGTGAAAAGAAAGAAAATAAAGATCAGAGTAGAAATTTAAAGAAAAAGTCTAAATAAACAATAGAAATCATTATTAAAACCAAGAAATGGTCTTTTGAAAAAATGAACAAAATTGATAAACCTTAGCCAGACTCATTAAGAAAAAGAACAGGCCTAAATAAATAAAATAAAAAATGAAAGAGAAGTGACAACCAATACCACAGAAATACAAAGGAATATGAGGAAATATTGTGAACTATATTATGTGGCAATAAATTAGATAACCTGGAAAGAATAAATAAATTCGATAATCTGGAAAGAATAAATAAATTCCTAGAAACAGACAATCTTCCAAGGCTGAAACAGGAAGAAACAGAAAATCTGAACAGACCAATTACTACTAATGAAATAAAATCAGTAATCAAAAACTACCCCCACACTGAAGTCCTAGACCAGGTAGTGTCACAGGTGAATTTTACCAAATTTTCAAATAAGAAATGATGCCTATCTTCAAAATGCTCCAAAAAACTGAAGTGAAGGGAAGCCTCCCAATCTCACTTTATGAGGCCAGTATTACCCTGATTCTGAAACCAAAGGTGCTATCAAAAAAAGGAACGAAAAAAAAAAAAAAAGAAGAAAATAAAAAATTGTGGGCCAATATCCCTGATGAACATAGATGCAAAAATCTTCAACAAAATATTAGCAAACTGAATTCAGCAATACATTAAAAAGATGATACCCCATGACCAAGTGGGATTTATTCCTGGGATGCAAGGCTGATTCAATATCCTCAAATCACTTCATGTGATATACCACACGAACGAAATGCAGGATAAACATCCTGATCACAACAGATAAAGCAAAAGCACTCAACAAAATTCAATGTACATTTATAATAAAAACTCTCAGCAAAGTGGTGACAGAAGGAACATAGCTCAAAATAATAAAGGCCATAATATGACAAGCCTATAGCTAACATCATACTCAAAGATGAAAACTTGAAAGATTTTTCTTTAAGATCAGGAGCAGGACGAAGATGTTCATTTCCACCACTTTCAGTCCTAGCCACAGCAACCAGACAAGAAATAAAATGCATCAAAATAGGAAGGGAAGAAGTAAACTGTCATGATTTGCAGATGATATGATTCTATACACAGAGAGCCCTAAAGATTCCATAGAAAAACTGTAGAAAAAAAATATCTTCAGTAAAGAAGCAGGATACAAAATTAAAATCCAGAAATTAGTTGCATGTTTATACACTAGTAACTATCTGAAATAAAAATGAAGAATAATTCCATTTTATAGCTGCATCAAAAATATTGCCTAAGAATAAATTTAACCAGGGAGGTAACAGACCTGTACCCAGAAAACTATAAGACACCGAAGAAACTGAAGACACAAACGGAAGCATATACTGTGTTCATGGATAGAAAGAACTGAAATGTTAAAACACCGTATTACCCAAAGCAATCTACAGATTCCATGCGATCCCTATCAAAATACCAATTGTATATTTTCCCAGAAATAAAACAGATACTAAAATTTATATGAAACCACAAAAAAGACCCTGAATAGTAAAAGCAATCCTGTGAAAGAATGACAAAGTTGGAGATACCATGCTACTATACTACAAGGCTGTAGTAATCTAAACAGCACGGCAATGGCATAAAAACAGACACACAGATCAATGGAGCAGAACAGAGAGCCCAGAAATAAACCCTCATCTACATGGTCAGTTAATCTATGATGAAGGACACAAGAATATACGACGGGGTAAAGACACTCTCTTCAGTAAGAGTTGCTGGGAAAACTGGACAGATACATGCAAGTGGATAAGATTGGACCACTTTCTCACACATACACACACACACACACACACACACACACACACACACACACACACGGAGAAAGTACTTAAAAAGACCCAAAAACACAGAAGACAGGAGGCAGCGACTCGTTGACATCACTCTTAATATTTTTTGAACATGTGTCCTTAAACAAGCGAAACAGAAGAATCATCAAATGAGACTACATCAAACCAAGTTTTTGTTTGTTTTTACTGGGAAGGAAGGCATCAACAAAACGAAAAGACAATCTGCTGAATGGGAGAAGATAATCGCCAATGATATATCTGATAAGGGGTTAACATCCAAAACGAATGAAGAACTCATACACCACTGCCAGAAAAACAAACAATCCGAGTAAAAAACAGGCAAGGGACAGGCATTTCTCTAAAGAGAAAACACAGATGGCCAACAGACAGATAAAATGATGCTCAAGGTCACTAATCAGCAGAGAAATGCAAATTAAACCACAATGAGATATCAACACACCTGTCAGAATGACTATCATCAATAAATCAAAAAACAGCAAGTGTTGGCGAGGACATGGAGAAAAGGGAGCCCTCATGCTCTGATGGAAGGATTGCAAATCGGTGCAGAAACTATGGAAAACAGTATGGAGGTTCCTCAGAAAATTAAAAATTGAACTACAGTATGACCTAGCAATTCTACTTCTAGATATGTACCTGAGAAAAACCAAAACATTAGTTTGAAAAGACACACGCACCCTGTGTTCACTGCAGCGTCGCTTACAACAGCCCAGACACAGAAGCGCCTCAAGGCCCGTCTACAGGGCTGGGCAAACGAGTACGGCGTGCACACAGTGGAGTGTCACTCGGCCATAAAAAGCATGAGATCTCGCCACTGGTGACAACATGGATGGACCAAGAGAGTATTAAACTAAGTGACATAAGTCAGAGAAAGACGCATACCATGATTTCACTTACATGTGGAATCTAAAAATCAAAATAAATGAACATAAGAATCAGAAACAAACCCATAGATACAGAGAACGTTCTGATGGCCATCAGATGAGAAGTGGGTTTGGGAGTTGAGACAAGAAGGGGAAGGAGTGAGATGTATGAATGGCCAGTTACAAAGACAGCCATGGGGCGAGAGGTACAACACACTGTGACAGCTGGGTGCAGTGCCGGCGCGACCAGACTTAGCAAAGGTCACTCTGCAAGGGCCACCAATGTCTAGCCACTGTGCTGTGTGCCTGAAACTAATTCTGTATGTCAACTATGACTAAAAAACAAATTTAAAAAAATCAAAAAATTGTTCAGGAAAATGTGGTACATATACACAATGGAACATCATTCATTCATTAAAAAAATCGAATTCTGCCATTTGTGACAACACGGATTGACCTAGAGGGCGGGCATCATGCTAAATGAGGGTAGTTAGTTAGAGAAGAACCAACACCACGTGTCCTCGCTTGCATGTGGAATCTTGAACTCACACAAACAGGAAGCCAGACAGACAGCAGATGCGTGGGGCCAGAGGCAGGGTTGGCGGCCCCTATGAGGCGGAAAACACGGACTCGCCACGACCAGGTGATGGTGCTGTGTTGAGATTCGAAAGTCACAGAGAGTAAACCCTAAGAGTCCTCATCGACAGAAAAGATTGGTGACGGTGGTGACAGATGTTAACTAGGCTTCCTGTGTGGGACATCCCCTGTGCTGCAATGCTGGAGAACAGCGTCAGACACACACATGCACATACGTACACGCACACATGCATGCAGAGCCCCGTTGGCTGGGCCCATGTACTGGCTCTCACGCGATGGCTCAGCAGATGTCTGGGGGTGGACAGGTGCGTGGATAGGTGGGCCACTGGGCGGGGGACACGCTCACCTTTCTCATAGACATGTCGCTTGTCCTCCGAGGACAGCAAGCTGACCTTCTGCCTCAGCTTCTCCGTCTCCAGCTGCATCTGCTTCTCGGAATACTGGTCATCGGGTCTCATCGACAGAGTCAGCTTATGCTGATTGTTCTGCAACCAGCACGGCGACAAAAAGGCCATGTCACAATAATCCTCTGCGACCGGCCTCCGCTAGTGCCCTGAGCACCACCTTGCAATGTGCTCAGCAGTGATGACAGAGGGCACAGTGAAGGCGGTATAGCAGAAAGCATGTGAGCCAGATGGCATTCATGCGTCACACGTGCCACACAGTAACTACGCAGTTCATGTGTGCTCAGTCACACTGGGATGACGACTATGGCCAGTGTCACAACCATAAACCCATCAATGTTCAGCATGTTCTTTATACCTTGGTTGTACAAGGAAACTGTACTTCTTAATAACACAAATTTTTGCCTTTAACCTAAATCGAAGACAACATAGAATAATACAGTTTTTATCTAGTCTTCTTTATACTCTTAATCTCTCAAAGGCTGAATTCTTCATTCAACATAACTATAAATCATGAGAACAGAACAGACGTTGACTTAATGTAATGACAAACATCAGGTGACTTAATTGCCTCCTTAATGTATTTCGACAACTAAAAACACAAAATGCTCACGTGTAATACTACAGAGGGGAGAGAGAATTAGTACAACAAAAACTTTATGCAAAATAACCTAGATGGCAGGTGAATGGCTGCATCACACCCACGTCCAAAATAAAGGCACAGAGTATGACAGCTCCCCACTGGGCCATGGCCAGGTCATCTAAGAAGTCCTCGCCCACTGATGGCTTTGACAAGGGAACACTTGCCAAGTAAAAATGTCCAGAAACTTATGCAAACAAGAGAGTGACAAAAAGGTCCTTCATGAAACCAGAATATTATGCACACACACAGGTGACTGGTTCTCGTATTCTATTAACTAGCACAAAAATGTATATTGATGTTTGGTAACATACACACAGCACATATAAAAACACACATATTATCTCATAAAAAAACTAACTTCCATCTGATCTAGAAAATCAAATTTTTACATTAATATGAACATTTACATTTTAATTAAGAAGTTATATCACCCATTCATTAATGGAACTGACTTAGATAATGTAAATTACATTCCTAACACTCTTTTCATTATTATAAAATTCAATTTCAAAGGTACAGACCTAAATTCTCCAATTTTCTTACCTTGAAATATTGTTTCACTTTTTCCTGCAGAAAGTCTGGGTTCTCCTCAAGCTGCCGCCTGAACTGTGCCACCTGGCCCCCCAGCTGCAGAAGCTCCACGGGGTCCCCGTCGTGGTTCCAGCAGGATGCGATGTACTGCGACAGAATTTAAACCCGTAAAGCACATCGCACGGCAAGGCTCCGTTATTGCGATAAACACCAAAGTCACAGCATTTTACTAAGATCTCCATTTCTAGGTTTAAAAATACCAGGCGACTATAACAAAAATTAAGTCATTCTTCAACAAAAATTTAACTCACTTAAATCTATTTTCCTAATAAAAAAGCTCAAGTTTAAATTGTAATTACCCACAGATCAATAGTTATCATATAGTCCCACCCACTTAAAGTATTCTGCATAAATGTATTTTACATAACACAAGCTATCAAAAAGCCAATCGGTCTAAACAAAATTAAAAGTAACTTTAGCTCAGATACAAAATAACATAACTTTCAAGGTTCAAACGAAAGGTGCTATGAATTATCTATATTTTTGAGAAACCTCTAATTATGGAAGTAACAACAGAAAGCAGTGAGGTGGGTGAGAAGTTACGCACAGACGTCAGGGCGAGTCCGAAGCTGACAGACTGATGCTTCATTTGTATTTCAATTTTATGAAGTAAAGCTTCAATTCGGTCATTTTCAAATCCTTTCCTAAAGAAATATTGAGAACAGAGATGTTCAAGGAAATAAAGGTTTTTCTGTACTATAAAGCTGCATTAATCAAAACAGCATGGTACTGGCAGAAAAACAAACACACGGACCAATGGGACAGGACTGGGAGCCCGGAAATAAACCCCCATGCACGTGGGCAACTGACTTTTGATGAAGGTTCCAAAAAATACAATGAAGAAAAGGCTCTTCATTATGGTTCTGGGATAACCGAAGAGCCACATTAGAAATTAGACCGCTGTCATACGCCAAAACTGACTCAAAATAGATCGAAGACCTAAATGTGAGACCGGAAACAACAAAACACACAGAAGAAAACAGAGGCACCAACTTATGAACCTTGGTCTTATAATGGATTTTGTGAATTTGACCTCAAAGGCCAGGGAAGTAAAAGCAAAAATAAACAGAATTATCATCAAACTACAAGACTTCTGCAAAGCCAAAGCAAGTCTCAACAAGGCAAAGAGGCGGCCATCCAAATGAGAGAAGGTGCTTGCCAACGACACCTCCAATACAAAGGGCTGATATCCCACTCAACAACAAAACAAACACTCCGATTAAAAAATGGGCAGAGAACCTGAACAGACACTTCTAAGGAGACGAACGGATGGCCAACAGACATATGAAAAGATGTTCAATATCACTACTCATCAGGGAAACGCAAATCAAAACCACAATGAGATACTCCCTCACACCTGTCAGACAGGCCAACATCACAAAGACAAGAAACAGCAACTGTTGGTGAGGATGTGGGGAAAAGGGAACTGTCGCACACTGTTATTGGGAACGTAAGCTGGTGCGGCCACTGTGGAAAACAGTGTGGAGGCTCCTCGAAAAATTCAGAATAGAATTACCACATGACCCAGAAATCCCTCTTCTGGGGAATCTATCCAAAAAACGTGAAAGCATTTGTCTACAAACATACATGCACCCTGACGTTCACTGCAGCCTTACGCACGGTGGCCAGGACACGTCCTTTGATGAAAGACTGGATAAAGGATGGTACATATGTACAATGGGATAGTATTACTCAGCCATAGGAAAGGTGAAACACGGCCACTTGCAACACCATGGATGGACCCTGAGATAGCCATGCTGATTCAGGCAGAGGAGGACAGGAACCACATGACTTCATTCGCATGTGGGATAGAAAACAAAAAACAACACGAACAAACTCAGATGCAGTGTAGTGGTGACTGAGGGGGAAGCGGGCAGGTGGCAGATAAGAGTTGAGGGGGTCAAATTCGTGGTGGAGGAAGAGGTTAGACAGGGTGGTAAGCATACAATGCAACATATAGGTGCTGCCTTACAGAACTTACATAATGTTATTAACCAACATCGCCCCAATCAATTTAATAAAAGGGACTACAAAATCCTCAGATAAAAAATAGAGAAGTAAAACTTTGTAACCTTGAGTTAGGCAGTGGTTTTAAGTGATACCAAAAACACAAGGCACAAAGGGAAAAAAACAGGTAAATTTGAAAACATCAAAAATATAATCTTTTGTGCTTCAAAGGATACAATCAAGAAAGTAAAAAAATAAGCCACATGAGAGAAAATATTCACAAATCACCTATCTGTTGCGGGCCTTGAATCTAGAATGTTTAAATAACTTTTATAACCCTACCATAAAAAGGCCACATAATCCAACTGAAAATGTGATTACGTGTTTCTCCCAATATACACAATGGCCAGGCCAGTCAGCACACAAGAGACGCTCAGCATCTCAATCAGGAAAAGACACGACTGCGTCAACTTGCAGGATGTCACGACAATATGCAGGAGGCTGCAGGGCCAGCACCACGAGGGTCTGGGGGATTGATGAATAGCACCCTCTACGAGCTCCTCCAAAGACCAAGACACCCGGGCGGGGACAAAGCGCGTCTGTCCAGACACCCGCGCCAGCGTCCTGCACAGTCCCCTCCCCTGGACAGCGACGTGGCTGGGCCTGGGTGGGTGGTGGACGCGGGAGCAGTGCTGCTGAGCAACGAGGACTGCGACGTCCTGGCGACAAGGCAGCAGAGACAGTGCTGCGCAGCTCCGCACGCTGGCGTGGTGGGGGAGGCTGGGGACGCACGGGGCTACACGCACGTGATAACGTCGTCTAGTGTCCTGTCGATGATGTCCCGGACCCTGGGCACGTCGGTCTCGGCGACGCCCTGCAGGCCCACGCTGAAGAAGGCATCCCTGGTGTGGCTATTATACCTGGGACACAGAAGGAGGTCACATGTGGAGCCAGCTGGCTCCCGTCACTCGCTCACCGAGCGCTTCAGGTGAGGGTCAGAAGCGCCAACAGGTTGGGACTGAGGCCACAATTGTGACGTCCTTGTCCTCGGATGCCCGCTGCTCAGACATGGGGTGTGTGGGCCCCACACTCTTTAACCTGTGTGGACGGCACCCGACACCAATGCTAGGACTGCTGCAAAGTGAACCGAGGATGGGGGCTGAACTTCCACAGAATCTTAAGATTAAAAGACCATTTCATGACCTGGCTTTTCAAACAGGCAGCGGTATGCCCATCTGAGATCTTGTAAGAGCCTTCTCGTTTCTTTTTTAAATCCCACCCCCCCACACACACCCTGTTGGGGACCTGAGTAGCTGTGCTGAAGCCGTACTCTACCACACAGCTCCGTGCTGGCATGGGAAGGGCCCCCCAATGCCAGTAGCCCCTCCCCCACCCACAGCCAGAAATGTGTTGGAACGCTGTCATATGTCAAAACCATGCCCAGCAGTGACCTGCTGGTGTGATTGGATGACACACTCACCCAACATCAGGAGAGAAATCCGAGCCAAGTCCAGACTCGATCAAGGCCTTGTAGAATGGGGCGCTGGGCCCACTGACCAAGAGCGACGATAGCAGGTTCAAGGTGAAGGCTTCCGACGTGTCAGTGATGCTTCATTTAGGGGCCGGGAAGGAGAAAGAAGTCACTAAATTTGCCGCTGCACTGACACACACTTCCGAAGGAGTGAGGTTCTCTCAGAAATGCGTGCACTTCACCCCGACTTTGGTGTAGGCACGTGGACGAGATCATGCCTGTGCTTCTGACTACAGTGCGGACACACTGGGGTGTCGCCAACAAGAAGTCAGTTTAGTGCACGGCAAGACCATGGCGGGAGGGGGTGCGAGCACCCTGCTATGTGACTTGGAGTCTGCCCAGCAGACAGGAGACTCGCACAGAGGGGCGACTGGTCAGGTGTGCCACTGCCGAGGGTCGACAGCCTGATGACCTTCCTGCCACAGGCCCTCAGGGGTCAGGGACTCACAGTCGGGGCTGCTCGTGACCCTAAACGGTACCCACTGCCATTCAGAGCCCATGAACTAGCAATGTACTTTTCCTCTGGACAGCGACCCAATGCAACTTCCTCCAAAATTCCCTAGAGCCCTGAACCCCACCCAAGCTTCCATGGGAGTGCCCACCGGACCCCACCCACCCACACCTAGCCTGACCTCGTGTGACACTCACTCTGGTAGGAGAAAGCTGACGCTGACCGTCATCTGTCTGGGGGACCTGGCGGCCAGCGCGTCCGGAGCACAGCTGATCTGGCACTCTCTCTGCAGAGCGTGCGGGAGCAGCACGCAGTGGGCGTGAGCAGGTTCAGGTCAGAGTGATAGTTGGGGTATGGGAAACGACCCAAGAAAGACTCCTCCCAAACTACTAGAATGGAAAACTGACCTCAGTCAAGTGTCAGGACACAGTCAACACACAGAACTCGGGTGCACCCTACACACCATCAACAAATGACAAGGAGAAATCAAGACAGTAACCCCGCTTACAGTTGTGCCTGAAGGAGCAAATACTAAGAAACAAATGACTAGAGAGATGAAAGACCCACACTCAGAAAACTATAAGGCACTGAAAAAAGGAACTGAAGGAGATGCAAACGAATGGAAGCGTGCACCGTGCTCATGGGCAGGAAGAAGTGACACTGTTAAAATGGCCATAATACCAAGAGCCATCTACTGATTCCATGTAATCACTGTCAAAACACCCATGGTGTTTTTCACAGAAGTGAAATAAATAATCTCAAAATTTATATGGAAGCACTAAAGGCCCAGAACAGCAAAAGCAATCTTGAAGAAGAACAGAGTAGGAGGTATCAAGCGCCATATCAAACTATACTACAAGGCTGAAGTAGTCAAAACAGCAAGGCACTGGCATAAAAACAGACCCAGAGATCAACAGAACAGAGCCCAGAAATAAACCCATGTCTCATACAGACCATGTCTATTAACCTATGACAACGGTGGCAAGAACATCCAATTGGGTAAGGATAGTCTCTTCAGTGACTGGTGTTGGGAGAACTGGACAGAAACATGCAAAAACAAAACAAACAAACAAAAAAACCCCACAAGACCGCTTTCTTACACTATATACAGAAACAAACTCAGAACAGATCAAAGACTTAAATGTAGGATCGGAAACTGTAAAACTCCCAGGAGAAAACATAGGCAGTAAACTCTTTGACATCGGTCTTAGCAATGTCTTTTTGGATGTGTCCCCTTGGGCCAGGGGAACAGAAGAAAAAAGAAACAAATGAGACCACATCAAACTAAAAAGTTTTTCCACAGCAAAGGAAACTATCAACAAAACGAAAAACCTACTGAATGGGAGAGATATTCACAAATGACAAACCGATAAGGGGTTAATACTCAAAATAAATTTATACAATTTAACAGCAAAAATCCCGAAAACACAAAAAACAAAAACAAACAAACAAACAAACAAACCCCCAAACAAAAAACAAAACCTAAAAAAGGGCAAAAGACCTAAACAGACTTCTCGGTCATAAACGGAATGAAATCTTGCCATTTTTGACAACATGGGTGGATCTGGAGGTTAATATTCGCAGGAAAATAAGTCAGACAATGACAACTGCTAAATGGTCTGGCTTACTGATACATGGATACAGAGAACAAGTTGATATTTGCCAAAGGGGAAGGCGGAGGGAGATGAGAAAAATAAAACAAACAAAATGGTCCAAGAGATGCTTTCCACTGAATTACCTTCCTTTCCAAACAAATAACCGTCTCCAGACTTGAGCTCTGATGTGCACGGCAGAGCTAACAGCAGCGCTTTCCAGTCCTACCACTGGCAGGCTAATGTCCCCTCCCCATGTGTGAGAGGCAGGCGAGCACCTCACTACAGCCCTCGGGACGGGCACTCACCGGCTTCTCCCAGCGCTGCTGAGGCGGCACTGCAGTGTTTGGCTCAATTTTCTGAAATTTACTCAGAGCTTCTTCGTGAATTTGTTTCAGATGCTCTTCCAGCGGAAAATTGCCGTAGGTAAAGAACCTGAAATTTTGAGAGAACACAGCAGTCTGTTCTAGTTTCGAAGACCAGGAGCGGGCACAGATAGCCCCTCGCAGGAGGCAGCGGTGAGCTTCAGGCAGGAGCACACTCTCTGCCACTTCATCGCCTACAAGCCTTCACAGGCTCTTCCTACGTGACAGTAACTGGCTGGAGCCCGATGTGATTGACATACACCTGGCAACAGTTGCTCTCTGTTCTAAATGTCCTGTCAGGGTGTTATAAAAACCAGAGAAGCTCCATGTTAGAGCCTGTGACCTTGGCCGGGGGACCGACAGCCACCGAAGGCGGGCAAGTGCAGTATGTTCGGCCAGGGAACGACCATGATGGCGGCGGTGAGCTCTCTTCACTCTCATGTTAACACTGTGGGAACTCGGATTGGAAGGACTTCTGAAAGCCCCGCTCGGAGGTTTAGAGGGTGCTAAGCTGCGTAAAAATATGTGTACGAGACACGACTGTGTTAAAATGAGATGTGCAGGAGGCGTCGTAGAGGTCTGACAGTGCGCTGGCCCTGCTGAGTCCTGCTCAGGGCGCCGCGCTGGGTGAGTGTGCGAACCAGGCACAGGTGGTGAGGGCTCGGTATGCATAGGTCACCAGTCACCAACCCTGATGCCAGTGTCTGTGAGAGAAGCACTCTGAAGCGGGGGTGGCGATGTTGCTGGGAGGACACATGCCAGCTGCAGCACCCTGCAGTGGGGGCAGATCTGAGGCATCAGATGGGACCCAGCAGGGTGCAGGCATCAGCTCTGCAGGTGACAGGCCCGGGGAGCCTGGCCGAGCTCTCGAAAGCACAGGACCACGTCTGCCAGAGCCAGAGGGGCACCCAGACACCCCAGCGGGGCAGTCAGAGTCAACAAAACAGGGTGGGACAGGGAGGCCCTGCCCTATGCGAAAGGGACTGAAGAGTCACATTGGTGGAGTGCCGTCCAGGAGTGACTTCCCAGCGCCCTGTCGCTGGCCCACTGGAGGTCCCAGGACTGGGGTGCAGCATTGCACCATGCTGGGCAGAAGCTCACCTGGCGTTGCTGGGATGGTAGTGCTTTGCATGGAACTGCCTGAGCTGCTCCCACGTGAGGTCCGGGATACACAGGGGGGCACCGCCCGACACAGCCGCATACGTGTGGTCGGGGAGCAGCTGGTTCTGCAAGTGCTGCGAGAAGACCCTCTCGCTGTCCGCCTTCAAACAAAAGAGGCTCACAGTGTCATAACACGTACCCTCTGGGAGCGTGCTCCTACGCCACCTTGCAAGGGATCCGTCCCCACGGCACACGAGGACGTCCACGCAGGCAATGCGTGACGAAGCACTCAATCCGCCACCACCTGCATGTGGGATTCAGGGACTGGCTCCTTGAACAGGAGGGACACTCCTCACAGTGCACACTGGTAAACAACACTGCAGGAGGGGTGTGGGAGGTGGGGTCCCGGGGTGTCTGAGGGAATGCTGTCACCCCAAGTTCAGTTTAAAAAGGGTGCTTGGAAGAAACGATGCCCAAACTGAGCATAAGAGGTAAGAATGAGCCTCTGGCTGCAGCAGGGGACAGCGAGGACAAGGCCCTGGACAGCCTCGCCCAGTCTCAGACCCTCCATCCTCCCAAACGTTAGTGAGGTCCCCCAAAGAGCTTTCGATGGTGTGGGTTTCTTGGTCATAGGGGAGAGTGTGTATATAATTGCTTGGTATTAGAAATTAGCTGCAACACTGTAAAAATAGTTACACTCATTCATTAACCCATTGTTACAGATTAAGTATTTTTGAAACATAATTTTCATAATAAAAAAGTACTTAGAACAGTTTTGCATATTTTGGGAACCTCCCTCACGGCTGCCTTCTGAGAAGGTGGCGGGCATCCTGTGTGCGTCCGTGCTGACACACTGAGAACAAGCACCACACGGCAGCCCTGGGGGGCTCTGCTGTATATGCAGGGTCGGGGCAGGGGGGTGATGGTGGCGACAGTGCCTCAGTGTCGTCAAGGAAACAGTCCCTTTCTTACAGACCTGCTGCAGGTAGCAAGCAGGGGTCCCCAGACCAGTTACAACTGCACGCCTAGAAAAGCAGGTTCCAGGGTGCCTGGGTGCCCGCTCATGGCGTTGCCCCCTCAGCACGTTTAACGAACCCAGACCAGAGCGTCGGCTGTCATCCAAGGCTACTCATGCTCTAGCATTTCAGAGCGAGATTATTTTCACACAGTGCAAAAAGGAAAACACTCACGAAGGCTCCCTTCATCTCGTTGAAGACGACCCCTTTGAAGACCAAGGCTGTCTGGGGGTCAGTGGGGTCCTCGTGTTCCAGCCGCCACCCCTCCTGCCTGAGAGAGGACAAGAGATCGCAGTGGCAGCACTTTTGGCGGCAAGTCCACGCCAGGCCCTGCTGTCACCTACCAGAAGTCCAGCTCCCGCAGGCAGGGGAAGAAGGCCGCGTCCAAGTATACAGACAGCAGGTTCTGGAAATCCCTGGGGTTTTGAGTGGAGAATGGATACATGGTATAGTCGCTAGCTGGGAGCAAATGAAAGGGAGGCTCTCAGATGGCGGTCCCCACAGGGATGGCCCCACGACGACTCTCCAGGTGACGTGAGTCCTGCTGCTGGCATGCAGGGCCTGTGCCCCTCCCCAGCTCCGGCCGGTGGGGCAGGCCTGGCAGTGACCCTGGGTCAGGAGACGGCTGTCTGTGGGAAGCTACATCCTCTGTCCTCTAACTACACGGCCCTCAGCAGAGCAGTTGCCCTGCTTCCTCCCCAACTACCACTCCGCCACAGCCCATCTCTGTCCCCCCGAGGACAGGGCGCTAGAGGCCGCCTGCGGGGCCCTCCCCCATGACCCCAGCTCCAGTGCTGCCATCCGGACCGGCTTCCTCAAGGCCCCAAGCCTCTGTGCTCAGCATACGAGTCTGTGCTCGCCCACGGGGGGCCGGTGACATTCCATCCCCGAAACGCCCTGCTGCACCCCGGGCTGGATGTGCATCTACCAGTGAAGGCGTTCATGAAGGTGGACAGCGACCGGTTCAACATCTTGAAAAACGGATCTCGGCACGGGTACTTCTGCGAGCCACACAGGACCGTGTGCTCCAGGATGTGGGGGACCCCAGTGCTGTCCATGGGCGTGGTCCGGAACTGCACACTGCGGCCGGGAGAGATGGTGCCAGGTGAGGCTCACGCTGTCATGGCTTGCCTTCTGACCTCACCCAGCTACCAGCACACGTCATTTTAGCCTCGTGATGAGATGTCTGATTGCGACGTGTGCAATCACTGACCCCAACTGTCAGTGGTCACTGTTCGTAGCTGAGGATGTAAACTCACCTAACCTTGTCCTTAAACTAGTGGGTGCTGTCCATCACCACTGCATTAAACTGTGGCAGGTCCCTAAGCGCAGGCTTCAAGGGGCTCTGGGGATGCCCACACACCTGAACAGGTTGTTGGAGTCTTCCCGGGCCAGGTGCAAGTGCCTCGCTCCTGTGCCGTCGTGGTTGAGTTTCACAGCGGTCAGGAACAGCTCAGGGACAGATGTCACCTAATCAACATTAATACGAGCAGCTGAACCAGAAGGTTACATTAGATTATTTTCCTTACGATGACCACATGGGGACGCCAGCATGACACCCAGACCCCAGATGAGGACAGGGAGCTGGGCTGATGAGGCGCGCCCTTCCTTTCTAGGACACGTGCCATTGCTAGGCGTTTGTCAAACAGTCCTCGCCCCCAGGTACTGATGGAAACGTGCAGGCTCAGCCAAAAGCCAGTCAGGATTCAGACGCCACGGTCACACCAGGCTGCCCAGGTATCAGGATGCTCACAGAGGCTAATGTTGCAGTGGGCCTTAGCCGGGAGGCAGGGACACTCGGGGGCTAGTGTGGCCTCACCTGCCCCTGACTTGTTCCTAGTGGGGGTGCCCAGGAGGAGACAATAAAAAGGAAGGCACCAGCCCCCAGGGCAGTCCTCTTGGAGTCAGGCTCTCCTGGGTCTCCAGTCCTGGGAACTGAAGACGCAGCCGCCCCCTCCCCTCAGTCCCACTATGTGTCCCTGGGACAAGTGCACTGCCACCACCCCACTTGTCAGAGACCGTGGAAGTAAGCTGTCTGCTGTGCTGGCACAGTAAAGCTACTGGAAGGGTAGAGCCTAGAACTGGGGTGTCCTGACCTGCTCTGGGGGCCCTGACACAAATGACATGCCTAAGTGGCTTTCTAAGGCCTGTGAGACCTACGGCTAGCACATCCTTCCTCTCTCCGAGCTCACTGTGCTTCGTGAGAGATGAGCACCGCAGCCGAGACCGCAGACACAGAGAAGGTCTGCCTCATCACAGCTTTCATGGCACCGTTTCTCAAACTAGAATGAGCCTGGTTTATCGTAAGTTTCCACAGAACATGAAAACAGCGGAAAGAAGGTGATGTCAGCTAAACCTCTTAATCATTTCACTGTATGAAAATCAAACCATCATGCCATGTACCTTAAACTTATGCATGGATTTATGTCACTCAGTTCCCAATAAAACTGAAAAACCTAGGCACCTAAAGGGAAGAGCTGGCTCCCCTGAGAAAGGCCCTCGTCACCATCACGTTACTAGATATGTGACCCCCTCCCCCCCGTGAGGCCTTCCGGGACTCCACCAGGGCACCCGTTCTGGCCCAGCCCCTGTGGCCTAGAGCCAGGCGGCAGCCTTCCTTCATGGCCTCCAGCAGCTACCCTGCACCCCACCCTCCCCTCGCTGGCCCCCAGGCGCCCTGCATGACAGCAGGGGCCTCTGGGCTGACAGCTGTTGGTCTCTGCTGGGTGACCCGCCCAGCGGGAAGCCACCAGCTAGCCAATTACATAAAGTACACATCTCAATGACCTCATTAAAGAAGAAACAACATGAAAGTTTAAGTACAAGGAGCAAATGAAAACCATTAACATAAACCCAAGTAAGTATAAGATCACCATCTCTCTTCCACAAATCTGAAACCCCGATGGCATAAGCTCACAGGACGTGTGTTCGATGGCAAAGCCTGACCCAGTGGACGTGGGGCACTTGGGGTCATTGCATATCACGCTCAGTGTAAACATTCAGACTCAGGACACAAAACGGCAATGAGTCCGACCCGCCTTCTAAACCCCATTCAGGGGAGCACCTGCCGTGCAGGAGGAGGAAGCCTGGGCCCAGGTGAAAGCATCCAGGCCTGCTCTCTGCTGCTGGAAGGAGTCAGGTGGGAGCCCTGCCCCACCAAGCCCGGCCCTACACCCAGACCCCACCGCACCTGGCTCACGGTGTACCCGTGCATCTTCTCCCCGACGCGGTACTGCAGCGCCCTCTCGCAGGCCTTGGTGCTGCCCCACCTCCATGCTCTGAGGTTGGCACTGCTACATGCATAGAAAGCCATCAAGGTTAGGTGATTGCTGGAAAACTGGCACACGTAATTCAGCAACATGATGAAAATATTGTCATGTGATAAAGCTAATTCCAAAAAAAATTAAACCTTGTCACATTCCAGAAAACTAATTTCTAGTACAGTTCTTTCAGTTTTAATGGTCTTTTATCTCAACTCTGTTAAAGGTTTATGATGTCAACTAATAATTGTTAAAAAACCTTTTATTTGCACAAGTTTATAACTACTATACCGTATGACACCAATTTCCCTTAACTGCATTAAAAACCCGCTGTGACAAAATGGGTCCTTCCATCACGGTATCTCAGGAAACCCAGACTACAATGCAGTGCCAGCATGTACCTACCAAAGGGAGCACAAGCAGGCTGTGGCGCTACCAGAACCCTCGCAGGCCTCCTGGGTGTGCAAGCCAGGACAGTGGCTCTGGAAAAGCCCTGGTCACTACTTGGCAGCTCACGTGCCTGATGTGCAGGTGTCCCGCTTCTCAAGGTCACCTTCTGCCACTTCGCTTTTAGACCTATGGTGGCACCCATTTCACTACCCAAAAGAAATCCCAAAGGGATTTTTGCTTTAATGAAAAACGCTAAAATCGGAAGCAGTGTTCCACGTTTCGCACGAGCCATTGGAGAGGCAGCGGCCCTGCCCAGCTGCACCCCGCGAACCACACTCTGCATGTCATGTCCAGCCCGAGCCCCGCTATGCGGGTGTCAGCGTGTGTCGTGTGCACACACTTGTTTTGCGTCTTCCTGCTTTTACTGTCTGGTATGTTACTTTAGGTTTTGTGTTACTTTGCTATGATGTGGTAGGTTATTTTTGAGAGCTGGGAACATTCAAATTTTCCACACAATTCAATGGTAACTGCTTCTCTGCTTTAGGCCATTTTGGCTTAGGGAAAGGTTTCACGGGAACCCACCTGCTTCTGGGTAGTGGGAGACACCTGTAGATAGATGCCTGGTGTACCAGTGCACACGGTCAAGCGTGGGCACCGTTCCTCAGAGCCCCAGCTCCACCAACCCCGATGTCCACCAACAGAGAACTGAGAAAGGGTCAACGGTGGACTCTTCCATGGATAAGCTAGCTATAGCAACAAGTCAACGGCAACTCCACGTGTCAAAGGTGTGAGGCACGAGGCTGAACCAGCAACCCCGCCCCAGAGGACAGACACGGTGCTACCTTACACAGGTAAGGCCGTCTTGCAGGAACCTACGGAGCAAAGCAAGGAGAGCCGTTCTGCGAGCCACGTGGGAGGTGACGCGGAAGGGGGCGGGGAGTTGTGACCGGCTACCGGCGACCCAGCTCGTTTTCAGGACACTTGCTGTCGGCAGTGTTGTGTTACAGCGTCTCCTACATCCCCTCACCGCACAGACGCGTCCCCGTTACAGGGGGCAGGGCAGGGAAGCGCCCACGGGCCCCGGCGCACAGCTCCCAGGAAAGGCGGGCGGCCGTTCTGGAGGCGCTGGGAGGCGGCGGGCCGCCAGGAACACGGCCGGGAGGGGCGGCCTGGGGACCCCCGCGCGCACCCCGGGGCGGCCCTCTCCAGGGCGCATCAGCCCCGCCCGCGCTGCCGCGGCACGACGCCCGGGAAAGCTCCACTCACAGCCGTTGGGAAGCCGCGAGCCACCCCGCGGGGGGCCCCGCGCGGCCTCCTCCCGGGCCTCGGACGCGAGTGGAGCTGCCGCCGGGGGCCCGACGCCCGCGCGTCCTGGGACCCTGACCCGCCCCCAGGCCCCGAGGGCGCCGGAGGCCCCGGCGTGCCCCGCCCCCGACGCGGAGGGCTGCTCGGGCCGGACCCCGGCGCGTGGGGCGCTCCGGGGCCTCGGGGTGCGGGGGCCCCGGCCCGCGGCGCTGAGGCGCGGCGCCCGCCGTCCTGCCCTCCCTCCTCCCGCCCGCCGTCCTGCCCTCCTGCCCTGCTGCCCCCCGCGCTCCCGCCCGCGTCTCACCGGCCGCGCAGCCGCCGCAGCGCCGCAGGGACGCGCCGGCCGCAGCGCCACATGGCGAGTGCCGGGCGCCGGGCCGCAACCGCCGCCGCGAGCCCCGACGCCGGGGGGCGGGACACGCCGGCGCGACCCCATTGGCCGGCGCGCGCGGCGACGTCCTCTCCCATAGGCTGGCGGGGAGCGGGGCGGGGCTGCGGGCCGCGCTCCGCCCTGCGCGCGGGCTGGGCGGGTGGGCGGGGCGGGGCCTGGAGGGCCGAAGCGGTCCTGGGCCCCGCGGGGAGGCCGGGGTGTGGGCGTTGACCTCCCGGGCGGGCGGGCGGGGTCGCCGCGCCCCTGAGCGCGCCCGCGCCCCTGTGGGCTCGCACCGCCAGGCCGGAGTGAAGGGCGCCCCGAGGGACCGCCCGGGCAGGCGCCGCAGCGCCCCGGGGGCCTGGTGCGGGACGGCGGAGGGCCGGGCCGCACCGCGTCGGGGCCGCGGCTCCTCGGGGTCGCGTCTCCCCAAACGGCCCAGCGCACGGTCCTCCGCGACCCTGCACAGCTCGGGGCGCAGGTGCCCCCCGCACCCCCCTGCACCGGGTGGGGAGGGACCGAGCACCCACCCACGCGCCCTTCGCGACCCGGAGAGGAGCCTTAAAGGGGGCTGGGCGTGAGGGGCGGCCCGCCCTGCGCACCGCACCCGGGCGCTCCCGCGTGATGCGGGAGGAAGGGGGTCCCCCGACCCCGCCCTGGAACTCTCAGCGCCTCCTCCTCCTCCTCCTCCGGCTCCCTGTTTGCTCCCCCCGCGCCCCCCGCGAAGCTAGGACTGAACCTCCCTGCCCCTCCTTCCAGGTTCCAAAGCGAGAGGACATAGCAGCCCGGGCGCGGGCCGGGTCACGGTGAGATGCCGATGCAAGTGCACTGGGACGGACCCCGCCTCTGCCAGGAGTCTGTGTGACAGGTGCGTGACCTCGCAGCTCCGTGACCTTGGGGTATTCTTAACCCTACGGAGGTTGCAGGAAACTGAGGCGTCTCTCTAAAACACAGCTGCTGTGTAAATCCAGTAACTGCCACTTGTGTGTTCCCACAGCACGCGGCCTCGCTGATGGCTGGCCTACCCGCCCCCCCCAGGATAGGAATTTATAAATGATCATTTCGAGCAGCACCCAATGTAACGTTTCCACTCCCATGTAATACTGATTTATATTAACACAAGTCACTGCAAGGTGAATTAAAAAATTGTCGCTGCAGTAATGTTCTACTACAAAAAGCATATCCCGTGCTGTAATGAGACACATTGCTTTAGGGAGATCGGCAAGCAAGCATTGATCCGAATCGACTGGGACTGGGGCTTAGGAAGGCATTTGAGCGAATACTGGAGAGTTGTGGGTTGAATTGCGTCCCCTCCCCTCCCCAAGCTATTCTGGGGTCCTAATCCCCAGGACCTCTGACTGTGACCTCATTTAGAAACAGGCTTGAAGAGCTGATAAAGGTAGAATGAGAGCGTGAAGAGGGGCCCTAATCCAATATGACTACTCTTTATAAAAAGGGGGTGTTCAGACGCACCGATGCCCACACATGAGGATGAAGGCACAGGTGGGGCGATAGTGCTACATGCCAAACCTGCACACGATGGCTGGCAACACCGGGGGCTTGGAGAGGGACACATCCATGAACCAGGCTGCCAACGCCTGGATCTTGGCCTGCTGGCCTCAGGGCTGCGAGACAGTAAGGTTCTGTTTTAAGCTACCTGGTTTAGGACTTAGTTATACAAAGATATGGCATATTTATACACATTTTAAATGCATGTGCTTTTTCACCTGAAATTTCACTTTGTGGATGAAAAAGGGGACACATATTAGACCTGACAAGCTTGGGGGAGGCCTACATGACAGACCTTACAAACTCAGAGACTGAAAGCAACCCCATAGGACAGTCTGAACATAAAATCCCTAATGAAAGCGGGTCATGGCAGGCAGCCATGTCCTGGTCCTGTTGCTTTCTTGGCAAAGGTCAGTCTTTACTTGAAGTGAGCCTACCTGTCTTCTTTGTGCCTTAAGATCACACACACGCCTCTGAAGTGTCAGCGTGACCTCCTTTTACAGACCCCTGGGGACACAGCCGTGCACCAGAGCAGAGACCACGGAGCCCTCACTGCCACCCTGTCCCCCGCCCACCATCTCCATGTGCCGTGAACATTAATTAGCTCTCCTGTGCCCACCCATGGAAAAGACGGATGGTTCTCTATGTCGCCTTTTTATCCAATCCCAGCAATGTCCCCATGTTGCTTTCTCCCATCCCCTTGATCTGCCACCAGCGGACATCATGGACCTCCCTTACATCTCCTTCTTTGATTAGAATGTGTGAAATAAGCTGCAGAACAACCATCCTCTGCAGTGTTTTCTCAGCCCGTTGAGATTTTGCTTCCTGGCCATTCTTGTCAGTTTGGCTCACATGAACTCATAAGACTTTCAGTCGGGACGTTCTTTTGTTGACGGTGTCATGAAAATGCCCCCACAGCTGTGTTCTCTTTAGGCTGCATAGAGTTGTCTCCTTCATCTCTTTACTACAACAAATATTGAACAGGAAGTCTACCAAAGAGGAATTTTTGTAAGTAAAATGAAACACGTCCGTATAACTAAATACTATCCAGACACTAAAAAATGGCGATACATCATATATATGATAGAGGTTCAAAAAGTAATCTTTTTTTCCTCTCCTAAATTCTTCTAGCTGGGCTAATGATTGAATTACCATAGATGAGCAGGAGAAAATCTCCACAGTTTATTACTATGAATGTAGATTGGGGATCCATAATATGAGACCCGCAGAGGCGGTGCATGCTGAGGTCTACATGCCATTTTGGATAAGGGTGGAGGGGGGGCACTTGAGATATCAAAGGAGAAATCAGCAATTCACAGGTGGATGAGAAAGAGAAAAGAGCAAACACGATCCTTCCAGGCCACCCAGAGACAAGGAGACGGGGCAGTCCAGAGCACGGGCCTCTGCATGGATCCTTCCCTCCCACCAAACCGGATTCAAATCCGCTGCAGTGAACACACTCAGAGGCTGTGCTGAGCAACCCTTCCTGGAGCAGGTTCTGTCAACTTACTCTTTTGGGCCAGAAAGGGGAGGGTCTGAGCTTCTTTCTGAGCCTTTGGTTTCTTAATAACCAGCTTAAAATCATTATGCCAAAGGCACATTTGGGGGTACTTGCTTCAACCCTAAACTTGCCCCATGAGTTGAGAGTGCGACCTAACGAAGCAGACAGAGGACGTCCACCCACACTTCATCCCTGGCAGGCAGTTATGGCTGACCTAGTTGAGCAGTGTTTCAAACTGAGCAAGATGCTTGAAATGCAAATACCAGTTTTCTTAAGTTCATGTTGAGAGTGAACAACTTTTAATAATGTCATAAGGGAAATTACTGACAGGGAAAAGAAATAACGAGGATAGAGGATAAAACAAGGAGGGAGAAGCAAACAGTGGAAACTCCCTAAGACAACATTTATTTGCTTCAAATGTTCCTTTTCTCAGATTAGCCATGACTCCAGTTCTGTACGTTTTGTGCGGCTCAGACGTTTTAACAGCAGCTCAGAGGCCCCTGCTTACTTGAGAATGGCTTTGGGGCTGGTGTGACTAATCCAGGTGGTTGCGACACAGCACTGCTGTGTTTGGCCTCATCTGCGCTCTGTGGCCGTGGGCCCCGTCCTTCATGGGACCAGTCATTTTCTAACTTATAACACTTTAGAGTTCTTTTGTCGTTGGTTTCCAAAGCAGGTGTGTGATATGTTCAGAGTCACTCTGGTTTGGATCAATTTGCATCGAGCTCCCGGGACAGGCCACATGTTTTGCTGCTGCTGAGATTTGAGGAGAAGTTGAGAGATGGGCTTGACAGGCGGGCGCTGAAGGAGAGGCCCGGCCGGACCACGAGAGGACACTGGCTCTAGCCAGGGCTACAGAAACGCTGTGCCGTCTCACGTGCGATGGCCATCACCGGATGGTGGGTGAGCCAGTAACGGCGGCCCACCTCTGGGTCTGTCTCCTGTTGATGCTGCGACAGATGGTCATAAAGTCCATGTCCTGAAACAACACAAGGTAATCACCTTCCCATCCTGGGGGGTCAGAGGTGTGGCCCAGGCCTCACTGGGCTAAAACCGAGGTGCCAGCAGGCTGGGTGCACTTCCTCGGGAAGCCCCAGGTGGAGTCTGATTCCCGCCTTTTCCAGCTTCCGGAGGCCACTGTGTCCCCTGGCTTGTGGTCCCTCCCTCCATCTTCCACTTTTCAGTCTCCTCTCCATCTGGAAGCCCAGTCTTGGGATCTGATGCTTCTGCCTCCTGCTTCCCTACTTAAGGGCCCTGGTGCTTACAGACAGAACAGCCTGGTGATCTGAGGTCGTCCCTGTACTTTAAGCTCATCTGATTGGCAGGCTTAATTCCACCTCGCCTTATGTCCCAACAGGTCACAGGCCTAGGCGTTATGTGGGCATATTTGGGGCCACTATGCTATCTACTGCAACGTGAAAATGAATCTTCCGCCTGTATTACAAAATGCCAGAAGAGCCTTTAAAAATAAAATATTTACTTGTTAAAATTAATGTCTTTCTACTCTGTTGATAATAGTTTAGAATAAAATTTTAGATATATTCCTGAAAAGAGGTATCCATTGTTATGCATTCACTACTCCCCCTCCCCCCACCAACTTTTACCCTGAGCTTTGAGTTTCATTTACTGGTCAAAACCATTATTTCACAGGATAAATATGAAGTTCTGTTGCCAATGGTTGGTCTTTTCAGCAAAACATTCTACAAAGAGTCTAGCTGATGTGTATGAAGGAGGAATTTTAACATGCCAGAAACAGAAGGAAATGCATATTGTAATTGATTTTTCAAACCTCACTTTTTGGAGCTTTGAAACATATGTGTCAGAGAAAGAATAACCGGGTACATATCAGAGGACAGAAGAAGGGGAAAACATCCACGATGGCACTTACTCAGCATTTAATGCGTTATTGTTTGTGGCAGTAAATAAATACGCATCAGTGAAGTGCCTTACTGGTGGAAGCCAGAAGCAATATTTATACAGCATAAAGCTCGGCAAGAAGCCGCCCTTGTAACTTCTCAATCGATTTTGTTTTAAATTCAGAGGACGCGTCATCATTTAAGTAGATTTGTTTCATCAATCTCTCAACATACTAATCATTAAAATCACTCCTTTATCAACTCAATGCTACTGATTGATAGAAAATCTGAAGTATTCAGCACAGCATCATTTGGACCGTGGGATACTTTTAAGAGCTTGAAAGCTGACCTTCACGACTCCTACCATTATGATTTCCATCTAACTCAGACAGACTCCATGCGGACTCTACTCTGTGGTTAACAAATCACTTTAAAAGACGTGTGAACAGAGCGCAACAGTTTCTAATCTGTTGTTTCTTCACAATTTGGATAAACGACAAGAGGTTTCTTCTCTCGTGAAGATTTAAATTAGATCTTCATATTTTAGAGATAGTTTTAATTAACCCCAAAGCAGACTTTTCGAGACGGATGATCACCTTTTAAATTCCAAAACATTCTCCTTTGTAAAACGGAGTGGGGCCCACCATCGTAGAACCCGCCCCATCGGGTTTTGCTAGAATTTAAGGAGGTCATGTGTCCAGAGGGCTAACCACAGGGCCACAAAATAGCTCTAGTGATAACACTTTACCTGTTCCCCTGTTTGGAGCCCACTGCAGTCCTCGTCTCTTCTAGAATGTCACTTTCCAGGCGGTCGCTGCCCCAGATGGCCTTTACCAGGGCTTGTGAGACAGTCCCTGACACTTCAGTCATGATGTTAACGTACAGATGGGTATATCTAGGAAATTATCCAGGTTTGATCAATTGTTTTTCCCATGAGGTAGCCCATGTGATAACCTCCGCTAATTTGCAGTATGCTGACTGTCGAGCATCTTTTTACGCATTTGTATTAATCTGACCATCGAATTGACACATCTCATTTAGGTTTTTGTCTCAATGTAAATTAGGTATGAACTAAATGCATATTCTGGCTTCTAGGAGACATTTTAAATTTTCAAATTCTTAGAATACTGCAAAGAGGAATGTGAAACCCCATGTGTAATCAGAAAAATCATTGAGCTCTCCTGGTTGTCATCACAAATGATCTGGATGAACCAACTGTGATGGGATTTGTTGCCTTGGGATCTTCTAAATCAGGGGTCCCCAGTTCCTAGGCTGCGGTCCTGGTACCGGTCCATGGCCTGTTAGGACCCAGGCCGCACAGCAGGGGGTGAACAGCAGGTGAGCAAGTGAAGCTTCTGTTTCACAGCTGCTCCCCAGCGCCAGCATCACCACCTTAGCTCCACCTCGGATCGTCAGGCATCAGATGCTCACAGGAGCACCTGTTCCTGGTGCCACAACAGTTCACACAGAAATCGAATACCGGCAATCTAACACAAATGGGGCTGAGTGGAGACATTTTCACGAAGCATGAAACAAAGAAAAGGAGTCAATTCCATTCAATTCCCCCCCCAAATCATGCTGGTCCACAAATAGCACGTGTGCTGTTTGCGATCCACAGACAAACAGTTCTCTCCTAGGTTTTCGGCAGGCACTGTGTAAGTGTCAACTGAATGTCAACGAGGTCACAGACACAATTCAGGTCTGGAATCGCAGCTGGCCGGTGTCAGCGTGGTGCGCTTCCACCAGCACTGGGCCTGGCTCAAGGACACACCCCGCTCCCGCCCTGCTGTGTAGCTTTGGGAAGTGCCCACACCCTCTCTGGGCTCCGGTGTCCTATTCTGCGAAATGAAGAGGTCCACGCAGGCCTCTAAGGTCCTTTCTGTTCTAACCATAGTTCGTGGTGTGGCCGTGATCAGCCTGGGGAGAACCCCAACTATAACGAGCACCGTTCCTTCCTTCAAAGCCTTTGGCAGGAAGGAAGCCTCGCGTCCTGCTGTCCCCCAACCCTCCCGAAGCAACTCAGACCAGGCTTAGTGTCAGACACAACGTGAATCCTGCTGAGAAAGACTGGGTGGAGACACCGCTATCGTACAAGTGCGTTCTGTATGTTGATTTTAAAATCCTGGCAGCAACGATTTCGTTCCCTGATAATATCGCCTCCCTCCTTGACCCAAGAAAACTCTTTCCTTACTTTCTTTTCACCAATTTTCATTATATCTGTGCGTCATCCTAAAATACAAGTGTTTCTCGTGTGATTGGGTTTTAATCTTATAAAACAATATCCCGTGGTGGGTAACTTTTGGGGACTTGTCCTTTGCACTCAGTATTGTGTTACTGAGACTCACCCATGTTGTTGGCTGCCGAAGTCAAACCGGCGGTGGCCTTACTGGGTGGCGTGAATGTGAATGAGAAGCGCGCCTGTCAGAACCGGAAACACTGGGTCTGCGGACCGGGTCACATGCTGGGGATCAGGGCCAGGGTTTCAGGGAAGGACCTGAGCATAGTGCTGCACAGTGTCCGTCTATGAGTCCCCTCAGTGCTTCCGCTCAGATCGTGGCTTTCCTCACAGGGCGACACAGTGCCGGGGCTTTAGTCTCCTGGCTCCTCCAGAAGGTGCGGTCACGCCCCCTGCAGAGCCAGTGCCCCAGCCCCGCGTCCCCACCGCCACCTTGGGCAACTGGGCGCGGGATCCTGTCCTGACCTGGTCCCAGAGTCCAGCGGCTCGGACCAGGTGTTGAGGCCCGGCCCCCATTGGCAGGAGTCCCCGGGGCTTCCAGCAAAGGGACACTAGGTGGCAGCAGAGGCTCAGCAGACCGTCATCCCCTCAAGCCCAGCGATGAAGAGGCATTTCTTAGAGTTGAGTCACGATGACTAACCAGGCTAATTAGGGACAAAGGTCTGTATCTGATGTCACTGGAGAAAGGAAGGGAGGACAGGGCCTTCGGAAAGGGGTTGCTCTGCCTCGCGGGGACTGGGCCGGACCCCGCTGCCCATCGGGGCTGCGTGCTGATTGCTTGATCAAAGGACGCAGACGCCACCCGGGTATTGGCAAGGCGACCCCACGAAGGCGTCTCCGGGTCCGGGTCCCTACTGTGCGCAGGAGCACCGCCTACTGTGCGCAGGAGCACCAGTTATTTGAGAATGTGAAAATCCAGTCCATCGATTGGATACTTGTGGGCCATGGACATAATTCAAACTTTATTTTTCTTTTTAAATATTGCACTTCCCGTTCATTCTTTGGTATCTGAGCGCGATCTAAAGGCCGCAGACCCTGCTATCTGGACGGGACAGCCAGTTTCCAGAAGAAATGCGAGGAGCCGCGTCATCAAGGACCTGGGGTCCCATCCACCCAGCTCCGCCCTCATCACCTCCCAAACGCCCTGCTTCCAAGTACCGCCCTCCTGGGGGCTGGGGTGGCAATGTGCTTTCTGGGAGCCCACGGTCAGGGTGTGGCCTTGGCGAACACCGGGTCACCATGCTGTCAGGCACTCAAATACACCCCCGGCTGCAGTCCTCCCTCTGTGAGTGACAAGCTTCCAAGCCAATACGGGGATGAAACAAGCGACAGGGAAGGGCAGGTGAACCAGCCTACGTGTGAGTTTTGAAAATGTTTGCCGTGAAATCTGCAAGGCAACACCGCTGTGGTCTCAGAGTGCTGCAGGTGAACCGCTGTGACAATGTCCGCAGGTAATTATGTGTGACCCAGTGGGGGCCAGACACGCAGGAGCCTGGGTGACGCACTTTCAAAGCTCCACTCCCGCCAAGCTCTCTGTTCCCAAAGACCCTCTTTATCTGCCTCTCAGAGTTTTTCCCCCTTGAATTCCTGCTACGTGGGTAGCTCCTTGTTTGGCGTGGCCACTAGAAGGTTGTGAAACGAGAGCATCAAAGATGAACATCTCCTGGATTTCTTCCTTTTTGGAAAATCTCCTTCGGTGTCCCAGTCAAGGCACAATGATGAGAATGCTTCCCCTGGGCAGTGAGGGAGGAATCTGGGGAGCTTGGGTGGCAGTGCAGACCCGGAGAACCTACGATGTCAGGGCGCTGTTGGGATGGCGTGGTTAGGAGGTGCAGCCCTCTGGGACCAGCCGGCCTGTTGACAGACGCCCCGGAGGTCAGCTGATGATCTGTCCAGTTTGCTCCCTGCTAATGAATGAGTTGGCCCTGCTCTGCCAGGACACAGAAAGAACGTTAAGAAACCCAATGCAGCAAAATGTAAAATACTATCCCAGGGAGATGCAGAAATGGAGACCGTGCTGAGAAAAGGGGAGACAACTGCGCTGCTGGAGAGCACGCCCTGCGCCAGGCACGATGCCAGGCCCTGTAGATACGGCTCTAACGAGCGACCTCTGCAGGGAGGTCAGGGGACAGGGACTCCGAACTGTGAGCAGCCACGGCCCTTGTTCTGTGAGCTGGGGAGAAGTCACAGCTACAATAATACACACGTGCGTGCACACACACACACACACACGCACACACACACACACACACACACACACACATGCACGCACACATACCCAGCCTTGAGTCACAGGGAGCTCCGGTTTTAACCAGGGGAAACTGACCTGGCCCCATTTGCATCCTGTGTAAACGGCTGTTCCAGAAAGACTCCCTTCACTAAACACGGGTTTATCGTGAAAAGAAGCAGCACAGGATCTACTAACGACGGCGTGAAGGAACAGCAGGGAAGGAAGAGGAGGAAGAGACGAAACTCGGCAGGCCCGGCGTGGGCAGAAACGGCCAGTTCCCTGTGAGGCGACGTGGTTGGCAATCTGAAAGGCCACAGTGGAGACCCGCGGGCTCCCACCGGTGGACACTGCGTAACCAGCACGAGCTGAGGAGCTAATTAGTCCTTATTAAGCGCCTAGTGTGTGCACGCTCTGCCCATTTTCCTTGTTATCAACAGACGCAAAAAATGACAATCAAAATGCGGGCTGTGGTCAGGTTAAAGCCCGTGGTCCAGGGGCTCCTGGATGAGAGCGCTGTGGGCCTGGCCCCTCCGGGTTACAGGCGGCTGGCAATGTGACTCTGTCTGTCACCCCCAACCGGAGATGGCCACCCACAAAGAGTCACCTTGCAAAAGCAGAAACCGTCTGGACAAAAGGGGGGCGTCATGCTGGAAGGCGGGCGACAGCAGAGACTTTGAGAGAACTGGGTGAAGCGATTCTTCCCAACCAGAGGGTCTGACCCGCGTGCTTTGTTTTCTTTAGAAAAGGAACGCTTCACTGCCTATTTCGATAGCTATCTATAGATCAGAGCTAGAGAGCATGTTTGCTTTTTCCCTTTGTGCCTTCTAACCATGCCGTCCTCAAAAGTGAGACATCCTAGGATTCAGCTCCGTATCACAGTGATTTCGATTGAAGGAAAGGACTCTTTTTTAAGAGGAATTTTATGTTCCCAGCAAAATCGAGGGAACAGTAGAGATTCCCCATATCCCCTGCTCCCCCACACTCACCGCCTCCCACTGTCAACGTCCCACGAGATGGCACGTTGGTGACAATCCGTGACCCTGTGCCGACACGTCGCCATCACCCAGAGTCCACAGCTGACATCGGAGTCACTCTCGATGGTGGACCTTCTGTGCGTCTGGAACAACATATGATGGCACGCGTCCACCGCTACGCTGTCACTGTCCTCGAAATCCCGTGTGCCGCCTGTCCACCCCTCACCCCGGTCCCTAATTTTTTGTGTTAATGTAGATTTAAAAAAAACCAAACGCATCTGAACTTTTACTGAGACTTTTGACCATAGCTGCGGTAAAAGCTACAGCTCAATGACAGAACATGTATAATCGCTCAAGGAGCATTTGACTAAATGAATTTTCTTAAAAGCTGTCTGTGTACAAACTTCAGTTTGCGGGGCTCGACACATTTACGTGGATTTTTCACGCTCAGTGCCTACTGAAAGGGTCGTGGGACTCGATTCACCCACCTAGGATTACGTTCAAGTTCAAGTGTGCGTGGCTCCACCCATGTACACTGGGAACAAAGACAGATGTTCCACTGACCAGTGACAGCAAATGGTGGCGACGCTGACCCCGCATGCACACGTAGGGCCATGCATGCGGGAGGGAGGTGCAAGGTGGAGGAGGGGGGGTGGCACAGGTGGGGCGAGTGCTCAGCTCAGCCGGGGCGCTGGCGCATTGAGCGGGACGTGCACACACTTGAACCTGGTCTGCACCCTGGATCCAAGCCGCGGTCATCGTCACCCGTAAGGCTCCAGATTTACAAAAGTGGGGTCCCCCGACCCCAGAGGACACTCACCCGCTGGTCACTGCTGGGGAATGCCGCAGTGGTGAGCTGTCCACTTTGGGATCCATCAGTTTCGCAGCATGAGGCCCGGCGTCAGGCCTATTGCCTTGGACTTGGGAAAACAATAAACCATTAAAATACACGAATTCAGATTCCAACCACATGAACGCTCCATCCGCCTCATTAACGGTGGGCTGCGAAACGAAACGCAGATGACGAGAAGCGACGTGACCCCTGAATCGGCCGGCTTTCTCCACAGAGCCGCTGCTGGGAATTTCATTGACTCCGGTTCCGACATTCGGTTGTTTCTCGGGGTGTCCACTGTGCGTCATACACAGGACGAAATGTGGCAGTCCGTCAGGGTGGTGCGGGGTGCTGCGCCAAGGCTGGGCTGCAGAGGCTGCCTGTCCCCACGGCCACTATAGTTGGAGTTGTCGGAGGGAAATGCAGCCCAGCTGGACATCGACAGGGTGACCAAGTGCAGGGAGAGAAAGGGGTGGTGGGGGGCCGGCCGTTCGGACAGAAGTCCCCTCTTGCTGCCCCCGTGTCCCTTAGACTGTGAATTCAGGGGGACACCTGGCCCTCCAGCTGGAGGTCGAGCCCCAGAAGCCTGCTGTGTGTGGGTCATGGCCACCCCCAGGCACACGGGCTGAGCTCTGGGAGTGGGCAGGGGCTCCGGTGGGTCCCCCAGCATCCATCTGGCCCCATTTTACTCAGCTGGGGGGTTGGCTGAGCACACAGTGACGTCCGGGCCCCACAGCTCCCGTCGTGGGAGGATGTGGCACGGCTGGGCTACTGACTGAGAGGGGCCTGGCTGGAGGGAACGGGGGGCTGAGACGGGGGGCTGGGACCGAAGGCCGCTGTGGCCCCCACGCTCTGCCAGGACGAAGGTGCAAGGGAGGAGAATTGTGTGTCTTTAAACTCTTCTTGAAAGAGACGAGCGCTAGGTGAATGACAGCTGCCTGAGACCTCGGTTTGGTGCCAGGGTAAACGCGGACGAAGGGATGAGCCAGGAGCAGCGTGGTCCCTGCTCGAACGCTTCGTCCTCGTTTCATCTGAAGACGCTGCTGCTTGGACCCCTCCCCTTGTCACCCGGGGCCCATCGGCCCGGCCATTTACTCTGTTCCCGTGGAGGCAGCGCCACTGCTCCTTGGTCCTCACTTCCATGTGAGCTCAGGGTCCCCGTGACAGGAGGGGCTCGGGAGGCCTGAGAGCCGGGCCCTTCCCGGAGACCCGCAGGCTCTGCTTTTGGGACTCTGCACCTCTGCGGGGACTGCCTGAGGTCAGGCTGGCGAGCGGTCACGGTCATCCCACCACAGAAATCCTCCTGGCTCTGTCCTCCCCTCCCTGCCCTCGTCGAGTCCTCTCTCCTCCTCTCCACTGGGCTAGGACGAGACACCCTGCTACTGGGTGTAAATGTTGTCCATCTCGGAACGTTCGCTCAGAAATCACACGGATTTGGGAGAAACCATTTAGAGTTCATTTCAGTAAGCGGAGAGACTCTTCCCGCTTTGGCTTGCTTCCCACATTCCTCAATGGCCCTGGACACGTGCGCACGTGCACACACGCGTGACTTTCTAACGGTCTCAGGTGTGGGGCCGTCAAGGTGCAGCCCTGACTATTTCTGGAATCAGACGGGGCACAGCAGCCGAGAGCTTGTTCTCACAAGCCGCGACGGCGACAGATGGGATCCGCTCCTGCCGCAGGGGTGGGAGTTGCTGGTGCAGCTCCAGAAACAGATGTTCACGAAAAGGAGGACTTTCTTATGGAAAAACCCCAGCCATGCGCACGCGCACACAGCACGACGAGCCCGCGTCTTCGAGGGCCCGGTCTCTGGCCGGCAGCTGACGGCTAACGCCGTCTCATCCACGGTCCACCTACCCCTCCCTCCCTGCGTCCACGGGCCCTTCGCCACTCACAGAAAGCGTCCGTGCTGCCGGTCTGGGGTCCCCGCTCCTCACCCGCGGGCCGTCATGGCGACACTGACTCATCTCCCCCGAGATGTGCGGCAGTTGTGAGATGTACAGTGCGGGGCGGTTCTTCAAAATAGCACGGTTTCCAGACAGCCGAGACCTGTCACCCCGTTTCCAAGTTTAAAAACACCTGCTGTGAGGCTGGCGGGGTTTGGGAGGTTTAGGGTGAGGGGGAGCCCGTCTCTGTCCCACGGGGGGGCCGACATCCGCCATGTTTTCTACAAAGAGCTTCGTTCCCAGGAAGAAGCTGGCACGAGGTTCTGCTTTCCAGCCTTTGTGCCGTGTATTCACTCGGGGACAGAAGGCTCTGTGTCCCCGGGATGATGTTCCCGTAGGGGGCGGGGTCTGGGTTGTTGGGGGCGCAGCCCTTGCTCGTGCCGTGGGCCCGCGGCGGGGACTGTTTGAAGGGACACTCCGCGCTCAGGTGTGAGCTGATTCACCGGGCCGGACGTGGGAATGCGGCAGGGGCAGCGCAGGAGCTGAGGTTGGGCACGCCGACGGAGCTCCCGGGATGTCCGGCTGGGGACAGGTGGCCTGCCAGGCGACAGGTCTGGAGCAGGGTGAAAACGGAGGTATTACATGTTTCCTGATGTTGTGACAGTTAAGATTTCATGGAAACAGACAGAATGCACGTGTTCAGGAAAGGAGAGAGACAGCCATCGGCCGTCCGCCCTCTATCGTTTTCCAGGTGGAGAGCGAAGGCCACACGAAGGGTCAGAGCGCTGCAGGGAGCCCCTCGTGGAGGGGACGGGCTCACCAGGGGCTCAGCGGCCCCCTCAGGAGTGAAGCGCAAGGAGGCACCAAACCAAGGAACCCTCAGGAACCCAGACGACTCTGCCCTGACTCAGCACGAGGAAGTGTCGAAATGAGGGCAGAGAGGGGCATGACAGGAGGCCAGTGTCTGCCGTACAGTCAAGGCTGTGCAGCGCCGGACTGGAGCCCGAGGCAAAACCTCGGGAACAGTGATCCTGCCTTTTAGAAGAATGCCGAGTACTCGGCAGGGCTTCTGCATGGATCAAATGTTCGTAACATGAGGCATCAGCATGTCGTTACCTCGATGACTGAGTTTTGTGACCCCTACGTGCCTGGAAGGCCACAAGTCATGTTTGGGGCGCACCTGGCCCCCCGAGGCCCCTCTGCCTGCCTCTACCTCATGGCAGCAGAGGCGGCTCAGAGGAGCAGGCAGCGCCTGGGCTTCTCCCGGGGTGGGCCCGGGGCCCGGGGATGGAAGGGTCGCACGGGAGTATCCCCCCCTCCAGTCACGCGTTCTCTCGCCCACGCTTTCCTTTCGTTTGTTCGTTTGTTTGTCCATCCGTCCATTCGCTTGTTCCCACAGGCTCGGCCCCCAACACCTGCTGCTGGTGGAGGTCAGGCCCCGGCGTCAGGACTGGGCAGAGGGACCGTCTCTGGGTGCCCGGCGCCTGCTGCCCCGCCCGGTACAGAGCAGGTGTGGGTGGGCAGGACAGCCTGCAGCCGAGGTGCCAGCCCTGCCTTCCAGGGCGGCGGTTTCCTGTGGGCCGGGGTCACCGAGGATGTCAGGGTGGGTGATGCCATGAGGGACGGAGGCAGGGGCTGGCGAAGTGCTCCCCTCACCATGCCTGTGTGGCCCTGGGTTGGAGACAGGCCCTGGGGCAGCAGCCTCTCTGGGGGAGACATGGGCCTGGCCGTCCCCCCTCTGAGGGGCAGAGGGGAGCCCCGGGGAGGGACCGGGCGTTAGCCCATCGTGGGTGACCCCTGGGGAGCAGGGCCTGACCTGAGCCAAGAAAAAAAGCGACAGAGAGAGCAGGCACACGGTGCCCGGCCTACAGGGCAGAGCCCAGCTTGTGTGTCACTCCTGAGAGTCCCATTCGTTGCCCAAGGGACAGTTATTTGTGGCGTCGCATCCTTTTTACCGATGACGCTGCCCCAGCTGCAGGCCGAGCCAGGCTTACGGTGAGCGTTGTGCTCCGAGGACGTGTGACACGCACTCGACAGGGCCAGCGTCCGCCCCACGTCTTCACTGCGGAGGGGGTCCCCCCAGCAGGCTGCTGCAGAGCAGCACCCTGTGACGTCTGCTCTGAAACAGCAGGACCCAGTGTTGGCACCCAGTGGTGGCCTCTGCTTCTCTGGTGGACGGTGTATGGATGGCCTCTGGGCTCCCAGCGCTGCGTGCAGCAGGCCGTGTCAGGGCAACAGACCAGGGGCCTCGGGGGCAGCCGGGCAGAAGCCTCTGCGGGGTCCAGGGCCACTGAGCACCTCACACTGCCACGACGTTGTGTGCGCACAGCCGCTGTGTGCAGCCGAGGCCTGGCGTGCACTCCCAGGGGCCGGCCTGGAACACCGCGGCCAGAGTGCTGGACGCAGGGTGGACAGTAAGGAGCCGAGCTCCAGTGTGGGCCGTTGGATCCCAAGGGGCAGAGGGACGGGCGTGTGGCCCGGGGCTCTGTGCTGAGAGGGCGTGTGACGCTTCGTGGTTTAGGCTTAGCGTCAGCGGGTGGGAACACCTTTGTTTCACCTGCCGGGCCCCTGGCCCACGGTCCACTTCTGAAATGGGAAATCATGATCGGGTCACCACGGTCTCTGTCAGAGGGGTAAGGAGACAGGGAGGGTGACACCTGCAGCCCCGCTGAGGCCAGCGTGGCCGGTGGCAGCGACCCCAAACGTGGGGACGTGAAGCTCCTGCAAAGCTTACTGTGAGGCCTGCGCAGAGTGGGCTCCTGGAGACACCAGCGTGAGGCTGAGTCTGGCCTCCACGTGCGTCGTGGCCATTGACCCGCCAGGAAGGGTGACCCTAGCCGACCCAGCAGAGGGGTGTTGACAAGTGGAGCCCCTGCTGAGCCGCCCCCTGTGGTGCTGGCTGTAGGGGCGGCTCTGTCCTTTCAGGGATGGCCACAGCAGAGGGGCCCCGTGTGACACCCACTGCCACCGGCCGGCGTCCCTGTCCCTCGACAGGTCTGCACTGAGCATAGGTCCTCTGACTGCACGTGTGGCTTCTGTCACCCGGGGAGGGTCCCTTGAACAGCGACAACAAGACAGCCCCAAAGGGCACAGCGTCTGCCCCAGCAGGGGGCTGGGACCTGGCCGCCTGGCCCTGCAGGCAGGGGACCGGAGGGCGAGGGCCGCAGTGATGGGCCAGCCGCCGTGCAGAAGCTCCTCCTTAGAGCACAGCAGGGGGGCCTTTCTACGCTCGGGGACCCCCCGTGTTTCCTGTCCGTCTCCCACGTGCCTAGTGGCCACCCCGCCCAGGGTCCCCCAAGCACGGTCCAAACACACCCAGGAGGGTGCCCGGGTCCACAGCCTCGCCAGCCCACTCAGACGCCCGCCCGGTCTTTTCATCGCAAAATACCAATTTACTTTTCTTTCTTTGGACACAGAGAAAAGGGTTCGCCGTATTAACACTTGTCCTTCGGGGCGATGTTGAACACGTGGCCCACATCCATTCTTTCCTCTGCAGAGAAAATTCCAGAGCAGGACGAGCCTCTCTCCCCTTCCGAGCACGACGTGTGCTGTGTGACTCGCCGTCATCCAGGACGGGGGACGGATGGAGATGAGCGGGCCAAGCGGTGACACGGAGAGGGTCCGATGGGACACGGGGGGCTCACTGTCCTCCCCAACTGTGCAGCCTCGTCTGGATGGAACCCTCCACCCGGACGTGCGACACGCTCGCCCACAGCCCAGCAGGTGTCGCCGTCGTCCTCAGAATGGGGCCGGCTGCTGCCTACGCATCAAGATGAGGACCAGGACCGGAGACTGCCCCTGTGCAGCCCAGCCGTCCTTCCCGGTGGTTGTGAGGGGTGGCGGCGGCTCACTGGGGAGGCGGGTGCAGCGAAGCCACGAGGGCCACCGTCTGAGCAGCAGAAACTGCCCCCTGCAGGCTTGGCCGGGCCACAGGTGAAACCGGCGGGCTCCTGTCCCTGCTTCGGTCTGCAGCCACCGAGCCTGACGGCTGCGCTTTGGCCTGGCTGTCCTTGCGTCCCGTGCTGCTGGGGTGGAGGTGGCCGGCGCGCCCCTCCTGCGCAGCCTGGCCCCGTGGGGCCTAGCACCGCCCTCCTGCGTTCTCGGCGGCGGCCACATTTCCGGCTCCGTCACGGCCAGCCACCTGGAGGACAGGGCCGGGCAGAGGGCGCGGGTCTGGGCGCCCGGCAGACCCCACGTGTGAACCTGCGTTGACTTGGTTTGGATGAGACATGGAAGGGCTCTGAGCCGCCACTTTCTCATCCTGACACAGGGACGGGTCGTTTGGGAAGCGGCTGGAGACACGAGAGCAGCACGTGTGTCCTGGCCGCGCCACCGAGGGCCGGACCACACACCGGCCTGCTTCGGTAGGAAAGTGGGGCGCTGCCCTCCCCAGTGACGTGAAGGGCCGGGGGTGAAACCGGGCAGGCGGGCACCCTCTGCTGCAGACTCTGAGCTCCTCCTGTCAAGGGCTTCGGGTCACTCGTACGCGGACTCTGCCGCATCCCTCCTGGCCCCTCGTGTGCAGAAATGACACCCTGGGGGTGACTGGGCACGGCCCTCAGATCGGGGTCCGTCTTCCGTCAGCTCTTGGGTTTGGGGGGCTGCCCACAGAGGCTGCAGCGTGATGTGCGAGCAGCTTCTTTCTGAGGGCGGCCACCAGCCCACGCCCGGGGGAAGCCAAGCAACTCCGCACCGCGAACGGAGACTCTTCCCCAGCCGTGTCGCCCTGCAGCTTGAGGCCTGCCGGGGGCCGCGGCGTCCCCAGGAGCCGTGGCTCGGCCCCGTCGCGGGGGGCATCATTCTGCGTTTCGGAGAGTGCTGAACCGGAGGTGCATCCTCGTGGCGCTGGTGGGCAGCCTGCACGTTGCCACGGCAGCCATGGTTGGCCTGGCTGGTCGTCCATGTTGGTGAAGAGCGTGTCCTGAGGGCTCACGCACAGCCTGTCACCCGCAGGGGAGGGGACGTCAGCTGGAGGGCGAGGAACGAGCCGGCTCCCACCGGCTGCCCCTCCGGTCCCCACCACGCAGGGGACCACGGGACCCGGGGGAGCCAAGCGTGACACGAGCAGAGGGCACGGGCCACTCGCCCCCAGCAGAGATCAAGGGATGTGGCCGCCTGGCAAAGGGCACGGAGGCCGCTCAGGACAGTATTGATCTGGGCTGCAGTATTGATCCCAGTCTGCAGTACTGATCTGGGCTGCAGTTTTGATCCCAGTTTGCAGTATTGATTCTGGCCTACAGGATTGATTCTGATCTGTAGTATTGATCCCGGTCTGTAGTATTGATTTCGGTCTGTAGTATTGATCCCGGTCTGTGGTATTGATCCTGATCTGCAGTATTGATCCCGGTCTGCGGTATTGATTCTGGTCTGCAGGATTGATTCTGATCTGTAGTATTGATCCCGGTTTGTAGTATTGATCCCAATCTGCAGTATCGATCTCGGTCTGCGGTATTGATCCCAGTCTACGGTATTGATCCCGGTCTACAATATTGATCCTGGTCTGCAGGGAACTGTGCTTGTCACACAGGAGACCACACCTCCAGTTAACTGACTGGGAGAGATGGTGTACTTCATCGCCCCTGACCTTCGATTGGTCCTGATACTTCTGTAGTCGACTCTGGTAAAAAGAAGAACTCTGCAAATGTCACAGAACCCGTCTTAGCAGACCTGGGGATATCTCTGCCCTTGCGTCCTTGAGTTCTGGTGACATGGCTGGGCTGTCAGTCCTGTGGCACTGTCGACGCAGGACACAGGAGAGGGCCGCAGCTGACAGGGCAGGGCGCCTTCCCGTCCTCATCTAAAGAAGTCAGTATTAAGATACTTTCGGTCGCCAGGCTCGGTTTTCATGCATCAGTTCCAGCAAAATCAGGCTGTCGGGGGCACTGTGGACTCACTTCTGGTAAAACGATGCCTCGGCAGAATCGCCGTGCTCCCAGCCTGCCGAAGGTTTCCTTTCTGTGTTTTCCAGACCAGTTCCTACAAAACACGTGGACCGTTTGGTCCCGGGGGCCTTTTATTTTGTGGGCTTTTAGGGAGGAGCATGTGGCTTTTGCTTCTCCTCTGCCACTTGTCCATCTTTTTTGCTTTTCTTCTCTGTTTTGCAACTTGTGGCTGCTCCGCACACCCAGAAATGACTCACGGGACGGTGGCACCGCCTCCCTCCGACCCACTTTCTAATTGCTGCCTCTGGCGACTCGCACTTCCACGAACATGCACCCTGGGCCTCTGCCGAGGCCCCGTCACGAGGCGCTGCTGTTCTGTGGGGTCAGGTGGGGGCGTCACAGACAAGGAGGGGGCCAAGCGTACCAGCCTCCTCAGACCCTTCCTCTGTTTACCGTTTCCACTCCTTCTCTCCCACAAAGCTCTTCCAAAACAGAACCAGCTCAGGTCTCCACAGAAAAGCAATGCAGTTCCCCGGCGAGCGCGTGGATGAAAGCCAACCCAGGTCACCACCGCGCGGCCTGATGCGTCCTATGTGTCTGTGCTGGCAGCTCCTCTCCGCCACACAGAGGAAGGTGCCTTCACCCGCCAGCACCAGGCCTGGCGTGTGCCTGGGAACCTCACCTTCGCAGTGTCCCTGGCATCTGTCTGTGGTCACACGTCCCGAGTGCCTAAGGGAGCCTGGTGTTGGCAGCTCCCAGGTCGGAATGTCACAGGCTGGGTGACCCAAGGAGTGGCATCTGCACAAACTCAAGACGCCTCCTGTTCGTAAGTATCTATCTCTCCTCTTGCTTCAGAGGGACAAGAAGCCCAGGATTAGTTCTGGGACTCAGTGTGGGCCACACAGCTGAGACCCCTCAATGGCCCTCGCCCTCTGCTGCATTAGCCTGAGCACCCGAAAGACCCTCTTCATAAAGATTTGCCTTTGGGGTAAGGGTTATTGACGTCCACAATTCGTCATCTTTGAAGTTTATAAAATGTAATATATTACTTGCTATAGATTTCTTTAAATCAAAATTTATTGAATTCAAAGTGAAAAGCAGTAAACTTCATTTTCTCAATTGTTTACTTGTTTTCTTTTGCTCAGTGTAAACCTGTACACATTTACTTGACAGCAGTCACTGAGTTCTTACTACGTGCCCGGAAGTGTTGGAGCGTTTGGAGGTGCAGGGGACAGGCGAGGCTTCGTCCTCGTGGGGCCTCGCCTTCGGGGGCCTCGTCCTCGTAGGGCTTCGTCCTTGTGGGGCTCATCCCTTGGGGATGCCGGTGGTGTGGCCACTGGAGAGAAACCAGTAAGTGGCGAACTTGCCGGGGCAGTGGGATTAGGTGTGGTAGCTGGGGTGGCACGTGATGGGGGCGACGCTGCTGCTGTAGACACAGGAGACGAGATGGCTGGTTACAAAAATGTTTTTTGCTAATTTAAAACAGGCCTTGTTTCCGGAATCCCCGCCCTTTCTCGGTGAAGCAGTGAGTGCTCATCCTGGGTTCACAATGGGGCTGGCATAACGACCTCGTTATACGGTGAAACACTGCGACTCCGATGTCGGCCTGTTCCAAAGAGAGTCAAACCAAGATTTTACTGCGTGGCATGGCCACGGGCCGAGGGAGGATTTGCTTTCTAAACTATTCCTCGTCTGGCGGCTCGGCGGAGCCTGACTGAGAAACAGAAGCATCGCTTCCTGAGCGTCTCCTGGGAACGAGCCCAGAGGCGTGAGGACCACTTTAGATCACGTGTTACGCTTCGTCCTGAAAGCGGCTCACGGCACAGGCGCACCAGCCGCCGTCATCTGCGATCACAGGGTGGGGTCCTTGAAGGGTGGCCAGGCTTCACCAGCTTACAATCCCTTATTTCCTTTTTTTTATTTTTTACGCCTACAGCACCTGGTATTCCCAGGTGGTCTCCCATCCGAGCACTAGCCAGGCCCGACCCTGCTTAGCTTCCGAGGTCAGAGGGGCCCAGGCTCGTGCGGGGTGGCCTGGCCACAGACGCCCACTTTCCACTTACCAAGCTCAGCAGAGGAAGAGGAGAACACAGCCAGTCTTACGAGCCCGGAGCCAGCACGCCTGCGGGCGGCAGGTGGGAGGAACCGCCAGCTGCATGAACAGTCTGGGTAGGCGTGAAGGGTCCTTCATTTGCATAGAAGCAGACAAGTGGCACCGCGGACCTGACACCTGTCGGACTTTCGAGTGGCCGTGCACTGGCTTGAGAGGGGCTGTCATCCACTCGAAGAAGGGGGCACGAGGAGCACCCGGCAAAACCCGCGGTATTTGCTTGGCTGAGTGGAGCACGATCTGCCCCCCGCACTTCCTTCGTGGAGAAGTGACACGTTGTACCCTGCATGGTAACTCACAGAGCGTAGCCTTCCCGGCACGTGCGTCGCCGTGTGATGGGGCCATGTCCGGCTGGTTGTCTGTGGTCACGGCTCACACAGAGATCACTAAAGACCAGGTTATTTCACGAGCAGAAAATGGAAATGGTGCTGGCACTGAACGGGGCGTCCTTGGGCCTCCGGGCCGGGCTGATCACCATTTGCAACGTTTTGGAGATTTCTCGGCTAACCCTCAGACACGTCTAGGGGACAGGCCACAGAATGGAAGGGAATAAGACGTGTACACGTTAGAAAGAATCATCTTGTGCAAAAGCGAACGATTGACGAGAGGCCAGTATTCCGACGTGACTGGCATCGCGTTCCCTTCCCACTGGACTGCTCGTAATTATCGTAAAAGGGCTGACGGCCCATATCCCCATTATTTTAATACTGTCACGGCAGAATGCTCTGCACGACTTCCATTCTCTTACGTTAACAGCTTGGTGTTAGACAGTAAGATGAGAGTGAAATCTTTTGAATTATTAACGGATGCTCTTAGCTCAACGCGCCTGTGACATCTGCGGAGTAGCTGTAAGCACGATGTTTACAAGCTCGTACCAAATTACGGTTAAAACAGGCATGAGAGACGCAGCCCGCTTAAATGGTAGCATTTAAATATTGTTATAAGTTCTTTAAGCCTCTCGTCTCTCCCTCTCTCACACGAGAAAAGATCCTGTGTCAGAGAACACCCTGATCACAGGTGCGTGAGGCTGAAGCTCCATCGAGCCGGCAAAAGCTCCTGTGAAGCCTCATGCGTCGAGCCGGCCCGGGGTTGGTGGCCACAGTGCCATAGAGTCCTTGGACCGAAACGGTTGTCCTGAGCATTGCACATGCTGACTCGTGGCCACTCTCAGGATCACTGTTTCGCCCCTGGATACCGAGGACACCAAGGCTTCAAACACGGGCAGCACCCAAAGGGCCACACCGGGCGTCTCCCCACGCGTTTTTAGGACTGTATCTGCGGCTTCCCTTTGGGATCATCTTTGTAAATAGGTTTGTGTTCGCCGTGCAGCAGGAACGCCGGACTTTGCGGGCCTGCTCACCCCGGTGCACGCGGGACCCGTGCTCCCCCTCCACAGAGCCGCAGTGCAGACCTGGCCATCGGCCCGGTGCAGGTGCGGGGCACGCACTGTCCATCCCCTGTCCCCTGCCCCTTGCCCCCGTATTCCTGACTGGCCAGGCGGTGCCTCCTTGGACTCCCTGTCCTCATGGGGGCCCCCAACACTGGCAGGGGCGGCCCGTGTGCCCCCCCACACCCTCTTCACTGCGCCTCCAACCCACTGACGCTCTTTTGCAGCCTCCTTTCTAGAAGCTTCTCCTCTCCCCGCATCCAGTGTGCCCGTATGGGTTCACTCCCCACCCTTCCCGCACCTCTCTCCCATACCCGCTCCAAGGCAGAGCTCCTCTAAGTGCATGGCCTCAGTGACACACTCTGTGCTGAGGGCCCCAGATGAGTGTTGCAGGCCAGATCCCTCCCTGATCTGGATACGCAGGTGGCAGGTGGCCCCGGCTCACTGACCCCGCCCGGGAGGAGCTGCGGCCTCATCCCAGCCCTCCCTCCCACCTCTGGAAACAGTGCTGCTGTCCTCTTTGTACCAAGACACACACCTGAGAACGTTCTCGGTCACTCTGAGACCCAACGGGCCACCCCCAGGGGCCAGGGGGCTGCACACGCACAGAACCGCACGCCGGCCTTGGCCCGGTGGGTCCCAGTGCCTGGCCCCCCCTCAGCTGCCGGCATCCCTCACTGCCCCTCCCCCACACACCCACTTTCCCGCTCGCTGCCCCCATCCAAGAAAGTTGATTCTTTTCAGAGACACAATCACATCATGCCACTCGCTTCCTCCAAGTCCCCACTCTGTTCCCCACAACCAGGAGGGCAGTGCAGACCCCCGAGCAGAGCCGTCTGCTTCCCCCTCACTCATCCTGCTCGGGCGTCTGCGGCCGCACCTGACAAACTCTCGTTAGTCCAGAAGTGAAGCGTTTTTTCCCACGTGCGCAGCCATGACATCTTCAGAGTCAGACGCTCCAGGTCTTTGTTCTCCAGTCCCTGTGCTGCACGTGTGTCCTCCCACCCCGACCCTGTCAGTGGCACCTCGGCGTGCGGCAGGGCAGAGGCTGGAGGGCCATCCTCCCCACCCTCCCCTGGTCTGGACGGGGTGGGGGGAATTTGGGCCTGTAGGTTTTGCCTGTGTCACCTCGTTTTGGGCCAGCCCTATATCAGATTTAGGGCCCTGTCTTTCCTGCCAAGGATAGGCGCTGGTTCTGGGTTTCAGGGTCGGGCATGTTGACTCAGTCTCTGCTGAGGATGTGGCCCTTTCTGTCCCCAGCCTGACGAGGGCGTCGCTTCCCCGGAAGCCCTCATCAGTGTGCCTCCACCCTGCACACTTCGGTTCATTTTGGCCTGGGTCAGCTTGGGCCAAGGCTGTTCTGCGCTCGGCCAGATGCTCTGGGCCCCAGGCGTGCTGTCTGCCCCCGACGTCAGAGTAACTCCCGATGCCTTTAGAGAGCTCTTTGTTTTGAATATCCTGCTTCGTTCCAGAAATAGCTTCTTGATGAACAGACAAATGAAAACCTCAGGACCCTGGCGAGGGTCGGAGCCTCTCGCGTTGCACCTGACAGCCCCTGGGTGACGCAGACTCGGTGAGACGGCGGCCTGCCTGGTGTCGTTTCTGCGCTGAGTTCGGTCAGCACCGTTAACAACCAAAAGTTCCACGCGGGGATTGATTTCTCAGACACCCGCGTGTCACTCGCTGCTACATTTGTTGCCGTAGGCGATATTATACATCTCTCAAAAATGAGGGGAAAGCGATATATTTTAATTTTAAAGTAAAAATGATATGAATTTTAAAAACCTTGGAGAAATTATCTAAAGACAAAAGAAGGAAACCCCACACTTTACATGAATATCGACTAAAATGGATCATGGATTTAAATGTAAAACCTAAAACTATACAAGCCTTAGAAAATGGTACAGGAGCAAGTCTTCAGGATGGAGGATCTGGTGAAAAGTTCTTAAATGTAACATTTATACCACAATCCATAAGAGAAAAAAATTGCTAAATTAGGCTGTGTCCAATGAAAAGGTGAGCTGCTTTGTGACTGACTCTGTACGGACAAGCTGCAGACGGGAGAAGGTGTTTGCAAGCTGCGTGTCCGACGAGGGACTAGTGTGCAGAATGCATAAAGAAGGCTTGAACGCAACGTCGAAACGATTCGGTTAGAAAATGTGAGAAAGATGCCGGAAAGGAGGCACGAATGGCAAGAAAAGCAGAGGCAGAGACGGCGACACCACTAGCTGCCAGGACACGCGAGTGTACAAACCGTGTGTTGCCGTCGACGCACCCTCAGACCTTAGACGGTGGCGTCCCTGTCGGACCCTGGCGAGGGTGGGGGGCATCGGGACCTCATACGCTGTGGTGGGAACGTGAAGGGGCTGGCCGGCTCTGAAACGCAGTGAACGGGACGCACTCCCGCTACACGGCCTACGGAGGTCTTTGCGGGGACGGGGTGTCCTGCGTGTCCTGGATTCCTACAGCGGTGGCTGCACAGAGCACAGGTGATGAGGACGCGGACTCAGCATACATGTCCTCCCGTGTCGACCCCTTGGGTCTGGTGTCGTACTAGCTGTGGGAGGTGCAGCCGTTGGGGGCGACCGCATGGGGGACACATGGCCCTCCCACACCCTGTGCGATGGCCTGTGATCCCACAGCGATGTCGGTGAGGGGCTGAAGTACACGGGGCCACACAAACGCCTGCACGCGGTGTTCACGGAGCCTTGTTCACATCGGCCCCAAACTGGGGAGCAACCGAGATACCCCTCGGTGGGCGACAGGCAAGCACACTGTGGGACGTCCAGACGGGGGAATATCGCTCGGCGCTAAGGAAACATGAGCCAGCAGCCGTGGGGAGACAGGGAAGGACCTCAGGGGCACGCGACTAGGCGAGGGAAGCCCGTCTGGAAAGGCCGCACACTGTGCGGGTCCAAGCGCATGGCGTCCTGGAAAGGGGATGACCGTGGAGACGGTGGCAGGTCAGAGTGTGTGTGGGGAGCGAACAGGTGGAGCGCCGAGGGTCCCAGGGCAGCGAGACCACCCTGTGTGGTCTTTCAATAAAGCGTGGCCTTCCTTCGAAGCCACCGCATTTACGTCATCCAGGAGCCTAAAGGCAGGGCCGGACGGTTCGCGGGCCATTTGCAGCCTTTCGGAGTGACCTGGAGCTGCCAGTTCGCTCGGGAAAGACAGCGTAACCAGCGCACTCCTGGCCCAAACAGTTCTCCACACCTAAGGAAGGGTCCTTTTGAGGCTCGTCGTGTGGAAATTACACGCGATTTTAGTGGCAAACGTGAAATAGCCTCATCGAGAAACGACTGAAACCCCTGGCCCCCGTCCTTGGGTCCTGCCCGGACGGCAGGGTGAGGCACCTGTTTCCCGCCTCACGGTTCTAAGCGCGCCGCAGGGCGGGGACCTTATTCTCTGTGAGTGTCCCACAGATGCACGCGCAGGAGGTCGCTGTCCTCAGCTGCGATGATCCGGACGTGCGGCCAGACTCGCGACGTGGAAAACGAAACGCTGTGTGAAAGTCACACTTTCTCAAGACTGCTCCTGCCACGACGCTGTCGTTTGTGCTACGACTGAGGGGACGGCCTCCGTCTGTTCCGGAGAGAGCCAGCGTGGCCCCCGTGGAAGGGGGACGGCGTGTTTCAAGGCCTCTGGCCGTGACCCACCCGCGTCGCACGAGGGGACACAGGCCAGTTTCCCCCACGGTAAAGAGAACGGTGACAGGTTAGGGTCTCTGCCCACATCTCTCCCCCATCCTCTCAGCTCCGGCAGCTGGGCTAAAACCGGACGCGTCCCCGGGAGCCGGTGGGTACCCAGGCTCTGTCCCGCTCTGTGTGCAAACCACCCTGGCGGTGGCGGAGGCGGCCAGCCGGCAGAAGCACTGGCATTTTCATGGACCAGTTTGGAAAAGACTAACGTGTGACTCTAAATTCAACCCGTGGTCGTGGTCAAATGGCGTCCCTCCCGTGTGCAACGCTTGGCTGAGCACCTATGCCCGCTCCTGGCCGGGACGCAGGGGGGAACGCAATGCGTCCAGCCAGCCCTGCACCGCTCCCTCGCTGTCATCCCGTCTGCGGGCACGGATAAACCTCGAAGTCCCCAGACTGACCACAGCTCCCAGCCGTCTCACGAAGCGGGGAAGGAGCCCGGCCCGATGGCGCAGAGAGCGTCCCGTGAACGAAATCGCATCGGTGATTTGGGTTTCACCATGTAGGTTTTGTGGGGCTTCGTTGTCGCTGTCGGTATTGCTGTCGTTTATGAGGCATCATGAGGACTGTTGGCTCAGCCTGCGGTGAAGGGGGAACATTTTGGCACCGAACTTTCCACGTCGTGGCCGTCTTTCGCGGCTGGCACCCCTCCGCTCTCCAGCTCCGGGCTAAGGTCATGTTTACATGCATAAAAATTCCATCAGAGAGGCAAATATTCACACTCGCAGATCTGCCATCGATTTTTTTAAATTAGCCAATCTGCTCCTTATTATGATTATTTTATTTTTGTTAAAAATATTTTGCTTTCTTGAGCCCGGAGCGAGCCTGGAGCGAGCCTTGCTTATCTCGGTCTGTCTGAAACACCCCGTGTCAACTCGGGGCCACCGGCGCGCAGTCCTTAAATCCTCCGGCTTGCGACGCAGTCATCGTGCTCCTTCTGTGCACCAGGCCCGGCGACAGGTGTCTGGGGACGGCGGCTCGTGCCCTCGTTCTCGAGGAATCGGTCCTTCACGCACAAGTGGAAAAGTGAAGAGGTTTCTGGATCACGCCAGTGCTGGTGCGAGGTGGCACTCAGTGACGAAGAAACACGGAAGGGTGTGCGACCTTGCAGATGCTGCGGAGCCGGTCCTGGGTTTCGTGTCCGAGCAGCGTTCGCGAGTCCCGACGAAGAATATTAGTGGGGGGCACCGTATGAGCACTGCGTGTCCCGTGTGCCGAACGGGCAGCAGCACTGACAGCTACGCGTGTGTGAGTCTGCCCTCCCCCACACTTCCTCACACGTGAGCGACTGGGGGCCAGGCGGCACGCGGACAGGTGGCCGGAGGCCTGGTCCCGGACGCAGAGCCAAGCCGCGTTCGTCCACACGCCTTCTTAGATGCCCTTGTGGGGCTCGGCGCATGGGGCGGACCCGGGAGGGGAGCGGACACGTCCCCTGCCGTGCCGCCGAGGATCATCTGGTCGGCCCGAATAGGCCCGGTGGCGGGCGGGAACTGCATCCCTGCTCTCGGCCGCCGGACGAAAGGTTTACGGACGTGCGGCACACTTGCCGCAGTCCCCCGCCTCACGGAGTTTGTCCATGCTCACTCGCACGCCGGCCTTTCTGTGCTGTTTGAATTCTACATCACGGACATTTCTCCTTCGTGCCAGGAGGAGGGCAGGAAGGAGTGGGGAGGGCGGGCGGGCGGGGGAGAGGTGAGGGGGACTCGGATGGAGGCGTTTGCGGCCTGGCGAAGGTGAAGACGGCCGCTGCCTGTCCGGGAGGCCTGTCTAGGGCTAGACGTGCAGACGCAGGACGTACACAGGACAGAAAACGGGGGAAAGGGCACTTCGGGGCTCCGACCTCACAGAACTCTCGAGGACCTCCATGGTCATGAACACCTTTTACCCACGGTCACTTGCTGGGTCGGCGGGGCGGCCCCGTCATACAGGGCAGGTCACCAAGGCTGAGGCGGCTCCCGGCTGTCGCAGAGCTGAGGGACGGAGCGCCACCTGGCCGGGTCCGCAGCCCCACACAGCGCCGTGAACGGGGCCTGTCCCGGCCCCTGGCCTTGCTGCTTGTCGTCAGAACTGAAGTTTCCACCGACAGTGTCACTTCTGTTTGTTTTCTCCAGAAAGCCGCCGTTCGGATCCAGCCCTATGCCCTGACAGGCACCCTGTGTGTGCGCGCGTGCCTGTGCGTGTGCGCGTGCGTGTGTGTTCGAGGCCGGGCCTGAGGTGGGAGGTGGCTTCTGCCACTTCCTGAGCCCTGTGGCTATGCCTCGTCCCCTGGGATGTCCGGGGCGTGAGCTGACGTTTGGTTCTCCCTCCGTGTGGGATGGGGCTCGGGGCGGCCGGGGTGGAGGGTGGGCTGTGCAGGGGCTGGGGCTGGATGGGTGAGGGGAGGGCCGGGGTTTCGCAGCCGTCCAGGGTCTCCTCCTGAAGGGGCTGCTCTCGAGGGCGGGCCCTCCGCGTGGAGTTTCCTAGGAAGCTTTGTCATTGCAGAACCGTGCCGTCTCCTGCCGCGTCTTCATCTTCGCCGCGTCGCAGTCTAGACGATCGTCGTGATGCTTCTGTCTCTGTTTCCCCCAAGACCTGGGCAGGAGTTTTCACTTTGCAGAAGGAAACTGGAAAGGCAGGGTTTCGAGGCAGATGCAGACTCCACAATGCGCTAACAACGTAGCAGCCACACTTATAAGTTGCCGGGCCGATCACAACGCCAAGTGTCTGGTAACAGACAGGTACACGGCCTCCCCAGGCTGAGCCACCTCCCCCGGAGCTCACTGTGGCCTCACGTCAAGGCAGGGACCGGGGGGCTCTCGTCTCCTTCGCAAGGACACTAATCCGGTCACGGGACTCCACCCTCAGGATTCGGCACCTCCCAGAGGCCCCCCACCTGACCGTGACCTCGGGGGTAGGTTTCAAGGCCTTTGGGAGGGACACAGACATGTCATCTACAGCAAGGACCAGGCCACAAACTCCTAGAATCTTCAGGGCCGTCACGCTGCCGCTCGGAGTAGTGCCACCCGCTCTTTCTAACAGTGACAATGACGGCAGCAGCAACAGAACCCCAGGAAGGTCCGTGTTTAAAAATCAAAAGAAATATTCGAACTGTGTGTAGAGGGGATCCATAAACAATTCACTAATTTTAATCTTTTAAAAATGATTCTGTCTGTATGGAAATCAGGCAGCTGCCGAATGTCAGACTTATCCCTGCGTAGTTTACCGTAGATCTCTTTTTAGTCATCGTTTCATCTTCTGAAAAGCTCGTGCTAAAAATGTGGAAAATGCGTTTATTTCCCAATAAACAATATAGAACTACGGTTTGTTTGAACAATCTCTGTATTTTGTATTTTCAAGAATAATTTGAATGCCGAAACGCGGACTCTTGGCAATGGCTAACGTTTGTCGGGTTACTTACGTATGCTTCGGGCGTTGGGAAGATGCCCGTGCGGATCCCGAGGGACCGTGCCGGCCACGCACGCGCACGCACGGAGGCAGACGCGCTTTGCTGAAGGGCGGTCCGCACCGTTCTTCCTCGGGAACGTCCAGGCTGGCGAACTCGAGAGGTCTGCAAGGCGCGGACCCTGGTTGGTCCAAGCTCGACGACGGATATTCAGAAACCTGGAGCGGCGACCGTTCTGAAGGCCCCCATGCTGCAAAGCATCACCGCGTGGCAAGGCGCTGGCGCCTCGACGGGGCGGTAGGAATGAAGGGGTCAGGGCTGCCGGGGGAGACCGGAGTCCAGGGTCCGCACGCCTTTGCCGAGGGACGCCTCTTGTCCTGAGCTCTCGCTGGTAGCCCAGTGCAGGGAGCATGTGCACAAGGTAGGAACCCGTTTCCTTCCCCCCTCTCCCCGCCTCCTCCCCCCTTCTTGTCTCCTCCCTTCCTTCTGTCTAGAATAAGTGGTCCTAAACGCTCACACCCCTCGTGTTCCCTTGTTACTTACCGTCAACGACCGCGTGGTGGACGGATGACGGGGATTGTCGGATGTCGACCTCAGCCCCCAGGCTTGGTCTGCGACACGCTGTGGTCGTGCTCCTCTTAGATTAATACACACTCGTGCACGCACCCCCCAGAGAGAAGCCCTAAACTTCCTAATCAACGTCTTATTTACGGAGACGTAAAGAAACGATCACGCTCGCCTGCAGTTGGTACGGCACCAAGACCACGTGAATCCACTCGGCATTCTCCAGCGTCTGCGCTTCGGTGCGTAATGTATTCTAGTTTGTAACTCAACAGTACGTGCGATTTAATTTACTATGAAACAAAGTCAAACTGATTTTAAAGTAGTAAACACGTGACTGAACAGATGAATAAATGGGGAAAAGGGGCAGTATTCTTCCCGAAAAACGAGGGAGTTGGGAGACTGCCTTAGACGTCACAGCGATAACCGCCGCAGGGATGATGCGCTCGCGAAGCCGGAACCGAGGGGTGAGCCTCTCAGGAGAAGCGGGTGCTCGCGTGGTCTCGAGGATCCCCCCGGATGTTTATCAAGTACTGTGGGGACGGTAAGCCGCGTCCACACGTCCCTGGCACTCCCCAGCCAGTGCGAGCACCTGCCATTGTCCCGTGAGTCCGGGCTGCACGCTGTGACTCCGATGAGCAGGTCACGGGAGGGGAAAGCAGGCCACACGGCCTTGGCCGCGGTGCAGGCACTGTCACCGACGACAGTCTGTGTCGACGTCCTGTACCCGCATCTGGGGCGGGTCCGTGCCTCTGCAGATGCTCCCCCAATCCACGCCCCGTCTACGGAGAAAACGGCGGGTGAGCCCACACTCAGGGTGGCCCTACGAACCTCTGGCGGGCTGCCCGACACTGTCAAGGTCACTGAAAGCGCGATGAGAACTGTCACAGACAGGGAGACATGGCGACTGGACACCAGGATGCCCCGGTCCACAGAACGTCCGCAGGGCTGTTCCCCGGACACTGACGAGGCTCACGGCCTGCCGCCCAGCGTCCTGCACGCACCTCGGTCCCAGACTCACAAACGGGCTGTGGCCGGGGCACGTGTCGTCACGAGGCAACGCCGTCTGTCTGCACAGCGGAGCATCCCCGGACCCTGAAAAGGAGGGGGGGACTCTGAGATGCGCTGCAATGTGAGTGGCCTTGAGCTGGTCACAGAGGGACACACACGGGGGGACGCCGGTCGCGTGAGGCATCTAATGCAGTCCTGCTCGTGGACACCGTGGGTAGAAGGGGGACCCGGGCTGGGGAGGGGACGGGGCTGTCGTTTGATGGGCTCAGGGCCTCAGTTTCGCAACACGAGAAAGTTCCAGAAGGCTGCAGGGCGACAACGCGCACGGACTCAACCACCGCGCCGCGTGCTAAGGATGGTTCCGACGAGCCATTCTGTGCTGTTTTCTCAAACCCCCAAACGTCATTTTTAAGAAGCAGCCTCTCTTCTCAAGGAAACACACGTCTTCTTGCTCCCCCCCTCCCCCGGCTGCATATTGGGGAGGACACGTGAACATAAACCTCAGAGATGACTTGTCACCCGAGGCAGGCCCGGGGGGAGACCGCGCCTCCTCCGCCGGGGCTGCTGTCGGGTTCTTCACGGTCGGGGAGAACACGGGGGCGGAGACGGTCTGGTGGAGGCTCTGGACTCTGTCGTTCTGCACAGCAGAGCGGACGGCGCCCTCTCGTCACACCTGCGTCACCTGCAGCCGGCGCCCCAGCCAGACGCTTCCTGTTTTTCTTCTTTGCTCCATTGTCCCTTCCCCATGACGGTCCACACGGTGCTTCATCTTCAGTCCCGTCATTCAGGAGTCCTAAACGCCATTGTGTTTCCCTCTTTTATTTTATTTTTTCCTGGAAGGGACGATCCGGCACGGCGGGTAGCGGCTTTCATCTCTTCTAGGAATGAAACGGGATGCGGACGCAGTGCAAAAGCCACGCGTTTCCCAGATGTTCGGATGGAGAGAACGCACCCCGGGGACCCACGTGTCTGGGGGTGGGGCGTCTAGCTGCGAAGTGGAGATCACGCCTTCCTGGCGTCCCCCAGATATCTGTGCTTTCAAACTGGTCCTCGCCTCTTCTCGGCGTCATCACGGACACCTCCCAGGAGCACGGACGAGCGAGGTGTGGGTGCATCCGAGGCCTTCCGCCACCCCCCGCCCCCGCAGTGGGTCCTGAGTCTATGGGTGTGGCCTCCTTGGCTCCGCGGGTGTCCTCCGCCCGTCTCCACTGTCTGCACACCGTCTAGTCACCCTCAGGATGCAGACCACGCCTCCTCACCGCCCCCCGTCTGGGGTCCTCAGCGGCCGCCCAGATCCAGACCGATGTCCCGGGCGGCTGTGCTGGGCTTGCCGACATGGGCTCTCGGCCCTGTCCACCCACTACTCAAACGTTCCTGCGAGTCCCCTTCTCCCCTTCGCGGGACCTGCCGAGACACGCGAGGGCCCCACCCCAACCAGCAGACAGCCCTCCCGTCTGTCTCTGCAACGTGCCCACCATTTATTTAACGAGGAGGGAGAAACCTGTTGGTTTGTTTGTTTTAATAAAAACGAAGATGTCGCCTGTTCTGGGTGAGCTGGGGCTCGCGACATGCCCTGGTGCTAACAAAGCCTCACCTTGCACAGGACTGTCCTTCACGTCAACACGCGAGTGTCCTTTCACAACGCTGACTTTACGTTTGGCACGTTTGAAGTGGCCCCGAAAGCCCAGGACGAGGCGTCACAGGGATGCTCCCGGCCCCCAGTCTGCGCCGGCTTCCCTGATGCGGTGGAACTGTTTGTCGTCGGGCGGTGGCCGCTCCGGGCGCAGGTGCACAAACGGGCAAAGCAGCGGAAACCGGGGTGGCGGCGGGGAGGGAGAGCGCGAGTTTGCGCCCTCAGCCCCTCTCTGCCTCGAGCATCCTGCTCGGTCAGTGTGCAGTGACGCCTCACCCTGCTTCCGCCTTGCACACTCCCCACGGCCAGCGGCGCCGCGCATCTCTTCACACGTCTGTTCGCCACCGGCCTCTCGTCTGTCGTGGACGTCCCTTCGCGCGTCGGCCCGTTTCCCAAACGCGCTGTTTGTCTTTTACGGTTGAGAGTGGAGAGTTCCTCGTCTGTTCCAGAAGTGTGAGGTCCAGGCGAAGGCTTTCGCTTTTTTACTTTATGTGTGTGTAACGGTTCCAGCACCATTTAAAACACCACGGCAAAAACGGATGACAAAGCTACCATCGTCCTCGGGTTTCAGCGTTAATGCCGTTGGTGGCATTAGGACACTGGCCTGGCCGCGCCCCCGTCACCGTCTGTCTCCAGAACCTTCTCATCTTTAAAACTGAAACTCCATCCCCAGGAAACAAGGGCCCCCCCGTCTCCCGCCTCCCAGCCACCGTCCTCGTGGTTCCATGACGTGTCACTGAGAATTCAGCGCCCCCACCCTGGTTCCTCGTTTGGGTGGGATCGCATGCTGTCTGCCTTTTGGGGACTGGTTGTTGCATTTGGCATCACGTCCTCAAGGTTCGTGCACGTGGTAGCCTGCATATGGGCCGTGGAGCGTGTCTTTTCTTTTTCAAGGCTCCATAATATTCCACCATGCGTGTAGACTACGTTTTGTTTATCCAAAGGAATAGAAAGGGTCTGGCGGAGATAGCTGCACAGCTGCGTTCACAGCGGCACTAGTCTCAGTCGCCAAGAAGTGAAATCAGCCCAAATGTTGGGCACCGTGTTTTGAAAAACTGTCCTTGCTCCTTCCTCCTTGAAGTTGCTTCCGCACCTTTGAAAAAGCCTGTGTGGTGCATCCGTGTGGGGCAGGTTCTGGGCTCTCGCCTCCGGCCCCCGGCCAGTGGGATGCTCTCTTGCTGACCGTGGAGTCGTGAAGTTGAGCAGAGTACGCCCTCCCACCGTGTTCATTTTTTATAAAATTGATTTAATTGTTGTAGCTTCTGTCCATATCTTTCCATGTCCGTTTTGGAATAAACTTGTTTGTAACTACACAGCACTGGGATTTCGGTGGGAAGTGAGAGGCCAGCTTGGGGGGAGGGACGTGGCCTCTGCACGCGGGGGAACCTACCCGCACCCCCTGACCACGGCACAGCCCTCCGCTCCCCTACACCTCTGACCTGTGCTGTGAGTTTTAAATCCACACAGCGGTCCTCGTCAGAGATGGGCTGAAGTTTGGTGAGTCCTCGGTGACGACTTTAGAATCCCGTCTGGGGGTTTGCTGGAGCCGGCTCGCGGCAGCGCTCGAGGGCCCATCGTCCGCACGTCCTCCCCATCGTGAGGTCAGCGGTGTCGCCTTTGCTGGCCGTGGACAATGGACAAACGCACAGTGGACAAGGCCACAAGATGGGCTCTTCCTCCCTTTCCCCCCCGCCCCCCGCTTTCATTCTTTCTTTTTGAGCGGGGAGGGCGTCGTTAGAGACAGGTGAGGGACTGAGCTTAGGAGCATCCTCGTGGCGGAAAAGCACTGGAGATTCAGACGCTGGACTAATTTGAAGTGATCTGTCTGGCCACTGTTGTCAGGAATTCTTGGACTCAGATGGCCACAGGCTTGACCTAAACTCACATTCACGTCGGCGGTGGCGATTTGTGGGAGACATTTGCAGTCAGGGAAAGGCAAACCAGTTCTAGCAAAGGTGCAGCCAGAAGTACCCGTCCGCCTCCTACTAAATAAGACCGTACCCACAGCCCCGCTGGGTGCCAAACGCAATCCCGTTGACCGAAAGAAACTAGATTTTTTAATCCTAACAACTGCTGAGCTATTCGGTCATTTAGGTAGCGATTTGATCCCAAGAGGCAGTGTGGACCTGGAGAGAGTCACGGCCTCGGCGGGGGAAGGTGAGAGGTCCCCGCCTCGTCCCTGCTGGAGCCCGTGAGTGCCCGGTCGAGGTAGACCTTACACTTGGAATCGGCCGCCTGAGGTCAACCTCATGTTCTGAGGCCACTTTGGATTTTCACCTCACTGAATCCCATTACTCCTTTGTATCAGAATCCTGCTGTGTCCCAGCATTAACACTGTCATCCTAAGACATGTCCACGGCTCTTGGAGCGCGGGAGAACGGGGCACGAACACGTTCCTGAGCTCTGGCGGGCCAGCGCCCCGCCGCGCCGCCTCCTGCCTCCGGTCGCCGCGCCGGGGCGAAATCGCTGACCTGCCTCCTTCTCCCTTTAGTGCTGTTTCTCACTCCCCGCCCCCACATTTGAGCTTACTTTTTGACCGAACCACATTTTGTGATGTTTTTCTTTCCCAAAAGAAAATAAGGGAGACTTAATATTAGCGGCAAATGCGTGACTCGTTGGCAAGAGACAATGAGCAACCCCCCCCGCGCGTCTGAGGATGAACTCTGAAGAGACTGGGCTGAAGTGCGGGGGAGGCCGAGAGGCAGCCCAGACCCCGCAGGGTTCTTGTGGGCGTGGTCCGGTCTCAGACACAGAACCATCTGGGCTGAGAGGACAGGATGGGGGGCGTGGAATCCATGTCCCAGTGCAGTCCCCGCGAGGGATACGCTTTCCCAGTGGACAGGCAGGAACCAGGCTGTCTCTGGGGTCCTAGTGCAATCCAGCCTGGGGCTGCTCGAGGCCCCGCACACCTGTGACTCTGCGGCTAGTCCGAACAATTGACCTCTAAACCGCAGTTAGTTTCCCCTCTGGGCAGCGGTACGCATGAGATACCTGCGCAAACACTCCGGGGTCCTCCCGACCCTGACACCTCCCGGTTAGGTCTGCCCTGAGCACTCTGTGTGCTTAAGCACCTTTGCTTCAGGTCGCGCCCTCTGGGACACCCTCGCCAGCCTGTCATTAACGCATCGATAAGGCTGTTCTGTTCTCTTCCTCCCCCTTTCCTTACGTTTGTTTCCATCCTCAGTTAGATGCTCCTTGGCAATCCACATACAATGGTGCTAAAAGTCGGCCGAGTCTGGATTTGGTAAAAGGGCATCTGCAGACACACGTTTTCTGTGCGCACAGCTGAGGACTGGTGTGTGCTGGGCCAGGGCCTGACGAGGGCAGGGGAGGAAGAGCTGACCTGGAACGCACAGCCCCGTGCGAGTGGCCACGGAGCGGCCCTGGAGACCTCACACCAGCACTGCCCGGCTCTGCCGCTCGCACAGCCCACCGCCCCGCCTGGCCTCCCCACTGCGCCCGAATCCTCTCTATTTATAGCTGCGAACCCTGCGCTGGCCCCTGGTTGAAACACATTCGTTGCTATGGAAACGAGACGACCCTGTGGATGTCGACAATTGCAGAGCACAGGGGCGGGGAGCCCGGGATCCCGGCTGCAGACACACCCGAAGCACCAGGGAATTCGGGCACGGGGACAGCATGACTGAGGGATGACGCCAGCGGAGAGCGGAAGCCCGCCCGCAGGGACACGAAGGCCCCTTGGTGGCCAAAGGCCCGGAGAGGTTTGTCTTTCAGAAGCGAACACTGGGGCCAGAGGTGATGCCTGTGATGTCTGCGGGTGCAGGTGTCTCCATGAGCGGTACAGCCATTTGACTTCAGTTAACTGAGCTTTTCCTGCTTTTAGTGGTTGAATGGGACACGGGGTCACCGTTCCCGCAGCACGTGTTCTGAGTTCGCGGGGGGACGCCACTGTCACGCCTGGGCCCGGAGTCTGAGTTTGGGAAGCATGCTTTGGCCGAGGGGCGCACAGGCGGCAAGCGAAAACACGAACGTCGCCGCATGAATGTACTCGCACCGAAAAGGCGCTCGTCGTTGACCTGAAATTCACAGGCAACTGCATCGTGTCTGGCACCCGACTGCGGGCCGGCCCGTCACCTTAGCATCCCAGGAAACAGGTCCCTCAGGCATGGGCCGTGCACACAGGTAAGTGTGTGTGTCTCAGTCGGAGCTGCTGGCACACTCACACGGAGTCAGCAGCGTGCGTGTTTAGACGAGGAAACTGAGGCACGAACGGGCGGATGACGTGGCGAAGACCCGGTGACAAGAGAGAGAAGGTGCCAGCTGATGGGCCTCAAAGTCTGGCTCTTCGCTCTCAGGGGCCAACAAGGACCTTAGCAGAGTTGACGGACTTGGACCCACCCCCCGAGGTTCGGGTGGGGACTGTGTGGCGGAAGGTGGTGGCAAATCCCTGCAAATATTTCAGGTTTAGGAAAATCCCAAGTGCTTCATGCCAACACTTCCTTCGCTTCTGGGCAGAGGACCCGAACAGACCCTTCTCCAAAGGGACGAACAGATGGCCAACAGGTCACGAATAACAGAAGTGCAAGTTAAACCACAATGAGGGGTCACCTCACACCTGTCAGAATGGCTTCATCAACAAACAAAAACCGCAAGTGCCGCGGCGAGGGTGGAGAAAAGAAAGCCCGCGTACAGCGCTGGGACTGAAACCCGGTGAAGCCGCGAAGGAAAGCAGTTCGGACGTCCCTCAAAACATTAAAAATAAAGCTACCCACGACCCGGCCAGTGCATTTCTGGGTATTTATCTGAAGAAATTTAAAACAGCAGTTTGAACAGACGTGCGCCCCCCGCCCTGTGCTCGCTGCAGCCTCATCTACGACAGCCAAGACGCGAATGCAGCCCAAGTGGGCCTCGGCGGACGCCTGGCTGAAGACGACGTGATGCCCATGTACAGTGGGATCTTATTGCTCGGCCATAGAAAGAAGGAGAGCTTACCTGTGCGACACTGTGGGTGGACCCAGAGGGCATTGCGCCGAGTGAAATAAGTCAGACACATGAAGACAAACGCCACGCAATCTCGAACAAAACAGACAGATGAAGGAGACCGCATTCCCGATTCGCTGCGGGAGCATGTGAGTGCCAGCCAGCAGCCACGGGTCCCCACGCCGGCACCTGCGTGAGCCCGACAGACAGGCAGGGCCGACACGGCGCGGCAAAGCTTGGCAGAAAAGCGACTTCGGTCGTGGGATTGGAGAGGGTGATGTTTCGGTTTTAGGGTTTTGTTAGTTTGAAGTGAGATTGCTCAGCATCACGTCCCAAAGCCAGCTCTGGAACCGACAGGGTGACCCGATGGGGAGCAGCGCAGCCACGGAGAGGGTCCAGGGAGGGCTCTGACGTGGACCTGCGTGTAACGGGGTACAGGGGGCACGGTGCAGCCTGGCACGACCTGCCGGGCACAGTAACTGCTCGCTTGCTCCTGGCTACGACTGTCCTGATTGACGAGCTCGTGTCCCCTTTTCCCTTTGACGAGTCAGCCTTGCCAGCCCTTAACGGCTAACCGGCCCCGCCTGTTGGTGGCGTTGGGTCCCACCGAAAGGGAAACTGGGAACAGGCTCTGGCGATGTCAAGATCAAAGGAGGCCGGGGAATCGTCTCCAGGTGGCCGGACCCCGCGCTCTGCTGCACGTTAGGGCAAACGCCCAGCAGAAGACATCACCGCCACGCGTCACGCCCAGAGCACATGGCACAGCCCGCCACGTTTCCAAGGCAACCAGAACTCGGGGTCACAGCTACTGACAGGCATGCACACTTGTGAGGTCGCAGGTGACTGCGTCAGCCCCGTCCGTGGTCCTGACACGACGACTGACGTGCTGAGAAGCGGGCAGCTGCTGGCTCCACGGAAGACAAACACAGCCCGTGACGAGTACTGTGGCGCTCCCCGACCATCGGAGAGGATGTTTCCAGTGCAGACAGGTGACATGACTCCGCAGGAGCACACCTGCGGGTCAGGCGGCTTTCCAGGACCCGGCTCAGTCTGCAAGCAGACGGACAGATGGCTGCTCGCAGGCAGAGTGGCCGCGAGGCCCAGAAGCCTGCTCCCTGGGTGACGCGCACGCCTGTGTTCTGGGCTGACACGGGGTCCGCCTATCCTCCTTAGGGGCCCGTGCTCACTTTATTTCACTACAGCTTTTGTTAGCACAAACGTCCCGCACGTAAAACACACTAGTAACAATCCTGGGGTATTCCAGCCGTCTGCGTGACACCAGGCCGATAAAGGACAGATTTGAAATCAAACATTTGTGACCCAAGGCGCCGCGGAACACACCAGGCTGGGAAGAACATCTGCGACCATGAAACCTCGCCTTGGAATCCGACTTTGCCTGGTGTGATTCCTTCACTCCTAGTTCGTGCCTGAGCGATGCCTGGGTGGTGGGCAGTACTACGCCCTTGGGGGTTTTCCCACGCAAACCCCTAGGGAACGTTCCCTTCCCACCACCCAAGTGTGACTCCTGTTTCTGGTTAATGGGGTCACATTAGGATGCGCTGGAGGTGGGACCCAGCAGATGTGAACGACAGCGCTGACCTCCACGTCCTGCCCGCGGCTTCTCCGGCTTCTGTGACAAAGGAATCCGAGTGGTTTTCACTCGCGGACGTGAGGCGTGCCGTTTGCAAGCACCTTCGCTGGCAGGATTTAGGACTGAGTGTAAAAGCTGGGCCCCTCCCTCCCCGGGGCTGGCTCCGTCCACCCCGATCGGAAATGTCCAGCGGCGAGACGCGTGCTTCGGCCGCCGTGTGGCGTCCGCGGTGCTGGCCCCGCAGGCGGCAGCCTCCCCGGGCCGGCTCACGAGCGCGCGGCTGGGGATCAGGCACGACGACCCAGGCGTGGCCTGCGGGTCACCAGCGTGGTTACGGCTTCTTGTCCGAGTGGCGAACAAAGACAGGCGAGGCTCGAAGCTCCCACAGGGACCAGCTCTTCACCTGGGGACAGCGTGTCTGCCGCACAAGAGTCCCACTTGGCAGCGCGCAGGGCGTCTCTGGCCTCGGGAGGGAGAAGCAGCCGTGACCGTCGCTCCGAGTCAGGACAACGAGCCGGAAAAGGAGGTTCCGCTTCCCGTTCTGACACCAAATCTCATCGCAAGGGCAAATACTTACCTCAGAAGTAAGATGATAAATAGGGTGGAGCAGGTCTCAAACGTCCGCACCCAGCCACCCGGGTTCGCAGCAACCGTGTTACTTGCGTAAAGAAGCGTTTTCACGTTGCTGGATCATACGTGAATCGTGGGAAATGCACGTGATAGAACAAGTCATACCTGGGCGTTGGGAGTGATGGTCACATCGCCCCCTGGGTCTGTTCTGAGAAGCGAACAGAACTTTGCAACCCTTAGCAGGTCAGAGAACACGCGCGCGTGGAAACAGGACCGAGAGCAGCAGAGTGGGCCGGCCTCTGGGGGAGGGTGACTGTGGTCTCTGTGCAGAGACTTGGCTAAGTCCCTGGAACCACGCGCGGAGGGGTCTGGAGCGCAGCAGCCCGTGCCTCTACCTACGTCCCCTCGCCCCCTCACGGAATCGGCGCCGAACCGCGCAAAGGGCTGTTCGCAGTCAGAGCGCGTTGTCCCATTCCCCCTAACCGAACAGCGGCAGGCTAAGGGCGGCGTTGGCAGGCTACTTCTCGATGGACAGCAGGGGGCCTGGGGGACGGGCTGGCGCGTGCCCCCGTCTGGCTCCATAACTGAGGGGTGCCTTTGAGGGGAGCCCCAGGCTGGGACGGCGTAGCGTCGACTGCAGGTAATGTGAGGTGCAGCCGTAGCCACCCATTGGACTTGAACCTCAGCTGGGAGGTTAGGTGCCCGTGACCTCGGGAGGCTGTGCAGGGGAGGAGAGAGTCCCCTCCACCCCCGCAGGCCTGTAAAATCAGCTGACAAGGGGCAGATGAACAGGAGAAATGCTACACAAACTTATCCATTTTTAATCTTACGTGCTCGAGGGTATCCCAGGAGAAAAGCGAGCACCCAAAGCGCAGTGGGGTTTGAGAACTTGCATACACGTTGACTTTGTGGGAGAAGAGGGTGCAGGGCTCTGGGGGGAAGATAACCGGGCCCTTAGGAGAACAGACGTGTGACGGCAGCTGTGACCGTCTGGGTGTGCTGCCGACGTCCAGTCCCCTCGCCCGCGACAAGAGCCTGTCTTCCTGGTCCGTGAGCCTCCGGGAGGGGACCTGTGACACCCAGGTTCCTTTGGGAGAAAATGGCAGACGGGGGTTTTCAGAGAAAGGCCCTCCCCACTGCCCCCCGATGCCTTTAGCTCAAGGTGGTCGATGCTCAAAGTGGCGTGTTTTGGGCGGCGGGTCCTAAAGGCCTTCATTTATTACGTCCTCCTCAGTTCCCCCCTCCCCCAAGTGACTGTTGGGTTGATGACCTGAAGTGCCCTTTCGGTTCGAAAACAAGTATTTGCAAACATTTTTATTTAAGCACAGTTGGTGCACAGCGTTGTACTCGCTTCAGGTGCACGATACAGTGATTTGACATTTTCATACCTTCCCACGTGATTCTAAAAATCGTTTGCCACCATGCAAACTTACCACAACACTATTGACTAGATTCCCCTTTGGGGGGGCACAGGTGACAAAGTAAATATTTTAAAGGTGCCACCCAACCAAATAAGGACACTGAGTTCGTAGGCTTTAACCTTCCATAGACACAGACGGGACATTAGAGAAGCGCCGTGCTGGGTGAGCGTGAACACTCACCCAAGAGAAAAACCATTGCTCATTTCTTTAAGAAGCTGCTTTCAGTCGAAATAAAAAGAGGAGCACAAGCCCCTTCTGTGTCTTTTCTATGACAAAGACGGCGAATGTAACTGAAAGCGTCCTGCGTACTTTAAGAATAAACGGGGACATCCCCTCCTAAATAGAGGACCCGCCGTCGGGCAGAATCCTTTACGCCCTGGTTTCCCCCAGCGGCTCGGGCTGGCGCTCCAGCGGGCTGTTTGTCAGGGGTCTGTGCTGGGAAGGTGGGGAACCCCACAGCTGCCGCGACGCAGGTGGCACCGCTGTAACGGAGCACCCTCTGGTCACTGCCTGCGGACGGAGGGAGAGGGAGGGAACACTGAGGTTTGGAACAGAAAGGTGACATGAAAGTCCTGGGGGCGCACATGCATTCAGGGACAGGAACGATTTCACCAGCGACCTCTAGCCAGCACGGCCCTGCCCCCGAACGAGAGGCCCGTTGCCCAGGACGAATGGGGCTGGTCGGACAGGCAGGCCCCCCCCACCCCGCAGTTTCTCCACGACCCGTTTAGTCCACGCCCGTTGAAGGCACTAGGGGGGCAGCACTTTGCTGGTCCAGATGGATTTTCCTAGGTGCAGACGCCATGTGGTTTATTGAGCAGCCTGTGACTAGAGGAGGCCGGCCCAATTGATAGTCTATCAATTAATTGCAGCCGCTGCTGTGTGTGCACTCGAAAAAGAGCTGACTTCGGAGCGCCGCGGGGTTACCTCAGCCAGCAGCCCAAGCCGTACGCATCTTTCACCCGCGCAAAAAGCCCGTCGCCTGAAGGGCAAGCCGTGGCCTGGAGAAAGACAGAGTGCCGCGTCTACGCAGCGGACACACAGCTGTGCTCAGAGAAAATCATCCAAGCTGCTGATCATCTCTGCTGTCGAACAGCTTGGAGAGACCCGCATCCCTACCAGCAGGTACCATCTCACAGAAGTGAGCACGGCGCCCTTCCCCGCAGCTGCTATCATCCCACCCAGCGCCCGTGTGTGCCGACCGGAGCAGCAGGACTCCTCGCTGATGGGGTGTGTGGGACCAGGGTCGGCACACCTGCAGCGGGCACACACATCGGGGTCACGATCACGCCCTCGGCGGGGGACAGCGATGTCAGTCTAAGACTCGTAAAGACAGACTGTGTCCAGGGAAAGTGATTCCCCCTAACGAGGCCAAGGAGAGTGATGAGGACAGAGCTGCTGCTGCTGACACTTGGCTTGGGCTCTATGATGGACGAGGGACGTGACGACAGTGTGTGTGGGGAGCCTTGCACGGGGCAGACAGAAGGTGGATGTGCAGGCTCCCCGGGTCCGCGTGCCCTCCTCCAGCGAGGAAGCTTCTCAGCTGTGCTCGCCCCACACCCTTGGGCGGTGAAACCACAGTGAAGGACGGAGGAGGGAGCAGGCCCGCTCCCAGTCCCTGCAGGAGAGATCCTGGGTGGGGGTGGAGCTGGGCTCCCTGGTCTCTGTGCGTGAAGGGTGACGTTCCCTAAGGGGCAGGACAGGTCGCTGGCCCAGGCCCCGTGTGTGCGGCGGGCACTGGATTCTGCTCCTTACCCCGGTGGCGCTTGCTGTGAGGAGGCTGCTTCGGTGACTGACTCTGTGTTGTGGAGAACGGAGACAGGAGCAGGTGGTGAGATCCATGTTCCTCGATGATTTCGGGGTTGGCTTTCCTGGGATGGGGGAGCTTGCCCTAAACTCACGGGCCATAGACATGCTATGAGTTTGCACCTTTGGGTTGTATTTTGTTGAGAAATTAAAAAAAAATAATGACTGGATGAGCCTGTGGAGACCTAACCCTCGATGACACAGAGATGCCTTCCCATCTCTCGGCTCTGTTTCCGACCCCGTGACAGTCCCCATTGGGCCCAGGCCAGACCACTCGACACCGGCCCACCACCAGCAGCCAGGGCTCCTACATGAGGCCCACCATGGCCCAGATTCTTCTGGAACGTGCCGGGGTAGAACCTGGAGACTACATCAAGATGGCCCTAGGGTGGGGACAGGTGAGTGGGAGCACCACTGTCCCTAAGAAAGCAGGTTCCTGTGCCTCTGAGGTAGGCACCATGCACACAGCAGGAGCGGGGTCCAGGCAACGGTTCCCTGGAGGCCTTTGTTTTAGGCTTAAAAAGATTAAGATGCTTGCTCCATAAATAGATCAGCTACCGACTTGTCCTTGCCCTCGCAAGCAAGGCACGGAGGTCTTGTTGGATTTCGGCCTTCGCCCCCAGGTCCTCTCCCAGAGGGTGAGGAAAACCCACCGCGTGAGACGTGCCCCACGGGACAACACTGGGGGAGGGCTCTTCATGACAAGTGATGGCTGTCTGAGCACGGTCCCACAGCAACGGCAGGAGCCGTCCCGCAAACGGAAGGCTGTGTGGCCACCGTGGAGGCCCCAGGCGGTGGCCCGCGGTGGCACTTACCCTGGGCAGAGCACTGGCGGCGGGGCGGGGACGAGGGCAGGTGAACACGAAGACGAGAACTGCAAGCCTTCCGCCTGTCGCCCGAGGAAGCCCCTCTGGGACAGGAGGCTGCAGGGACGTGCTGGCAGGGGGCCACAGCCCGGGCGTGGCTGGAAGGAGCGAGCGGGCGGCTGCTCAGCCGTGACCCCAGGAACGATCTTTGCACCCTCCAGGGCGCCGGGCAGCCTCCTGCCTCCTCAGTTCTCCCCCGAGTGGGGTCTCTACTCTGACGTCACAGCCACATTTCTAACGAAGCAGAAGCCTAAGCCACTTATCACATTTCAACTGACCACAGAGTGTACTTGTTTTTGCACAATAGAAACATTTTAGGAAAAAAGTGATAAACTTGAGCAAATTAAAAAAAAAAAAACAAACAAAAAGAATTTTCAGGACAAGAGTCCAGACGGTGGCCCTTCGACAATCCGTCATAATTATTAAGATTTAAGTAGCCACAGTTTATTTTTGGGGGGGTGGTGGTGGTGGGAGGCTCTGCTTTTTCAGATTTAATCATTTTGCTCTAAAATAGTTCTTTTTCAGTCTGAATTTTCTCAGGAACAGAAAAAAACCTCAAACCTTCAAATTATATTTGTTAACAGATTGGGTGATGGTAGTGGGTGCCAAACAGAACCATCATTTTGTAGGAGAAAGTGTTTTTCAGAGAATATTCTAGGCATTGCCATTCTCTGACTCCTCGTCCTCAGAACCTTGATCTCCTTGTTTAAATGAATCACTAACTAGGGTGTCGATTTTAAGCTTAAAAAAGATCGCGGCGAGTCTTTCTTTCCGAAAGTTATGCTGTCTTGTCAGTGAGCCTGGTCGCTCACCCTTCTGGGGACAGACCTGGGCTTCTGCTGGGGGACAAGTGCCAGACAAAACGCAGCATCCGTCAGAGAAGTCCCCAAACCCCGCAGCATCCCAGGGTCAGCCCCTTGTGAGCACTCGTTTCTGTACGGGGCCTGGGGGACGTCAGAGTCCTCCCAGAGGGCAGGGGCCGGTTGTGGGTTTGCTGACTCCCGAGGCTCGGGCGGCACCGTGGGCAGGGACGCAGGTCAGAGACTGTGCACAGGGGTCAGGCTGTCCTTGAACACCAGTGGCTCCCCGAGCAACGTTTTCCATCTCTGGGACAGGCCCAAACTCATTCGTGTTGTACGCTGGTTTGGAGGAACCCTGGCATACAGCAAATCCCGACTCACCCAGTGCCGGGGCGAACGTGAGCTCTTCACGGCTGTCTTACTGGGGAGCAGAGCGCTTGTTCCAAAGGGTGAGTCAGGATACTCGGAGCTATTTTTTGAAGCTGCTTTTAGGACTTTTGGGCCATTCTTCCAGACCCTCATCCTCCTCAATGATAGAAGGTCTTTGTCTTGGAAACTGAGTTGTTTTTGCAAATAGGTGATAGTCACTGGGCGCAGAGTGAGTGAGTCTCTTGGGTTTAGCTGGTGACCGAGCAGTATGAAAGCCGCCCCTCATCTGAAGGCCCAGGCCCGGCTGGCTTGCCCATCGGCAGCCGTGACTTTCGAGTTCTCCTCTCGGTCCGCGAGCTCTTCTCAAACGCACACAGGCAGGACAGCACGCCGCACCCGCCTGGATGGACCGCCTTTGCTCTGTTCCCAGCCTGTGCCGAGGCAGGTGTGTCTGAGCAGCGGCGAGCAAACCAGATGTGCAGAGGAAACGCTGTGTCAAGGTGCTGAGCCTTTTGAAGTTGGCGCCGCGGATAAGCGGGGTACCTCAGGGTGACCCTCGGTTCCTGAGTCCTGAGTTTCGCTGGGGTCACTCTGGTTTCGGGGAGTGGGCATGGACTGGAGTGAATTCTGCTCTGGAAACACAGGTTTGCACGCCGAGGTCAGAGCGGCATGGGTGTTCCAGGGAAAAGGCCGTATAAGAAAAAGAGGGCACACAGCTGAGTCTCAGGCCCCACACTGCTCAGAAGCCCCGTTACCCCCTCACCCACCAGTGCTAGAGTGGAAGCTGGAATTTGAAATAGAGACACTTTGGTTTTATTTGTACATTTTGCGGTTGGAACTGAGAAAAGGTGATGTTTATCTATGTGGTGCCCCGTGAAAGTATATTAAAAATGAAGCTTACCCTAGTGAGGTAATTATGGCACACGCCCTGCCCTGCTAGCTATAGGATGATGCACCACATACAATGTCATTTATGCACAGAAGTGCCTAACAGCTCTCGGCATGGAGAAGCCTGTGTGCGATCCGACACTAGGCCCGCACTTGCTTATAGAGCCACAGGGATAAACCAGCCAAACCCCAACTGTGAGAGGTTCTCCAAATGAGCCAGCTTCTTCAATGACCCAGCAAACAAGTGCCATGGAAGAAAGAAAGAAAAGAGAAGAAAAAAGAAAGACAGATGCAGGGAATGGGGCTATTACAGACTGAGAGAGATGAAGGGAATCCACCAACCCAATGCAACGCATGGTCCTTCGTGGATGATATAAACCAACAATGGTAAAAAGGTGTTTATTTTGAGACAATCAGTGCACCTTGAACACAGAGTGGGCATTAGGTACTATTAAGGAATTATGGCCAGTGTTATTGGGAGTGATAGTGGAGTCGCGGGTGCACGTAAAACGTGGGTTTTGGTTTGGGTGCATAATAAAACATGGTTGAAGTGACGTGTTGAGATTGACCTTGACGTTTCACAGGTAAAAAGCGGTGGAGCCTGGTGAAACAGGAAAGGGGAGAGTTGAAAGCCGTCATAGCAGGCTTTGCACGCGTGGAAATCTTCTGCGTTCATCTCCCTCACGTCTAAAGTGTCCCGTAATAAAGCGCTCTTCAAAACCGCGAATGAATCCAATCACGCCTGCCTGGGGGCCGCGGTTCGACGTGTTCAGCTGGGACGTGATGGGTCCTTGCTCTCGCCGAGTGGCGACAATTCTAGTTCGGGGACAGGAGTGTCCTCTGGTAAGGGAAGTGGCGGCAGCCAGGGGACGTGTGTCCGGGCACTCGTGCGGAGCTCCTGGGTCTGTCCTTCTGTCTGTGCGTGTCCTTTGTATGGCCCGGCAGTGATCTCTGCCCCCGGGGCCATCCCCCTCAACGCCACACCAGGCCCTCAGAGACCCCTCCTGGTCACTGTCCCACAGCTCACTGGCTCTGCTGACCCAGTCTCTGCTCGCCCTTCACGCCGGCACTCAGGAGATACCCGGCTCCCTCCCTTTCTAGTCCTGGAGGACTCAGCTGTCATGGCCCGTAGACCCAGTGTGTAAGTCACTGGAACCGGCCTCGGAATAGGATGAAAGCTTTTCCCTCCCAGTGGTGCGGACGGGCCGAGCCCTGCGTTTCAGCAGAGGGAGGGCAGAGCTGCGGACCGTGTACTGGTGGACGTCAACCAGCCTTATTGTGGTGATCATTTTGCAATATATCTAAATATTAAATCCCTATGTTGTACTCCTGAAACTAATATAATGTCGCATGTCAATTACAGCTCAATAAAAAATAAATTAAAAAAATGTTTTAAAATACAGAATTAAAAGCAGATGGTCAGTGGAGCTTCCAGTAAAGATGGCAGAGTTGGTAAACGCCGTGCTGGCCTCCCACGACCACATCACAATTACAACTATGTGACAGGACAGCCATCACTGGGAGTCACCAGAAGTCAAGCTGAACGGCAGCCCTGCAACTGGGGACACACAGAGGAGGCCACCTTGAGACTGGCAGGATGGTGGTGACGTGGAACAGCCTGGTCTTACACCGTGTGTGGCAGACAAGAATTGGGAGGGACATCTTGGCTGCAGAGGTCCCCCTGAGGGAGCGAGGGTCCCAGCCCCATACCGGGACCCCCAGCCCAGGGTTCCAGTGCTGGGAAGAGAAGTCCCCACAACCTCTGGCTGTGAAAACCAGTGGGGACAGTGACCACTTGAGATGGAGGGCGGCTTGAGTCACAGGTGTTCCTCTTGGGGGGCCCACGCATGAACTCACCACAACACACTCGTTCTCTCTGAGCTCTAGTGCTGGGCCCGCAGCCGAAAGGCATCCGGGACACACAGGGAGGGGCTGAGTGCTCTGGCTTCAGGGTGGGGGCAAGCGGGGAGGCTTCCTCTTAGACCAAAGTGCTGGCGGAGGTGCTGTCCCTTTGTTGAGCCCTCCCCTGCCCGCGTGCAGACCTAGGTGGCCATCATACCTAGTCTCCTTCTTCGTGGCTGACACATTCGCCCTGCCCAGGCGAGTTCCTGAGACTTTGTCCCCCCAACGTGCAGGTCAACCCAAGCCACTTCCAGTGGCTTTTACATGCACACACCCTGTCTTGGTTTATGCTACGAACTTTCCTAAAATCTCTCAAAGGTTTACAAACCCCAAGTAATCAGCATCATGCCTCAACGTGTCCTATACCTCTTGCTGTGCAGCCCTAAGCCTGGCATTAGTGGCAACCAGCTTCAGGTGTGGCTTGGCCTCTTGAGGCACTTCTAAGCCCAGAGTGGGTTGTGATATCTGGGGATTGTTTGGTGGTTCATGCCAGGTGGCCCTGGGCAGGGCACGAGCTGCAGCTGAAATTGGCCTGTGGCAAGGCGCCTTCCAGGAGGCCTGGCCCTCCTAGCCCGCACACCCGGAGGCCAGCTTTGATCTGAGCCAGAGCACCACCACCTGGGGCCACAACTGAGGATGACACACCCAAAAGGCAGACAGAGCAGGCATCAGAGCCCTGCTAAAGCGAATCCTGCTCTGTGGGGTCAGCCCCTGCACAACGGCTCCTCCACTGTGTTCAAGGCCAGTGCTTACAACCAGTCAGCCCAAGGGTCAATCCCTCCCACTGATGTGCAACCAAGGTTCAGCCACAACAGGAGACACACACGGCCCACACGAGTAACAGGTAACCAGGGAGTCTGTACCACTGGGACCCACCCACAACACACCTACGACATAAGGCCACTCTCCTAAGACTGGGAGGTGTAGCAGCCCTACCTAGTATGTAGAGACAGACACAGGGAGGCAGCCAACATGGGGAGACAAAGCAACACGTCCCATGTGAAAGAACGGAAGAAGGCCCCAGAAAAAGAGCTAAGGAAAATGGAGACAAGCAACCTATCAGATGCCGAGTTCAAAACACTAGTTATGAGGAACTTAGGGGAAATGTAGGTGAACTCAGTGAGCACTTTCACAAAAAGACAGAAAACATACAATGGAGATGAAAAACACAAAACGAACCAGTCAGAAATGAACGTAATTGAAATTAAGAATACCTTAGGAGGAAATAACGGTAGATTAGATGAAGCAGAGGATCGAATCCGTGTGTGGCAGAAAACACCCAGTCAGAACAACAAGAAAAAAGAAAAAGAAATCAGGATAGTTTAAGGGGCCTCTGGGACAACACTGAGGGTACCAACATTCACACCACAGGGGTACCAGGAAGGGAAGAGGAAGAGCAGGGAATTGAACAGCTATTTCAAGAAATAATGTGAAAAACTTCCCTAACCTGATGAGAGAAACAGACACACGAGCCCAGGAATTGCAGAGTCTCAAACGAGATGAACCCACAGCCCACGCCAGGGACTCATCGTCATTAAAATGCCAAAGGCCAAAGACAAAGAGAGAACCTTAAACGCAAGGGAAAGGCAGTCAGTTCCCTGCAGGGGAGTTCCCATAAGACTGTCAGCTGATTCTCAACAGAAACTCTGCAGGCCAGAAGGGACGGGCACAAAATATTCAAAGTGATGAAAGCAAGAACCTGCGACCGAGATTACTCTACCCAGTGAGGCTATCGATTAGAATCTAAGGACAGATAAAAAGTTTCCCAGACAAAAAAAAAAAAAAAAGCTAAAGAAGATCACCACCACCAAACCAGTATTTCAGGAAATGTTGGAGGGGGAAGAAAAAAGAAGAAAAGGTAACGAATATGAATAATAAAAGGGCAATAACTACATATCTTCCAACAATGGCTTTGGATATAAATGGGCTAAATGCCCCAATCAAATGACAGAGGGCTGAATGGGTAAGGAAACGAGACCCCACATAGGCTGCCTACAAGAGACCCACTTCAGGTTGAAAGACACACACAGACTGAAAACACAGGGATGGAAAAAGACATTTCCTGAAAATGGAAACAAACGAATGAAAAACCAGGGAAGCAATGCTTGTACCAGGCAAAACTGACTTTAAAACGAAGGCTGTGACAAGAGACAGGGAAGGACCCAGTGACCCCGCCTCTGGGTGTTTTCAGAAGGACGTGTGCATCCACACGGCCACTGCGGCATTATGTGCAGTAGCCAAGACGCGGGGGCAACCTGGGTGTCCATCAGTGGATGAGTGGGTAAAGGAGAGGAGGCGCATATGCACAACGGAATATCACTCAGCCATAAAAGAGAATGGAATCGTGCCGTCTGCACCAACGTGGGTGGACCGAGAGGTCATCGTGCTGAGTGGGGTCAGTCGGACAGAGAAAGACGAACGCCATAGGATTCCGCTTACACGTGGAATCTAAAAAACAAAACCGAAACAGACTCAGAGGTACGTTTGATGCCTGGCAGATGGGAGGGGGTCTTGGGGGCTGGGGTAGCAGTGGGAATGGGGAGCTACAAAACAGTCAGGGGCCGTGAACGGCAGCATGATGGGTGCAGCCGATGGCGTAGTTACTACGCAGTGTCAGAGGGCACGAGCTTTGTCAGGGAGATCACGTTGTAAGGCGTATCACTGTCTAGTCACGGCGTTGCACACTTGAAACTAATGTGTCGGTTTCCAACAGCAATTAAAAAATAAAAATTATTACGTTCAAAAAATGGGATTGACAACGTAAGAGTGTCGTTCACCGTAACTGCTCCGTAAAACCTGATGGAAGAAGAGAGGGAGGGGGAGGGAGAAGACGTGGAAATAAGCCACGCTGAGCCATGACCGGCCCGTGCCGGGTCCCCCGCACCTAGCAGAGGCCATCTCACAGGGACGTGTGACACGCAGAGGACACCGTCCCGTCCCGTCCCACTTGTCGTCGGGAGGGGAGTTAGCAAAGCCATCTTTACAGCACTCGAGGCAAAACACCGGGCTCCGTGCTTCTTCCACGGTGCACACGGCGACAGGGAAACCTGACTGCGACGTGGGCGTCAGCACCAAACGCCCTCGTTACCCTCGAGGTACACGGGAGACGCGGTAGCCAGAGATGGAGAAGCGCTGTTCCGCGGGTAGCATTCACGCTGCTCATCGACAAACGAACAACCAAAGGCGCTTAAACGGGAAAGCGTCGCGTTTAGGGCGCATGAAAGGCAGCATCACGCTGTTTGCTCATGCCACGATCATCCTGTAAAAGCCTTCGCTGCGCGGTGTTATTGTGACAGTCTCAACTGAGGGTCAGGCGTGTTGTCACAACGCCGGAGCCACACGATGAGCCCGTCAAGCTGTGCGCCCCACGGAGGGTGCCAAAGCGGGTCAGGGAGAGTGGGAAAGGCGTCGGGACAGAGCAGGCCGGGACCCAGGACCTGGGGCCCGTCCCCCCTCACCCCTGCATCCCCGGCTCCTGGACGAGCTTCTGATGCACAGGAATAAAGCCGCTCGCTTGTGCAAGTTTTACTGCTTCTGTCCTGGGTTATTATCATTTTATTATTATTATTATTATTATTATTATTATTATTATTTTCTTTTTCATTATACAAAAGCACAGGATTCCGTTCAGATTCGATTTCTCCATGCGGTTTTGTGGCTGACTAAATTCATCAGTGGGAGGGACGACAGAGTACAGTAGGGGTAGACACGCGTGGCTGTACTGGTCACGAAAGTAACTTCATCTCCTTGTGCTGTGCTGGTAATCAACGCTCCAGGTGGATTGTCCGCACCAACGAGATGCCTCCGATGGTTACTGAGTGGCCATTTCCCTTCTCGTGTGGGGCCGTGGCAGCCAGTGGACACGGTGTGCTGTCCTCTGAGGCATCCGGGTCTCCTGTAGGGACGGGACGAGCCGTTACGGGCACAGGCCAATGGCGGGAGCAAGCCTTGCCCTCCGTAGTGTGGCCATAACCAATGCCTGGACACTGACCGCTGCCGTCGAACCAGCTACTCGACTAAAAACCGTTATAGAAACCGCAGCACAACACGCAAGACCCCGACTATCTACATTTGTAGGAGTCAGGTCTGCAGACTCAATTAAGGCCCTTTGCACGTGTGGCTGTCGCCTCCCTGAGCCCCGGGCTCCTAAACCTTTGTGGAAATAGGGCTGGGCCCGATGTCAGGTAATGAAGCGCCTCGTTCCAGAAGCTTTTCTGTGCTCGTGGATGGGAAGTCGGATGCGCACACACAGACGCATCTGTGATGAAGTACGGGTCTGCGTGGTTCATCTGAGTCTAGTTCTCATGTTAACCAAACGAAAAGAACATCCTTTTTCCTAGAAGGTCTGTAATACCTACTACCTGTGGCTGCTAGAATGCACGTCGGGCTGCCACTCATCTGGGTAGGGGCTGGGCAGGGTACAGGGGCTGTCTCAGCCTCGGTTTCCCCATCACAGGACCCGTGAGGTCATGAGTATAAAATGCACGGCTTGGCGTCTGGGACAAGTGGATACAGAGTAAATGCTACTCCGTCCCCCCGTTTCCATGCGCACTTAGAGAAGTTAGGGAGCAAAGACAGCCTGTGGGTCGTGTTAATTAGGAAAATTCTGAAACGCAGCGCCTTGCGTCCACCACAGCCCGCATCGGGCTGCGGCCACCGCGCGCATTTGCTCCAGGCGTTTCCGAAGGCGCAGGCTTCCGACCACCTAGAGGGACAGTTATTTATAAAGTGATCATCCTTGAGCCCAGATAGGGTATTCCGCTGGGACAGCTACGCGTGGAACTCATGCCCTGCACATGTAACACGCGGGATAACACGTGGGGAGGCGAGGAATTGGGGTGACGGCATTTGCTCTTCTCGTAATATCGAAAACGTCTTCTACGCGGGCACTTCACAGCTGGAGTGCGCACGTGCCACTGAACATGCCTCACGTCTGCTTCCACACGTTCGACCTGCTTCGACGTGCGCTGTTTTACTTTGATCCTAACAGCCACCGTGGTCGCGGGAGCACAGACGTGCCACAGCCCGGGACGCGGCCTAGACGCAGTCGGCCTCTGCGACGCTTAGGGCCTCGCGCGTGTCTGTGCCTCCAGCCGGCACGACCCCGACGTGCGGCAGGCACACTGACGGCCTCTGTGGCCAGCTCCGCGCCACGCGGCCCGATGCCCAGCTGCCGACAGTGCCCTGCAGCAGGTGGGGACGTGGGTCTCGCCCTCACGTCTGACTCCACCACCTCGCTTCTCACGGCCCTGCGGACGTCCTTCCCACGTCTCCTGTCAGCCTGGACGCTCGCTCGGGTAGAAAGGGTTTTGAACTGGAGTCCGGCTTCCCCCGCGGGGTGAGTGCAGGCCCCTGACCCGATGGGGACAGGCTCGTCTTAGGCGCACGACTTAAGAAAATCTCCCTCCACACCTGGAAGGTGTTGATAAGTCACGCACTTCGTGCTCCTTAATGGAATTATTGTCTCTTCTCGTCTAACTGTCTCCTTTTCATACTTTTTAAGGAGCGGCTAACTGCATTTTCCTCCTGAGCTTTGCAGGCCGCGTGAAGAGTAACTTACAGGGGACACGAGTGGAGGTGGAGGCGCGAACTAGGTTCCTGCCATTAAGGATGCCTATGGCGGCGGCCCAGCGACAGAGGGGTGCCGTCTGTCGGGGGAAAGGGACAGACCTTGGAGGAGACAGAGTGCGACATGGAGGGGTGGGAAGGAAGCGGGGTTCGGAACCAGCCTGCGCTGCAGCTGGAGCCAGTGGGGCGATGGGGACGAAACTGGTTCTCATGAGGCCACACTTCCCATTTCCCCAGCTCGGTCTCCGCCTCCTAACCCCGCCGGGTGCTCATTCCTGAGGGTGGAAAGGTCACAGCACGAGGCTACGGGTGGTTTTCCAGACGGGTTCTGGGGATACAGACTGAGACAGCAGGCGGACGGCTGTCCCCCACCCCGGTCTGCCTCGACTCCCTGGGGCTTCCAAGCAGTGGGGCGGGGGTGCTGCTCGCAGAGCCGTGTCTTGTGAAGCCGGGTTGCCCTCGCACCGTCAAGTCCATCCTCCTCCTCCAGGGGCTCGTAAAGCACTGGAATATTCCGTGGCGGGTGGAGCCTAGGCCGTAGGGGTAGACACACGTGGTGGGACAACCGTGTGGGGCACGGTGGCAGCGCGTCACCTGCAGGCTCCCCGCCTCTGCTCCACGGAAGCTGAGCAGCTCACGATTGACTGTAGTGGCGTTTCCCACGGCGACAACGCCGCACCTGCCAGGCCAGAACGACGCGGTCCGTGCAGCAAGCACAGAAACAAAAGCTAAATGGCGTGTTCGCCTAGATTAGGAAACAACTGTGCCATGTGCTTTTCTACCTCACTTTTTGTAATTTTTTTTTTTTGAGCGCTAAATGTTGTTCTTCAAAATGATGCCCGATTTGAGGAAGACAGCGTGCCACCCTATCCCTCCTGCTTCGTCCGTCTGGGACGTTCCCAGGAATGCGTGTGCACGAGCCCCATCCACAGGCTGAGCCGCGGTGGCACAACCCCGGCCTGGGCCATCGGGTCTGGGTGCGGGCTCACCCATGGTCCAGCAGGCTGGCTGGCGCCCTGCAGCGGGCCGCCCCAGGGAGGGGCTGAGGGCCTCACCCCTGGGCCGCAGCTGGTGGCCACGCGGTTGCCACGGCCCCCGAGGGAGCTCAGGCTGGGCGGGTGACGCCTCCGCAGTAAGGGGAGAGCCCTCGCCTCCTACCTGGCTGGCTGGAGGTGCTGCCCGCAGGGCAGGGCAGTCCCTGTGCCTGAGCAGGTGCAGGGGGCGCTGAGCTGGGGGCCAGTGCAGGTCCTGGCATGAGGCAGGGCGGAACAGACCAGCGGGGACGGACCCCACGTGGGGCGAGGCCTGGCTCACGTGTGTCCTCTCTGGGGACAGGCCGCCTGCCCACCTTTCCTCTGTGCACCGCCGGCCCAGGCTCCCACTGCTCATCCGTCTGCGTTTCTGTGTGAGTCTGGGGGCGTGCCCCCGCCCCCGTGGGTGGTCGGTCTCAGGCGTCCCAGATCACGTCCCCGGTCAAAGCAGGATCCCTGCCTGGCTCTTTGTATGATACTGAGGGAGGCGGCAGAGACGCCTGCTTGGTCGTTTGTAAGCTCTGTGGCCGCCCGCCTGCTGCTGGGCGACACTCCCAGCCCGGGGCCACCGCCCCGCCGTCTCTGCCGGGAGCCGCAAGCGAAAGCTCCGTGCATCCATTACCATCCGCTATCAGGTGACGGAAGCAGTCCAGCCCCCGGGGGGCACGCGGCAGCACACGTCCACGCGGGCACGGAATTATTGACCGTGCACCAAGGAAACGTATTTTCCTCTCCTTCCTCCTGTGATCGGAATCACTAATCAGGTCGACACGAAACCAAAACGATTCTGAGACCGAAGCACTTGGGGAAAGAGCTCTTGAAGTCCGTTTTTCATCACCGCACTGAGACTAAATTATGCTGTCAAAATACCGTGTTATTTCAAATTAGCCACATTAATTAATCTAACTCTGCTCCGGGCCGCATTAATCATCTGTGTTGGAACTTTCTGGAAGCGAGAGCGGGACTTTTCCGGCTCGGACTCTGTAGCTGGGCTTCCCTGACAGGCGGCTTGTCTTCTGCTCGAAGGTGTGTTTTAACGTCTCGGCAGTGACAGGATTCCTTCAAACACACGGGTAGGAAGTGTCCCGGCTTCTTCTTTTGTTTGCAGTGAGAGCCGTGCCTTCCCCGAGCTCTCAGATGTGTTAGGAAGCCCGGCTGGCACACTGCCCATTTTTCACGATCGCTCGCTGGTGCGACGCTCCAGGACGTGCCCGGGGCTGAGTGACGGCGCGTGACCCTCCCCCGGCTCCTCCCCCACCGGGTGGGTCCTGCGGGCCCAGGACAGCGGGCTCGTCCCGCCTCCTTCATAATCACTCCCGCCGCACTCATTCCTCGTGGTCCCTCAGCAAATGCCACCCGTGGAAAAGCACCAGCGATGGCTCAGGCTGTGGGGCGCTAGTGGCATGCGCAGGCACCCGCTGAGCCCCTCGCCTGGATCAAGTGGCCCCGTCATTGTCACCACCTTATAGGTTAGAAAGCCCGAGTCCCCGGTCGGGCCGCCAAGACTGAATGACCCGAGGGTAGCGGAAGACAGGACGTGCTCGGACACGGGCCGCACCCAAACACTGAGTCTCTAAGTGATTAGGTAAAAGGAGGCCAGCACGATTGTGCCCGTCGCACACACCCGTCTAGGAGGTTCAGTCCCTGGAGGCGCGTGGGACAGACCCTGTCCAGGTAGGACACCTAAGGACAGGGCCGAGGCGAGGTGACACTCCGTGGCCGCAGCTAGCGGCAGCTGCATCGATGCCTCAGCGGCATGTCCCCTGTGGGTCTGAGCAGGAGCCGGTGGCGGGGGCGCAGAGGACGGCCTGGGTGCCAAGTGGGTCCACCTTTCCGGACCTGTGCTCACTCAGTGCGTGGTTCACTCCCAGGACCTGCAGAGCCATGTGTGGTCCTGGTCGCTAGGACCCGAGAAGCATGAGGAAAAGGTGCGTTTTCTCTGCTGTCACTTTTCCCGGCCACCCTCACGCAGAGGTGCGGGCTGGTCCTCCTGTGACCATGGCTGCTGGCGGGCGAGCCAACAGGGACATCGGCGTGCCTTGGACGCGGTTCCTGGGAGGGCCCAGCGTTTATCATCCTGGGTCCTGTCCGCTCAGCTGTGTTCTGGCCGAGACCGGGCCGAGAAGTGGAAAAGCACCGAGAGCAAGGCTGCACTTGGGGCATTTCTGGCTTCGCTGGACACAGGAGGAACAGCAACCTTCGGGGAAGCATGTTGACGTATTTTTCTCGACCGTGACCGTCTCTCTCTCTCTCCTAGAGCTGGGGGAGACGATGTTGACCAAAGGGTTCGAAACTAGCCGCACGTTAACTGGTCCACATCAGATCTCTCAGCATCGGCCCAGCCGCCACCCGGGCAGCTCCTGTCATACTTCAGGAGCCAGAGGAGGCGGCCTGCACTCCGGTCCCCTGAGGCCAGGCGAAGGCATCTCTGGGAGGCAACGGACAAGAGCGGGGACCTGGCACCGTCTTGTGGAGAAGCCCAGTCGACAGCTTTCCCACGGGAGGTCAGAGTTTGTCTGGGCAGCAACGTTACGAGATCTGCAAACAGCATGAGGCGTTCGGGGGGTTTGTTTGGCTCGTGTCAGGAGGAGCCCAGGCAGGAGCCTTCTCTGGGCAGGTGGGGCTGAGAGGGGTCACGATGCAGCTGTTCGGACGAAGCCGTGCCTCTCCTGCCCCCGGGTTTCGTGTGGTCAGAGGTGTGTCCTGCTGTGTCCGGTGCGGGACTTCTACAAGTCCCTGCAGCCACAGCCACTTCCCTGGTCACTTTCGGTATTAAATCCGACCTGGACACGTGAGGGAGCTTCCGGACCACGCTAGCTTGTACTCGTTCCTGCCATGTTTCAGGTGTGTTTCTGACGAAAGCGTTGGTGACGAGGTGTGGGTCTGGCGTGAAGTTTCTGCTCTGCAAGCATCCCATGGTCGGGCACAAAAACCCATGCTTCCTGAAGACGGCATGAACCACGTTATTTTGGGGCGAAATGTTGTGTTCACTGCCATCGTAACGTTAGCAATACTTTGAACAAAACACATTAACTATTTGAAAACCCGTTAGGAGACCAGACTCCTCATACAGACGACCCAGCTCAGGCTGAGTCGAGACGGGTAGACTACCAGAGACATAAGACGAGCCTAAATTTGTGAATTTTTAAAAGCGTCGGCATCACGGTGAGTGTTGATTACTTACAGCACGCTCGCACAACGTAGCACGGCATGCACAAAGCGTCCATAAAGCTGCCCCCTTGTCACTGCGAAGCGCTCATTTTATTAGGCGAAGCCGCTTTACTCTGTTTTAATAGCTACTGTTCAGTGGCTTTAGGAGTCATATCCCCGGGTGTCGCACGGATCATGTCGGCTATGGGAGAACAGTCATCTGATGATGCCTGAGGCATGAGAACGAGGGGACAGTGCGCCTCCCGCATCGGGAGCTTTCTGTCGGGGCAGGCAGTCCTTCGTTCTTCTTTGAGAGTGCGTCTGGGGGCCAGGATCTCGCACACGCTCGCGCACACGCCAGTGCACACACAGCTCCAACAGCGGCAGACAGGGGGGCGCTCTGGTTTCCTCGGCCCCGGTCGGTGTTAGCACACTGCGTCCTGGGATGCTGTCACGTGCAGAGTCGAGGACACAGGATGACCAGTCCCAGGCGTCGTGTGCATAGCAGTAGCTGAGGGTAAGAGGGAGTGGGGCCATCGGAACGGACGCGGCCGCGGACACTCTAGGCAGGGTGACGGAGGGGCACTGAGTGTTCGAGCTTCCTCAGATGCCCCGAGCGTGAAGTCCGGGGAGAGAGGAGGAGAGAGGAGACTGTGACCTCAGTGCTTAGCACGTCACGACCACGCGACCTGGCCGGGGGGTCGAATCCCAGAAGCTGGTGAGGCGTCAGGTGTGAGCGGAGCAGGGGCTTCCATGCAGAAGGCCTGGGGTCTGCCCGACACCCCACATCCCCTCCTGCTCTCAGGCCTCAGCAACTGCCCCCTCCCCGGTGTCACCACCCCGGCTGCTCTGCTGGCTGGGTGTCCAGAGTTCCTGTGTCACTCGACAGGGACTCGGCCATCCACTGGCGTCTTACGTCGGAGAGCTCCAACCCGGGTTGCTCCCGTCGCTCCCGGATTTTCGAGATCCCCGTGAACGGTGTCTCCCTCCATCCCTCCAGTGCCACATGCGCCTCTCACCGGCCACTCAAGCCCAGGGCCTTCCCCGGCAGCCCTCCTGCCCGTCTGCACAGGTCGGTCGGTGGCTGGCCCCGGGGATTCAGCAGCTGCGACCTCTGTCCTGCTCGCTGTTGTTGGATTTTGGATCAGCGCTTCACAAGTCGTGCCATTGCGAGTGCTGCCTTTTTCTCCATGCTCCTCCCGCTGCAGTCTAATATATAAGTTATAGACTAATCACGAAGAAGAGCAACTGCAGTCGTGGCCCTGGTGGCTGCACGTCTTTGAACGGCTCCTCGTCCTTGAAGAGGGAACGGATGCTCCTTTGCTTCGCGTTTCCACGTCCTTCGAGATCCTACCTCGTCTCTCTGATGTCCCTCCGCCCCTTCGTCCCTTCGTGTGTTCTGCAGCCCAGCTGACCCGAATTGCTCACGGCGCAGTGTTTTCTCCTGCTTGAGGCTTCGCCACTCACCCAACCTGGACTGCACTTTCTCTGCATCTCACTCCCCACCCGGCTGAGCTTCCCACCTGTCTGCTAACAGCCTGATGCTGACGCTGCCTCCCCTGGAAGCCTTCCCTGGTTTCCCGCTCCTATCGCGACGGGAGGACTTCTCTCCCTTGGAACTGCCAACACGCTGTACGCAATGACCTCTTCCAGCCCCCGACACTCACGGGTTGTCTGCTGCAGGATGTGGTTACTTCCACACAGTCCTCAAGGGCGCAAGGGTGTTTTCTAAGGTAGGTGACCAGTTAGCTAGCTCAGCGCGGTGCACACAGAAGATGCCCACTCGATGTCGCAAATGGCGCCGCGGGTCGCGCACAGAAAACGTTCCTCAGGTATCATTGGATGCATTTTTAACGCCTGGAACATGGGGTGCTGCTACAGTCAAGCCAACCTACACGACATACGACAGCCGAACACGTGGCTCAGCCGGGAAGCTGTGGCCTGGCCGGCGGGCACTCGTAAAGATGCCCGACCTCACCGCCACCGGCGCTGTGCCGACACCGCTGCTCGCCCGCGACAAGGACCAAAGGCCGGCGATGACAGACTGCGAGGAGGATGCAGAGAAGCCGGACCCTCTCACACACGGTGGAGGCACGGAAATTGTTCTGCCGCTCTGCAGGACCGTCTGGCAGTTTCCCCAAAAGCTAAACCTAAAGTTACCGCGAGACCCAGCAGCTGTCACCCGAGCAGTCTACCCAGGAGAAATGGGAACGCACGCACACACCGAGGCTGGCATGGGGATGCTCGCGGCAGCTTTCTTCATAACAGCCCCCAAGTGGTCACGATTCAAGTGCACATCAGCTCGTGGGTGCGCGGACAAAACACGCAGCGTCCACAGAGCGAAACACCATCCGGCGGCAAAACATGAACCGCAGACGCATGCGCCAGCTTGGATGGCCCTTAGCGTCGTTGTGCCGAGTGAAAGACGCCAGGCACAGAAGACCGCACAGCATCTGACTCCCTCTGTGTGAAACGTCCAAGGAAAGGCAAATCGGGAGAGAAAACAGGAGACGCCTGATTGCCAGGGGCGGGGGCGGGCGTGGGAAGTGGCTGCAAAGGCCCCAGGAGACCCTTCTGTATTCTAAAATTGGATTTCCCTAATGGTTTCACAACTCTGTAAATTTCCTGCTAATGGTGGAAGGGCACACCTAAAATGGGTGGATTTTATGGTATGTAAACTAGATCTCCATAAAGCTGTTAAAAATAATTGGATTTTCAGATCGCACGTCTCTGTACATCGGAAGGGTAAAACAAAGCCCAGCTTCTTCAACAGTATTCTAGCAGAGACATGAGCCACAAGTACCACAAAGGCATAAACTACAGCGTCTGTCCAATTCTAGGTTATCACGTTTTAATGGGATAGCTGTCTGGACTAATGTAACAAAGCAGAAGGAACGTCTCCTGTATATAAGCCATTGATATAGCGATACGTTTTTAAAGAACAACCACTGTTTTTTTTAAACAACAGTTTTGTAGATGCCTTAAATTTTTAGCCATTAAGTTAGGAAGAATCACTTTCTCTAAGACTTTATTGGATCTGATTTGTTAGTTCACCATGTAAATTGTCGGTACACAGCAGCTTTGTACTAATTAATTATGCACCCGCGAGGCTGGTAGCGAATATTTACCACTGATGGCCTAATTAACATCGAACCGGGGCCACTCCCAAGCAGAGGTCGTTCTAACGCTCTTCCCGGGAGGAATAAGGGAGAATTGCCAAGGAACTCCCAGAGGGCGGCTGTTCAGAGGTCGAGTAGAAATCTGGGGACACGGCGGCAGTCAACGCTGGCAGGTCTGCTGGCTGCCCACTGCGGCCGCGTAGCGGAGTTGCTGAGGCCGGGCGAGGCCCTGAATCTGGAGAGGGGACGATGGGACGGCGCGCTGTGTCGAGGCTTTTCGGACGCCGTGTGTCCTGTCTTCCGCTCCCGTCACGTCTGTCACACGTGCGTCTGTCTCCCCTGGGCCTGTCAGGCAGAAGGGGAAGGCCCTTCCGGTGCGACGAAGCCGTGGGCTGGCGGGAGGGTCGGCGAGGCTTAGCTGTGACGCGTGGTGGCTCCGGTGCGTGCCACGTGTTTCTGACTTAGCGATATCTTGGACTCAGGCTGGGTTCGTGGGGACATAAGCCCGTCGGGGTGGAGGAGCATCTGTACACACCTGTCCCAACGACCCTGTCCTCCTTCAGAATCCGATCACGTCTCTGTACGTTCTAAAGCGACCCGACCCGACTGAGACCTTTGGATCAGTCTTAGCCCACCGATCACGTGCCATTCGACGGATGCCTCCAGCCTTTTGTAGCTCTGACTCCTCCTCCCCCAATCGGAGGGATAAAGATTTAAAAGCACTCCACACGTTTCAGAGAAAAATAACAGCAGATGCTGAATAAATTCGAGGCGTTTTCCTTCGTCACGCCTTCTCCCAGGGGACGATGAAGCTCCTCTGTCAGAATCTGGAGTCCGCACCTTCTCCGACTGTGGGGGCGAGAGAGGAGTTTACCGCTTGGGGGCGGGGCGGGGGGAGCCCTAGGGGGGACAGCTCTGGCTGCGCGTGTGGGGGGGCCTGTTTCCGAAACAGTCCTAGAGCTTTCACATTGAACTAGACTTTTTAAATTTTATTTTTTAAAGAAAAATGGGTTTAAAGAAACCACAAGGACTAGGTGGACATTTTGGCAGCGCCGAAATGCTTCTGGCGATTAGAAAAGCGTCTGAGATTGTGGGGCATGTCTCCCTCCCAGGATGAGGGACGGTGCCTGCTGGTCACAGTGGCACTGGCCCGGCGCGGTCCTGTGGCCGGGTGCTGTCCCGATCTTGACAGACGTGTCCTCAGCGTCCCATGCAGAGATGCGTGCAGACTGCACGAGTCCACGCTCCTCAGCTGCCGGAGGGGGGGGCTGACCAGCGTTGCTTCTCTAAGGACTTGCTGCAGGGCTCCCCGAGGAGACCCTGTGCTTTGCCACAGCCTGGAGCGGGCTGTCCCGGCCCACGACGGCCCTTTGCACAGGTGATTGGGATGGGCACGTCGGGGGATCTGTCTACCAACGAGACAGCCAAGTGGTATGGGTCTAGATCCCCACCTCCGTCCCCTCCCCTTCTGCTCCTCACTGTCCTGCAGGATGCCACATCCTGGCTTCTCCAAGGGCACCTGCTGTCCTCCCCCCGCAGTCCCTCATCGCTCAGGACGTGGATCCGGTCTCTGACAGCTCTCCAGCGCTGCGTCTGTTTCCGTCGGCAACGTGGGGCAAGGCCGGGCCTCATGTCACAGGTCTATGGGGACTGCCTGCTTCAAGGTGAGAAGCCACCTGGTCAAAGGGAGACGCTGCGAGAGATCTCATAAAAGCCAGGCAGCAGGTTTTGAAACGCTTTAGCATCTTCCTTCCAGTTCAAGGTGCCCTTGACAGAAATCGGTCCTAGCGAATGCTCACTGCTGCTGGAGATGCTGAGGGAGGGCTCAGCAGAGGAGAGCCGGGGTCGGAAGTCTTGGTGATGCTTGGGACGGATCTAACAGCTTCAGACTTCAAAGGGCCTGGCTCTGCCGTGTCAGCTGACGAGAATGCACGGCGGTCTTATCTAGTGATCGTGTAAACCGAAAAGGGCCATATTACAGCCAAATGCACCAAACGTGGTGCTAACGTGCTGGCGTGACGCGACACCTCTGCCTCTGAAAAGCGCCCTGCGTGATCGAACCTCTTCGCTCTTACTGAAGAGAGATAATTTGCTTTGGATTAAACTCGAACGACGAAACCGCTTGTGGGAAACGGCCTTTCTGTCTTCGCACATCTCAGGCAGGTTCTTAGGAGGGCGCGTCACAGGCCTTCCACAGGGCCCCGGGGCCCGTCGCCGACGTCCCTTCCTCCAGGCCAACCAACTCCGGCAACAGGAGCCCAGAAGCCCGAGTGCTTTCGTGGAACTACCTCGGTGAGACGACATTGGTCATATAGGCATGGTAGTGTCAGCTTTTTAAATGTTTTAACTCCAAGTTTACACTTCCACTTTCGACATCAGCAAGATCCTTGTTTGGACGTGATGTCATCACCATACGAAATAACCAGGACTGAAAATTCTGTTTAAAATCTAGTTCCCACACCTCAGTAAGGCTGAATATACGTGGCAGGTGACGAAATGACCTGCGATTTGCTTCTTTCTGGAGAGAGGAGGTCCATTCCGGACTTCAGTATCCACATGCACTTTTACATATCCTTCAGTCGGTCCAAGCTTAGAATGCATCTCGGGCAGCAGAGTTTTAAAGGGCCATTTGGAATTTATGTGTAGCTGGTGGACATAAAACTGTGACAGAGAAACATAAAGATGGAAATAAAGGCCTTAGTCTAACTAAGTTAGCGTGAGTAATTGGCCGCCTCTAAATTGAGAACCCACAGCAATTAACACGCCTGCAGCATCGTCTGCCTCTGCACCCTTATGCAAAGCGGGGAGACCCAGGCCCTTCTGCAGGTGTGCACGTCAAGTGTTCTTTGGAGCATTTATCCTGAGACGGAAACGGCCGGCTGGCTCTAGGTAAAGATGAAAAAAAGACCGCCTCTCTCCGCATCACTTCTTTCTATTCCTGGGGTGATTTCTTCTCGTCGGGAGCTGTGAAGGGCCTGTGATCTCAGCCATCTTGCAGGCTGAAATGTCAGCGCGCTGCAGACGCTAGTGGCCGGCAGAAGGTGTGCGATCCTGGGTCGGAGGTAAAGGCCGCGCTGTCACCCATGGAAATGGCAGTCGCCTACATATCGTCTTTCTTTCTGGGCCGGGCCCTCAGAGTTCCAGTCCCTGTGGCACTGCGGGGAGCCGGGCTCTACCAGCATGTGCGCTAGGCCGCGGCTGGGCCACCGGACACATCACCTCACGGGACCGTGGGAGCTCGGTAGACTGTGAAGCATTGTCTCTAGCACGCTTCTTCCCTCCCCTTCAAATCCGCGTTATCACAATGAAATTGGAAGCAAAAATAAAAAAAATGATTTTCCTATCTCTACCCCCTGCCCTGCCCAGGCTCACGTACATGTTGAACTTGACGCTGCTGATTGTGCCACTGGACATTGGTGTTGCCATTACAGAGGTCCCCAGTGTTGCTGGCTAAGTCAGAGATGGCTTTGGGAGCCCGGACGCCTGCCTGGATCGTGGACACAGTGGCAGAGGGGACACTCTGGGCTTGAGGGGCCACCAGACATGCCCGTTCGACGGAGACCCCCACAGTGGGCTCAGCGTCTCTGCAGAACTCGGACAGCAACATCTCCGTTTGCCAACTCGTCGGAGCTAAAGCATTTCACAGAACCCAAAGGGGTAGCATGGGTTGGGGGCAGCTGGGTTTCTGTGGTACCACGTGTAACGATCACCACAGACGTTTGGCTTTCTGGAGAAAGACGTCCACTGCAGAGTGACGTGCGAGCACAGTGCCCTGCCCCCATGCTCTTTAACTGAGAGCTCGACACACAGCTAACTGCGGTTCAGAGCTCGACCTGCCGCTACGAGCAGGGTCGGCGACTTGCTGTGGACGGCGGCGCAGTGAACACGCCAGGCTCTGCGGGCAGGTGGTCTCTGCAGAAGCTGCTCAGCCCTGTTATGGCACCAAAGGCAGCCACGGACAGGGCACACGTGAAGGGAAGCAGCTGCCCCCCAGGGAAACCTGTTTACAAAAACAGGCTCCGGCCGGCTTTGGCCCAGGCCCCAGGGTGCCAGCCCCTGATCTTAAGAAGCTGTATCGTGTGTGCAGAAAAGGTTAAGGGCTGGTGGGAAAGGGCAGGCCTAGAGCACATACATCCCTGCGCGACCAGATTCTGACTGGCGGTCTCTCTCTGTGGGGTGTTTCTGCAGGTCTGTGCATGTTACAGCTAATGGGCAAATATGCAGATTCTGTTCTTCCCCGGGGCGATTTAATTGACTTCCTTTTCCCATCCCCCACCCCTCCCCCCACCCCCCGCAGTTTCATTCTCAGTCCTCCTTCATTCCACACCCATTTGTCTATTTCTACTCCCTTTGGATGGGTGGTCACATCGACCTGGCTCCCTCACACCATATGAGTTAAATATAGTTTTTACAGATGTATTCATTTTAAATCTATATGATTTTACCCTTTCGATTGTGTGCATGTGTGTGTGTGTGTGCATGCCCACACGTGCATTTAATGATCAGAAATTATCAGTCGCTTTGCAATGAAGTCCTAAGTGAGTCGAAGCAGTCTGAAACCAGCACGCCATTCCCTCCCCGATCTCACACATAGGTGGTGACAGCATCGTGTTTATACAGCATTTTCAAAATTCGTTTCCGTCACCATTAGCTCACTGGATTCTTTCAGCACCTCCCTGGGCTTTGTTAAGGCAAGTGACTACCACCAACTCATCAACAAGGAAAGTGTGACACACAGAATCTTCACAAATGAATGTGTGTGTCTCCTGGGAAAGAACATGTTTGGGGATCACTGCCTAACCGCAGCCTCACTTTGTTGTCCTCCCTGCCCACTTGGTCAGACACATATCTCCCCCTTCCACACGAGGCCTTGCAATTACCTCCCCTGCCCGCTTTTTTGCTAAGCAGTAGGAAGGTTATAAATTCACTGAGCTCCGGAGTTTACTTGGACTGGTTTGTGCACTCGGCTCCTAGGGAATGGATTCAAAAATTAACTAAGATCTAGTTTCCAGAGTCTCAGCCCCGGTCATGGGCAAGGTGAAGTTGAGGTTAGTGCAGTTTTACCAAGGCGATCGATATATGTTTATTAAAAACAATCTCGAGCAGATGCACTTTCTCCCGGCCACAGGCAGAAGACGAACGATGCTCAGGGCGGCCCAGGCAGAGGCGTGCGGCTGCTGGCTTCTCGGGCACGGTGACATCTGAGGTGGACAGTCTCTTTCAGCATTGCTTGTAAAAATTCAACTTCAGCCTAAAGCAAACTTGAGGGATAAACTCAATGGGAGACACGTGACTGCACATCCACAAGGAGCCTGCAAAAGCGGGTACAGCTTCCGCCAGGACCCTGCACAGGAGACGAAGGGGACAGGATGCACAAGGGAGGACCGAGGCACGGCGGCTGGTAGCTTCGTCACGGGGCGCCCGGATCTCTTGTTTTTAAGCAGGGAGATGGAAGGCGACTGACAGACAGCCCTCACAGGCCTATGCGGCTGTGACGATGGGTTTCAGGACCGCGTCTTTTCCAGGATAATGAGAGGGCGATTTTTCAGGGAAAGTGTATAGTGCTTCTATTTTAGACTCTGAGTTTGATGGAGGAAAATTTAAAAGTAGATGGTCTTGCCCATGAGCCTACTTTCCAACTCAAATTAGTACTCGGTTGGCTGGAGATTTGAAGGAAGCGACAAGCGGATTACAGACTCGAGACTGACTTCTTTGGAAGTTTCTCCAGGGTCCAGCTTTATGCCGCTGAGAGTTTGTGTTTGCCTCTCTCTCTTCAAAGATCACGTGTGTGTGTGTGTGTGTGTGTGTACATACATATAGTTTTAATCTTTCAAGAGTCCGTTGAGACTTTGTTCTCTAAAATCTATAAGTATCTTTTTGTTTACCGTTATCCCCTCTATGACGATGAAGTGCTATCGAGTATGGAGGTATGTTATATAGTCTAACATTCACGCATGGCTAAAGGTTATCTAAAATGAAAAGTGCGATATTTAGGTTTCTACTGACTATAGGCGATATTTAACATAATTTTTTAAATTGTTTGCAGAAAGTTAAACGTCTGAAATTCTTTCACTATGTTTAAGGATGAAAGGAAAGTCTTTAGACCCTTGTTTGGTTTTTTCCCGTGGTTATGATAAGCTGATGAATTCTTAAGGGGAAGTTGAATGATACAGTTTCAAATCTACTGAGTCTGGCTCATGAACAGTTCAACTAAGAACGCACTTTCGCACTTTCTATAAGTAGCCAGCCCGTTGGGTAGCTTCCCTCGATCCTTGAAGTCATCAGAAATAGAAAGTTCCAAATTCCCAGGAACAGCTTGACCCCAAAGGTAAAGTTGACTGTGAGGCTTGGAAAACAGAAAATTCTAGATGGTTTCTGGTGAAACACAGGGGGCCACTGCTCCGCCTCCTCGCAGAGTGTGGCCGAGTCCCCGCCTGTGCACCCCGTTGCAGGCGGGGACCCTCAGCCGGCCAGATTCCCGTTGCAGAGCGGGAACAGCACAGCAGCAGCTCGGGGCTGAGCCAGAGCTCTGTCACTGCTTCGCTGGCAGAGCGCACAACTCGAAACGCGTGGGGAACGGGACAGTCCCCACCCAGACACCGGGAATCACCTCCCGCGCGGGGCGGGAGGGAGCCATTGCACAGAAAAGGACCTGTGCGTGTGTGCGTGTGTGCGTGCACGTGTGTGTATGTGCGTGTGTGCGTGCACGTGTGTGTATGAGTGTGTGTGCGTGTGCGTGCTCATGCGTATGTGCGTGTGTGCGTGCACGTGTGTGTATGTGCGTGTGTGCGTGCACGTGTGTGTATGAGTGTGTGTGCGTGTGCGTGCTCATGCGTATGTGCGTGTGTGCATGCATGTGTGTGTATGAGTGTGTGCGTGTGCGCGTGTGTGCAGAGCCAGTGAGCGTGGTGCAACCCAGCCGTGTGCTGGGCAGGGCGCGGCAGCTTGGACGTGCTCGCTCCTTTGTTACGGTGGGTCCTGAGACGGGGAGCACAGAGCCCCAAGGCAGAACCCCAGGGACGACATCGGCAGGGACCAGAGGGCAGAAGGAGTGGGCGTGTTTGACAGCCTGTGAGCGCTGGCAAGTCCGGCCAGCCGTCACGCTGGTGAAAACCAGATCTTATCGCTTTGCTCCGTGAGTAAGTCAGCCAAGAAAGCAGACTTACACATGTCAAGGTCATGGTTTTCATTGTCAAAGTGGTTACTGAGTTCCTAAAATTAAAACAAAGTAAAAAACCAAAACCAAACCCAAAAAACAACCCCTTATCCTCCATCCCCAGATTCACTGCAAACAGAAGCTCTGCAGCCGGCTGAGGTGGGCTGTGCTTCCTAAAACTCTCCCCACCCTCCCTCCACCTCCCAGAAAGTCCCAAACAGGAATGCGGTGAGCCGAGGTTTGCAGCCTTGGAATTTAACTGAGCGTGCCAGCCTCTCCTCCCCCACAGCAGGTCACCGTGAATCACAGGTTTGTGGTTGCTCTCCTCAAACAGGCATGCACTTGGTGGTTTGTCTTTTGTTTAATTTGTTACAAGATCACACAAGATATTTTCAAAGGCATCTGGACAAGGCCGTGGAAACGGGCGGAATCACCTACCCCTGCAGCCCCTGACATCTGACCCAGCCTCGCCCTCTCGTGTCCTGGGAGAATGTGCTCAGCCTCAGTTAGATGAAGGAGCAAAGACGCAGCCTCGGCCTTAGGGCCCGGCCTCGGGCAGCGATGAGAAGGGCGTGACATGCAGCTGACCGGTTGCTTTGGGACCTCAAAACTCAAACCCAAATGAACATGCTATTATTATGGCAAAATGACTGAGTGAGGAAGCCGCTGCTAAAAACAACAATTGAGGGGGCGGCGAGCCGCACTCCAGTCGTCTCCGTGTCATCGTCACAAGGTGTGGGCCCGGCGAGTTTCTGGTTCAGCACGTTTCTCTCTGAATCTACAGAGCAGCTTGTGTTCCTTCTGGCCCGGGACCTGACCCTCGATGGGAGGAGGTGCTAATTTGCTTGCTCACGGGCAAGCCCAGAGAGAATGTGGCTTTTGCTTTATAACAGGATGGGACTTCAGGCTTCTAACTTTTGATTTCTGGGCCTCAAAATAGAATCGACCACGAAGGACGAAAGGAACACAGGGCGTGGATGAGTCGCTTGGTGTTTGGACACCATCTCTTTTCAGAGGACACTCACATTTCAAGCAGGGAGGTGTTTCCCCTTTTCAAAAAATGCTTGTGAAATGCGTGACTCATGATCCCACTGCCAACAGCCAAGAGCGCTCCACAGAGCCCCGGGCTGCACCGAGCAGGGCTGGGCCAACTCTCCAGACGCCGCAGAGCCAGCCCTTCCCGCTTGGTCCAGGAGCCGGCGGAGTGCAGGGGCCTCCCCCACTCCCAAAGGCTGTTCCCCCGTCTGGGAGACAAAGGGGCCCCCAGGGAGGATTCCAGGACACGGTCGGGACCTCCGCATCTGTCTCTGATGTTGGGAGAGCTTTCTCCCGTGTGAACAGTGTGTCTCAGAGTGTGACGTGGGTGCGGACGGCAGAGACACTAACAGCTCCGTTAAGGGGAGAGAGAGACCAATGGGTCCTCCGCAGCAGCAAACCCCAAGCAAGGAAGCGCTCTGTCTCTCGCTCCCAAAGGGGGCAGAAAAAGCCGAGGAGATGTCCCCTCCCTCGTCCAGAGACACCGCCTTCAAAAGCGGAGCTGGCCACGCGACACACCGCGTCCTAGTTCCGATGTGCATGGACGCCGGCTGCTCTGCCTCACGCCAACCCGGCCGTGACAGCAGCCCCTTCTCGGGGTGGCTGACTTCAGCTCCTGGAGCAGGAAGAGTGACTCCCGCCCCCCACCGGGCACCACGTCTGTCTGCCCCGTCACCTCTGCTGGGGGCTGGGCCCTGAGGACCCTCTCGGCAGGTGCTGTGTCCGCACTGGGGGCCCCACTGGGGTGGCCCATCCCAGACACCCTGTCACCAGGATTTACGTCCCTCCTGCACACAGGGACTGGCTCCGGGTGAGCTCACGCCCCGTGTCCCAGCCCCAGGATCGGAATCGGAATGGGGATGGCGCAGTCAAAGTGGCAGCGGCCACCATGTGGACATGAGTACAAGGCAGGTGCTGAGTTTCAAAACAGAATCTTTACCCTTTTTTTTAAATTAAGCAACTGAAACATCTTGGGGGTGGGGTGGGGGGCGTGTGTGTGCGTGTGTGTGTGTGAACTGTAGCGCATGCGTTTCGTAATTTTGTGTCTTACGACGCCAGTGACAGAGCAGCCAGGTCCTGGCCACGACACCAAGCAAGGCCCTTCTCAGGGCCTCAGGCCTCGCCAGCCCCTCCCAGCACCCTGCCCTCTGTCCTCACTGTTTTGTCGCACGGCATCCGTTGTCCCACTGCAATTATTCAAATGGATTCTCCACCGTGTCTCTTTTGGATCAAAATTTTTCTTCTTAATTATGTTCTTAGTCATTTTTAAAAATCCGGAGATGCTTAGCTCGTTGGCACCCTGCAGTCTCTCAAAACCTGCAACGAGGTGCGAGGAGGCTGAGAGGCTGGCCCTGCACCCTCCACCCCTCCGGTGGCCAGTCCGTCTGCGGGCATCACCGTGCCGTTCCCCTCCCCAGACACACACGATGTCCTTAAAAACCAGCGGTCGGCTGCCCGGTTTCCGCTGGCCACTGAACCCGGCCGTCCCCTCGTCCATCATGGACGCTCTGCTTCCTCGTGCCTGACTGGACGGCTCCCCTGGGATGGGGACGGGACTAAGCTGCCGTGTGGCTCTGGGTGCGCTTCTCCTCTCCAGCCTGAAAGGGCTGAATCATGAGGAAACCCAGCGGGCGCCTGCAGAGGAGCCGTCCTAGTACCAGCAGGCGCAGCTGGGATGCTGGGTTTCCAGGCTTTCAGTCAATGCAGCTGGAACACACTCACCAAACCACTGCCCGAGCCCAAAATCCTCAACAGAGAATTTTTGCCGGGGACGGTGGCAGCGGGGGTGGCAGAGGTCTGCATAGGGCGACCGTGTGAATGCTGGCTCGCTGGTGTGTGGCTGGACGAGAGTGCTGAGGATGGAAGGTTCTGGAAGTGAGGGCGGGCACATTGTGCCGACACGCACGCGGTTGGCAGTCGCAGGGTTTAGTTACCAGGGTAAGAAGTGGCAAGCCTGTGGGCCCCGTTTCCGCACCCAGAAAGCGCAGCGCTGCGGCGACCGTCTGACGCTCGGTCACTGTCCCAAGCGTCGCACCCCTCTCAGGGGCTCACGACTCCTGGACGTCCTCCTGTTCCAAGGCACTGAGAGCCATAAATCCATATTTAATTAGCTCTGAATGAAATGCTGAAGAAGATAGGATCTTTGTGCTAGAAACGAAGCCCAAATGGGTCTGGCTGATTTATGTCTAATGTGGAGTTGTAATTTAATTAAAACGACACACTGAATTAAAAAAAAATGTCTCTCTGGCAGAAATTTAAATTCAGGGCTCACAGCCCGGGAACCTCCACAGTCTCCCTCACTGTTGTGTTGCTGAGCGCGTTTGTCCGGTCCGCCCCGGCAGCCTGCGGCTCCCTCTTCAGTGCTCGCTCCTCGCTCAGTCACTGCGTGTCCTCCTGACTCAGAGTCGCGGCGCTGACGTTCGCACACAGACACGTCTTTGATGTTGCTGGATGACTTACCTGACAGTTCTGCAGATGAGCTCTCTCTCCACCAGGCTTACCTGCATGGGCTCGGACCAGTCATGGGCATCAGTGGACACTCACCAAAGCTCAGGACTTCAGGGGATGGACGGGGCACCCTCCCAGAGCTGCTCGAAGCAGGTGGCTTCCTCGGAGGACTCCAGGGCAGGCCTCGCTGGGACCCCCTGAGTGGGCGAACCCCTTGTGCCCAGCCCTCGCTGCACACGGGCGAGCAGACACCATCCCTCCCCATGTCCTCACACGGTCGTCCCTCAGTGTGTGTCTGTGTCCTCATTTCTCTTTATGGGACACCAGTCATACTGGATCAGGGCCACCCCGATGACCTCTTTTTACCTTAATTATCTCAGGTCCTGGGGTTGGGGGTGGTGGGGGGCGCGGCTGAGCCCACAGCAGTCCGATGCATGAACAGACACAAGGACGTTTGTGATTCTGGAACCCGGTGGGAACATGAGAATTGGCCTGGGACTGCTGGGGCAGTTGGATTCTCGAGGGAGCAGCCTGGAGTTCAGTCTGGGGGACGCCTTTCCTCTTTACCTGCCTCTCCAGGGCGGGTGGACGTCGGCCGGCCCTGTGGGCTAGTCTGGTCGGGGAGAACCTCAGGGTAGTTCTGTCGCCTCCAAAGACTGCAAAGGAGAAAGTGGTGGTCATCGGCCCACGTGCACAGGGGAGGCCCGCTGGTCCCACGGCACTGGCCAGGACAGGGGTGGACAGAGCAGGGAAGCCGGCATTGAGCCCATAGCAACTTGGCGTCACACTGACAGGCAGGGTGCGAGGTGGCTCTTGATAAGGGGACATGGAACGAGGCCGCGGTGGACCTGCCGCGCGGACAAGTGTGCCCTCTGGTCAGCCAGCTGCCTCTTGCCACTGTCACGCCCCAGTCAGAAAAGCGTGCTCACGTCTCACCCGGGTGATTTACAGCCTGCTGGTGTCTGCTCTGAGTCTGTGGTTACACCATCGCCCCCAAGGAGCCTGCAGACCTCCGTGAATGATGGCTCACAGTCAAAACCCCGATGCAAGAGAAATGCCACTCAAATGCACAACACAGCATGCAGGGCCGCTCATGGCACGCCACAGCTGGGACAGAGGGGGTCGCGCTTCCTTCCCCTCCCACAGCAATCGCGGGACGCCGCACAGTGGACCCGGCCACCCCGAGGCAGCACTGTCTCAGCACTGTCGCATATTTGTGCGGTAAAGTTAGACGCGTATAACTCTGCTGCAGACCCATGGAGGTCATCCAAGGGCGTCCCGTGGCAAGGTGACCGAAGATGAAAGCTGATGCTAATCCAGCAGCTCAGAAGCTTCGCGAGTCATTGACGATGGGTGACCTCGACATCCCTTGCTAATGAGACTGGAAATTAGCCGGCAAATGGGCCCTTAAGCAAACAATTGCTAGCAGAAGTCAAATTAATGTAAAGGATTAGCGGCCTCCTTTCTGGACGGGGTGCTCAGGGGAAGCCGGTGCGCGTAAGGCTTGGACGGGAGTGACGGTGACAGCGGTCCTTCACTAGGGAAGTGCGCAGAAACCTCCGAGCACCTAGGAGCTGGGCACTGAGATGGCCCGGGAAGAGCCCCTGCCCAGGAGGGTGGCGCCGAGGCCCCTCTGCCCGTGAAAGAAGATGAGATGCGCCGCCCGCCCCGCACCCGGCTCTCTCCCAGACGCGTTCTTGCCGGCCACTCTGTGTGACACAAGGCCATGGCACCGAGGACTCAGGGCGGGTGGGGAATTTTAGGGCCGTGTTTCACGACTGATTGTCTCTGTTGGAAGGACAAGCGGCCCCTCTGGCTCTCCTGGTCCTCGCCCTACTCCACCACCCCTGCCCCGACTCTGCCACCGCAGGTCCCGATCGTTGATGGAGTCCTGCAGGTCGAGCCCACCATCCCACCTGAACCTCACGACCGGCGGCTGGGGCCCTGCACCCTACCCCCAGCTCCCGCGTCCTCCACATTCTGGTCTCCAGTATAGTGAGTTCCAGCCCTACTGTCACCGCCGTCCTTGTGTGACTGGAACTGACTGGCATAGCGTGGCCTCGCTCGTGCCCTTGGTTATTCTGGACGTCCCGTGATCAATGACAAGGGGCAACGCTGCGTGCTCGTTCTTACAAGGGTGCAGCCACTCAGAGGCTGCTGAGCAAGGGCTAGGGCGCCTTCTTCACCCAGGAACTCCCCCGGGAGCCGACTGGGGTTCTCGGGAACTGCCCCAGGCTGCAATCCACGCACTTGGCCGTCACAGGGCCACAAGCCCCAGCATCCCCAGGTGTGTGGGCTCTGGAACATCATCTTCCCGGGACACCCTTCCGACTGCAGCCGTGAGCAGCCGCCTGTGATCAGGGCACTCAGCGGCCCCCACATTGCGTCCGGGGGCTGCCTGGGCGAGTTTTGTCTCTGCCTCTGGGAACAGGGCCTCTGGCCAATTCCCTCGTCCATTCTGGACGCCGTTGCTGCATTTGGGAAACGAGGCTTTCTTACGCCACTTGCCTTTCCGCTGATCAAAAGCCACCTCGAGGACAGGCCTCCTTCATGACACAGCACCCCCCGGTGCTCCTTCCCTCCCCCACACTGGGGCCCTGTGACTCCACAGACCGGCAGCTGTTTGAAATGTCTTAGACGCCTGGACACTATGGGTGCTCCAGCCTCCGTGGGCGCGTTTCGGGGACCCTGTCTCAAACGCCAGGCTTAGCTGTGGCGGGTGCTCACTTCACCCCCTTCCCCACGTCTTAGCCTGGGCCTTAGAGAGTCTGCAGTGGCTGCCGCTTCTCGCAGCCCAAGCCGTGCGGGGGAGAGCACCCGCCATCTCCCATCTGGGCCCTGCCTCCGCGGTGACCCCTTCACCCCCACTTCCCGCCAGTGGCCCTTAGGGCTCTGCTCAGGCCTCGTAAATGCTGTTTGGTGATCGATCGAGTGCAAATTGGGAAAGATGCTGCGGGTAGGAGCTGGAAACATGGTTTAAACACAGAAGCTTGTCTGCCCATAGGGAGCTGGAGGATGCCGTAGGAAGATGCTGAGACTGTAATCGGCATCGTGACAAAGTCTGGAACACGTGCCTTTCCACCGCGGCGCCAGCGAGAGGAGCAGGAATGGACCATGCAGGGCCCTCTCAGGAGGTCGCACAGAGAGAACAAAGTCACCTGTGCAGAGAAGGGCCGAGGGGGCGTCCACTGCCTCCGCTGCACCCGCCCCAACCACTGTTTTTACTCGTCAGCCACGTTTGAAACCTCCGTCAAAACCGCTCATTGGGACGTGAGTCCCCTTAGGTACCTCTGACACAGAGTAACGTGAGAGAGACGCATTCTGCTCCGTCGAAATGGGGTCGGGGGGATGTGGAGATAGCAGGAGGGTGTGACACAAACACCCCGGTGTGTGCGTTTGCCCTGATGGCCTCCGTGCCTTACAGAGTGTGTGGTTCTACTTAAGCAGGAGAAGACACTCGGAAGCTCTGGAGGAACAGCCAGGGCTCCTTGGAGTCCCCTCCCCAGAGACCGTGGAGGGGCGGCGGGCCCTCTGTTCGCTGTGACAGGCGGGCGCTGTGACCTCGCAGGTCCCAGTGGGGATGCATTTCTAGGTTCCAGCCGCATGCCCTCCCCTTTCTGGGAGCAGGGCCACCGTGGTCCTGGGCTGCGGCCTCGCACTCCCCTTGTGGCCGGGACCTGCCCCTTTGAGGAGTCTCCACGCAGAGTGTCCGGGGTGGGCCTCCCGTCAGCGTCCAGGTTCTGGAAGGTCCTGCCCACACGGGAACCCGGGAAACGTGTTCACAGGCTGCAGCTCCTCAAGTCCCCTCGTTCGTGTCATCAGGCCCAAAGTATGATATCTCTGCCCCCTCCCCACGAAGGCAGAGACCAGGCCAGACGTCGGCCACTTGGCACAATGCCGTCACAGACACCTTTCCCACGGTGTCTCCACGTGCTTGGTCTGTGTTCACGCGGCGAAGCCACCAAGTAGGGCATGCTGTCATTGCCCTCTGCCCCCCGTCCCCTCGTCACTCGGATTGGAGGTGGTGCACAGACCTGGGGCCTTTCCCTCAGTCCTGGAGACAGCTCAGGACGCCCTGAGCCCCACCCTTTGGGCCTGAACACTTTCACTTGTGACCAAATCTGAGACGCGGAAAACGCCACTGGGTATGTCCCAGCCACAGGTTAACTTTAAGCTCTTACCAGGTGCTGCTATCGCACATAGCCAACGAGAAGTCTCTGTTCTGTTCACTTATAAACCGGAGCCCAGGCTTCTGACGGCCCATGTGCACTTGTCCATTTCTGTGATGTGGATGCATCTGGACATGCCTTTGCTGAGCTAAGGTGCAGCTGGAGCCACTGAGGGGACACCCCTGGGCCACGCTCGCCAGCCTGACAGCTTCGCTCTAAAACGGCGGGTCAAGTGTTCACAGCATCACAATGGCCGACGCCACACAGAGGGGTTAGGAGGGGGTCGTGCGCGAGATTCTCGGTGCTGTCCTCAGTCACAGTGCCACATCAGGCTGGCATTGATGACCGACCCCAGTGGGCAGTGGTCCAAGCAAAGACAGGAAAATTTAACAGGTGCTTACAAATATTGCTTGCAATAAGTGACAGTACACCACATTTCTCTCAGGATGTTTACCAGAATGTTCTGGCCTACACAAAGGACGCCTTATTGGTTACGACGCCCTGAATATACTGACATCAAATCTCTACTTGAGAGTGTGATTAACACAGAAATTGTAAGTAGCAGACTGAGCTATTTGACTATATCACAGAGCAACGCTGATATCTAAAGCGTCTTATGTTTTTATTTCTTGGCGAGAAATACGTTTTCCTCCCTTGGCGAGGGGGCTTCTGACTGAGCTTGTCGGACCCCAGCAATGAGCGTGAGATTTGGGAGATCTTTGCATGATTCCGATTAAAATGAGTTCCATTCGGTGCATTAGTTTGAGGAAAGGGGATGGGCAGTGGTGAAAAACAAACCAACCAAAAAACACAAAAGTCAAGCTTACGTGGACAACGGGGACCCTCACCACTGCTGGTGGGAACGCGAAATGCCACAGCAGTTTGGCAATTTCTTATAAAACTAAAAATGCTCTCATCATAAGGCCCAGCAATCAAAGTCCTCAGTGTTTGATCAAATAAGGTGACGACTTAGGTCCACACCCGAACCTGCACGCAGGCGTTAGAGCGGCCTCATTCGTAACTGCCCGGAGGTGGAAGCAAGCGCAGTGTCCTTCAGCGGGAGGACAGATAAACTGCGCTCCATCTGGACGAGGGAGCATGATCCAGAGACAGAGACAGGAGCGGTCGAGCCGCGGAGAGACACGGAGGAAACTTCTACGCGTGTCAGTGAGAGAAGCCCGTCTGAAAAGGCTGCACACGGCCAACTATGCGACATTCTGGAAGAGGCAAAGCTATGCAGACGGCGCAAAGGCCAGTGGCTGCCGGGGCTGGGGGGAGACGGGGAAGGACCGGCAGAGCACAGAGGATTCTTAGGGCAGCGAAACCGCTCTGTGTGACATCATAACGACGGACACGCATCGTTAGACATTTCTCCAAACCTGTAGGAGGTACAACACCAAGGGTGACCCTGATGTCAGCCACAGACTCTGGGTGATGGCGTCAGTGCAGGTTCCGCATTTGACAAATGTGCCCCCTGGTGGGGCTGCAGGGTGGCTGGGGAGGCTGTGCCTGTGGGCAGCAGGGGGCTATGGGAAGTCTCTGCACCTGCCCCTCGATTTTGCTGTGAATCCAGAGCTCCTCTAAAAGTTAAAGTCTTTAAAGAACGCGATGGCACTGGACGGTGCAGGGGAGTGGGAGCACAGGGCGGGAGCACAGGGCGGGAGATGGCGCATGGAGGCACTGGCCCTGCTCGGCTCTGAGCGGCACGTCCCTGGCCGAGCACACGGCCAAGCACCCAGCAGGTCCTCCACCACCCAAGCACGGTGGAATGAGGCACTTGGCGCCTTTCCCCCGCAGCAGTACGTCACAGAAACAGTGATCATGGGTCCTCAGTCACTGGACCTCTCCGGAAAATGTCTCAGCGTCCCTGGCCTCAAACACCCACCCCCCTGGGGGAAGGAGGCCCCGGCAGCCACAGAGGCAAGGTGGATCTGTTAAACCTGTGAGCATGTGGCCACCACTTTACACCTGCTGGAGGTCATCGTGTCTGTGTGTCTGCCCAGGCGCAGGGCTGCTGGGTGTGCGTTTCTCACTGGGTATGTTTGAACCAAGGTTCCGGCAGCTTACGGAAAAAAAAGGAGGGAGAGAGAAAGGAAGGAGGGAAAGAAAAGAAGGAAGCAAAAAGCGAAGCCAAAGCGCACCCCTGCAGCTGGGCCCAGAGCGGGGCCAGCTTAGCGTCCTCACCAACTTAAACTGGGGCCTGGGCACGCAGGGAGCAGACCAGGCGGCTGAGAGGCTCAGGCTCCGGTCACCATGGCAACGGTGGGGTCTCCCAGGCTTCTCTGGCGCGGCAGGGACGGTGAGGAGCAGCAGACTGGGGGTTCGGGATCACTCCTTTAATCCCTCCCCAGCTCTGTGCTTATGCTGGGGGCGCTGTGCCCCGTGTTGGTGCCCAGAGCCGTTTCTCCGTGAATCCCGGATTCGTGGGCTGACCAGTTTATCCTGAGTTACTTGGAAAATGAACACAGATATCCATATTTTTAAACAGATACGTTGCCAGGTGTGAAGTGCGAGGTACTGAAAGGGAGCGAGAGGTGGCTTTGGCCTCCCAGAAGGGTTTCTTTGCGATGACACTGCAGCGGAGCCATCCTGAAAGGAACTGGGTGGGAACACCTCCAGCAGGACTGCGGCCCCGAGAAAGGGGGTGAGGGAGGCGTCGTGCTTTGCTGGCTCCCCCACCAGCAGACCGGAGCTTCCGCCCTGACGCTGTCATTGCAGCTGCTGCAAACTGCAGAAGGGAGACTGGCCCAGGAGGACGGCCACAGCGGCCTCGCCACTGGCTGCAGCCCTCCGCCCTCAGGCCCACTACAGCGAGGCCCAGGGGAGCTCGTCTCCCTTGCGAAGTGTGGGACGATGGGGAAACTCTGGGTTCAGACGCAGACACACTTGTTCTGTGAAGGTGGAAGCTTCATTCCAGCGAGCTCAGGGTGACAGGCTTGTACACTCAGCCACAGCGTGAGCCCAGGTGCCTCCAGGGCCAGGCAGGACCCTGTAAACCTGACAAGGGCGTGGCCACGAGGACTGGTGTGGCTGTGGCTGAGGGCCCATGTCCTTAAATAATGAGGATAACTGACATTTCCTGGGGCCACATCCTGTGCCACACACGTTGGGGATTTCGCTTATTCACGGACTTAACCCGAGTCTATGAGTCGGGCACCCTTACTGGTCCCAGTTGGCTGAAGACTGAGGCACAGAGAAGGTAAGTAGCTTTCCAGGGTCATGTGGCCAGCTGGTGGCAAAGCTGGAGCCTGAGCCTGTCTCCCCCATGCCCACTGTCTTAGTCCGTTCGGGCTGCTATAACGAACACACAGACTGGGCAGCTTAAACGACAAACGTTCACTCGTCAGTGTGGAGCCTGGAAGGCCAAGGTTAAGGCACTGGCAGATTTGATGTCCGGCGAGCACCTCACATGGAGGGAGGGGCAGGGGCTCTCTGGGTCTCTTTATAAGGACACATGGCCCTGCATGAGGCTCCACCCTCATGACTTCGTCACCTCCCAGAGGCCCCGCCTCCTAACTCCATCACATTAGGGGTCAGAGTTTCCACCTGAGGATTTGGGGGACACAGACGTTCAGTCAACAGCATCCACACCTACGTCTGAGATGCACTACCCCTCGGGTCTGCACCTGAGCACACGCTGAGGGGAGAGAGAGCTGAACACTACGATCACGGGAGATCTTGATGAGGACAGACGAGGGGAGAATCCACAAAGACTAAGTTGGCTTCTTGAAGAACTCAGCGACATGTGGCATCGACGACGACGGGATGCTGAGAAGTCGGCACAAGACCCAGCACAGTGGCTGGCATGACGGCAGGACCCTAAGAACCCAGAAGAGGCCTGGCTTACCGCTGTCCTCTGAGAGACAGGTGGCTTTGCTAGCTGTGTCTGGCGTAGGAAAAAGAATGGAATCATCCCTCAGGCATCCGGGGTGACATTAAGGCATGACGGGCAGAAAAGAGATGACAGAACGCAAAGCTGGTCACCTCCTATTCCATTTTTCTTTTCTTCACTAGAAAAATGTAACCTTCAGTCTGGAAAGGGTAAAACTCATTCGCTGTGAGGAATGTGAAGCCCACATAGGGGAGGAGACAGTGAGAACACGGCCAGTTTCTTTGAGTTACAATCCCAAGATGCTCCAATGCTGCGGGTGAGAAGAGCTCTGAGAATCAGGAGGTCTGGATTCGGGATGGCATCATGGCCGGAAGCCAGCACGGTCACAATGGGTCCCACATCCAGGGAAACCCCACGCTCAAGAAGACCCCGCGTCCAGGAGGGCCCTACAACCAGGATTTGGGGTTTGTCACCATGATCTGGTGTCCCCCGTGGGTTGGGGTGGCAGGCCCCTGAGAAGGGAGATCGTCTCCTGGCCCCAAGCAGCAACACACCTTCCTTTTTCACCAAGACCATGAAATGATGTCACCAGCGCGAGGAGAGGCGATGGGGACTTTGCAGTGACTCAGTCTGGATGGTTGAGGAGAACTAAGTTATATTCACATGACCAAGGCCCCTGGGAGTCAAGTATACGACATAAATCGCTGAGTCTGTCAAGAAGCTTCGAGGTCAACACTCAGAAAGGAAGCGGGGAGAATGCAGAGTGGAGGGAGGACGGTAAGGAGGGGCGAGAAGGACGGCTGGCGGGCGGAAGTTAGCGCCACGCTTTCCACATCATGACCGAATTCAAACTCCTGCCAAGTGGCCAGAAAGAAAGGGAGAAAACGAAGATAACTCACATCCCCATGGATAATCCAGACACTTTCCCCCCAGGCACTGAGGTGTCAAGGTGCATTTTGCCTGGACTGCTTATAAGGAAGCACTGGGTGATGAGCTGGAAACCTTCCTGAACAGCACCCCAATAACAAATGCTTGGACCGCCCCCCAACACCGCGCACGAGCACGATGTCAACCATAGTAAAACAGGCCCATCCAGGACCGAGGAGGTGAAGTCCAAGTCCGCGTCTGCAGCTGGTCTGGTTTTATTCAGCCATCAAATCTGGACTAGAGGAACGAATGCACGAACTGCACATCTTTTGGGAACTCCTCCTGCGTTTTATTTCTCAAAGTCAGACTTTTGGGATAACTTGAAAGAGCAAATATTTCAGGGTCATGGTGTCGGTGATGCCGTGTAAGCGCAGGAGCAGGAGGTGTCCCTGACCCTCCTCATGGGCCCGTGGGCGGCCCAGGCCTCCACCCCAATGGAGCTGCCTCTCACCTTCACGCGGAGGCGAGCAAGACCGCGCGGACACTCATCTTAAAAGATAATGACAGCTCGGCATATGCCGTAGCACACGAATCAGTGAACAATCCAAACTCCGAAGTCTGCATTACAGAACGTAAAAGGAGAGTTGGACCTTCTCACACTTGGTTAAGAATCCAGCTTGTATCCCTCTGCAAGCTACACAACTCAACCTCACTTCTCAGTCTACTGATGGGGAGGAACATTGACATCTACCTGTTAGAACTGAGTGGGGTGTGGTGGGTAAAGAACTGTATTTTCACAAACCAGGGCTCATGGTTTATGGCCTACAAACACATCTACGGGTGGGACAGTGATGATTAGGCTTAGAACACGTAAAACGTGTCAACAGCAATTAAAAATCTGAAATCGTCTCCACCGTGATCGCCTTTTAAGCAGTGTGGCTTCTCAGTCAATGTTGGAGGAGAGATAAGCTGCCAGATGAACTTCTAGTCAACCAAATGCACTGACCTGCTCCGCAGTTATCTGATGCAGACAGGTCAATGTCGGTTTTAGAGAAGTGGGTCAATCACCATCCCCCCCTCCCCCGGCTGCTGCAGAGAGAAGAGCTTCATCTCTCTCATTTCGCCCATCCCCTCCCCCATCATCGTCCCAGTCTGGATTCAGGAAACCAGTGAAAGGTGGGAGTGCTTTAGTTCATGCAGAAGTGCTTTGGAATCAAGACAGAAATTTAAAATCAAAGGGCTAGAAAGTAGTTCCTTTTCCATGACCCCAAATCTGTCTGGACATTGTTCCAGTTGCCCTAACTTTCTGACAGGAGAAAATACAAATTTTCCGTGAGCTTAAGTCTGTAGCTCCTCCTTCCTGAGTCCGAGCAGCTTACACAGCTCGCCACTGTACACTTGTCCCACGGGAGCAGATGACACGACGACAAACTGTGGCTCTCGATCCGGCAGGGCTGCGCTGTGCCTTATAATCTGTACCTTACTTCGTAAGGCGGTCTCCGTTCAATAGGAACAGAAAATCCTGCTCTTGGGGACACTCAGAATTACTTGTTACGGCTCTTCTGTTTAGTTCAAATGGAGCCGTGGCTAAGACTCCAAACCCTGAGGCACACCTCCTAGGGTAACTTTACGATCTGACAAGCTCCTAAAAAAGCAAAGCACTTGGCAAGCCTGGCACATACTAAGCACTAAAGAGGGAGAGGGGTTGCCAGAGTCACTTTGATCCTGGGTGCAGAGGTGTCTTCCTATCCTGAGAGAGGGAGGCCACAGGGAACCAGGGAGAGGAGACCGTCTGCTGCCCTCTCCCCCATCATCTCCCTCCTCAGCCCCCATCATCATCCTAGACTGGAATGAAATGGAGGGATGGACATCACTACAGATACCAAAGACATTAAAAATCGTCAGGTCGTATTAGTTTCCTTTGGTGATGTAACAAATCACCACAGCTTGGTGGCTGAAGATGACACAGATTTATTACCTGACGGTCCAAGGGATGACAAGTCTGAAACGAGTTTTACGGGCTAAAATCAGAGTGTAGGCAGGCATGTGCTCCACCCCCCACCCCGCCTCGGGCCCTCAGGGAGCATCGGCTTCAACAGGTGCCCCCACATTTCTTGGGCTGTGCCCAATTTTCAGGCATCATCGCACTCTGGCCTCTGCTTCTGTCGCCTCCGATCCTTCTCTGACTCAAACTCTCCTGCCTCCCTTTTCCCCTTAAAAGGATGCTCGTGACAGCATTGGGTCCACCCCATAATCCGGGACAACCTCTCCATTTCAAGATCCTTAACTAATCCCATCTGGAAAGTTCCTTTTGCCATATAAAGTAACAGAGTCAGTCACAGGTTCTGGGGAATTAGGAAACGGGATGTTACAAAAAATGTCTTGCAAATCAACGTGAAGTTTAAGATGAAGGGAACAAATTCCTCAGAAACAATTTTGCAGAATGAAAACAAGAAGAGATAGAAAATCTTTATAATCCTATTTCTACGAGCGGCATTGACTCTGTAATTTAAAACATTCCCAGTAAGAAAACTCGAGTCTCAGGGGACTGAAGCATTAAATCCCGAAAATTACCTATGCAAGAACTCATACTAATGGTCACAAACTCAGACAGAAAACAGAAAAAGAGGGAACTCTTCCAGACTCTTCCATGAGGCCAGCACAACCCCAAAACCAAACATAACAAAGGCGTTTTAAGACAGGAAAATTATAGGTAAATCACTCTCATAAACATAGGTATGAAAATCCTCGGCAAAATATTAACAAATCCAATCAATGATGTATAAAAAATAACGCATTAGAACCTTATTAGAGTTATTCCATGGATGTATGTTTAAGGGTGAAATTCAAACAACGTGATGGAGAAAAATCACGTGAGATTCTTAATAGGTACAAATTCAGCATTTGATGTTGTCAGAACCCATTCATGGTAAAGCAGCTATAAATGGAGAGTTTCTTGCCCTCCTCTTTTTTTCCCTTTTCTTTTTTTAAATAAAGAGCACTTTTAAAAAACCTACAGAAATACCATGCTTGATAACAAAACCTTGAACACTTTCCGCTTCAGAATGGGAGTCCCCCACAAAAGTTGCCACCCACCCTGGAGCACGCATCCAGTGCAACGAGGCAAGGAGAAGAGATATAAGTCTATATGTCTATGGTCACTCTCCATAGACAGCATAACTGTGTAGATAGAAGTTTCATCAGAACGCACAGAAAAGTGGTTAGAATAAACGGAGAATTTTCACAGTGTCGCCGCAGGGAAAGGGGTGCAGGTGTCCGTCCACAAAAAGGACACTTCTGAGAACGCTGATGGCAGCTCTGTCCACAACAGCCCTGACGGGAAACAGTGCCACGGCCCCTCAGCAGCGCGATGCTGGGTGATTCGGGTTATACCCGTGTGATGGAGTTTAGACAGCAGTGAGGAAGGAAGAAGCCGTGCACGCGCACACACACGAGACACTCTGCAGCGGGTCACAGTGCTGCGGTGCCGCACGATTCCAGCTACGCAAACCACAAAACCTGGAAAACGAGTTCACAGCGGGAGTTGTCAGACCCGTGGGTACCTCGCGTACAGCTCTGACTCAGAGGTACTGGGTGCTGGTGAAGCTTTATAATTTGAGCTGGATGGTGGTTGTGTGCGTGTGATCATTTAAAAATATATAATGAACCATTTGTTCCTTTACGATGTGTGTACTTTACGATAGGAGCGCAGTAAGTAAGAAAAATGTTAAAATGTTTTAAGGACGAATGAGTAAAAGGAAGGCGCTAAATAAATACAATATATCTGTAAACAACTATAGAGCTACCCGAGACCACTTCCTTATGTAGTAGCTGTAACTTCAGTCACTAGCAGGTATTTGTATCAATAGAAATTTTGAATTTGGGGGTTTTTCACTAAGGCTGTTTACATACATAACCCAGGTAGCTGTGTTCAGCTAAATGGCTCTGGGAAGGAGTTGGGAAAACTGGAGGATAGTCAGGGTGACTCTGCATCTACTTTAAAATTAGTTATGTGGATGCCAAGACTCAAAAAGAAAGAAAAGACCCGGTGACAGCAGACCCTGAAATCTCCTGGGAACAGTTGTGACATGGGATTCAGAAGACAAAGCCACGATCAAAACTCCTGCTTCTCGCTTTGGGCTGGCGATTCTTCCCAGCCCGCCAGGCCCCTTGGTGTCGCAGGCTGTAACAGCATGAGCTGTGAGAAGGCTGTGCTGGAAAATACGAGTGGAATGTGGCTGCTAACATGTACTGTGCTGGTTACCGCAGTCACTCACCAACAGAAAGCCGCGCCTGCTCCGAGGTCCTCAAATGAAAATCACCCTCTGTTCCCCCAGGGACACACAAAGCCACTGTTCCCATCGCAACCCTGTCACGTGATGTGGGACATCAGGGCCAGGTCTTGAATGATAAAACCAAAGGGAGCACTGGCTAGCCAGCACTGGGGGCATCGTGAGGACGTGGTGCCAGGGGTCCAGTCACAGGAGGAAGCAGTGCGTGCGTCTGCACGCCCTGTGCGCTTCTCTATGCTTGGGAGTTGTCAATTATCCACTTTCGAACAGGCATGTGTGTTTTCAAAAGCCAGCATTTCATTTCCTGTGCCAGATCACTTACAAAATAAGGTTTTCCTTCGGTGTTCATTAACACCTATTTTTCTCTTGTATGTAGTCAAGAAGAAATTGAGGACAAAAGCATCATTTGCCACAAGCTTGAGATTCTGTGACGCTCGCCCTGAGCAGTGGGTGAGTGATTCAGGGGAGCGACTGGCGAGGGCAAGGGCCGTCATCCCACAAAGACCCAAGTGGCATGAGTGTGCATTTTCACGACACGCGTGGATTTCTCATGTGTTTCTGAGAATCTGAAATACACACGATATTATAGAACTGTGTTATATTTTAAAAAGAGAAACGTTTTATGAGAATTCTGACCGACTGCTCTTTCCACAGCTTCCAGAAACGCACTAGAAGTCCAAAGTTCTACTTTGACCCTTTCAAACTCTGAGTAATTGAGTATTTTACACATGATAATGTTCGCCTGTGAAACTGATTCCTCGTTCCGCATTTTTAGAAACAGATTTCACGGAGAAGATGAGAATTGATTTAAGAGGATTCTTTAACCTAGAAGTACCGAAATAGCTGTTGAATTTGCAGGTTTTTCAGTGAAACTAGTGTGAATGACATGACTTTAGCCTACAAAATAAAGTTTATCATAAGCCTCATATTGGCTAAAATAATATCTTTTGAAACTGTAGTCGTATGTAATATATTCATTTTTCAAAGCAAATGATGTTGGAGAGTACAACATCGATGTGTTTTGCCAAGATCTTTAAAACGACTGAATTTACACATACACACACATGTAAACATACACATCATGTGTATATGTACCGGTGACATAATCACATTTAGTACTCTCATGATATACGAAAATTTAGGAAGGAATCTCATTTGGCTTCAAAACCCAGGAAATAATACCTGCGTCAAGCTACCCGGGGAAGGGAAAATTGTAATAATGACACATTCATATTTTGTATTTTAAAACGCCTCGTGCCATCTGCTCACACCTCCTAAAAATGTAACACAGACAAGGCACTGAGACGTTAAGACAGGAGTGTAAGGATGCTGTGTGGCAATAATGGGGAGAGCTACAGCTGCCGCTTCAGCTAGTTCAGGCATCGGGCTGGAGGCCTCTGCGCGTTCACCACCTGGAACCCCGCAGCAGGTCTAAGAGCGACCAGGACAGAGCGTCCATCTCGGGTTTTGCTGATCAGAAAGAGAGCTTTCAAACACCTCCCCCGGTATTGTCTCTGGGACCAACAGATGTCAAACAGCGCAGGGAGCAAGAGACTCACCGTGCAGGCACCTCTTCTTGGCGGGCCGTGAGCTGCTTGCAGGATGACTGCATGATGTCACAGGCACCGAGGACACCGCCAAGGCACAAGCTACCAGTGACCTGGAGGACGGAAGCCTGTCAAGGTGAGATCGGATCGTGACCGATTGTTTCTCAGGTGGCTCAGCCTCGAAGCCTAATAGTGACTCCTCCCCCCTCCCAACCCAAGGAGCAGAGACTGTCTTGGAAAATGTCCCTGTGACCTTTCTTACATTGCCATCCTGACCGCTGGTTGGTCAAGAATCGTATTTAAATAGAGCGAGCACCGAACACCTGCAGTGCTCGCGGTCTACTACTGTTTCTTTGTGCGAGGTTTATCACAGGGTTTGGGATATAATCTAAATTAGATGTCTGAAGACAAACAATGCTTTCATGTTTGGGGAATTTTAGAGACATCTTTGAGTGAGATTCTCTTGAAAATTCCGTGAACTTCCTGACGGCCTTTGAAGATTTCTGTCTGAAACGGTGTCTTCTTTTCTCCATTCTTTTAAGGCAGCCTTCTCTTTCAACCATCCACAACAAATTGGCTTTCTTTCATGTTCATGTGACGTGAGATGCAATTATTTTTATAATAGCCCATCTCTGTAAACAACCCTATAATTTTAGACTTTTAAGTGTCATTATCATAAACCCAGATCAGAGCTGATATTCTGCCCCTGGTCGGCTTTGCAATGGCGTTTAGAAGTTTCGCGACTTTATAATCTCCGTCAGCTGGACTGCCCCAGTGAATGAAGTCGCTAGCAAGGCACCACAGTTCCACACTGGTGTTTCAAATTCTTGACACTGCTGATACGTGTGAGCAGCCCGCTTTGAAAAAAGAATGTGGTATTTCTTCATGCTCGAGAGTGGGATGAGGGGACAGACATGGCCCACCCGGAGTTTGTGCTGTGCCGGACGCTGCTGAAGAATTATACCTTGTGTGCTGGTAGTCACTGTCACCTTTCCCAGCAGTTAAGAGACTATGAGGTGGAGGTTTACCGGATGACATTTATTAATTGATGAGGGACGTCACGGATCATTTGGCCCCACCCCCCCCTTTAGAATCCTAGCGAGGTGATGTGACAAGGCCGCCTCCTTTAGCCGTCTCTGACACCTGCATTTGAATATCTGGCCGCACCAGCATGCGGCTCTTAAGGTAGGACTGCCTTCGACGTGTGGCTCAGAGTAGGGGCATCCATCCACCTCGCGTCACCCACCAAGTCACAGGCGTAGGTTAGACACGCTTTTCTGAGTCCTTCTCACGTCCTGTACAGGGGCTGGGGTTGAGCCGGGCCCGAGGCACGTCCCTGTGATCTCTCTAAGCCTCTGTTTCCTCATCTGTGAAATCGGTGGATTAGACCACGTCATCCTTACAATCCCCTCCACGGGTCAGACTTGGAGACTGTGAAATAGCTCTCCACACGCCGGCGGGAGCTTTGATGCCATGGCACGGGCGGGAAGGTGTTCAGGGTGCTTTCTGAGAGCTCGCCGCAGCAGCATGCCAGGTTTCTGCCACACGTTCTTTCCCTCTCTTTTTTATGCCTCATGTCATTCTTTAAAAATTTTTAACCATTTAAAAAATTTTTATTTTGTCAATTATAGTTGACATTCAATATTATGTTTTTATTCCCATGTTCTCCTTTCCTTGGTGACTGAGACCGGCAGAGGTACGTTCCAGAACATGAGTAAAGAATCACAGAGACACAACTCAACACACTCTACTTTTTGTAGTTTCCTTTTTAAATATGCAAATCATTCACAAGGTTTCCAATTGCCTGCACATGAACAAAATTAATTTTCAGTGATTAAAAGAGTGGATTAGACTGTAAACTGCCTTTCTAGTTTGACTGTGATGCATTTTCTTCTGCTGTCACATCTGTTTCTACAGATACAAATGGGAAACTAATATTTCTTGTATGACTTAGGTGAGGCCTAAGCTCCCAAACCAGCTGCAAGCTGGGCAGCGTGTCCTGATTCTGGCTGAAGCGTCGCCTCACAGCGGCGGAAGCTTCCCTCTCTTCTAGGTGAGCTCAGTGTCCTCTCCGCTGTCCAGACGTGGGCTTTTCCACGTGCAGGAGAGACTCGGATGCTGCAGTGTCATTGTAGGTGGAGGTCCTGTACCAGCGACACCCTGTTGTGCAGGTGGCGTCTCCCGTGCTGTCCCCAGGCCTTGGTGGGATAGACCGTGAACTAGGAGTAGAGATGCCCAGCCTCTGAGAACACTCCAAACTTGTGTGTGGCGAACCCCACAGCCAGCTGTCTTCTGAGTGTCCCCGAGTTGGACTTGGATGACCTGGACTTGACCCCAGTGGGGAGGAAAAGGTGAGACAATCCCAGAGGGCAGGTGTTCTCCTGCACGCTCTTCTGTGGTGTCACTGCTCACTCCCTCTCAGGCCGGGTGGCTCTTAGGGTGCAGCTGAGGGCCACAGAGGCTGACCCTCGGGCCCTCACACCTGGCGGTGTTGGCCCAGCTGACTCTGGAATTCCTCGGGACTTGGGGGGCTCCTTTCTCCCTTTTTTTGAATGTGAGTGTCCATAGCAGGTATCTTGGGCCTGCGGCACCACTGTGTCCTGTGAGCAGGCAACTTGCTTCTTGAATCTCACAGGCTCTGAGGCAGAGAGGAGCTGGGTCCACAGGTGGATTGCACCTAGAGTCTCGCCCGGCCCTGATTTAGATGATTCGGATGCGGTCTGAGACATCTGAACTGAGAAGACTTAGGTGAGAGTCTGGATTTGAGTAGATGCTACAATGCACTGGGCCTTGCAGGGACCTTGGGATGGGAGAAGTGTGTCCCGCAGGTAAGAGACGCAGGTCTGGGGCAGGCTGACCAGTGACCACGAAGATGTCTGCATCCCAATCCCCCAAGTCTGTGACCACGTTACTTTACATGGCAAAAGGGATTTTACAGTTGTGATGCCATAGGACTTTGGGATGGGGAGAGCCCCCGGATTACCCCGGGGAATCCAGAGTAATCACAACGTCCCTAAAATCGGAAGAGGAAGGTTGAAGAAGAAGAAACAGAGATGCCAGCATCAGAGGGACTCAGCCTGGCACTGCTGCTGGCTTTGGAGATGGAGGAATGGGGCCGAGAGCCAAGAGATGTGGGTGACTTTCCGAAGCTGGAACAGGCAAGAAGAATGCGTCTTGCTGACGTCTTGATTTTGGCCCAGTGAGGTGCATTTGCTACACCGACCTCCAGAACTGTAGGTAATAAATCTGTGAAGCTTTAATTCATTACGCGTTTATTACATGAGCAATGGGGAAAACTACGGGGTCATTGAAGCTGGATTGTCAAAAGCTTTTACTGTGGGTTCTGACTGTCTGCCCCCCCCCCCCCCGGGCATTTGTCTCAAAAACGGATACACTGTGTCCTAAAATTCACAAGCAAGAGGAGATTCCTCTTTATAAACCATTTTTTGACCAACCAAGAGATTATCAGAAGGGGTTTTGAGTAGGTCGATGGCAGCCAGGGGCAGCAGCATTGCACGGCACACGGACAGTGCACGGGAGCCACTCGGGGTTGTGGGGCGCTGGACTGGCACCTGTCCGCCTGAGCCTGAGGGCTGCCTCGCTTAGAGACCCAGGAGCTAAAACACCAGGGGCCCAGCAGGAAACCAACATGGGTGACGGAAAACAAGCCCGCCAGTACGAGAAGCTACGGAAGCACAGATCCCATTGGCATGAGCCTCTTACGAATCTAATGAAGAAAACAGTCTTCTTAGGCTGAGAACAGATCTCTTCTTTCTTCCTTTCTTTTTTTAGCCTGACAGAGCATCAGTAGAAAACCATTTTACAAAGTTTGATTATAAAAGAGCAGAATGAATCTGTAGGATTAAACCTGAAAAGGCAAGTTAAGAAAACTAACACAGACATCTCAGAGCCTACGACATTTTTAAGTCATACGTGCTTCCGGAAATGAGTTTAATGCCGCTGCCAGTGCGCGGGGCACCTTTGAACAAGTGTGGCAGGGAGGATGGCCACAGGCTGTGGTGTAATGATGGAAAAGTCACAGATGAGAGACTGTGGAAACTGGAGAAAACTGTAGAGAGGAAGGATCTGCTTGTGAAATTCTTCGGGAGGGTCCCTGGGAAAGGCCCATAGCATAAGCCCCTCAAGGTCGTTCTTCTAGCCCAGGAGTCACAAACAAGCCTGGAGGTGGCATGTGTTTTTCTGCCCTGGACCGTGACAAGGCCCAAGGTGTATGCCTTGTGCCAGAGGACACGCACAACAAAACCTCCAGGAAAGCCTTATTGTACATAGTGTCATCGGCTTCGGCTTTCTGTTTAATTTTTGATTTTTTTTCCCCCAAATTAAGCTCTCGTAAAGCAAGATGAAAAAGCCAGACCCGTTCAATCCTTCTTATTAATTGGTCAGAAAGACAAAAAAAAAAAAGTGTAAAACGTTAGCTCTTAGAGGGACCTTGGGGATAATTCTCAGCCACCTTCTTATGCCTTAGGAAGCAGGACTGAGTGGCTCCGCTGAGTGCACGTTGTGAGCTGGTGGCTGACGCTGTCGCACCTGCTGGCTGAGGCTCTGGCCACTGCCTCCACTGCACGGAGAACTCTGGTTGGTCAAGATGGGGATTCGAAGTGAAGACGGGGTGGCCTCTCCAAAGGTGCTGCTGGCTTCCAATGCCTCCGAGAGAGCCACCCCGTGTTCCTCGGGGTGCCTGGGTGACAAGGCTGGGTGCTTTCACAGGACCCCGTGCTTCCCCTGTAAAAAGCTGGGGATCCAGAGAAGGGCAGGTGCCAGGCAAAGTCCAGGCCCCACCATGAAAGTCCAGCTGCCCAGCGCCTTAGAGCCTCGGCCTCCGCACATGGGAGGTGGGTGTTATGATAATGCCACCTCGGTGCTGCTGTAGAGGTCGAAACATCCGACGCAAGGAGCACCTCCCCAGGAGCACGGTCACTCTTAGGCCGTGAGCCCAGCATTGCTGCACGGCGGGGCCCAGACTGCAGGGAGCAAGCATTTTCCCACGTGAGGGAGGGAGGAGTCTCCGGCTTCTGTGCTGTTTCCAGGCTGGACCAGGGCCTATCACTAACGACTCCTTGGAGTCTGGCCCAGCTCTGTCTCTGGAGCCTCGTCCCAGGTCAGAGATGCCCACAGAACCAGCCCGGCCTCGAGGGACCGCGGGAGTGAACCTGTTGCCTCCTGTCTTTTCCAGACTCGTTCTGATTGGTGATCCCCAGACTGTGAGCTGCAGACGTTTCGGAGAGATTCCTGCATCCCCACCCTCTCCAGCAAGCAGCCAGCAGGCTTCCCACACGGTCCCCCGTCACTGTTCATGGATTTACTTGGGCACGCGTAGTGTCTCTGCACTGCCATGCCAGGCACTGAGAACGTAAAGACGACTGAGACGCAGAGTTTGGAGACAGGCACACACGTTTAACATGCGGTAGGACGTGCTGTGTGAAGCCTGGAGTTCAGTCTGCTCAGAGGAGGGAAGCCAGCAGGGGGAACGAGGCAGGGGGGCACGGAGCATCTGTGGAGACACCCGCTGAGGGATTCCTGCAGGGGGAGACGGCTTCGCCCAGCGAAGGGGGGACATGGGCAGGGCACGGGGCAGATATTCAGGCCAAGGGAGCAGAAAAAACATGAACTAACTTGAGAGGCAATCTTGCTTTACCAGAATTGGATGTATAAACTGTACCTTGACTGATTAAAATTTTATGATCTCCGCAAATATTAAAAAACAATGAGACGAATGTGCCCTTTCTTATCTTTCTTCATCCTGAGGAAGTCTGGGAGAGGGCGAATTCAAAAGCTGAGATAAAAGATGTCCCATACTGGCATCCAAGAATTTTGCTAAACGCGTTCACCAGCGAGCACACACCCACAGACGTGACTTCAGCACCCCTTTGAGGTGCCACTGTTAGGATAGTCTTTCCTGGTTAAAAACAAATGAAAACTAGAAACGCATGACTGTCCCTCAACAAGGCCGCTTGCCTTTCTGGCCTTTCACAATGATAGGAAATGCCCAGGTAGAAGCCTGACCCTCCTCGCAGCTTCTCAGTGCAGTTCAGCTTCAAAAATGCCGGTTCTGCTTGGGCCTGGGCCCCTTAGGGGAGACGACAGGGGCGCGTAGGCCCCCGTAGACCCGTGCTCGTGGTCCCTGTCCTGCTGGGTCTTCGGCCTCTGCGCTCACCCCTCCTAAAACCCACAGTGGCCACTGCGCCTTGATGACCACTTCCACGTCGTCACGGGCCTGCCGTGGGCCGTGACACCACACACCTGGTCTAACGCAGTGACTGGCTGACCCTCTTTCTATTACGAGTGCCACTGCTTAGAGAAACACTTGGCTCCTGACTCACAGTGGCTGGGAGTTTGTCAACCGGGGCCGGAGCCTCTGATCCAGGAGATTGAATGAGATTTCAGGAGAGACGACTGATGAGGTGGCACGTAGGCCTGACTCACCCCCAAGGAAACACACTCACACCCCAGCCCTTCGGAAGGGCAGATGCTGAAAAGACAGGAGGGACGGAACAAAGCACCCTCTGGGCAGTGGGGGAAAGAGAACCGAGATGTGCCTGTGGACCACAGGGCCGAGTTTGGGGAAGGGGGCCCAGCCCGGCAGGACACAGGCCCCGCCAGCCACTCCCCGTCTCTCTCCCTGAGGCCCCTGCCACCCAGGCATCCAGTTACCACCCGCCCCGTGCCCTCAGACTGGCTCTCCAAAAGGCGCTTTTGCTATCTCTGCTTGGGCTGGTGCAAGAGCCGATTGAGATGAAAGGTGCAGGAAGCTGCTTTTAGGACCAGAGGCACAACCAACCGGTCAATAAAGAATGTTCTTGACCGACTTCATTCCTTAAAGATACATGCGTACAGTTTGGGACCCCAACAGGAGCGATCGTTCTGGAAAGACGCCGGCTCCACCGGCTGGGGCACCTCACAGGGGCCGCTGTTCTGTGTTGGCGTCGGGAGCGGGGTGGACCGCTGCCTGGACACAGCTGTCTGCGCACTGTGTGGCGCTTCACTAAGGAACCAACAGGCCCCGGTGCAGGAGGCAACGGCTGAAGCTTTGTCTTCCTCCTTCCATTAGGGAAAATACTCGCCACGAGGTCAGAAGCAGGAGAAAGACTTCATACACAGACAGAGCATGGAGGCATTGGAATTAAAGTGGTTTATTTATTTTTATTTTTTATTTTTTTTACCAAAAAATAAAAAGATTAGGAGCCCAGCATTCAGAGGCGGTCCGTGAGCAAGTGTGCCCGGATCGGTGAGGCAGAGGAGCTCCCAGTGGCTATGTGGGGGCAGAAGCAGAGGACCAGGACCGGGGGGGGGGTTCATGACAGGAACCGTGAAGAGGCTCAGGTTGCTGCTGCCTCAGTGGGGTCGCCATGAGGAGCACATGCTGCGTCGAGGTCAGAAGTGACGGAACCAAGAGGCCAAGAGACCAGTTGGAGGCCGTGGCATGTGTTTAATGGGCGTTGACAGGTGGCGGGTGGAAAACAAGGGGCAGGTGCCACCAGCTCTGGGAAAGAAGGGTCTGTGGTGTGGACGCCCACTTTTCTGCTCCTTTTACTTTCACTACAGTTTCCTGTTTTATCCCAAAGTGAAACTCAGTTATCTCAAGCGGCCATTTTACGGCTGATTCTGACTGGTCCCACCATGTCGCATTTATCCCAAGTCATTACGCTTTACACGCAGACGGGGAATTGTGAAGAAGGCCCTACCTGTCACCCCGCACTGCCCCTCCTTTTCCTTCCAGTAACGGGTCCGCCTCCTCCCGTCCTCTCCCTTCCCCCATGCCACGGAATTCGGGAGGCACAGAGGGCTGAGCTGGTGACTGTGTCTGGGATCGAGGCCTGTGTGCAGTTTCGCTTCCTCCTTCTCCCCCTGGACAGGGACCTGCGCTTGGTGCTGAAGCCACATCCGTCCCTGCAGACCAGAAGAAAAGCATCCCGGAGGACGTGGGACAGTAAGAGAGAAAGGAGCTCAAGAACAGAGCTGCCCCACCCCTGGACCCCTGCCTCCTCTCGAGTGTTAGATGAAAGAGACGGAGACCTCTGTCCCCTGCGCGCCATGCATCAGCTTAGCCAGTGCCCCAGAGAGTGTGGCGGTCACTCACGCAAGGCCCCTTTGACATGAGATTGTAAGACAGCATCTGTGCCGCATTTGACCAGAATAAACGGCAAAGAGAGTCCTAACCCAGCCTGTGACCCTATGGATTCCCAGATTGAATATCAATGACTCTATCTTCCACTGTAGTATATTTGGGAGACAGGATCAGGAGTCTTTTGATGTTAAATCATTTGCCACAGATTTCAAAGGATGAAGACATGGTTCATTTTATGTGTCATCTTGACTGGCCATGGGCATGGGTGCCCAGTTTAAATGGTGTGTCCGGGAGGGTGTTTCCGGAGGAGAGTAATATTCGAATCAGTGGGCTCAGTAAGGCTGATGGCCTTCCCCAGTGTGGGTAGGCAGCAGCCGGCTCACTGAGGCCTGAACCAACAAAAACTAGAGGAAGAATCGGCCCCTTTTCCTGCCTCGCTGCTTGAACTGGGTCATCTCATCCCATTTCCTGTCGTCGGATGGGGGCTCACACCGTCAGCATGTCTGCGTCTCAGGATGTCAGACTCAGACCCAAATCCACCGTCAGCTCCTGTCGGGTCCCCTGCACATCTGGCTTGCAACCAGCAGGTCATGGGACCCCTCAGCCTCCATAACTGCGTGAGCCAATCCCTCTGAGGAAGCCGCTCTCTCTCTCTCCCCCTCCCTCCTACACGCACACGCACACACACGCACACGCACACACACGCACACGCACACACACGGGGCTGTGCAGGTCCACTTATATGTGGATTCTAAAACATAAATATACAGTTGGCACTCCATACCCCTGGGTTTCACACCGAGGGACCAACCAATCTCAGATGGCAAACACTGCTCGGGGGTCCTGGAACCAACCCCCATGGATGCTCAGGGATGACTGGGAAATCAGGTCTTACAAGAACTCTGATTGTGGGTGGTTGGTGCTCCTAACCCCTTGAATTGTTCAAAGATCAATAGATAGATAATCTAACTGTTCAAGACAGATAGATGGACAGTCTAATGTCTTATTGGCTGTTTGTCTGGAGAACCCTAATACTGTGAGAACATTTAAAAAACAAAAGAGTAGGTACTTTTACAAATGAATCATTTGAATAATTTTGCCTCCCAAAATTCTTTGACCCATTAAATAAAAAAAAAAAAAAAACTGGTACTTTTATTGACGTCTCTTTCTGCTTGTTCCACTGTCCAGGAAATCACTGAAGCTCAAAAACAATTATTTTGACTTTTTAAATGAGAGAATGGGAATCTTCCAACACATTTTTCTAGTAGAAAGAGATGATTCATTTCAGATTCTGTCTTTTAAGGTTATTTCTAGGTTTTATCTGCTTTCCACTACTTTAAGATCGTTTGAAAGCCCTGTGCCTACGCACCTCCTCGTCTTTCAGTAAGTGTCAGCATTCTGGAGTTTAACCCTCTCGTTTCGATTGGAAGAATCCCATCTCCATTGGATTTTCCATTATTCCCCTTTATTCACTAAAACGTAGCTATTTTCAGGTACAGATGACGGCGATTGCTTCCAAGCCATTTAGAATTTCTCTGTAAGTATTTTGCTAAAACAAACATATACAGAACCTACAGTGCTCCCCATTCCCCCCAGCCCTGTAGTTCTGTCAGGGGAAGAAACCAGGTTTGTCTGCTGTGACCCGTCCCGCTGGTGCCGGTCCATGCCGGGCTGGCCTCCGCGGCGGGTTTCTGTTTTTCGCGTGTCTGTGGTTAAAGGCTGGGCACATAGTTTTAAGCAGGGCACAAACAGATGGGGTTCACTACAGCCAGCTCCCATCCCTTCCTCTGAGAAGCATACCTTGAGACTGCTTCTGCAAGCTCGCTTTTGTGCTCCCTGCTCTTATCTCAAGGGCCGGCACTATTTTCCTCTGAGGACGTTAATAGGTGGTTCTATTTGCATTTCCCATTTGGATTTCAAGCTGATGTAATTACCGCACTTTCTGTTCATGATCTCTGCATGACCCACCCAGGCTGCATCTGGAGCTCCGAGCGTCCTGCATTCACTGGTCCGTGTTAACCCACTTACAGACCCACTTCAGACCGGGTCATTTCGGGAAGCCTGTCCAAGGTGAAAACACTACCTCGTTAAGAGGAGCAAATAAGATAAGGTAAACATTTCGCCTGCACTTCCCCCTCACCAGCGCTATTTCCACCTTCACGAAGCCGGCGTGTTTCCCACCAACAGCTTTGGTGGGAGATCCGGCGAAGTGTCCTGGGGGAAGCCTGCACTTTGGTGCTGGAGACCCAGCTGGACCGGGTCATCAGCGTTACCATGTGTGAAACTCCTCTGCAGAAAGAATTTAAGCAAAACTCTGGCGCCTCGCCTGGCTCACATCCGTGGGGCTGTACCTGGCAGTCCCTCGCGTGTCCCTCTGAGTCACTGAATTGTGTTTCTCTTCCTGAGAGGTGGTCCGAGCTAGCAACCTTCGCTGTGTCGTGTGCATCATGATACAACCTTGATAGATTTCTGGGTCAGTGTGGCTGAAAACCAGGCCCTGAACCATGGAGAATTCACTGTGGCAACCGCCGTCAAGCCAGGAGGCCTCTTCCGCTGGAAGGCTCGCCTTCCCTGGCATCTCTCACGTGCCTGGTTCGCCCTCCATTTCAAGCTTCTGCATCCACCACTTTACCATTCGTTCAATCAACACTTGAGTCCTACGGAGCGCTGAGGTGCTGCTACATGGCAGGTAGGAACGCCACATTCTACGCTGGAAGACCAAGCACAGGACACGTGCACACACGGCCAGCAGTGGCTCATGAGAAAGCTTAACATGGCAAAGGACCGACTGCCACACTGAATGCCAAAGCACCTGCGCCTCACTCTGATTCCACGAGCGATGAGCTGCTGTGATGTGTGTGGGCAAAGAGGGCTGAGCCCGCCCAGTAAGGGTGCAGGATGCCCAGGGTGGCCCCGTGGGCTGCACAAGGCAGTTTAGTGGGTGCCCTTGGGTGGGGGAGGAATCAAAAGTAATACAATGTCTGATCAGACACGTCCATCATGCAATCAGATTTTTCCTCATTACAAGGATCTAGTGAGTCGTAGAGAAGCTACGTCTCGGACCTGGAGGAGGTCTCAGAGATTAACCGAACTTTTCATCTAAGAGCTGAGGAAAGTGAGGCCCAGGGCCACACAGCTATTGGAGACAGAGGCTGGGGTACCCATCAGGACGATGAAAAGCCTGTAGCAGGGGGAAGGGGCCTGGTGCTGGACACAAACTCTCCTTAGCACTAACCAGCTGTACATGAGGGCGTTCAACCAACTGGCTGCAAATTGCCTCCATGCCACTCTACCTGGGAGAGACACACTCAAAAGTTTAGTCTTACACCGGCGGCAAGGTGATGGAGTACACATTTAAATCAGCTCAGAAGGAGCTTGTGTCTAATGATTCAATCAGGTGCAACCAGTAAGGTTATTATTTTGAACATGAGTTATGTCTTCACTTTCCCATTAAAAATAACTCTGGAAGAGCATAGATGTTCTTGTGTTCGGAGCGATTTGCGGCATAGCATTTACCAATGAAACCACGAAAATGAAGAATATAGCAGCGATCGTGTAGCTTACTTCTAAATAAACTGGAATTCATTATCTGTGATTTTCTCCGTGACTGAGCCGTGTTTATTTTCCCTCCGTGTTTCTGTGAGACACTCTGGGTGCCTCTGTGTTGAGGGATGCTATAAATAGTGTTTATTGCAAAAGATCTGTTTCCTGAAGCATAAAGCTCCCAGACGCTGTCCTTACACAGGCGTGCGTATAGATTGATCGGTGCTAAAACGTCCTTTCTGTCAGATACTGCGTCGTGGAGATGACACGGCACTGCCAGGCATCATGCTTCAGTGCCCCAGAGAAGTGGATGAAAAGAGAGGGGGCGCTGCCCTTGGACCCCTGAATAGCAACCTGTCAGACCTCCGCCGACAAAAGCTCTGTCTCCCGGAGGCCCTTTCCCTCTTCTGCGATGTCTGCTTTAACCACGAAGGCTGAAGGACCCCGCAAACAGCAGGAGTACTTTGAGCGCCATGGAAGCATGTGGCTAGCTCCTCCACACCCACCTTTTAGAAAGCTCTCCCGTGTACAAGATCATCGGGGAAGATGAGCTGTCACTCAGGCCACCCCCTGAGTGGCATCCCTTCTGTGCCCACTTCCATGCCAAACAGCAGGGGTGGAGGAGACCCACAGGCCACCCACTGCCGCCCGTGCCCTCACCCTGCCAGCTCTGCGTCTCAGTAGGAGGTGAGGGTGTGCCCGCGTGGCATCCGAAGAGCCCCCACCCCGCCACGTTCCGGTTAGGGGCCATGTAAAGGGGGCTTGTGACCTTCAGCGTCCACAGTGCTCAGCCGGCTGCGGGATGCCAGGCTCTCCAATCTCCACACAGCCCTCCTGGAGCCCAGTCCTTGCCTTGGGGCCATGGGGCACCCCTTTGCTGCAACAGTCCCAAGGGGCCAAGAACCCAAGAAAAATCCTCAGCTCCAGAAACATACACCTTAACCCCGATTTTCACAGGCTCCGCAGCTAAGGTGGGTGGTGGGGTGAAGAGCACTGAAGGTCGGGACACCTGCACCGTAGGTTGGACATGGTTCTGGGCGCTGCCTGGCATTCTCTTTGGAATGTTCCAGAACACTTACTAGGATGTGTGGATGCTTAGTGTCTCCGATAACCAAACAGATCCGGAAAACAGTGGTGTACTCAAATCTTACTCGTGTAAAACAACATGAAGGCGTGGGAAAAGATTGCCACGGGATGGGGAAATAGTAAAAGACGACGCTACAACACCCAGTCCAAGCCACAGGCCGAGAGATGCCTTTAGCGTCCTCGCAGCGTGGTTTTGTCACCTGCTGGCTTGCAGGGCCTGCTTCCTTTAATGTGCCTCGTAAGAATCGCCCTCTTGTGAGTGGAACACTGATAAGGGAAAGCAGATATTTACGCCCAGCATTAGTCCTCTTCCTTGGAAGTGTTTGCTCAGTTGGGTTGAAATACGGTTTTCTTGTTAAAGGAGAGAAAGAGAGGTTTTCTGCACATGGGCTGTGTCTGGTTTCGTCCTATATGCCCCTTCGTTGCTGTGGGTGGACTGAGTCACTTGTCACATGACATGGTAAGTGAAGGGCACACCTGTCAGTGGGATCAGGAGCCACAGGCAGAAGAGAGGCAGAGAGATTGCCGAGGCCGGCCGGGAGGGCAGCAGGGTCCCGGAGGGGCGAGGCCAGGTGGAGGGCTGGCGAACCTCTAGTCCTTCCTGGGAAGGGTGACACTTCTTTGTGTCCTTTCCATGGAGGAATCATCTTACTCAGAGAGGGAAGACGCAGAGGACAGGGCGGCTTCTCGGTAAACCACACCCGGCCTTGGCCCGGGTACACTGCTCCTGTAAAGCCGCGAGCACCTTCCCTGGCAGACCACGGTGGGAGACAGTGTGGGAGGACGGGGGCAAACCGGGCGACACCTGCGGGCTGACTGTGGCGCACTTACGGGATGCTGCGCCTCTCTTTCCTCAGGGTTACCTTGAGCTTGGAAGCCGTGGCGGTGGGTGGGGCAGGGCCACCCCAGTTCTCCCGAGGACCCAAGTATTCTTGGAGAATCTGAAAGGACCCGGATGTAGGCTGCCTTGGAGGGACTGCACACCAGCAAAACCCACCCCCAGCCCCGCATGGGGCACCTGCAGCCACAGCAGCACGGAGGGACAGCAGGACAGGACCGAACGACGCTTCCAGCCCAGGTGGTGTGGTCCCTTCTGCACCTCCCTAGAAATGTCGTCTACTACAGACATTCAACATATAAGAAATTCTGTGAACTTTACTATTTCTAAAAACATCACGCCAGCTTCGCCACTAAGTAAAACTTCCCCTCTGATGTGACTCAGACGCATTTTGCTCGATGGCTCCGCGTGCTTGAGGAACCGGGTTGCTCTTCCAGGGGACCTTGGTGGTGAGGACGCTTTTCCACGTGGCTGCTCCAGTGGAGCGCGTTTCTAAGAAACTCCCGCTTTCCTTGGAGTTCGACGAAGTCCTCAAAGTCTGGGAAGAAGGGATTTTTGCTCCAGAGTGACTTCTGAATCCTCGTCAAAACCGGCTTTTGATTTTGAGATCTCACTTGGCTCTATCCAGTCTCAAATATCTTGCCTTTTTTCTCTCTCCACCCAGTTCTTGTTATCTGATGCAAACTTCTGAGCGGCGTCCTTTCCATTTTGTCATCTTTCACTAACTATAAGTTTTCCCAAAGCGAGTGTGTCCTCTGATGCCACAAAAACATTCTTCTTTGTCATCATCATCAATTTCCCCCTTGCAGGGATCCGTTTCCCTGTCAGCTGAGGGCCCCGAAGCAGGCAGGGGCCTTCCCTGTCTGACGGAGTGGGTGCCTGTTGAACATCACACGTGTGGCTTCTGTCCTCTGGGTCCAGCATGGTGTCACATGGAACAACTGTTGGTTGATAACATTTTGGGAAACCGAAGATAGTTACTGCTGTTGTTGACATCGAAATTTGAAACGTCATGAAAAACGCTGAAGTGGAGCAAGTCACAGGAAAAGGAGAAATCAAGAACTTCCTTTAATGTTCAAAGGGGTGTTTAATAATTTACTCCCCAGCTGATCAACTCATCAGGACCGTTATGACTTCACACCCATTCGAGAAGCAGTTAGGGTCATAAATTATAAATAGAAATGATAAAATAAATGATTTCATTTTCCCCTCACAGTAAGATAGGGGCACACGGTGGCTACCAACAGATGCAAAATGAATCGACTTTGAAGCGCTCAGAGGCTCTTCCAGAACAGTCGGTTCACCTTCCCCTCACATGGCATTATACTAACTTCATCCTCTGTTCCTACTGCCCAAGCTAAGTAAAACAGGGTGATCTAAACACGCGCGCGTACTGCAGAAAACCTCCCTCGTGAAGCGTGACCACTGCGACGGGGTGTGTACGGGGTGGGGTCAGTCCCCGGCACCTCCCGCCTGTGGGGCCTGCTATGGGTTCCCCTCTGGAGTTGCTGACATGGAGACCTGTCACCGCACGATGGTTTCCCGGGAGCGGTTTTCTCGTCATGGTCAGAAAGTTGCACCCTATCATTTCTGACCTTCTGGGCTGTTTCAAGTCTAAACGTAATTATATGCTTGAAACCTGCTTTTCTTTGGTTTCTTCACTTGAAAATTTTGTTTCCCTGAATTTTTCTATTGTTTTCTAATTTATTGTTAGGTGTGCTTTTTTTCTTTTTCTTTTCTTTTCTTTTTCTTTTTTGCATGTGCCAGTGTATTGTCAGAACAGGCTAGCAAAGTGTATGTTTTCCTTACCTTGCCCTTTTGTCTTTGTGTGCCATGTGTCTTTTGTTCTGAATACAAATGATTTCTTCCCTACATCTTGTAATCCAATGAATACACTGAATTCGGTTATTCTGCCTCTCTGTAGGCAGCTATAGGCAGAGACTAGAATGAAGCATTCTGTTCCCAAGGACAGCCACAGCCAACACCACAGTCAAGCAGAACTTAAGCCAGACATGCAAACACTAGACATCCACTAATAATTCATGCAATGGTTACAGAAATTTTAAATGGTGGCAACTTCTAAGCAGTGCCTCAGAACTAATGGCACGTGGCCCCTGGGGGTGCCAGTCTGTCCTTAAAGGAAACGGATGGCTAAGAACGGGGCAGCAGCAATAGCCCGAGCCAACGGGAAGAGTGAAACAGGGTCCTTCACCAGGCTCCAGATTCCTGGCTTTCCTCACTGGTCCTTTGGGCACATCTCCTTCCGGAAACCTATGGCCCCTGAGACTTTCCAACTGGCTTCTCCCCGTGGGTTCCGAGATAACATAGGTCAACGACCAGATGCCTCCAGCTGCGCGGCTAAGGACAGCATCCATGGAAGGGAGACATTTTAGTCATTAAAAAGGTCTCTACCCCTTGTTTCCTTTGGTAATTTAAAATACCGGTTGGCCTCCTCTGCCATCCGGACATCTGAAGTGGCTTACCCGCCACATCTGCTCATTTTCACGTGGCACGTCCTGAGGCCTCAGTGCTAAGTTGCGCAACGTGGCTTCTGGGTCGTGAAGGCTGGTTTCAAACGGACACTGGTTGGCCGATGGTTACTGCTGGGCACCCAGGACATCCAGGGTCCAGTGGTCCCTGTGACCGAAGACCCATTCCTGTACGTGCAAAGTTTATGCTCGTCCGTTTCTGAGAATCCCAACAAAGCACAGTGACCCGGAAGCATGAAGCAGGCGGCGACAGCTGTGGCTTGTCACTTCTGACGGCCTGGGCGCAGGCTTGACTCCTGTCCGAGGCCACTTCACCCGCAGGCCTTCCGCCTCGTTTTTGTTGTGTTAGATTCCGTTGGTGCAGACCAATCTCACTCTGTCTCTGGACGCAGATGGGAGAGCCAGCGGTGATCCACACCAGCTGTGTAAACTGCATCTGCAGTCCCTTTTCTCTGCCTCCTGTGGGATGGCTGTCCTTGTCCCCTCCACCGAACTGCAGCCTTTCAGTGAGGGAGGAATCTGCTTCCCAGGGATGGGGTGAGCGTGTGCGTCTCACACATTTTCTAGAGCTCTCCAGCTTTTCATTGGGACAATTCTTTTCTCAAATATTCTCAGGTCCATCATCACATCTCAGGGTTATGAAACCACAAACTAACCAAACTTGTTCCCAATCCAAACCAGCTGTTTGCATCCGCCTCTTCTCAGTCAAACTGTGACTGTTTATGCGTGCGTAGCATGTGCCGCTGTGGAAAACAAACAAACAAACTCCGTTCGTAGAAGCTTAAGGTAGAAAGATCTCGATGCACAGCTGTAGCTATTCTGGTCTTTGCCACGGCTGTGTGAACTGTCACCTCTTAATATTCACCCCTCTCGGGAAGCGGCACCGTTGACCCAGTGAAGGTCTCAGTAAATCTTGGCTCTACTGCTGGAGTAGACTGACAGGCGCCTTTTTAAGGACGCTCACGTACCACTAACATTTCAGAAATCCCAGTAGTAGTTAGCTACCTAGGCCCGCTGGTCATGTTTACTGTGACGGGCTGTTTTGACATCTTAATCCACGGCCTTATCCACCTTTAAAAATCACAAAATGCATGCACTCTTTGTAAGTCTGAAGACTCATTCACTACACGATCGAATGTGAGGACTACGCCTTTGCTGTTCCTGGAGGGGCCGGCGGTGGTCCGGGCCGCTGGCCTCCTGGACGCGCACTGTGCACGCATGCGTGCGCCCTCTGTGCTCGCTCTCATCCGCCATGCTTCACTCAGAGCCCCACATTCAGAAATTCAGAAAGCAGAGGGAAGGGCGATGTCTGCACGGTGCGGACGATTTTGACAACTGAGAAGAGCTGAAACGATTTGGCTGCGTATTCCTCATCAGGCTGCGAACTTGCCGTGGCGGGCCTTGCATTCACTCTCCCTTGCACCTCCTTGCCGACTGCTGGCCTGGCTGGGCGTCCGACGAATTCAGTGACTGAAATTACTCACGTGAGGGGAGTCGGGCCCTTGGATTTCTCGGACACCTGGATGAATCCTGCCCTTTCCCCCAGTTCTGTTTCCATTCGAGTGTCAGAGAAAATCATGCACAAATAAAGACAGAAACCTCCCGCATTCGTACTCCACTCTAAGAAATAAAAGGATGGCAAGACTAACGGTTAACGACCTCCACTTTCCCCTGAAGGGGAATGAAATTCCCAAACTAATGGAGTCGCGCAGAGAACCGCATGAACAGCACTGTTTCCCACATGACAGAAGCCAGCCCGACCTCTGCAGGGATCTGGGCCCTGTGAGGATCGGGGCGGGGTGAGACGCACAGCCACAAGGGCTTGACCCTGCCAGCGTTCAGTTCACAGAGCCGTCTGAATGTGAGCAGCCCATAGAAGCAGTGACAGTACCCAGCCACGATGTGACGCCCAACACGACGCAGGAGATGATCCTGCCGTGATCCTGCCTAGTTCACAGTCCCTTCTGGTCGGAACATAAGCTCGGGCACCACTGAAAGCCACACCAGCAAAGCTGCCACCTCACAGTGGCTATGGACTCTGGTCCCCAGGGGTCTCCCTGGACCTTTATTGCTGCCCAGGTGTGCACGCCCCGTCCATGCTTCCACAGCAACGAGGTGGAAGTCGCGCCAGCCCGTCCCAAGCCCCCGGGCTTGCTGGACGTTGAGTCACACGTGCTGCCCCCTCCGCGGTTCAGCCATCACATTCCCGTCAGAGGCCGGCCTGGGCAGCCTGCGTGCCTCCCCCATGAAGAAAGGAGCAGGCGACCAGCCAGCCGATGGGCCTAAAGAGAATTCTCTTCACGTCACTGAGAGCCCAGAAATGAAGACGCTGGCGGCGACAGTAATTCATTCTCTACTGCGTTTCCTCTGGGCACACTTTGCATGCATCTTTTCAAACTTAAAAGTGGTTTTTGGTTTGGGGTTATTTATTTAGTTTTCACACTTGATAAATTGTTTTTTTTTTTCTTTCAAAAATGGTCCAAGAAGTGAAAGTGCTTAAAATGGAACACAGTGGCATGAATTAAGAGGCTAAGGAAGCAAATCGAAGACCTCTGTGGGTCAGCTGGAGAGGTGAGCCACACAGTGGAGGAGCTGGCTGGCGAGTCGGCCACAGGTGTGTCCCGGTGCAGACACCTCCAGCCTTTGAATCCCCAGCGGGGAGCAGCAGCACCCAGTTCTCCCATGGGCTGTACAACTGTAAACATGTCCTACGTCTGCTCTGCTGTGAAAACACTGGAAGGTTCCTGTTTAGAGCACGGCACTGTGACAACTTAGATCCTGAACGCGTGACCCACTCACAAAGTATTAAATAGCCACAGGTGACCGCTCTACGCTGGCCCCTGTCACGGCAGGAGTGCCCAGGGAGAGTGTAATCCAGGACAGCCCGTGACCCTCTGAGGATATTTCGCCCATGCAGCTCTTCGCAGCCCTGTCGCAGCCCTGCGCCCCTCGTCATCACGCCAGGCCCCCCCGTGCGACTCCGTCTGGAGAAGCCCCGAGCCCCTTGACAGGCCCACCTTCTCGGTCTCACGTTATTCTTTCTGCATCTTTGCATCTGGGAACTGGAAGAGGCAGGCTTTCCAGGTCAGAAGTGCCTCCTCATCTAACAGGTGGTTTGGGCTCACAGGTGATGCTCTCCCAGCTCTCAGGTTCTGCGATCGAGGCCCAGTCCCTGAGAACAACATCGTCCTGTGCACCAGGTCAAGTAAGGACAGAGCTGAAACCTAGTAGAGGGTGGGCCTGGTAAAGCCACTGTTCCCTGAAGAGGGACATGACACTTCAGGTGGGCCATGGCTCTGTGGGGCCCAGGACACTGAGACTTGCCGGACCTCCACTCCTCACACAAGGCACAGGTCACCTCTGTGCAGGCCTCGCAGGCCACCCGAGTCTCTTATTTAGTATCTTTCTGCTATGGACTGACTCTCTGTGTCCCCGTGAATTCATACACTGACACCTGACCCCCTAGTGTGGTGGTGTCAGGAGGTGGAGGAGGCGACGACGCCACGAGTGTGGAGCCCGCATGATGGGGTCAGTGCCCTTATAAGGAGACCCTGGAGAGCCCCCTTGTCCCCCTACCATGAGGGCACAGTGAGAAGACGGTTGTGTCTGAACCAGGAAACGGGTCTTGCCAGACGGCGAATCTGCATGATCCTGGGTGTCCAGCACCCAGAAGCGTGAGGAATAAGCGTCTGTTGTTGATAAGTCCCTGGTCTGTGGTGTCCTGGCATGACAGCCTCGACAGACCAAGACAACCTCCATGTGGATGTTTCTGATACTGAATTCAGTCTATGGGACACGATCAAATGTTCCTTCCTCTACAGAGACACCGTTACTTTCACGGGCGCTAAAAAGATGATGCTTTCTCTTCATGGCTACAGCACTCTGAAGAGAATCTAACTGCCGTGCTCCTTTCAGTATAATGGATCGTTTCTATGCCATCTTACCCCCATAGACAACGGCATTCTTAGGCATTCATCTATTTATTTTTTTAATTCCAGGCATTTAATATAGCTCTTGCTAGGTAATGCCCCATGAAGTTTTTGTCAGATGAATACAGCAATCACTGAGTGTTACTCTGTTCTTTTGACTCCCCTTTCACAGTGAGTGCTAGCCCCTGCAGCCTTCTTACCCCAGGTGGGGACTAGTTCCAAGTGCTGCTCCCGTGTCGGCCTTCTGTCCTCCACATAGCCCTGGGACTGAGGGTCTGTGATTGTCCTCAGTTTCCCTTTCTCCTTCTTCACCTAACACAAGCTCCTGGAGACAGTGGTTACATCACAGAGTAAAGATGACTTGATTCAGAGACGTGAAGAATGCAAGATTAAAACAGACCCTTTTGCGGCCCGTGCGACACTATTGTGGCAGACACATGTCACCAGACATTTGTCCAATCCCATAGGATGGATGGCTCTGGGAGCAACCCTGATGTAAACTATGGAGTCCGGGAGATGGTGACGTGTCCGTACAGACTCGTCACTGTAACAAAGGTGTCATCTCTTGGGCATGTTGACAGTGGGGAGTCCGTGTGCATAGGGACGGGAGGGCGTGTGGGAATCCCTGCACCTTCACTCGATTTTTCTGTAAACCTAAAACTGCTCTAAAAGACAGTCTATTAAGAAAATAGAACTTTGCAAACATCTGTGATGATAATGCGGGGTTTTGTGTTCTTACAAGACTCTCCAGAGATGGTTCTAAGACAAAATAAAAAGATGTTTACTAAAAACACAGTAATTTTCTGAACCGGGAGCATCCGCACAAAAGAAATAAAATGTAAGACAGGTACAGTTCCACAACAATGGAACAGTAACAAGAAAAGCAGGAACAATACTGTGAGTCTGGGATCCCCGACCTTAATCCGTGTCATTTCAGCCGTGTAACTGGTGCTGCCATCAGGATCATGCCAAGCTGGCGATTAGGAGCCTCAAGGCTGAATTTTCTTTACTTTAAAAATGTTCCTCTCTTCTTAAAAAGAGAAGCACTGCATTTGTGTCAGGAGAACAGGGCCAGTAGGGGATGAAATAGAACTTGGGGGAAAATTCTTTAAATCGTTTAAAAATAACACTTCCATGTTGATTCAGCACAGTGTTTTCACTTTGTGTTTCCAGCACTAGATAATTCGACTTGATCCTCAGTTTTGGAACTAGAGAGCAGAATTGCGCGCTCACTCCTAGACAGTTCTGTAATTTAAGTCCGGTATTCTATTTTCTGAGCTCACACCTGTTTGAAATTACTTACTACCACAGCACTTTACCTGTATTTCACGACCTCATTAAAATTTCACCTCTTCCAAGAAGGCTTTCTCAACTTCCACAACCGTTTTTCCAGCGTTTCTGCCGTATTCGTGCCATGCCACCTAAAATGCAGCTGGTCCTCCCACCCGGTAGATGGGCTGCTCGAAGGTAAGCTATTCGGTTATGGTCTCGGGCTCTTCAAGGTGAGGACTAATGAGCCTGGATCCCCACGATGCCTAGCACTTTGTCAGACATGGGACTTACTAGACACTTGTCTGTTTTTCTAGAAACAGCATCCAAAGAGTCGTGCAGTTTATTCAATGACCTATTTCCTATGCTCTCCACACCTCCTGGTGCCTCCCACACCAGGATCTTCTGTCTCCAAGTTTGCAGCAACCTCTGTTTCTGCGTACTCCCTTGGGCCGCAGGCTCGCTAGATGCCAGGCACCTTACAGCCCTTTGCATGTGCCGACTCACTAAATCCTCTCGACACCCCTAAGATATATTATTCCTTGCCACATTAGAGATGAACAAACCGAGGCACAGGCAGGGCGGCCAGTTCCCCGAGCCCACTGAGCTGGTGAGCGGAGACAGAACTCAGGGACCACGGACCTCTGCAGTGCAGAGCACAGCAGCCTCTGCCAGGGGCTCTGTTTCCACGTGTTTGCCGTGGGCCATTTGTCTCTGTTGTGCATTTCACGGGGGGTGCACACCCACTGCACGGCGTCTGGCCCCGGTTCCGAGCTCTGTAACCTGCATGGTCCTGCCCATCTCTTCATTCCCCTAAAGCTGGGTTCAGACTGAGCACGCGATTCTGCTCTCTCAGGGGGTGTGACCCGTAACGGGGACACACGTACGATTTTGTTATCACGATGATTACGGGATGACGCCAGAACAAGGACACCGTTTTTCACATTTATTCTCGTTTTACATCAAAGATAGTGCGTTTGCACGTGTGCTGCTCTAGCTGTTTAATAACTATTTGCTGATTAGACCACTGGATGGTCACAGAAGTAGATCCTGATTAAACAACAGCACACTGTAAGACAAATGCTATCATTTTTGAGCATTATCTTCTCTTTAGAAGAAACAGACTTCAATTTGGAAGGCTACCATAATGAAATGGGATGTTTTCTTTTTCAGTGACCAAATTTGACTTGAATATCAGACAGCCTGAGGCCTGAGCGGATGATGCGAGGGCTGTGAGCGCCCCACGCCCTGAGTAACAGATGCTCCATCTTCCTGCTGCTCTGATCGACCCAGTGGCCTCCCGATGTCCAGCGGAGGCGTCGCAGCGCCTGGATCCCTGCGCTCCGTAAGCGAGGTGGTCAGATCAGGGCCCGTTTCTGACAAAGGCTGGTGCAAGTTCTTCGCGAGAAGCTGCAGAGCCCTCTCAAGCAGGCGGCCCACCCGGCTCCCGAGGCAACTTGCGGCCCGGGTCCCACCGCGGCCCGGGTCCCACCACGGCCCGTGCACCCTCCACCTCGCTCATCCTCGTTTGCCTGTTTTCTGCTTCAATCAGAGCTACACCCTGCTGTCATGGCCCAGGGGCATTACAGTTTTTCCAAACTTTCCAGAAGGTTCCAAATGCGCTTAAAGAAAGCAGCCACTGCGCTTCCTGCTAGTTGGCCTTCGCCTGGGGTGTCGGTGCTAGAGCTGCAGTCATTGAGTCACACTCACTGATCAGAGGAGGTTCCTGCAAGGAGGAGGCTGTGGACGCCCCATGCCCCCCTCCTGGAAGAAGCCTCAGGTCAAATGCACATGTGGACGCTGGGGGCACCTCAAAGCGCACTGACTGTTTCTCACAACGTGTCATCTCCTCAGAAATCCCACACCGGGCACATGTGCGGCGCCACTCACTTGTTCTTCCAAGTTCCTCCAAGGCTGCGGCGGGAGGTGGGGTCGCAGTGGGAGCAAGTGGGCACCGCGGACTGAAGCCGTCTACACTCTGATATCACCGCGCCCCAAGCAGCTTCCAGGGCTGTGGCCACAGGTCTTCTCAGTACCTGATGAGGGCTCTGCTCTCTGCCATCCTCCTGGACGCAGCACTTCGAACACGGCCGTGTGGGAGGACGCCCAGGGTCTGTGTCTGAATAGCAGCCCAACTGTAACTGAGGTCACTGGTCACAGCCCACGGCCAGGCCCACCAGCCCTGAAGGGACCACATTGCTCTGACCTGGGCTTCGGTCTCGAAATCCTCAGCGTGAAATCCAGAATGGACCATGGACAGCGATGGGAAGTGGACCTGCGATGCCTGAGCACTTCTGTTTCTGACTCGGAAAACATATGCTGAGCCCTGATAACAACCATTCTGCCCTGTGCGAAAGAGAAAGAACTGCCATGCTCCGGGTGAGAGTGGGGCCGGATGTCACACTGCCTTGCTGGTGGCCTCCCGGGGAGGAAGGAGAAGGGTCTGCACGGCGGTGGGTGACATGCTGACTCTGAAGCAGGATGGACAGTCTTCCCAGTGTGGCCATAACCAAGTGCCCTGGTCTGTGTGGCTTAAACAAGTGCATTTCCCACCGTCCGCGGGCTGGAAATCTGAGATCAAGGCATCGGCGGGGCTATCCTTCCGAAGCCTCTCTCCTTGGCGTGTGGGTGGCATCTTCTCCCTGTGTCCTCACATGGTCGTCCCTCTGTCCACATCTTCATCCTATTCTTCTCTCCTTATAAGGACAGCAGTCATGTGGGGCTAGGGCCCACCAAATAATTACAATGGTGACCTCGTTTGACCTCTGTCCCCTCTTTAAAGACTCTCTATCCAAATATAGCCACAATCTGAGGTCCTCGGGGGACTGTGTGCCCGAGTCTCCTCTCCGAGTCTTCAGGAAACAGTATTCAGTTGAAGAGTTGGGGGATCTCTGCTAGCCCTTCGCTGTCACTTAAACATTTTCTGTGGGTCTTTGCAGATTGATTTACTGGGTGACGAGCAGCTTGATGGCTGCTCTTTATTGCTTCTCCCCTAGTTCACAGCACAGGGCCGGACACATATACTGGGTTCTCACCAAACACTTGGGATTCAAAAGCTAATCATTCTAATCTGGGCACACTGCCGTTCTCTAAGTTTTCTGAGAACTTAATCTGTGCTCTGGCTTCTCTTGAACTAGTTAAGTGTGGAACAGCTGAATGAAGCTGAAGTCTGAAAAATATTTAAATGTGGAAAAAGCATATAAAGAAGGTTTATTGAATGACTTAATGTGTTCAGTTAATTATACTTGTCTTTTTCTAACTGACCTGTGCCTCCGCATTGAAATCCCAGAGCCAAAGCAAGCCGAGAAAGAAGAACAAATGAGAGGTCTAACACTGCCTGACATCAAACTATGCTACAAGGCTATAGTATTGAAACAGCATGACGCTGGCACAAAAACAGACACACAGATCAGTGGAACACAATGAGAGCCCAGAAATAAACCCACACCTATATGGTCAATTAATCTATGACCAAGGAGGCAAAAATATTCAATGGAGTAAAGGCAGTCTCTTCAATAAATGGTGCTGGGAAAATTGAACAGATCTATGCAAAAATAAATAAAGAAAGAAAGAAAGAAAAAAGAAAAGAAACTAGAGCACTTTCTTACACCATATACAACAATAGACTCAAAATGGATTAAAGTCTTTGATGTAAGACCAGAAACCATAAAACTCCTAGAAGAAAACATAAGCCGTAAACTTTTGGACATCTGGCTAAGAAATAGTTTTTAGATATGATTCCTCAGGCGAGGTCAACAAAAGCAAAAATAAACAAATAAGACAAACTAAAACGTTTTTATACGGCAAAGGAAACGATCAACAAAACGAAAAACCAATCTACCGAAGATATTTGATAAGAGCTCACTATCCAAAAATATACAAAGAACTCATACAACTCAACACCAAAAGCAAGCAGTCTGATTAAAAGGTGGGCAGAGGACCTGAACAGACATTTCTCCAAAGAGGACATACGCAGGGCCAACAGACATATGTAAAGGTGCCCAACATCACTAATCATCAGGGAAATGCAAACCAAAACCACAATGAAAATATCGTCTCAAAAAAAGAGAAGTGTTGACAAGAACATGAAGGAAAGAGGGAACCCCCATGCATTGTCGGTGGGATTACAAATTTGTGTTGACACTATGGAAAACAGGATGGAGGTTCCTCAAAAACCTAAAGATAGAATTACCACATGAGCCAGCAATTCTACTTCTGGGTACCTATCTGAAGAAAACAGAAACACTAAGTCAGAAAAATACGTGCATGCCTATCTTCTCTGCAGCATTATTCACAGCAGCCAAGAGACAGAAATGACCTGTGTCCATCAACAGACGAATGGAGAAAGGCGTGACATATAGAAAGAATGGAACATTACTCAGCCATAAAAAAGAATCAAATCTTAGCATTCGTGACAACATGAGTGGACCTGGAGAGTACTATGGTGAGCAGCCTGCCTACTCAATGTGATACCTGGCTCTGTGCACTGAACACGTGCAAGTCATTTAAAATTCTTTAAAACTACAATTTTTAGTGACCGTATACTATTTTGTTTTCATAATGGCCATTCTCTGAGTCGTATGAAGAGTGCTGTATAGCCACAATGACCATCGCGCCACATAGCTCCTCACGGATAAGCCGTGTTATACACTGGAGTATGTCCCCAGGCATGGGGTTATCCGGACAAGGTCATGGAGGTGCTACATCTATTAAAAACTGAGACTCTCTTCCTGAGAATTCTGTAGCAATTTCTCCTCTGACAGGGAATGAGTGAGATTATCTATCAGAAAGTCTAGTGGAAATGAGAGTTTTATTAAAAAGAAAAAGAAAAAAAAATGTTACAAATTCGGGGAAAAAAAAAAAACCCTTAAAATTTTAAGAATTTGAATTTCTCTTCATTACCAACATCGTTGAGGGGTTTTTCCTTTATTTTCCAATCCCCGATTTCTTGTCCTATGAGTAACACTTGGGGACTTTCCCTGTAGGAAATAACACTAGAGACCAGAGGGGCAAGTGGTGCTCTTGTGATGTTGTTACTGATCCTGATTAGAAATCAAGTTCATTAGTATCTTGCTTCTATTTTTTTCCATGGATTATCTTAGAAAGTACTTTTCTCTTCTTGACATAGTTCAATGTTTCTTGATTTTTCAAATTGTTACTTTTAGTGCTTCTGGTTTCCACGTATTCCATTAATTCCACTTCAATTTATTTCCACATATGGTATGAACTGTGGTTCTTAATGGATCCCCCAACTAAGTGTGTAAATCTTGCAACACCATTTATTGAATTAATTATCTTTCTTTGTAACCCACTGAGCTCTTCTCTGTTAGCGGTCGCTCTGGGAAAGCCGGTCTTCTCTAATGACTACAGTATTCACTTTCTGCCAGGACCTCGGGGTTGTATTTCCTGTAGAGCTAGCGGAGCTGGTCCTCCCCTACTTCTCGCTCACAGTTTTCTATTTTCTCTTTCATTAGTCTGTCTTGGAAACTTGTGTTTCTCCTGTGAGTCACTCACTGGCTTATCAGGACACGGCCCTGCCATCTGACTAACAATAGATGAGAAAACTCTGACAGACGCCACTAGGACCTGGGGAAACATAAGGTGGTCCCTAGGCAGAGGGGACCACCCTGGACTGTCAGAGAGGCCTGGGCCACGGCCACAGAGGGGAGTGAAACTGCCACCGGGCCCACCTGCTCTGCTTGTGTCCTGATTCTGAGTGCCATGGCCATGGGGTCTCCACCTGACGTTTCGTGTGTCTTGCAGATTTCCTGGCTTCTGTGTCAGAATAGTCATGCTCTGGTGTCCTGTCATGTTCCCCAAACTTGATTAATCATGGCTGGGCTGCCTCCCGCATCCCGTCCAGCACCATCCGGTAGAGTGTCCTATAACCTGCGCTGTCCTGCACAGAAGCGACTGGCCATAGAGCACTTGAAATACAGCTAAAACAACTGAGCAACTGAATTTTACTTACTGTTTTTTTGTTGTTTAAATTTAGCTGGTCACATGACATGTTAAGAAGTCGATCCCTATCCAACCACACCACGTAGTTCCTATAGAGAGCCACGGACGCATAATGACTTTACAGGCATACATGGGGCACTCACCGGAGCAGACGACACAGAAGAGATCCCTTGTGTCCAGACTGACACTCAGGCACAATGACACAATCTGTCTGCAGCAAGGCCCGCGGAGCCCAGCCCACAATTCCAACCTATCCCGTCCACGTCTTCCCCGACTCAGAGACGAGGCTGCCAGACGGGGGACTGCGGGAGCCTGCTGGGCCCGCCTGGGCAGCCGGTGAGCACTGTGCACCTGTTACCAGCCCATTCTGCCTGCTGCCGCGGGCCGTGTGGCCGAAGACTAAGCTGGCCACCCCGCCACACCGAGAGCTGGCCACTGCTCCCCGTGCACCCTGCACCAGAGGTGCTGGCCTCCCGGAGAGTGGTGACAAGGGCCTGCAGGGCTCAGGCTGCCCCGACCCACAGCCCAGGCAGAGTCCTCGCTGCGGGGCGGGCCTACTTGTGCGGGCCCCACAGGCCCCCAACAGCAGACGGCCTGTGCGGGTGTGTGGGAACCACATGGTGGCACCTTTGGGTCATGCAGCCCTGGGTGACCGCTGCCCCACCCCGTCCATGGCGCCCCTGTGCAGGGCACAAGCTGACCTGCCGCCTCAGCCGCTTTCTCCACCACCTGCATCGGCTCCGTGGCTCAGCACACAGTGCCATCGAAGACAGGGACTTTCCTCGTGGAGATTCTGCCACCTGCGGATTCGTGTCTGCTCATTCACACGTCCTGGCAGGCACTGGGGCGGCTGGGAATGGGGGTGGGGGCACGGTCTCACAGTTCATGGAAAATGTCAAAGCTCAGGGACACCGAGACAGGAGTGGTGGCCGCGCACGGTTGGGCCATGTCCCTGCGCCCCAGCTTCGCTGGGGAGGACCGCGTCACTGCTGGCCCTGCTGCGCGCACTTTGTGTCCCAGGGAGAAGCGGGGACCTAGGCCTTGGCCTCTGCCCGCTCTGCCCCTGGCGCACGCTGAGCGCGGGCCACGGTCCCTGAGTCCAGGGCTGGCCAGCAGGAGGCGCCTTTTCTCCAGGGTTTCCGGGTTCAGAGGCGCTCGCTCTCCAACACCCAGGACCAGAACATTTTGCCGAAACAAAAGCTGCTGTATTTCACCTTCCCACGGACAGCTCCCTTTTGTTGCTCATTCACTGCCCTCCTGTTTCTCTGCCACATAAACAGGTCGACTCTGTTGGTAAATTGACTGCTTGGAAGAAACAGCACTTCAGAAATGCAGATTTATCTTATTTTATCATCACTTTATGTATGCCTCATCGTAGTGGTCCCCAGGATTTAGGAATTAATTTTGGCATAGAGTTTTAGAAAAAGTAATTAAAAGGAACAAGAAGACACTCTGATGATGTAAATTTATAACCTTTTTTTTGCTATTATCATGAGCAACCGTGTGCAGAGTGTTTTCTGTTTAGTTCCCCTTGAAACATCTTTAAATAAATAGAGAAGGGTGGCCTTGAATTTGCCTCCCATGTCGTTGTGACTTGAAGCAGGTTTGTTTATGGAATACGACCAATTTAAGCCTCTTAAACTTGACATATAACCAAATTAGTACTGTTTCCCACTTTTTAGCATGGGATTTTCCCCATCCAGCTGTGAGAGAATCTCTTTGGGGAAGCGAGAACAAAAATGCAGCATTAAATAATTTGGGAGCCTATGCGTGTGTCTGAAAACATTCTCTGGCGCTGGAGTGCCCTGACTCTGCTTGTGCAATGTGCCCCGACCCAGCGTGGCAGGAGGGCCTGAGTGTAGTGGCCTGCCCACCCTTCTGCAGGTGCCCTGCACCCCCACAGAGGGGGCTGGCCGCAACCACACCAAGCAGGAGAAGCCCGAGCCAAAGATGCATGACGAGGCCACAGGAGGGAGTGGGGAGCTGGTGCAATCGGTGGGATGCTGCGGGAGCAGGCGCGGGTCCAGAACAGTGGCTTCTTAAGGCAGAAGCCACTGCTGGTGACTCACTTCCTTGGCCAGCAAGGACGCGCAGTCATGCTCGGTGACTCACTCCGCAGCGACAGTGGCAGCAGACATGCCCGCACCCACCTCCAGTGCCACACAGGCCTTCCCACCGGAGCTGGCTCAAGTCCCCATCCTTGGAGATGCTGCCGCGCCCATCTTCTGCACCCCATCGCGTGTCCCCAGAGCTGGACTGCCGCTTCAGTAAGAAGCACATGGGATGTTGATGTTACAGCCCTGATTTCAGGCTCCGGCTTTGGGTTTCGGGCCAGGAGAAGGTGACGGCTGCGTGAGCGGCCCCTCGGCCGGTCCCCTCGTCGGCAGGAGTGGGTAACAGGAGACAAGCTCTGTGTGGTCAGGGAAAACCCCGTCCTAGGGCGCCTTATAGACGTGAAGCCGTCCCACCGCTAACGACAGCTAGGGACCGGCGGCCCGGTGGGAGGATCTAGCGGGGTCTGGGAGCGACCTGAGGGCCTTAGAGCCTCAGACCCTCACTGGTCTACTGGCCACGCACAGAGAAATGCTGCCAATGAGAGACAATTCACTGGTCACAAAGGAAGCCTACACAGGAAGACAAGCTGTCGTTGGCTTTTATAGTTTCTTAGTTTCCAAGGTCACTTCTTCGGGACCATGAGCCTGGGTGGCTGTGCTACTCGCATTCCCGGCTGGACATGGGACCAGCTCTTATCTTTCGGTTATTATAATTCCACTGGGGACGCTGTCAGGGTGCCACTGGCATCCAAAAGCTGTTCTCAGTCCCCAAACACGCAGCTGTGAAAAGATGGCGGTTCATGCAGAGGGTCTTCAATCTATTCCCAGATGGGTTGGCTTCCTAATTCTGGACACAGTAGCAGTACACGTCACCTGGGTAGCACATGCTTGTATCTTACGTGTGCGTCAGGTACCGACTTTCCATCGTAGCTGCAGGGCACAGAGAGGAGCACTGGTGTGGCTTCGTGTGCCACTGACAGAGCCACTGCCGTGGCTCCACGACATTTGAATCTTCCTCCTCCTGTGGGCCCCGGATCCACTGTTCATGAGGGAGGTTTTTCCAAAACGAAGAACTGATCGTGTCTCCTATGCCCACCTATGCGCGGGATGTTTTTATTTAAGACCGTGACGTGCCGGGGGCCCTGCAGACCAGGAGAGCACATGCCATGCTCGGCACTGTGACCCGGGCCCAGCCTGGCCAGGTCGCTGCTGACAGGCAGGCATCCCACAGCACACAAGGACCCTACCCGGCTGAGGAGACAAGGCCCAGCGTAAACAGAAGTGCCCTGGCACCTGCCAAAGCAAGTGCACTCACGAATCTAACTGCGGGTGTCACAACCACCCGCAGGCCTTCGTCTGTGAAGGATGGAGGGCGTTACACACACGACCTGCTTACTTCGTGTGTGTGACAGACGATGGGACACAGGGAGGGACACCATGCCTTCCACTCTTCTCATCTGAAAGGCTCCCAGGTTCTGCACAAGGGCGGCAAACACAGGGTACCACAGGAGTCCGTGACGCATGCAGGTGCGGGGGTGTGGCCATCACGCCCACACACAACCTGAGGAGAGAAAGTGGCACGGACCCCAGGGTTCCGGGGGCTTCGCTCCCTCTGTCCTGCGCCGTGAGCAGGGTTTGCCTGGCCATTCAGGTGGTGGGTCCCAGAAGACCCTTTGTGTTTCCACAGGAGAAACCCACTTCACACTGGATTAACCGCGCGTCTTCATGCGTGGAACCTGAGGGATGGCGAGGTGGGTCCCCAGGTGCTAGGGGCTGATGGGCCTCTACTCTCCAGTCCTGGATCCTTTCTTGCATGTCAACTACGGCTGCCCCAGTTTGAATTAGCTTCACAGATCAGCCCTGTAGCTCACAGAGACTCAGGACAAGACTTGAGGGGTGATGGGGACCTGGTGCTCTCTGAGGTGGGGGCATCTGTGCCTTCAGCTGCTTCTGGTCCTAGGCATTTGAGCACCTGCCAGGCATGCGGGCCTAGATGTCTCGCTGCTTTTAGTGACTGCGAGCGCCACAGCAGAGGACTTGAGACTGGTCCCTGCCCTTTCCACTTGCTGCCTCTTGGAGAGCCCGGCTCAAAGGAGAATTTCAGGACACGGAAAGGCGAGATGAATAAAGGCCTCGCTTGGTTCCTTCACCCAGGACTGCACCGCGGGGCTGTCTGGGATTAGGCCAGGTCTCCTGCCAGCCTCCCACCTGAGGGGCGGCCCCACACGCACCAGGAGGAAAGATGGCACAGACCTCTGAGTGGGAGCTGAAGGGGCCTCAGAGCATCTGTGTCCCAGAGACTTTTACTGTGCAGGGGGATTGCTGCAGTTTTTAATTTGTCTGTATGGAAACATTTCTAACTTAAAATGTTATACCTTCACACCGTGCACTTATGTACATCTTCCAGCTTATACTTTGTGTCCTGCCTCACGCTGGGAGTTGCTCATGTTTTTAAGAGAACTGTGCCTCCGGTACCCCATCCTGGCAGCTAAGGGAGTGAAACCACGACCTCCTGCTTGCTGAGGACACACGCCGTGCCCAGTGGGGAGGCACCCCTTGCTGTTCTGGTAACATCAGCTGCCGCCCATGAAAAGCCACGACATATGAAAAAGAGTCACAGATTTGGCCCAACCATTTAATTAATTGGGAGTGGATGACAAGGCTTTTTTCTTCATAAACCTTCATCGATCCTCTTAAAATGGCGCTGACACCAAGTGGCAGTGATTCAGACTGACAGCAGGTAAGGCTGTGGTTCAGGCCAAGGTTTCGGAAAGCATCCAGGCCGTAATCAGCATCGTTCTGCTGGTACTGAATGACCCACACACGTAACAACAATAAGCAAGTCCAGGGGTGCCTTTTACTGGGGGATTAAAATAAAGAGTATACACTCTTCAAAACGCTTTCCCCAGGCTCAGCCCTGGATGCTTCAGACCAGAGTCTGAGAGAGGAAGATTAGAATAGATTTGGGGAAAACCCAACCGAACTGAGCCCCCAGTGAGAGGGGACAGAAGCAGCGCCTTTCCCGCCAGCACCCTCCTGAGTCCTGGCTGCCCTGGTCTGTCTGGAGAGGCTGCTGACTGCCCAGCGGTGCCGCGGTGGGGACCGGGCATGGCGGTGATCCACGCCTCCTGAGCCAGGCTCAGGGAAGTCCTGGGGTGTCTGGTGTCCCCCTCCTGCCTCCACCCCCAACCCCAAGATGTTTTCTGCAATATTTTAAGCCAAATCTAAGACTTCACGAGAAGCTTTTAGAAAATGTCACCGCACATCACTGATATACTTGACAGCGTTTCTTAGTATTCTCTAATACTGCGACTGTGACAGGAAGTCCCCACGCCCCCATCACTCGGTTTCAACATTATAAACACGATGCCGATCTGTTTCACCTCAAAATCACACACGATCCTTTTTTCTTTCCCCAGGATTATTTTGAAGGAAATCTCAAACTTTCTATCATTTACCTGCAAACACCCTAGTCTGTGCCTCTGCCAAATAGGCCCTCTCTCAAAATGAACCACAGTATCATGATCAAGAATAATGATACTTAGTGATAACTCAATTCTGCTAAATACATGTACATATAAACACATAAATCAACTGGAAATATATGGGTATGTGTGTGGGTTTAGGCATATGTTTATAGCTTGTTATACCAGATTCCAAAACGTTCTAAACATTACATTGGTTGACAGGGGTCTTGAGTTTTTAATCTGCAGATTCTCCTTTTATTTATTTTTTTTTAACTTGCTATTAGCCAGATTCCTTATCCTGTAGCATTTCCCCAGCCCAGACTGTGGAGATTGCACTCCTGTGAGCCCTTCTCTCTCTCCCCTGCTGGGTCCCTGGTTCATCCCTGTAATCCGGCATAGAGGGCACATCTGTGCTGTCCGGTGGAAACATGAGCTGGTGCACTTCCTGTCTCTAAAATGATCCTTACTTCACGTTAATACTTTTATACTCCAAAATTTGCATTGACAAAATCGTGTTTGGGAAGGCCTCTGATGTCAGAAATGATTTTCAGACTAGTGGATGTTCTTAGTCAATTGTTCAATGATGAGAATCACCAAGGCTGTGATTTCATCTCCTCGATAACGTAAGTGTAACACAAGGTCATCTCAGACCACCTCATGACTTAATATTGCCTTCGGAGTCTTGGGCATACAGTTTTACTTATTGTTTTATTCGAATGGGTAGAAAACAGTCCCAATTACTGTACTCTACAGCAGAGGCGCACTTAATGCATAAACGTTTCCACAAAGTAAAATCAAAATGACATGGCAATGCTGTGGCGGCTAAGGTGTCGCAGAAGGTTGAATACAGAAGAGCCGTGGAAGAACTAAAGCATCATACAGCAGTGACCGTGATCGAGCTGAAGCTGAAAGACTACGTACCCTAAGTATGGTATCATACTTCTATCCCAAATGGCAGTTTCTGAATAGCAAAACCTACTTTGACATACTAAGTCATATTAATTTGAATTTCAGGGTTTGAAATCGTATATTTATGCATAAATTTATGTGTTTCTGTTTTATTAGATTTATAAGCACAGAGTATTTATAGGTAGCTTAGAGTTTGTACAAATTATACAGATTGTTTGAATTGACACTGAGTCCGTGAGAACTCTCATGCGAGTGATACAGCCCAGCTTTGGGAAATAATAAACGAGGGAACTCATTTCCAGTATGCTCAGTTGAACTCTGTAGCTGCATTTTCAAAAATGCCGAGGTTTCCAGAAGAACAATCTAGTTTCAGTAAGAACTTTCGACACCATAATTGTCCATTTATCTGTCCAACAGGCATTAACTGAGACATGACCAAGTGCTGGAAGCCCATCTGAGGCTGGAGGCGCGAGCAACCGCTAAGAAGGCGTTAGTGAGTCGAGGTGTTCACTGTGTCAGGGATACATGTGTACCTGGAGGACAGCCTGGATTCGAAAGGTAAGTGGCTGCCCGGAAGGTGCCCGCTGAGGGGGTGTGCTCTGAACACGCGAGCACAGCCAGGAGCAAAGGCAGCACCAGTGACTCTGGCAAGCAGAAGTACGAGTACGTTTGGGAGTGAATCTCCATTCTCTCCCCCGAAAGCCCTGCAGAGGAGAGAGCAGAAAGCTGCTTAGGTCCTTGGGAAATTACATTAACTCCAAAATATTAAAAGGCTGAACTAAAATAGAAGGTGCTAGAATTAGATTCAAATAATAACTGCTCAGTAGAAGGGGACTTTTTAAATTACTAATACATAATTAAGCATGAAGTTGGTTCTTTCTAGATGTCACCAGCATTAGAATCAGTCAAGTCTCAAAACTGTTGGAAGATGTCAGTGGCCTGGGTTCCGACGAAATGGAATTAGTTAGCCATTTGCACACTCATCACCCTGGCATTATGAAGAGCGTCTGCATCAAGTATGAAGCTGCGGTGTGGGTGACCGTCCCTGGTCTACAGTATCCACACGCGGGGAAGCAATGCAGCCACTGTCCTCAGCAAGACGTGCTGATGGCACTCGTACTCAAAATATCCCAACATCGGGAATTTCAAGACACAGTCCCCAAACAGGTGTAGCAGCACGGGAAACAACCTCCCTGCGATCATCTCCATTTGGAGGTGAACCAGTCTTCAGCACTGTGGAAAGGGCATCTGGCCCGTCCTGCTAAGCCCAGGCTTCCTCACACGTTTAGACCATGGACTTCCACTATTGTTTCAATTATGACTTTTAACCCCCCATCTTTAGGAAATGCATACTGTGATGTCTTAAGAGCTGCACTGATGAAACACTACCGGCTATATTTCAATGGTTTAACATAAAAATGTTTCTGAGTTCATTTCTCTTTCTTGAAGTATATTCGCCATATAATGCATGCACACATCTTCATAGTGCGACATGGTTTCTGGGCGGGTCTGAGAGCGTGTTTCTGGGAAAGATCAGCATGTGCGTCAGGAGACTGAGAAAAGAGAGTCTCCCTCACCAGTGTCAGTGGGCACCATTGAATCCAGTGAGGGCTGATGGGACAGAAAGCAGAGAGTGGCAAATCCATCTCCTGCCCTTGGACACTGGGGTCCCGGTTCTTAGAACTTTGGGATTGAACCGAATTATACCCCTGGCTTTCCTGTTCTCCACTTGCAGATGTCAGATTAACCTTCATAGTGACATGAGCCATTCCTATAACTAACGATCTATCTATCTATCTATCTATCTATCTATCTATCTATCTATCCATCCATCCATCCATCCATCCATCCATCCATCCATCCACCCATCCATCTATCATCTATCTATCTACCTATCACCTATCTATCATCATCTATCACCTATCTAGCATCTCCCCTAGTGCTTCTCTTTCTCTAGAGAACCCTAACACATTTGCCCATACTTATTTCTCTGGGGGTGAGCAGAGGAGTATGAACCTGCCTGAACTGTCACCCATGGGAATGGGGCCATCAGCAGAGGGGCTGTGCAGGAGAACAGAGACATTCCTTCTCTCGTTGCCCCCTGCCGAATCTGGCTTTCCCCCCTAGCAGCTCACAGATCTGGTCTTTTCAGCGCCCCCATGGGAGCACGTCCACCCTTTGGGGAGGTGGTAGGGTCTTTGGCGTGAGAATGTAAAGCCCGTGCCCTGTGGGAACCTAGCAGGGAGAGGCCGGGAGGTCCCCCCCCGCCGGCCTGCTGGTTGCACACGGAAGGCTGCGTCCATCGGCTTTGGGTCCAACGGGATGCAGCCCATCTCCTGCTCCGCCTGCTTCAGCCCTTGACCTGCAGCCAGCACACGGGCATGCATGCCTCAGAAAGGACTATGACTTTAGGACTAAAAGTCATCTACTTCTATGTGTGGACTCGTGAGGTCTTTTTCTAACACTAGGGTAGATAGTGAAGATAACATGACCTTTCCTGTGCTCGACTTGCATGGGGCCGACCGACTATTGCTGCTTCTGCCCACAGCTGAAGAGCGAGGTACGCGGAGCAAAGGCATCATGGGCCCCAAAGCCCAGACTCTCTAGCATCTGGCCCTTCGCAGGAAAAGTGTGCTAACCCGTGTTGCAGGATGCTGCAAACCAGACCCAGGAATGGCTGGACAAGCCGGGAAAAGCCTGTCAAGTCCCCAGTTCCCTAGGTCCATTTCAGGTTACCCAGCTCCCTACACAGGCAGCTGTTAGGGACACTAATCTCCGCCCTTCACTTCTCCTGATTCCACAAACGCAGCCACCCGGTGGCTGACACGTGTCCTGAGACCCATGGCATCCCTTGCAGTAGAAGCCAAATAGAGTAAGCAACTGCCTGAAACAGAGACTTCATTGTCAGTGGCTTGGTTCGAGATTTCAATTTTTTAAAAGAACTTCTTTAAAGTAAATTTACCAATTTAATAGTTTACAGAAGAGTGAGCTTTTGCTTTCTGGTAGTAGGGGTCAGAGATGCGATATTAATTATATTAGCAAACCACCCCCAGTTCCAATGTGAAACATCTAAACAGTAGGGGTCACCCACTCTAGCACGTGCTAATCGAATAAAAAGAAGCGTAATCTGAGGACATCGTGCCCTAAATGAAGGCGACAGATATTAAATTATATCAGAACAAATAGAACAAAACCTATGAATGAATTCAGGAAGTTTATTTTCCTGAAAAAAAAATTACCCTACAAAACTCTTGTTTCTAATTGAAAATACATCTGTGGGGGTTTTTCTGTAACACACACACACACACACACACACACACACGCACACACACCCCTTCATATTTTAAGCAGAAGACAAAACGACCCTCAATAATCTTGGGAAGGAATTTTGGCAGTTCAGTGGCGAGCACTAGAGCTGGAAGAAATCAGTGACGAGCCTGGCGGGACCCAGGGCTAAACGGAAGCCCTTGCTCAGGAACTGCTAAGAAGGTCACGATGCGACAGCAGAGCATTACACTTAGTCTACGTCAGAAGCCCGTGACGCGATGGCATCTTTCTCATCCCCCTCCCCGCCCCGACACCCAAACACATAACAGGAAGGGGGCCAATAGGCAGAGACAGCTTCAGGGAGTAGCTGTGCAAAGCTATTCAATGTGACACCTACGCCATGATGCATGCTTATGGCTGAGCAAGGAGGTGTTAAAGCAGGCTCCCTCCTCCACTTTTTAGGTAAAATGATTTTGTTTCTGTGCGTTCTGCAAGGACCCTTCACTGTAAATACTTCTCAGCTGCACCCGTCACCCATGTCTTCCCTCCCGGCTTCAGAGCTTCTGCTGTTGGCTGGAAAACTTGAGAAATCATCTTTCATCCACGTGAACAGAAGCTGTGACAGGTACGAGATGCCTCCCAGATGGACACAGACGGAGCCTGAGGGCACGGGCTGGGACAGCACCTGGCGTGTTATCCATGGGCAGCAGGTCGGTCTGAAAGCGGTGCCCAAGCCACACCTGACAACACCTGCAGGACCTGGAGCAAACCCCACACTAGGAACTGCAGAGGGAGAGAGACGTTTCAGCAGAAATGGAAAAGCCCTGGGGATGCGGACATTTTATTTTGTTTTGAAAAGAGGCCTCCAGCCTGAGAGGAAAACGGCAGCATTGTTCTGCCCTGATGGCAGGGCCCTGAGCCGTGGCTGCCTGAACAGTGACATCACCGCTAGGTCAGGGTCGCCGCTCACCCCGGCAGGGGTGGGGGCAAGAGGACAACGGGCAAGGACCCTGGCACAGTGGGTCACCCTTCAACACAGACGCCCCGCTTCTCAGGCCCTGGCATCTGCCTGGGAGTGCGTGTGGGCCCTGTCCCCCCTCACGCCCAGGCCTAGTCTGAGGTCAGCGGGCGGAACAGCATGGCCAACTGAAAGGTGTCAAGTGGCCATGCCTCCCCTGCGAGGCTGGAGAAGCAGCCCCCGGCTGCCACCAAGCAGTAACGGAGGCCAAGAGGAACCGTGTGACCATGAGTGACAGTGAGTGACAGTGAGTGACGGCCAGAGGAACAGGGCGCACAGTCAGCAGCCTGACTTTGACAGCTGGTCTCAGCCATGTCCCACTAGAGAGAAGCCTGCCCTCCGGTCCTGAACATCACTCTCTTCATCTATAGAACCGGGCCCAGACCCCTTTTCTCCAGGGCCAGACACTCATCTGCAGGCCCCATGCAAAGAGGTCAGAAATGCCACAGCAGTGACAAGAGCACACTGCACAGGCCCGCGCGAGGCCCCTCTCAGCTTGGACGGTGCCACAGCCCAGGCGGCCTGCGCGCCACCCCACCGGTACCTTCCCAGGGCATGCGGAGGGAACGTCAAAAGGCTGAGCTCGGAGCTGCACCCGGCTCCACGTGGAGCCTCAGTGGCCACGTCTTTCTGTTCAGACAAACGGCGAAGATGAAAGGAGAGGGGCTTCTGCAGGAATCACCTAAGTAGCACGCACAGTCCACTTGCGAGAGTCACTGTCCACATGCAGTTGGATTGCAACTCCAGGGCAAAGTAGGAAATTTGACTCTGTCAGCGTCCCACGTGCCGTGGCTGGAGGTCAGAGGCAGCGGGAGGCCACGCCTCCTTCTGAGAGGGAAAGCCCACTGACCCCAAAGACAGAGTGCCGGTTCCTGCTGGCGGAGGATTTCAGAAAGCATGTCCGCTGGGCACTGACAGGTACGTGTCAGCATTTTTACACTAACTCCAGGCATGAACATTCATGAACGACTATGAGCATCTTAACATAAGCGACTTTTTTCTCCACATGTCAGGGTTTTAGAGGTGAAAGTGAGAGGATGTCCGAGAACGTGGTTGCTTTCTGTTACCTTAGAAACAGGAGGCTCTGCACGCACCCCAGGCTCCCTGCACACTCCTCATATGGGTTGGCCACCCCCAGAAATGTGTAGTGTCCTCGGCCTGCAACTCTGTAACGCTCTGCACAATCCCCGCTCACGGCACGAAAATATTTTCTTCCATCCATCCTGAACCTGCTCTGTTGACACTTCCAAGACAGCCCTATAGGTCAGATATTCTAGGACGGGGTAACAGGTCCGTGACAATTTTAGCAACGGCTTCCACGAGACTGAGAGACTTTGATTATAGCTTCGTCTCAGTCTTCGCCTTCTTTCACACAAGAGACCTAGCGTTTTGGTCAGTTCTCACACTGAAGACCTTCCGTCCACTTCGTCGTAACACTTGCTCCACTGTCCCTTTAATCCCCTAATGATCCGCCTCCCTGTTCACATGTGTAATCAGGAAGAGAAAGCACGCACGCATGGCATTTGGTCTACAGGCTCCACACGTGTCTGTGAAGAGTAGAAAATGTGCTGTCGATGGTTTACACCAGATTTCATCATTCTGAGAACTGCCAACCCTTTCTCCTGAAGTGGCAGCACACGAGACGGACTTCCTGAGAGCGTGTGGGGTGGTGAGCCCATGACTCATGCCATTGAAAGACCACAACTGAGATGACTTTTCTAAGAATCTTCCCTCCACTTGCCCACACCAAAGGTAGAGGTCATTTTTTTCTACTCATTCTTGCAAAAAAAATGAGCTCCCGCTAGCTCGTGATTGCTCATGATAGCTTTATCCATCAGATTAACATCCAAACACATTCACAGTCAGGGTGTTAGAAGAAACATTATATAATTTAAAAGCACTGAGCATCCATTGTATGCAAAGAACATGATTCTAGGCCTTGAGAGTTAATGCGAAGGATGGAAATAAATATTAACTTAAAACGTGCATTCTACGTGGCCTCAGTTCCTTCCATGGACGTTCCTAACCAGAGCCCACATTCCCACCGGTTCACACAGGACCAGTGGCACCGCAGATGTTTCCTCGGGGCCTCAAGAGATATCTCACTTACGAGCACAAAGGAGTCTTCTCCCTTGAGTTGACACTGCTATTCTGCAAAGCCAAAGTAAATGTCGGCCACTGACCACATGGTGGCAAGTCTTTCTCCTTCGCGAGGGTCCCCATTCACGGTGACTGCGCCTCACGTTTTGGAGGGTCTTTGTTTCCTAAATCTGCTCCTCGTTTTTCACATACAGCCTGTGCTGTCCACACAGTGCAGGGAACAAGTCCTCACAGCTCTCACCACGCGCTCAGTGGAAGCGTCTCACGCACCTTTCTGTGCCGAGGGGACATCCTTCCCACAGGCCATCGCCTCTGGTCCCACCAATGGTGACAAATGTTCAGACACACTCTGATGCCAGCAGTTGCCACCCCCTGCCCCGGGCTCGAATCCCTGATCCCAGCGTGTAAGCCCGGAGTGGACTAGCGTGGGTGGAGGCAGCTGTACCTGAGGTAGCTTCTAGAGCAGGGAGAGAGCGGGTCTGGTCGGTACTATGAGAGGTAGTATGGGATTCGAGCTTCCACCGCTGGGGTGTCAGGGCTACGTTTAAATTCTGGGTCCTCACAGAATTGGGGGTGGGTCCACCTCGTGGCCTGTTATTTCTAACTTTCCAAATGATGACATTCAGACACAGGTGGGTTAAGTTTGTCCACTGAGTTTACACAAACCGTTGGTGACAGAATGAACTAGAAAGAGGTTCTCTTACACCAGGTAATTCATAAAATATATTTAAAATATCACCTTACCGATGCTCCCTAAAATTCTTCTCTGTGTAGAGTAACCACAGAGCAGTCTATTTTTCTCTGTCTCTATCCTTCGCTTCTGCACGAATTGGTGCACTTGTCACTAAGGCTATGGCAAAACGTCCCCTCTAATCCACAATAAATCATTTTAAAAATATTAGCTTTAACATAACTTTCAACAAGGAAATATTTACTGATCACCTGCTGTGCACGAAGTAAGATGTATTTGCTGTGGAGAAGACAAAGGGGAGAGATTTCATTTGAAGGTCAAAGCAAATGACATAGAGATGGAAAGAAACCGTGTCCTTGCCTTTGATTGCGTACTTACGTACGCCCCCAATGTTGATTTGTTATGTGAGATACTCCGTCATAGGAACCATTTTGCCTCTTAGAACTGATGAGGGTTTGCGTGTCTCCTCAGTTAGTCTAGCTCTTATTACTTTTTTAAAAATCATTTGCACACAGACAGAACTGGGGTTCACCAGCTTGTAGTTATAAGAGCTTTTACAGAGTACTTTATTTTTCCCAGAAATATGGCCATATTAGCAGCCCTTTACCCCTGAGGACACCTGCCATTTCAGCTTCTGCACTTTGACTGGGGGGTGCGACCTCACTGCGTTCTTTCTGAAGTGCTTCGGTGGTGCATTCATGTCTAGTGTGTCCGGGGCACTTTGAGTCGTGACCTCTGACACGGCTGCCAGGGAGGACGTCATGGGCCTAAGAGTTAATTCAAGTCCAGCGGTTGTTTTCCAGGCGTAGGAATGAGGCCCCAGCAACACTTCCCTCCCCTGACCTGAGTCCTCAGTTGTGGCCAATGGGTTTTCTCCTCATGAACCTCGATGCCCCGGTGCCCGGGCACTTGACTTGGGCATGGTTACTCGGAAGAGGAGGCGTCTGGGCCTCACGTCCAGGAGTCCAGGGTTGGTCCTGAGGTGCCACCTTTCTGGCTTGTCCCAGTGTCTCTGAGTCTCCACATTTGCAAAGCTGGTCACTAATGCCTGTTTTTATCACCTCGTCACCAAGGTTTTTGAGAACACAAGACGAGATAATAAACCTGCACCACCTTCATGAGCTGTGAAGCCTCACTTATGTGCCATTCTTAGCGTTTCAGAGCCGACGACATCCACCAAATTCTATAACTGGCGTGGCTCATCCGTAACACACATCGGGCCAAAAATAATGGCAGATTTCAGTCTTCCCTGTATTACTACTGGCAAACTTTCCAAAACAACCGTGTCTATAAATCTCTTCGTCCTCCTTTTGTTTCCTGTCATCTTTAAATAGTGTGTCAGGTGTCACTCTTGAGTTGCAAGAGCCAGAGACCCTCTCCACTCATAGCCCCCGTTAGGAAAGAGACCTTCACTGGGAAAGGCACTGGGACTCTCTCAGGGTCCAAGCAGGACTGGACAGCCGAGCTCACCTGGCTGACGTTGAGCTGAAGCTTCAGGAACAAACCAACCTGGGACTTGGCCGTCACCTGGACCCCCTCCCCACTCTTGCCTTTTCACCTCCTCCCCCAGTACTCTGGATTCGTTATTTCTCAAAGAACAGCATCTTCGCCGGTGGGGACGCGGCGGCTGTGCGGACCTGGGTGTTGCTACGTGCCCTGTGCTCCTGCTGCAGAGTTAGCGCTACTAAGACTACGGCGCGTCTACGTCGCCATTCCACTGCTGCCAGGACTCGTACCGTTCTGTGGCTGTTGTTATCACCGAGTGTTGCTATTACAGATTCAGTCATTGGTGAGACACTGGTCTGAGGCCTGAGTCCATGAACTTGTTGGGAAAAGACTCTCTGGCCCCACCCTGAGTTGGTGGCGAACTCTGGGCCAATCAGTTGTGGCTTAGCATCAGGTAAGTGAAGAATATGACAGCTGCCAGCGAAATGAGTGAACAGAGCAGGTGGAAGTCTGCTGTGGAGAATGGAGGTATTGGGATAGATGATAGGCAGGTAGACGGATAATGGATGGATGGATGGATGGATGGATGATAGGTAGACAGATGATAGTAGACAGACAGATGATAAATAGATGCTAGATAAATAGAATCTCTATCTTACATAGAAGTAGAACAAGAACAAACAAAAAATAAGGTTTAAATAATTATCTGAGGAAATGTCCACAGAAAAGTGAGTGTAGAAAAGATAAGCTATAGCCAAGAGTGAATGAACAGAAAGCGCTGCCCCAGTGTCCTGTCTGATCGTTAGCAGAAGTGGGGTACGAATCTGGCTGTGGGCTTCCTGGCTGCCTGTGCAAGATGGAAGCAGAAAGGAAGATGATTCAGACTCCTGACTGGTTGCTGTGGAGACGCTCAGCTATTCCAGCACCAAGAATAGGAACGATCTCCCCGCTGGCTCCAGAAGGAGTCAGCGTAGAGTATATTAACTGCCACTGACAATGTCTTAAGAGTGAGCATGACAATCCAGGCTGCTGGTCCGAAGGCCAAAAGCGATACCATGAAGGCCAGTCAGCTGGCACCCAGGTTTCCGCGCCCCACTCTCCTGGCTCTTACGCCCACGTTCGTCTTGGACATCACGTTCCTCCAGGGCAGAAACGCCCTCAGAGGAGGCAGGTGATGGAGACGGGGGGTGGGGGTGGTGCTGGACCTCGCCAGCGGGTGTGGAGTGTGGAGAGAGCATACTTGGCACAAAGATGCTCAGTTCGCCACTGCGTTTCTGTTTTTGTTCTAAATGCTGGGCTGAAGTCTGGTCCAAGCAGGAGTCCGCTGCAGGCTGCGGGCTGCCTGTGGGTCAGAAGACTTCGGCTGGTAACTCTGAGTGGGCAAAAGGATTCGTACTTCAGGAGATTCTCCAAGACCTGTCTTCTTTCAAAAAAGACCTGACGCGCGAGCCATGAACTAGCAAACAACAGCCAGGCGCCCTTCTGGGCAGTGTCCTCGGTGACTTCTCACTCCCTCCTTCTCAGGGGGGAGCACAAATCAAGGGGCAAAGGGCAGTGACATTCGCACAAGCACTGTCTAAGTAATTTGACACTAAACACCAGAGACAGGGGAACGCTAGTGCCTTTGGGTGGTGCTAACCTTTCGACACCTTTAGCTCTAAGTCTAGAGCCTTAAAGTCCTAGCCGGGGTCCCCTGTCCCATAGGCAGGTCGAGTCGTTGAACTGAGATGAGCTGTCAGGGTGACTTGCACGCTGGATTGCAAAGACTTTGTATGAAAAGTCTCAGTAATTGTTTGTATTGACTACATGTTATATAAGAACATTTTGTATGTATTGGGTGAAATAAAATATTATTCATATAAAAGTTCTGTGTTTGTTGTGTGTTTAAATCTGGCTACTAGAAAATTTAAAATCTCAGCCATGGCTCACGTTACACTTCTAAAGGACACAGCCAGGCCAGGCTACAAGAGAAGGCGGACATGCTGGCAGCCAGGCGCTCCCAGTCCTCTTTCAACCACTGCAAGTTATTCTTCTGACATCGGACCTCAGAGTCCATGTGCTCCTTCCTCTCTTTTCTCTCCTGCACTCTGGCCCCCCGGTCCTGACATCTCGCCTTTCAGGTGCTTCCCTCTGTGTCTGTCCTGACCTGACAGGATGCCACAGCTCCTTGGCAGAGGTCTGGTCTGCTCATCGGTCTGGACACATTTAGTTTCTCTGCGCACTCATCCTTTCCTCAGATGGGAGCAGATTCGTTTGCTGTTGTTTTTCCCTTAAACAGCTCCTCTGCCGTGTTTCTCTAGATCACAAATTTCTGATAAGGAGTGAGCAGCAGTATGATTGGCAAGTAAATAAACACATAGAAAATAGCCCCCTCTTTGAAGAATGATTTCTTAGAGCTCTCTACAGCTGATGGGAAATTCTCAAATTCCTTGGCTTAGTCATCGAAGCCCCTCACAATTGGGTCTCTGTCCAGGCGTCTGATTTCCAGCTAACGCCCTGCGGCCTGTGGCCTTGCTCACTCACCCTCAGAGCTACTCGACCAGCTTCTCGTGTTCTCCTGTCCCCTCAGTCTGCCCAGGTCCTGACTAACTCCCAAGGCCCACCCAGAGCTGACCTCGTTTCTTCATCTGGTTTCCATCGCAGCTCTGGCACGGAGCCCCGCCTGAGTCTTCCTGCTGCCTTCGCTCCTGGGCACGTCGGCACTTGTTCACCGACTATTTTGCACTGTTATTTATTTCAGGTCCTGTTTCTCCAAGGTCTCCATTCTCCCCTTCCTGTCCATCCTCACTGCAACCAGCACAGTGCTGGGCTCAGCGAGGGTCTCGACCTCTCCTTCGATGAACTGGGTCTGCACAATGCAGGGACAGTGCTGGCCACGGGCCACCTTGGGTTACAGACCTCTCTGAAACGCATTGGAAGTGGCCTAATCGTTTAGCCAGACAGGGTGACATTTCAAAGAAGCAGCACAAAATGTGTGCGAGGAGCTCCCCTCGCCGGGAGCTCTCTGTCCGTCACTCCGGCCTGCATGGGTCGTAGCCCAAATCCGGTGACCACAGCGAGGTTGGCGCTCCGCGCGGATGCTGACATGGTGGCAGTACAAGGCTATGGGGTGTCCACGGAGCACTCCGTGTCCCTTCAGCCCAGAGCTACTGTTTTCACCCTCTTGTTTTCCCGCCCTCCTGCCACCCCAGCCCACTCCATCGGGTCTTGTCTGTCTCGTCATCACTTCCTCACAGTCTGCATGACTGTCAACTAACTCGACTCCCTTCTCCAGAACTCGTCCACGACCAACCCTGCTGCCTGTCTGCTGACCTCCTCACCCAGGAAGCAGCACTGCGGAGAAGAATGAGACAAAGGAAAAGCACTGTCATTGAATGCCATCCTGTCACTTTATCCACAGGGGAAATCAGCCCAGGACCATTCAGAAAGTTAACTGCAAAAGAGTTACGTCTGGAACTCTGTTTTCCTGATCCTCAGACGTGGGGGTTTCAACCCCTCCCAAAGCACAGGCATCCACTGTGCAGAGTAGCTGACAGCAGCCGCCTAGCACTTGTCTTCCACGTCATTTCCAAGGACAGTTATAGGATGGGCCTCGTCATTAAACATGTGATGAGACGCCGATCTTCCCGAAGAGAGGAATAAAATACTGTTGCATTCATTTTAATCTAATGCAGCAATACATGTGAATGCACTTTCTTTCCTTTTAGGTTCTCTGGGCTAAAGATCACTCAGATATTTGACTCTGCAAAATGTCACTGAGGCCAAAAGATTCATGCAGAGCAGTGACCGAAGGAAAGCAACTGGCCGCAGCCAGACATGGCTCGTGTGAAGCAGAGACAAGCCATGCATGGCGAAGGAGCCCGTGGACTCAGGGGAGTTTGGAGCGTGACCTGGCATGCTGGCCCGGGGCTCACACAAGTGTGCACTCTGCTGTCTGTCATCCTCCTGGACAGCGAGAAGCAGATTTACAACCAGAGCTTAAGGAAGGAGTACCGGCCACCTGCGGTCAACTCGGCCGCTCGGCCTATCCTATGTTGGGGCCCAGGACACTGGGACGCGTCTTCTCTGGGTGATGGGCAGCTCCTGGAGGCCCAGCATGGGTCTGTGTGTCAGCATCAGACCAAAGCAAACATGTCTGAATTCACACAAATCAGAATACTTTGTAAAGAACTGAGTGCTTCAAAAATCCTAATCACTGCAAATATCTACCCTCTGGCTGACTGACCAACAATCGTGACAGTATCACTGAAGAAAGAAGACACAGGATCTGGAGACGGTCAGAATGCTGACATCTCCGACGCCGCACAGGACTGACCATACATGCCTCTGTTAAAAGACGAGTGTCCATCCTGCTTTAGAACATGAAGTGCCTTCTGCAGAGTCCAGGACAGTCTCACCGCTTACCACTGCAGATGATAGCATCACAAAGTCCCAGTGCCAAGGACAAGAAGTTGTAGACACGAAAGCTGTGGCCCAGATGCCTCCAGACGACTCACTTTACATCTGTATTCAAGTCATTTTCATAAGTAACGTTAAAGTTTCTTTTAATTGACTCTGAATTCACTTTTGTGCTACATGTCAAATCCAGCTAAGGCGTATTTTTATTTCGGTTCTTGAAAATATACATAATTGCACTGTCACATGTACTCCCTTTTTCTTAGAGGAAAAAAATATCAAAGGAAAGAGTAATGATATAGAAAGTGACATTTATTTAAAATCAGTCCTGGAACAGCCTGACTGGAGCCCTTGCTATTACAGTATCTAGCATACTATGTTTCTGACTTTATGGCAACTGCAAAAACCATTTATAGCAGCATAAAGATCAACTTCTGCGTTGTCTGAGATAAACTTGACAGATTGAAAGGCTCCTTTGAAAATAATAATAAGAACTTTTGAAAGATGATGAACTGAAGTATTTAATTCATGTGTCTTGCTGGCAGCCCACGTTGCAGTGTAATTATACTGCACTGAATGCCTACCATTACTTATATTATGATTTATTAATTTGTGACATTTCTAAACTTATTATTTTGTTGCTCTTTTCCCTCCTCGATAAGTAGTTGTCAATGAGAATTGCTGAAATCTGCTGCCTTTTAGCAGAAACATTGCTTCTTTTCGGCACATTGCTCCATGCAATCCACAGATTCCTGCCATAAAATCCATGCATTTGTGTCTGTTTGATGTAAATCAAGATCATGACATTGAATTCCCACACGTTCTGATTAAGGAACACAGTTTAAAAAAATTCTCAGGAAAAAAAGAAAAAATGCTGCTTTTCTTTGTCAAGTCTTGGGAAATACATGCTTGCTTTCTCTCTGATGAATAAGACTTAAAACAGGAAGGCATCAGCATGATTATTCTGGAGTTACTTTTATTTATGATAACGATGCACAGTGTTGCCTATTTTGGAAGAGCAGAGTTTAAGTTCCGATGTGAAATTTTTGTTAAAAAGCCTTGTAGGGAGCCAGGAGAAAAGGACCATCCATGAAGGAAAAGGGAAAGACTGCTGGTTGATGTCGCAAAGTGCAGAGTGAGACCATTTAAAGATGACTTGTGATTTATCATTCTAAATACGTAGTTTCACACATATAAAATATGCCTTGTAAAGAACACACTCTGTTATTTAGTGACCTCCGTGAATCTGGAGTGGGATTTATTTGATGATTTATCCCTAACTCATGGACCAGTTTCTAGAATTTTCTTTCCATCTCTTCCTGGTTCGGGGCTCCCCGGAGACAAATGGACAGACTCATCAGCTCCCAAAGTTCCAGAAGGATCACAGTTAGATCATCATTTGGTGTCTCTCTGCAAGGACCCCCATCTCTCCTCCTCTGTACCCACTGTGTCCCCAGCCCTTACTTTAACAAGTGTGCTCCTTTGTGGCTTTTTATAACACACATTCTGAGCACAGGCAGCTTCCTCATTTATCCTCACGTTGGTCTGTAGACATGTGACATTAGTCTTTTTATGTGGATTTTAATGAGCATATGTTTCACAAGAATGAGGAATGTCACATCTACCAATGATACGGAGTGGCCTTTTTCTACATTTCAAATAGTGTCCATTGCCATAGAAACTCAGTACTCTGGAGCTGAAATATAGAGAGATGGTTAGTTAGCTGTAAATGGGAGAAGGTGCACAGAACCAAACGTGCGAGCTGGAAGTGACGTGCATGCGTTCGAGCCTGCAGTCAGGGATGCTGCAGACTGTCCGTGAAGGAGAGCAGAGGCCTTCCTTCTGGTCTGCGAGAAAGTCACTCCCAGCCCTTGTCAGTCTTCCTGCCCATCGTGCAAGTAATTTGGCCCTTGGCGGACTTCATTATGGCTAATGTTATCTAACACTGAAAATATTACTGGAAAAAAAGGCATGTTAAAAATAACTTATATTACTACGTTTTCGTCATCACGAAATTTTTATAGGTTTACTGTAGAAAAATTTTTAAATTAAGAAAAACTAAAATAAGAAAATAAAACAAATGTATAAGCCCACTACCCAGAATGAACTTCTTTGTACATATTGGTCCCTACCCTCCATGCATTTGTGACCAGATGGTATAATATGATGGTAAGAAGAAAAACTCTGCCACTTTCTTACTGTGTGTGTCTCTGAGCAAGTTCCAACTCTGTACTTCCATTTTCTCATTTGTAAAATGGAGAAAATATTAGTACATAATTCAAGGAACCATCAAGAGAAGTGAGTGAATTTATATAAAGTGCTTAAAGGATGGCTCAACACAGTAACTGATTAATAAATGTTAGATTTCATTGTTCTTATAATATTTTATTTATTTATTTTGGCTCTCACTTAATTTAATATACCTTAACATCTTTTTGTCACTTTTTTATAATTATAAAACGTATGCTGTATATGGAATATATATATATACACAATGGCAATAGATATTCTTAGACATGGCCACACTTAGAAAGGAGAGAACAATGCCTGTGGATCAGAAATAGAGGGACAGGTTGCACACTCATAGTTCACAGTAAAATGGAACCGCATTTGGGCAGTCGAGACTGGGGTCAATGCCGCGGAAAAGGCCCAGGTCCGGCAGCAGCTGGGAAGGTAGCTGTCAGATGGGCTCAAATGTCTCTGCCCTGCCACCTGGGGCTGTGGCCCAAGGCCTGTGCCTTTGGACGAGGGTGGCCTCAGGGGCACTCAAGAACAGGGTGGTTTTGGGAGACGCAGCGTCTGTGCAGGCCGAAGGCCCCGAGCTGCTACAGCGTGACACGGGACCATATTCCCAGTAGGCTGAAAACATCATGCCTGCTGGGAGGAGACTCACTAGTGTGGGAGGATATAGTCACACAAAATGGTATTCGACTAAGAGAGTGACATGGATGAAGAATTCCACAGTCATGAGCAGGAGCAGATTAACAGTTAGTTGACTAATAGCAGATTAATAGAAGCATTAAAACTGGGAAAAAGAGACAAGCAGTCTGAAAAAGAAATTCACACAAGTATATATAAAATATTCAGGTGATGATAGACATTCATAAAACAATACCAAGAAGTGAAACAAAAAAAAAAGAATCAAGTGCAAATTATAAAATTAATGATATGATGTTTTCATTTAAAGAATCTAATGCACGTAAAGAATAGGCAGCTGGACATAACCGAGTCCCCAGAACGCATGCCAGAGAGATGGAAAGATGGAACATACCTAAAACGTTAAAGGATGCCCAAGATAGACGGAAAAGCTTTTAACTGAAGAAAATAGAGCAAATAAGAAAGAGGACAATACTGAAATTGACAACCCAAAAATTTTCAGGATAGAAACCCCGTAAGCTCTGTGCCTGCATTCACCATTGTGAACCTACAGCAGATGAAAGAGAGGGAGCTTAGGGCTAAGTATACTATGGAAAAAGGGAAGATACCAAAAAACCTGCGATATCTGACACCGATTCTTATCGGTAATAAAGAATAAAGAAGCCATAGGAGGAACACATATCTCTAAGGGTGAAGGGAAACCGGAAACTTGGACTTCTGTAGTGAAATCAAATTTTTCAGACATTCAAGGATAAGATAGTTTACTACCTACAGCTCCTCATGGAACAAAGATAATGAAGCATATTCCTCAATAAGGAAAAAATGCAGAAAGATAAAACAGGATGGAATAATGAGTAATAAGCAGTAAAATCATGAATAAACATAGTTGGATCTGTCTTTTTATTGAGAAATAAATGATGATGACTTGTATCAGAAAAACCAAGTTCTAACGAAATTTGAAACAATAACAATGCAGAGATTAAAAAAGTGAAATTTGGAGGAAGTTGAGCAACTATGGTTCTGTTGCTGAGGAGAAACTAACTTTAGATATTCATAGGAAAAAAATAAAAACAAGTTAAAAATTGAAGTGTGACTACTAAATTAATAGAACCAGTAAAGGAGAAAGAGAATTAATTTAATCAATTCAACACCAATGAGGAAAGGAGACCTAGTTTTTAAAGAGGAAAAAAAGCACAGGAATTACAAAACCATCTGGTAGAATCAATTTTAAGTATTAATAGCACAATCAAGGTGAATGTACCTAAGAAAAGACAGCGTCTGTCTGGTAGGCAAAATGATGCCCTCCTGACACCGCCACCATGTCCGGATCCTCACCCCTAGAACCTGCAGAGGCGGTCAAGTTCAAGACCCTGAAATGGAATCACCCTCGATTATCTCATTTACAGCATATGAACCCTTATTGTTTAACACTCATTGTCTATTGCCATATATAAATATTCTACCAGTTTTGATTAATTTTAGTAATAGCTATCTTTGGTCGAGAGGGAAAAGGAAGAGAGAGAGAGAGAGAGAAAGCCAAGGAGGAGAAAAGAAGGCCCTGGCATTTCTGTCACCTGCCTCCCTCCTCCTGGCTTCTCATGCATGCCTTTGGCTTCTTGAGCTTGCAAGTGGGCATGACTATAGGAGACTGTCCGCTGTTATAAGAAGACCCCCTCCCCCAAATACCGTGCAGTTCTACAGCACGGAGAGGGAATTCGATCTCCACGGAAATAATAAACAAAAAGGAGCAAGTGAGCAGGTAGGTAAGTTGGCCTCTTCTTATTCAAATAATAATTTACCATTTGTCCTAAACATAAACCCGTAAGCATCATAATCAGATGAATCCATTTATAAGTAGAATCTTTTGGCAAATTGCTTTATTTCTCGGGAACTTTAGTTTCAATTTCTCATTTGTAAAATGCAGGTAAGAAAACAAGTATGGAACTTTTTTAACGGTAAATGATCACGCCTGCAAAGAATTTACCATAGGCAGGGCTTGACGCGTGGTAGCCATAATTCGGGTTATTATTAGTATTGTACAAAACCATATGGCCCGCTTCCTTATTTCTGTTCTGGTTGTTTTAAAACAGAAATCAAGCACAGGCAATGGAACCTTCTGGGGCAGGCTTCTTCTTTGGTCTCCAGAGCATTGGTGTGACATGCTACGAGGCTGGAGGGGTGGCTGGCTGTGACATTCACCACCCCTTCTTGAATTGGGGGAGAAGCCCACGCTGCAATCTGCAGCTGCTTGCCCTCCCACTGAAACCTTAGCAAGCAAGCCACAGTGTTTGGATGTAGCAGCAGCCCCTGTCCTAGGGGTCTTGGGGACTTTCTCCATCATCCTCTGAGATCTTGTGATGGGTTCAGCATCCTGAGTGGGGAGCCTGTCCTCGAAAAGCAGTTCCAGAACTGCTGGTAGCCTTGGCCTCATTCTAACCATGCCCACCTTCTCATCAAAAAGGCAGCGCCACCTCTTAAAGCCAGCGCTAACAGTCCCCTCTGCAAATACTCTGGGGACCTTTGAGGTCAGGCAAGCACCTTACTGGAGACACACAGAGGTCCAAATGAAAAAGGAAGGCTCCTCAGGGGCAACTTGACACCCAGCCTTGGCATTTTTGGGACACCCGATTTACTTAGAAACAACCCTAAGCATGGACAGCATCCCTTTCACACCTCTTTATGGGAGAGACGCTTTACAGTGGAACACAGGGACTGCGCAGGGCCGCACGGAGGCGTTGAGGGAGGAACAACGTGGGGGACTCCCCTGTCCTCGGACCATTACACTTTCGGAGTCCTGTAGATGGGCTGTGTCCTTCCACTATTCCAAACCTGCTGTGTGTTCCATATGGTTCCCACTTCAGGGTGAGAAACGAGGGCCAGAGAGGCCAAGCTACCTGGTCGAGTCACCCATCTGGAAAGGAACAAGGCACCTGACTGAGGGGGACAATGGCTGTGGCCATTTGCATGGGATGTAAACTGACACCCCACTTGTCCATCCTGAAGAGAGGTGAGGTTTCTAACATGTCCAGGCCAGAAGCCCTTACAAGAGGAGCAGAGATCCCGACCCTCAACACTGAGACGTGTTCTATGAAGAACAAGGCTGATGGCCACCATGTCACCATGACCCTAACCCATGGCCAAGGGCTCTGGTGTGGAGGGAGATGGTCTGGACAAGATGAGAGCGACGGCCTGTTCACTAGTGCACTCCAGGATGTCCCACAGCAGCGTCTGTCCAAGTGTTTTGCAGAACTGACAGTTCGTGACATCATTTCTGTTTTGCTACTAATTCTGAATTTCAATTTCAAGTCAGGGAGTCCATAAAACAGTTTCTTTGGATGTCAGAGAAGTGCCCTGAGCGGTATGAGCTGTGTGTGCATGTGTGCATACGTGTGTGCACACGTGGGCGTGTGCTTGTGTCCGTGTGTGTGTGTGTGTGTGTGTGTGTCGGGGAAGGGGTGTCAGCTTTCTGCCCTGCACAGTCAGCGTTGCTCCAGCTTAGGAGGAGTGGGAAGAGCAAGCGGGGTCTATGTGGTCCCCAGGGCAAGGGTGGGACCCAAGGGCCTGGACTCCCACCAGGGGCAGGAAGCGGGAAGAGCCCAGGCTCTGAGGAAGCTGAGATGCTGCTGGTGAAGAGGCCACTCGGATCCTGGGCCACACGAATCTGTGTAGTCTGCTCCGAGTAAAACTAACATCAGGCCCAGGTTTTAATATGTAAAGACTAATCCTTTTTTTCTTTTAATCTTTTTCCCCTAAAAGAAATGTTTCTGTTAAAAAAAAAAAAAAAAGTAAAAATTGGCCTTCCGAGGGAGTTTGAACATATTTTGGGGAATAATCGTCGACAGCTATTATGATTGCAACCAAGGCTTGTCAGCTTCAGTGTGGATTTCATTAAATGTGATATGCACTGACATTTTTGCAAAACAGTATTTTATCTTGCTAGCAAAATAAAGAGAGCAAATATGGTTGAAATTCATATTGTTTCCTCTCTTTATTTAATCTCACCCTTTATTTCACTGAAATGAGACACTGAAAAGTCTTGACTGTGATAGAGATTTCTATCATTTCTCTTTACCAAGATCTTCTAAAAGAGTGTTTATTGCTTTGAGAAATTGGCAAAGTGAGATCAGGAACACATCAATATTGAAATGTACTTGTCATTTGTTTCACTGATGTTGAGGTTGCTTCTTAATGAGAGGGGCAGACTGTAATAAATTAATTTGAAATTCCTTATACACAGAGATGCATAAGGTCAAAAGAGAGGCAAGCACTAAATTGAGAAAAGTATTCATAGCTTCATAAGAATTAAAGACATAGAAATAATTCTAAGTAGAGTCAATACTTCTTTCTTCTCTGGGGAGAATCATAACTATGGCCCCATTCTCCACTGGCTGGAAAGAGCACAGAAATGACAAATTCTCTCCTATCAACCACCTCTGCGAGTTCAAAGCTAAATGATCTAGACAACCAATTATTTGCCTTTAATGTGGAAGCAATCAAATGGCTTGGTAATTTATTTTGTGTGTGGTATCATTTTAAATACCATTTTGACCCTCATCATCAGACCTCAGGTATATCTCTGACAGTTCGGTAGAGTAAATTTTAGAAGAGCACCGGGCAAGCAGTATGAACATTTGGAGATTTTGATAAGAACTTCTGAACTTGAGGTGGGAATCTTGGAAAGTATACCTGCCTGGCACATTGTACATGCTTAATGAATGTTCCATAAATCAATAAACGGACGTTAAGGACTGATGCTGACACGCTTATTTAAAATGTGATCACGTTACAGAATTTCAGTTGACACGCAGTGGCCCAGACTTGCTGATAATGAATAAGGCTCGTCCTGCCTGTCGCTCCCACCTGACCAGAGACACCCAGCACGACACCCAGCACTCAGAGGCCCCCTCCAGCCAGCGCCTTCTCCTGGGTCCATCTGAAAAAACAGAATCATAACATCCACTCTCTGAGAGTGACAATTCACAGTGGACTAGATCTTGAAGCTACGTGAGGCAGGTGAACACAAAGACGACGCTAGAATGCCTGAATGGATGCTAACACGCATGTGGGGACAGACTCCCAGCGACTGGACACGGCGCTGGGCCCAGCTGGGCAGCGCCAGACCGCCTCCACCTCTGTGCGAGGCAATGAGGAGTGACAGGACGACACGGTCATCCGACCGTGCTGCTCTGGGTTCTGACCTCTGCATTCTGGAATCTTCTAGCATTCCTCTGTCAGAACCTGAGTGTGGCAATGCTGATGTTTGTGCGGCTCCTGGAGGCTGCAGTCTGCTGGGAAGGAGGACTGACTTGGAAAGCATGGTGCCACCGCCAAGCCCAGGACGAGTCTGCCCTTTCGATGAGCAGAGGGAATTACTGCCATTTGGTCTTCTTACAATGTTTCTGCTGAGTCGACCTGATATGCTGTGAAATGCGTCCGGAATGTTTACAAGAGACGTGCTCTTTACTGAGTTATTAATGAAAAGGCAGGACGAGGACTCAGGGCCAGGCGTGGTCGTGTTTTTCTCCCAGAGCTTCGGTGGTCTGAGGCTGAACAGTCACAGGCACATTTGCTGATCATACTGAATACACGCAGTCTTCCTATCAGGTGACTGAAGCATGCCACTGTTGCGTCAGCCAGCACTTCAGAAAAGCCGAAAGACGGCAGCTATTGAATTTAATCGTCCATCAAGGCTTAACCTAGTCAAAGCTGGCTTCTGGGACACGCATAGTTAAACGGGCATATTTGGAATTCAAAAATGCATGTGCTTTTCCTGGGAAAATAATGTAATTATAATGATAGATATGTAAAACCCTTCATTCTGCAGGTCAGAGACAGTCATGTGCATGCAGTTCAAGTAAGCAAGCAGAGAGAGTTATTTTTAAAGTATCTTTAAAATGTTGGCATGTCTGGCACATCCAGAATGAATCTAAACCTTTTTTCACAGACAGAAAAATTTTAAGTGTTAGTTTTCATTAACAGGAGCAGATACAGACACTATTTTTACATGTCCAGCTAAAATCATATAGAATGAATAGCAGAGAGCCATAATGACTAAAAATGCAACCTGGGTAAAAAGCCATCACCTTTCTTTATGTCCCACAGAGTCAAAGAAGAAGAGAGGATGACAAAGACTCCCCGATAACTGTGTTTGGGATAAATATGTCCCTTGTCCCTCACTCACAGACATGTAGAGCATGAACCAGCTTAGCACTAGCGCCTGGGGTGGCCGTTCCCCAGTGGCTACTGATGGCCTAGCAGGGGAGTGACTCCTGCCAGCACAGAGGAAGTTCCCAGGAGCACTCTGCCTGACAGTGCTCCCTTCCCGCCCAAAGCTGAGGCAGGCCACGCAAACTTCCCTTTCTGGGGCACCTCGAAGCCAGGCTCAGTGAGCCATGACAAGAGAAACAGGTATTCTGGGGCACGTAGGCTACAACTTCCTCAGTTAGAGCACTTTGCAGGACGATCAGGAGCAGAGCTGGAGGAACAGGGGCAGCCCTGTGCCTGTCGGTCATTCATCACTTGCCAAGTGCCTGGAAGTCAAGCCTTGCTCGACGGGGTGGGAGACAAGGGGATGGAAAACTTTTCAGGAGTCGAAATCCAGTGATTCGAATGCCAGGTGGGGCCAGGAGGAGCGAGAGAGTGAATCACAGGCGGTGGTCTCGGGGACAAGCCTGGGATGCAGGGCCTCTAGAAAGAAGAGACCCGCTGTTCAGCGCCTGGCAATCTTTGCACTGGAAATGCTGGCCCAGTCTCCCGGTTTTTCAAAAGAAACTGCAAATCTTCATCGTAGGTGGACTGCCTCGCTTTTTCATTGTCAACAAGTAATTCACATTTTAAAAATAAAGTGGAGGCCATAAAAGAAAGTGTTCAGGCATATTTAGCCCACCCCCGCTTCCGCTCTCTGACTTCAAGTTTGAAACTAAAGACCTATAGACAGAAAAACAGTGAGATGCAACCACCATAAAGGCTGCGAGACAGAGAGAAATAAATCTATGAAAACGGCACAAAGCAGGACAAGAGGAGGACGCAGAGCAAGTGCGACGAGAGGTGGGGACCCGACGGGAAGAGATGAGCACGCTTCCCGTGGCCACATGGGAGAGCGGTGGTGACACCAGCGCTCCGGTGTAGGACATGGGCTGCTGTGATGAGACACAATGCTTGCTGGTTACCTATGTATAAAGACATAATTACAAACAATTTACCACCCATCGCATTATCTAGAATTCGTAAATCCCAATTAATGCTTTCTGTTGTCCTCATAAAACCATAAATTAATAGCGAAGGCAGCTTCATGTATTTTTAAAGACTCAGCAGCACAGCCCAGTTAAAAACCCAGTAAAGGACTATAACCAAGACTAGGTGTTCGGACAAGGCTGATCGGATGAGACCACCCTCAGAGAACCCCAGGGAAATGAGGCCGATCGTGTGCTTGTCCCACGACGGGAGGTGGGTTTGCTAGGAGAGGGGCAGCCCACCTCCCCACTGGGGAGCAGCACTTGGCTCAGCCCCCACACCTCACTGAGTATGGAGGGACCGTCGTGAGGAGCCGCGCAGCCCCCACTCAACTGCAGGCCGCCTCCATGGGCACACCTGTGCCCTGCAGCTGTAACATTGTCTTTCTCAAGTCCTCTGTGCCAACACAAGATTAGGTCACTGTTGTTATTATTATAATATGGTTTTTAAAAAAAGAGTAGACTTTGAAATGTCACAGTCATGTCCCACCCACATCAACTACTGACCTAGTCACCCCAAACATGCTAACCACCCCCACCACGCCAGGAACGTCTTCTTGTTCAGAGGATGACTCTCTAAGCTCTGATCCATACGAGACAACCACAAATACGAGTTCTCTTTCTTTTTCTATCAACTCTACCTGTCAGTGGAAAATCGGTAAATTTGTTTAGAGAAAATTTAGTACAGTATAATATTAAAGAAAGGAGGTTCATATCTCACCTTCAACACACTTCAAAAGTGTGGGTACCTCACGGGTTAATTTAGAAGAACGAGACATTTCCAACAAGGCATAAATTAAAAGTACAAGATGTCATCCCCCTTTCTGATGACAACTTCTATCCCCAGAGGATAAACCACTACTGACAGTTTCTTGCTTTGCCCACAGGGGAGGAGGCTAATGTATACTTAAATATTCATCTATTCACATATTATTTCTGCATGCCAAAATAATTATTGGTCTTTTAAATTTAAGACATACATTTCTGAAGAACAAAGTGGCAGCTCGAGCTACCTGATTGCAAGACTTGCGGAGCTACCACAACCAGTGCTGTGGGTACTGGCACCGGGATGAAAAGGGGATTACAGTCACACAATGGAGATCCTGGAAAGGCACCTGGACATCTCAGTGTGGCAAGGACAGTGTTTTAACAAACAGCACTGAAGGATTGAGCAAGATGATCATGGAAAGGTGAACCCTCGCGCCACAGAGAAGAATATACGTGCTAAAATCAAATGCGAAAGAAACCGTAAGAGACCACCTTCACGACTTAGGGGTGGGCAAAGATTTCTTAGGACACACAAAGCCCAAACGGTAAAAGAAAAAACAACCCATAAAATGAATTTCACCACAATTAAGTCTTCTCTGCATCAAAAGTTAAGAAAATCAAAAAGTAAGACACAGGTTTAGGGAATATATCACAATACACAAATCTGTAAAAAGAGCTGAAAACTGGACATAAAAAGAATTTGTTTGGACAAATAATAAAAATAGACAAAAAATACACAGCAAAGGCAGAAGTCCTGACAAATTAAAGGCGAATATCTTACAAACACAAAATAATGTCATTCTTTATCATTAGCCATCAGAGAAATGCAAAACGAAAATATAATGAGTTACAACCTCAACGCAGTAAACAAGGCAGTATCGAGTGCCGATGAGGGTGTGGGCTGGGCACTTTCTCACACTCGAAGGTGTGTGAAATGGCACACCCACTCTGGAAAATTTTTACAAAACACATGCCTACCTAGGACCCTGCATCTTCATTTTTCAGGTGTCTATTCAAGAGAAATGAAAACTAACGTCCACAGCACTGCACATGCCCGTTGATAGCATTCTGATTCCTAAGAGCTCCGGGCTGCGGACAATCCACCTTTCAACAGGGGAACAGATGAGCTGTTTATCATCGTATCACGGACACCCATCAGCCATAAACAGAAGGATACATGCAGCTACACGCATGAGCCACGGAGACACGCTGATCTGAGAGGCTGGGCACACATGGCGATGTTCCGTATGATCTCATTTATAGAAGCGTCAAGAACAGACAAAACAAATCGATGATATAAGTCAAAACAGATGCTGCCAACGGGGGCGGGAGGTGCTGAAAGGGAACAGGGGAAGGGTTCTGGGGTGATTCTTGCCTGGATCACTGGCCGTGGGCATATATATTCATTAAAACGCATGCAGTTACACGTTTGAAGATCTGTGCACTTCTTTGTATGTAAATTTTAACTTCTGTTTAAAAGACGAATCAGATGAAGGTTCCCATCTTGAGGCAAGCACATCAACCTCACTGGTTAAAGCAATGAAAGCTGATTTAAAATCGAGATTGTAAGATTCCTCTCCAAATCTGATTCTATGAGTTTTTACGTGACACTCCATCTGATTCCCTTAGAGAATACGACGTTTCATGATTTCTGAGACTGTGGAGTAATGTGTCTTGTAAAAATTCACCTCCTTTCTTAAATCAGTCTTCTCCTAAGAAGCTGGCAAACACACAACAGGGATGATGTAAACTCCTTTTGTTTGTGTGCCCTTCATCTCATGTGCTGATTTTGCTTGGCCTCAGCTCGGTTGTGTCGGGTTTAGAGGAATGTGAGGGACCAGAGGGAGGGAGCAGACGCAGCACCACACCATTAATTACCTAAATAAATTAGCACCCTGACTAAAAGCTTTGAGGGAGTGTGGCCGTTGGCATGCCTTCCCTGCTAAATGTTTAAGGGTAGGGATTATTTAAGTCCAGGTGGTTGTAGTGAGAAAATGCATGAGAGACCAAGAGGAGATTAACAAAATGAGGACAAAATAGAAACTGCCAAGTCAGGGCCAGCTGCTGGCCAGCATGAATGGAATTACAGGAATCATTTGGATGAGGTGGAGGCCAAAGATAGAAGCACAATAAATTCCCGGAAAACTAGATTACAGAGAGAACCATTCAAAGTTGAAAAGTTACACAAATCTCCAGTTTGAGATAAAGGGTATTTGTTTTTATATTAAGCTTACACAGCTCATTTTCATTTAATTTAAGGCCCTTCCTTTTTTAAAAAAGAAAGTTTTATATATATTTATATACATTTATGTACATAAATGTATATATAACTAAAATATATAAAGTATGTATATATATGTTTTACATATATACTTTATATGTATTTTATATTATATGTATAAATAAAGTATATTTTATATACATAAATTCTATGTAAATGTTTTAACTTTAGGATGACTTTAATATATATATATTAAAACTCAACCTCTGATTTTTCCAAGCATATTCTCTCCCAACAAGCTTAGTATTTTTATTACCATGACAACATGTTGTCTGAACATTTTTTTTCTTTTTCTGACAGCGTGTGCTGAGGCGTGGCTGAGAAGGTAGAGTACAAACCCTTTTTCGTGTGAATACACAGATCCATCTCCTTGCAGACCCGTGGGATTCCTGAAAACCCGCCCCAGGCCACTGCGATGGCAGAGGTGAGGACCTTGCAGTGGCGTGATGGCTTTCTGGATGTGAAAACTCTTGTCTAAAACACTGCCTGGGCAAATGGGTGACAAGCAACAAAAGCATTAAAAAGACAATGCTGTAACTGTCTCCTTAGGACTTGTACCAGAATTCTCCTTAGAATTGTACCAGAAGGGGAGAGATGCTTACTGTTCAGGTGAGCCAGCAGACTGACATTTGGTACAAATAGAGGACTTTTTTGAAAAATCCTATTATCAGATGGATGACAAATCACCCATTTAATAAAACAAAAGAATCATCATATTCTTACATCTCAGTATCTTCCCTCTGGATCTGAAACATGATTTAGTAGAGAAAAGGTGAAAACAGATTATTAAGCAGGAGATGGCTCTTTGCCAGTTCATCCTGAAAAAAAAAAAAAAGCATTTCTGTGCCCAATGCTGTCATTTTTCATAAGCGCCGACAATGAGTCAGAAGGCTGCAGCTGTATTTCCCGCAGAACTGACCAGTGATTATATCATCAAGATGGGTAACCTTGAGCTGCTCTATGTCTTTTCACAGGGGAACCTTTGGAAAATAATAAGTGAACCATTAAGATTTTACCACAATCGCATCAAATATCACCATGAAATGTCCAGTAGAAATGCAAAATCATTTACTCTGGGCTTCCTTTGTGTTCTGCATCATAAAGATTGTACAGAATACCTTGAAAAATTGGCAACATTCCAAATTTGGCTTTGGGAAAGTGCAATGTGAGGAAATTCATAATAACCATGTGCACTTCAGCATTTTCCAAACTTGAAAATGTGGTTTGTTTTATTATAAAAAGAACATATCACAGCTTATAATACATCTCTTTTCCTAAAATTCTGCTCCATGTTAATGAATCAAAATATACTGCAATCTGTTTTGAAACGTAAAGTGCCAAGTTCCTGTATCATATTTCCAAGTTCCACAGATAAAAAAAAAAAGAGTAAATACTAGACTCTAGTTAATGTACAGGACTTGTTTTTAACTTCTTATTGCCATAGTTGAATAAATTAGATCTTCTGATGGGTAAAACACATGACTCCATAAAAATGTTTTCATATTTCCAAAGATTTGTTTTTAGCAGGAACCGAAATCATTAAGTGACAGCAATGAGAGAGAGAGAGAGAGAGAGAGAGAGAGAGAGAGAAAGAAAGAGAGCACCAACTTTAGACCTGTCATGACCGCGATGTTCCAGAAGTCCAGGGACTTTCCATGGTGTCATTGCATCAGGGAGTGAGCAACCTGGAAGAGGAGGGACAGTGCCATCCTGGTGGGTGCCCGAGAAAGGAAAGGCAGAGAGAAGCGAGGGCCTTCGACGACGAACTGCCTGCTTTTCCTCACATTTAGGGATGACAGAAGGAGGCACTCGTCCCTTCCTAGCAATAACTTTGGGACCTTCCAGGTACCATAAATCACCACTTACTGACGCTCCTGGAACCCACCCAAACATTCAGGAAACCTACTTAAAAATCCTTGTCTGCTTCCTGCCCTCATTTCTTCTAATCCAAAGCCCCAGCAACTGCACAGTTAGGAGGAACATGGTTCTTAGGCAGGTTTTAAAGAAAGCGGTTGCATCATTATGAACGTGCTGAAGCCGAGGCCCAACAGCCTGCAGAATTTTACTGTGTACAGATTTTCAAACACAACACGTGATGCTCAATGCAATTCCTTTTCAACAAATACAGGAAACCATCTTGGCCAATCCAGGACGATCCCAGCTGATTTTAGCTAGGCCTGTGTTCGCACTGCAGGCAGGCACGAACCGCCATGGTTTGGCATGTTGCAAGAGAGACCTGGTCCTGGACAAGGTTCCCTATGTGCGCCAACACCCTGGGAGATGCCCATCAGCCACTGGGTCCCACAGACTGCTGTTCCCATCACCACAGATGCGGTCCCTCCTTTATCTGTGCCTGTCCCTCCTGGACACTTGGGGAAGGCTGGCTCCTCTGTGTGTGTTGCAGGGCACCACCATGTGATGTTGGATCCATCAATCCAACTTCTTAGATGGCCCTGCCCTAGATGTGGGCCGAGATGGACACTAGGGACAGGGCGAAGGCCCGATCTCTGCAGCACCCACTGACGCCTAGCCTAGCTCTAGTCCCCTCTCCCCTCCTCCCACCTCCTCCTCCCTTCTCTCCAGGGCAAGGAGTTGTACCATCTCTGCTGAAGGGGAACCAGCTTTTCATAACCAAATGTGCATGAGTCTTTCATTCAGGCACCATTAACCTTGACTTCTTAAAATGTTTTCTTACTTTATGAAACCTTACCAACATTTAAGAGATAAGCGCACAAATGAGGAGGTGCTTATTGTTTTAAGAGAACTGAAGAAGCTGCTAAGACACTTCCAGGTCCTGCTGTCCGTGGTGCCCCTCACCTCTGTGCCAGGCTGTGGGTACCTGTCAGCCCCCACCACTGTCACAAAGCCAGGAGCTCCCACTGACCCTTTCAGTAAAACGCTGGTGAAGGAGCATCATTTGCAAGGCCACCCATGCATCGGGCCTGCTGAGGCCCCAGGCACCTCCTGTAGCATCTCTGGACAGTTTCCAAGGGTGCCCCTTCTGTCTTCCATGGTGTGGAATCCAGAAGTCCCTTTTGCTATGGCCATGCTCACATCCAGGCCCATGTCAGGGCCATGTCGGACTGCAGTCCAACCTCTAAGGACTGATGTTGACTTTTTGGAATCAGAAACCTAGATCTTGTTTACCTGAGGTCAGTGTCCATTGAATGTCCAGCTGCAACATGTCTGGAGACACACTTCCTCCCCATAAGTCTTCCTGTCTGCTACACTGCGACCCACTCGTGCCCCACGCTCTAAGAAGGTGGGAAGCAGGTCTCTGTCCCCAGCAGCTTCTCTGAGACACAAGGCTGACACACGAGCAGCATGAAGCTATGAGGCTGGTATTCCTGTTAGGAGCTCCGCGCGTTGGTGGGTGACCTGGATCCTCAGAGTCCCCATCCCCTGCACCTTGCTCATCATCTTTCTCCCCAGAACTGAGTCTTTGCACAAGCACCCCAGGCCCCCTCCAGAGCCCCCAGCCCACAATGTGCTCAGGAATGAGCTGATTCTTCTGAGCTTGAGGTCAGCAGTGATGCATGCTGGGTGACAGTCTGGAATTCCAGCCCCAGGGAGGCCCTCTCATCGCCGTGGTGACCTCTGCCCCTGGCACTTGACTTAGTCCAAGAAAGGAGAGGCTCTGTGAGCATCTGCTGGCCACTCCCAAACTACAGAGACCCTCAAGCCCCCCTTCCCATATGTGGGGTCTCCATGGGTAACGTTCTCCCGGGAGACAGTCTGGGGCCCAGAGCACTCCCCTGCATGAATCTAAGAGCGCGTCCGTGTCTCCTTCTCATTCTTCTACAGAATACCCTTCAGATATAGAATGTACACATTTAGCAGAACTTTTAAACTCAGCTCACGATAGCCCAAGGTCTTTCCCTGTGCTGGGGACCACGTCCTCGTAGGATGGGGGAGTCGCTCTGGTGAACCTGACCTGCATTGCCCAACCCCGGGACGGGCGAAGCGCACAGCCTGGAACTCCTGCCTCCCTCCTCGGAGCCTCCTGTAACACCTACAGCCTGCCCCACGGAGGAAATACTGGTTTTCTCCACATCCCACGGTGCAGGGCAAGTCTTGCTTTCTCCAGTAAATTTATAGATTCGACCTCTAACCATGGTACGGTTTTATTTACAAAATTGAGAGCAGAGTGAGGCCCAGTGGTTCGGTATTATGAAGAGCATCTTGGTTTTGCTTCCAAATTTTGGCAATTACGACTAACGCTGTTGTAAACATGGGTGTCAGTTTGGGTGTAGACATCAGTTTTCAGCTCCTTTGGGTAAATAACAAAGAGCGAGATTGCTGGACTATATAAGAGTATATTCACTTTTGTAAGAAATCCACCAAACTGTCTTATTTACAAGAGCAAAAACTGAATATAAGTGAAACATTTAACAAAGGAGATTGACTAAACTCTTTATTATATAATAATAGTAAAAAAATCTGGACCATCATTATAAAATATTCAATGGATGGACATTTCATTATTAAGTAAAATGACAGGCAATATTTCAGGTGGACCAGAGGTACGTTAAAGAATGTGATTATCTCCCAAGGATGGGATTGTGAAAGGTTTTTTCTGTCTTTTTTCCTCCTTTTTCCAAATGTTCAACAATTAACATGTATTAACTTTCTGTTCACTAAGAATTTAAACAAGCACATCAGACTCAGACACAAAAGAGGATTTAGAACACTATTCTTACTTTTTTTGATAGCTTTTAAAAACTTCTGATGTTTTTGTTAACATTTAAAAGTTCATATTTTATTTCTTCTTGGAGAAATAGGTTTAAAACTTAAAAGAGAAGTGAAGTTTGAATGGCCTAATATGAGATTGACCAACTCCAGGTTTTTAGCTGATCAAGAAGATTTTAGAAGCACCGACAGTATAAAAAAACACAAGACTAATGAGGGTGAAATTCACTGCAGACATATTTTCTGTTCCAAATATAACATGTTTTGAGCACACATAAAAAGAAGAGGAAATATTTTGATATAAAGTAATCTTAATTCTTTGTAATCTAAAAGATCTCCGCTTCATTTCAGCCTGTTGTACTCCTCGATTATCATGTACAGCTCCCTAAGGAAACCCTGAAGAGAGGAGAAGGGGAGAGAAGCACAGTGGCCGCCTGGGGATTCAAGAACAAGGCAGGTACAGGCGTGAGCCTCCCTTACACATGGGCCTCCCCTTCTGCCTTCGACTCTGGTCTAAAGTCAAGTGCTTAATGGCAGTGGAGCTCCATTTGCCCTTTCTTCTCTTTAACACCTTTTTTCTTCTGGGATCTGATCCGGTCACATGAACAGCTGCACCGAGTTGCTATGGCAACAGGAATTTAAAAAGTACATTAATTTTGCCACAAGGGGCTGTGATGACCAGATGGGGGTGGCCCTGAACCAGGTGTCCCTCTCTGCACCCAGAGCAGGACGGCCCCCACCGGCGGGCAGAAGCCCGGGCAGGAAGGACACCCTGCGTGTAGGATTGCCTCTTCACAGGTCTCACAGGACACGCGACTCTGCGTTGTGGTGGCTTTACCGCAAGTCACGTTTTCCACTTTGATCCTCCATAAGAGGACAGTAGGACGAGTTGCGCAGCTCGCGGTTCCATCCATTTCTGGTGGACTCACACGACAGAAGTTCGCACACGTCACCCCATGGGATCCGGCCTCTCCTCTTTCCTGAGCGGAACCCGCGTGTGCCATGCGTGCGGCGTGGACGGGGCACGCGCGCGTGCTCACACACAGGCCCACGCACGCACACGCACGTGCACACGTCTGTGGCCCGGCAGCGCGGCGGGACCGGGCCCTCGCTGGCCCCCGCACCCGGGGACGGCGGCCGGAGTCCGGGATTCCTGGGCGCGAGGCTGGGACAGCACGGACAGCCCGGCAGGCAGACGGCTGAGCTGCGCGTGCAGCCCCCGGAGCCCAGGGGGACAACACGGGCCCCCTCCCCCGGCCCGGACCCACCAAGCGCAGGGCGATGGCCCCGGGGACAGCCCCGGGAGGGAGGGCTGGCGGGCCACGTTACCCCGCCCCCCCCCCAGGGAGCGAGCAGCTCCGGGGCTTCGGGTCTGCTGTCCTCAGCGTCCACGCGGTCCTCCGTCCTCGTGGGGATGTGCACCCGGGGCGCCGGGGCTGGAAGGCCAAGCGAACGGGGGACGCGGCCGTCGGAGGCCGCGGGGGCTGCGGGGGCTCCCGTGGGGGTGCGGGGCGCACCGAGGCCCGGCCCGGGCGCGGGGCTCGCTCTCTCCTCGGGGCACTGCGCGGGGGAGGCCCGGGAGCCGGCAGCCGTGCAGGACCCCCGCCCCCAGCACGCAGGGAGCAGACGGCCGCAGGGGCCCCGGGATGCCCTCGGGCCGGAGCCTCGGACACTCGGCCGGCCGCGCGCTCTGCCCTTCGGGAACGGAGGACACGTGTGTCCGGCACTGCAGACACAGTTCCCCGTCTCCTGTCCGCTGTCCCCCGACAGGGACAGGACAAGCGGGCCCGCGGACGCTGCTGAGAGGGAGCCCTGCCTTGGGGTGGGCTGACCCAGCACGCAGGTGGGCCGGGCTGGGGCGAAGGGGGGTGGCTACCGGGGCTTGCTGGGACAGTCCCGGGGAGGACAGGTCCTTGGGTGAGCCTGGGGGGCTGTGGGTGGGAAGGCTAGGGAACACCCCCCCCCTAAGAACAGGCCACACGGAGGCCCTAGCCAGGAGGGGCGGGTGGCAGGTGAGCCCAGATGCACAGAGCAGGGGCTGGCAAAGGGAGCCAGGCCATGGGAAGCTCCAGACCATGGGAAGCTCCAGACCATGGGAAGCTCCAGGCTGCTCAGCAGTCAGCTGCTCTGCAGAAGGCAAAACGCACTGCTGGGAAGGTTTTGAGCCACAAAAGAGCAATATCAGTTTGTCTGCACCAAAAGACTTTCACTTTATTCCAGGCACCTGATTAGACCAGAGAGCTGGTCACTAGAGGCAGAGACAGCAGCCACAAGGCCCCGACCCTGGGGCTTGGGGTGCCTGGCCCCGCAGGCAAGAGTGCAAAGGGCTCCTCATCCTTGTTGGTATCAATCATGAAGGAAAGTTCTTGCTGTGACCACTTACTGCACTCTAACTTTTTTCGAAATCTCTGCTCTGTTTAGACATCATGTAGCTAGTAACCAGAACCATAAAATGCCTTGTTCTCGTGGTGATCTGAACTAACAAATATGGGATGAAACGACAAAACATCCCAGATGATAAAAAATAATTGTTATCCCATATTACTAGCTCTGTGGCCAAATCACATTTTTATAAATTACAGTTCCGACAGAGGTAGACGTGCTCCCTGCGAACCAGGTCACCAGCTTCATCTGAATATTTTCTGCAGTCCTTCGCACACCTAGAGAGGGAGGCGGCCCCTGCCATGTAGGGCAAGGCCAGGAATGCTAATAGGTTCAACAGACCGGTTCAAAATAGAAGCATGAACCTTCAGTTCATGAGGACGTGAAGGTTACGAAACCAGAGCCGGGAGAAACGATCTGTGCTCAGGAATTTGGTACTGTGACATTACTTGAATTTCTGACATAGTTCTTGACCCAGGCTTGGCAAAATGTGCACGCCATAAATAGAGGCACAGGGGGAGAGATTACAAGAGACTGCACAGTTCCATGAACATGAATTTCACTTTTAGAAGACCCAACAAAGAATACATTGAAAACATGCTTCACTTCCTCTCTAACGGCATCACCACACAGGAAGCCTACCAGCAGCAATGTCATGTGCTGCAGGACAAAGGTGAAGGTTTAGCACTCACAGTGACAGAGTGAGAGCAACAGAAACCCGCTTTGAGAATACAGTGCAGCCACCCTTTACTATTATCTGTTTAAGTAGCAATGACATAAACTTTAATATCACTCCTAAATGATAAATCTTTTTTTTTTTAATGTGCTTCCATATTCCCCGTGCATTGAGGTCCCATCATTAGGAACTCACCACAGTGTATAAATCGCAGTCACAGGGGCAGCAGAAGGGGAAGGGGCTGTAGTGCAGGGCAAGGGACAACACAGTTTGCACGAGGAAGGTTTCCAAGCTCAGGTCCTGGCATGGCACAAGCAGTCAGGAGCTTTCGGACTAGAACTTCAAATGACAGGCTATGGCATGATGGAAACGTCCCCGAGTGCCCACAAATGCACAGCGTGTCTGTTACACTAAAGGAGGTTACGAATGGAGGACAAGAACTCACGGGGACTGCTGAATGCCATCAAAATCCAACCTTGGGAACGTCACTGAGATGCTGAATTTCACCCCAGGGGAAAAAAGAGTTCAAGATGTCACAAAACAAAAACCCATGCTCTTGCACGCTCAGGGAACAGAGCTGAGATGATAACTTCCTGGAGCCAGACTTGGTCCTTTGGTGTGTTCTGCAGACTGCTCACTTATTTGTAAGTCTTACTAAGGACCCCAAAACTGCTGGAAGAGAAGCAGGCTCTTGGAGAAGGTTCAGAGCACTAGGTCTGCATTAAAAAACATTAGCCTAGAGACCTGCAAAAGAATGAAAGGCACAAATGCAGATGATCACTTAATGACCTACGGGAAAAATAAAGAGATAAATTCTTCAAATTCTGCCTAATTAGTCTCTGACAGTTTGAAATGTGTCCTAAAGAAAAAGGTGCTGCAGCAATCTGGGATCCGCGTGTGCTGAAGACAAGTAAGAAAAGCTACGTAAATGAACTGTAGACATAAAAACAGCATCTGGCTGGGTTACATAATTATAATGAAAATTACATCCTATTTCAGGACCTGCAAAAAGTTTCTTAGAGCTAATTTTTATTGTAGGAAAACTTACTTTGAGTTTTGCATCATGCTAATTATTTTACGTATAGGGAACTTATTATTATCATAAGCCTCTCTTTTTTTTGATTTGGAAGTGGTGGGGGCAGTAAGCTAATGAAACATAAAAAAATCCTCTAATAATCTGTTTCAATTTAACATTCAACGAGGGAGAGATTTGCTTCCTCTGCAGGTTTTAAGAGATTTAAATGGGGCCGTTTATGTTCAACTCAATTAAGCTACTGATCATTCTATTCTTTTAGCAGTAAAGTGTCCTCAACCCATGATTACTTCTGAACATAAAGTGGCCTGCGTGTCTGAGCCTTTAGTGTGCACCGTGCATGGCCTATGCGGAGACTGTGAACACGGCCCGGTTCGCCATCACTCAGGTGACAGTAAGTGGCCTGGTGGCCTGGACTTGCTCCTTGGTTGAGCAAAAGAGAAAGCTACGTAGTTCCCAATTCACAAACAGAGAAAAATACGTCTATTAAAAGAAAAAGAACTTAATAGTTGCAGGTCTTGGGACATTTAGGGGAAGAAAACAGACACGCTGCTCAGAGGCATCCCAAAGGAACCTTTCTGTTGAATTTAAGAGGGTAATTGATGTCCCTTGCTTGTCAAGAGATTAGTCTCATCATAACTGAGATCATGAAGGATAAACAGCAGTGAGAGGTGGGTCCATCTGTCGGACTGTTATTTTCTCTGGGTGCCTAGTATGTGAGGCTCAGGAAATGAGAGAGGGATGATCAGTCCACCAGGAACTCCCAGGCCGGTTACATATTTCTGTCAAAATGGTGAGAAGAGAATTCTTTTTCTAGAAATGCCCAAACTGGCTGATTTATGACTCACCTTCCAACTCAAAACAATGAGACACGTTATGTGTTAAATGTATGAAGAACACATATACTAAATAAAAACCTATTTGAAGACATTGTGAACCTACTGAGGTGGATCATGATTTCACAAATGAAAATACAGGCTATCCAGTTAAACTAGGTTTCAGATAAACAATAATTTTTGATATAAGCATATACTAAAAATTACTTATTGTTTACTCGGCATTCCAGTGTGACTAAGTGTCCTATAATATCATACATCTACATTTGTACCCGAATGCCTCCTGCAGAACTACACGCAGCAACAGTGAGCACGTGATAAGTGCACACGGTGACACGGTCACTCAGGAGCATGACGCTGGGAGCAAGAAGCCAGAAAGCCTGGTCTACGGAGAACATGAGGTCCTATGTTATACAGTTCGAGATGGCAGAAACTAGTCAGCAGGTCAGAGATCTGGAACAGAGGCCACCCTCAGGAGCAAGGAGAGCCTAACGACAAGAAGGGGCCATTTCTCTCTGGCCTGTGTCCTCTGTCTCCACGTGGAAAGGAGCTGGGCCAGTGTACTCGCCTTGTGTTAATTCCTCAAGCTGCACACTTAGGATTTGGGCATTTTTTCTGTATATTTTGATGTTTATTATTTTAAAGAGTATTTTTAAAGAGTTTAAAAGAGTGAGCTTTACTTGTCTGTAAAAAAATATAATCCACTTACTAGAGATGTGGGAATTATGGGGAGTTACAGCTGTATGAGTTAGCATTCTCCAGAGAAACAGAACCAATAGCATCAGTAGGATACATGTATATGATTTGCTATGATTGGTTATAAGAAATTGGCTCCTGGAATTCTAGAGGCTGGCGAGTCCCAATCTGCAGCGTGGGCCAGCAGGCAGGGGCCCAGGAGAGTCAGTGGTGCAGACAAAGTACAAAGGCTGCCAGCTAGCAGGGTTCCCTCCTGCTCAAGGAGGCTGGTCTTTTAAGTCTAGTCAGGGCTTCAACCGATTAGGCGAGGCCCACCACACATGAGGGAGGGCAACCTGCTTTACTCAGAGTCCACTGATTTACATGTTAATCTCACCCATAAACACCCTCTTAGTTGACATATAAACTTAGCCATCACAACAGCACACAAGCAATAAAAATAACATAGTAACTTGATGGCATGGTGCACTGTGAAATGTTAATTCCTATGGACTTTAAAATAAACTTTAAAAATAATTCCAAACCAAGTCATTCTTAGAGATGCAAAGCTTTTATGCAGCAATTCAAAAGTTACTTAGATATTACTGAAGCTAGCACAGCTTTAACCCTCATGTATCTTATCTGTATACCATACAGTATAGAAACTAAACTCTCACTGATTTTTAAAAAGTACATATGCAACATTGCATCCCTTCCTGTATTCTGGGTTAATTCTGGGTTAATGCTGCTGTTTTGGTCTTTTTGACATGAGTCCATTTCATAATTGTAATCAGAACAGTATTTTCAAGTCCAAGTCCATCTTTGTTCACATCAGCGCCTCTTCAGTTCTCTGCTACCCACAGAAAACAGCCCGAACTCTTTAGAAGAACCTCTGAGTCCCTGGTTTTCCTTCTCACCACCCCTCCCAGCCTCCCTTACTACATTCTGGGCTCTTCTATTTTCATTTCTTTTGCACATTACGCTGCCTGCTTTTTCCACCCACTGGGCCCACGGACATGCTCTGTGTTCACCATGCTCTGTGTTTTCAATCATGCTTTTTGCCAGTTTCCTAATACTGGGATCAGCCATTCCTACTCTGGACCCCCTCCACTCAAAGTTCCATGCAATGAGGGAAGAGGCCTGGAATTGAGCATGAAGTATTCACTGGAGACCCTTCTCAGCTGCCTGACATTCAGCAAACCACATCACCTCCCAAACTCTTAATGTTGGGGCTCAAACTAGGGAGTGGACCAGAGATCAGTTGTCAAATACTTCTATTTGCCTCATAAGGCAATTTTGTCTTTTTTAAAATACAGATTTGTGTATTTTACACAGTAGAAACTTCCATTCTCCACTCTGCTCTCTTCAGAGGCAACCAATGCCATTGGATATGTGTTGAACATTTCCAAGCTATCCTATTTTTATACAGGAAGACAGATTATTTCCCACTCTCTTGCACAATGTTGACACACTGTATTTGTTATTTTGTATATTATTTTTCACTTCACAAAATAAGTGATAACTCTATATTTCTACAAAAATAGTCTAACCGCCCTTTATAGCTACATAGTATTCCACCATATGGGTTTTATAATTCATTTAAGTAATACCCAGTGATGGACATTTAGGATATTTCCAGCCTTTTGCTATCACCTATGATATTGCAATAATTTATCAGATGATGTTTCACACGTGTGTGGATTACATCTAATGGGTAAATGCTTAAAAGTGGAAATGCTAGATAAAATGGCATACAGATATATAACCGATGCTACTGCTAAATTTCATTTGATAGAATAGTATCCATTTATCCTCTATTAGTGATATCCCAAAGTTTCTATTGCCTTCAAACATTTACAAGAGAATGTGCATTAAATCCTTCGTTCTCCGATAATATGATAGGTAGAAAATATCTCCATGCATTTTAACTTGCAGTTCTTTTATAATCAATAAGTTTGAGTACATTTTCACTTATTTGAGATCTATTTGTAGTTCCTGCCTTAAAACGATCTGTTTACAAAAGTTGCCCTTTTCTCCATTGAATTGTTGTCATTTTCTTACTGATTTTAGATGTTCTTTATATATTAATGAAAAGAGCCCTTTGTAACATAAGCCACAAATGTTTCTTCATTTGTGTTTTGACTATGGTAGTCTTTGTTTTATGTTGCGCAATTCAAAAATCTTTTGCCTCACAGCTTTTGGGGTTTACGCCATATTAAAAAGTCTTCCTCATTCCACAATTATTTAAAAAATATCTTCCTGTGGTCTCTTTTTTTAAGTTTATTTATATTTTACATTTATGTCTTGGATTCACCTGAAATTTATTCTGCTCTAAGGCATGAGGTATGAATTCAAATTTATCTCTGGAGGCCATTTGAAAGTCTCATGAACTAACATGCAAGCAGTTACTCTTTTTTTTTTTTTGAAATGATTAATAATTGTCATTTGAAAAAACACATAATTTCCAAATTCAGCCATAAACTTTGTAGCACTTTCAAATGTAAAGGGGCAGAGTAGTAGATATCTGTGAGATAATTTACCTCCAGGGCAGACTTGTGGTTTCCTATTTATAACACAGGCACAGGCACATTCCCTTACAGCCACCAGGCATCTGGAACACAGAGGTTGGCAATCACTGTCACAGCCTCTTCCGTGACAAAGTGTGCATGATTCTGAATCTTTCCCTTCCCCTGCCATTATCCTACCAGTCTTTGAATATGATTTATGTACGACAAAAGGCAAACCGCACTGTTATTTTATCTTGCATTTAGAATGAGAAGGGGGAAAGGCATTTGAAGGCAGGTTATTAAAGAAGAGCGTTGACCCAGTGGCATCATCAAACCTCCAGGAAGAGTCTTAACTATATTCCATTGAAAAGCTCACCGTTCTCTGCCGTTTGAGCATATTAACACGATGCAAGGTTCAGCTCAAGGGTCTTTTCTTTAATGCAAAGCTCACCTCTGGCAACCTAGATGGCACTATGGTGAGGCTTTTCCACCTGGAACACCCAATGAGCATAGGTAACCACTTCTGTTATTTTGGGGTATGAGCTACCACAGCAAAATATTTTACCCTCTTTATTTGATACAAAATTTCAGCAATATAACTTTTCCACTTCAATCACCCTGTGTAATGGCTTTGTGAGTTTTCATATAATTCTGCCTTAGATTGACATATTTTTTTCTAAGAATTTCTAACACTTTCATTATATATAATCTTATTTTCATTTTCTCAAAAATATGAATGTGATAGTCAAAAGAAAGTGAAATTAAGGAAGGTGTTGCTTTTTTTATCATAGAGAATGAAAATGGAGAAAATGGTGGAAATGATTTGGGAGTGGGGGGAGAAACTAAGAGCTCCATTTTGGAATATTGTTTCTGAGACATCTATGAACCCCAAGGAAGGACTTGTCAAGGAGGAAGTCAGGGTGTTTGGGCCAGAGACAGAGATGCAGAAATCGTCAGCACAGAGAGCAAGATGAAATCACCTAGAAAAAATGGAAGCTGGGGAAGAGAGGAGGGCTGGGACCATGCTGTGGGGCTGGCAGAGGAGAGAGTCTGGGATGGGGTTGGGGGGCTGAAATGCTAGCCAGTGCAGCAGGGGAAGTGGCAGGGCCAGGATGCAGGCGACCTGGGACAGTGAGGTGGAGGGACAGTAGTCAGCCGTGTGACGCTGCAGTGAGAGAACAGGACAGGGATGGCCCCTGGGCAGGGGGAGAAGGTCTCAGTGACCACAGAGACACAGGGCAGACTGAACTGGACAGCAATTTGGAGGTGACGAGAAGAAACTGGAGACAGCAAGATGAGAAAACTCATTCCTACATATCTGAGTGATGGAGTGGAGAGAACGGGTGGGCTGGAGGGGACAGACAACTGAGCAAGGGCCATGGGACTTGTCAAATCATTTGGATGATGATGACTCACTACAGGAAGGCACAGTGGGGCTGCTAGGTGGCGGGACATGCCCACTGCCATTCGCCAGTATAAATTTACGTGGAAACCTTGGGTGACTTTCCTCATGAGCCGTTAGAGAGCTGGGACAGCCAAGGAGGAAGGAGATGGTTGGGTTCGACCGGAAACAGGGTTTTCCAGCCGAGAAGCTGGGCTTCAGTGGCGGAGAGATGCTAGGGCACATGGTGATGGGGTAGAAGAAGCAGAGGCTTTTGAGGGAGAAAGAAAGAGAAATGGTTCAGGAACAGGGTCTTCCTCTTTCTTACAAATAGGAATGTGTCTGAGTACACCCATGGTTAGACAGTAGAGGGTCTGATGCTACACAGCTCAAAGGAGTGCCTTAGCGGTCTTCTAGGCTGCCATGCTCACCACACTCAGTGTCACTCTGCCTGTTCTGACAACCTCTCAGATGTGTGTCACACGAAGGGAGATTTTACTGCTAGATGAACATAAAACATCACATTCTGTAACCCAGCTGACAGTAAACATCTCCCTCCTGAGTTTCCTAGACAGTGTTCTAAGTAAATTCTAATCTGGGAACTAGAGTAAGATCACCTTACAGAAATTTCCCGTTCATTCAGGATAACGTTTTCATGTTTGAACTGTGATAAAAATACTATTCAAAGAAGTCAGGCCTGGGGGTGGGGGAGGTGTCGGTGGGAGTAACTTCTCAGAGTCTGCTATGTGAGGGAACAGATTTTCCTGATAACCCGCCACTCTATACATGGGCCGCTGAGCTCTCTGCCAAATCTCAGTGTTAAATCATGATGTGATGACTCACTGGTGCATTTATAAAGGTGAGGGGAGACGTGAGGATACCTAGAGGCGAGAGCCTGCCTACGGAAGTGGCCGTCCCAACCCGAGAGGGGTAGGAAAGGCAGAGGAAAAGCCATTGGGATACTGGGAAACATTCAAACTACAGCCACCACGTTGAATACGCTTGCTGTACAGGAAACATTTTATAGTGGTAAATAAAAAAAAAATAAAAAAAAAAACAACCCTAGTTGTGAGTCCTCTAGATCACATCTCAGTCATTCACACGCCCTTTCTCCACTTTGCCGAAGACCCCCCTGAGTTCTGGCCCATCCTCTAAGCTTTGAACAGGATGTCCCCAAAAACTTTAGCCAATGCTTCTCACGTCCAGGTGCCAGGAGAAGTGTCAGTGTCACGTTGGCCACCGCAAGGTGTCCTCAGAAGCCTTGGGAAAATGGACAGTTTAGGGTCCTGTCCCACAGACCCTCCCTGAATGGATCTCCGGTGGGGCCTAGGAGTCTGTCATTAAATACAGATCTGCCCAACTGACTCTGACACCCAGGCAGACGGGAGAATCACTACTCTAGATTGTGTAAGAGGTGACATCAACAAATCATTTCCGATCATTTATAATAACATATATGAAATGTAATAAAATGAGAAATGTTCACTTTACGTGGTGCTACTGCTCTGGGTTGGAACGTTTCTAGGATGAGTCACCAGAGCGGCTGCTCAGGTGAGCTCCACCACCACCTCCCTGCACGTCCCCCCCGAGCTCCCCCCGCCCCGAGGGCAGGAAGCGGTCCCAAGGTCCCAGGGTGCCCGCCCTGCACTGCACTGCAGAACAGACCACCCGTGCCCTTTTCCTCAGACTGATGATGATTCACAGCTACCCCAACAAACCGATATTTTAATCTTCACTGACTCTTGAATCGCAGAACGAGATCGAGAACTCATATGTCAGTTCATCATCTGAACCACGCAGAACCTAAATAGATATAATTACACTGTTGATTGTGGGGGTTGATTGAGGTGATGATTCGAATAACAACTGACAAGGGCAATTCCATTGATAACACAAAGGTTACCTTCACAGAAACTGTTAGAAACGCGAGCTCATGATAGATAGACATCAAGTATACTTGTGAAGTTTGATTATTAATCATTGTTTTATCAAATATAAGTGGAAAATAATATTTCTTAAATTAATAAATCACCTTACATAGTATTTTAAATATAGTTTTCAAACTCAATCAAAGATTATAAGAATATATTTGAGTGTACTATCTAAAGCCCTGAAAGTTTTTACTTTTCATCTCTTACGAGGAAAATGAACGAGTCATTTCACATTAGGGATTGTGTTATATTCGGGCCCCTAAGCTCAATGAGTAACTAGCAAGGGATCTAAGTTAGGTATAGACCTGACCTAATAGGCATGCAAACTCAGTTGACTTGGGGAAGTTTCAGAATCCTATTGAACATATAGTGAGCTGCACCTCAATATTTGTATTCCTTTTTTAGCAATAGAGCTTCTATTTCAAGCAGCTATGTAGTCACTCGGAATAAAGGCCCCATTCACCACCCTCCTTCCAGCCAGGTGTAGCCAGTGACTCAGCCGCACCCCACAGGATGAGTGGGAGAGCGGGTGCTGCTTCTGATGATTTCCCTACATGGAGTGGGCATCCCAGCTGGAGGACTGTGGGTGTGAGGGCCCCAGGGGGCTGGCGCCACCTTCCTGATGGGCGGGAGCCACTTGTCAGGTCTGGCAGGAATGACCACCTTCTTCATCACATCAACCCTGGAATGGCCACCTTCTTCATCACTATAGCTACACAATAAGGCCTGCCTCACTGAGGCGGCTGCTATTTGGTCTTGGTTATTTGCATCAAACCCATACTTAACTGACTTTGGCCTCTTTAGAACAACCCTGTAGGCAGTTGGCACTTGACCTAGCACACTTGAATGTTATTTCCCTCAGTGTCAGCCAGAGCAGAAATGGAAAAAGATAAAGCTAAGGACAGGGGGCCCGTTATGCCAGCAACCGCTTCTCGCTTTATCTCCACTGGGAGAAGAAGAAAGGAAGAGGTGTTTGTCCCGCAGGGTGGCAGGAAGGGGGTTCCTGGTGTCCTGTCGTCCCTTGTAGATAACCAACGGTTATTGGAACAGGTAAGCAGAGATGGCTGCTTCCAGTAAGGCCAGAGGTGAGTAGTTTCCACGGCGAATGCCCGCTGCAGAGCGAGGAGGAGTGTGGAGACCGTGATGGCTCCGATGAAAGGCACTCTGCGAATGTACAATGTGACTGCATGCCATCACTCATGGAAACGATTCGTGGCACAGACAGAGTCTTAGAGGCAACCGGCTATAGACTCTCGTTTTTTAATAGCATATGCGTCAGCCAAACAGACATATGCCAGAGCAGCTTTTAATTATTTCTACTGTTTGCTTACTTCTTTGCATTAAACATGACTTGAGTCGTTTGCATATTCACCTAAAATCTCCATCCCCTTATCTTGGTAATAATCACTTCTTCAATAAACGCTACCGGGTCTGTGGGGATCTTTGTAAATACAATCAGCCTTTCTTCAAGCTGAAACCGGTCCATTTACCTTGAAGTTTATTTTTTTTCTATTCATAGTTTCTGCTGATCTCTCCTGGCAGGAGGGAGTTTCGACTGCGCCTGCAGTGACTTGTTCTCTCTCCTGCGGTGCAGGTATCACCCTGTTTCTCAGCCATCCCCCCAGCAGGCCAGCGGCCTGAGCTGTCTGGGTGGAGGACGTGGTCTCCCGTCCTTCAGCTCACTCCGTTAATTTCACAGGGGATTTGGGAAAGGGCTGGGAGCACGTTACCATGACAATGCTGGTTTGGATTTAGTGGAAAGCATGTGTCACTGGGGGAGAACAAAGATGCTTTCATGCAGTGTCCTGCTGAGTAACCCTGGGGGAACCGAGACACCAACTCTGAAGCTACCTGATGGCGTCTCCGTCTCGGCTGGTGCTCCCTGTGAACAGCACTGATCTGAACAGCAAAGGAAATCTGGCCTGGGCTCTCGTCGGCAAAACACCACATGCACGACCCACGACACTCCATGCACACAATCCAGACTAATGCTGAGACGCGCAACGCACGGACTAGAGGAGACGACCCCCACTGTGGGAGGAAGGCCAGCAGGGATGACGAGGAGGAGGAGGTTCCTTTGAGGGTTCTGCCTTTCACGACACCTGAGAGTCACGGGCAGCTGTCCCCGACGGGAATCAGCAATCGGAGTGTTTCAAATGCTCTGCCCACTGGGGCACACCTGTCCCATCTGGCAGGGTTGTCATATTTCCACAGGGCTTGCTCAGCAACGGGCCACTCCGTGAGCCTGGGGACGGGATGCTTGACCAGACGCATGTGCACACGCACGCACCTGGGCCTCCCCCCACTCATCAGCCGGGCCTGCAGCCCCCTCCTCAGCCCTTCCCCCTCCAAATGAGCATGACCAACTGCAGAGTCCTGCACGCTGAGACACTGGACCTTTATCCAGATTACTGCTGCTAGATGAAAGGCAGCCTGCCCGGTGAAAGCTGAGTTTCAGACAGATAACTGTGCTTTTGGTGTTATGTCCCAGATATCATTTCTGGTTTATCTGAAGTTTAATTTTAACTGAGCATCTGTATATTTATGTGGTAAATCTGGCAGCCTTAGTTCAGATGCAGTTCCTGCTGCTAACTCAAGCACGGCATTCAATGTCAGAGGAGCTCGGGTTCCTCGTGGCCAAAAACAAGAGGGAGGGGCTGCAGGGAGAAGGAGACGAGGTGGGCATGCATGCTTCTGCCCTGGTTCCCCCGCTCCTTGAGAGCTGGTTCAATGCCAGACCTCATTCACGTGACAGCTCCTCATTGAACATATCCTGTGGGCCAAGCCACATCTTCTGAAGAAGTCATTGAAAAAGGTGAATGAGATACGGCCTCGGGCGTTAGGCCCAGCAGTTCTGTTTTACTTTCACTGCAGCCCTACCTATGACGCAACAGTTCTTCTGTCTTATACATGAGCAAGGTGACACAGGGAGCATCCGTCACAGAACCTCACCAAGGACGCTGGACAGGGATGTCATTCCAAAGGCGACGCCCCCTTCCACCACCCTATTTCACAGGCTCTCCAGTGACAAGGCAGAGTGGCTCCCTGGTGCTAAGTTACCACGACTGTGACCGGTGGACTTGCCTGCCCACTCCTACCTCAGGCATGCTTTACACTTCCTGGGGTCCCAGAATTGCCAGTGGTGTTTGTCAGGCCAGTCCTTGCCATGTTCTCACAGGACACCATCATCCCTAGGGGGCCACTTTGAGAGAGCCCTTTGAACGATGCCTTTCCCAAAGCTGCATTACAAATGTCAATACAGAATGTGTTAATAATGCGACAGCGGGACCCTTTTTCTCTCACCAGCCCTCCCCCTGAGCCACCCTTGGGTGGGACTCAGGGGTTATAGGAGGAGCTGAGGCCCTGGGGACAGGGGGGACCCCTGTTAAGCACATGGCTTGGGATCACAAGAGATGAAAGTTTAATGACATCTTCTTAGGGCATGTTGAAATGTCCCTGGGGTCTAAATAGTAGACGGCAAAGAGCTGCATGAAGAGGCCATGCTCACCCAGCTGAAGAAAGGCAGGTTTCTCCCTAACCATCCATATGCCACCTTCTGAAGAGGGGCTGCTCCCTGCCGGAGGGGCGTCCAGGAGCATTGAGGGGGTGGAGCTCCCCAAACTCTGCCTGCCCGGAGCTCCCTAAGGGCCCTCATGACTGCATGTCATCTTAAAAGTTGTTCATGTGATTGATGCAAGTGTCTTCTTGGTCTGCCGGTTTCTACCCACACACATATAAAAAGACTTGCTCATACTGCAAAATGTAAAGAATTCCACAAAGATTTTTAGTAAATAGCAGCATCTCCGAACCCCTCCCTATTTCTTAGGGTAACCAGTTTCAATTTGGGAGCTGATTTTTTTTGGTTTATTCATTTCTACTTTTTAATAAAATGGTTATATTGCTACTTTTGATATTTCGGCAGAACCTAGGATCTACCAGTCTGGAAAACAGGATAGCTCCCTCTCACCCTACTAGTCGACCATCTGAAAGCACCCCAGCTTCCCCCCTTCCTCCTAATGCAGTTAGTCTTGGTTTCATCAATATCCTTTGTTTCCCTTATTATGACTGAGCAAACACTACTCACAGAGGAGGCAAGTAGTATAATATAATGACTTTTCCTTTCCTGTACATTTTATTATTCTTGTTCTTTTTGATTGCTTAGTTACCTATACTCTCCATCAATTTAACCCCAAGCACTCTGCCCAATGTCTAAATGTCCTCTCCATGATCTCAGATATGTCAGGTGTCTCGTCACTTTTGTCTTTCTGCAGGACGCTGCCGGGGGCCCTCTGACAGCCCAGCACTCGACGGCATGCTGTGCCTGGTCACCCCGGCCCCTCGCCAGCTTCTGGAGAGCCCTACCTCCCTGATACACAGAGGCCATGTTTGATCCAGGCACCCCTCCTTTTGTGGATTAGCCTATTCTTCAGTATTTCCCGATACAGGCTTCTCAACGGTAAAGACGAGAACCTGAATGTCTGAACACTTATTCACTCCGAACTCATTCCTGATCAGCAGCTGGGCTGGAAATCGAATTCTAGGTTCAAGGTCCCTTTCCTTCAGGATTTGGAAGGTATTCTACAGCAGCAGTCCCTAACCTTTCTGGCACCAGGGGCCAGGGCTCCTGTGAGAATCTAAAGCCTGATGATCTGAGGCGGAGCTGAGGCGGTGATGCTAGTGCTGGGGAGCGGCCGCAGATACAGATGAAGCTTTGCTCACTCACTCACCTGCAGCTCACCTCCTGCTGTGTGACCCGCTTCCTCACAGGCCACATACTGGTACTGGCCTACGGCCTGGGGTTGGAGATCCCTGCCCTACAGTCTTCCAGCTTCCTCTGTTTTGGTTGAGAACTCTGCACGTTGCTTTATAGTGATCTGTTTTCTCTCTGGAGCTAGTAGGACTTTCTCTTGCTCCTACTGTGATGTTTATATTAATATTACAAACATAGTTATGACTGACTTACTCAATAAATACAGTTATATCAGCTACTTGTCAGCGCTGTGCTGGGTGCCGGGTTTCTAGGAAACAGGACAGACTCCAGGCAGGTCCTGGACCTCAAGAAGAACAGAGTCATGAGAATCAGAGATGTGCTTTCTGACTCAAACATTATTAGTAGATTTAGGAAAAGAGCTCTAAGGACCAACCAGGAATCTAAAGAGGTCTCCGGCTCTTGTAGCTGCACACTTCATGTCTGCAAAGGCCATTTTCTGCTCAACACATAGACTTGGATAATAAAAAACCCATGACCTGAAATTGGGGAATACAGCTCAACTATGCCAGCCATGACGCAAGTCTCAGGGAGCAGATTATAACAAGAGAGTTCCTCCAATGTCAAGGCAGGGAATGTTGCAAGAACCCTTTACCCTTATCTGTAACCACAAACTAAGACATAAATTTGGCACTGATGAGAGAAAATATATGGCAGGATCTAATTCTGGACGGTCGTTTCTCCTTACCACTCGTTTGTAGAGTCAAATACAGTTCTTAGTGGTAACCAGGGTGGCCACTTCTTCCTTACACCATGATGACTTCCAGACGCATGAACAACTGGAAGGGGAGGAAGGAAGGCCGGAACACCACCCACAGGAAACTCATCAGCTCGGCCCCCAGGACCCAAAGTTAAAAATGGGAGATGAGGTTGGGGAAACATGAAATTCAGAATTAATGGGATGGGGGCAGAGCTGGCCATGGAAATTGAAGGCGTAGAAAGAGAGAAGTCTGGGGTTACCCTGCGACATCCCCCTGTTGTCCTGAAAGAGAGGAGCCACAGTGCAGCACCACAGAGGCCTGGGATCCAGGCATCCACTGCGGCCCAGGTTTGGAACGCTACGCAGAGGGTGGCCCCCACCAAAATCCCCAAGGATGAATGCCTGGGCCCTGCCCCAGACACACTGCATCAGCAAAGCGTGTTTCAGCAAGAGCCCCACATGGTTCCAGGGTGCACAGAGGTCTGGGGACCACTGCGTAATCCTGACTTAAGCGAGAGGGGTCAGAGATGCGGACACACCACCGGTTTGGAGAGGGACGGCAGAGGACAGGGCTTTCCACGCTGCACCCGTGGCTCACGTTCAAACAAGTGGTGACCAGCCTCCAGGTTTTACTTCTCATCTCTCCTCTCTCCCTGCCCATAGGCCGACTCAGGACGCCATGCTGTCAGTTCTTCCCAGCTTAAGGCTGCGCTGGAAATCCATTTTCATCTCCTCCTGCTGTTATAAGTGGAGTGCGTGTGCGTACGTGTGCGTGCCTGCATGTGCCCCTGCATGTGTATGCTGGGTGAGCCGCAGTAACTGGAAGGAAAACTCTCTTAGCCTTTGGTGAATTAGAAAAGGACTTTCTTTTATTATGACAGTAGGTGCCTTTATACCTTTCTCTCCATTTCTGTGAAGTAATTAGAAAACTTGAAAGATTTGAGCTGGGATTGGAATGTGGTACAGGGTTGGCCTAGTATCATTTCCTGAGAGTTGCTAGTTTATAAACCATGCAAGGATATAAGCACAACTAAACCCAATTTTATTTATATGGTCAAAATCCCGGGAATTCTAGCCTGATCACTTTATGAGATGGTGTTGGAGACCTGCCTTGTAAGCTAAGTTGCTGGCAAGTCAGTCAAATCGGCCCTGTCGATAGGGCTGCTACGTATCAGAGGCACGACGCAGATTTTAGACACGGAGTGTGGAGAAGGCTCCTTGTGCTTCTCCAACTGTCCCTAATGGTCCCAGAGCACAGGAAGGTGAAGTGCGGGGTCCGGAAGCCCAGATGCTGTCAGAGGTGAATGGATTCCTGAATAGAGTGAGGCTTGGTCCTCAGGACAGACTGCTGGTCCCTGACCGCTCCCCTGTCAACCTCCTGAGCTTTGTGGCCAGGACAGGATGGGAGAGTGGACACGAGGCCTCTCAGGTCACTTCAAAAAAGCTACTTCAGCCAAATGAAGGTCAGCCAGAGGGACCACATGTGTGCAGGCCCCAGGGGCTCCTCAGGCCTAGCCTCGGACAGCCCCTTCCCACTGGAGCATCCAGCGGCATTGACAGGCTCCCCTGTCTGCGCACACCCCAGGATGCAGGCCCCGCAGCCAGGCAGTGAGCACATGCCATGGGCTGAGTGTGTCTCTGTGCATGCCATGGCCCCCACTCCTCCTCCCCTGTGGGTCCACCCTGTGGGGACAACCCCACAACACTCCTGGCTCCCTTGTTCCTGACCCCGGGCTGCTGCCAGCCTCCCACCTGCCTGCCTGTCTCCCCTGTGCCCTGAAGTTACTAAGCTTACCAACTTATTCCTTCTGTGTACTAGAGTCCCCTCTGACTCCCTTCTCAGATCAGTGCAGCGCAAAACAACAAAATAATTATCCTGCGTGCACAGAGCAGCGAAGGACGCTGTGAGAGACACTGGCTCTGCAGCTCTGTTACAGAAAGGTGACCTTCTCCTGCTGTTTGGCGCTTCTGGTTTTTTAGGGCCACCCCACTTGCAGCCGGGGATAATGCGATGCTCTGGGCTCCCCACAGGCCACTCGCTCCCAACGGGAGGATGGCCTGGGCAGAGATCTGCCCTGAACACCAACAATGCTGGTGTTGGTGAGTGTCGGCGTGGCAATCGGGCATGAGACCGAAGCTACCACGTTATCCTGGTACAAACCACTAGTACCCCATGTTACAAGAAAATGCTCACTGAGACACGAGCAGCTCACAGGCCGAACTGTTCTAGGGAACACCCCCCGCCTCCCCCAGTTCAGACGTGAAGCAGAGGCACAGATAAAAATAACCCTGGCAAACCGAAGTTTACTAGATGGCTTCTGTGCTGGAAGAGTCACCTGATCGTTCCAGGAACACACCATCCACAGGCATCTAAGTGAACCCTAGGACGCCCTTGAAATGGCACCCCCCGCAGAGAGCGATTATCCAGTGAGGTCTTGGAGAACACTCTCTCCCAGCTTGAGGCCTGTGTCCTATTTAATCAGTCTATTTCAGATGTAATTAAAAAGAAATCCGAATTTAGTTGCTGCCATGCTTACCTGAGGAGAAAGGCTTGAGAGAGTGCTGAGAAGGTCTTAGAAAACACACTGATCCAATCTTTACACTGAACAGTCAAAGCCAAGAGGCGGTGCATTTCGATTGTAATTCAGAGAACTCAGCCTCTGAGACATTAGCCCGCTCATGGAACTAGCCTCAGCTTGCACACACACACGCACACACCCATGCATGCGTACACACATGAAGATGCACACACACCACACACATGCGCACACACGTGCACACAGAGACGGGGAGTGCCCACTGAGGATGCTGCATGATTCCAGGGCTGGAGCGGGAACTGCCGTCCACGGCCGACCTCAGAGCTGCGATCCTCGGGCGAAACTGGGTCAGGCACAGTTCTTAGGGGATTCACACTGGATCTTTGTAAAAGTGTCTCCAGGATGAAATTAAAACACAATTTCAGAGACACTTCAGCTTCCGTTTTCCTCTGATTATTTTATTTGCTACAACTTACCACTTTGTATGGATAATTTGTGAATTTACACATGTAACTTTTTAAAAATGTTGTGTGAGGCGACATTTATTATGTATCATACCTTTCGGTATTATACAACTCCAAATCAGTGACCTTAAATCCCATGTTATAGTTTAAATAAAACAGCAGTTTGTTAAGTATCGGGCCCTTTTCATACTTTCTGCTCAATTTTCCTAATTATGAAAACTAGCCTTTCCTTATGTTCTGTTTTATTGAAATCTACCTTACCCCTAAATGATGGCCTTGCTCTCTCTCTCTCTCTCTCTCTCTCTCTCTCTCTCTCTCTCTCGCACGCGCACACACACACACACACGCGCACACACACACACACACACACACCTTTCCAAATTAACTAAGATAATGAATATGTACTTAGTCACTGTCCCTGGCTCATGGCACACAGCTCCGAAAACCCTTAGGATCTCAGGGTGATGAGTGTCTTTCGTACACTAATGGGATGATGGGTGGGGTGGGAGCCCCTGGGTACAGGATAGGGGTGGGCAGGATCAGAGGGTGGCGCTCTCAGCCCTGGGAGGAGGGGAGAAGGGCTGGAGATCAGAGCTCAATCACCAATGGCCAACGATTTAATGGACGGTGCCTACATAATGGAATCTCATACAAACCCTGAACAAGGAGATTCAGGGAGAGTCTGTGTGGGTGAGCACTCTGAGGCTCTAAAAGGGGGCACTCAGGGAAGGGCATGGGAGCTCTGTGCCCCTCCCCCACACCCTTGTCCTATGCCCCGCCATCCCCTGGGTCTACTTCACAAGAAATGGCCACGGACAACCCAACAGTCAGGGCCACACCTTCCCTCCAGCTATCACCCTCTACAATTCCACATCCTGTTTTGAGCTGGGAACCCTGTACATCCTCTCCAAACCCTCTCCTCCTGGCCTTCGATCCTCCACTTCCTCCTGGTTTCTCTTCTTGCCTGTTTGATCTTTCCTTCATCTCCCAAGTCATCTTCTTCTATCTGCTCCCTAAAGGCATGCAATTCCCAAGGTTCTTCTGCTCATTTTCAATCTTGTGAACTTTCTCAACAACCCCCGAGGCTCTGAGCATCGTCTACACTGCTGGCCCAGCCGCTCTTCTGAAACCCAGACCCTGTCTTCATCTGCCTGCAGGATACAGCCAGTGGGTGTCCCGTGGCAGGGGAGATGCCACACACACAAATGTCCCTTCCAGTCTGCTTCAACGGGGCGTTTCTGCTGTGTGTGTATGCGCACGTGCATGTGTGTGTAATAATAGATGAAGTTAGATGATAGATAGATGATAGACAGATGATAGATAATCCGTCCTAATGTCATCATTCACCTCTCGGGAGACTCTTTGCAAAAACCACTGACCTCTTGTCCCCTTAGAAGCAGGGAGTCACTCTTTGTCTGAAAAGTCATGTGAAATTCAACAAAAACTGTGCCTAGAATTCGCTTGACTGTGGACAGAGACTGTAAACAAGAGCCCCTCAAAATAATGATCTAATTCCAGAAGCAGTTAAACAACTCATGGGCGTCAGCCTCGTTTTATGTCTTACCACAGTCTAGAGGAAACCGAAAGGAGAAATCTTTTGAAACATGCAGGTACTTTCCATCTAGGTAATCACCTACACTTGTTATCATACACTGTTTTTATTTGGATAAATGTACACACTCTAGGGAATAGATATGCGTAAGATCTGCTATGCTAGACTGCTCTCCAGACACTGTTTGGAGCTACTGTGTGACGCCTTTCCCAAGCACTGTCCAAATCCTGCTGGGAGGGACGGAGCTGCAGAATGAGGTGTGTTTTCCTCTGAAATATTAAATCACTACTACAATGATGTCTGCAGGGAAGCTGTGCAAACAAGTTTCCATCTTTCGATCTCCAACTAGAATTTCTTTCCAATTCTCACTTCAAAGTTTCCAAGTGAAACATTTGTTAAGAATAATAATTTGCCATAAAGAGGGGCCCTTGAATTATAATGGGAAATTTAAGGAGGTGAAATATATTTTTTCTTCTACTTGTTATTAACTTTTGCTTATTCATCCAGCAGTTCTCTCTGCTTTGGAAGAAGTGACATCTTTGTGTGGCATAAGGGTCCTACTGCACAGAGCCCCAAATCTGTGATCCGTTTTTTTAATGATTATTGGTCATTATTTGTCCATTTTTTCTGCTGATCTCATCATGATGGAATAAGCCATTCTACAATTCTCTCTCCCATACCTATGCAAGGGGTATTATGATTGGATTATTTTCCTTTGTTGCGATTCTCGCCAAATTCTCAGAGAGCATGTACATGTTTTGGCAAAGGGAGAAGAGGTTGAAACTGCCATTGTTTTTGCCCTGACTGGCCTGAGTCAGCTGATGGGAATTCTGATTGCATGCTCTTAGGCCAGGATGTGAAGCTGGTTTGGAAAAGTTTTGGAAACATCAATCCAAGAACATTTCTTTCCTATTTATGTATATTAGTCATTTTATTTCCTACTGAGAATTATTTATATCATTCAGAGTTTCCAAGTACAAAACATGACTTTGAAATCCCATGGTTTCTGGAAATCGTTCACAAAGGGAAAGGAGATGAAATGAACCAGTATTCAGGCAAACAAATTTCATTCTTTGCTTTTTGAAAAGCAAGCATTTCCTGTCTTTTTCCCCCTCCTACGACACTCCCTTCTTCCTCTAACATGTTAATATTTCTTATGCTGTGATTCTTCTCTCATGTTTACACAAAATCAGGACATTGGTTGAAAGACCATGGTCTCAACATACTGTGTACCCAGGTTATCAAAAACACACAGACACGTGTGAGTGTGATGGACAGGCATGTGCCATGTGTAGACATTTACTATATATGACACGTGTGTATGATATATAGATGTGCATCACGTGCAGATATTTACTATATATGACATGCATGTGATGTGTAAATGTGTGTCATATGTAGGCATATGCTATATATGACACATATGTATGATGTATAAATATGTGTCCTGTACGAGTAGGTACTGTGTATGACACACACACGTGTGATGTGTAGATATATGTCATATGTAGGTATATACTATATATGGCACGTTGTGTGTGGTGTATAGGTATGTGTCATGTGTACTTGTGTGCTACATATGACACATGTGTGTGTTTGCATATACATAAAGAGAGTGAGGGAGAGAGAGAGATGAAAAACAAGGTTAAGGGAGGAACTGAATGTCCCTTGTTACAAAAGCAGAACATCAGTGAAGCCTATCCACCTCTTCATGCTTCTCCAACTCTGAAGAATTACTATTTAATTTGCCCACTTCTTCTCTACTCACTGCTTGAGCCCCTTGGAAGTATCGACACTGTTCAGACACCAGGATGAATAGGCAGACGAGTCTCTAATCTTATGGCGCTTCCATTAGAATGGAGAAAGATGACCACACACAAGTCAAACCCCCAGGATCAGAAGGAAAGGGGTGGCATGGTTAAAACAAACTGGGCAGAGGTGACAATGACGATTCAGCAGGCTACATTAGATGGTGTAGTCAGGAAACACCTCTCTGAAAGGTAACGTAAGCTGAGCCCAAATGACAGGGTCAGCCATGTGGAGATATGTAACAGATTCACTTAAGGAAGAGGAGATGGCTTGTTTAAAGGCCTCAAACCAGGAACATGCTTGGGTTGTTTGAGAAACATCGAGATGTCTTGTGCGGACAGGTGTCACAGATACGAGGTCGCAGGAGTGTGGCGAGGAGCACAGTGGGATGAGGTGGGCGGGGGGTGAGATCCCGTCTCATGGGATCTCCTAGGTGAGGGCAAGCAGAAGCCATTACAGGGTAGGAGGAGAGAGTGATACCATCATTGTAATGGTGCAGCCTGGCTGCTGTGCGAAGAATCGAGAAGGAGGACCGTGTGGAAGGCGAAGGGGCTCAGGCGAAGATGACGGTGTGAGCGCAGGGAAGATGGAAGGAAGTGGGATTTGAGATGCATTTTGGAGGCAGGTGGCTTCCATCTTAGGGCTCTGGCTTCGGGAACTGAAGGTACTGATGCTTTTTCTGGGATGGGGAAGATTGAAAGAGGAAGCAACGCTCTGCTAAGTTTAATATGCCGGTGGACATCTAAGTGGATCTGCCAAAGTGGATAAGTGTGTTTGGAGAGAGGTTAGGTTAGGGATAGAAATTTGAGAGTCGACAAACTTCTCAAGTATTTAAGCTGTAGAATCGGTTGAAATTATAAATGGTAAAGGGATTCTAGATCCAAGTCCCGAGGGGTAGAGGAGCAATGGTGACAGACAAGCGGAGGCCAGAGAGGTGGCAGGCAAATCGGGGGGGCTCTGGAAATACAGTCTCAAGCGGGAAGTGGGCGGTCATGGTCAGTGTTTCAGAGATTAAGAAAAACAAGGCTGGAAAAGTGACTGCTGGCAATCAGCTGGTGCTCACTGGACTTGTCACAGAAGGCGTGGTGTCCGGTGCCCTCACAGGGAGGGGCTGGGGGTGTAGCTGGGATCCTCCAAGGTAGCAGAGAGGTTTGCTTCCATTTTGTAAATCGTGTGATGTCAAGGCTCTTTTGGTCATATGCTTTGCCAGTCAACATTTTTCATGTCGTGTTCGAGTCTCTCTTTGTAAGCCCTAATACCTACGAAGTGACGGCAATACATATGGGTGTGTCACCGCATTTGCAAACAGAAAGAAGACATTGCTTGCAGCCCAACCAAGAAGGAAACAGTAAGTATCAAACCTATTACCATATTATTCTCTACACCCTTCAAAGTGACTGAAATGAACTCCCCCTCCCCCTTTTTTTTGGCTTGAGGGAAGATCATAGTTTTGTTTGTCTTGTTTTTCAGAAACGCATTATAGGCAGAAAAATTCATCTATTAAGATAGTGGAATAATATTGTTGGAAAGTATCATTGTTGTTGTCTCTACCTGCTTTACAACGAATTAAATCTTCTTCTTGCACTTAGGTTTAAAAACATTTTGCTAGGAATACAGCATCTGTAAATCCTGCCACCCAGGGGTGGGATGGCAGGGGCCGGAGGAGGAGCAGACCAGAGGGGTGATACATGAGCCCGTCAGTACTGTCCTTCCTGTGCTAAGCCCTTCACAAGAGGATACTGAATTTACCCCTCTCTCACTCCCTATTTAAAATTCTCCAGCAAATCAAAAAATAGGGTAGAAATTTAGAAACAGAGAGGGGGAAACTTTGATTTTTATAGTCATCAATGAAAATGTGTCTCCTTTTCTAAAAAACAGATGGGCCTCAGAGCCTATAGAGTAGGATTTAAACAGAGTCCCAAACTGCACAGGTGCTTCCAGATAGAGCCACCTGCTCATTTAATAGTAGAAAAAATTGCTTAAAAAAATGTACAAAAATCATTTTAGGGTAGACCTGAACTCATGACTGTGTCAGTTCCAAAGATCAGGCTGGCTGAGGATGCAGACCCACCTTGGGAAGATGCTAAGACACCCACTGTCAGGACCTGGCTTCAGGTGGGTCTGTGGTTTAAGTGCTGAGGACATTCTTCGATTCAAAGATTAGCTTCCTGGTCTTTTCTGGACACAAATATTGAGTAAACACAGCTTTTCAGGTGTGGTCAGGCCGTGGCACAGGGGTCAGTGTTTAATAACCAGCTCTGGTGGGGTGGAGGGATCCCTAATATGAAGTCAGCCAATTTCCACAACACATAACTCCCATCAAGACCAATTTCAGGCTCTCGATTTTCACACGGTCCGTGTGAAGGCAGCTTTGGTCATAAATGTCCACAGTCCATCCTCCTCCAAAGTCCAGCTGAGCTCTGGGTGGGGCCAGAGGCTGGCTGTGTGGGAGTGGTCACCAAAGAAATGGTACCCTGGCCACGATGCTGGCAAAGTGAAGGCCAGCTTACTGAGTGGCAGCTGTGGGGGCCAGGCAGCCTTTGAAAGGCAGGGTTTCCTTGATGGCTGGTGCGTTCACAGAAGAGAATGGAGAGAAAGAAGGGCCTGCACTGGAAGCACCTTTCGATGTGAAAGAGAGCCTAGCTTGGGCTCCTCTTCTTCCGAGGCAAATTTAGCAGAACAGCCCTCGGGAGTTCCTGGGGTCCTTGTTTTCAGTCGCCCCCTTACGCAGGAGCCTGCCGCTGGGGCCCTTTTTTGGCTGGTGGACGATTACAGTACCACCTCCCTGCAACTCCCTGCAGAAAATGACCGCAGTAAAATCAAAGACCTGGAGCAGCTTCTCCTTCACAGGGTCCTTAAGGGGTTGTTTCTAACCTGTGCCTCTAGGACACAAAAACCTACAAGGCCAGACAAATACAAATCGGACTTATTTGCAGACTTTCATGGATCATGACCCTCCCTCCGTGCAGGGATGAGTATGAATTCTGATTCATGGACAGGAAATCCTTTTCTATATCTAACCTCTGTGTCTCATCTTTTCATGTTTAATTAATTCCCTTTGTCTCACCCTAAATGAGGGAATTATCCTGCCACCATTACACATAATTAAAGATGCTGAAAAACCTTATTAGTTCAGAGCCCACTAATTCACAGATTGTGGTCATTCCCACAGGCCTGGACTGCAAAGATAATTAGATAAGCAAGCAATCAGGGTAAACAGAATTGGAGGTGCACCACCTAGTCGCTTAGAGCTGTTTCTGCAGGCCTTTGAAGCCGTCCTCGGTGGCCTGGCTGAGGGGAAGGGCTCCCTACTAAACACGCCACCTCAAGCCCTGTGGTGGGTCAGTGCATGGGGCAGGACCAGACCCTCAGCGCCACAGGGAGAAGCTCTTCAAAAGCCCTGGAATCAGTGGGTAGGGAGGAGGGCAGGGTTCAGAGGCTAAAGGTCATTGAAGGGCATGTCTCGATCACCTTTGATAAGTCAGGCTTAAGGCTCATGCGATGACTTCACTTTCTCGTTGTTTCGTCTCTGCTTTTCAGCTGCCTCCACTCCCTGAGCACTAGTCACTGATGGCCCACACTGGGCCAGGCCCCCAGGACAGGGGGCACAGCTGGACTAGACACAGTTCTCCACGTTCAGTCAGATAATCAAACGGGGCTCACCACTTGCAGGCACCGTCCTGAGGAAGGCACAGGCAGTGGCGTCTAATTTCCATGCCCAGGTGACCTTACAGCAGGGCAGAACAGACAGGTCACACGCGGTAACGGTGACCCATGGCAATGCCTGCAAGAGTGCTGATGCAACTGGAGGGTCTGGGGTCCCGCCTCAGGCTGTCCCAGGGGAGAGCCCTCAGGTGCGTCACCAAGGACACTCGCAAAGGTGTGGGTGGAATCGAAGGCAGCCTCCTCCTGGCGTCTTCACATGGCCGTCCCTGTGGATGTGTCTGTGTCCTGCTCTTATAAACACACCGGTCATGTTGGATGAGCGCCCACCCACGTGACCTCATTTTCACTTGACCTCCTCTTTGAAGACTGTCTCCAAATATAGTCACATACTCAGGTCCCGTGGGTTAGGAATTCAATGCACAAATTTAGGGACACGATTCAGCCCAGAACTGCCACCAAGAGCCCAACCGAGGTCCCTGTTAACAGCAGCACTGGCTGTAGCCTGTGCGTGATGTGCGACGGCTCCTCCAGACCCGCACACTGAGGACCAGACGTGAGCTGCTCGATGCCTCACGGAATGCATGAGCACGAGACTGGTGTTTTACTCACTCAGTCCTGGGTCCCAGGGGCTTCCTCCTCAGCAGGAGTGACCGAAATATACGTGGGGAGGGGTCACACATCGTCTTACGTGATCTTTACACCTACCGGCGCACACTCTACAGCGAGGACACTAGGCATGCGAGATGCCTAGGTGCTGAGTGGTGACAGCAGATGTGAACCTACGCTGGCTGCTCCCCTGAAACATGTCTGGGATGGTGTGGGAACCCTATACCAATGACTGAGCTGTCTGCCCAGGCCTGGCTGTGCCCCCCACACTGACCAGCTCAGAGAACACCCGGAGCAGATGAGTCGCTCGGCTGTCCGGAGCGCATGTGGCCACAGCAGCAGCAACAGAAGCAGGGCCCACAGCAGTGACACCTCCACGTGGGCCAGAGGGGATGCTCAGGGGCACGTGTGCAGGTGGGTGCAAGAGGGTGCCCTCTGGGCACAGCCCCCAAAGAGCCTGGGTGCTGTCTCTTGACCTCATTTGCTAACCAGATGGGAGAGGACACTGCTCCAGCTCTTCACTCCAAGGCTGGGTTTGCAATGACACGAGTGGGTGGCCGGACGTTAGGGAGCCCAGCTGGATTGTCCTTAACCACACTATAGCACGATGGCCATATTTTAGGAGAAATGAATCAAACATTCTTCCCCTTTCCTCTTTTCCTCTCAGAAACATCTGGAGGATACACTACTTATCTTCCGGTCCTCCCTCTTGGGGAAAAACATCCGAATTTTCTCCTGTTGCCAGTGGCACACTGAGCTGGGCCCTCAGGCCCCTATATGCATCCCTGCAAGAGCTGGTGTCACCCTGACAGGCATGGCAGCAGCAGGGACAGCTGCTGTGTGTTCTAAGTGCCTCCTTGGGTGCTGCTTACGTCCCACTAACCTGCGGGTGACGTTCCGAAGTGGGAGGGACTGTGCGATTGCTCACTCCTCAGAGGCCTCCCTGACCGCCTGGGGCTCCCACTGAAACCCTGACTTTCAGGTACAGGAGAAATCCCCTGCCATCGTTTATACGAATTCCCACCCTACATTTGTGGTCTCAGGGTGTCCGATCCAAGTCTGCCCAGCAGTGCCAGGTGGCCACCAGCACGCACAGGACCAAGGCAAATGGATTGTTCTGGCTGTGCTGAAGTCTAGGGAGACAAACTGCAATGACTAGTAATTGACATGATGGATAAATGCTTTCACTGTCGTCTTTGATACCCTGGAGACCAGGATTTTGTTGCATCAGGTCTGAGCACTGACAGGAGGGATGTTTGCACAGAGAACTTGGACAAAAACCCCCAACAGAAGATTCATGGTCTGCGTGTCCCCAAAGTGCAGTGCCTGGGCGCACAGCAAGTGCATCACAGGGGAACTCGCCTCCTCTGTGCTCAGAACCCTCCCAACTGCACCAGCACCAAGGGCGGCCTTGGCATGTGAACAGTGGGGCTGGGGAAATGCCTGGTGTTTTCCTTAATATGAGGGGATATTTTAAAGCATTTTTCCCTCTTCCTTTTCTTATCTATTTCTCCGACAGTTACACTACCTGTGTCACCTCTCCCACTCTGGTTTCCATTAAGTGATCAGACAAACTGGATCTTGAGCCATTTTTTTTTTTTCCTGGAATCTGGGGAATTGGAACAGCAGATAAAGGCGGACATATCGCTCTGGTCACCACTTCTGGGTCAGGGGACTGGAACTTGGCAGGAACACTGTACCATCCTACTCCCGTTCTTGGCCTGGAGCAGACAGGCGTGCCCACGCACCCACGCTGGGAAAGATGCTAGAGCAGACCCAGAGAATTAGGAGGAGGGATATTTTTACATGGTGCAATGGTATTTGTACCCTTTGGGGCTTGTTGAATGTGGCCTCTCTGTAGGCTGCACATCTCATCACATGCGGAGAGGTACTGTACTGTTTAGCTTTTTGATAACGTGTGGACAGGCTTTCCGAAGGTACAGACAGTAAGGGATTGACACACTCTACACCAGTGGTCCCCAACCTTTGTGGCACCAGGGACCGGTGCTCCTGTGAGAATCTAAGGCCTGATGAATTGTGGCGGAGCTGAGGCAGTGATGCTGGCGCTAGGGAGCGGCTGCAGATACAGATGTGGCCCCCCACCCACTCGCCTGCTGCTCCCCTCCTGCTGTGTGGCCTGGATCCTAACAGGACACAGACTGGTACCGGTCCACGGCCTGGGGGGTTGGGACCCCTGCTCTACGCGCCTGTAGGTAGCATGTTTAGAGGCGCAGCATAAGCCACAGGGAAGCCAGGATCGATTTCAAGTAATCAGATTCTCAGGTCACAGGCTGCTGTCCAACGATAGCCTAGAAAAACAGCATAATGATCTGCTGAGTCAAAGAAAATAATGTCTGTGTAGAATTAAATAGATAGGCACACACTTGTAACATCGCCAAGGATGCAAATAATCCATATCTTTCTGGTGTAGGTGTATCAGATGTAAGTGTGATTTCATTTTTATCTGTTCCTTCCCACGCTCACCACTATCAGAGAATCACATGTAATATTGCTAAGGGGTAGCTCGAGAAACTACTGTGTCGCGTACCAACTCACTTGTGTATCAACACACAGAACAGTACCCCCTTGTCCACAGGGCACACGTTCCCAGACCCCCAGGGGATGCCTGAAACCACACAGAGATGCCTGAACTCTGTATATGCTATGTCTTTCCTATATAAACATGCCTATGATAAATTTTAATTTATAAATTAGGCACAATGAGAGATTAACAATAAGTAATAATAAATAGAACAATTTTAACACTAGGCTGTAACAAAAGCTATATGAATGTGGTCTCGCTCGCAAAGTATCTCACTGTACTGCACTTATCCTTCTTGTGATGATGCGAGGTGATACAGTGCCTACATGAAGAGATGGAGTGAGGCGAGTAAGACGTTATTTAAAATCGGGGTGACTCGAACACAAGCACTATGACACCTTGACAATCAATCTGATAACGGAGCCGGCATATGCAGCATGGACATGCTGGACAAAGGGACGATTCACGTCCCAGGCAGGACAAAGCAAGATTTCACCACGCTACTCAGACCGGCACACAATTTAACACGTATGAATGATTTATTTCTGAAATTTTCCCTTTAATATTTTCAGACCACAGTTGACTGTGGATAACTGAAACCTAGGAAAATGAGCCCACGGATCAGGGGGACTGACTACTGTATCATCAAACCCTAAAGTTGCTGTGTTATCAGCTGTTCACACTTTTGCAAGGTAGAGTTCAACTCCAGGCTTGATCACAGCCTAATAATGCGACCTCGGGCACATGACTGTCTGTCCATGCTCCAGTTTCTTCATTTCCAAATTGGAAAAATAGCAGATGTGCCTCAAAACATCAAAGTGAGGAATAAATCAGGGAATGAGCTGAGCAGGGGTGGTTTTCTGCTGGTGTTTGTCTGCAAAAGACGTCACGGGAGCATCAGATGCCACCCCAGTTTTCTGTAAGCACATGATGTGTGCGTATGTATGCATGCTTGTACACAGATGCTACATAAATATATGTGAGCCCGGCCACCCACATCCGACCACTCAGTGTCCTTACTGTTCAGCAACCTGTAATTTCAGGTGTGCCTCTAGCGGCATAGCCAGGACTGGTCCAGGTTCAGCTAGACAAACCATGCTTGAGCCATAGATATCGGGTCTCAGAACCCAAGCAATCCTTAGAGTACAACCCTGTCACTTTGCATTTCGGAAGACAGGTTCCCGTGACAAAATTGCCTTCCACAGTCATGCAGGAAGTTCCCATCAGCCATCCTGACCATAAACAACAGTCAGTAAGAGGAATCCAGCAGCAATCAAGATGCTTCTTCCCAAACTGCCAATACAACACAGAATCTAGATGATCAATATATAAATCTTATTAAAGTTATATTTTTTAAATTTTTGATGAAAATATTTTTTGAAAATGTATTAGAGTTGAACACTTAGCATAATGAACCTATGTATGCCTTTTATCCAAATTCTTCACTTCTTAAAATGTGGCCACACATGTTTAATCTACACCCTTATTTTTTTTCTTCCTTTCTGATGTGTTTTAAAGCAAATTACAGACGTCATCATTTCACTTTTACATACTCAATTACACGCCTTTTAAAAAGGGGACTTTTAATATAAATGCAAAGCTATTTACTGCCTAATAAAAATTAACAATAATTCCCTGGTAAAATCTAACGTAGAATCCATATTCCAATTTCAAGGATGTTTTCAGGAACATTTTTTAAGAGTTTTATATACTAAGGTCCCACAAAGCCATGTTAACCGGTCGGTGTGGCTCTCCATCTCTTAACTCAGACCTGCGCCCTTCCTGTCCCCTCCCTTCCATTCATGGCACTGACACGCTAAAGAAACTGGCAAGCTGTCCTGGAAAAGACCTCTCTCTAGATTTGTCCATTTCCTCGCGGTGAACTTGTCCCTTTCCCGATTTCCATAAACTGGAAGTCACTCTAGGGCTTAGTCAGGTGCGTGCTCACCGTGTTGTCCAGAGTATTCTATGCCAGGTGGTGCAGGGTGCTTTGTACTGATCTCCTCGGGAGCTGTGGGGCCTGACGGTGCCCAGTCCGTCATTTCAGTACTGAGTTGGCTGGAAAACGTACCCACTCAGAGTGCCAGCTGGACTACCAAGTTAGATCTCGGTGTCTCCTCTGAGCTCCCAGCAGGGCTGCCAGCCCCTGGAGCCGAGAATTCCCCATGGCCCAACACACGAGGAACTGTCCTTGGCCACATGCATGTTACACGCTGCCTTTCACGCTTTCTACATGAGCTGTGCACTCGGGGGCAGGGGGGCATCCACTCTCCCTGACGAGCAGGCCAGGAGACAAGCCGAATAGTCATCGTTTCTAATTGGACACAGATTCGGCAGATTGATTCATTATTTCCAAGCATGGCTGTCAGTGTCCTGCACGGCGTCCCTATTAAACTAATATCCCAAGCGCCGGTCCTGCCGCAGCTGTCACATTAACTTAGTCCCAAATTGGCAGCGTCCGCCTCCTCCCCAGGACATCTGCTGGCAAGTTTGTAAGCCCAGGCGCGGATAACACCATCCTCCCCTCCATCCCGTCCCTTGCCAAAGCTTCCTTCAACGCATGCCGAGGAAATCCCAGCTCTCTCAGCCCTGCAACCCCCATGCTTAGGAACAGCCTCGTCCCTGCCACCAGACAGGATACAAGGCTCTGCCCTAATCATTCAGACTAAAGTGTTAAGGACTGACCACACCATGTCCCTAGCAGAAAAACAGAGAAGGCACAAATTAAAGACATTGAGTAGTGATTTTCAGTCACCTATAGGAAACGCACTGCTGGATGTGAGCTTGTGGCAGGACCGCCGGCCCCCCCACCCCCAGTGGCTCTTTCCCCTCCTCCTTTACTCATCAAGCTCCTGGTGTATTCGCGGTAGCAAAGCAGAGACACTAAAACTAAATTTCCTACCTTCCTAAGGCGGTGTTAGCCATAGTTTCCGGTTTCCTTGTGAGAGAATCTTTTTCAGCCTGATGAATTTCATAATTATCTATAATGCCATCACTCTTTTTCAAAATTGTCCCAGTTTAGACAATTAAAGTGTATGGTCACCCTAAGTAGCCAAGACCCAAGAGATGTAAGAGGAAGTCTGGGAGCAGCTTTGGAGAACCCATTAAAGGTGGCCCAGTCAACTGCGACATGCACCTTTGGGCTCTCCCCACCCCTTCCTCCTACAGCCTTCAGGAATACAGAAACGAGGGCTGGTGCTCCAGCAGCCACTTTAGACTATGGAGTGGCCTTGAGGATTACTACTCCATGTCCTAAGAAGGGCCGAGCAGAAAGCTCGGAGCTGGGTCCTGTCACCCTGAAGCTAGCCAGTCAGCTCTAAGCTTGTTGCACCTGAATCACTGCCCACCCACACTCCCCTTTTACTTCCCTGGGACCCTGGTCAACCATGGTGGCTTTCTAAAGTGTCTGGTCCAAACTCAGCCACAGTCCCTGGGTTTCCCTCCCTTTCTGTTTCTGGTTAGGGCGGGAACCAGGGCGATTCCTACGCAGGTCCAGGGGAAGGGGAGCAGCAGTCCAGTTGCAGCTCCCACAGGTCATTGTTACTGCCTTGCAGACTCCCCTCCATGGCATGGGCAGCCCCACCTCCTCCTGGCTCCTCCTGCTCCTGGGCCAGGTGTGCATCTAGCCAGCCACCCGCATCAGCACAAGGATGGACATGGGTGTCAATCCGCCTCGTGGCTCCAGCTCATTCTTGCAGGTTCTAACTCAATCTTCTCTATTTGTCCACTTACTTTTGTCTTTTCCACTTTTCATCCACCCTCCCCCGACACCTGAGCCAACCATCCAGCTCCACTGTCAGACATGAACGCTTTACTCCCTTCTGCTTAAGCCAGATGGGAGTTACTTGCCACTGAGCCCTACCGAACAGGGTCAGCTTGCATTGAAGAGTATGATTTTGAGTTAGGTAGAACCAAATTTCTATCTATACACTCTGTTACTAGGTCCTGGAAAGGGCTATAGTACATGATTTGGGAGCCTCTATTTCCTCATATATAAAGTGAGAATAAAAATATCTACCCCAAAAATGTGTCAGGAGGGTTTAATGAGTTAGTTTACTTTAAAAACTCAAAATGCAGTGCTTGGCATATAGCGAATCTACTAATGTGAGTCGTTCTATCACCCAGGGCTCCCTTTTCTCCTTTCTTCAGAGAAAATGTTTTCTTTCCCCTTTTCCAGATTTCTTTTTATCTTTATCTCAACTGTCTATTTTGAATTTTTCAAGACTATAGAAAAATTGAAAGAATAATGTAATGAAACCTATTCATTAGATTCGCCAACAGCTAACATTGCCCACATTGGCTTCATCTCTCTGTGTATGAATAAACGCTCATTGTTTCTCCTGCAAAGATATTCATCCCAGCAAGTAACGGCCTCGTACCCCTCACACAGGCAACAAGCCTGACACAGTAATAGTTCCCGTGTCCCAGCTGCCCAGTGACTCTAGTCGCAGCCTTTGGCGCCATTCTGCCCTCCATTAGCACCCACTCCGGGACCATGTGCACATCTGCCCATGTGTCTCTTCAGTCCCCTTTAATGCGGAACACACCCTGACTTTTCTTCCTTGCATCTTTCGTGGCATTGATATTTTCAAAGAGCACAAGCCAGCTGTTGTGAGGATGTCCCAGGTTGTGAATTTTTCTATTTTTTCATGATTAGACTCAGGTTAAATGCTTTTAGGAAGAATATCCTACTGTAGTGCTGTCTTCTCTGCTCCTCTCCCTGAAGGCACAAGCCCGTTTGTCACACTTTTGGAAACATGAGGGTAAGATAACCGAGGGTCACGGTGGTGGCTGTCTGTTCCTGTACCCTCAGGAGCCTCTACTCAGCCACTTACAAGTAAGGACGGTGGTGACAGTTGGAGACCACACAGCTCTCTCATTTCACAGTCACCCTTTTGCCCATGGCTTTAGCATTGTGATGGTCACTGCCTGACTCATTATGCCACCAGCAGCTGCCAAACGCTTTCCCAAGGTTCTTGATTCTACTTTCACTCAAACTTCATTCCTCCACCTCGCCCTTGCCTTCCCCAGGGACGTCCTCCACCTCCCCCTTCTGCTGACACGCTCGCTTCGATGTTCCGGAATCCCCCATAGCTGATGCGCCTTCCTTCATTTCACCACTAACTTCTTGTGGGAGTGACCTCTGGGTATGTACCTTCGTCCTCACACCCGCAGGCCGCTCGTCCTCTTTCCACACCTGCGACGTGCTCAGCGCTCTTAGAGCAAAGGAAGTCATCCTTGGATGACTATTTATTTTACTTTTCTTTTTGCTTTCAATTTTCTGTAATCAAAAGGCATTGTTTTTACTGGAAAAAATATTTATATATAAAATACATAGAGAACATAAAAATATTAAAGATAATATTAGATTTGCCCTCTGAGATGTACATCTGTGTGTGTGTGCATGTGTGTGTAAAACAATCCATCCTTTCCCGGAAGGTCAGTTTAAGTTGTTTTCTCTTCAGACTTTCTTTTTCTGGAAACTTCTTCACTATTTAGCAATTTCCAGAATGAGCATCTCTCCGCTTTCGCCAAAACGAAGCTGGACACAAGCTCCCCGTCCCCTAGTCTTCCTTTGCCCCTTCCTTAGTGGGGTTGTGCCCTTCTGTGTCCCTGCACTGGCCTCCTCGGTCATTAGAGCACACGCCTTTTCTCCTCTGGTTTTGGGGTCACAGCTCGTGGCCAGCGGTCCAGCTGCTCAACAGATGGGGCGTCCGTACCCGCGCTGTGGCCCCACTGCCGTCTGCAGGTTACTTTCTCGGTTTGCTTCTGTGTGAAGGGCTTGCTCCTTCCCAGTCTGCATGGCTCCTGTCCCCACCCCACCCCGTTGTCCTGCACCCAGAGGCCTGCACACCCCAGCTGCCCGCCTGGCACATGTGCTTTGTGGATCTGAGCGGCAGCCAGGCCTGGGTACAGCCAGTGCCAAAGGGCCCACCCCAGAAAGACCCACATGGCTGGGGAGTAAAGCTTCCTGAGGGAATGACGAGCTGAGGGCCAAGGCACTGAGGGCCGGGGTACAGCTGGGATGCTGGGGAGGCCAGCGTGGCAGGCATCGGGCCTAGAGAGATTGAACGGAGAGGTTGAACAGAGGAGTCCATCCAGTTTCTAGACTTCGGCCTGCAAACAGGCCTCAAGTCTACGCAACCGACCCGGGCCTCTCTTAAGAGATTCAAGCCTACATTCCCAGAAGCGCCCGAAAACACCTACCTGAAGTTTAACTGCCGTAGCCCCACGCTGCACTGGTCTACCATGCAGCACCCCGATTCATGTCAATGCAGCCAATATCCTCAGCTCTCCAGGCTCCGTGACGAGACCACGGCAGGACTGCTTAGGCAAGAGCACCCGAGGATTCTGCCAGACCCAGCACAGCTTCCCTGGCTGAGAGCAGCTAGCATAGGCAGCTGCAGTGGTCGTGACCTCGTCAAGGTGACTGACAAGCTCCCACCCACCGCCTTGACCTCAGGTAAATACTTTCTTCTTTGCTACTCCCTTCTTTCCAACTTCATCTTTGCATCCTGGGTCATCTTTGCAGGCTGGGTTATCTCACCTTTGAACAGTTCAAAGTCTTTCCTCCCCGCCTCTCAGTTTAGTGGCCCATGTCACATAGCTAGACTGAGCACCCACTGTGTGCCTGGCTCTCTGCAGTTAAGACCAGCAGAACCCTGCCCGCACCAACCCATCTGTCCTACGGTGACCATTTGTTGACAAAGGAAATTCCCATGAGTCTCAGTGTGTTGCTATGGATGAAGGAACTAAGGCTCAGATCCACTTAGGTGTCACAGAACGTCAATCCAGGCAGCGCGTGGTTTCGGTCACCTGTGCTCCCTCCACGCCCTGACCACCAGCGTGGCCACGGTGTCTTGCTGACGGAGCACTCACAGCGCCACACTGCAGATCGCCCAGGCCCCCTGAGGCCCGCCACAGCTTCCAGGGTCTCACTGTGACAGCCGTGCTCGCGAGCCCCTCCTCCACTCAGACACGCGGCGTGTGATGGCCATCCAGACAGCTGGCCTTTCCTGAGCGTCCTGAGTGAGGGCCCCTTCTTGCACTCTTGCTGAAGTCCTGCTCTCAGCCTGGACGTCTCCAGGTCACCCTCCTGCTTACCCAACCCTACTCCTTCTCTCAGGCCGGCCAGGCCCTTTCCCCTCCCAAGGTGTCCGCTCACTGGTCTCCCTGTCTCCTGGGGTCAGCTCTGTGCCTGCCCCGGCGACTGCACTGTCCGTGACAGAGCTCCTCCTGACCTTCCCACCTTGTCTGGTTCTTGTTTGTTGTCAGGGACACAGAGGTGTGTCCCCTGCATGCCCCTCCAGAGTGGGGTCTGTGAGTGGCCCCAGCTTGCCTTTCCATCCATGTGGGTATGCTGCAGTTCGCATCCCTGCCCGCCTTGCCCTCCACGGGCACTGACACCTAAGCCCCCCACGCTCAGCCTGCCACTTGGCATTGGCATTCAGGGAGCCCCGGCCCTCCCATAGCCCATCACTGTATGTGCTCAGACATTCTGAGTGATGAGTTTCTCTGAATAAGGTCCAAGACAGACGCTCCTTCTAACAAAGTCTTTCTGTTAGTGAATGGGTTAGTGCTATGCACTGTCTGTGTCCCCAGATCCATATGCTGACACCCACTCCTCAGTGCGTGGTGTCATAAAGTGGGGCCTCTGGGAGGTGATGTGGTCATGGAGGCAGGGCCCCTGATGGGACCAACATCCTCATAACAGAGACCCCAGAGAGCCCCTCGTCCCTCCTGCCATGTGAGGTTACCACGAGAAGACATCCACGAACCAGACACCGAATCTGCCAGCACCTTGACCTCAGACTTCCAGCCTCCAGACTGTAAGAGACACATGTCTGTTTATAAGCCATGTTTATAAGCCATGGTCAGTCATGTTTGTTATCACAGCCTAAGTGGACCAGAACAATACAAAAATATGAATAATAATTTATGGTCAGCCATTCAATGCCCCATCCTATAGATCCAGCTCTGTTTGAGGAGTGACAAATGTGAAAACATAATAGACTATCTTCAACTACCCACCATATGTGCATACGTGGAAATAAATTAAAGAAATATAGAATGCCCTCTTTCTCAAACCCAAAATGGAATCTAAATTTTGTTGTAAAGTAACATCCCTGCCTTCCTGCCACACTCTGACCTTCTGGGATTGCTATTCGAGGTTAACTGAAAACGTTAGTACTTTGAAGACAAAATTCTGGAAGCCGTTGGGATTTGTCAACAGGCAGAGTTTAGAAACCACTTAATGGTTTCCGTGAATGCATCACAGACCTCGGGCTTCAAACACGGCTCCCAACTGCTTGCCAAGCATTCTGTGTTAGCTCAGAAGTCTGTATCTCTGTCACCATCAGTGCAACTTTGCTGTGGCATGTTAACATTGTAAAGCCGTGAGAATGCCAAGTCCTCAGCTGCCTGCTAACCTGGGTGCCTTTGACACAGTATCCTGAACCGGAATTCTGATCTGTCTGAATCTAGTTTTCTACAAATGTCCCTGGAGACAGTGCTCTGAAAGCAACTGCTCACCTCTGATGGCCCCTCCACAGGGCATTGAAATCCCATGAGGGGTAGGAAAACAAAGTTCTTAAAAGCCACCATTCCATTTCTTGCCCTTAAAAAAAAAGAAAGAAAAGAAAAAGAAAAAACAACAACAACATAAAAAAGAAAGATAGCACCATGCCTGACTTTTCTGTAGTAAATACAACAGACTCTGGCAAGTTTTAGCACAATTAGGATAAAGAGCTTTTGCTTGGACCACTGGTGAGTCCACAGGTGCCGACACACCCCACGGAAATCGCAATTAATGGCGAGAGTGAGAGAGTGGGGGACAGGCTGGCCAGCACAGGCCTGCACTAATTGCTGTCATCTTGATTTTATTTCCTCTGAACTTTAAATCAGGACGATAACTCGCAGGTGAAACATCGCAACATGGTTTCCACGTGTAACCTTTCCACAAGAACAATCGTAACGTGTGGAAAGTTTTAGGAAAACTGTAATTAAGGAGGTCTGGCCTTGCAGAGAGAGAGAAATAAAGACCACCCTGTCAGCGGTAAAATGTCAAGCACGCTGCTTCCGCGGTGAAACAGGCTTTTGTCTCCAAGAGGCTGGTGGATGTGTAATTAAGAGATTGGGGTGCCAGCTGAGGCTGTGCGTCCCCATCGTTATCAGCCTGCATGTCTAAGCAGAGCGGGGAGGGCTAATCACATTAGCAGTGACAACAGCGGCGGAGCTGAGGAGAGAACCACGAAGAAACAGACCAGGACCAGTCAAGCCTTCCTCCCATTCTCCGTCTTCTCCGTGGCCAGTCGTAACTTGGCATTTGGTGCCACATTTTCCCAGGGGCGTCAACACTAAGCCTCGGGGAGGCAGGGCCCTGAGCAGCTGGGCCGCATTCTGCCTGCAGCAGCCATTCTGCGGGTAGCGGAGTCAAGCAGTGACTCATCTGGATCTTGTCCACTTCTTTCTTTTGCAAAATAGGCAGAGAGACACAGAAGGAGACGCATACCTGGCAGCACAAGGCGCTGTCACAGTGACTAGCTAAGAGGCCGGTCCGCACACAGCAGACGGGGCCCAAACTTCCTCCGGGCACGCAGGGCCGACCGACATTCACAAAGACGTATCAATCCTTGCTAGCCTGGCTCACAGGCCAAGTGCAGTGATCTGCATATTAACACGCAGCCCGAGACACTCCGCACACAGAGTGGACAGCGACACTGGGGCCGAGAGCCCCAAGGGCAAGCCACACAAATGCCAGGCGGCGCAGCCACTCCGGAGGACAGCCTGGCGGTTCAGCACTAAACTGAGCCTGCTCTTAACTGTGCAATCCAGAAATCGCACTTCTTGGTTCTTTACCTAAAGGAGCCGAAACTTACGCCCACACCCAAACCTGCACACGGATGTCTAAGCAGCTCCATTCATAACTGCCAAAATGTGGAAGCAACCGAGATGCCTTCAGCAGGGGATGGATAGGGAAACTGAGCTACATCCAGGTGATGGAATATTGTTTAGCACGCATCAGAAATGAGCTATCGAGCCACAGAAAGATATGGGTGAAGCTTAAATGTATATTATCATGTGAAAGAAGCTTGTCGGAAAAGGCTCCACACTGTATGATCCCAACTATATGACATTCTGGAAAAGGTGAAACTACAGAGACAGTAAAAACATCAGTGGCTACCAGGGCTTAGGGGGAGGTAGAGGTGAAGAGGTGGAGCACAGAGGGTGACACTGTAATGGTGGGTATGTATCCAAGCCCACAGAATGTGACCACCAGAGGACCTTAAGGTCAACCATGGCTGTGGGTGATGATGACGCTCTCACTGCAGGTGCATCAGTCATAACAAATGTGCCATCTGGAGGGGGGCATTGATAATGGGGCGGCTGTGCAGATGTGAGGGCAGTGAGTATAGGAGGCATCCATACCTTCCTTTCAATGCTGCTGTTAACCTTAAACTGCTCTAAAAATAAAGTCTTTAAGGCAAAAAAAAAAAAAAAAAAAAAAAAGCTACACTAGACCCAACTGTACCGAGCAAAGATTGGGGGCAAAGTTTCTGACACTTAATTTCATCTACCTACAAGAGACTGAAATACATTGCAATTGAAACCAAAACTTCTAAATTGACAGGTTTTTACTGGTTAATAGGAATGTTCCAAAATGTTTTTTAAATTGTGGGGTTTTTTTACTTTTTTGCTTTTCTTTTTGAGCAAAATACGTTACTGTATTAAAATTATATCTCAATTTCATCCTGATATATTTTGAATGTCAAAAGAGAGTAAGGGAGAGCGAATCTTATGTATCCTTCTGCTTCACAGAGAGTTTCACCCGTAGTTCACACAGTATGTTTTCCTGGAAAATATGATTTGCATGCAATCATTGCTCGCTTAGTTGTAACCGGTAATGTTGACTCCATGATTACATGTTTTGATAGGACTTTCACAACTCAAAGTCATTTACTAGGCCTGCACCAAGTGTTTGCCTGCTAGACCCGAATTCCTCCCCACAGACATTGACTGGTGTTCTTTTGGTGTGTGGTGTAGCCAAGTATGCATTTGAGAACAATGACCTTCCCTGCAGAAACTCGAGGTATTTGTAGTCCGGATCATCTGACAGCAGCAAGCTGGCATGATTTTCACCAGTTTTTCTTTGGATGACTGTTGGGTTGGCATTCTTATTTGTTTGTTTGCTTGAGGAACATCTGTGTAAATGGAAACCTGCTAGGTTGTGGGTGACATCTAAGCAGGGTCAGGGTGGTGACACGGAACACCCCGTTCACTAGGTTTTTCACTATATCCAGTCTGCAGTTTTGAGTTGCGGACTAGAACTCTGTCTATGCTAGACTGCCTCTTTGTGGTGATGTGCTATGTGTGCGTGTTTGTGTCTTTGTGTGTATTTGTGTGTTGGAGTCAGTGTATAATCAGGGACAAATACCACTAAACACAAATCTAGAAAATGAAAGAAAATATCAGGAACAAGAGACACTGTCTCCCTTTCAAGAAGTCACTCAGAAGGACTAGTTAAGGGAAACCACTGGGCCATTGTTTCCCTTGGAACGTGGTATTGGTCATACTTGCCTGGTGTCAGTTCAAGAACTTATCCCAGTGATTCACAGTGAGCATCTCATGTGTTGTCCAGGTGAAGAATGAAGAATCTGCATTAGTCTGTCTCATGAATGATATGAAGGCAAAGCTTGGGCTCAGGTGGCATTTCCTGATTCCATCGTGCTTAAACTCCAACCACCCGATTAGTTTATAAAGTGCTTTGTAGGCCCCTCTGGTACAACCAACGTGGTCTCTGGGGGATTATTTAGGGACCTTACTGGAGAAAGTTGGGAGGTTGGGTGGGAGAAAGAGCCCGTGGGGTCCCTGGACTACCCGCTTAAGTCAGCATCATTTCCCTTCAGTGTAATTTATAGATTATGCTTCAGGGTAAGATTTCTTTGAAAGGGTTTTACAGCTTTGAAAAACATCTGAAAACAATTCTAATCTTTAGCAGTTTTCTCCATTGGAATCGTTGGCGTAGAACTGGGTTCCACTTTATCAGAGATTTCAATGGTCTGATAAATGGCATTCTGCCTCCCCATGAAATTGACCATCTTGCTGGAGGTAAACATGGAAAAGAGCCCGATTGAGTTGATTTGAGGCCTGAATGATAAGTTATTTAAATGAAGCTCATGTTGCTATTTTCAGTTAATGGAAGCAATCTAAGGAAGGGATGGCCATGATCTTAAAGAACTTGCTCATCCTGAAAATTACTGACCCACAAGAGAAAAGTTAGCAGGGATACAAACACATGCAATTTAAATATTAAATTAAGCTGAAATTTAAAACCAAAGCAGGTAATGTGAAATATATTCAAGATGTATAACAGACGCTATATTCACTTCTGCTCCAGGTAAGAAGGAAGAGAGATAAAAAAAGAGAAGGGATGGAAAATAAAGGCTCTGGAAGTTCAAGAAAGAATGTTGTTTTCAATACCCTGCTGTCTCCTTGGCCATCGGCACCAGAGTAACTCATCCTCAGTACCTTGGACCTTCAACAGGTCCATTAATCACCATCCAACAAGATCCCAAGTGTCTGTGTAAATGCTGGGAGGTTCTGCTCTGAGCATTAGCCGCACCAGTAGGAAAATTATATTCTCAGAAGCTGCGTGGATGGAGAACTTGGTCACTTCTTGCACCAAGGAAGAATGGACTAAGGATGAATTCTGATACCTCGAGACAAAGAGATTTCTTATTCACATTTTAGAAAAAGACAGCTTATTTCTACATTACCTTTCAATTATTCCTGTGTCACCTATAGCATTGTACACTAGAAAAAAGATTTATTCTCTAAATAGTTAAAATTTTTTATGCTTTTTTTTTTACTTATTTAGCAAATCCTTTGATTGTAGGTGATAGGTAAACTCAATTTAGGAACAATCTCTGTTACTAAAATTTCTGCATTAATGTATTGAGAATCTTTCAACTTTCAAAATATGATAAACAGCCCACTCTAGCCCAGATGTGCTAATTTTCCTGCCATGTCTGCATGCTCAGAATTCATCCTCCTCCCATAGACTTTTCTCTTAGGCAACAGAAGTTGATATTTGGGTATGTTTCTTTTCCTTTTATTGCGTTCATGCCACTCTACCTGGAAATAAAATCAAGAATGATACATATAGGCTGAAATTAACTTTTCCATAATACTTTGCATGGATGAGACCATTAAAAATAGGCATGTCCTCTAAAGTGAAGGAGAAAAAACTCTGAAGAACACAGCATCCAGGATAGAAGAGAAACATTCAAAACTAAGTAAGTAGATGAAAATCTGATGAAATATGATCATCAATTTTAGTTAAGCCTGGAAGATAAAGAAAGGACTATGATGTCAAATATCTAAACTGTTTTCAAATGAAATGTGGTTAAAGATGGGAAGAGGCAGTGAATGTCAGGAACAAAAGACTAAGAAATAAAATGTATCCTTCTGAAGCCTTTAAATCAGGATTTAAAATATCACTCAAGGACATAGGTGACAGCAGCTTCCTTGTGTCCCATCCATTTTTGTTATTTCTATTACTCATCTGTTGTGTGTAAGTCTTTCCAAAGAGACATGAGAAGTTAGTTCTTTGCCAAGGTAGTGGTTTTGTTGACAGTAAGGTAACTGGAATTAGTGGGGTTTAGATTCTGAGGGAGTTGTCACCACCTTGAGTGTCACTGATGCTTCTCTGTTACACACTCGTCAGGGTGACTACCCAGAGATGAGGCTGGATTCACAGTGCTGTGTTTGGTGGACTTGTCGCTCTACCTTGCTAGCATTTGTCTTTGTGTCTCTGGCACTCAGTGGCTCCTTCTCAGCTTTCATTCCCTGGGCCTTGGCTAGATACACTCCTACTAATTTCCAGGAGCAGGCGTTTGACCAAGGCCTCGTTCTGTTGGGCTAGTGATCCAGTCCACTGCAGGTTGGCTCAATCCCGGGCCTTTGCTGGAACTCTCAGGAATTTCAGGGCGGGCTCTCTTTCTCTCAGGGGTGTCAAAGGCCTGTCTGAACCTCCAGGAAGCCATCTTTTTAGTACTTGCCTGAGAATAAAGCTACCCAGCTTCTGATCAATTCCTGTTGACATCACTTCAGCATGTGGAGTAATACTCCTGGTCTCCAACTTCATACATCCACGCCTCTCCCACCCTGGCTTTGGTTTGACTTTTCTTCTTTTTTATCAATTTAAATTGGGTTTCCATCATTGGCAACCAATATCATTAACTAACAGACTATATTTAAGAGAAATATTAGTAACTTAAAAAAATACATTTTAAAAAATACTAGGGTAACTAAAGGGACCTGTAAATCAAGTCACTAGACAAACGGTTAAAGAAACTGGTGATTCTTGGTTTCGGGAAGAAGTCAGAGGAGATACACTTTCCTCAGTATTTTAAGGGATGTTCTTTAGAGAGGAAGTGGATGCTCCATGAGCCTGTGAGGCACAGAGTTATTCAGGGGTGCTCAGTGACCAGCAGTGTTGCTGCAAAAGAGATTTCTCCTCAGGGGATTACTAATGCCTAAATAGCTCAGAGGTATTTTGAACTCATTGTCTAGAACACTATCACTGGAAAGGGGGTTTCTTTGTTATTCTCAGTGCACTCTACAATCGACTAGGCTAAAAAACTCAAATTCATTCCACAGAGGTGCAGGTGGGGTGGGAGGAAGAACGGGGAAAGTGAAGACACTGCATTTGGAATACTACTGCAAAGCTATAGAATACATCTGGAAGTCATGCGTCAACCCAACCTCACCCTGGCTTAAAACCATCCTGGCAGTGTGCATGTGAGCGGCACCTGCAGTTGCATGCCAAAGTCATAGAGGATGCTGAGAATCCCACAAAAACGTGGGCAGCCTTGCAAAATAGAGTCACCATCGGTGCTCACTGGAGAGTTTGCTTTTTAAGAAGACAAAATTTAGGATCAATAGGCTCTCACCCAGATTGAATACAAGCCACAGGAACCTGATATAGTTACTGGCTCTAGCTCACAATGGGTGCTAAAAACTGTTGAGAGACTGACCACTTGTGTCTGTAATAATCTCAAAATATTTTAGCTTTGAAATTATGATGGATTTTATTATTTAAGTGGGTATGAAGACATCTGGAATCATTTCCAGGAAAAGTAAGGATTATGCAGTTAAACATTGATTTAATTATTCTAGCTTCTGGTATTTACTACTTAATTGACTAGCGGCAAGATTTGCAACAGATATAGCAAATGCCAATTACTTTTCTGAAAACGAAAAAGTTAATAGATGAGTTTTATAAATAATATGTCAGTGAATATAGATGTTATGGAATCTGACATTGAAAAGCAGCTTAAGGGTCTCCAAGTAAGGCACAGTTGACATTCCCAAGGTCAAATGACTAATAGATGGGCTAGTTTCCAATAAGATTTGTCTTTTTTCTCATTTATGCAATAAGGCTTGAGTTTTTTATGGTGTTTCCAGCCCGTCTTCTCCATTTCTGTTCTGGTTACCTTAGTAGTAACAGTAGATGTGACTCACATAACTCTGTATTACTCAGCTCAGGCTGCGATAACAAACATGGCAAAGGCTGAGTGACTGAAAAACAGAAATTTATTCCTCACAGTCTGGAGGCTGGAAGTCCAAGATCAAGGTGCTGTGAGGTTTAGTCTCTGGTGAGGCCTCTCTGTCTCACCGTGTCCTCACCAGGCCTTTCCTACGTGCACGTGTGGACAGGGTATCTCTTCCCCTTCTTGTAAGGACACCAATCCTACCAGATCAGGGTCCCAGACTTCTGACCTCATTTATCCTCAGTCCCTTCCCTGGAGGCCCCGCCTGCAAATGCAGATACTCTGGGGATGATGCCTTTAACACATGAATTTGGGGGAGTCCATAGCAGTCCCTCTTCATCCTTTTTCATAACACATTTATGCCGGGGGGTCCGACAGTAGATCTTGGTGCTGCTCATTCGTCACTTTAGTCTACACTGTAGGACAAAGGTCCCAGACCTTGACAGTGCACAGACAGCCTCCCCCATGACACTCCCCACTTCCCTCCCTGGCTGCACATCCCACTGCATCTTCCGAATCTGTATCATTCTCTGAATGGGCCCCCACTGCTCCCTCAGCTACAGTGATCTCCTTGCGCTTCCTTTCCAGATGAGGTGCTGCTTCTTCCCAGGCAAATTCATCGGGACTCAGGGACCCTGTCCTTACTGTTCCCACGCACCCTTCCCTCCACACCTGAACAGGGTGTCTTCTGCACCATGTTGTTCTTATTTGTCCACATGTCATTCACCCACTTTCCCCAGTAGAAAGCTTTCCTGGAGGACAAAGGCTATGTGTATGTTATTTTGTATGCCCAGTTCCTAAATTCAATCTAGAATATACTTGACAGCTGATATTTGTTGAATGAATGGTCACTCAAATATTATGGTCTGGGTTGAACGCTCTTTTGTTGCTAACTGGAGCAAAGCCCACTGGAATTCAATTTTGCTGACATCTTTCTATTAAATGGGAATAGATGCCACCTACACTGAGGACCCTGCATGGAACGCAGATCACTCCTTCTGGGCACGTTGTTAAAATGTCACTGGATAGAGTTAACATAGCTCCCGTAAAGAATTTGCACATTTAAAAATAAAAAACAAGAATAGTTGCTCAGTTGTTCTAAAAATATTCTGTCTCCTTTATTAATGTTGCCTTTGGAATATATTTGTTCAGTTAGTTATCTCATAATTAATTCAGTTTCTGGAATAAATATACTACCAGTTTATAACACAGTTTCATAACAGAACTAATAATATTCAATTGCAAGGTCACTTTTATGTGTAGAATGGCATACAATTGATGAATCTCCCTTGTGCAGTCAGGTTTTTTTGCAACTGATAGTAATTTATAGTAATTTATTTGCATATATATTTTTTAATTTGATTCTCAATAGAAGTGATGTGAGGTTACTGAGCAAGAGAATTTTTTTTTCTATTTAATCTAAACAAAGTGAAGACTTAGAGAGGTTGATAGTTGATGGAGGTAAGGCCCTAGTGCATTTTTATTTTCTCTAACTGATGCTGCCCTTAATCATGTACAAGAATTGTAAAGCAGATGATGAAATCACCCTTGCTTTAGAAACACAGTAAGCTCTTAAAGATAAAATTTATATACAGAAAATGCATATCTTTAGGATGACGCAAAACTAAATGGCTACATTGTGAAAGATATGAAAAAAAGGAACTCCCTTGTTCAGAAAATAAACACCTAAAAATTAGTTTTAACTCAATGAAGTTACTAGTGGAAATAAGAGTTCTTAACTGTTTTATCATTATTTAAAGAGGAGCTAAAATGTTGGTCAACAACATATTCATTCATTCATTCATTCATTCATTCAACCTTGGCACAACAAAGAATGGCACACATCACAGGCAGATGTCCCCATTTCAAACATTACAATATCTGCCTATTACTGACGTACACCAAGAAGATGGGAGCAATATGAAGCAGAATGAGATGAACAGGCCATATAATCTGCAAACGAGACCAGGCTTGGTTCACATGCCTGATTTAAATGAATTTTAAGGAGAATTCATAATACCTCTGAGGCAGGAGATAAATTGGGGTGCATAATCGAGTGAAACGCCCCCCTTTGCCTATCTGCACCACCTTTTGCCTACATACCTTTCCCACTACTGGACCCTGAACTGCAGGCACACAGCAAACACCCCTGGATGCAGAAAGGCAAGGGATGATGTGTTAGCTAAATCACTTATCTTGTGATTGAAAAGAACAGTAACGCAAAAATGGTAAACCTGCGTCTTAGGAGGAAGAGACCATGACATGCGTGGAGTGCTAACCACGTGTCAAGAGTTGCCCAAAGTGCTTTATATGTGCAGTTCATTTTCCTTTCCAATCAACTCCACGAGGAAAGGATGGATGGCCAGGTACGAATGGTGATCAGAGCTCCCTGACCTCATCGTCCTAGTCTGCCACAGGAGATGTGAGGTGACTCGCTCAACACTGAGCAGATTGTTGCAATATCAGAACACAAAATGCCTAAATCCAGCACCAGGCCACCTCCCTGACAGAGCACACGTGGTTCCACGCAGGTCTCAGCGGGGGACCACAAAAGTGTGAGCTCACGCTCGTAGAACACGGTAGTTGCAGTGTGGCCCTCTGCAGACAGCTGGTGTAGGCTGTTTCACCACAGTAGAAGGAAGCAGTGGCAAGACCCTGGGGTCACCTAGATATTTCACCATCTGATCGTCAAAGATGAAAATGCAGTCGTGTTCAGGGTTTGTCAGCAATACTTCACTTTTCTTCCAAACTCAAGTATTTTGATTACAATGAAAAAATGAAGAGTGAGGTGATTTTCTAGGACAGTCATCCAGACAGTCAGAGCGGCAGTCCCCAAACCCTACACTCCTCCAACCCAAATTACTCTGAGAGGTGCCCCACCTTTTCACTGCTCTGGATAGACATCACCTAAGATGACTGAAGCCAACTCGCTCTATCAACACCCGTTCCCCTTTTTCTCAAGGTCGGATTTTTGGTTCAAGTTGCCTGTGTATTTATGTTGGGGGTAATGCTCCACATAATGAATAAAGCTTATTTTCAGTTGAGAAGACAGCAAATAAATGAGGGGCATGGAAATGTTAGGTGGCCAGCTCTTAGTCACACGGGCTGCCGGCTGCAAAATGATTAAAGCCGCCTTGGAAGGCCTGGTGAGGCCAGAATATTCTGCACAGAGGTCGCAGTGCTTTCTTAAAGCTGATGATGAATATTCACAAGGGGCAAAGGTGGTAAGAAATGCCACAGCAACCTTTGTCTTCAAGAGAGCTGTAAAACAAGCCAGAGAGACTGATAATTTTCTCAAATGATGAGGAATAAGGCTTTGTCTCACTTAAAAAGCAGCCTCCTGAACAACAAAGTCATAGCTCCAAGGACTCATGAGAGATCAGAGAACTTCTAATCTCCACAGGTGACGAACCTACAGACTGTGACCAAGACAGGCTTAAGTAGATAAATCTTTCACAATGTCATTAGCATCTCCAGCCACTAAATTTACTTTTTTATGATTTTCACCCTTAAAATTATCGAGTTAAGGCAGCTTACCCTCTGCAAATTTGAGTGACTAGAAATCTGATGACCTTGGTGACCTCTAGCACATATTTCAGAAATTTATCACATTTCTCAAGTGCTTATTGTATTATTAAAGTCATAATGTCTAAAGAAATGTTTCTATGATTTTAGTTAGATGGATCTGCGGTCAAATCCTTCCCTTTAATAATACATTCCAATGTAGCAGGCTTAGTGGAATACAAATACATTAAGTATGAAGCACAAGTCTTTATACATTCTCTCATTTAACTGAATCACATTTAGCATTCTACGTGTGTCCTTTACACGATTATAATGATTCTGACAATTTCCAGCAGATAGGTTCTTGTGGGGACTAAACAAATCAGAGCCCTAAAGTCCCCAAAGGTTGATGCTTACAGTTCACTGGGGATTTATCGGGCTCTAGGAATCACTGCATTTTCCTCCTACGGGACAGGTGCTTCATGCTTAGGGCTGTGTTGCAGTATCCCTGTACGGTCACCCCTTGTCCACAGACACTGCCCAGAGCTCTGTGCCTGCTTCATCCATCCTGCCTGACAAATGCAATTGCTCAGAAGACAGCCAAGAATGACCACACATTCCCTTGCTGCCTACTGCAATGATTTGGAGTGCTCAATGGCAAATGGACTCTTTCTTCATCCTATAAAATAGGCACACTCTATCTACAAGCAGAATGGACTGGCAGACCGATTCCTGATGGTGGACACCTGGCTTTTAGTCAGATATCGTCATTCAAACTCATTTAATGTTTTACCTTGCGGTCACTGAAGCCTCATACATCAGAAAGCTCCATTGGACTGATGGGTATCTTGGTGCAGTGACATCCTTTCCTGTCTATGTCCACGGCACAGAAAATAAAGGAAAGGCAGCTTCCGGGCTGCAAACCCAACCTGACCACTTATTTTGTTGGGTTTGTTTCTAAACAGGATAGATTGGGTGTCAGAGCCTTCTGCATTCATTCTCAGTTTACGCTTCCTTTTCCTTTTGTCTTCATTTTCACAAATAGATATACGGCAAAGACTGGCCTGGCATCTTAGACTTTTCTCAGAAACTTGAACAAACCTGAGATACTAGAGCCAATCCATCAGCCTCGAGGAGTTTGCCTTAAAACTCCCTGTAGATATGGCAGTGCTCCCATGCCTTAGATTAGTGATGCCTACATTTGATTGTTAATCACAGTTTCTGGGGAACTTTCAAAAATATAGATTAGTGGGAGTCACTGCCAGATACTACAACTCCATAGAGAATCTGTGTTTACTATTGCTCAGAGAGGGTTTATCACTGCAAAGGTGTCCACTGTGGAGACTGAATTTCTGACCATGGAATACTAAGTCCTTCTCAGAAAGTCAGTCATTTACTTCATGTGAGGAAAATCTCTTCCTTCCTTCCTTTTCTCTATTTTTTATTTATAAATACATGTTTATAAAATACAAGTGATATATGAAGAAGAAAACAGAGAAGTAACTGCAGGCATTCCACAAACATTTTGCATACATCCACCCAATAGCCTTGGGAGATAATCAAGATAGAGATGAGGAGACAGATAAGAAAACAGGGTCAGAGGGGCCAGTAACTTCCAGCACCACACAGCTGACCATTGGCTAGGTGAGGGTTCAAGCCCAGGCCTGCGTGACTTCAAAATCCTCACTCCTTCTGTTCCAGTAAATGGCCTCAAATATGAAGAAATTGTGATTTTTTGTTTGTTTAAAAATGCTACAGCTATTAGCATTTTTTCTTCTTCTTTCCTACCTTTCTTCTCCTGTGACCTTTTACGTATTATGTATGCTCTTTACAATCAATTTCCTTAATGGCCAATGTGTCATTAGATCTCATGTTATTACATAGTCATTATAACCGTCCTTTCTGTTGTGTGACTATTATATATTGTCAGTAGGTTAGTTAAATACTCCCAGGTGTTGGAATTTAAGTAAATTTCAGGTGCCCACTTTAAAAGCCAGCGCATCCGATGGAGTTTGCTGTGCTGAGCTGCACATGTCTCAGGCTGCAGGGGGTTCAGGTGTGCCCCTTGCACAGATCTCTCACACAGCACGTTCTCCTGGGAGGTGCTACGGGGACCTGAGGTCCTACTGCTGCACCGTCCACCACACATGCTCAGAGCGGCCTGTCACTTGGCAGCTGCACCGGGAGCAGAGCTGACACTAGTGCCAGGGAGGCTGGTCGTGCTGGTGCTGTGGACTGAGTGTCTGTGTCCTCCAAGCTCACATGTTGAAGTCAGTCCCCAGCGTGACGGGGTCTGGAGGTGGGACCTTCGGGGAATACACAGTTTAGATGAAGCCGTGAGGGTGGGGGCTCTGATGTGAAAAACAACCTTATAAGAAGAGGGAGAGACACCAGAGCTTGCTGTTCTCTGCCATGTGAGAACGCAGTGATAAGGTGTCCACCTGCAAACAAGAAAGAGGGTCCCCACCAGGGAGTGAATCTGCCAGAAACTTGATGCTGTACTTCCAGCCTCCAGAACTGTGGGGAATGCGTTTGTGGGTTTAGCCCCCCGCGTGTGGTTTCTGCTATGGCAGCCTGACCCTGCTGCTACAAGCAGAGACTGAGAAAAGTAGACAGCTATTTATGAAGGGTATCAGTCAGTCTTAGGCAGAAAACAGATGGCACAGATGGTACATCAACAAGAGCTAATTGACAAAGTTAATGAAAAGACTATTCACAACACTACAGAAAGTGTTAAGAAAACCAACAACAGTGGTGATGACCCCTAGGCCTGAAGCGGGTTTTGCCGGGACCGCATCCATGGAGGAAGGTTTGCTCTACAGGGCTTGGCTGAAAGTCCACGAACATGGCTCAGCCATGCTCAGCAGAAGAATGGGGCGTAAAGACCCCACTCTCCTCCCTTCTATGCCTTTGTTGGCTGCATTCACGAAGGAGGCCAAGACCAGACGCCACTGTCCATGGTGGTGAGCGTCTCAGAGCAGATGGGGCAAAAGTGGCAGAAAGCGGATTTGGGAGGACCTGAAAACAGTCACAGCACAATCTGTCCTTCCTACCACTTAGCAGGTAATTTTCCCATACTTTTGGGAAGAAACATGCATACACAACACATGAACTGATTTCCCATCAACCATTCCATGTAAAATGGTATCAGTTTGCTTGTTTGTTTGTTTGATTTGGCCTAAATCCTACCAAGGAAGGGTGCAAACACTCAGTACCCTGCATTTATCGAGTTCCTATTATTTTCCGTTGACTGTTATGATGAGACTTGGGAATAGCAGGTGGCAACTCAGTGAATACTCAGGTTTCAGAGACAATCTTCCAGACTTCACTGTGCGAAATCAACCCATGTTTTCCTCAGTAATTGAGGTTAGCCACACTGAGCCGTGCCGCAACCTCTTTCTCTGCCCTTGGTCCACCCAGTGAGATGAGCAGTCCACAGTGGCTAGGGGCAGCCTTAGCTCCTAACGCAACAAGCCCAGGCGATGCCCCCAGAAGCATCCCTCCATTGGACACCAGGTCTCCAGATCCAGCAAGCCCAAGATCCAGAGATGAGAAGCAGAAGTCCTGAAAGTGGGTTTCAGGTGTGACGATGAGGCAGGATTCTTGCATCTGCCCCGGGCTCCTGGACCCACAGGGTTTTGCTGTTGGGAAAAGAATATCCTACACTGGCCACCGGGTTAAGTCATGTACAATGTCCCATAGGGCAGTGCACTGACCTGGAGGGTACTGTCTCCTAATCACTGGCATGACTGAGCCTTCATTATACTTCCCAAAGCTTCATGATAGCTGCTTCTGAGCGATGGGGAGGCCAGTGAACCCACTGCCCAAGTCGCTTAGTATGAGACAACGGTCCTGTGATAGTCTGTCAATGAGTAGGACCTTTTGTACGTCCACAAGTGAGGATGTCGGCATGCATTTTGTCGGTAGGGTTGGTGCACAGTATTTAGAGCATCTGTGAGGACACAACACTTCTCCTCCATGATGAAACAGTTCTTAGAATCAATAACCAAGATGTGGCCGATTTGTCCTCTGAGAAGCAGCGTCACGTGAAGCGTCAGCAGGTGGGACACTCAGACGTGGCCAGGGCCAGATCGGCCCCGGGCAAAGGAGCCCCGGTTGTTGGCCTCACCCATGATCCCACCACTGCTGGCAGGACTGCTTGTGTGAGGTGCCCTGGGCAGGTGTGGAGCAGCTTGGGGAAGGGTGATCTACACAGCAGGCAGCTTTGTCCTCTGCAGGTACGTGAGATCGCTTCATTCCCTGTGGCCACCATGAAAGGTATGTTCCCAGGCTTCCCAGTCACCAGTCTTCCAAGTAGCCACCATCTAATAACCATATCTGAACAGCAGGCTCTCTGCCCTCCCATGAACCAGGAGACCCTGGAGTTTGTGTGCACAAACCTCCTGGACCATTCTGAGGGGCCTGGGGTACAGCAGGCAGTAGCTCTTGTCTGGTGTAGACGTACTGTAACAACTGGCTTGTGGGCCAGACCCATGCTTTCTCCTCCACTGTTAGCTCATTATAAGGAACTCCAAATGGGGCTTTCTCACCTGTGCCAAGAGAGGGGGACAGAGCTACAGGTGCCAGCGTGTGGGACGGGATCCCAGGTGAGTTGCTTGTGCCCAGTGCACCTGCTCAGGCCAGTCTTGTGTACACCCTTTCCATGTTATGATGAAATCCAACCTCGCATATTCAGAGTCAAGTTTATGATCCAGTGCTTTGGCTATACCCCAGTCTCAACGGGTTGTGTCCCCAGTTGCTGATATTCCATGGCCAGAAATTCAGTCCAGGAGCAAACCAGGGGGAATTTTTCAAATGCAGAATGTTGTTAGGAGCCTGTGTGACACCCGGGTCTGTGTGTGACCCTCTTACTGGGGTTTGCCAGAGGCTCCAAAAGGCCCCTCCCTTTGCCACAGACACTTCTGGGTACTACTGAGTTTATGGGGAATAGGACCATGTGGGCAGACAGTCTCCACTATACCTGGGGTCAGGAAGAGCCTTCTCTTGCCCCAGAGACTTTAAAAAGCTGGGAGATAGAGGGCTATTTGGGTCAGGACAGTAAAACCAGCAGGAGACATATTGCAAATCCAGAGAGACCACTGAGAGCTCTACCCATGACTGGACCCTTACTTTAGAGGAGACAACCCTACATTTGAGACAGGTTGACCCCAAGGAAGTTCCCCAACCTGGCCAACATCTGGACCCCCACAACAATTGCCCCACACTGGCCATCAGGCTGCTCGTAAACACCACCTCCCAAGTTTTTTCAGCATGATGATGCTTGTATACAGACCAGCATTGTTCTGTGGGGTAGTCAGGCCTCCTCCAGACCTGTCAAAAAGCAGCAGCTAGGGCCCAGGCCTGTGGTGTGTGGCCATCGAGGTTTATGGCTCCCTCACAGATACAGGTAAGCTTAGTTGGATTATCTTTATTGACTGGCATTGCAAAGAAAGCGTTTACTCAATTAGTGGGTGCAGGGAACATATTGGTGGCCAGAGGCTATGCTGATTTATTCCAAGGAAGATACCACATCTGGTATAGCAGCTGCGATTGTCATCACTGCTGATTAGGTTTGTGATAATCCATGTCATTCTGCAAGATCCATCTGGCTTTTCCACCAGGCAAACAGACAAGTTAGATGGGGGGAAGGGGAACAGGAATCCCCACCTTTACTTCGTGACATCTCCATGGAGACACAATCTCTGTTCTTCCTCCAAATCATCCGATTCACTATTTTGAGGATGAGGGCATTTCCAGGAACTGCCATTTGGGCCCTTCTTAATAACAGTCCTTACTCTGAAGGTAAGAAGACTCATGGGGGGGAGGGGGATTCCAACAGGTAGTAAATATATATGCAGCCTCTAGGACTTCAGCAATAGCCACAAGAAAAGCCCATGGCCTAACTGGACCCCCTGTGAAAAAGGTTTATGCTGCAAATCTACCTATCACCTGCTGCCTTAAGCCGTCTTTCAGCCAACAGGCCATGGTGATAATTTGTGTCTCTAAGGTTTAATGTCCTTTCAGAGATCTCATCCAATTACCACCAGAAAATCAGATTGTCCCTGTCCCTCAGTGCACAGTGTCCTGTTGATAGATCATAGGTCTTTCTGGAGGGAAAGCCAGCGTCTGCCTTGTTGATGAGTGTCAAGGTTTCCTGAAACCTCTGGTGATGACAACTAGATGCAGGAGCCCACACTGAGCTGTGGGGCTTTAAAAGGGGTCAAGACTGGTCACAGTGGATGGCACAAAGGGTGAAGGGGCAAAGGAAACCCAGAACCTCATCTGTGACATGTAGGATTCAAGATGCCTTAAAATATCCAGGTGGAAATATTTAATAAACACTTGGATACTTGAGCCAGAGCCAGAAATCAAAATGGGAAGGCGCCGGCAATTACACGGTAATCAAAGCCATCAACCTGGATACAACCTTGGTGGAAAGGCAGCATTTATGGTTTGCATGGAAAAGAGAACCCAGCAAAGAGTTCTAAGGAAGATCATCCAGTGTGGTTTAGTCAAAAACAGAAGAAGAGGATGTTGCAGAGACTGTGAAAAGAAGGTATTTCAGGAAGGAGAAAGTGGTCCATTGCACTAAATGCTACTGGAAGTTCAAAAAATAACAAGGACCAAAAATGGCTCTTTGACTTGGTGACATGAAGATAACCTTTGAAAGAGCTGTTTCCGTGGGCTCTGAGGACGCAAACAAGACTGACTGTGCAGCCCATGCAACAAAACACTGCTTATGTCACATAATTCTGTCCTTCAGAAACCAAATGGCTTTACGTTTGGAGCTTATTTTATGTGTGTTGATCCTGATTTCTCCATTATCATACTTGTGTGATCCACATTCCAGTGGCCACTAGCTACTGAACAATCCTTTTGTGTAGTTTGCTGACATAAATTTGGCTCAAGCCTCACAACATACCTGTGAGGCCTCGTCAAAAAGGTTAAGCTTCCTGAGTAATTTATTTGTCTCCTGTACTTCTGTGATGACAAAACTAAGGTAGCAGGGAGGGGAGCTGTGAGGCGCTTGGCCTGCTAACCAGGGTGCCCGGCCATAAACAACCACCATCTATCACAGAGAAAAACCGGCCTGGAATTCCTCACATAAACCTCACAGGCCTTACCTTCCTGCACAAACTGTAGCCGGAAATTCAAGAATCAGCATGTTTTGTTATGTTTAGCTTTCCTGGGCCTCTTTAAACATCTGACATAGTCACTGGTATTTTTGAGTATTTCTCTCTTCCCAACTCTGAGTTGGTGCATTCATGAACCCTATACCTGCTGACTTTTACACTGTGATTCAGAGCTGAATTACATTTGGGCATGAGACCACTGTATTAAGTTCCTTTGGAAGTTGATTCCAAAAAGATAGACAAATCAGAGTTCACTTGGGGTTGGGTAACACAGGGTTCCAGAGTGGATAGGACAGCATAATTTACTTATAAAGCTCATTAATGCATAAGCAGGAATAGTTAGGCTAACTAAGCATTAAATGGGAATTTAACTATCCGTAACTCTGGGATCAAGGTGAACCTAAAACAGCACCCAGCCAAGAAAACAAGATTGACTGACAGCTCGCGAAGGTTATTAAAACTGTTTTCTACAAAACGACTCTGAAGAAGCTTAGTGAAGAGTTCCATTCCCACGGCTTTAGTCATTCGTTTGGACAGAAGCAGCATTCTTCTGGTGTCCACATCTCGTTCATCACAGCAGCGGTTTGGTTTTCTGCGAACCTGAATTGTTTCCATGTGATAAAGATTGACTTGTTCTGTGTTTTGTCTCCTGGAATGCAGATCACTCAGCAGCCAGGCGACGAAGTCATCAAATTGTTACTTCTCTTGAGACACAGCTCTTAAGCGAGAAATAGAAGCACATTTTTCATGGGGAAGATGGAAGCCTGAAGCAGACTCCTCGCACAGATTTAGAAGTGATAGTGAATTAGAAGTTGGATGGACTGCCACAGTAGATTGACCAATAATGCCCCGAGGTGATAAGTCCCCTTATAGGCTGAACTGAGGAACGCAGGAGGACTCGCTGGACCATTTTCTCCACGTCGTGTCAGACGGGTACTCTGTAAACTGTGGGTGCAGGGACGAGCTGGTCAGGAGGACACCAACAGTGATGGCCCTGCACACAGGGCCTCACTCCATCCTCACGCCGACTCTGTGCACTGGAGATCAGTGTCCCCTTCAAGGAATGAGCACCTGACATTCAGAGATGTGACATGTCACAGGCACTTGGAGCATAGCTGGCACCCAAGCTCATGGATCAGGCCCCAGAGGCCATATTATTAATCACTGGCCCCTATAACATCTGTGATTTCCACGAGTGCCGTGCATTTCTCTATAATATCCAAACCTGCTGGTTTCAGTACTTCTTTAGGTGCTGGCTGAGCATGAAGGTGATGTAGAGGAACTAAAAGCAATATGCTTGTTAAAAACATTCGCCACTGTGGTGGTCATTCAATTACGTGCAAGGTCTGTAAGAATAATTTTAACATTTAGAGAGGTAGAAATTGAGCATATCTTTTTCTCTTCTAATGAGAACTTTCTGATATTTTCAGAATGTTCGTGTATTTTGTTTTCTTTAACAGGCTGCACAGTTTTATATAGAAAACTATGTTATCAAGCCAAAATATCCTTTTGAGAACTTAATAATTAATTCCAATGGAGACAAACGAGTAGACTCAGGGAAGCAGCAATAAATATTGACATAGACAAGCAATGTATGATTTGGTCAGCTGCCTGAAATTCTTTCTCAAGGTGAGTGCAAAAGCGTCAGGCTAAGACAACTAAACAAAGCAGAGCCCACCAAGAAGATGGCTCTATGGGAAAAAAAGTAAAATGACTTATCATAGTAAAGGAGCTGTAATGAAGAAAGGGAGAAGAAAACTTTTAAAACTATAGAGTGTCAGAAAATGTTCCCATCATTAGAAAAAATAAGACAAGTAAGGATGATTTAAGAGTGGATGGTGTGTACATTTTTTTCTTTCATCTTTTTTATTTCTGAAATGTGTTAAATATGCATGGATTTTTAAGAACAAACATTTTTAAAAGTCAGCCATTTTGTTTGCTCAGTATTAAAATGATTGTATGAAAAAAATGGGCCTGTCGGATCTTTTCACCAGCAAATACCTGAAAACGAGATCTTACTCAAAGTACTTAACCATTATACTAGACTGCCTCTTTCAAGCAACCAGAAAATTTTTATCATTAGTCATTCAGTGAGAATAATCTTTAACAGTATTTCATGCAAATCACCTTAAAAAACAAGAGAAACTAAAATACTGAAAACACAGCAAAGCAGTTTTGTGTCATAGCTTTAGCAAGTTCTGGGTTAGCAATGAAATGTGAGTTTCTCTTTGCTGTTTTTATAGTAAGGTTTGATAGAGATGTTTAACAGTTGCCGATGCCAGTCTGCAGAGGAATATTGCTTAAACAGGACTATATACTTGCTCTTTACTTCCTCTTCAACGTGTTGCCTTGTCTTAAACTGACCTATTAAATACTCAGTAACCTTTCTAACATCTAAACTACAATGAAAACGGTCAAAAAAGCAAGCTGTCTCAAACTGACCATGATAAAACACTGCTATATACTTTCTTCTGTTTTTCTTTTTTGTTATGAACAGTTTTCCAAATGCTTCATGTTGTGTTGTCTTAACAGCATTAGACAAAGTCATTAAGCAAATTAGTGACTAGCTGAAGTTTACTGTTAATATTCTAGGATTTGGTGTGGGAGATGCTTTGTGCTAAATATAGGCACATAAATAAGCCTCTATGAGGGTCTAGAAACGGGAGAGTGATATGTTTCTTTCTTCAGGATGTGTTTTACAAGATAGGAAGAAAGCTCCTTAGAGCGGTCGCAAAGAATTCTTGGTCTGGAGGCAGTGCCTGGCTTGGCCATGATGAGCCATCTGACCTGTGAGATTTGAAGATGCTCCCAGAAGAGCCATGTGGCGAGAGGGAAACAGAGATGCACTTACAGGGCATGTAGGCAGCACTCCGCAAATGTTGCTGAAGAACTGTGGGGAGAGGAAGAGGTGAGACCCGTCTGAGTTTCAAAGAGTGCCGTGCTCTGCAAGTACACAATGCCACGCACACTTTAAACAGATAATTGCACGCTAAATATCCATTCTTAAAAAAACTACACATTACGATGTTCATAATTATGATTTCTGAGGAGTACTTAAAAGTGAATTATAGGGTGCAGGTTCCACGTTCTCAGGGAACTAATGGGTTTCTTTTCACTGTCCTTTAAATTCCACCTCGAAATCTCCTGGCATATTCGATCATTCAGCCGCAAAGAGGACGAAACTATATTTTGCTCCCTGGTGACATACGATGATTAGTCATTGTCCCATGAAACAGCACCTGACACTTAACCCATCTTGTGGCCTTTCAATAAGCTGCACAAGAACACCACTTTTCCTTTCAATGGAAGGTGCTTTGGTTTTCATCATCTTCCCGAAATAGATTTTACCCAAAGGAACCAAGCTGTCACTCACACCATGTGAAGCAGGACTGAAATCACTTTCACTTGGCTCTGGCTGGTTAGAGACTTTCTCGGTGTGCAAAGACCTGAGTAGGTCATCTAGTTTACCGTCTGACACAAGAAAACCCACTTTCATGGTTGCTTGACTGATTAAAGATCTCACTACATTTTTCTCACGGCCATTTCTTTCAGCCCGTTGGGTTCTCCATTATTTCCATTTTGTAACCTCCTCAACAGCCCAAGAGACCTAGTCAGGACTGTTCATCACTCCTTCTCAAATACTACCTCCAACACATACTATACTGGTTTTACATATTATCCAAATACGGTAAAGCCTGGGAAGGGAGTGGGGGAGTATAATGACAGATTTTGAATATTTCATATCCTCTCTACTTATTTGATGTCACTAAACTTTTGCACTCTGAATATGACCTCTCCAGTCTTTTGAAACTCTAAGTGTCCTTCATGAGGATTTGTGAATGATGCAGACATAGCACTCACCCAATGCACGTTTCCCAGATGGTAATCTGCCGAGCTCATGCTGAGGGATACTTCCCCAAAGCGACTCCACCATCATATAACCGTGGAAAACCCCAGGGAAACACAGATGAACAGTACATCTCTACTGAAGGTGCTCTCAGACTCTTGAACACACACTGATCACATGACAAATGCCCAAAAAGGAAGCGGGTACACTTTCCTTTGTCTGTTGCAAAGAAATGGTGTGGAAAGCTTTCTCAGAACTAGCGTTCTGAGGATTCTGTTTTGGAAAAGGTTGCTCTGAAATATGGAATATTTCCTAGAACAGAGCTGGCTTAAAAGACGGGTTCGAGGCTGAGCCAGCAGGGCAGCTCCTTGGGGAGTCAATGCAAAGGGCGAGAAGAGAGGGGCCTGCCCTGCGAATGTAAGGGAGGGGGACATCACCTTCACTGGACCCCATCCAAAGAGGATGTCCCACGGAGGAGCAAGGTTGGAAGGGGGACCCCACAGAGGCACTCGGCCAACATCAAAATGTATCCGGACAGGGGACAGACTGAGTAATGCACCACGACCTCCCCCTGCTTCATACAGGTGCTAGCCAAATGTCTGAACAGGAGCCCCTGTGGCTGTGCTGCTTGGAACCCAGAAGCCCACCTAACACCTCTCCACATCAAGGTCCAAGCAGCCCTTCTGGCATTCTCTGTTTGCCTCTTTTCTAGTTGCCAGCCTTTAGGGAGGCATTTTGCACAAAGAAAGAGAAGGAATTATGAATCCAAGTAATGACTAGACATTTACTCAGTTCCTTTAAGAGGCTAGTCCTTGTACTGGTTCCCAGATTTCTTCTAGTGTACCTCTATGAAAGAAGACTATTCTTCCCGGGTATTCTTAACTTTGCAATTCTTTTAAATGTTAATATCATTAAATACCTTATTTAAAACCTCATCTATAGAAAAAATTACATAATATCTATTGAAGCTTAACCACATAAAAAATTAATATGCTGGCACAGGCTATAAGCTGAGCATTAATCTTCTTCCATAACATTTCATATGTGTGTGTGTATAGTGTATCTAACCATCCTCCACTGCAAATTTTTTTTAAATTCGATTTGAGACTCCTCAGCTACTTCCTTTTGTCTTATTTTCACTTTTCTTTACTTGGTGCCAGTTCACAATCCAGAGTCAGTGAGGCTTTCTTGAGAATGAAGATAGAAACAGTATTGATCTAAAATTTGCGAAATCTATCTGAAATTCTAGGAAATATTTTCATTTTCTAAAATGTTTTTCACTTCGGTTAGTGACTCAGAAGAAATATCAACAAAATGAATATCTATAGTTAGAAAAGAATTTTGCCCTAATTTATGCTATTCAACTAACTCGTCACAAAATGGTAAAGCACCTTTGCAGGCCATAGAGATTTTTATTTGTTTGTGTCACAACTGAAAAACTACTTCTTGTTCTTCTTTTGAATCTTACAGAAGATATTTGATTTGGAATTTCATTTCACTCTTGAGAAGCTCACTGGTTTGTTTAGTTTTTTTCTGACTTGAGTGTTTTAGAATTTTGTAGACATAGTCAGCATTTCTCATTTAAACATGGTTAGGCTTTGTCATAGTTTCTATTACCAGATAATTTGTGTATAATTTTGTTTTCATGGAGACTATTTTTACCAGAAAAACACAATTCCCTATTCATCTTTAATTTGATGATGGTAAATTTAATAAGACAATAATAAATGACATAAAAATTATTGATAACAAACCTCTCAAAATAGGAACCTGAGATGCTATCTTACCAAATTACCCCCTGAAGAGTTCTTAAAAATGCTTGTAGTCATTTTTGTAATCACTGTTTGACATTATAAAATAGACAAAATAACAGTTTACTCACTCCAAGATTGTTAACAAGATTAATAAGCCATGACATGCAAAGCAGACAACACAGTATAGTGAACACTCAATAAATAGGATCTATTATTATTTTGGTTAAAGGTATAAAGGCATGTGACAAATCCATGTGTGAAATATCACTGTACTGGTAGACCACATGAATCTCTTTTTCTGGTTTACCTAAACATGAATCTCTTTTTCTGTAAAACACAGCACAATAAAAGTTTAAAAATAAGGTAAATTACATTTGAAATATTTTAAGATATATTAATTCTGACAGATTATTAACCAGATTTGGTAATATGATGCAGTATGCCTTTCTTGTTTTACTAAGGTATCCCACCATCTCCTTACTGATTCTTCAAAGGCATTTTATCTGTCATTGGCTCCACTCGTTCCAGAGTGTCTAACTTTTTATAACATTATTTAAATTCTATAAGATCCTTTTTTTCCATTTCCACATTCAAATCCCTTAAGAAATTCTTGACTCACATGCTGTAACATCCTTCATATCTGCACTGCCCTTACATAATCTAAATCTTGACATTTTTTAATGCCATGTTTCATGTTGTTGGTATGCTGTTGTTTTGATGCATTTGTTTATTTTTCCTTAGCAATATAGCATGGACCGTGAATTAGAGATGTCCCTATAGATAACGGGACAGTGTTAGATGTGTGTGGGTGGACAATACATAAATTACATTTATTAAGTACGAAAAACACCAACAATGGCAATGACGTCTTAGACATCGTTTTCAGGGCAACAGGAGAGCTTCCTAAGATTCTTTGCATCCTTTTGGGTTCAGAGCTTTAGTGCTCATGTCTCTCTCTTTGTGCATCACTCTGACTTGCACAAAAGTGTTTCTAAGTTGCACTGTCCTTTCTCCCTTTATTTACTCTTTCACTTTGGGAACGACCCCAACATGTGTCTGCTTTCTCTGACATACCTTGGGGCTAGGTTTTTTTTTTTTTAACGGAAAATAAAATGCAACCTTTGGAGGGCTATTTATCTGTCTTCAGAAAAGGTCATGGGAAGAATGCCATGGAATTTTCAAATGGTTCATCCATCAAAAGTGCAGTTCCCCACTGATTCTTCGTGAATTGTCAATTTCCAAAGAGCCTCAGGGACAAGCCTCATTTTTTGAGAAGAAATCCTTGGTAAGGAAAAGAATAAAGTGATAAATGATTTTTCTGGTGTCCTCCTCTGGGAAAAACAGTCAACTTGCTGTTAGCCTCAGGCAATAGTGTTCCATGAACAGACTGGACAAAAGGAATTTGTGGTGATAATGTGAATTTGGCAATAATGGTATAAGAAAAAAAGAAGTTACTGCTTAAATATCAGGCTCCTCTGAATGGCCTGTGTTGAAGAAAACTAGCCAAGCCTAGAAATTAACTTAACCCAATGGAGATTGCCAAATGCAGTATCATACAGTGGCTAAAATAAATATCTTTTAAAAGGAACTGGAAATATAACAAAATTAACCTCCTTTTTGGGTCCATGAGCCAATAAACTAAAATAATCCTCAGCAAATCGCCTAGGCTTAACTAAACATTCCTGGCACTAGGAAGCATATTTAATGAGAAAAGATGATTAAAAAATAAAACAGGAAAGGCCACTGTGCATAGCATATTACTGGACATTTTTTGCAGCCTTTTACCACACTGGAATGTGCTTGGTAAATAAAACTCTGCTACTCCTTCCATTTTGCCCTCTCATTTTGACCTTGCCATCCAAGTGAATGCTAATGTGAATTATTCTCCTGCTATAACTTATCACTGCTATTCTTTAATGGCTGACATTGAATGACTGACACTGTGGTGCTGGTGAGGCCTGCATCCTCGGTCTGGGACAGAGTAGCTAACGATCTGTGGGTTTGCTAGGCCAGACTGTTTGAGAAGAAAAATTATTTGATAAAAGGTCAAATGTTATATCCTGGAAGAATATTTTTAGACACCAATTTGAGTCAATTTGACGGTTTTATCAATATCTGAATTTTTAGCACCAATGTTATAAAGATGTAGAAGTATAATCTGTCCACCTTGGAAACTGCCTTCAAAATGCTGCATTTTTTCATCTTGGAAGTTCCAAATGAATCTTTTCATATCTTCCATCTCTCTCATTGTATGCATGTTTTCTTTTATATTGTTGGCAAATTTTCAACATTAGTAATAGCTGTTTTATGGTTTTTCTGCTACTCCAACATCTTTCATTTCTAGCTCAGTTTTTACTGGTTAATGTTTCTCCTATGATGACTTGTGTTTCTCTTCCTCCATCCCTGCCTGCTAGACTGCTCTGCTCAGCCCGTGGAGCTGCACTGTCGCGAGCTGGATTCTCTTATTCCTTCAGAGAGCGTGGGGCTCTATTCTGGCATGCGAGCAAGTTACTGCAGGTCATTTTCATCTTGATGAAATAGCTTCTGGGCTTTGGCGGGCCAGGTCAACAGCAGCCTGTACTCCAGTGCTACGTCAGCCCCATAGCTAAGAGACCCTTTTGAGGAGTCTAACCGAGCCGCCGTGCCCTGTATGCTCTCCCCATTCTGACTGCTGGAGCGCATGCTCTTCCCCACCCTGGGCAAGGCCCTGGGTGTTAGGTCTGCTGGCCTCTGGAAGTTTCTCCCAACTCAGGATGTGTGAGTCAGTTTTCAGCCAGAGGCTGGAGGAGACCCTGGTGGTCTCAACAATGCCCTCGATATGGCCCCTTCTCCCAAGAGCTCTGCCCCATGCACATCAGCACCCTGGCCTCCTGGACACCGTTCTCAGCCTCCTCGACTCGGGCAGACCTCCAGGCTTTCCTCATGGTGCCTCTTCCTGTGTGCTGGTTTGGATAGTGCAGCAGGAAGTGATCTGAGGCCATTTAGGGCCCACTTTGTTTCTCTTTTCTCAGAAACTTATACCCTAGGCCACCAGCTGTCCAATGTCTAAAACCGTTTTTTTTTGTGTGTGTGTATTTTTCATATTCTTACAGCAGTAGGGCATTCCTGCAGCCTAATGCTCCATCATTTTAATGAATGCAAATTTTAGACTGATCTTCTGCCAGGTGATATAGAGACACGGAGATACGGACACATGGAGACCTATCAGCAAGCAGACAGCCCACAGCATCTGCGTTTCTGAAGGCGTCTATTCTCTCTCACTGACTCAGGCACACCGATCAGCAACATGCACAGCTGTCTTTCCCTGACATGGACTTTTCACGTTCTTACAACCAGCTCTGCAGGAGGCAGGTCGTCCAAGAAATGCAGAGAGACCGGACCAAAGGTTTCCTGGCCGAAGGGAAGGGAAGGGAAGGGAAGGGAGGGAAGGGAAGGGAAGGAAAGGGAGGAATGGAAGTCACCTTTGCTAAGGACAGACAGCTGTCTTCCCACAAGATCCGTGTGTCTGAATGACAATGCCTGGTTTGTACTTCTGGTTTTCCCTGCAGCTACTTTCTTCAAGAAAAAGAGAAATTGTGCATCCTACTTTTATTCAAACCATATTTGGAAAAGTCTCACCAGGAGATTTTTGAGGATTATGAAGTGGAGCCTGGAGATGCCTGTTAGTAGTCTGAAGTGTGCAAAGGGAAAGGGTGTATAGACCATGTCCCTTTTAATGAAAAGAATTTCCTGAGAACATCAGTCTTTTCTTAAATGTGCAATTTTTTTTCCAAATTCAACAGTTCGGAGCTTAGTTGGAAGACCCATTCATGCTTACTAGCAGGTAAAGGCAGAGCCAAACATAAATAAAATTAGCTTCAGTAGAGGTGGGGATCCATTTACACCAAGATTGAGTCAGTTTGTTTTACTTTAGGAACACAGGGAATACATTTTAGGTTTAAGATTTGCTCAGATGTTCTTTCCAATTAGAGCATTGCTAGTTTCTTTCACCTCAGATAGACTACTAGTAACACCTGCTGCGATTGTGGTATCACCACAATTAATAATAGTGTCATTAGTTACACAGTATAAACAGTATATGTCATAGTGGATATTAATTAATGATAATATCCACTGTGGTTGTGGTATTGCTATCCTCCCTTCCCTACTCCCTCTGAAGAAGAGAGGTAAATGAGAGATCATTAAACTAACCTACCAATTCACCAACCAATTATCTAAAAGTGTGCAGATGATGCTGGTACTTTATGGTTTGTAACCAAACTTTACAAGATTAATTAATGGCTTTTCTTTGTAGCCTCAGGGAAGAAGCTAAATCTCTTTTAGGGAACCAAGCAATTGTTTTCATGTAGTTAATGGAAATAATTAATATTGTAAGAATGACTATACCCCGAGTAAAGTGTCAATGACACAAAAGATGACATGATGCTAGTTGAGCAAATATTTAAAAGTGTGGGAATAGTCATCAAATAAGGACTGTGGATTGCTGATTTTTTTTAACCTATATTTTTTTCCTAAAATTTTTACAATGGGCATATATTTACGGTTTTATGTTTTTAAAACAAGAGAGTCTTGCTCGGAATGGGAAAGTTGAAAGCAGAGAACACACACAATTTCACAGAAACAAAATAGACAGTGAACATGACCTAAGAGCAGCACTGACCACGCTGAGTGAGCATCAGAGACCCAACAGGAAGATAAACTGGGCAGCCTGCTAAGCTGGCTGTGACCTACAAGGGTACTTGGTACATACTCTTCTTAAAATCTGAAAATACACGTAACCTGCAGACATGTAAAAGCAAAACTACATATCTGATATTTTAAAACAAATAGAGACACGCACATTTATGATAAAATATGAGCCTGCTGTCACATCGCTGACCGAGAAAACATTGTTGAGAGTTGGCTGTCAAGTGTGTGTGTAGGTATGCATGTGTGCACATGCATGCATGAATGCACGCCTGCGTGTGTCTGTGTCACTAAATCCCAGCCAGTTAACATTCGGTTAAGTAAACTTAATCATTGTCTAAGGCAAATCCCTACGGTGATACCTCCTGAGCACTACAGAACAGCACTAAGCATTCGCTCGCCACCTTCCCTTAAAGAGGAGGTGGTGCTAAAGTCACAGAGCTCACTCAGTAAGAGCAGCTCTTCCCTTGGGGGGCTCATTGACAGATGCATAAATTATAAGTCTGTCCCTCTCAGGACACAATCTGGCCAGATTTCAAAGACTCATGAGAGAGTGAGGAACAGAGATCATCCTCGAAATCTCCTGAAAACCCCATCAAACCCCAGTGCTCAGCGTGGTTTCAAGTAACCCTAGAAATCTCTCTTTAGGCTCAAATTCACCTCTAAAGAGGGCCTGGTGTCAGGTAATGGTGCTCAAAAAGGAAAGGAAGTGATAGAAGAAGACAGGAAATGTGCAGAAGCACCAGACTGCCCACCCTGCTGGACCTCTATCTTGCCTGCCATGAACATGGGTTCTCAGGAAGGATGCCCTGCATGCAGAGGGTGCTCGCCTCTTGTGCCCACACTGTGAGGTCCCAGGACGATGTGGAGAGGGCAGGGGTAGCGACTCCCTCTCACCGCTTCTAGGTTACTCCAGCAAACCTCGAAACTAAAAGCATTAGTGTCCCGTCAGACCCAGGTACAGGACAGATCAAACACCAAGACTGGAAATTGAGGATCTAATTAGGGTGTACTACTTCCTGCAAGGAAATGCCTATCAAATTCCCTCATAGGCAATGATTATTGATACAGGACAATGTTCAAGAAATAGTTGTCACTACATGAAGACAGTTGAAACAGTGTGCATTCTTCCATCACATAAAGCCCTGGTCGACCTTAACTCATCCTTTAATAAGTTTGCCCTCTTTTTCTCTTGTTCATTAATTTACTCATTCATTCATTTGTTCATTCATTCAACAAATATTAACCGAAGAGCTGCTGTGGGCCAAGCTCTGTCTCAGAGGTTAGGGGTAGATATTTCCCACGGGTTCAGACCCCACCACCCAGGGGGAATGGTCATCACACTACATCCAAACAGAGTTACAAAGGATGACCACTGCCGGAGAGGAAGAGTGCCCATTGTTACAGTGACCTAACTAGCCTGGGTCACCAAGGGGACAGCTTTCCCTAAGGTGTTTAAGGGACATAGGTGTGGGGGTGGGTCTTATCCAGAGAGAACAGAGGTGTGAAGCCCTGGGCAGAAGGGAACATAGCATAGGAACAGAGAGAAGGAAGTGAGCACAAGCCAGGAGGTGAGGAAGGGTCTTAGTGGAGGTGGACTGAGGCGACAGAGGGCTGTAGCAGCTGTCATGTAGTTTGGTTTTGCCCATAGGACCTTGAAAAGCCCTTAGAGCATTTTAAACATGAGAGACCTGAACGTGTAAAAGGCCACTCCAGGGGCAAGTGGAGAATAGGTCAATGGGACAAAAATGAATGAATGAAAAAAAAAACAAAACAGAGGGCAAGTGGTGACATAACCCAGAGAGCACGCAGTAATGGGGACAGAGGATGATGAATGGGGTGCAGCCCGAAGGGGAGTTAGTGATGGACTGCACGGGAGAAGGAGAAAGAGGTACTGAGTGTTGGGGTGACAACCCTATTACTGCAGTGCCCGTGGACAGATCCAGCATCCTAACTGTGACGGGGATCTTGGGGTAAGGCAGGTTTAGGGGGCATGCAGCTAGGTTTGTTCTGGACATGCTGAGGTGGTGTGATCTTGACACCAAATGGATCAGTCAACTTGACCATTAGAGGTGCTTTTCTGAAGCTCTGAGAAGAGGTCAGGAGTAAAGATAGATGTTTTCAAACTGTGTGTATACAGATGGCGACTGAAGATGCAGGGGGCGGTCAAACCACCTCAGGTGAAAAGAGGCAGAGAGGTCCTCGCACAGACCTTTGAATTGGCCTCAGAGCTGAAGGTCAGGCAGAGAAACATATGCCAGAATAAGAGGCCAGGTGAGGCAAGACAAGTGGAAAGGACCCAAAAGGGTGACGACAGCAAAGGAGACAAGAAGGATGAGGTCGCTAAGCAGATTAGACTCTTCTGAGAGTGAGTGTGACAGGAGATAGGAACCCCCGTTCCATGTAAAAATGGCAAGAGAGAAGGAAAGAAAATGAAATATGCTATTACATCAAAGAGAGCAGAGTGAGATATGCGGTATGGATCCCTCTTTCGAGAAATGTGGCTGCAGAGGAAGAGAGATGAGAAGCTGGCGTGGGCCTGGCCGTGGCCGTGGGAACAGAGGGCTTGTTCTCTTCAGTGAAGGGACTGCCTGCTCAGGCCAAAGCTGATGGAAGGCAGGGCCTTCAGAGAGAGAAGGTGGGACAAGGCAAGGGGAGGGAGTACTGGTGTCCTGTGTGCCCAGAACACCACTGGGGTGGGGTCTGGAGTGCAGAGGGGAATGGCAGGGTTTCTGGAAGGAGCCCGGGCCCACTGGAAAGGCAGCAAGGAGCCAAGGGCCAGGCTGGCGCACTCTGTCCAGCGCCCTGTAGATACCCTGGACAGCCCAGATGGCCCCAGTGTGCCTGCAGGACTCGCCCCATCCCAGTCAGCCAAGCCCATGCTCCTTCCAGATTGCAGTGAGCCTGCCAGCTGTGGTTGGGTCAGCAGAGAAAGTCTGCAAATGGCACTGATGCACTGAATGCCTACAGGCAAGTCTCTCAGGGTGCAGCCACCACAAGTGACACTTTTGTCCCTCAGTTTACAGGCAACTTCTCATAGGTCTCTGCCCATCCCTGGGGCATCCCAAGATTTGTAGACCTGTGGCTGTGCCACACACAGACCAGGCCCAGGGCAGAGAAGGTGCTGTGAGCATGTCTCTAGTGAGGCCTGGCAACCAGCTGGGGGAAGGGTGATGACCTGGGACCTCCGAGAACCCCGTTTCCCAAGACAATCACCCCCATTTAGCAGGCATCATCCCTGGTAACTTTTCTTATTAGACTTTTAAAATAATGCTCCCAACCCAAGTGTCAGCATTTCCAGACAGAACAAAGTATGCCTGGGTACAGAGGTGGATATCAAGAATTAAATATCACATGCGTTTGGCTGCAGAGATTTTAAGGATGCAGGAGATGGTTACAGCAGCTTTATGCTTTATTCATAATTGCCAAAGCTTGGAAGCAACCAAGGTGTCCTTCAGCAGGAGAATGAATCAATCTAGATGATGGAATATGACCCAGTGAAATAATTGGGAGCCTGAGCTGCGCAGAGCCATGAAGCCACAGCATGCAGGGGCAGGGACTACCAGAAGACAGACAGAGGGAGGCCCGCTGACGCTCACTGACCCCGATCCGGGTGCTGTTGTGCAGCGGCTGCTCTCATGGCCTCCTTCAACCTGCATGGCAACCCGACCGAACGGTCACTGCTGGGTCCAGTCTGCAGGTGAGGAGGTGGCGTTCAGGAAAGTGGGGCCCAGTCATGGGAAGTGGGGTTGGGGTCAGGACTCTGGTGATAAGAGCAGGATAAAGGAGCTGATCCTCAGGTTTGGATACCAGACCAGCCACAAGGCAGGCCCAGCAGGGAAAGGAGAGGAGGCTGCACGGGAGGACAGGGACAATCGGGCAGGCCTGGGGCAGAGGGGTAGCTGGACTCTGAGCCACCAGGCTCCTCTGCTCTGGTGCAGCCTCATCCAGGTCTGCGGGGTGTGAAAGGACCACTAGCAGTGGAGTCAGGGAGGGGGCTGCGGACAAGGGGCCCGGGCCAGACATCGGGGTGCTGGCAGAACAGGCCACCTGCATCTCAGGTCTCCCATTCCTTCTGTGTAGCAGCCTCAGCCAGAGGAGGAAGCAGTTACAATGGCCTGCGGATCATCCCGCAGGCAGCTCCACCACACATTCGTTTCGAGTCTGCTCCCTGCAGGTGATCTGGGGGTGCTGTTAGAAATTGATATGGTTGTCCTCCAGGGTGTGATCATGCCCAGGAAACAATAAAGGGGTGGCAGATGGAGGCTTGTGACCTGGGCATATGGGAGATGAGAACTACGGGGGCTCCCCAAGAAGAAACCTCAGTGAAAACCTCAGAAAGCCACTGGGGCAGGGTGGGGGAGATAGAGATGAATGATAAGAAGGGTGAGATAATGAATCCCAAGAGAAGTAGGCAAATTTGAAGCTATGTAGATAGAGATGGCCTCCGAATGGACAGACCTGCACAGACCTCTGAATGGACAGACCTCCGAATGGACAGTTTCATCCACCGGGATATGTGATAGTAGATCAGCATTTATAATCAGGAACAAAAGGGAATGAGGTGCTTCATCTGAAATTCAGGGTTCCAAGCACTTATGAGTTTTAAGCAGAAACAAGAGGAAAAGTGTAATAGTGATTAAAATCATTACTAATCCTAAAAAACAACTTATTTGTCCTTGCAATAAAAAAAAAAAAAACTGGAGTAGAGTGGTACCCTGTGCTTAGTCAGGAAGTGCGCATGCTTAGATAGATTCCCTCTGTGGAGTCTGTTGGGTAAAGGTCAACTTCCAATCATAGCTTAATGGGCCAAATGTCCACCTAGGTCCAGTAAAAGCCTGAACTGTATTTATTTCATGTTCGTCTGCTATTATAGTCAACATTCTGGGGCGGGGGATGGGGAGCGGGGAGTCCTTTGCTTCATTCAGTCATAAGATAGGGGAGCAAATGGTAGGATTTAATACCATTTGTAATCCCAACTTCCTAGCTTGCGATGTGTGAATCATGTTGCTACACCGCTACCAGGGCAGAGTTATGACAAGCCTGGGCTGACTCTCTAAATGCAAGTCACATATTCTGCAGGAGGCTCTGGAGTGGGGTTGAGTTCTATTCCAGGAAGCAGAGGAAGTGTCACAAGACAGACATGTGTCCATGTGAATGGCTTGAGTGGATGACTTCCCACTTTACATGTTCAGTGGTCCCTAAGTAATGCACGTGTTGGCTGTACAACTACAGTGATGCCATTGCAAGTTCTGACGGCCACCCCGAATCCCATCACGAGCTTGGGTCCATGTCTCCCATGAAGCTGAAGACAGAGGTGAGGGGACCTGACTGGGGAAGGTGGCCATGTGCAGATGTTGAGTTTCGGGTTGGGACTGAGCTGGAAAGTGGATTTTGGAACATCCGAAGTCAGAGAGACTGGGTAGTACTGATAGAATCATAGAAATCATTTGAAAAATTGACAGGACGCATGGGAGGAGGATGAGTCAGCCTTCCAGCCAGGAGAAAGCCAGAGATAACGTGGGCCTCTTTGGATGGTGGAATCCACCTATCCATCCATCCATGTAAACACTGGTGTAGATAGTTCCTATGCTAAGGATGGAAGCTCTGGCCTCCCAAGAAAGAAAGACTACTCGGTCTATGAGCCTTGGGAAGGTCAAAAATAAACAACTGAACTGAAAGTGAGCTAAATCCTGTGAGCACATTCTGAGGTCCTCAGGAGCAGATCTGCTCTTTCTGGAGGACGGGGTCAATCTCAGCACATCCTGCCTTCGTTTCTGCTGCTTTTATCATCACACTGCCTCTGTTACACAGAACACAGCAGGTTCCAGCAATCTCCGACTAGACACCTCGTATCCCAGAAATACTCATTCCCTTGGAATTCAGCGTGCCCCCACAGCGTGCCCGAGGGGTCTGAATTCACACCTGTTCTAGCTCTCAAGTCCTATCCAACTAACGGTTTTAGTGTGTCTCTGCAGCAGTATGACCTGAGAGATTGAAATTGGTGCTCACTACTGACTGTGAATCAGGTAAAGGGACATGGCTAGACAGTGTAAACGAATATGTGGCCACAGTGGTTCAGAAGGTGTTTGTTGTGGACTGAATGTTTGTATCCCCCCAAAATTCATGTCCAAATCACCAATGTAGCCTTTGGGAGGAATTAGGATTAGATGAGGTCATGAAGGCAGAGTCCTCGGGCTGGGATCACGAGAGACTCTGCTTCCCCTCTCTGGTCTCCATCTTTTGAGGACACAACCGAAAGGTGGCCGTCTACAACCTGTGAGAGAGCCCTCATCAGAACCCCGGGTCTGGTCTCAGGTCCAAGTCTCCAGAATCTGAGAAAGAAATGTCTGCCACGTTGACCTGCACAGTCTCCAATGTTCTGTGATAGCCACCCATACTGTCTAACGTGAGACCCAAGGACAAACAGGTCAAATGTGTCACAGATGCCAGGTACATGGTAACTGTGTGCCTACCGCAAGAGCCACCAGCCTCCCCTCTGGGAGAACAGATTACGATCTTTAAAAGAACTCTAGAGGCTGCAGCCGGATCTAGTAGCTACATAATGCCAGGACCACATGATTAGACATATGAACACCAGAAGAATTTCCTCTTATTCACTTGATCAGAATTACACTGCAGAAGGATACTCAGGGATGGGAAGATAGAAAATAAAATGAGTAGATTCAGCAGTCCACCACTGACTCTTGCAGGGCTTCAAATTTGCTCTTTGTGGACTTATTGGAATACTTTCAACTGGAAAAATTCAGTGGCATTAAATTTGGACTAATTAGTTAATAAAAGTGGGCATTATAGAACATTTCTAATATGTTAACAGTGCATTCTGCAAAACATTTTTGTATTATTTTAATAAAATACTTGATCAAATTTGTTTTAAAATCACGCATTTTTAATAAAAAAATAGCAAGGTAATTAGCCTTGATACTTAAATAAGGAGCATATTTATAATTTCATCAAATAAGGAACATGTGCTAGGGTGCCGGGAGGGAACTGAGCTCATGACCTGTGCTTGTGTGAATAACTAAATGTTTGCTATCCCTGGGAATTTGTTGGCAATTTAATTTCAGACTAATTAAGAGAGAGTTTGACAGTTCCAATTAATCTGATAATCAAGAATCCCCATACAACATAGATCTCATTTAAGAATATTCTAAATGTGGGCAGTCACCTTAAGCAGCATCTTAAAAAGGCGTTCTGAAATCTAAATCAACAAAATCAGTGGCAACATCCCCCACCCCCAGAAATGTGTTCCATTTTCAAATCCTCCATGCACAGAGTAAATTTTCAATAAATGGTCGATTATTATTATATCGATATTCCTACAAAGAGGGAGTCTACTGAGTTCCGAAAGCATGCATTGGGAGAGGTTCTTCACACATGTTAGTTTTCTGATTTAACCCTCACAAACCTTGCTAAAGTGAGATCCTATTATCCTCATCTCCATGGGACCTGAGACCCCAAGATCTCAAGGAATTATCCAGAATGAGTAGTGGGGCCAGGATTTGCTCTGCAGCCTGAAGCCATTGCCTGGCTTCTTCCATCAGTCTGATGAAAGAGTTTTAAGCAAAAATTCACTGATTTACTTATTCATTCATTTAATCCCTGTTTTGTACCCCAAAATTATTGTAAAGTAGTTTCAAATATATTTAACAGAGTGGATATATATATATTTTTAACAATACCAATTCAAACTATATTCACAGGTGCTGAATGAATTTATGTTCCAATTTGGAACATATTCCAAGCTTTTGCTGTTCTCCCAATGCTCCTTTGATTTAAAATTATGTAGACTACTAAAACAGACAAATGTGATGAAACCAGTTGTCAAGTTGTGGAGTATGCTTCCCTGGGTGTGCACAAAAATCACACAGGTAATTGCCTCTGGAATGTGCTACATGGATTTGTAGTTCTAGAGGAAAGGAAGGGGGCAGAAGTGGTTTCACATTCACACCTTCGCAGCCGCGGCTGCACAGGCAGGAATTACAGGTCTATCCAACTCATCTCAAGTACATGGTAACCACATAACCGTAAATGGACAACTCATTCATTCAAAATTCTTGACCTGCTTGCTAACATGGATCCCTGCGAAGAACAGGGTGTGGCTAAATTCAGATTAAATAAATAAAGGGAAGGAATTGTAAATATTTTTAAGTTATTAAGACTTTTAAAATTTTTACTTAAGGCTAAAATGCCATTTTGCTATACATGAATGACATAAGCATTTAACTGTCAAGTGCACAATAAACTACTCTCAGGTACAGACTCTTTCCTGTTAAATACTCCACTGAGGTTTTTAATCGTTTCCATAGAAGTTTCCACATCTTACAGGTGTATGTCAAACAAAACACCTCACCAGAATTCCTCTTGACATCTCTGACAGCGCATTACGAGAGTGGGTGCCTATACTGACATTTCACACAAATCCACTCACGCTTAGGTTAGGGTGTCAGACATATGGTTTGTGGAAATACTTGATGCATTTGCATAAGACATACAAGTTTTGGGAGAATGGCCATTTTAATCGAGCTGACTGAGATGAGAAGAAGGAGGTGTGACCATCTGTTTAACTTCATCTCCAATTCATTTAGCACCTGTAAAAATTACATTTGAGCTACTTCTGAACCCAGGAAACATAAAGAATCTATCTAAGAATGCTTCTCATGTCTTTCTTCAAGGAAAGGAAAAGTCAAGGTAGAATTCACTACACACACATGCGCGCACACACGCACCCACACAAACACACGCATATACACATACATACAAACTGCCTACCCTTTGAAATCTAAAGTCTGTAGTCCTACAGTTCATTTGATAACTGTGTCTTGATTTTAGGATTTTAAGACAACATTCTTAGATATGCTGATATTGGCTGATATCTATAAAGTAGGAAAACGGTGAAGTTACTTACCATGTGTAAGAAAGATAAAGGCTTCTGAGCTGAGAGAGACAGTTATAAAATTTGCCTCTTCATAAGTTGTTTACATCATGGAAATAAATGGGCACACTAGAAAGGAATATACCACCCTATATGAATGTTAACATGACATGAAAATAGATTCAATTCCAAGCTATATTTTAGTGCATAAAGAATACCTACAAGTTAGTAGACAGTCGATAAATATCAATTGGATGAATTAAGAACATTCCTTAATTTTCTGACAATTTCAAAATGATAAACAGATTTGAGCTTAAATATATATATATATTTTTTATCTCGAGATGATCCAGAAGTTTTTGTCCTGTAATTCTTGAAATAAATTGATAGATTTTCTGATGTTGCAATTTAAAAAATTTTCTTGTATTCTTGACTAAATACTCTTTGTGACTGTCATCTTCCCTTTCTCATTCTGGGCTTTTCTTTGCATTCTCTCTCTCTCTCTCATTAGTTTTATTGAAGATTTAATTATTATTAATCTTCTCAAAGACTTGGCTTTTATCTTAGTTCCCTATTTTATTGATTCCTGTCCTCATAATTCCCTTTTTTCAATTTTACTCTGATGCTCATGTTTAGCCTGGCTTTTTGAGTTGAAAATTCATCTTGATTTCAGTTTTCTTTGTATTTATAGATAAATTTATAATTTTTCATCTGAATATTGTTTAAATACTGCTTCTCACATTTGGGTATGTAATGCTTTCTTTGTCATTCAATTTTCAGTATGGTCCTCATGATTTCATTTTTAATCCAAGGATTGTTTTGGTAATGTGATTTTATTCTTTTTAAACAAAGGATTTTTTAAAGTTTTATTTGTTATTAAGTCTAACTTGATTGCATTTTTAGTAAACTTATTCAGTTAGTTTTCTCCTATAAATGTATCTTAATATGCAAAGTAGCCTACTACAGAATGTTTCTCATGGGCTACAGAAGTATGAATTTCTATTTTTACAGGTGAAGTTATACATAGTATATACATATGTATGTGTGCACCCATGTATACACACATATGCACACATGAAACTGCTATATATTAGGTTGTTATCTTTCATACTTTTGTTGTATTCTTCAGTTGAAAATTTCCTAATAAATGTATTAAAATCTTGGAATAAAATCCATTTTCCCTAAAATTTTCTCAATGCTGCTTTCTGAAATTTTTAGGTTTTATTGTTAAGTATTATATCTTCTAATTCATTTTTCCAGTATATTTTTCTTTGTTTCTTATGACTATTTGAATTAAATTGCAGTTTGCTTTAAAGTTGCTGCTTTTTTGATCATTTTCTATATTTGTGTAATATATCTGTATCTATAACCACATTGTAATTTTTAAACCTTTCTGAATATTTTTGTATGTCAATTATAGATCATATATTGCTTAATCTTTTTCTCTATCAAATCTGTAAGCTGATATTTTTATTGTATTTAACACAGATATATGTATTATAACCATAATTACATTAAAATATATCTATCATTTTACTCATGTTTCTATATTTGATATTTAATATTTTTATCATTTCTTTTTATTGGGCATAGTAAATTTTCTCAGACCTCTTTAAAACTGATAAATTTTATGTCAATTATTCTGTGGTTAACATGGTCTCATGTCTGTTTTTCTATAAGGTAAAAGAAAAAACTCTTTATGACCGACTTCATATATGTACGGTTTACAGAATGATAGTAAAAATATACCCAGGTATGCTCCAGCCAGTAAACAAGAAAACCTTACTAAAGAATTTTTGAAAGACCTTTTCACCCTTATCACATACTTCGAATTCCCACTAGTAACCACCATCTTAAACTTGGTGTTTATCTTTGTAGTATTTAAAGTTTTGCCAAATGTGGTATATATCCCTAAACAATATGTTGCTTCATTTGGATGTTATTGAAATGTATATAAATGGAACGCTGCTCTATGTAATTTGTTTTGCTTACCATTATGTGTTTGAGAATCATTTGGGTTGATACATAAACAGGTATTTTATTAATTCTATTCATGTAGGTATTTATAGTTTCAATAAACCACAGACTATTTTATATTTGCCTAGGAGTGGATATTTGAACCTACGTGTTTTTATCTTCTTCCTATTATGAGTAATGCAACTATAAACATTGTACACATCCCTCCAAGGGCCAATGGTATTCTCTAGGACATGCACTATCAAACTTATTCTTGCCAATCTGGTCAGAGGAAAACTCTGTCCTCTTTTAATTTGCATTTGTATTTCACTAGTTCCTAATGAGAATGAACATCTTTTCACATGTTTTAGCATCCATTTAAAGTGTACATTTAAATCACTCTTGATAGTTATGTACACCCCATGAAACCATTATCACATTAAGATACGGCACATCTCACCTCCCCCAAAAGGTTTTCACATTAACAAACCATCTTATTGTTTTTTTGACACTGGCCCAAGACAATAATCACTGTAGACTGGCTTCCGTTTTACAGAAATGGAATCAAACAACACTATGTACCTTTTGGTGTCCAGATTTTTTCACTCAGAATAATGATTCTGAGATTTATGTGTGTGTATCAGTAGGTCACCCCCTTTTGTTGCTGAGTAGTACAGGCATACCTCAGAGATATTGGCAGTTTTAGCTCCAAATCACCACAACAAAGAGAATATTGCAATAAAGTGAATCACACAACTTTTTTGGTTTCCCAGGGCATATAGTTTGTTTACACTATACTATAGTCTATTAGCATTATATCTAAAAACACAATGTACATACCTTAATTTAAAAAATACTCTATTGCTAAGAAATGCTAACCATCATCTGAGCCTTCAGCAAGTCATAATCTTTTTGCTGGTGGAGGATCTTGCCTCAATATCAATGGCTACTGACTAATCAGGGAGGTGGTTGCTGAAGGCTGGGCTGGCTGAAGTAATTTCTTAAACTAAGACAGCAATGAAGTTTGCTGCATCGATTGACTCTTCCTTTCACAAACAATTTCTCTGTAGCATGCGATGCTGTTTGGTAGCATTTTACCCACAACAGAACTTTCAAAATTGAAGTCAGTACTCTCAAATCCTGTCACTGCTTTACCAACTAGGTTTATACAATAATCGAAATCCTTTGTCATCATTTCAATAACTTCACAGCACCATTATCAGGAGTGGATTCCACTCAAGAAACTACTTTCTTTGCTCATCCATAAGAAGAAACTCATCTGTTTTATCATGAGATCATAGCAATCCAGTCACGTCTTCAGTCTCCACTTCTAATCCTAGTTCTCTTGCTGTTTCCACCAAATTTCCAGTTATTTCCTCCACTGAAGTCTTGAACTCCTCAACGCCATCCATGAGTGTCAGAATACACTCCTTACAAATTCCTGTTAATGTTGATAGTTTGACCTCTTCCCATAAATCACAAATGTTCTTAATGGCATGTGGAATGGTGAATCTTTTCCATGATTTCAATTTACTTTTCCAAGATCCATCAGAGGAATCACTGTCTATGGCAGCTATAGCCTTAGAAAATGCATTTCTTAAATGAGAAGATTTGAAAGTTGAAATTACTCCTTGCTCTGTGGGCTGCAGAATGGATGTATGTTATTTGTTAACAGGCATGAAAACCATATTAATCTCATTGCCCATCTCCACCTGAGCTCTTGGGTGACCATGTGCATTGCCAGTGAGTAGTAATATTTGAAAGGAACCTCTTCTTTTCTGAGCAGTCGGCCTCAGTAGTGGGCTTGAACTGTTCAGTAAACCATGTTGTAAACAAACATCCAGGCTTTGTTGTTCCATTTAGAGAGCACAGACAGAGTAGACTGAGCATAATTCTTAAGAGCCCTAGGATTTTCAGAATGGTGAGTGAGCGCTGGCTTCAACTTAAGGTCACCAGCTGCATTAGCCCTAACAAAGGGGTCAGCCTGTCCTTGGACGCTTTGAAGCCAAGACACTGACTTCTGCTTCCTAGCTCTGAAAATATGAGATGGCGGCATCTTCTAATAGAAGGCTCTTTTGTCTGTATATAGAAAATTTGTTCTTTAGTGTGGCTGGATAACTGGCTGCAGCTTCTACATCAGCACTTGCTGCTTCACCTTGCTCTTTTATGTTATGGAAACGACTTCTTTCCTTAAGCCCCATGAAGCAACCTCTGCCAATTTTGGACTTTTCTTCTGCAGCCTCCTCACCTCTCAGCCTTCATAGAATCAAAGAGAGCCAGGGCCTCGCTCCAGGTTAGGCTTTGGCTTACGGAAATGTGGTCGCTGGTTTGATCTTCCCAGGCCACTGAAACCTCCTCCATGTCAGCGAGAAGGCTGTTTCGTTTTCTTTGGTGTGTTCTCTGGAGTAGCACTTTTAATTTTCTTCAGGAACTTTCCATGTGTTCCACAACTTGGCTGTTTGGCACAAGAGGCCTACCTTTTAGCCTCGGCTTTGGATGTGCTTTCCTCACGAACATTAGTCAGCTCTGGCTTTTGATTTAAAGTGGGAAATGTGTGGCTCTTTCTTTGAGACTTAGAGGCCACTGGAGGGTTATTCACTGGCCTACTTTCACTATTGTCGGGTCTCAAGGAAGAGGGAGGCTGGAGGAGAGAGAGAGAGATGGGAAATGGCCAGTCGGTGGAGCAGTCAGAGAACACACAACATCAGTTAAATTATTGTCTTACGTGGGTGCGATTTGTGGTGCCCCCAAACAATTATAATGATGACATCAGAGATCACTGATCACAGATAAACATTACAAATATAATAATGGAAAGAGCTGAATATTTTGAGAATTACCAAAATGTGACATAGACATGAAGTCAGCAAATGCTGCTGGGGAAAAGGCACCATAGACTTTGTTCAATGCAGGATTGCTAAGAACCTTCAATTTGTAAAAAGAGAGCAATTACCTGTCAAGCCCCATAAAACAAGGTGTTATATGTCATTTATGGACTTACCACTTTTTCTGTATCCATTCATATTTTGATGAACACTGGTTTGTTTTGTCTATTGTGAATAAAAACATGAAAGTACATATATAAGCTTCTTTGTGGTCATGTGTTTTTATCTCTCTTCAGCAAGTACCTAAATGTAGAAAGGCTGGGTTGTATGGTAGATGGACATATTTTTTAATACAGCTGAAAAGGAAAACCTCTGTTTCTCCATGCTCACAGAATACTTCTGTACTCCAAGTAGGTGAATGTTTTATTCATAACAAACAGTTCTGCAATTCTCTGCTGCTACTGAGTAGATGCCCCACAATTTAACTCTATTCTGACACTATCCACCTGGAAATAAGAGCAAGTCCCACAGGTGAAGGGCGCAGTCCCTTAAGACTGCCCCTCATCTCAGATGCCAGTTTGTTGCCTGTGCTTCTCACTGACCGACTGGAAGAGATTCAACTTACAGAAATGGTTGGTGCATAGGTAAATGAATGGATCAGCAAAAAAAAAAAATTATAATCACTATTTTCCCTCTTTAGGTCAATTAACAGTTACAGCCTACATTATCCACTGAAATATATGTCACATGTGAAATTGTTCTTGGATTTATGATACCCATCTACAATGTTCTTAATGCAGTATTGCCAAAGCATAAATTTCCTTCAATAATAAAATGAATTTAACTTAAATGGTTTTAGCTAGTAACCACCCATAATCAGCCAGATATTCCTTTCACTAACCCCAGACTGGGAGTGCATTAAACACCTTTGGGTGTGCTTTCAGAGTGCCAGGGTGGCTAATTAGTAAATCTCTGCCTTGGTGCCTGTGACCTTTTGAGGTCTGCTTTGGCCCCCCAAAGCCTTAATTAAGCTATAGTTCAATATATTCAATACAGACTCAGCTTTCCTTGTGTTTTCACTTTGAAAATTTTGGTCAGGAAATCTGTACCAAACACCTTCGTGTATCATAATAAAGAAATGCATGCCTATAGATAAATAATTTCACAGCACTTATATGTTATTACTGTACTGTATAAGAATATGCAAATAATTGTGAAGAAACCAGAAGAGTTTAAAGGCCAAAGAGATTGCACAGGGTACTCCTCTATGAAATCTGAATGTTCTTCATCTAGTTTACTTATATTTTGGTTAAATTATACATAATGATAGGAAAGCTATGAGCTCAGGGAAAGATGAAATAAGTGTTTTGCATTATGTAAGACTTCTATATCATTACATAAGGATGCACTTAGTCCATATAGTTTTTCCAAACATTGGAATGGTTATTTATAAAGAACTCTTCTATGTATGTAGTCTCACCCCATCATCCAGCAGACAGTAATGCAGAAGTTCCCATAAATTTTACAGACTGGATTTTATCACAATACAATTAATAAAACCAACATAATCATCACTAGAGAAGGTAACTACACTGTAAAAATTTTATTTGAAACTAAAACTCTATAATAAAGTGATAGAGAATTTTCTACAGGTACTTTATATCTTAACATATCCGAAGAGGGAGTAAACAGAGAAAAGTGACAGTGAAGCATCGCAGTTTTTACAAAATAAAACACAGAGAAGGATCACTGCCCTAGCACAATATAACTTTGTGTCTTTAATTTTTCACGAGTTAAAGAATCAATGTCATTCTTCTCTTACCAAACACCAGGTGGTGATTAAATGTGGTGATTAACATCCTTGAAAAATGACCATCTAGAAATTAACTTGATGTTTCCAAGGAAAGTATGGAGTTTAATTGAAATAATCTTTTAAACTACAGGAAATTTTAATGGCCAACATTTTGGAACTCTAGCATCTCAGACTTTATCAGCTATACCAGGACCAGGTCATGACAAGCCACCTTGTTGTCCACTAAATCTGACTATCCGTTCACCTTCCAGAGAAATGTACACTTAGAATGACAGGTTTGGGGGTTTCTTTACTACTTTTTAAAACTAGAAATGCAATTTCCCCCCTAGATTGTGCTACTAAGAGGTTCAGATAAGAGAATCTGTAAACATACAGTGATTTTATGTTCTATGAAGTAAAAAATTATCTATCATTTTTCAGCTTCATGCACAAAGAATTAACCCAGCCAGCACAGTTTTATGACAGTTAAAAACATTAGAGTTAGATGATATGGAATCTCAAGGTAATTCATTTCACTCCAATACATATTTGTCAAGAAGCATATATGTCACTACCTGTTTTCTTTTCATATCTCTCTTGGGAAAGAGAAATAGCACACATCAACTTGCCTTACCTACATCACGCTCACAGAGCCTGTCCTAGAGCTATGGGAGGGAGAGAATGAGCATGGAGCAATAATAGTGCTATATTATCCTTAATAAAAACCTCCCAAATTACCAGTCTCCACTGAAATATTAGGATAGCTTAGATTAATGGATGCTTGCAATGGGCCAGGTGTGATACTAAGCACATTTGCGAGGTGGCCCCATTCAATTATCACAGTAACTTCAAGAGCTAACTACTATTAATATATGGATTTTCCAGGGGAGAAAAAAAGGGTTTTCCAGAAGTTCTTTGGTAAGAATCCAGGTTATGCAACTGTCATTACAAAGCTTCAGTTACCCTGGGCAGCAGGATCCTGCCAAACAGCAGCTCACAGGCGCAATATAAAAAGTGGCTCCAAAATTCTGTCACCTGGCCCATGATGAGGTGGGTAGGTCTCACCTTGACTCCAGGCTTTGTGACTGACAAACAGGACATAGCTGAAGTGATGCCTGCATCAGAAGAAGAGCTGAGAATTTATTACTCAGAGTGCCAGCCTGATGCACTATCAGGAGCTTTGCCTTCATAGCCCCGCGGTACTGCAGCTGCAGATACTGGCAGGTGGGGGAACACACACTAACTGGACACACAGCCTAGGGTATGCAAGACACAGATGGTCTACCTCAGCCTGGAGATGCCAGTGAAGCCCTCAACTGCCTTGGTAGGGAGCCACTGAGGATGCGGGTGCCCTGTAGGAGATGACCCCACTGTCGCTCCACACCCTAGCCTACCTCTGCCTCACCTGCCTCTTCTGATCTCTGCTCCCACCTTTGCTTTTCAAAGATGTACCTTGCTCTGGCGGTCTCCACTCATTGGCTGGAAAGCTGCCCCAAGCCATTCATTCTAGCAAGGGGGTTCCTGCCCATCTTTCTGACCCCACCTTATCTAATGATCTACTTTGACCATTTCTCTCATCTTTTTGGCTTCAACATCTCTTTGAGTATCTACCCCATAGGACTAGAAGTACAAACTTAAGTGCAGTAAGGGACCAACTAGGTAACATTTACGAGAGAAGTAACTGGGCACCAGACAATGGTGAGTAGTGTGGCATTTGGCAAGTTTATTTGCAATCTAAAATAGATTCAAATGTTTTAAAACATCCTCAAGACAAAAGAAGCCTAGAGAAAGGGAACTAGAATAAAGGGCCTCATTTCGACTCATTCACATACCATCTCACTCTGACTCAAATCCATTCTAGGGATTACTCAGTGAAACACCTTGGTTCTGAAGTCTTTACAATGGGAAAAGGAGGGGACCTCGCCTGCAGCAGCAACCACTCACATATTGGGATCAACCAGCAGAATCCTTTTTGCCTTGAAGCACCTGATGGCAGAAAAATCTTTAAAATAATTTCATGCATAATAATACTGATATTTCAACATGGAAATTATGACTAAAATCATTCAAAGAACCAATCAGCGACCAGGCACAGAAGTGTTTATCTGATTTTTTTTTTCATTTAAAAATATTACAGAAGCATCAAAACAATTTTAAATAAATAAAACAACTATAGCAGTGACACGCCACCTGCCAATGAGATTTTTCTGTTTTTGAAAGATCAAAATCTATTTACCTTCTCAAGCTGATTTTGAAAGCTGACTTTTCATAAATAATAAGGAAGAACAAAACTAAATTTTCCTGTACCTTCAAGATCCCATAAACAATTTAAAAGGCAAATGAAAACTTGGAGGAAATGTCTCCTACATATAGCCGCAAGAGTTAATATTTTTAGAATATAATTGACTGATACAATTTGAAAAGAAAAAGATACATACTTCTGTAGAATGAAGAGATTAGTTTAGAAAGAGAAAAGAACCATGAAATAAATACCAGATGCTGTTTTCACCTATCAAATTGTCAAGTATTTAAAGATAAGTTACAGTATCCAGAGTCATCCCAGATTTGAGGAAGCAAACAGCCTCATATACCGTTGGTGGGAAAACAAATTTATACTACCTTTACACAATCTAATTTGTTCATTCCAATTGAAAATCTGAAAAATGGTAAATTCTTTGACCCAAAATTCAACTTTAAAAAATTTATTATAACAAATTCCATTATGAATATACTCAAAAATTTAACTTTAAATATTCTCATTGTTAATATATGATCAAATATTTGAAAAAGTCTGGTAACAGAAGAGTATATATTATAGTCTCATTTGAGTGAAAAAGATTATGTGTATGTATGTTTAAAAAAATACTTGGAAGTATATAAAACAAAGAGGCTATTCTAGAACGTAAAATTTTATATTATATTATTCTAGGAGAAATAAATGAAAGTGATATAATTATTCGGTATAGAAAGGTATTCACGATATATTGATTTGTACTAAAATAATGCCATTAAAAACATAAATGCATATACAGGGAAAGAATACTAAAAGAAAAAAAAAATAGTCCTCATGGCTAAGTGATGGAAGGATGAGAGGTGTTTATTGTGTTCTTTGCTGTCTTCTTCACTAATTTCTCTATAAGAATATTGATTACTTTCTAGGAAAACATATTTAAAATCCAGCTCCTGTCCATTTCATAACAGCACTGAATCACCTCCTGGAAGTACTAAAATAAACCAGACTGTCCCATGATCTAAATTTAGGATCACCTAAATTTAATCCAAGTAGAACAGACACATAGGTATAGAAACACAACGAAACATTAATAGACACCACCCGTGGATGGTGGATCCTCAAGTCGTTTCTTTTTGTGCCGTCCCAAATTTCCCGGACTTACCACAATAGATTATTTTATGATCAAAACCAAGGTTTTATGACCATTCGCAAGGTCGGCACGTTCCGAGAAAACTACTGCACAGCACTTGGTTGTGTCATGTGCCGTAGCGCACAGGGCGCTTCGGGCTCACGCCAGGAACCCGGCATCAAACGCGTGGGCGCACGAGGGCAGGGACGTCAGCACGTCCGTCTCTTCCCCGCCGGACGCGTGAGGAACGCTCCCCCGGAGGAGGCGGGTGAGGAGGGCGCGGCTGCTCGCCGGCCCGGGGGGCTCCGCCCCGCTCGGCCTGGAGCCCGGTCCCGCCGCGCCGCCCGCACGGCCCGCAGACAGCCCCTCTCCGGGGCCGTGGCCCGCAGCCAGGACCGCCCCGGCCGCGCCGGGCCGGGGATGGGGTAGGGGAGCCAGGGGACGGTCGCGCCACGGCCTCGCGGGCCGACCCGCAGCCAGCGCCGTCTCCCGGTCCGGGGCCGCGGGCAGACGACACGCCCGGGCCTGGGCCCTGTCCCTCCGGCGTCAGCCCCGAGCGCACCCGCCTGCGAACCAGCGACGGCGCCGTGCCGCGGCCCGTGCCGCACGGGTCGCAACCCCCCCCCCCGGCGCGGGCCGAGGCGCGCAGGACGCCGGGCGGCGGCAGGGAGGCCGCAGAGGGCCCGGGCCGTCGTCCCCGGACAGCCCCGCGCGCGGTGGCCGCCCCACGCGGTCCGGCGCGGCCCACCCCCATCCTGCGTGCCGTCCCCCCTCCCCGGCGACGCTCGACGCCACGCGCCATAGCGGGACCGGGCCGGCGCCCGGGGCTCCCCGCCGTGCGGCCCGCGGGCCCGCCCCCGCCTGTCCCCACATGGCCGCGACCAGAGGGGCCCTTGCTCCTGAGGGACCGCGACGCCGGGGCCCAGCACCTGCCGGGCCGCGCCGAGCCCGGAGGGGCCGACGCGCCCGGGACTCAGGGACTCACCGCTCCCGCCGCCGTGGCCGGGCTCCGTCCGGAGAGGCGGCTCCTCCCGCGGCGGTTCGCGCGAGGCCGGCGCTGCGGCCGAGTCTGTCAGGTGCCGGGTCTGCGTGGTGCCGGGTCCGCGTGGTGCCGGGTCCGCGTGGTGCCGGGTCCGCGTGGTGCCGGGTCCGTCAGGTGCCGGGTCCGCGTGGTGCCGGGTCCGTCAGGTGCCGGGTCCGTCAGGTGCCGGGTCCGCGTGGTGCCGGGTCCGTCAGGTGCCGGGTCCGCGTGGTGCCGGGTCCGTCAGGTGCCGGGTCCGCGTGGTGCCGGGTCCGCGTGGTGCCGGGTCCGCGTGGTGCCGGGTCCGTCAGGTGCCGGGTCCGCGTGGTGCCGGGTCCGCGTGGTGCCGGGTCCTTCTGGCGCCGGGACCTTCTGAGGCGGGTTTCCGCGCCGCGTTTGCACCTGCCGCGGCCAGGTCGGGCCGCAGAGCAGGCCCCTCGGGCCCGGCCTGTCCGCGGGGCCTGTCCCCGGGGCCGGGAGTGCTGCCGCTCGCCCCGAGGCCCCCATCACGCATGGTGTGCCGGGGCAGGACGGGTGCGCGCACGCGCGGTGTCGCCGCGGGCCTCGGGGGGTGGCGTCGCGTTCCGGTCCGGTCCCGCCGGCACGAGGTGCCAGGGCCGTGTCTCCCGCGCGGTCCCACGTGCGGCGTGTCGGGGGCCGGTAGCCGCGGGGGTTGCGGGCGCCCCCCTTCTTGGGCAAACGCAGTCCGGGCGGAGACAACCCGGTTCCGTCTGGGACGGCGGCCCGGCGCGGGTCCCTTGCCTTCACCACCGGCCCCCCAGCTCCTCCATGCGGGGAACGTGGGCTCTGCACCCCCACCCCGTCTTCCCGAACCCCCCTTTTTACATCCATGACGAGATGGCTGCGGGGAGTCTCCTAATGGCTCCACGAGGCCCCCGCGACCTCTGAGCAGCAGAGACGTCCTGCGCTCCCCCAGTGCCAAGGGCCCCTCCCTCTCTGCGTGGTCGGCACCTCGAGGTGCTCACTCTTCGGGGACCCTCTTCCTCCCCGATGGTGACACAATGTCACGGAGTGTGAACCCCTCGCCCTTAGAGAGGCTCCTGCTCCTTAGAAAACCGAATCGATTCGGTTACCCAGTGGAAGGCAGTCGGCCGGGAGCCCCCTAGCCTGCCTGGTCTCTCCTAGAACTGGGGCCACCCACCCCACCCACTCACGGCTTCATTACCTGCCCTCAGCCTCAGTCCAGAAAGACTGCATGGCGAGCTCCAGAAGCAAGCAATTCCTAAACCTTAAACTATGCCGCATCGGAGTAGTGAGATGAAATCCCTCCCAGTCCCACTGCACCAGGCCGGTGGCCGGTTCCAAGCCATCCCTCTGACGACATGCTGCCCACCCGGTAGCCTTGGGAGCCCTCTCAGTTATCAGATCCACTCGCGGCATCTCAATGTCTGTGTTCCAGTCACTCTGATTTTTCCTTAATAATGGCCCCAAAGCCATTCACGTAACTTTTATTAGCGTATTGTTATAATCATTATGTTTTATTATTACTTATTGTTGTTAGCCTCTTACTGGGCCTGAGTTATAAATTAAGCTTTTTCACAAATATGTATATATAGGGTGAAAACAGTATGCATAAGGTTAGTACTTTCCACAGTTTGGGGCATCCACTGGGCGTCTTGGCGCATATTCTCGTGCATTAGGGGGACAGTTATGGTCTTTTGTCTCACATGGCATTGAATTCAGATCTCCCAGGGAACACATCTGATTTCAATGCTAGGATGCAAACTGGCAAGGAAAGTATATATTTGTAGGGAGTCCTTCCGGTGTAGTCAGCCTCCCTTTGTGAGCAGCCTTTGTGGTCGAGTGGATGGTACAAGCGATTTGGTGGTTATAGGCTCTGGATCCTGCCTAAAGAATACTGCATGTCACAATGAGTGAGATTTAATACACCTGCACACAATCTAATAATTTCATAATGTATTCGGTTGTTCTAAGAACTCATCCCTAATGAAGGGGGAAGCCTGTGTGTGTGTGTGTGTGTGTGTGTGTGTGTGTAATATGTGACTTTGTGCTAAATTTTATATAGTTCGCTATCTCACAAGTTGTATCGTTCCATTAATTTGTGATAATCCCATATCATTCTTTAACATCATTCCTCCTGTGTGCTATTAGTACAAAGCACACAGTAAGCATTCAGCAAATACCTGGTAAATACTGTACAGGCTGAGGCCTGTTTGTATTGAGAACTGAGGACTGCTTCCTGCAGTGCTCATTTTTGTGAACTTTTGTGTAGTAAAAGACAAAACGAATTTGGAGATCATAGACTAAATTGAGAAGAAACTCAAAAATTCACCAACTCGACTATGAAACTAAAGTAAGATATCAAAAGAAAATAAACATAAGAAAGAAGGAAGGAAAGGAGGGAGGAGAGGAGATAAAAAAAGGAGGGAGGGAAGGAAGGAAGGAAGGAAGGAAGGAAGGAAGGAAGGAAGGAAGGAAGGAAGGAAGGAAGGAAGGAAGATCAAAAGAGCAAAAAAGTAAAAATTCAAATAAAATGATTTTATTTTTTATCCCAATAAGTGGCTGGGAATAGAAGATAGATAATTGGAAAAGGGTAAGAAAAAATAATTCAGTACAATAAAAGTTTTTTAAGATAGGGCAATGTCTTAGGTGTTGGGCCAGGGAAGGGTCAGATGAGGCACGACATTAAGATGGTGTCTAATATGGAAATGGAGTGGGCACGGGGGTCACAATGACAGTCTCTGCTTCGGCATCTCTATAGAAAATGTTTTGTATGATCCTGTGAGGCCAGGACGCACACCAAATGGTGGACATGGAACCGTGTCTCTCTCTCGCTCCCAGGAGAGGGAGAATCTGGAAATGTGCAACAGTGGTTGTCACTGCTTGTCTGGACAGAATGTTTTCAATGTCAGGATCCATCACCGTCTTCCAAAAGTAAAAGATGACGAAGGCTATTCTCTAAAATCTTTCACAATATGTTTTAAAACATAGAGTTAGTTATAGCTACTGGATCTGATTCTTGCTAAGGTCATCAGTAATTCCTATGTTGCAAAATACAGCAAGAAAAAATTCTATCATTATCTTTACTGGTTTTCTCTGAAAAATTAGATGCTGCTAACCAGTCTCTCTGTTCTGAAACTCTCTGCCCCCAGTTTCTGTAATATTCATTTTCTCTTGAATGTTATACCTCCTCTCAAGTATTCAACAGTTTCATCAACTCCTGCAATCCCTTTTTCCTGCGCCATCCCCCTTAAATGTCAGGGTGCCCTGAGTGGTCTCACACATTTTCCCCAGGTGACCTGCTCATGGATGAGATGTGCTGGATTAGATGTCTATTTATTTCACCTTATCCTAGCATTTTCTGCATCTTCATGTTTTTCTCAATTGACTTCCAGACTAATATAAATAACCAATATCGTGTAGAGATAGGATTTATGAGTGTGAAACAATGACAGTGCCTTGCATCGGATCTTCATCAATAATGTTGATTGGATAAACTGTGTGCTAGGAGAGTCTTAAAGTAGCTTCAGCGAATAGAGAAGAACAGCGATTTTCCAATTCAAGGGATGTCGGGGAGCATCGACTGGGTGCTCACCAGGTCTATGCTAGGCGTTGCTAATACGTGATGAATCCGGCCTTGTCCTTAACCTTGAGCACAGAAAGTGTGATATTTAGTTTATACTGCCACCCTTTGTGTTATGAAAACAATTCTAGGCTTTTAATAAAGCTCCTCATTAAATTATGGCATAAAAATATTAAGTTTTACTCCTAAAAATCTTTCAACCACTGCCTATCTTTATTCATCAGAATATTACCAGCAGGGCAGGACTTGTGCTCTCTCATTTGCTCGTGGTTCCATTTACCCCCGTTCACAGAAACACTCATTCGTTAGTGAACCTGGTGCCTGAGATCCAGCGGCACTCCATCCATTATTCTCTTCCTATATTTAAAGTTGTACCCTTTTTCCAATTGTCACTCATTCACTCATTGGAACCAATCAATATTCTTAGCTAAGAGTCCATGAGCTGCAAAATTCTTAACCTTTAAAGTAAAGTTACATTATTTTCCAGAATTCTCCATTCCTGGTGACAATCTTGTCACTATATATACATTTCTTTTCTTTTCTTTTTTTTTTTTACTCTAGATACTTCTAGAGTGAGAGAGACAAGGACTGTCCCTCCTCCTATCTCTCAGAAGCATGGTTCCCTGTGGCAATCACTAAACACAGCAGGAACACTGGGCAAAAAGAGAGGACGAAAGAGTACATAGACATTAGCATGAAGCAAGACCTTAATACCCACCTCAGAAAGGTGTGCTGAGCCTCTCCCAAAAGCATCCCCTTGCATGAAAGACTGTTAGGATCAGAAACTCATCTATGAAGTATCAGTGTCGTATTAGTGTCTCTATCACTCTCAACGGGATACCCCCTACAGACACAAAACAGAAGTCTCAGGAAACCATTCATAAGGGGAAGAAGCACCAATATCAAATCGATGAGGAAGACATTTACCCCAAAGCATAAAGGCCATTGGAAACAGTCGAAAAGCCCATCAACATGGAGGTGATAAAACAGATTAGATTATATCTCATCAGTCTCAACTCCAACTCCAGTGTGTGTGTTGATGGACCCCTTCCCCCCATTAATAAGCAACTCTCAGACACCAGCCGAGGGTCCCGTAATTCAGCTCAGTTCTGATGTGATGTACCTGGAGACAGCATCGGATTCTACAGGTTGAAGCCTCAGTCCCACAGGACTGTCTCTGTTTCAGAAGCCAGTGCAGGTCCAGGTTGTCACGTGCACTTCCGAGTGACTGGCTATAGATTAGAGTTTCCCCAAAACCCCCTCCTTGAGTTCCATTAATTTGCTCACAGAACTCAGAGAAATATTTAATTTGCTGGATGACTGGTTTATTATAAAAGGATAAAACTTAAAAACAGCCAGATGGAAGAGATACGCAGGGCAAGGTATATGGGGAGGGATGGGGAGCTTCCACACCCTCCCCAAGGTGAGCCACTGTCCCTAACTCTCCACGTGCTCCCCTACCTGGGAGCTTTCTGAACCCCGTCCTTTTGAGTTTTTACAAAGGCTTCATTACACAGGTGTGATCAATTAATCATTGGCCACTGGAAACTGATTCCACCTCCCCAGAGGTCTGGGTGGGCGCTGGACAAAAATTCCTCTGATCACAGGGTTGGCTCCACTGTCAACCTCCCTTATCCTTAGGTGCTTTCCAAAAGTCACCTCATCCACATAACAAAGACACCTTCATCACCCTCATGGCTTAGGAAATTCCAAAGGTTTTAGGGACAGTGAGCCAGATAAGGGGGGGAGAAGACTATATATATATATATATATTCCATTATAAATCACGGTATCACAATATCTATTCGGTAGCATAACATGGCAATTCTAAATGGTCATGCAGAGTCATAGCCATCGATTTGAAAGCTATTTGTGATAAGAGTCAGGCTCCCTACACGATTATTTTGTTAAGCAAAACAAGATTTCATTGTAAAACGATAAGAAAAAGAAGAAAGGGGAGCGAGAACCCGGTGGGACCCATAAACACGGCATTAGCTGGGCAGAGAGGCACTTTCTGCGTGTCCCTTTGCTGTCTTCACCGTCTAATATTTAGAGTAAATACACATTGTATAACAAGTCAAAAATATGTAAATGTTTATAATGTACACAGTGAAAGGCAGAGCATCGAGGCATAGGGGAACAGCTCCGGGTGGGAGCCCGCAGGCACAGGTCCCACTTCTGGTTCTGCTGCCAGGACATCGGGAAAGGCCATTTAGCCACCTGAGCCTGAGTCTCCCACCTTAAAAGTGAAGAGGCTTTCAAGCTCACTAATGACCATGAAATTTAAATTGATAGGTTTATTAAACTTCTACATCTCACTAAATTGTCTATACACACAATGCACACTATCCCAACACATTGTCAGGCACTCACATGCACCTCAAACGGTAGAACCAAGGTGACCGACATCTCCGCCAGGCCACAGCTCTGTGGGCAGCTTCTGTCGGCCCATGGCTTCTCACTCGGCCCCGGGCACACAGGCCACACAAGGTCAGGACACAGAATCACCAATAACATGATGCTGTTCACTTGGAGTCTCTTGGTCTCCCCCAAATTCGACGTAAAACAAAGGGAAACATTTTTATTTGGGCGTGGATGCCCATTTTTCATTTGGGAAGGGACAACTCCTGACAGTATTTGCAGTGAAAAGGCACAGCTGATTTGATTCTCTCACTGCTGGTCTGAGAAGCCTAATGTGACCCACTGGGGTGAGAACGGCAGCTGTCACACAGGCTGAGAAATGCAGTCATCTCGAGGAGGAGTCCCCGGGGGCATGTGACCTAGATGGAACTCCTCCTCCCTGAGGCAGAGGTTCAGAGCCCCAGGCCACAGGTGGTGGTGGGGCCTGGAGCCCAGCCACCTGGACAGCAGCGGGAGCTCACCTGTGGCTGCTCCTAAGTGGCGGCAGGGCGGAGAAGCCTGATGCAGCCCTCAAGGGAGTTCTTTGCTTCTTGAGAGGGTAGGTGGCCAGGTGCAAGGGCTCTCATGGGAGCCCACTGGCCTCGGTGGGCAGGGTGAACGTGCTTGGGGAGTGTTTGCCAGGACCCCCCAGAAGGCCTCAGCAGCGGACAAAGGGATTACTTTATTTCCCCAACCCTGACTCAAATTCCACTTGCTTTTCACTGTGTGGGGGAGGAAGAAATGTTCCTCGACATTTCAAGGTTCTTCTGGCTGATCTGATAGTTGGATCTATTTGAGACAAATAACAGAGAAAATGACCAAATTTAATTATATGCTTACACATGGAGCCCCACATGCATGAGAGGTTTAGGGACAGAAGGGAGAATGAGGGACATGTGACATCCTGAGCTGAGGAGTAAGATGCCTTCCAGGTTGTGCGGGACCATAAGGAGAGCAGAGGCCTGATGATTAGAAGTTCGCCCTGCCCTGCAGACCTGTCACGGAGGTTACCATGGCGATAACTATATTATGGGCAGGGCTCCTAATTTAAATTCTTTAAGGGAGAGGTGAAAGTTTCTTGGGAGCCTGAAGGATCCCTATTGCCTGTGGCTCAAAATGACTCACATTCCAAAGTGTCACATCTTGGGGAGGCCTGTTCTGAAGCCCTTTAAGTGACATCCCCACTGGGACGGGTCTTGGGTGACACCCAGGCTCTTGGGGAGTGGAGCATTACGATGGTTCCCCGTCCACTATCTTTGCTTGCTGACACTGCTGTTTCACTAGGAAAAACCAGAGGAAGGATGACTGAGCAAAGATGGGAGGAGAGTAAGTGCTCACCAGCTAGGAATGTGTTTTTAATCAAGGTTGGTTTTCAGGAGTGACACTTATTTTCTTATGCAAACTCGAAGATCTTGTACATTTAATCAGAGGAAGCAATAAAAAGTCTTCTATTTGACCTTAGTAACCCACGAAAACAGGGGTTCCTAATGAGAGACAGAGCCAGCCGGCCAGCCCTGAAATAGAAGCGACATGCACACCAGGGAGTGGTGAGAACAAGGTGTTTTCCTGGGTATTGTTTTGCGGGACCTGGTTACAGTTTCAAAATTTGTGTCTCATTATTAGCACAATGTCCTACCCTTACGCTTTAGTCAATATTTTTGCAAGATAATAGTTAATGATAAAGGTATTTTTCTCACTAGCTTTTTCCCTGTCGACAACTGGAAGTTGACCTCTAACTTCCCCAAAGCTGAACAAACAGTGGTGGTGGATGTTTGCATCTGTCGCTTCTAAAACGCCTTCCTTTTAAAATCTGGAATGAAACAGTTTCCTCAAAGCCCCACCCTCCAAAAAAGAGGGCACCAGAACGAAAACATCTTGTTATTATTCTTTTTTCTTCCCTTTCCCCCTATTTTTTTTCTTTCTTTTCTTTTCTTTTAGGCAACCCTTGGTTGACTGACTTCTCAGATTGCAAGGACCTTGTCAGCTTACGATCCCTTATTTATTTATTTATTTATTTTTTTACACCTACAATACCTGGTCTTCCTAGGTGGTCTTCCATCCAAGTACTAACCAGGCCCGACCCTGCTTTGCTTCTGAGATCAGATGGAATCGGACACGTTCAGGGTGGCATGGCCGTAGACTCCCCTTTCCTTTTTAGAAATGCTCCTTAGACCAGCAGGAAGCCACGTCTCTTCTGGAAAGTTGAGTGGTGGGCACAGATGAATGAATGCCCCTCTTAGCAACTCCTTTCCACACGAGAATCTGCACCGTCAAATAAGAATTTGAATTTTCACCCCTTCCTCCCTATCTCATCTCATTTCCATCCCAGAAGCTTCCAGGGAAGTGCTGCTGTGGTATCTGAACACGTCTGTGCTGGGCAGAACTCCATGGAAAAAGCCCCAGCCACCGGCAGGTGGAATGCTTTTGTGTCTAAGTAGCATTCACCTGGGAGTCAGAACACCTCAGATGTCATCATGGCTGGGCCACAGCTTCGCTAAAAGTCACTTCACTGCTCCAGGCCTCAGTTTCCTTTCTGGAAAATGAGGAGTCTGGAATGACACTCTTGACATGCGCTGATTTTATGAAACATCAGGGAGCAATTGCCAGTAGATGTTTTCTGACAGACCAGGCTTCTGTAGATTGTGAACCTTCAGGCTGAAGATCTGAGGTTCTGTCCTCATGTGACATCGACTTTACGGAGAGAAAAATGTGAAGCCAAAAGCCTAAGTAGAGTAGGTACTTTCTGATGGGGTGGCCGCCCTCTGCCGTGCGTTCAGGGCTGAATGAAGAGCCTGTGAGAGACATGTGGCTGTCCCTAAACCAGGGAGCACGGACGTAACCCAGGGAGCGGTTTATAGCTTCAACTCAGTCTAATGACGTCGGCTGTGGGGAGCCCTTGTGGCTGGTTTCTTTCTATTTCTGGGGCCTGGACCATAAAAGTGGGACACACACTCAAGTCCATATGCTATGGAGTAACACACGTTCCCAAAGTGTCTATTGGGATGGCTATTTTTAAAGCCACAGCTAATAATTTACCGTCTGTTGCCCTGGAGCTTGCCTGAGTCTAAAAATAGCTGTTGTCGAGCTTTCCGACACCATCAGCAGCACTTGAGGACAGTGCTGTGGCATCGAGTAAAGCCTCGGCCGTCAGGAAATGCACGATCAAATCAAACCCGGCCACTCGAGATCCGATTTTTAAAAGATGGATGTGGCTGTTGATTTCCCATTAATTAGATTTGTAAAGATACTTTAAGCACAGTAGTAAAATGAGAGCCAGCAAGAGACATCATTTGTGCTTAAGACTGAGTCTAAAATTGCATTACATCACCTCTTGAGTGGCAGTTCAGCAACATCAGAGAGAAAATTAAAGCAAATGGCCCACTTAGGTCTCACAGCTGACCCTCAGCCCAGCTGACAGCGCCTAGGTCGGGGTCCCCAGGGCAGGGGAACAGCTCAGCCACAGGCAGTTCTTCACAGCCAGACTTCTCAGAGTGCTGGGCACCTCATACAGGTTGAATCCATGCTGGAGGAAACCTTGGGGCCGCCCTTTCTTTCACCCCGACGCAAATCACAGCTTATGTGGCCAAGGATGGAGAACGGCCTGCCCCAGTACTTCTGATAGCTGACGTTTAGTTAACAGGAGCTAAAATGTCTTTGTGTGTTTGGACTTGAATGTTTAAGGAATATTTGATGAACGTATGTATGCTGAGAACTTCCTATGATTTCTTAAACACTGGGAAAGGTATCACAAATAGGGGAATTCGAGATGATTTTTTTTTTTTTTTACTTTTCTATTTGGCTTCCTTCTGGCTATGTGCTACTTACATCATTGTGCTTCTCTACCCATCTGCCTATCCATCTGTCTGTCCATCATCCATCTATCATCCATCGGTCTATCTAGCTCTCCATCTGTGTATCGAAATATCACGTACCTATCCATCTTGAGATGGAGAAATTAAATGGGAGTATTTTCAAGTTTCAAGCGAATTGCTTCACTCACATTCCTAATACATTTACGATTCTCAGCTAACTGGAATGGAGTATTTAGCTTAAACATTCTGTCAATGTTTAGTGCTTTGGGCAAGATATTGAAAGGGGGAGGGAGTTGGAAGAGAGAGGGAGAGAGGGAGAAGACACTGATGCTTTCATTGACACAGCGAGGCTGTCTTTATTCCTAAACATGAGAGAGAATGTTTTCTATGCACCTATTATTCTCCTGCTTCGAACTGAATTGAGACTGCAGATAAATATAGAAGTCACATTTGAACATAGGAAATGGTTTCTGACAAAACACATTCCTCCCTCCCTCTCTCACACACACAGGGACCTCCTGCCCACAGCTCAGGAGTGAGTCAGAGGCTCGGCTGGAACCAGTGCCCTGGAAGGAGGGGGCTGGGTCCAAGGCTTGTGGGGCACAGGCTGGCGTGGCCTGTTTCAATAGCTGAAATCAGTCGCAACAGCTACGGAGGGGGCATTCGTGGATTCCCATGTTATTCCAAGCATTTCAGTTTATTTTCGTTCACACAGAGACAAACAGGGAAACAAATTAAACCTTTATTATCAAATCGTATTGGAGCAAAGCGTAGGATACTATAGTGTTTGGTTTTGTAAGGAAACCCTCAGAGTCAAACATGAAATCTAAGCTAGGTGCCGAGTGCTTTATCAGGTCTGTCACAGGGCTACAAATATCATACGTTCCTGTGTGAACATCACGTGAGTAACTAAGGAAAATATGGACTGTGAGTGGTATAATATTTAAAATAGTTTTGAGTGGTATAGCTTGAAAAGATCCTACAGTAATCAGCTGCCACTGTAGAGGAAGACGCCTTAGCACGATTCTCTTTGAAATTTTCCATTATGGTATAGTCCAGTGGCATTAATCCTTGACTTGTGTTAATTAGTAATAAATGTGGTGCCGAATATTAGGAATTATTTTAGAATATACTTTTTCCATCAATTTTACTCATAGTCTTTTCCATAAAAGTAGTATTTTCCATTGTGAGAGACTATAAAGCTAATAGTACAACTTTTTCCTCGCCTCACCTAAAAATAACAGAGTATCTTATTTCAGACTAACCCTCATTTTAAACGATTTTAGAAATCTTAGAAATATGCAAATCTTTTAAAACTTGTCTAACTATATCCTCTTTAATTGGATCTCATCCTTTTTACTCTTAATATGAATAGAGCCTCATTGTAACAAAACAAAACAGAAAAACCAGGGCACTCGGGCTATATTTAGGTGTCAGAAGTTAGAGTCAGGTCCCTCAAGAATATTGCAGTGTGGTCTCAGACATGCTTTCAGTTGGAAAGAGACAGAAACCGGCCCAGAAAACCGTAGACTGCAAAGCAGGCCATGGGAGAACAACCCTGTGTCATGAGTCTGTGTCACAGAGGAACCAGGGCCGGAGGCAAAGGAGGAATCACAGCAAAAGGGGAACAGGTGCCTGGGGACCTGGACAGATTCTGTCAAGCCCCAGAGCCTCAGAAAGGGTGGCAGGCGCTCTGCTTTCCCCAGGGGGCGAGTGTTGGCCGTCAGTCCCATTCAGGGTGGCCGCGCCGTCAGGAGTCTGAACGGCAACATCCACCAGCAGACACAATGGCAAGAACCACATTTAATTGTGCCAGCGCGTACTTTTATCCTACCTTATGTCATTTACCCAGTAGGTGTCGTCACCAGGCGGTCTGTCTAATCAAAACCATTTTGAGGACCCAAGAAAACCATGCTTGTTTTAAAGTCAATTTCTTGGGAGAACTTTTTCCCAGATATTTCAAAGAAGAAGCCTGCCGAGACATTCCAGGAATGACTCGCAAGCCAGCAATAAAGCTCTGACTTTTTTTTTCCAAAGAAGAAATGTAATCAGAAAGATGTTTGATGATGCAGAGCAAAGGTCATACAGGATTATCAGCCCCCGTGTGAGATCTGACCTTTGACAGCCTGGCCCAGGGGTGAGCGCTGGAAGGATGGAGCCTGATGGCGAGCTGGAAAAGTCTCCAGCACGGTCTCGGGCAAAAAGAGGGAAGGGACCTCGCTGAGACCTGAGCTGGCTGCCCAGGCCAAGTGGTGGCAGAGAGTGGGGTCGAGAGGCGGTCACTCTCCTCCTGGCCAGAGAGCAACTGTTGGACTCCTCACTGCCAACACAGTTCATGCTTCAGACAAAGAGCGGGGACTTCTGGAGTGAGATTGTCCCCAAACATCCAAGCTAGCAGTTCTTGACTGAAGATGATTCAGGCCCTTCCCCTGGCCCACCCCCACCAGGGGACAGTGGGCAATGTCAGGAGACATTTTGTCTGTCACAGCTGGTATTGAGTGGGTGGGGGCAGGGATGCGGCTGCATCTGCTCTGATGCACAGGACAGCCCCCCGTCCCCACAGCTGGAGAATTATCTGGGCTGAAATGTCAGTAGTGTCAAGGTTGAGAAAACATAGTCTAAACTATTAAGAATGAAATGGATCTGATATCTTAAATTTATAATTTTTATGTATATAAGGAATATATAATAACGATTATGTATGTATAACATATAATTATGTATTATACTTAGATATAATATATTCTATTAATGTGTACATAAATTTATATTAATCTTACGTATATTTTATATTTTATTTATGTTTAAGTATATACAGCTTACATATAACTTTTACACAGGTACACATATATAAGTATATAAAAGGAAAGGAGATACAGGATGATCAGCTAAATGTGTTGATTTGCAGAAAAAGACGATAACATTGTAGTCAGTGTGTCCAGCTCTACAGGACCTCAGATACCCCTCTGAGCCTCAGTTTCCTCATCTATAACAGAGGGATAAAAAGATAATATCCATTTCACAGTTTCCTGAGTATTAAATAATATAAAGCACTCATCTTAGTGTTTCATGCATAATAAACACTGAATAAATATTTGCTCTCATTCTGCAGTTTTTAGCATTGCACCTGAATTATTACATGGAAATGAACCAAGACTCGGAGTGATTCACAGAAATAATGTATCAGCATGGGACTTTTCGGGTTGATTAAAATAAAATTCTCAATAGGAGTTCCTGTTTTAAGTCCTCATCACAAACTGTGAAGTGACCCGAGTCGGCGTCTGTCAGTGGAATGCCACCTGGAGGAGGCAGGCCAGGGTGGAAAGTGGGCCTCTCACGTGCAGAAAGGTATGATTTCCCACAAGTTCTTTTAGCAGAGTTTAAAATTTAAAAATGGTCTTGCTGAGCTTTCTCCACCGTAATATACGTAAGAGTGTTCTGAAAGCCAAGCTTATCGCCCTGGCAGGCTGGGTCATTGGTTGTGCTCGCAGATGACACCTTCCTGCCCGCAGAGGGGCCTCAAACCTCCCAGGCACCAACCAACTGGAACAGGACCTCCTGTAGCTGATGCACCTGGGCTTTGCCCAACAAGTACTCTGTGACCTTGGATACCTGGCTGCCAGGTGATTCAGTACTCACCCATGTGAATCTCGCATGGAAGGGGGTCATGTCCAATGTGTGTGAAGGGGCGCACATTCCACACGTGCAGCGGGGTCACCTCTCTGGGGTCACTGCTGTGGGAATTCTCGGGGGACACTTATTTTCCCTGGGACTCTACATGACTTCCCCTTTGGGGATGCTCCCAAACCAGCAGCCCTGTGATGACATCACTAACTTCACAGATGACACACGTCTCTCACAGGGTCCCCCTGCCTGCCGACAGAGCTGAAGGCACTAATCAAACAATGAAACTGACTTTCAAAGTCCCTCCGAAGAGCCTTGAAGCGCCTGGCCATCAAGGATTCTGTTCACTGGGTGCCCGCCCAGTGCTGCTGTCCACACAGAAGGACGGACGGACGTGCCAGTCTAGGTGGCAGTCCCAAGCCCCACTAAAGGCCCGGTCCATAGCTCTTCGGGTTCTGGAGCAGTGCGTCTGCCGTTCCGACAGCCACGTTTCTTTCCATAGGAAAATGGTTGCACAGTCTTAGCTGTTTCTAAGATGCCATTGCTGTCTCTGGAAAGCGGGTGTGCGTGGGAAGAAAGCCCCTCAATCACTCGAAAGTAGGTGGTGAAGGACAAGTACGACCTCGAATATTTATTCAGGAGCATCCGGTGCAGGTTTCCACGTCGACGGTGGGACAGCAGACAGAGCTCCCAGCAGAGGATGAAGGTCAAATCAGACAAGAATGACACACGACGTGGACAAAGGGAGCGTGGCCCACTCTGCTTGCTGCCCGGGGCCTTGTCTGCCTTATTACCAGTGGACACCGTGTTCCTGAAAGGGACCTCAAACTGTCAGCAGCCCTGGGTCGTGGGCCCTGCAGCCGTGCGTCCTAGTGTCTGCTTAGACCACGACCCGTTGCACACAGAGTGGGCTGCATCCTTCTTTTTGTTGTTATGAAGTGGCAGTCTCAGATCGAGTGACATTTTTCTTTTTTTAATTTCTCCTAAAAAAGGAAAGCAGGGCTGTCTAAGATCTCGCATGAATGAAAGGACACTCACAGAGAGACGGACCTCGTGCCTCACGTGCAGCAACACGCCTCCCTCGAGAGTCCCAGGAGGTACTGAAAGGTTCTGTGTCACAGGGGAAGGCTGGCTGGGTGTCCCCTCAGCCTCTGAGGCTGGCAGAGCTAGCTGTCCCATTGCACCCCGAATGCTTCCTCCATCACAGCGGAGCTGTTTCCAGCAGCGAAGTGTCTTTGGGAAACACAGGGTTTAGCTGGTTACCCCGGAGGACGGTTCAAGGGACCAGCTGCCCTTCGTCGCTCAGTTTATCGAAGCTACCTGTTTCCATTATTTCAATCAGTGGCATCAGTGCATGTATTCTCTGGAAATTTCAGCAAATGGGACCCTGAAGAAAATGCAATAAATGCGTGGAAGGGAATGAACGAGAATGCTGGTATGCAGGCACAGCGACAACGGTGGTGTCACCATCCGGGACGTCCCTGACCCCTCGCGCCCTCACTAGCTGGCGCTCTGGCAGCACCGGGTGGTTTGCTGGGCATGACACCGGGCACGGTGTCCCCTCAGCACCTGTCTCTGTCTTGCCCACACAACCTGCTTCTGGGCTCCAGACACCGCAGAGATGGACGGTCCTTCGGGAGCAGGGGTCCTCTACCAGCTCTCTTCCTCGGCTGCAACCCAGTTTCCCTGTGCACGAGCTGCACAGTATCACCTCTGGCCAGACGCTTCTGTGCGGGACAGCTCTGTTTTCTCTCTGTCCCTAGAGTCCTTCAACCCGCCGACCGGACCAGTGAGCATGTCTAAAGCTCCTAGCATGGGGTAATTTTTCCCACTCAAACACATCAGGGCCCCCAGATACAACTTGGAAGGAAGAGGAGACAGCCTGTGCGAACGCGGTGCCCCTACTGCCACCTGGGGCTGTGGGGTTCTGTGTGTCTCGAGGAAGGGACGGTGCCGTGGGCTGCTCACAAGTGTTCTGGGTGCTGGGTGCCCACTCCTCTCCCTCCCATGGCTCTTTCCCAGGTGTCAGATCCAGATGCACACATAGCCTCGAGGTAGGTTCCAGATGCAAATCTCAAGCAGAACACCCCTTGGGGCCCGAGTGACAGAGATAACATCTCACGAATATCCCTCGGATCCCTCCCCAAAATAAGACTATTGAGGCAGTGGGTCGCTTAAAATAATAACAGAGGATTTTTGTTTTTTGTTTTTTTTTCAAATATGTTCTAGATAATTCTCGGTGATAACAAGCATTCTTGCACACTTTGGACTCGCTGGAGGTCAGGGGATGTGGTTCATCGTGACAAGAGCACGTGACCAGCAGTTGGGGTTTTTGGGGGGTCTGCGAGCTCCATGTCTCCACCTCTAAGCTCACACCACTTTCCAGAACGGTATCTTGAGGAATCCAAGCCTAATTACTAGCATCGAGGAGAACACTGAGGGTTGGGGATGAATGGTTTCTTCTCCAAAGTGCACCCAAATGCCAGGTTTGTTTCTTTGCTTGTGGGGTGTGTGTTTAGAAGTCAGGACCTGTATAATACTGGGCATGAAGAGAAGTGGAATCATTACTCTCCGAGCCAAAACCCCTGGCAACTTTCAAGTTCCCCAAAGCTTCGCGTTTTCACTCTGGTTCAAAACCACAGCTCCATGTGCCTTTGAAATGATGTTTCTCCCGTTGGCGACTTCTGCATTTGGTGACAGGTCCTTGGTAACGTGCGTGACTGTGGGGCTGGGCACGAGTGCCCTTCCACGCGTTTCACCATTAGAGCACATTCCTGTCCTCTGGGGAGAGCTCCCCAAAGTAAACCGGAGTCCTCCAACCAGGGAGAAGCCACGGGCGAGGCCTGGCTCCTCCGAGGGCCCATCCAGATTGCCAGAAACACCAAGAGGAGCTGGTCTTAGTGGCACGCTTCTAAAGCAGGAAATGAAAGACGGAACCGATGGTTTCAACCAGCTGAGAGCAGAACTGAAAGTCTGCAAAGAAAAATTACAGACTTTTTATCACAACTTTCCCTCTGCAAAGGCTGCAGAGAGACGCCACCCTGAAAGAGACCTGCCTTGTTTTTTTCCAAGACCTCTGGAGTCATCTTGGCTTCTGTCTCCTGATTTAGATTTGAGTCCAAGGGCAATAAAATAGTAAAGCACAAGGAAGATATTTCTCCACCAAAGGGCCTGAGTGGGGGCTTTATCCACTGGGCCCGACTCATTGTGCTCAGCCTGATCTCTCCTGGAGCATTGGAGAAAGCGGAGAAGTACCTCACTGCCTAGCCATGCGTTTCATTTCTCGGTCCAACAGTTTGGGGCCTTCTCACTATGGGCATCGAGACAAGGCCATCCCTGTCTCTGTGGAAAGGAATGGTGGGTAGATTAAGTTGGACCAAAAAAAAAAAAAAAAAAAAAGGTTGCACATATTTATTAAACATTAAAGACTAAATTAAAGACTGAATAATCTCACTATGGGAGATTATAAACCAAGGTCATCGCTGCCCCAGCTGTCGAAGCCTTTCATCTGCGGTGCTCTCCCTTTTGACTCGCTGCTCCTCAGGAGCCTAATTTTGATCCAGACCCACTCCAGGAGACTTAGAAGCTCAGATGTCGATGTTTCTCTGTGCTTTTCTTCTTCTTCTTCTCCTCCTCCTCCTCCTCCTCCTCCTCCTCCTCCTCCTCCTCCTCCTCCTCCTCCTCCTCCTTCTTCTTCTTCTTCTTCTTCTTTTTTTTTAAGGGGAAACTGACATTACCAGCCCTTGGAATTCTTGTTAATCCTAATAATTAAGCTCAGCCTCCTTCTGAGTCACCCTGGGCTCCAGCGTTGGTTCTTCAGAAACCTTTGGAGAGCTCATACCTGTGACTTTTAAGCTCCCCACCAACCACTGAGCCACATGTTTTTCTTGTTCGTTGTTCCTCTCTGCTCAGAACATAGAACGAAGAGGGACTTCGAATGAGAAGACACTTGCACACTTGGGCTCCGACGCTGGGACCACACCACGTAAACTAGTAGCGGGCCCACATATTTTGAGGGGCATTCATTACTTACTGGACCTAAGCCCACTTCTGCGACGTTAACTTTACATTTGTTTGTAGGTTTTATGTAGTTTTTAATGGGAGGTACTTGAAGGCAAGTGCATTCCCTCAAGCCTGTCCTGTCACTCACGCCCTAGCGAGTGCCCGCATGGCCTTCAGCTGGACTGAAGCCCAATACTTCTTAGGCACCTCTGGAAAATAAGGATAGTAATAGCTTCTTCACTAGATTGACGATGCGGATAAAATTACATTTGCGAACACTATATAAACAAATATAAAATTACATCAAAAGCTAATTATTTTGAAAGTAAATTATTCTAGCAAATAGAAGGCGAATGCGCCGTCCTTGTCACTTCTGCGTCTGCAGTGCGCTGGCCAGCATGACTCTAAACCACTAAACTGAATCTGCAACAGCACAGTGCGTGTGTGGCCCTGTGATTGTGCTTTATAATTTAAGCAAACTTGCCCCCATCTACTTATCAAGCTCCTGAAACCTCTTATCCAACCATTCCTTTTTTGACCCCTAGAAAAATCAAATTTTATACATTTGAAAGGAAAGGGATTTAATATCTGCCAAGTACTTATTTCTTATAATTCCTGCAATGTTTTGAAAGACGATATCATCCTTTTCACGAGGCTCCAAGAGGCCAAGTGACTCGCCCACGGCCACACGGCTCAGACGTGGCGGTCAGGACTTGAATCTAGCTCCCAAGCCCACACCGCTTGATCACCCTACGTCCCCTCCCATGGGGTAAGTCATCACCCCACAGACCAAGGTGCCGAGGACACGCCTTGCTTTTATTCAGGGAGCCTCACCCGGGTCCTCATTCTGCTCTTAAGGGAGTGGCTATTGTGCTCACGCCCAGGACATTAAGCCCGGTGACGTGAGTCATTCCCGGACTTGGCAGCTTTTCCCAGAACAGGTATGAGTGGTCCAGGAAATCGCAGATTCTTGCTCCGCCACCCTACCCCAGGTGCCCGTCTTCCGACTCCTGGGCCACCCCTGCGTACAGGCCCAGGAGTACTGAGTCACCACAGCCTCCCTCCACTGTCCTGCAGAGTGGGTGACTCCCCACGAGTCTGACCAGCACCCCAGTCATTCTGCAGTCCTGAAAGGTCGTGGGCAGTTTGGCCAAATAAAGATCTGGATGACGGTCTGGCTGGCGTTCGCTGGTATTAACATGCTTGTGCGGTGCACACCACCCTTCTAAACAGGGACAATAATCCCCACTCTCTCCAGATCTAGACGAGAATAAAAGGAGACCATATGCGGTATGGCTTTTGGGGGACATGACATTCAGCCCATGACAGTGTAAAATATAAAGAGTGACAGTGGGGGTCACAAATCCAGGCTGGGAGGGAGAGGGCTTGTCCCTGTTGCAGTTCATTCTCCATCCCTTGTATGTGGCTTGCGCTCCATGCCCAACATCACAGGTGCTGGGACGACTGTGCCTCAGTGGGAAGCAAAGAGAACCCAGAAGGCCTGGGCTCTGGTCTCAGCTCTGCCACTCATGTTATGGTTTTATTATGTAAGACTAGACAGCATCTGTATTTCAGACACGGGGTCCAACGTCTGACGGAAAGCCGCCCATGGCGCTGGACCTTTCAAGGAGTCTAAGTTCTGGGGGAGGAGGATGTACTCTTTGGAGAGCCTCAGTCCCTGTCTATGAGACCCCATGGCGCAGGGCTGGGCTGGAGCCAGAAGGAGAACACACTGTCCCCTGTGGGTTGAGCACGTGCCGAGTCCATTCCTCCCCTCGGGTTCTGCCAGACAGGCCTCACGGGCCGGGGATGTGAGAGAGCAGTGTCCCAACCCCATGTCAACGTCAGGAGGTAGACTTTCCCAGAGCGTAAGTGACCACACGAGGTCTCACGGTGAGAAAACGTGAGAGCTGGCATTTGGCCCCAGTTCTCTTAGGCCCTGGAGAGTACCATCTCTGATCCCAAGAGCCAGTGCAGAGCCTTGTCCCCGAGGGCTCTGGATGTGGTCTGTCACTCACGTCTCCGCGGTTGTGGAGACAGGATGGGGAGATGGTTGACAGGAGGGTGCAGACCTTCACCAGAGAACCGGCTGCATGCCTGACTGATAGGTGCGAGTGTGTTTGTGGTGTGCGCACTCTGAGAAGTGTTGCTCTCTCGTCACCATAAGGGCTGTTCCCTGGAGAGAGGGGCGTGGGGGACTCTGCGCTGTTCTGTTGCCCTGCGTCTGAGGCCACCTCGCAGCCAACCTGTCCTCCATCCATGAACCACAGCCAACCCTAGGAGGCTTTGGAAGGACACCCTCCAGTGCAGACAAGTGCTTGCCACTCCTGCTTATGCAACTGAGGACAGACCCGCAACGTCAATGTAAGGTGGTCACCCGCCAGTTCAGCTAATGCTTAGCAATGTCACTGTCCTCGGCAGGTTTGCTCTCCTGGCAATGTCTGTGCACTCTATAAAGAAAGGGCCTCTCCAGAGTGGACCAGTGATGAAAGCTGCGACTGGCCTTTAATGAGGGTGAGCTCTCCTCGTGACCCACATGTCCAATGCGGGAAGCCGTGACAGCTCTTTCCCACTGGACGCAGAGGGTCGCTTTCATGGCCAGTGCTACGACCCTAAGTTCTGACTGACACTTTTTAAGGCGACTTGCTGAAGCTAGGATAGCAAAGTACGGTGTGTCCGATGCACAGCAAAGGGCCCCAGTCATCGTGAGAGCGAGAGCCGCATCTGAACGTGCTGTCTGTCCCTCCCCAGACCACCTCTCTGGACCTCTGTGCACACCGAACAATCTGATGAGGGCATTTTAACAGTCGTGCCTCCTGTCTGACAAAGAGGTCACAATGATAATCCAGATCCGTAGGACACACATCGCCGGCCCTGGCCCCCAGCCCCAGGCCCAACTCCTTCTGTTCATTATTTCTTGCCCTAACTTCGGCTGGACAGCTGGCTGTTGTCAGCCTCACTGTGACAGATAGGGAGGCAGAGAAGCCGCAGCCTCGTGACACCTGAGCATAGTTCCAGCAGCCGCAGGTGTTTTTCCGGCCCTGGCTCTGGAGACCCACCTCAGGGATGTCGGGTGACAGGTGTTTCTACTGCAGGGAGGGAGAGCTTCGTGGCCCAAATCGCTGAGCCAGGGGTGGGCATGGCAGGGGACCAGGCCTTCAGGAGGTGGTGTGTTTTATTTGTTGCTGTGATCGCCCAAAAGGACATTTTCCCGGTGACTGGTCATAAAAATCGATCGAATGGAAAATTGTCTCTAAAAGTCCTAATGCTGGCATGTGAGAAAAGCTCTTTACCTCAGGATGCTGAGACAGAGGCAGGCTCCTCTGAGAGAACCATTCGGAGGGAAGTGGACGAGGCCTCGTCCTGTGCGGGGCTGGGTGCCAGGGCCCACATCCCCGACTTCTCGCTCTTCCGTGCCACACTTGCAGCAGCTGTCCAAGGGGGACCCATCACAGGGACACCAACGGACTCGGAGCTTCCGCCACTGTCCCCGGCTACGCGGTCGCACAAGGGAGGGGCATGAACTCATTTCTCATCTCAAATACTCACTGAATCATGCTCCCTTTAACTGGAAAAACACCAAACGCACTTTGCAATGTCCTGCCTAAAACAAGTACATGATGAGCAGTGACAGCTTAATCATCCATTTGACCTTGGAGAAAGTGACACCACTCAGAATGGAGTAAAATCAATATCTAATGGCTTTGAGCCAAAAGCAGGAAAAGGCAACCAACTGTGAGAAAGGAGGTTCGGAACCTGCAGACACTTTAACTGGTCACCTGGGAACACCCAGTTTGTATCCAGGATTCAAAGGGCTTGCTTTTGGTGTGGAAGTAGTATGTCAAAACACTTGCACGTTTACCTTTAAAGGCAAGCATAGGACGGGCTCTCGCAAAGTTTCACTTTCATTTCCCCAAGAAGCTGCTTGCAGAGGCAAGTGGCTCTTCGTGGAGCATCCAGTGTGTTTCTAGCAGGGAAAGGCCTTTTCATTAGCATGAAGCTGAAAGAAAGACGGAACACGTGGGTGCCCTTGTTCCAGGCAGCCAGATCTGGCTAACCTTGTGCTTGCTGTTCAGAACCCAGCGGACAGGTGCGTGGGCTCCCTCGTCATGTTCCTCTGATCTGCAACCACTTCACCTCTGATCACTTTTCCATCTAAGGTGAAAGGGGAGGAGGAAAGGATTAAACAGAAAATGGACAATTGGCCTTTCTGAAGCCCCTCCAGGCAAAAGATGTCCCGGGAAGGTCTAATATTTTGGATCAAATGAGTTGATGGGTTTTCTTTAGAGATCATATGTAGACTCAAGGGATCCATGCTCTTGGTGAAAGGAGAAAGTAGTGACATGGAGTCATTCCCTCATTCGGTCATTGAACAGGTGTTTCTAGAATACCCACTCTAGTTGCTAGGCAGTCTGAGATGCAAAACTACAGATGCAAATTTCTTGGCCCAAAGGGACTCCTCCTCCAGAAAGCCAGAGAGAAAGGTGAAGAATCCCAGGGGAAAGCAGGTGATGCAGAATGAGGGGAGCCGAGAGGGACTCACAGGCCTTTCGCTCAGTTCGGAAATGCATTGCCCCTTGGAAAGGATGTGTCAGATGCTCCTTTGCCACAGTCCAACTACCTCCGAGCAGAAAGGAAAACAAATCCGTGTGTGCATGGCTCGAATCACCCGGCGTCTGGCGGCGAAAGCTCCAGGCCCGGGGCAGAAGTAGGGCGCGCGCCTGCCACCTCCTCCACAGACGGCATCCCCGACGGCAGGGCTAGCTCTGCACAGGATGGTGGCCCCAGGGACCTGCTGCAGCATCAAACTAAACGTGAGTCAGAGGGGCCGCGAGGGGCATGGTGCAGGAGCTGTGGGCACATGCGCGTCATCATTGTCAGAGCCAGGAGAGCAGCACCGGGTCCATTCACAGCATGACATGTGTGCACGAGCATGGCTTTGAAATGATCCACTTCCTACTCACACACCACAGGTGAGAAAGAACAACACAGATATCCTGCACGGAGTGTCCAGAAAGGCAAATAGCAGGCAAAGAACAGATGCCCAAGGCAGGAGATGCCCAAGGCAGTGGCCGGCATGGCCGGGGAGACTGGGGAGAGGTCAGTGTATAAGCTAAGGCCTGAAGACAAGGGGCTAGATTCAGGAATTATGCCCTCAGGTAGCCAGCCAGGCCCCAAGCGGGGCACCTATCACCTCGAAGACACTTACTGACTGTGAATAGCGGATGGATGAGTGAGTGGATGGGTGATCTTTGCCCTCAGATTCCTTCTTGCTGGGCCATGTGGACTCTGCTGTGGGTAAACGAGAAGAGCCTGGCCAGAGGGAACAGGGACATGGGCCTGTACCACATCACACAGGTGCGCCCGCCCCTTCCATAGCGTCCTGTCCGAGAAATTTATAAGACGGCTAAACACAACCTATTATATAACGGAGAGAGATGAGGTGACTTGCATTTTGACTCTGCCTTGCACTGACCATGCCAGTAAGTGACCATTCCTCAGCTTTGTTTCCTGCAAACGAGAAGACAGTGGCTACTCTGCAGACCACAGACAGTCTGAGGACCGAATAGGGGCTGCCTCAGCGCCCCTCCATCAGCTTTGTCACTCAGTGGCCGCCGACATCAGAATCAACCTGAGTGCTTGTTTGTTGAAAGAAAATGAGACCATTTTACAAACAAGGAACAACAGCAACATCAAACAAACAAACAAAACAAAAACAAAGACAAAAACAAAACAAACAAACAAAAACCTCTACAAATACATGACATTTTATTCACACTGAGGACAATGAAGGCAGAGGATGCATGCACACGGGAATTATGCACATATGGATGAGAGTGGCAAAAATAATAAACAGGCAGACAATCAAACATCGGTTAACTAAAGATCAAACAAAATAAAGAAAAGAAAATAAACCATCGAGCGTGTCTGAATGGAAGCACAGGGGCTTTAGGTGGACAGAGCGTGTGCCAAATTGCAGTGGCACGCAGGCCCGTCTCTCGTGATGTATGAGGTTCTCATGCACATCGTCTGTTTTGCCAGAGATAGTGTCATAAGCTGGATGGTGCCGTGGTTCCAGAGAATCATGAGGAGACATCAGTCCAGTGGTAACTTAAGCCCAGACCCCAGCTCAGGGGCCCTAAACTAGTCTCGGGATGGACAGCCGTCCATGAAAACCAGAGTAACCTTTGGGACTTCCAAGTTCTTCGTCATGTGTCAAAACACTATGTGTTCATCTCTTTGAACCGGTTGGTCAATTCAGTTCTGCCGCTGGTCGGTGTGTTCACAGCTTTTGACAGGAAAGTTGCACTCGGGAACTTACAGAACTTCCTTCCTGCGAGATTTCAGTGGCAGAGCAAGCACTGTGAGAGGAGACGGCTTTATGGATCATGAAAATACAGCAGAACGTCTAAGCCTGTCCTTCACTCATTTTGCTGGAAAATTATGTTGTGGAAACGAAACACGAGTGAACTCCGAATGCTGATTTTCAAAAATTCTATTTTTAGAGAAATGTAATGGGAAGAACGAGGATTATTTTCCCGATGGAGAAGTAGGCAGCACATAATGACAATAATGACTGATGCTCGATCCCTACATCTCTTTTCTCTGACCCCCCACAATCCCCAAAGGGTCCCCATCGTTTCCACTTTAGCAATGAGGAAAACAAACCTGAAAGGGTTGGAATGGCCCTCGCAACACCAGGGATTCGAGAATTTTCTATTTGCAAGTCGCATGTGGGGAGACTCCTCGGAACATAATAAGTAAACGCCACGTTTGGGCACATGTGACTCAGAACTGCCTTGGAAAGTGGTAGCTCTGTGCCGTTTTCCCAGGAAGTTTCTAGGGGACCCACAGCTTAAGGAAGGCAGCACTGTCCCACGTTCTGGGGCAGTCGCCTGACTTTCAGGTGCCACTGCAGTTGGTCGCTAGGACACACGCCTCCTGAAAAGGAACATTCTGGATTACCTGGGGGCGGGAAGCTCAAGGCTGGGTCGTGATTGATCCAGGGCGAGCCAGAAGCTGCTGGTATGCCCTCCCCGTTGATGCCCCATAATCATCTCTCGTCGGAATGGGACTGGAATCTGTTCCCCTGGTCCCTTCCCGTTGGCATACTTGAAGTGTGAATGGGTGTCATCATTGACTGGAGAAGCCTGGAGGTGGGTGCTATGTCCCTGGTGGTTGTCCTCGTGCACCGTGGCTCCGCGCAGCAAAGGCCCCAACCATCTCCTCGTACCTGTCCATTCAAGCCATTCGCTCTAAGGGACGTCGCCTAGGAAATGCTGGCCTCTCTGTGGCCACTTGCCCCGCGAGTCCTCTGGCGTCTCCTGTCACCACATCTAGCCTTCTGATGGGGCACGGGGACAGTGAGACATTTAAAATTGGCTCATCATGGTTCAGTATTTTAAATCTGTGGCGAGCACTAATGTTTTCTTTGATTTACTTTAACTGAATGATTTCTGTACCTGAAATTTGTCCAAAGGCAATTTTACCACGAAGAGTTAATTTTTTACAGTTCACACACACACATACACACACACACACACACACACACACACACACACCCCGCATGGTGAGCAGGCTTGCTCTGGTTTTTGAGCTTGTGAATAAATGACCTATTTTAGGGAGGATGGCAAATGGCACAAGTGAGGACGGGGGCGATGGTGAGGAATTTTGCTCATTCTCATCTGAAAGGGAAGCCAGGGCACACTGCCACCACCACTGCCAGCCCACCCACCCCACGTGCACCCCATCCTCGTCTCCTCAGCAGCACACGTGGAAAAGTGACACCAGGCAGTGCCGCCCACTTCCACGGCGAGCTAACGGATAAGTCCAGCGCCCGTCGCTACCCACCTTACACGTCTGCAGAGGAGACCCGTACGAGCCCGGGTGAAAGGTGGTAACGTGAGGCCTAAGCTGTGGGGGCGGGGTGCAGAGCTATGCTCGGTGGCTGCATGCAAGCCCTAGAGAAACGTGCCTGGGTCTCTCGATGGCACCGAGCATCAGGAAGAGCTGGCCTGGGGCGTGGGCCAGTTGGCCGTTATCTGAGTAGCCGAGCCTTTTACAAAGCTGCCAACTGTTTGTGCACTGCAGCTCTGAGCCCGGGCTCTTTATTTAAGGAAAAATCCCAGATCACATGGTATCTTTTTATTTATTTATTTTTTCCGGCATGGGTTACGTTAAGGGAAGTCAGTGCAAGGCTCCGCCACCCGTTTGGAGGGACTTGGTGACGATGGGCATTCTAGTTAAATCTGTCTCTTGAACAATTTTGGGTGGCTGCTCGGCCCAGCACGCTCCTATCAGGACATGTGGCACCCAGATTCCTCCTCCCCTGTCTCTTTTCATTCACAGACGCTTAGAGAATTCCCATTAAAATTACTTAGAGTGAAACAGGGAACGTGTTATAAAATAAATCTAGTTAAATACACTTTGTTGCGTTGCCTCATTTGTGTGATGCATGGACCTCATTTTCCTCTTCGTGCCTTAACTACGTACATTGGGTGATGCTTGTCAATTAATGCAGGATGTCACATCCCCAATTGCTTTCTCTATCTTCTTAAACATTAAAAATAAATACATGCCATCTGTCTCATATCTTGAAAGCCATTCAAAACGGTTACTTTGTTTGCTCGGGATTACTGCACAGTTGATAGCTTTGGTGCTTCTGAATCGAAAGAAAGTTCTGTCTCCATTTCGTAAATGCAACTTTGTTTCCAGGCGAATCCGACAGATGAAGCAGAAGGTTCTCTTGGGAATCTGGGCAAGACAGAGGGCAGCGTTGGGTGTGTTGAATCTGGGTCTTTCCTTCGGTATTTGAGGGCCCAAGACTGGATACTTCATCTGCGGCTTCCTAGCTGAGTGGTCTAGGGCAGTGGTCTCCAACCTGTGTGGCCCAGAGACGGGGGCTCCTATGAGAATCTGATGCCTGAGGGTCTGAGGCAGAGCCGAGGCGGTGATGCCGGCGCTGGGGAGCGGCTGCAGGTACAGATGCAGCTTCTTCGCTCACCACCCAGAGCTCGCCTCCTGCTGTACGGCCAGTCCCGACAGGCCATAGACTGGTACTGGTCTGGGGCCTGGGGCTGGGGGACCCCGGCTCCAGGAAAAACAGCTTCACTTCCCGGAACCTCAGTATTCCTCATCTGTGAGATGGGTGGTGCCTACAGGACCCCTCCTCCCCAGCCTCCAGCCTCCCCCCCGACACACACGATCCCTGGTTAAGGCATAAGTAGTCGGGACCATCTTCATCATCACTCAGTTTGGGGAGAGGAATAGTCAGTCGGGGAAGGAAAGCTGTTAAAAAAAAGTTCAGGTGGCCTAAGGTTAAAACCTAAGAAAGCGATGTTCTCTCTCCATACCATAGCAACCACAACACAAAGGTAAACAGGGCCCCAGGCCCCCCGCCGCACTGGAGCACACAGGTGTGTGAGGCCGGTGGCCAGTTGGGGCATCTGAGAGCCTCCGGTCCACAGTGGCTCCCACGGCCCTTTTCACAGAGGTGGTTTTGTTTGTTTGTTTGTTTTTGAAGTAAGTGGCATGCTACAAAGCACCAAGTGCCTGAATAACTTGACTATAATTAGCGGGGTGAAGGGCGGTCGGCTTTCTGCTCTGAGCAGAGCAGCCTCCTCCACGGGCCTTCTCCCACAGCACGGGGCAGGCTTCCCAGACCTGAACTCAGCACCCTGCACATGGCGAACCTGGGACCTGATGTCCACCCCATCCATACAGACCACAGGGCGGCAATGTCACGTGACACACCAGATACACGTGACCCAGGCCAGAATGCCGCCATGGGCAGGACACACAGGCCCAGCGGGGCCCAGGGGGTCAGCCGAGAGCCCATAGCCTTCAGAACCGGTACATTCCCTTTCAGCTGTGTTTCAAAGTCTATGCAGTGGACCCAAATTTTCGTATATCTGTAAATATGCCGATTCACAGCAACTCCTTTGCCCAGCGTCCTCCCTCAACCTTATGCCAGCAGGCCTGGCTGTCCTGCAGGCCCTCATGCAGTGAGGTGGCTGTCCCCCACAGGCTGGGCATGGGATCCAGCCTTCACTTGGCCACTCAGCCATCAGGTCAGGCCGCTCTGACGGTTACTCATCTCGCCCTGCGCTTGCGGACACAACACACCCAGGACACGGCCCATCCTGCCCACGTTTCCCCTGCTCCCTGCTCCCGCCCACACCGCCTCACCTCCCCCACAGCTGATGTTTCTGCTGCAGTTCTAGAAAGAAAATTACTTAACATCCCTAATCAGGGGGTGTGTTTAAAATTCCCCTCCCGAATAATAAAATGAAAAGCGACAGGTGTGAGCTCTGTACTTCTAGCGAAACGAAGGCATGCCACGAAGTCACGGGCACTTGAAGCAACTGAAGTTCAAGGACCTCGTCGCAGATAAACAGAGCGGTGTTTAGGAGGGCTCCCATGGGGATTTTCAGACCTCCTGCCCCTCCTAGGAAGCGCACATTGATTTTACCCTGTCACAACCGATCAGCTTAGTGTGGCCTGAAAATGGCTTTGCAGATGAACCGATTTCTACTAAATGTGTAGTAAAACTGAGACTGAGATCCAACACTTCTCACACGAAAACCCTCCTAAAAATCCCAGCGTGGACCATTTGTTTTCAAACTCTACATCGGATGTACTCCATTGGCCTTAAAAGTTAAGATATAAAATCGCATGATGAGGGTGTAAACAGTCTCTTGCTTTCTGCCTGGCTTCACTGAGCTAAGAGGCAAAGGCCAAGGGAAAGCTTTTGGGCCTGCTGTCCCTGTCATTTTCGCCTCCCTCGGTGACATCTCTGCCAGGCATGTGGGGCCAAGTCCGAGGAGGCTGGTCCTGCTCTGGCTGCTTAACCGGATGGGGCTGCTGGGGCCCGGGGCATCATGCCGATGTCTCGGCGGTACAGTCCCCTGCCCAGTGACAGGAAGATAAAACACGGCAAATGTTCTCTTGCTGTGTCCCAAAGCCTGGCAGTTGCTTTTGTGTCCCCAGAGAAGGGGACTCGGGGGGAAATGTTGGGCTCCTCTTTGCACACTTGCTCCTAGGACAGGCTATGCCATGAAGATGAGGGGAAGGGGTGAGGCAGGCAAGTGGTTCTCTGACGATAAGTCAAGGAATAGCCAGAGTGATTAACAGGGCAGGAATTTGTTACACCCCATGCCCCTCCCCCCAAAAAAAAACCAAACCAGAGTCAAGATGCTGATAAGAATTCTTTTATGTTATTCCAATAAAAAATACATTCATACAGAAATATAACAATCTTGCAAAAAACAATTTCAAATAAAATCTTGTAAAACAAAATTTTACAAAAATCTTACAAAGATTCTTTAGATAACAGGGTGCTTCAAAAAAAAAGAAATTTCACTAATAGAAATTTTTTTTAATGTCAAGCAATAAGTTTCTGCTTGATTGAGGCTCAGTTATCACCTGAACATAATGTAATTCTTTATGTACTTGCTTATTATGAAAATTACAGGCATCGACATACATGGTACCCAGCCCCACCAATCAGACAGCTCCATGATGTTTCAGAAGTGAGACAAGCCAGTGCAAGTTCTTTTTTTTCCTTTGTCTTTTGTTTACCTTCTTGCTCAATGGAATTGTCATGGCTAAGCGCACAGCAGGGCCAAAAAAGGAGTTTTCCAAAATCCAGCAAATCAAGAGCCAGGATTTTGAATTGCCAAAAGTGCATTTTCCCCCTTAGCGAAATGAAATGAGTTCTTCAGTTAAGTGTATTCATCAGCCCAGATAAAAAAAACCAGTTATGCGAGCTTTCCTCATTGCTCATTTCCAGGAAGATCAAACAAAATACCAGCCCAGCCAGATTAGTCTGTATACATCTATGTGTGTATATATATATAAAGAAAAGACCCACACCCACAAGCCAGCAGCTGGATGAGATATCAGCTGTCCACACTGCAGTGTGTCAATTCAGGGTAATTACTTGTTGGAAAAACGGGGAGAATCTATGTGCTGGAAAAAATATCTTCATCTGCATAAAAAGTGTTCTAAAAAGAATCCCTGTGATTTGCTGACTTCTAATAAGGCTGAAATTCCAAATCACAACCTCAGGGTGTCTGAGGCCAGCCAGTGGGCTAGTATTCTGTCCATGTCACTTCTGAATGGCCGGTGGTGCCTGGGTCCAGGCCTGCCCAGAACGACAGGCAGAGCCAGCGGTCTGGACCCGAGTCCACGCCAAGAGTTGGTAGCAAATCATTAAATTAAAGATAAAGGCTTTATAAAAGTTAGATAATAGTTTTCATTTTTACCTCCTTTATGGCCATTTTGAAATATTTCTTCACAGGCTGTGGAATTTTCTAACTAAACATTTAATTTCTCCTTAAAAAAATACTTATATATATTATATATATATATATATATATACACACACACTCACACACATACACATACTATACACACAAATACACATACACAAGAATTCTGCCCACTTTTTAAAAAAGTAATATACTTTCTGTATTACCAACAAATAGCTAGATAGATATGTGAAACTCGTGCCTTTGAAGCAAATACATTAACATGGTTTTTATAGTTCTGTATTTTTCATATGTGTGCAAACATTACATATTAAATACAGCCGGTGTGTGAGCTATACAGTTGTGCAAGGTCTATGTGAAAGTCTCACGGTCGCTGAAACGGTCGGATTCTCCAATTTTTTCCACTTTAACACTGACAGTCAAGTTATCTAAAATACTGAGTGAATACTGATTTGTTTGGGGAGTTTTCATCTCTCTATTTGTCTTTGTGAAGGATGACCTTAACGTTTGTTTTTGTTTTGTTTTGTTTTTTAGTATTTTACATTGATACAGTACAATGCCAGGTGAAAAAAGAGCCTTAATAAAGCATGCATCACCCATACCCCTGTTTGAGACCCCGACATAAGGGGCCGCTTGCATAAGGCACCATTATTAAAATCTACAGTGCATTAACAGCTAGAAAACCAGAAATTAGTCCTCAAGGCATAAATAAGAGAAACTTAGCTGCATAAGAAAACAGTTTCTAAGCTTTAGTGGTTTCATCCACCCAACTGAGAACAATTGTGGGTTCTCAGTCTAACGCGACATGAGACCAGCTGTCCCCAGCCCTCGCATTCTCGGCACCTGACGTGGGACCAGAGTCTCAAACGGCCTCACGACCTTCTCCACAAAGGTCATTCGAATTCAGAGTCGTTAAAAGAATAACCCTGTGCTGCACACTGCCTTTCTGGAAGGGGCGTGTCAGAGATGGAAGCGGGGAGAAGGGCTATGCATGGCCGGGCCCAGATGGCGAGGGGGTCACTGAATTTCACACGTGGCATGTTAGCTGCTCAGTGACCAGGATCCAAGCTGTGGTCCTGATTTAAAACTAGGAGAGCAGAAGGCTCCCCAGGACATGCGTTGCTTCCATCTTGGAAAGAAGCTGACGCCTGTGTCCTGTCTGTGAGCACACTGCTTACACAATGGGCGACAAACGAGCTCCGCATAGTTGTGGACAAGCTACCAGACACGGGAGCCCCTTGTGCCTGAGGAGGCACCCCTTCCCCACGCCCGCTCACGGGCAGGGCCCTGACCCCCATCCCACCCGCCATGGTTTCCCTTCTTTTTGGATTTTTTTTTTTTTCTTCCCTAAGGCGCAGACACCCCCCTCCCACCCTGGGAAGTGATAGGTGGTCGTTGCGTCTTGTGGATTACCGGTCACACACAAAACATTCAGACACCACGTTTTCTGCCTCTTGCGGCCGCACAGAAAACAGCGCCTCGTCACACAGTCCGTCGCAGACCCCCCCACACAGCCAACCCAACCACTGACACTCTCAGCGCACACGCTCACGGCAGAGGCGTCGGGACCGCTCAGGGTGGGTACCGGTGGCGAGTCCAGGGCCACCCAAACACCACACACCACGGCTGCTCCGCCGCTCGGACATGACATTTCTGCCCTCAAAAACCTTCCCAGGAGAGGTCCTGGAGGCTGCTGGTGGGGTGCAAAAGGGCAGCTCCGCTGGACACACCCCCTTCCACAGCCGGCAGGCAGCCTGGAAGCCGTTTTAGCTGCAGGGTCCGCGCTCTGCTCCCTCACAGGTGCCTCTTCATGTGCAGAGCCAGGTGGTCGGACCTGGAGAAACACCTGCGGAGCGAATGGGTGCCAGAGGGTCAGGCCTGGCCTGGCTCGGGGGGCCCTCCACCCGCATGCCCCGCCGGCCCTTCCGGAAGGACAGGGGCAGTGCTGTCACCCCTGCTCACATCAGGGACTGGGGAGTGCACCTGACAGCACAGTGCAATAAGGAGGTCCGCTCTGGGTTCTGTGGAGCCTCTGCCCCCACCTCATTGCCCCGTCTTCGAGTTCAAACTCTGTTGAAGGCCTAGCTTGGGCAAGTAGGAACGAGGTCCATCCCATTTCATGTAACGGGACACAGAGCTCCCTAAGTGAAGCGACTGAAGGCCCAGGCTATGAAGAGGCCGCGGGGGACAGGAGAGTGTCGGCTCCACTCTGCCGAGGGGACACCACTACCGCGCCCGGCGCGTGGACCACGTACCTGTCACAGTGAGAGCATTTAAAGGGTTTGGCACCAGTGTGCTTTCTGAAGTGTCTGGTTAACTCATCGCTTCTCGCAAAGCGCCATTCACACCCTTCCCATGAGCATCGGTAAGGCTTTTCTCCTGGGAAGAGAGCACACGACAAGCACACCGTGACTCCACGGGGCGGGGAGGAAAGGCGCCCGCATCCACCTCTCCAGCAACGGGTGACCCACCAGCCAGCTCTGGCCCGGGGCCTTGGGATACCCTAGTGCACCTCAGCTAGGGTCAGCAGCTGGGGCTTGGAGGTAACACCCAGGGGCTCTTTCCTGACCCGGCCTCGGGCCTCTGAGGGCTGTGGAGGGGACCCAGTGGCCACGTGGCCGAAATCAGGGACCACATCGTAATCAGGGACCACATGGGGAGGCTGATGACTCAGATTGGAGGGACACTCGGAGGAGGGGCGTCAGCTCACTGTGCCCAGCACTGCCCGAGGGCAAGGCTGCAAGGCTCTATGAAGGGGTCTCTCCCCAGCACTCAGTGTGTCCCTTACTCACTTCCCCGGGGAGTGGGCTTGGCCGTTTCCTCTGAGAAACAACATTTCCGCAGCACTGAAGTTGGGAGTTTCTGGGAAACCCCTTCCAGGACCTTCAAGGAACTTTCTAGATGGCAACTGAATAACTGAGTCCACTCTGTGCCTCAGTCAGATCATAAATACAGCACATTCAGTAAGAGGGCTACCTGAGGGTGGCAAACACCTTGCTGAGGCAATCCTGGAACATTCTGTTGGCACGGACAGGAGCCTGGTTTACTCCCTGCTCTGCCATGAGCACCGGGGGGACCCTGACTGAGGGCTGAGCCCCGTCCACTTGTTACTGGGAAGGTGAGAGTTTGAATGTCCTGGGCTCTGAAATCCCTTCCGGCTCTACAATCCTTGTGACTCATGGCCAGCTAGTTTCTCTAGAGACTGTCACCCTCATTCTACATGACACTTTCACCTGGGCTGCGGTATGTCACTGAGAATTCGGGCTGTTTGTTTATTTGTCGATGGCGTTTGGACACTGGTGTCAGAACCCAAAGGCAGAGTGACACACAGAGAGATCCCAGTAATCGCCGCCGGTCCATGCCGCTCCCCATGGTGTCAACGTTCGGGTGCCGTCCTCATGGCGCCAGCACCGCGTGCTCCGTGCTACCCAGCCACCCAACACCCTGATGCTCGAAGCTCATTTAAAGGAGGAGAGGGAACTCCACGCGCTCTGACAGCCGGGGTGGCCAGAGGGGACAGGGAGGGGGAGATGCAAGTGATTTACCTCTTTTGTGTTTACTCTGAGAGCGTCAACCATTCATCGGGCACATGTCCAGTCTTTCACCTCCTACTCTGTCTTCCCCAGAGACCCAACTCTTTGGGGAGAGCATGAGGTGAGGATGTGTCTGCTCTGACAGCCTTCTGTGGGGCCCGGCCCCCTCCCAGGGCTGATGCAATTCCGTGGCGCCCACCAGCGGCCCACCTCCCAGGTCGCGGGAGGGACTGACCTGTGTGAGTGCGCTGATGTGCTTTCAAGTGGGAGCTTTTGGTGTAAACTTTTCTGCAGCCGTTAAAGTGGCACCGATGCACCCTCCTGCGGCCATCCGGGGAGGCATCCCCGCTGCCCTTGTCACCAGACTTCCCCGAAGTCCCACTGCGCATCTTCCCGGGAGGGCGTGGCTCACCGGGTGCACAGCCCCACAGGTGAGAAGGGTCTCTGCTGAGTTCTGGGGAAGAGGGTGGCGTGGAGGTGACCGAGGAGCTCAGGGTCCCAGAGCTGACCAGCGCTTCGCCAATGGGGTCAGAGGTGAATTTGGAAGTGGGTGAGAGTTCCTCGGAGCTGTCAGAGGACTCGCTGCTCACATCTGAGTGCAAGCTGTTGGTCTCCAGGTTGTAACCAAAGCCGGGGCTGCTGAGCGCATCCTCTGGGGGGCTGGAGGACACCTGCACCTCTGGGTCTTCCTTCTTCTCTCGAGCCAGGATGAGCTTGGCCCACAGATCTTCCTGGCTGTCAAATTTGATTTCGGAGGCTGACACGTAGCAGGGTTCACTCTGCAGGTACCGTTCCAACTCCAGGCACGTCTGCGTGAAAGGAACCACAAGAAGGCACGTGGTTATGACAACCGAAAATGGAACCAAAAGCACATCTCCAAAAACACGCAGGGATGACGGGCAGACTGGCTGTCACCTGAAAACCCCATCTCCAAGAGAGAGAGGAGAAAGCTGTTTCTCGGAGTGGGTGTGGATTCGGAAGAAACACCAGAGGGGGATCTCTCTGGGCTGCCCCATGGTGGACCAAAGGCCACAATGGCGGACGGTCACCAAGCCAGTATCGGTGATAGTCACTGGTGTTGACTTTCCTATTGAGGGTAAGCCACACAAAGCCAACCTGCCTCAGACACACACCCGGACAGGTTCAGCCGGATTATCTGACAGCCTGGAGAGCCATGTGCATTAAGAAAAGCCCCAGCCATTTTCCTTTCACACGCCCAAGACAGAAAGCCTGCTCCGCTCACAGTGTGACGTGTTCTGACAGTGCAAGTGTCGCCCTTCGCAGACGCAGCCTGCTGCAGGTCTACAGTCAGGGCCATCAGGGCAGCCGCACGGAAACCGCACAGAAAGCACCCCTTTCCTGTGCAGCCCGGGCCTGGGGGGGGGGGCTCTCCCATCACACGTTCCCAAGTGCAGGGCCCTGCGCGCACTCGCTGTGGTGACTTCCACAGCGGCCCGAGAAAAACAAGTGCTTCGACAACAGCGTGGAGGAACCATTCCAGAACAGCCATCTGCTATTGAAAAGGATGCAGGAGGGGAAATTCCTCCGGGCCTGCTGGGAGTGCCACAATGGACAAGAACTTCATCTCCTGGCCAAGAGTACAACTGCATGAGTCATCACTCTGTTTCTTTCACGCAATGCCAGAGGAGACTTCCTTTTGAAATTCTGACCGGCAGCCAAAAAGGACCCAGTTCAAATACACATGCGGTGTGTCACGGACAGAGTGCCCCCTCCTCAGACCCACAGCCAGCCTTCCGAGAAGCGGCCACTGCCTGCCGAGGGACCAGCATCCCCCTCTCCCCACCATCTCAAACTTTCTAGCCACTGGCAAAGAAAAACGGTAGGAAACGTTTCAGAATTAAATGATATCTGCCCTCATCTTCACTACCAGCAAGTGCCTGCATGGCCATATAAGGCGTCCATATGACCGCAATCCTACAGATTTAAATTTCTACAGCACACTCGGCTCGATTTTAGCAAATCATTTTCAGGACTCGCAAAGCCTCCCCAAAGGGTTCTTGCCTGCTTACTTAGCAGTGTGCCTGCTATCAGAATATAGCACGTACCCTGTCCCCTCCCCCAGACTCCTCACAGAGCAAGCATGAGCAAGCAAAGGGGGAAAAACAACCACTGTTTTCTCCCGATCCCTAAAATTAGACGTCTGTCTGGGTTACAACACACACTAGAGTGTTCTGAAGAGGGACTGCTAACTAGTTTATTGATGTTAGAAATGAAAACGAAAGCACATTTATCGAGATCTTGTGAAACTTTAATAATCTGGCTAATTTAAAATTTCCATTATGCCGGTGAGCGCTGAGGACCAGAAGGAAGCCCTCGGAGAGTCTGAAAGCCTCTGAAGGCGAGGAGCAGCCCCGCCTGGCTTGTGCCCCAAATCCCAAATGCCCAAGGAAACTACTTAGATCAATTTCAGTCACGTCCCAGGGAGCAGCTTCTTAAGGAGGAAAAGGGGGAAGGGAGGGGAAGCAAGACTGGGCTGTGAACAATTAAGCAGGCAGGCTTGTGAAGGTTGCCACACTTCGCATTTCATCCCTCTTGAAAGCTTTCTAGGCTTTCGAACCCACAGAACGTATTTGATCAGCTAATGCACTTTGCGATAAAAAGCAAACAGTTTCGAAGGGCAGAGAGACAGCCCCCCAAACCCGCCCTCTATCTTCTTAAAGACAATGGGACAAGAGTCAGAGTCTCTCTCTCTTCAGGTAATTCTAACAAATGAGAAGGTGGGGACATCAAGTTTCATAATCGCCGAATGCCAAAAATTCCAGCTCCACTGGAACATGCCGGAAATCAAGGCCCTCCTTCCCAGCCTCAGACTTGAAGCAACTGGGGCAGGCTCATTGTCATATGACTGATAAGTCAGTCCCTGGTTGTGCAAACATTTTTTTTCCTTTTTTTTTTTCCGGTCAACAAAAGAAGCAGGTAAGAAAAACAAGGCAGACAGAGACTCAAACGCTCAGGGTTCCGTAGAGACAACAGGGAATGGCCCGGCAGGGAGAGGAGCTGGTGGGCGTTTTGCTGGCGAAATGTTTAACTGAGGGGAAAAAAAATTCTATGTGGAAACGCCAAAAAGGAAAACAAAAACAAACCCCTTAAAAAAAAAAAAGGGGGAGCGAAGATGCCCTTGGCGTCCACGCACGTTCCGATGACAAGTTCCAGCTGCGGCGCCTGGAGCCGGTTCAAGCCCCGAACTTCTGCCAAGGGCTCGGGCCGGGCTCGGGCCGCGGGGCTGGCTCTGCCCTCGGGCTCGGAAATCCCAGGAACGGGCGAAAATGAAAAATAGAAAGGAAGAAAGAGAGAGAGAGAAGGGAACAGCCGCCGCCGCAGGCGGGCGAGGCAGCAGCGCCGTGGCAGCCCCGCCGCGCGGGGACGCGCTGAAGAGCCGCCTTCGCGGCCCTGCGCAGCGGGGGCAGCCGAGTGCATTTTAGGCGATTTTAACTAAAAACACATTTTTTTTTTTTACCGAAATCGAAGCCTGAAGCCCGAGGCAGGACGCGCCGTGCCCGGCCGCTCACCTGTTGCCAGTACTCCTCCAGCGACGGCAGCGCCGAGAAGTAGCCGGTCTCGTGCACGATCTGCAGCTCCTGGAAGATGCCGCACATGGGGAGCACGTCCATGGCGCGGGCGGCGTGCGGGCGCGGCTCGGCCCGGGCCACCGACTGCAGCCGAGCGCCCCGCAAAACTTCCCTCTTCAAACCTGCGCCGCCGGCCCCCACCCCCCGCCCGCGCCGCCCCCCGCGCCCGCCCCGCCCACGTGACCCGCGCGCCCCGCCCCGCCCCGCGCACCGCCCAATCCCGCCGCGCCCCGCGCGGGCGCCGCGCGCCCATGACGTCAGCCGCGGCCAATGGCGCGCGGCGGCTCAGCGCGGCCCCGCCTGGCGTGACCGAGCCTCTCCGTCCCGGGCCCCGCCATTGGTCCGATTCGAACCCCGGCCGCCCTGATTGGTCGGCCGCCTCGCAGGCTATTTTTAGCAGCGTATATAAGGCGCGGGCCGCCGCGCGCCCGCGGAGTCGGCGCCGGCAGGTGCGCGGCCGGGCGGCTCGGGACGCCGCGGCCCGGCCGGGGTCCGGGCTCCCGGGTTCCCACCGCCCCGTCCCGCCCGTCCCGGTCACCCGGGCCCGGCCCCTGCCCCCGGCCGAACAGCCCGGTGCCCCGCGGGCGTCCCCGTCGCCGGCTGGTCCCTGCGCCTCTCTTCCCTGCCGCCCTCCGTCCGCCCCCCTCCAGCCTCAGTGCGCCCCGCTCCGAGCCCCTGCACCCCATCTCCCCCTCCCCCCAGTCCTCAGGCCCCAGGCCGCGACCCGGGGGGACGGAGCAGGTGCGCGGGGCAGGTCGGCCCGGAGGGGCCCGCGCTGGGTCAGCGGGACACGCCGCGGCCCCGGGCCCCGCAGCCCCCCGCACGGGGCCCGGGGACGCCCCGGCGCCTGCCCGACCCGCAGGGACGGGGCAGACGGGCCCCGAGCCCCGTGCTGGGTCTGCGGGCCCCTCAGGGGGCGCCTTGGGGTAAAGTGTCAAGTTCACGCTCGGATTCCGTGGGAAGGAAAATGCCTTTAAAAAAGTCGACGGGCGTCCCAGAGCTGTCCTCGGCGGAGTCCGGGACCAGAAGGGCGCCCGCGCCAGCCAGCCGTGTGCTTGTTACAAACGGATCCTCCCGCGTCCAGGGCCCCCAAACCTACAGAATCAGAGGCGGGCGGTGGGGGCTGTCGCAGCCATGGTGTTTGAACAAGGCCCCGCAGGGGAATCTGTGGCTCAGGAGAGTTTCCCAAGCAGACTCCCCTATAGAATGTCCTTTTGCTTGCTGCATGCCAAGCATCAGCCCTCATTCTAAGAAGACTCAGAGTCTACTTCTAGTTGGGGGGAATCTATTTCACCTCGTAGAGCTGCCATCTCAGAGAATCCTCACCAAGGTTAACAAGGAGGCTTTTCCCCCTGTGAATGTGTAAACAATTTAAATTAGGTTGAGGCTGACATTCAGTGTGTGTGTGTGTTCCATATAAATTATCTCCTGAAATATAATGTTCATCTTAGAGAAAAACAGCAAGGCCAGGAAGAACGTGCATTTTAAATTCAAAGTGGAAAACTTCCATTTTTATTTCAAAATAGGGTTTAACGAACGTACTTTTAAATAAAGTATTTTTTAATGAAGCATGTAATAGGATTTCGAGAGGATTTTGTATGTTACAGTTTAGCAAGCTAAAACAGAGTAGAGACCTAGGTTAGGGCCCTGTAAGACTCTAGGCAGGGGCCTCTGTGAGTCAGACATTAGAGAAGATTATCTTATTGTACCTATTATATAGTCTCTGAAGATGATCCAAAATGAATTGATAAAAGTGATGATTGGCCTGGGTCTGATTTTATCCAGAGACAAAGAGCATGACTCCACAAGTGACATGTGCACCTTGAGTCTGTTTCAGGGAACAGAAATGGTTTGGCCTTGAACCATTCATAGATTGAGCCCCAGTGACCAGCCACTGGGCGTATTTGGGGTATGGTTCCGAGTGTGGTTATATTGGGGACAGGGTTTTCTCAGTAACCAGCAGTAAGTACCAAAGGAAGCAAGAATCTGTTGACTGTGCAAGTGAAGGCCAGCATCCTGGACCACTTGGAGGAGAGGTAGGTGGTGAGGAGGCGAGGGTGTTCCCCAAGTCACGGTGCCCTGATGGCTTTCTTGTGCACTGCATGTGGATATCAGGGATAGGGTACCCTTATTTACCTTTCAGATAATTAATTTTTCATGGTCTTACTAATTTTCCTTTATTGCCATTCCCACAGAATGTAAATTTGTCCTGGTCTCTTACAGGCACTGACCAGTACTTAGAAGATTGTAGAGTTTGTTGTTAAAATAGTGAGCCTTGCGCAAACTTCCAGCTGTTGACAGCTGGGTACTGGGGATGCCACGTGCACCGTGATGGCCACAGCTAACACCGCCGTTCAGTAAACGAGAAAGTTGTTACGAGAATAAATCCTGAGAGTTCTCATCACAAGATTTTTTCTCTTTATTTCCCCCCTTTTTTAAAAAATTGTGTCTATATGAGAATATGGATGTTAGATGAACTTACTGTGGTAATCATCTCACGCTATATGTAAATCAAGCCACCATGCTGCAGACCTTAAACTTATGCAGTAATTTATGGCAAGCATTTCTCAGTATAACCAGAAAAAATATAGTGAACTTAATTGGACATAATACAGATACACTCAAAATGGTAATTTTTAGAAAAAATAAAAAGATACAAAAACATTTGTACAGTACACTAAATTTCAAAGAGGATAAATCCTATGACTTCCTGCTGCACCCAATAGCTATTCAACACATATGATTCATACCCTGTGACTGGCCAGGTAATTGGGATTCATACAGATACAAAACAGGTGAAAGTCCCAGGCGTGCAGAGAGGCAGGAGACTGTAGTGGTCTTTTAAAAAAGGGAGGCATTACCCCTCCTTTTGTATGTCACTATTTGGTGGGGATATAGCATCAGCTTCCTATGTGAAAAAATACGCTGGGATCCGAGAAAAAGCCGGTGCACCTGATTGTTAAAAAGATCAAAGACAAACCACAGGAGGAGATTGTCGTTCAGAGGGGGGACAGGCTTCTGTTATCTGCACGACCTATGTGGCCTTGGTCACGTCCTTTAAGTAGGAGATAAAATTGCCTAGCGCAGTCAGGTGGGTGGAACTGAAAGAGATTAAAATCCCTGATTCATGGCCTATAGTAATCAGTCAATAAACGGAAAGCAGTATTCACTTATTCAACATTCATCCATCTCTAAGTGTGCTGTTGATATTTTATGATTCCCTAAAACAAAAACAAAAACAAAAGAAAAGGTGAGTGAACACAGACATGGAAATGAAAGCACCTTGCATGTCACACAGCCAAGCAGAGGCAAAGCTGGGTCTGCTGTCAGGTCCAATAACTCCACAAGAGCCCTTGTCCACCCCACACTGCAGCCTCTTGCTCACCCCTTCCCTCTCGCTCCAGCTGGTGAGCATGACCCTGTCCTCCCTGCATCTCTATCTCTCTGATCTCTTTTTCCGATTGTCCTGCTGCCTGCCTACACCACCATCTTCAGAAGGTCAGGACCCATTCAGCGTGACCGCTCCAGGCTCCTTTCACATTCCTGGGTGATGGAGCTGTCTGACCCCTGGCAACCCTATGTTATTCCCTCAGTCCCTCCCCACTCACCTCCACTCCCTCCTCCACTTTCTTCTCTCACACTCATTTCTTTTACGCCACTAAGCTCTCCGCTACATTTAGAAAAAAGAAAAAAAAAAATCTATCGTTTAAAAAAGTTTGCATTGTAAACCTAAGTTTCAACTTAATTTAAAGGTTTATAGGATGATGCGTTGGTTTTGAGCACGTTTGATCTTCCTATTCTTGCAGATAATTCAAGAGGTGCCTTTAAGAGGAGTCTTATGAATCTGTTCCAAGGATCATTCCAGAAATGCCCCCAATGATATTGACAGAGGATACCCCCGTTGGACAAGCAGCCACTTTTGTTCTGTTTTGTTTTTAGTGACATCACCAAAACGTCAGTTACTCTACAACATTATGGCACATAATCAGTGTTTAAAGTAACTATTAATACTGAAGCTAGCTAATCAGGAAAGCTCTTTCTTATTCGTTTTTAATAGTTACTTAATTTGTTTCTCCTGGGTGCATCTGGACACCCTTCATAATTCAGTCACATGGGCCAAAAGGTAGACCATTCCTACGAAAACTCCTGTAAGCTGAAGTGGTGTAAGGGGGAGAAGCAGTTTCCTTAGACACATCTTGCTAAGGGGAAGGCAGAGTAAGTAGTAGTGGCCAGAGTCATGGGGTCTGGGACTGAGGTGCCAAGTGTGGCCCCCGGGGAAGGAGCTTGGGGGCCGCCCTTGCTGTTGCAGGCCACACTGCCCTGTCACAGCTCTGAGTGCTACAGAACAAACTCTGAACACCATTTTTTTTTTTTTTTGTAAAAGCAAGAACCTTCAATTTCTTTCAGTTAGCAGAAACAGATGCTAACGTAGTTCTTTAGTAAAAGTGAAGCAGAGTAATGCACACTTCTGGAAAGCGGGGCACAGCTGGGTATGCATGGGGGCAGAGAGGTTTTGTCCCATCTCATACCACATACCAAAGCTAATTTGAGGCAGATCATAGAGTAAATGAAAAGCTAAGCTGTAAAACATGCGTAAGAAAACAGGAGAAAATCATCGTGACTTGGGGATAGTCAAGCTTTCTTGAACAAAATACAGAAAGCAATACCTTCAAGAAGAAATTTTTTTCTCCCTGGTAAATTAGACTTCATTGAAATTTAAAATGCCATCGAAAGACAACACCACGAAATAAAGACAAGTCGTGGATCGAGAGAAAATATTCCTAAAAGGTGTATGTAGTATTGAATGGGTACCCAGGGAGCATAAATGACATAAAAGTATTTTTAAAACATAAAAAATAGGGAAAATGTTTGATAGTTCACAAAAAAAGATATATGAATGAATAGTACACACATAAAACGTGTTTGGAAGTGTGAACTAATGCCCACGACGCTGGCAGAGGAGCATCAGGAGTGGTAACGTCTTGCGGTGAGCGGCAGACCGCTCCCACCCTGCTGTTGGGGATGTGGAGCCACCACCGCTCTCGAAAAAGTTCCGGCCGTTTGTAACTAAACTGAACATAGACTTACTCTGTGACTCAACTGGTCCACCTCCCAGGCAGTGAGAGAATACGTTCACAAAGGGATTTGTTCAAGATCGCAGCTTATCTGTGAGAGTCACAACTGGTCACTGCACAGTGCCCGTGGCTGGACGCGGTATTCCTGTATCCTGCCACACTGCTGGTCAGCAAAGAGAGCAAAGTGCTGTGCAGGCAGCAACAGGACTGGGTCTCAGAAACCCAGGCTGAGTGAAGGCAGCCTCGCACACGGGAATACCTGCTGCAAGGTGCAGGCCACGGCAGCTTCTAGAACAGGCAACGTTGATGCTTGGTTCTCGCTGAAAATAGACTGGGAAGGGGCATGAGGGAGCTCTTCTAGGAATGGGCATTGGTGGTGATGGTAAACAACTGGTCATGGTGATGGTGATGGCGATGGTGATGGTGATGGCGATGAGTGACAGGTGATAGTGATGAGTGGCGGGTCATCGTGATGAGCAATGGGCAATGGCAATGCATGATGGCTGATGGTGGTGAGTAACGGCTGATGGGTGACGGGCCTGTTCTATGTCTGCATGGAGGTGTGGGTTACACAGATGATTCCTTTGTCCAAACTGATCCAATGGTACATTTGATTTGAGTATTTCATTTTCTGTAAATTTTTATCTCCCCCCACCAATAAAAGGAACCGTAACAAATGTTGAACTCTAGCTAATGATGCTCACACTGCAGAAAGTGTACTGAGGTGAGCAGTGTGCTTGGAAGTGGAGAGTGAGAAGGGGGATAGAGAGGGAGGGAGAGGAGGAGGAATGTCCTATGTTGATTTAAAGCTTCTGATGAGTCAGAATTTAAAAATAATTTGTATATTGTGTATTAGTTTCCCGGGTATGCCACAGACTCGGTGGCTTAAAACAGCTGAAGTCCATTTTCTCACAGAATGAATCAAGGTGTCACAGGGCCATAGTCCTCCTGGAGCTCCTAGCCCAGAGCCCTTTCTTGTCTCTCTTGTGTCATGGCCACATTGCTCCAGTCGGCCCTTCTTGGTCCCCTGGCCTCCTCCTCTCCCATCTGTCTTGAATCACCCTCTCCCTTCGCTGATGAGGACACTGGTCATTGGATTTAGGACCCACCTGGATAATCCATGGTTACTTCTTCTCAAGATCCTTAATTTAAGTGCATCTGTAAAGGAAGGGTGACATTCCTGTGTGTTTGGCGGTGCCGCCCTCTGAGGTAAAGGCCGTTGGTGACCTGGTAACCCATTTCACAGACCTGGAAATGAGATGGAAGGCAAGGCCATCTGCCTGGGGTTGCCCGGCTATGAGTAGCAGACCCCCCAGGTGGAGACAAGGGCACAGACGTGGCAGTGCTGGGCACAGAGGGGACGCCGCAGGTTTGCTTCAGAGGAGGACCGTCAGGGTTGCTGACAGAAGCTGAGGGTAACGGGAACTGCCGCCTCGGGCCGGGCCGATGTGCCATGGGGCCCGCAGAGTGGCCTGGCTGCGGGGCTGTCGCAGGAAACATCAGTTTCCTCCTGCTCTGGTCAGTCAGGTGTGCGCCGACTTCGAATACCTGAGATTCCTCAGAAGCTGTCCCCGCCACATGTCCTTTGAGAATCCCCACGAATGCACCCTTAGCGCCTTCCCAGCGGCCCACCGAAATGCCAGGCATCTGGCCGAGTCCTGGTCCCCTCTGTGTGGCTCTGGGCTGTGACTCTGGGCTGCTGCTCTGCCCCTCCCCAGGTCTGAGACCTCCGTGAGGAGAGGCAGGGACCTCTGTACCTTGCTCCCACGATGGATGGGCTTAATATCATAACCGAGTGGGAAACATAGCTCGGCTTCCTGCACCTCAGTGCTCAGCAGGTGAACTGGCCGAGGGTTTACCTGCCCAGAGGTGAGCTCTTATCCTGTATCACGGCTGCCCGTGAACCCTCCCTCACCCTTGTGGCCTGGCCGCTCCTAGGAAGAAGTGACTTCATCGTCCCTCTGCAAATGTCAGCAGGCGCTCACCAGAGAGAAGTTTCTAGAGGCAGTAATGTCACCTCTACTCTATCAGGCAGCCTCTAAAAATTGAGATTCACAGTAAGAATTTCTAAGAAGGCAAAAAGCAAGGGAAGATTGCCAGAGATCAATGACTGACACCACTGAGCATTAACTTGTTAAGGGTAAAAAAGAGAGACAGAGAGAGCCTGAAAACACTAAGTTGAGCAAAAGATTAAACTCTGTCCTTATAAATTAGATGAGTTATGATTGTGTTGGCTGGTGAGTACCTTTAACCTTATTCTGATCGACAACGTTCCAAATTAAAAGGACTACCTGTTACGCTTTCTAAAACCTTAGTAATTGCTAAGAACAAAGTGATTAAGCCCTAAACACTCCAAACACTCAGGATTTTCTCTTTGTCTCCCCTGACGGCCTAAACAAAGAGTATTCTTATTCTTTTTTTTCATAATCAATATTTAGCACAATGCCTGGAAGTTAGCACTCCTCAACAAACACTTTTGAATGAGTGGGTCCCTGTGTGACACTGTGCAGGGATAAGAGAAGAGTCTCTAATCTTAGTAAGTGACACCGAAATTGGCCCTTTAATTTAATTCATGAACGATTTAGCTTCACTTCTTTCCCTTTTCTTTCCCCATCTAGAAATAGAAATAAAGCATGAGTCTGCGTTCCCCCAGATGAGTCACTGTTTATTTTACTTCACATCCTGAGTTGCTTTGTGCTTAGGGACCAACCGTATGGGTTGTCGTCCTGAGTCGGTGTACGTCCCTGGGATAAATCACAGGTTAACTCTGAAATGCATGAAGGATTCCATTTTCTCGTTCGCCAGAGAAACCGAAGGGGAAAAAATATATCATGAGCTGCTGGATGGGATGGTGAGACCTGAGGTCACAAACCGCCGGACTCGCCGGCGGTGCACGCGGCTGTTACTGGCCTGCGTCACTCTGCATTTTCTCTCGTTTTCTGCATTTACTCCTTTGTTGTTCTGGAGCACGTCCTTCAGCAACTTCCTGAGAAAAGTGTGGCAGGTCACCTTTCTGAGTCTTCGTCTAGGTTTTTTCCTCTGCTCACACAGTCAATGAAACATTCCACTGAGTGGGACCTGCTCTCGGAACTTTGAAGACAGGGCTCCACGTGTCCCACGTTCAGTTATCTCTTTAATCGTTTTTTCTAGATTTTTGGTCCTCTCACGTGCCAGGTGACACCTGAGTGCCTGTGGTTTTCCGGGACTTTATGTTGCTAGGGGTGAGCACAGGTAGCTCTCCCAGTGGGAATTCTACCCCAGGCTCTGTAAGGGAGGGGTATTTAGGATAAGTGGGCTGGGAGTCCCCATGGGTTGCACACTGACCCAACGCCAGACACGGTCTCAGACATTTTTTCAGCATCTTTGGCTAGGAGTTGTTCAGTGTTTGCTGGAGCATAAATGCCCAAGCCGTGTGTACATGGGTGCAAAGAGGGCGTAGCTTCACAACCCACACAAATGATCTAACTCCACCGGTGTTCATGGTTGTGTTTCTTTCTCACTCTGCCGATGATAAACATCTGTTTTCTTTCCATTTTCGTGTACTGGGTTTCATAAATGCCTGAGAAGCCTACGATGTAAGAAAAGAAAAGAAAAAAGACAAGACAAGACAAGAAGAGAAAAGAAAAAACCTGGAGAGGGAAGGGGAGGGGCAAAGAGAAACGTCCACAGAAGAATGGGAAGAAAGGGGAACTTTCCCCAGGAAGTTTCTGGCTTTTTTCAGGAGGAGGCACAATGACTTTCTTGTAACCTGGGGACCATGCTGAGGATGTGGCAAATGCACAGGTTTTTGTGACACTTCTCCCTGGGAAGAGGAGTGTCCTGAGTAAAGGTGACCTCAGGTAGTTCAGTCCCGAGGGCCGCGTGCCCTCCACACAGCCGCTCATCGCCGGGAAGCATGGGCGTTTTCAGGTGACTGGAGGTCCGTGCCATCCCCCTGGGAGTTCTGTCCCCCATGTCACAGAGGAACTGTTTGTCCAGGAGCTTGCTCTGCTGAACAGTGTCCTGTGTCTTCAGGAAGCAGCAGGACCAAAAGTGCAGGTCCGACACAGCTCGCATTTTAGCGGAGGGACAAGCGGGTGACGACAAGTGCCGTGCAGGGTGTGGGTGCAGGCGATGGGCAGGGGCTGGCGGGTGCTGTCTCACAGGGCCTGGTGTGCCTCTGTGCAGTGGAAGGTGCGGGAGGATGCAGCGCAGGCACGATGACACCTGGGTGAAGCGCACGCAGACTGCAGTTGTCGAGTTACTCCGTAATTTAAAAAGATGTTTTAGGGTTTCTTAACTCTTTAGGGAATTCTTTATGTATAAACTGCATTTTTTTTTCAAAAATTACATAGTGTTCGTTCTGGCAACCTCAAATGTTGAACTTCTAGGAGATTGTGAGGACCTAATTTCTTGGGGCACGTGAGTAGTTTAGGACTTCCCATGCATGGAAGGGCCGCCTGTCTGCACGCGTGGTAGAGTGTTTGACTCCCGTGTCGCACACCTGGCTGGCCACCCCCAGGGGGACGGGGCATTTCACATCCCGTATTTCATGATTCCGCCTCGGTTTACAGTTTTGTCGCTCTGACACAGAGCCTGCGACCCCCTTTGCTCACGGGGCTCTCTAGTTTTGTTTCTTGTGGGGCCAAAGCTGAGAGCTGCGGGGCGAGCAGGTGCTATCCCAGGTGGTGGTATGCTGAACGGTAAAGCCACGGATGAACGAGCTGGCTTGAGGGCCGGGGTTCACCCGGGCTGTCCGTGCCATCGGGCACCTGGTGGGCCTGAACCCCAGTTCTGCGAGTGACCTCTTCTCTCGGTGTCACCGACATGAGCAGGAAGCCACTCCGGGCCGTGCCATGCATGAGACCCAGGGGTCTGCGCGCCTGCCCCAGTCCACAGGTGATGTGTGGGCCCCAAGCATGACCCTGGGCGGAGGCAGTCATCCACACCATGCTTCTGGGATGTCATCACACAAGACGGTGGCTCTGCAAAGGATCACCAGAGGTGGGAGAGTTCAGTCCAAACCCAGAGGTGGAATTTTGACGGCGAAGGGCCCCAGAGCCCAAGAATGTCCCTGCATCGTCGCCGTGGTGGCCCCTTCCCGGTCCTCAGTGGCCGGCGGCCCAGATGCCCACTGTCTGGTTTCTTGGTTTGCTTGGCTTTTAGCCCCCCAGGGAAAGGTCTGGTGGGGAGCGGGGACACACTCAGACAAACCCTGACACACACTCGTGTACACGCACTTGCAGAGACACACCGACACACACGCACACAAGCGTCTCCTGCAATATCATGGCTAATCCATGTACCTGGCAAAGTACAGCCCGAATGAGTATCTTCAGAGTTCCTTTGGAATAAAGTGCGCATTGTCATGACGCACGGATTCACAATCACATGCCAGCTTTTTGGAGTGTTTCGGTGGTTCATTTCAGGGCCTAGGTAGGTGGCGAATACTTGGCTAGGACCACCCATCCTCAGACACCTGCAATTGGGAGAAAGTCCTCGGACTGGTGGGCTGTTTGTGACCATTTTAAAGGGTTGTCTTGTGGAAATGCAATATCCCATCAGGAGCTAAACCCTGGAACCGCCTGGCAAACAATGCGGCACTTTAAAATACCCAGTCATCAGGGCAGTGTGAGCATGCCATGTGGGCCCAGCCGTGGGTGGTGCATGCGGACCACCCCAGGGCACGACGGCTGCACCCGGAACTCTGCACCCCCTACCCCGAGCCCCATGGTGCCAAAAAACACAGCCACGGAGCCTGTCGCTTTCTAGACCCAAAATTATCAAGGACTTTTCATACCTTGAGGAAGATAATGGAGACATGTCGGGCTTTGTGAGTCCCTGAGCGGGTTTTAGCTCTGACACAGCACTAGTCATTTTTGGGGGAAAGTCCATTTTTTTCACACACTTACAGAAATGATTTGCTTTTGATCTGTAATGAAGGCTTGAAACCACATGTGTTTTTGAAAGTGCCAATCCAGGATAATGTCTGGGCCTTTTTTTTTTAAGACTTAAATGAGATCTATGCAGAGTATGGAAAAGGCAGATAACTGGCACTACAGAGCCAGTAAAGAAAAAAGCAACTTTCTTTAAGTATCTCCCTCCCTCCAGACAGAGTGGTGCACCACTACGGTGCGTTATCAACACAGTTGCATGCAGCAAGTGTGTGAAATCACTTCAGAGACCAGACAGGAACCTTTTCGGTCAGCAGTGCAGGCATTGTTCTCGGGCGGCCCACGGACTGTCAGCGCGTGCTCCACATTCGATGAGCAGAGAGCTTCAGAGGCGTGTGTGGAAGTGTGTTTGGATGTCGTGAGCAATTGCCCTGAAATTCATTTTTTTATATTATCGTTTTGCACTGTGTACATGCAAAGATTTAATGGACAACGATAAACTTCATCCCAGCTCTGGCCCCAATGAACAGGAATTCTGAAATTAGTGGTCTAAAAATTCAGTACCTTTGAACGTCTTTAAAAGTTCCCCTCATCAAATGTAAGGTCTTACAGCTGTACACCAAATACGAGAATCCTTGCCCTTAAAAATATTTAAACGTGACTTTTCTTTCATTAAAAAATAATTATCTGATTCTATGATAATACTTGTGAAACCTACTTTTCAGTATTTTAATTGTTATTCATTAACTGAGGACATCTCCCCTAATTTCCTAGAAAATTTCAAAGCCTGGATCTCTATGTTACATTCTTCTCCTAAGAAACCGTATTATTTAAAAAAACAAAGGCTGTTGCCTCGTGATAGGTTATTTTTTTTCAAATGAGTCAACACAACGGAATAAAATATATGCTCTGTCCTGGCTGAGTCACTTCCTGTTTCAATAACAAGAATGTCATCAGCGAAACGCGAACCAGCACAGTTTGTCACTGTGTGTATGGCTTTATTTGTACACGTTTCCAGAGCATTCTTGGGGAAAATACACTCATCGTTCTAATGCCCAAAATGAAACTTTCGATGGGCAGTTCGGGCTGTGGCTGTGGCCTTGTTTGTTTTTGATGCTGTAACCAAAGCTCCTTTAACGGCGGGGGCGGGGGGGCGGGGGGGGAGTGTGTGTTTTGGGTGCTGCCTAACCCCAGAAAACGGGGCTGTGAGTCTGCCCAGGGAAGTTGCAGTTTACTCCTCTCACCAAGCTCTAATGACAACGTGCCGCGGTTCCCCAAAGATGGAGGGGTGTGCTCCAGAGAGGTGACAGCGAGAGAAGTGAGCAGCCTGCATGCCAGCCTGGCCTGGCCGCTAAGTGGCCGTTGGTCTTGGACTCCTGCGTCCACGTCTAGAAAACGCCGGCCTCTGACCTTTCTTCCAGGCCCTCCTTCTGGAATCCTGACGCTGGCTTGGCAGTCTCTGCAGGGTCCGTGCTTGCTGCTCCCTGAAATTTTAGACCCTGCCCTGCACCCAGGTCCCACGGGGCAGATTTTAAATGACTCATCCTGGTGATTTATTGCCACATGGCCTTCCCGGCAAGATAACTGTTCTATCTTTTTTTTTTTTTTTTTTTTGCAAATCGCTGGAACTCATTAGCAGAAGGACCCCAGACAGAGCCCCTGGTCGGCTCGGCTGCAGACATCACCTAGACCTCTAAGGACATGACTCAGGTGGGGCTGGGGAGAATTCCAGCCTCTTACCTGACCACTTCTGAAGTCGTCTCTGAGGGTAGCCTGATGGGGCTCCTGTGGTCAGTGCACCGAGACGCACCATGAGCCTTTACCTGCAGGAAGCCACCTGGGTGATTGACTGGCGTGACGTTCTCTGTAGAGTCAGAATAAGACATCATCGTCTCGGAAGGGAGGGGAGGGGGACTTCCTGGGTTAAAGGGAACCTTGAACAACACCTGAGTCACAGTTTGGCCAGATTTTAAAATCTGTTCCTTATGTGGAAGCGCCAGACATGAACCATTCCTAGGAGCCCCCTGAGAGTCACATCAGAGCCCGATCCTGTTCAAGTGCGCCATAAGCATCCATCCCCTGCCCCCCCCCCCCCCGAAAGGCCCGGCGATGCTGTAATCATTAACGTCTGACCTGCGTCCAGCAGAATCGTACACAAGTGTCTGGTCTAGCAACAGGCGCCTGTAATTGCCGAGTAAATATTTGCTCGCAGGTATAAAGAATGAATGAAATGGGCACGACCCTGCCTTCCTGTCACTGATAGCCCAGGGTGGCCAGGGTGTGTGGTGTATGAGTGCAGCTGAGTCAGGTCGAACTGGACCCGTCATCCTGATGGCTGACACACTGCCCTGCGTGTCTGCGGCTGGTGCCCGACCCCCTCACTGTTACGCTGTCCACCTGGCAGTCACATAGATGCCATCGAAGATGCCGAGTAGGTGTCAGTGCTGTTTCTGCTGGGGAAAGGGCTATAGATATTGGAAATATGTCATCCCCAGGTGGTAGGCCGTAATCAGGTAATGGGCTGCAGCACAGGTTTGGGTCCCCAAGTCCCCCACAGTCTCCTCAGTGACAAGCCGGAATAAAGCACCAGCAGCCAGCCCTGGTGCTGCGATCACAGACCTCATTTTCCCTCTGGGCTGGGGCGCTTCAGGTGAGCCCTGTTTCCCTCCACCACCGGTCTCGGCCCTGCGGCACTCCGAGAGGGTGGGCTGTGTCACGACCGGGCCTGGTCGTCACCTCTGTCCAGGCTCATGCGGGGAGATGTCGCCCCCAGAAGCAATGTGGGATGGGAGGACTGAAAGGACAGTCTTCCCTCCGGCACCGTTTGTGCACGGAAGAGATGTCTCAGACCATTTCTGAATTTGTTTTTAGGAGTAAAGTGAAAGGAAAGCAGGTTAAGCCTGTGAGTGGATTCGGTGGAGGGAGGCCTTGTGGGGAAGCGTCTGCAGTGCTACGTGTGCACAGCCGTGTGCGTGTGTGTGCAGGGGCGTCCGCATCTGCACGTCTGTTTTCTGGACGCGGGTGTTCTGGATGTTAAAACATGATGATGTTATTGTAAGGACCAGTGTAGGGGCTTTGGTGGAGGGCATTATCTACACTCGCATCCGCTCACGCGTGTCACAGCATTTTCCTTTGCTCCTTCAGCGTCATTCTGGTGGCCAGGGGACCGGGCAGCTGAGGGAGGGCGGTGGCAGGCTGGTGGCCGTGGCCGTTCTTCCGGGAATCGGCCAGAGTCTAGAGGTGACTGAGGAACCGGTCTCGGCCATGAAGCAGTGAGAGCCAGAGAGGCCTGCTTCACGGGCGACTCCATTGGCTCCCAGGCAGAGGGAACCGGCGGACGGGAAATGCTCTCCCAGGTGACACAGCCCTTGGCACCGCTCCCGGCTTTCGGTTCAGAGAACGCGGAGTTCCCGGCACAGGGAGTGGAAGCTGATGTCATCGGGAAAGTATCAGCTTGCTTCGAAATCAGCCAGTGTGTTCAAAGTTCTCCCACCAAAACAAACAAACAAACAAAAAGAGCAGCGTCAACAAAAGCTCTTCTGCAGTCGCTGCTGGAGAGCACCCCACAGACTGCCCGGGCGGCCGTCAGGGTCCCGCCCTCGCTTGTCCCTGTCCTGGAGGATGTTAGGAGCGAACCCCCAGAATTAGCTCGGGGCCGGGAGTGAAAACTTCTGACGGCCACTCCGAAACGGTTGATGGGTTTGGAGCCATAGATGCGAGAAAGTAACAATTTTGACAAGAAGCAAAAGAAACAGCAACAACAACGACAAACAACTTTTTTGCACGCACCAGAAAAACGCTTACACTTTTATCCGTGGAAGAGTTCACCCTGCCAGGCTCGGCTGAAGGGAACTCCAGGCAGCTTGTGCGTTTGCTTTTGTAAAACGTCTTTGAAATGCTTCACCAACTTCCAGAGCCGCGCCAGGCGAGGCGGCTCCCACCGGCTACCGTCTAACCGCTGGCTGGCATCTCACGTCTCTGTGTGTGTTCTCCTTTCCACGACTACAAACCAGTGCACGTTTCACTGCATTTCGATGCTAATCTTAATAGCATCCTTGTACACTTACCCATTCGATCGATTCCGTGTTTGCAAACGGCTTTTGCATTCCTCTCAGCCGGTTCCACAACATAACTTCGCTCAGAGGGTAGAATTAAATCGTTACCAAGATAACGTGTTCCTGCCTTTTTGGTGTCAACACAAACATGGCAAGAAGTGCCGAGGAAAGGACCCCGCTCAGGGGCGCTGAGTGACTTGTCGGCGCTGGGTCCCCACCGGGCACAGCCCCCTAACCCCCCACAGCTGGGGTGCAGGGACGGCACTGAAATGGGTTTTAAAAAGCTGCGTTTCCGAGAGCGCCGTCAGGTGACTGCATTACCAAACGCTCCTCGTCAGCAGAGCCCCTTGGCGGCTCCCTCCCGAGGCCGCCACACGGTCCCTGCTCCAAGCCATGTCTTCCCCTGGGCAACCAGTCATGGTGGCACAGCAAGTGGCCGGTGGAGCCCGAGTTTTGAACAACTTGCAGCTCACAGACTTCCTCGTGGAAAAATAAATAAATAAATAAAGGAAATTCCCCTTGGAGTCTTTGAATGTCATGACGAGGCAGAATTAAAAAAAAAATTCCTGGGAATTTGGTCCTTCCCTTTTTTCCTCCCTGTTTGAAACTGAGGTGTAACTGCCGTACAGCATTATATCACAAGTTAGCTTCAGGTGTGCGGCATGGCTCCACACGTGTGCGTCTCGCAAACCTGGCACCACTGTGAGTCCGCCTCCCTTCCCATGTATAGTTACCCTTTTTTTTTAACGTGATGCGAGCTGGAAGGTCCACTCCTGAATGTGCAGTGCGGTTTCACCAGCTGTAGTCGCGATGCTGCACATTACCCGAGTGACACACTAAGGAGCTCTTCTGATAACGCACAAATCATCAGTTTGAAACGTGCGTCACACAGGCGATTACTTTGGACCTTCTCTGTGGGTACTTTCAAAAGCAGGCTCCACTCGTTTGAGACGGTGGGAATGGAAGAAGGCGGGAGAAGCCACCGATTTCTCCCACCTGGAGAGGAAAGGAAGCTTCATCCCACTGGCTCATCGGCAAATTTGTCCTGGGCACTTAGAGTCAGTGAGCACTATAGACCCCAAAGGGTCCCAGAGGACACGTGACCTCGGTTCTGCCCATAAACACCCCCATTGTCTTGTGTTGGTCACGTGGCCGTTTTGCTGACGATCCCCAAGAGACGTCATGTACGGCCTGCCTCTACATCGGTCGTCTCGTGTCCGTTATATGCACGTGTGCCCCATGTCGCCACAGGAGCACCTGTCGTCCCCGCGGTAACTCTCTCTGGCGGCCTCTCTCCCTTCCTCGGGTGGGGCCGGACTCACCCATGGTGGAGACAGTGAGAGGTGGCCACGCGGGGTGCCGATACCAGGTCTTAGAAGGCGCCATAGTTTCCTCCGTTCACCTGGGGAAGCTAGCCATGTGCTGAGGATGCTCAAGCCACCCCAGGGAGAGGCCGTGCCGTGAGGATCTGAGGCCTTCTGCCAAGAGCCACATGACACATGATCTTGGCACGGGGGTCCCCAGCCCCAGACAAGCCCGGCCCTGGGACACAGTGGAACTGCGTGGGGATGGCTCTGCAAGCCGGGGTCGTGGCTGTGGTCCACGCTCAGGACTGTCCCCACTTCCCTGCAGGGTGGGTGCACACGGAGCGAGTGGGTGGCGCCGTCTCCCTCCTTTGCCTTTCTGGCTACACAGATGTGCTCAGGTAAGAAGAGACTATTTTATTTTATTATATTTTTATTATTAAGTTTATTGGGGTAACATTAGTTAAAACAATTATATAATTTCCAGGTGTACATGATAAGCTGACATCGGTATATTCTATTGTGTTTACCACCCAGAGTCCAGTTTCCTTCAGCTACCATATATTTGGTCCCCTTTACCCACTTCGCCCTCCCCCTACACCCCTATATTTGACCCCCTTTAGCCCGTCTACCTCTCCCCTCCTCCCCCACCCTCTACCCTCTGGTAACCTCTAGTCATCGTCCATGTCCCCGAGTCTCTGTCTGTCCTGCTCATTTGTTGCTTGTAGGTTTATATCCCACATCTGAGTGACATCATGTGGTTTTCCACGTTGTCAGTCTGGCTTATTTCGCTTAGCATGGTTATCTTGAGGTTCACCCATGTTGTAAAAGAAAGAGACTATTTTAAAAGGACCAATCATCCGGTTTTCAATGCATGCACTGCCAGGCACAGGGTGAAAAAGGCACACGTACGTGTGTCAGTTTCATGAACACCTGCCGGGGAAGGTGCTCGGCCGATTTGGATGGCCTCGCGTGCTTACACCTCCCGACGGACTCAGCCCCAGACTGTGCCCACGGGGACGGAAAGGAGAGCCCGGCCCTGCACGGACCCCTCTGACGCTGACGCCGCACGGCAGGCGGCTGTAGATTAAACCCAGGGTGAAGTGGCACTCTCTAGGGACAGCGACTCGTCTGCTCCTTGACTGTTTTTTTTCCCCGGATTCCCCAGAGTCTTTAGAAGAGATCTGGGGGGCGGGGGGAGGGACGCCCTTCTGGAGTCACTCAGTGAAGGGGCCTTGCTTGCTGCCCTCCTGTGCTCTCTGTGTTAGTGACGTCGGGCCTGCAGTCACTGTGGCCGTGTGACAAGTTACATTTAACAACCCAAAAAAACAGGTTTTTTTTTTTTTTTTTTTTTGCATGTGACTTCGTGGGCCGGGGATTTGGAAAATGTTCGTGGGTGCCGTTCCCGCTCGGGGTCCCCCACACAGACCTGTGACAGTTATTTCCTTCCTCTGAGTTTGACGCTGGTCATTCCACGTAAGCGGATTTCTAAAACGCATGTTTCAGTTTTAGGTTTTATTAAGTTTCTGTGTGCTCGGAAACTTATGTTTTTCAGCAAATATTATAGGTGACAACAGACGTGATGATTTCTGACACCGAGGCTACACACATCGTAACTGCTGGTTGATTGTCCAGCGACAGCTTTGAGTTAGTGAAACTGAAGTTTTTATTCCTTTCTGTTGTCTACTATGATCCGTCATTTTGTTTTCTTAGCTCTTGAATGGAATTTTAATTTTAGTAAAGTTTTTTGAATTCGATGAAGCAGGAATACCTAGGGGGAAATTGTCCCTGACGTGGCATATACGTGGAGCGGCGCCCACCAATCGGGTTCTGAGCGGAGGAGACCACCCGCAGAGTGGTCCCCTGAGCGGTTCCCGTTACGAAGTCCCAGAGTGACAACAGGAGTCCCTCTGCAGTGGGGGGGACGCAGCTGCGGGACAGAAATGTCCTGTGCCGCTTCGGGGATGGTCGCATGGTGTATGCGATTGTTCAGACTCAGCAGACTAGACCCTGAGAGCAGGCGGTGGCGTGTGTGTAGGTGGGTGACACATCCATGTGGCGCCGGCCTCTCATGTTCGTCGTGATCAGGTGAGGCAAGGCGTGCCCAGCGCCCACAAGGGGTAGAGCCCGGACTCGCTGGGCGATCGTCAGGCAGATGTTTCCATCGTCATCGCTGACTCTGCTCGTTCACACAACTGCACTCAGCAAGGCTCGCTGTGGGGGGAGGCGGATGGCAAGGGCCGGGGGCAGGGCTGTCCCGCAGGGAGGCCGTGGGCAGCTGGACGGGACACTCCTTAGCCTTCAGGGAACACCCAGGCCGAGCGTCCTTCTTCCTGTGCTCCAGCCCCGTGTCCACATGGAGGGTCAGGCAGCTCTAAGCCATCTCTTCAGATGCAGGTCCGCAAGGCTCTTCTGGTACCCTCAGGAAGCTCCAGCCATGTCCCCAAACCTTGAAGGTACCAGATGAGCCTGAAGGACCCAGTTCTAGTTCTGTGTCCCTAGGTTGTGGCAGTGTGCAGCCTGCTTTCTGAAGTAATCAATGACTGGGGACTTCGCCTATTTAAACCCTTTCTAGTTCATGTCTCAGCGGGATGATGCAGGTCCCCCTGCCCCTGAAGGTCCTCCCTGGCCAACCCCCAACCCCATCTTCCCCCACTGCAGGATGATGAAGGTCCCCCTGCCCCTGTCCCCCTCCCTGCTGCAGGGTGATGAAGGGTCCCCCGCCCCACGCAGCAGCCTAAGCACATTCGCTCTCACGCGTTTTATCCTGGACACTGCATCTCCAGCATAGGCCATTCCGATGTTTTCTATCTTTAGTGAGCTGTGCTGGACCAAAAGAGATTGTGCGTGTTTACGGTGCACCCGTGCCTTTCTGAGGTCCACTGCGACAGGGCCACCTCCGTCGAGCTCACCGCACGTCTGTCACCTCACGGTTGCCACCGTCTGTGTGTGGGTGGGGAGAACTCTCCCGTTCTCTCCCAGAGCCCCACCCCCCCAGGCCTGGTTTGTTGACACTGGTCACCGTGCTGCCTGCGGGGCCCAGAACTCACACGCGTCGTCACGGAAAGTCTGTGCCCTTGGACAGACGGGTCCCCTCTCTGCTTCTGTGAGTATGGCCTTTTTCAGTCCCCCGTGTACGTGGGATCGTGCAGTCTTCGTCTTTCTGCGTCCGGTTTGTCCGTCAGCATACTGCCCTCCAGGTCCATCCACGTTGCTGCAACATGCAGGATTTCCTTCTTTTTTGCGGCTGAGCAACGTGTCATTGTATATGCCATTTCGATTCGCATTAGTCATAGATGTTCCCGCATAAATAACCGTTAATCCTTAAGCCCTGCCTGCGAACTTAACTCACAGCAGCAAAGTTTTCTGTTTTAAGAGAAGGAGCACGGGAAGGAACTGGATTCCTGGCTAAGGCGCTGAGAATTCTGCTCCACCCCTTCTCCCCACCATCCCACCACCCCACAGACGGGAGTCCAGCGGCGGCCGGTTTGGGTTCACACTCTGTAGATCCTGGGTCAACCCCCAAATCCACTTCCCACGAACTGCTCTGGTGAGTCCTTCTGGAACAGATGATCCTAACTGCCACCGAGGGGGAATCTGTTAAAGGAAAACGTCACAACATACATTCCATAAATAGGGCGAAGATGTTTTTCTCATGACTGATCTTTGGACACTCCCCAGCGACACATTCGCATGCTAGAAAGCACAGATGCTGGCACGACGTTTTTGTGAACCGGCTTCCTTCTCGAAGGCTTCCGACGAAATGCGTGTGAATGCTTGGCGTGAGGACGCGCACGCTCACGGGACAGACGAGGTGACGCTCACTCGCAGAGAGAGCACTGCAGTGTTCATTCTAAAGCATGATGCCACCTTATAATATTTAGAAAGTTGGCCAGCTCTGCCATTAGCTGGCGTCTTCGGCGTTCTTTTGTACTTTACAAAAACATGCATTTATTTCACGAATTCCACTACAGGTGTCTAGTGACGACGGCCCTTCCCAAAGAACTCACTTTTGTTGTCCGGTTGTCAGCTTCAGGGGACAGCCTTTCTGTTTCTAGGACTGGCAGTCAGATGGTAGAGATTAAACTATGAAAATTAACTGAAAATTATGTGGGTCCCCCCCCAGGAAAAAAATTAAACAAACAAACAAAAAACAGAGACAGAATTGTGTTTCTCTAAACACATCAGAGGTTCTCTGCCAATGATGTGGCATCATTATCTGTGTGCATCATGCGTCTGGAGTGATGCTATCTGAATTTTTCTCTCTCTCTCGTAGCAGTGCTGTCCCTTGATCTACATTTGGCCAATTAAAATAGACACGGTGCTCAGTGCGCACTAGAAACTACAGGACCCTTAGTGATGGCATTGTCAAGACAACAGCAGCAAAGTCACCTTTCAATCGAGAGGGCGCTGAGCACGCCGGGAAGCATTCTGGGCACCTACGTGACTCCTTGGCCCTGTAGCCGGGAGCAGCGACGTCACTCCTCCTCCGGACACTCCTCTTCCACGGGGGCCTACGTGTGAAGGGGAGGGAGGCCGCGCACCTTGACGCTCATCAGACTCGGCTTCCGTGGGTTTCAGCTTCTCTCCCCTCCTGTTTGCCAGAGCAGTGAGGTAAGCCCTGTCAGTGACGCTGATTAGCTAGCCGCTCATCGTGCTGCGTGCCGCAGATCAAGGAGAGCTGCTCCCCCTGATCTTCAAAGAGAAAGACAGTCGCGAGGAAAAGCAAGGTGGCCTGTTGAGTAAAGACCGCCAGGGAATTGAGGCAGAGGCTGGGTCACAGCAGAGAGTGCGCGCAGACGCTAAGTAAGAGCTACTCTGTCTGTGACCCTTCGACGTCCACCGCTACACTAGCTTAGCTTAGAAAAGTCTTCCATCTCGTGGGAATGGCTGCGGATCATCTTTTCAGGACTGATTTCCTTTTTCTAGCTGCGACGTGACGACTTTTAGGAATGAGTGTGAGACGTTAGGCTACAATTAATCATCAAAGCGCTTTCAAACTGCCTCGCCGATGTGCTCAAGAGCAGTGTGCACGTGTAAGGGACATGGATGCCTCCGTATGACAGCAGAGGATGCAGAATTTGGTAAAAATTTAGTGACTTTCTTGGGGCCGCTTGGCTAAGAGGTGCAGGATTTGGAGTGAGAGCTGTTCCACCCTCTCTGAGTGGGACATAGCACGAGCATTTTAAAAACTTACATTCTACTTGTTGCTATGCATTATCCAAAGAAAAAGCGATTTCTTTTTCACTTCAGTTATATTAAGAAAGAAACTTTCAGAAGCAGACGTTGATATTATTGTTTCACGCAGTGGTTTCTGAAGACTTCATAAATCTCTCTGGTAGACTTCGGATCCAAGTCACCGTTTTTGTATGTTTAAATATTCTACATGAGGACGACATCCAGAACCGTCGTCTAGCCTGCTCAGAGTTTCTGGGGTCAGTTTTACAACAACCTGAACACTATTGACAAAGAAAAAAAGAAAATTATTCAGCTAAGGTGACAGAATTTCCAGAAAGTATCTGAAATCCATCTCTGAATTGCCAGGCCCTTCCCAACAAGCCTGTCCTCACCAGATTAATCTTTCTGAAAATGGTTTTGGCTAGCAACTCGATCATTTTTGTTTATGACTTCTTCTCGTTTTGTTTCGGTACAAATTAAATATTTAGTCTGCGTGACAGCGGTCCAGTAGATGCAGAAGCCACGTCTTCTTTAGGGGAAAAGGCTGTAGTTAGGAAACAACATGAGGTGAACGGCGCACGCGGGCCGCACAGACACACGAGTGGGCTATGACATAGTCTAGACGCACTGTGATCGTGCGTCTCCGCCGTGGCCAGATGCTGGTGCCACGGTGGCGTTCTGTCCCCAGCAACACAAAAAGCCTGGGGAAGGAACTGTGCCGGAGCACACACCTCTGCAGAGGCTCCAGGCGGAGGCTGGCGGAGGTGCTCCCGTAGCTGGCACGGTGCGCCCCGAGCCCCAGGGGCAGAGCACAGGCCAGGAGGCGGGGGGCTGGGGGTGCTCCGCTCTGAAGATGAGGTGTCTGCTGTCCGAGGGAGAGAGAAGGCTGCCGAGTGGGCGGCACAGGGCTGGGGAAAATCTTGGAATTGAGCCTGAGCCGTTTGAATTCAGCAGACATGTAGCCTCGGGTTGCACTGGGACGGTGCGATCGCCCTGAAATGAAGCGTTTGAATAATGGGGAGTGGGTGGTGGACAGGAAGGGAGCCGCAGTCGCCTCACTGCTCTTCCAGAGAGGAGAGGGTTTAAATGTGTGTGTAGTGGGAGGGGGGACTTAAAAATCTTATAATCACAGCGTAACACGGGGAAAAGCGAGGCGTCAACTGCATCTGAAGGATGCGGAGTTATGTAATGGCCTTGGCGTGAACAGGGAGCTTCAGAGAGGGCCGAGGTCCCAGGCTGTCCCCGGATGTCAGCCTGGAGCTCGCGACGACGACTGTGCCGAGGCAGAAGTCCTTACAGGCGTGTTCCCGCACTGTGCGGAAACATGGAGACAGCGTGTCCTGGGTCACCTCGACTTTTCAGAGCAGCACGATTCGCACGCGGCAGCCTCGCTTCTGTCTCAGTCTCAGCTGAACGGTACTCGCAGGGATGCATGATGCATGGAGGGGCCGTGGGGCTCGGCCTGGCTGTCACCGTCGCCCCATCCACGACTTGGTAGTCACTAATGCACCTGAGCTGACAGTTGACCAATGGGACCAGCTCGAGGCCTGGGCTGTGGCTGTGAAGCGCCTCCTGCATCCCTAGGAGGCCCCACTGGGCGGCCGGGTGGGCTTCGGTGGCTTCCAGTTTTCAAGTTTACGTGTGGACTGAGACGGGGCCGGGCGAAGGGTGGGACATTTAGATGGCGTCCTGGGAGTCAGGCAGTAGAGGGGAATTTAAATACCTCGGAATCTCTGTGACAGTCAGTGGGACTGAAGAGATGACCGGTGACCTGGACTATTTCGGTGGACAGCTGACCCTCTCCAGGGCCCGGGCCCAAGTCCTGGGTGATGGAAGTGTGTCAACATGTTTCTGGGGATGGTTCCAGCGGCTCCTGGGAGAGTGGCCTCAACCCCGGCCCCCGCCGGCTGTGGCTGCGATTCGCACGCCCCTGGGTCTCAGAACCCACAGAAAGTCAGACAAAGCCCGTAGGCTTCGTGGTGACAGCTCCCGCCTACCAGGACCCTGAAAAGTATATCTCTGGGTGTCAGCCTCGTGAGCCCTTCAGAAACACAATCGAACACCAAATACTGTCGTCGGGACATAAAGGCAGCGATGAGAAAAACTTAGGTTTGCAAAACCCGGCTTCAAAGGCCATTTTTGTTTTCGTTTGTAAAATCCCAAGATCAACCTGTATAGGTCGTCAAAGGGAGAGTGGCTCCCATTTACCGCAGGCCTGAAGATGGTGACCGTATTTGGATAGAAAGCCACAGCGGCTTCAGTGGGACAGACACAGCCCTCCACACGGTCACAGCTCCCGACGCAGCACATGGAGAGGGCAATTTAATTCCGCAGCACCTGGCTGAGCACCCAAGAAAAACGATAGTTTCTCCTTGAAAAACGAAGCCAAAAAATAAACTTGAGGCAGCCTCCCGTGTAGCCCTTTGTCTAGGCAGGCAGTGCCCACGTGGAAGTTTCTGGAAGGTCCGTCATCGTGCCTACTGGTCTCTGCTCTCTGCTCACAGCACTTGTCACCAGTGCTCGGTCTCCCCGCCTCAGGGCCCCCTGGGCTGAGAGCTCAGAGGGAGATGGAATTTGGGTAAAGCTTTGGGTGGCTCACTGCCTGCTTCGGGCACACACACTGTCCCCCACCTGGTGTCTGGGGACAGGGGCCTTCTCTACCCCCATCCTCCCTCATGGGGGCCGTCACCCTCCTGATGCCACCACAGAACACCCGCTCTAGCACAGGACCTGCCACGTCAGGCCGACAGCATCCTCTCCCAGGTCTGGTCCCCAGTGCCTAGGACAGGGCCTGCCCCATGGATGCCCTCGAGGGGTAGAATAAATCAACGGTGCTGGGATTCATCGGGCCACCGGAGTTTGGCTGCGGGGTCTCTGTGACAGGGTGGACCTGCTCAGGGCTTCTGGGCATGGTGCTTCCACAGAGAACGTCCGCCCGAGGGCATCTCGGAGTCAGCCCCTTGGCAGGACGATGGTCGGGAAGCCCCATGCTTCACACTCTGGGGAATCCACAGAGCCATCTGCCCGTCCAGGCCTCCTAGGGCTCCCGCTGTTGGAAAAGTCCGCAAAACGTTGTTTGAATTCAAGTTACCCAGGCTTGCTTGGCCAAGGATGTTTTTAAAAAATTAGAAAATAACGTCCCTTAACATCCCCTGGCATTGGCTTCATGGAAATGACAGGAGGTGGTGAGACACTTGCATCTCTGAAGGCTTTGCTCTGAGCCCAGGTCTGAGCCCCTCGCGTGCTGCGGGACCTTTGTCATGTGTGTCACATCTCCAAATAACGTGTGGGTGAAACCCAAAGGCTGAAACAACACAGGGGAAATCGCAGCACGATGCCCCGACACAGAGGGCAGCGGTGTGATGATGGACGGCACAGAAGGGGCTGCAGAAAACGCGACATTTTATGGGCTAAAAAAGGCAAAAAGCTCGCCTTGAAAGTTACAGAAATATCTAATCACTATGCTATTCCCTTGAAACAAATGCAATATGGTACGTCCACTGTAACTGAAAAACAAAAATCTATTTTTAAAATGGCAAGTAGCTTTTCTTTAACCAAGTATATTAAGGCGTTCAGACCGGCTGCCCAAACAGTGTCTCTCAATCTCTCCGGCCTTAATTGGAATTCTAATATCAGCTATTTTGAAAAATTTTAAGATGCCAGTTATTGAGTTTTCTCTTATCGATTCAAATAGCCGTCTGAGCCAGGTAACAGAAGGTTCCAGAAAACAGGTCCCGACCCACTTGTAAAGTCAGCAACATTTTTGTTTGAGACTCTATACTTTGGACAGAACTCAGAAAATGCCGGCAGCAGAATTCAAAAAAAGAAACGGACCGACAGTAGTCTGCGAGTGAAACAAAGAGGGTGCGATGGGCCAGTCAGGTCAGCGGCCTCTCCTTGAGGGAGGTCAGAGTTCAGTCTGTCTTCAAGACGACCGAGGAATGCTTGAACTTGTACCACGCTAAGAAATCCCTCCCCACAAAGGCAAGGCTTCTTTCCCCAAACACCACACTTACAAGCAATTCCTATTTGAAATCGTGTCTGGAGAGACTATTTGCATCTTACATAAGAGTGTGAAGATGGCCATCGGGGGACTCCAGACGATGTCCACACCACACCTGGGCTTTCATGACGGGAGACAAAGGAGTAAAATGGAAACAAAGGGGTGAAAGCGACTTGTAGGGGAAACAGAGTACAGCTTTATGTTCCCCCTTCATTTGAGACGACCAGTTCTAGAATGCAAAACTGATCGTTCTGCTTGCGATGGCTTTCTTTTGGGGAATTAAGTCAAATTTTCCTCTGTTGTATGTGCACCCACATGATTCAGAATGTGGCATCAGACTTGGATGACAGAAGGAAGATAATGTCCCATTTTCTAACGAAACATCCACATTGACATTATCTGAATAGCACTAAATTAACAAAAAAACCTTCAACGTAATGTGTTTATGTGGAGAAATGGCATTGGCTACAAAAGAGCCATTTCTTTAGATTCATATAATAATAGGGGCATGGGTGATTCTACCGTTTTTACAGCTTCGAGCTACACCTTTCCATCTCAGCACGTGCACTTTGACCCCTTGAATTGGTGGCCCCAGGGTACTGCCACGGATTTCTGTAACTGCAGCAAGCATTCTGGATATGAAAAATCATGTCTCATATTATATTCTCTTTAACCTAATTAGCCGTATGCCTCGGGAAGAATTGCGGTGGGCATAGTCAGACTTCTTGTGTGCATTCGAAAAATCATGACGTGTCAGAGGAACGAAGCAGCTTGTGTTCTGTTCGGCAAACGCGTGCTGAATGCACACTTCATAAATGTCCAAGGCCGTGGGAAAATGAGAGTGAATCTTGAGTTATAACAGAATGACCATACAGCCATTTCCTCAACAACGCAGGGACGAAGGACCTTTCTTTGTGACAGTTTGGTGGTAGAGCTTGCATTTTTATAACTTTTCTATAAACTAATCATTCTCCAGACAATCGCTGTGTGAGGATGTTTCTGTGTGATGATTTCTTCCATGGATGAAGAGATACAAACTCTTAGATTTTAAAGGTTCCTATCTTTATACAAAGTCTTCAGGTTGAGACAAGAACCAAAATCGTGTCTTCCTGTCCAAGCCTTTCACCTGATTAAATGTTAATTATCTCATGAAGCGAAAAAGATAATTGTCTTACTGGTCGCCACGGGGGCTGGCCACCACTGAAACATAAAACCTTCTCCTGGCTTCTTTCTTCCTGAAGCAGACACTGTAAAGCCTGGAGGCCGGTTTACATCTTTTCTAGGTACAGTCTCTAAAGCCAGGTCTGGTCGTCCCTTGACTGCGGCCAAAAAACGTAAGCTTAGAACTGACAGCACACCTCCACACAGAGTGGCACCCCGTAGGGCTGACCATAAAACGGACTTCACACGGAGGCCGCCCGTCTCCGCAGGCCAGCTCATCAGCTCTTGGGGGATGTGGCCGGTCTAGCCACCAGGTTCATCAAATGTGCGTGTGACACACAGTGCTTGTCGACGTGGACCCGCCAACATTCTTCCTGTTATCAGATTAAATTTAATCCATTGAAAAGAATCAGAAGTGACGGTCTTTGACAGGAAATGAAGACCGGAAATGTAACAGGGCCTGACCGAGGTGCAGAATGGCAAAAAAGAATGGTAAATAGTGAAAATGCAACATATGAACAAAACAGTAAACATTTCTTTAACTCTGCGTGGAGTCTGTTGAATAAATCGTGGCATTAAGCATTAAACACATTATTTTTTCAGATTCTAATACATGAAACTTTAATGGGCTAAACCTTCTGTAAATATCTATATGTAGCCGAAAACTGCCCGTGATATGAATATCGCACTTCTTATCTCTTTTTCTCTTGTAACCATTTTATATACTTAATAAAATTTTATGGTATAAAATGTGCATAACTGAATCTCTAAGTCATTTTAAATTATATATCTGTAAAAGGGAATTTAACAATTTGTTCAAATTAAAAATTAAGAAGTCTCCAATTATTTATTAAATTTCTTAATAAAAATGTACTAATTCATTAACTCTGCTAATAAACATTAAAGCTCTCTAAACACACTGACCTGTGGAATAATGTTAAACCATTTGTCATGCTTTTTCTCCATGAGGAATCTGAAAAGTACATGGACTCTTCAGATGTGACTGTTTAAGTTCTGAGAATCAGATTTAAGACCGTTTGGTTATTGAATCACAGTTTTTAATTCACATGAAACCGTGGTGGATCCTGCTCATCTGCCAGCTCCCGTTCTGCGGTTTCCGTCACCTGCAGACAGCTGCGGTCTGCAAGCATTAGATGGAAGATGCCATAAGTACACAAAGTGTAAGTCTTCATCACGTGCCATTCCGAGTTGTGTGATCTGTCCGTGTCTTGCTCTACCCCCACCAGGGACGTGAATCACCCCTTTGCCTGGAGTCTCCGTGTCGCAGGCACAATGGGATGTTCTGAGAGAGAGTGAGACCACATTTAACCGTCGTGGTTTCGAGCATCCACTGGGGGTCTTAAATGTGTCCCCCATGGATAGGGAGGGACCCTGGGATCACTTAGCTGCTCCAAAAGGCAGGCAGGAGTTGTACCTACCCTTTGAAGCAAGAAACGACTTTACAGACAACTACAGTTAGCAAATGCCAGACGGCAAGTGTTTGACTGAAGACCTTGGGGCGGAGGCTAGCTGCTGTTTCCGGCCTCTGTTTTCTTCGCAGACCCTTCCAGCTGGACACCGCTGCAGCCTGGTTCAGTTGTACTGAGTTCCCGCTGTGTACTCTAGTGTGCGTTAATGAGTCGGTGATGTTGGTTAGGACAAAAGAGGGCCTGAGTGGCCGTTGGGGCGAGACAGTGTCCCGGAGGGTTTAGTGAACACGGCAGACCTCACTAGGTCCCCCAAAGGACATCACTATCAGACTTTCACGTACCTCTGCGCCACAGACTTGTAGCGTACCCGCTATGACCTCCTCCATCAGTTGATGCAGGTTATAACCAGTACTTGTTCTTATCAGTTATGGAGGCTGTGGTGTGGCCTTCATTCTTGTTCTTGTATTTCCTCCACCCCCAAATACCTTCTAGAAAACGCGTCTATTTCTTAGGGCGTCTATGTGTATATTTATCTATTCTTATCTACAACTACATTTCATTGCAAAGCATTCATAACTAGGGATAGATAAAAATGGAAATTATCTCATATTTTTTGTGTGTTTTAATTGTGTGTGTATAGAAATATCTTCAAACTCAGCTTCTTGAAAAAGAACGTTTCCACATTTTCTGGATTTGATCCGAGTATATGAAACTGAAAATCGGAGCCGCCCACGCTGTCGAGTTTTCTGAGCTCTGACAGTGGGTAACAGTTTAGGAATTATAGAATGCCACGCTCACAGGGTCCCTCGGTCTTACTGGGACCGAGTCAGGCCTTCGCGATGTTCCATCATATGTTCACTGACATGAAAATTAAGCTCCCATTTGTCTGTGATCTCACCTGCACACTCAGACAGGTCCATTTGTCTCCAGAACGAAATCCAGCGTGAATAGCTCAGGCTGTTTCCCCAAAGCCTGTGGAGATTTCGGTCCAGTTCTATCAACGCGAAAGGGCTGCTCTGAGCTGCTAGTTATCGCTGGTAGTTTTCAGTGGTCGACCTAAATGATTTGGCATTCTCTTCTTCTCCCATCAAGCTGATGCACGTACAGACACATCATCCCAGGTCTAACGTGAGACGGAACATTTCGCCCAGATTGTCTTTGATCGGATTCGCTGTATGGTGGACAGGGCACTAATCCCACTTTAGCCAAGTGGGGTTGAATGAGCAAACTTCTGGTCCCAACAATTTCTCCCTTTTGCCGAGAGTCACCCTTCCCCAGAGCAGGAAAGGACTCTCGGCCCAGGAAGTTAGCTTCTGATCCCTACTTAGTCTCTCCGTGCCTCAGTTTACTCACCCAAGATACAGGGCCTACCTCATAGGGTTCATGCGAGGATGGAGTGAATTAATATATTTTAAATGATGAGAACAGTGCCTCTCGTACAGTGATTCCTCTATTTGTGCGCCATTCATCCTCCAAATACTATTAATGATAATCAACTCACCATGTCAAAACTATCCAGGAGGGTTTAAGAATTAACTGTAAATCCTATCGCTTGAATGAGTTTTATAGTTCTGGGGTGCCTTCTCTCCTGGAAGGGTTCCTTTGTCCTCTTGGGTCAGAGGCATTCCTGCATTTTGCCCTGCTTTCGAAATGATTCCTTCTGAATCCAATTCGTCACGCATCCCCCCATGCTGACGATCAGGTCCCTCAGAAAAGTGAGAGGCCACTTAGCCTGCAGTGGTGACAGGTGTCTAATAAGAGTACGGGGGCCTTAGTGTATTCAAAACGCTCCGACCTTAAAATGCATCACGGCAGCTTTGTCAGCATTTATCCTCACGGGGAGAAGTAAAACGCTGCTCATACACATTTCAGTGGAATCTTCGTTCACACAGCTGTGCGAGCTTATTAAGGCCTGAGTGTTTGAAATCCGAAAAAGGAAATCCGTGGGGCAGGCTGGACCGAAACCATCAGCGTTAGCATGTGCCCAGAGGGAAGGGGGAGAGGGCTGGCCGACGCTGGGGTCAGTGGAGTAGGGGGTCACCCCCTCCGCTGGGTGGGGGCACTGGGGTGCAGCTTCCCATGATGCTGAGGCCACTGGGGCGGGGACCGTGTGAGGAGCTTGTGAGCAGCAGATGGTCCAAGGTCTGGTGCTGTGATCCCGGGTTAATGAGTGTGGCTTTCGAACCCAGTGAGTGCTAGCGCTGCCATTTACTCTCCAGTTCCCTTTCTCATAAAGAAATGCTTACGAGCTAGATTGCTTTATCTACTCATCCAACTTTCCATATCACAGGAAGATTCTAACTTAATTCAGACCAAACAAATGTGGCCCACGCTGGAAGAAATTAAATATTTCATTTTGTAAATTTGTGTGGAGGAGAATTAACCTTCTCTGTGAGATATTTGATTTTCCGTGAAATCTGAACACGCGGTCTGAGTACACAAAACCAGATTCTTCAATCACTCCTTTGAACGGAGGACTCGGGTATGAAGTATTGGGAGTTATAAGCCATCTCAAGATGTTTCTCTCAAACTCAGTAAGTTAAGGCTTTATCACGCGCGTGACTTCAGCATCTCTGCATCATCACTCTCTGCCACCGTCTGCCGTGGATTTGCACGGTAGGATTACGTGCACGGCACAAGTAGACTCTCATTCTATTTTCCTCCTTAAGGGCCGGTGCCTCACGTAACAAAGCATCTTAAGTGCGGAGCTATACCTTACTGATGGAATATCCTATTGTGGTAAGATGTGCAAAGGTATCAAAATCCTGCAGCCATGCGATGGTGCCCCAACCAGATTTAGTCATCGGAAGTGACCAAATATCAAATACATTTTTTTTTCTTTTTAAATTAGAAACGAGACACAGGGAGGGTGCTGTTTCTGATGTGAGTTAACCGTTTTAAAGGCAGCCATGCTCTGGGAAGTGCGTGTCTGTCTCGCAGATGTCATGGGTGCTGTATTTATTAATATCAACATTTGTCAATCCTGGCGAGAAATCGTGATTTCATAAGCTAGTGACCCAAGTGATTCGTGAATTCTGATCGTCCGCGAATGAAATCGCGCACACACAGTGACTGCAAGGAGTCACCCGAGACGTTCGTCGTTCCCTCTCTTGGTTTCCCCTCCAGCCGATGTTCTGATTTACATAAGACTCAGAGTCTGTTGTTATCTGGTGTCCATGGGTTTCAAAAGCCAGAAACTCATAGTTCCATGTGGGCCAACTGTTGTCATTTAGTATAGAAGTGACCAGATAGGAGTCAGCCTTACCTGAGACTCTGAAGTAGGACGATTGTCTCTCATAGACGTGTTCGACCTTGATGTTGAGATGTTTGGAAGGAAGTCAATAGTCATCAGATGTGTCAACTCAACTGAAAAACTAATTACACAAGATTTAACTGGCGTCATAACATCATGGAGTGTCCTTCTTTGAAATAAGGGATGATAGCTACACTACCATCTTTGACTCAAGACGGAGAAAAGCTGACAGTTCTCTCTCTCTCTCTCTCTCTCTCTCTCTCTCTGTGTGTGTGTATATATATATATATATATATATATATATATATATATATATATATATATATATATATATAAAATCTATATATCTATATCTATCTATTATGGATGTATGTATCCACACACACACACACACACACACACACACACACACACACACACGTAATATGGAACAAAGAAAAGTGAGCGTACCCTTTTCTTAGTTTCATACTAAATAAAATAATGACAAGAAGGCAGCCTGGGTCTAGAAAAGGTGTCATGGTCATTCTAGGAAATTTCGCTTCAAATGTGCTAGTTCAAACTATTTCTTAATGAATACAAATAAACTAAACCATTTCAGTACCTTTTATGAAATACACTGATAATCTAGTTTATTGCAGATTCGTTCATTGGCATTCTCGGAACTAGTTAACCTCTCTTTTTACTTGTTTGTGGGGAATGAATCCCTTCCCTCCTTCCCATCCTTTTTTTTTCACTCATTCGTATAATTGGTATGCCAGTGCTTTGAGACTGTGATGCAAAAGGTTAACGAAAAGCATATATAAACATATATGCATAGAGAGATTTTCAACATCTTTTATTTATTCAATACGTAAAATTTGGGTAAAATATTCAATATCTCACGTAGAATTTTATTTGACAACTGAAAATATTAGCACTTATCCAAGAAAAGGCCACGTGGGTGGTGGTCACGGTGGAGAGAGGAATCTGCTGTCAAATCGGGAGAATGTGTCATTGGAGGCGCCTGACGTACCATCGGGTAGAGGGACAGTGAGGCCGGAGGGTCGCGTGCCCTTTCGGGGGCGTCCTCATGCCAGTAAACAGTGAGACCACATTACTTTTTTAGATTTTTTCAGAGTGATCTAAAACATGTTCCTTATTGAAAAACATAGTTATCCGGTTGTTATTAATGATCGGAAACCGTCTAGAAGTACCTTCATGGAAACAAGTGTTATCTTTAATCATTGCTATTTGGGGTCCACACATCATCTTTAATACTGTCTGTGAGATGGTGCCGGCCTCTGCCTGTGCCTTTGGCTGGGATGATCTGCCTTCTAGTAATTGCCCTACTAGTAATTACTCTACTGAGGGGGCATGACAGGTGGAAGCTAAGAATAGACCTCACGTCTGCACATGGTGCGAGGGGCCTGTCTCAAGGAGCACACCGGAGGCGACTGCAGATAGCAGGTGTGGCAGGGCCTAGCCCTTCAGTCACGGAGGCGGGTGTCAGAGGCAACTCGGGACCCCATCTGACCATGGAGACTTCCAGAGTGCCGAAGCCTTCCCACCAAGGTGATGTTTTAATCAAAGAACAATGCAGTGGCAAAAAATCAGGATTTCCACCCTATAATTTCCATGGAACAAATTGGACGATGGGTACAGAGCAAGTTTTCTCAAAAGCGAGCTATGTACGTTGGACATGAGGGAGTGGGGTGTACCATCTCATGACAAATCTCTGACTAACAAGCCATGCTGGGCAAAAAAAAAAAAAAAAGGAGTTAAACAGTGATTTGCTAAATTGAAAAGAAACATAATTTTTTCAGGTGACAACACACCTTTCCCAAATGCAGTGCTCCCCACAATTCTCCATTCTCCAGCTTTGCAACTCAGGTCACCCGAGGAAATGGTTTCATCCGCTTAATTAACTGCACACTTCCTCATCCTGGCTGGGTTTTAGCAAACGGAGTGATTCAGTTTCCCAAAAGCGACGGCCGCGGGCGTTCCAGCAACGTGACCGTGGAAACCCGTTTCATACTGCTCTTTGGGGCCTGTACCGTAGCTGGGTAAACACGATCTCATTCGGGGTTGCGCAGTTTTAATGACTTTCTAATGAAAGCATCAGCAGAGGTTGGAGGTAGCCGTCAGATGACTTACTCAGTTTGTTTCGGCTTCTGTGTTCCTTGTCTTTTAGAGCTAATTCCGAAGAAAGCTCTGACAGTTTTCCCCCTTAATATTTTTTCACCATCAAAGCGATGCTTACTCATTCAATAATTGCAAAAGAATGAAAAGAAGATACGAAGTCGTCGAGGCACCCCGCCGCCTGTGTACAAACACTGTGTATACTTTTTCCTTGATTTTGAAAAAATTGCCAGGACCCTTTGCTCACGTTTTCATAAGTTTCAAAAGACTGTACCTGGGGACACGCCTCAGTCTCTTCTGAAAACTGCACACCCTCAACTAATGGTTATTTAAGCCCAGAATAGTTGAGCTGAGTTACACTTTGACCCACCCAGGTGATGAGTTTCTGGTCTGGGAACCATGGGGGATACTTGGTATCAGCAAAGACCACACCCCTGAATTCCTGGAGCAGGCTCGTGTTTGCATTGACAGAGCCCCCAGGGTTTCTCCCCCTGACACACGCTCTCGCTGGGAGGCCTGCTGTCTTACTCACCAGCCTCTGTATCTAATCTATGCTGAAGACACAGGGAGGGGAGGTGACGTCACCGAGCCGATCCGGTTCTTTTCACCTGCGTTCAGCTGGAGGTGAGCGGTCGCGGTGAGTCATGCTGCCTTGTGACCGGCCGGGCACGCTTCCAAGCAGAGCTGCCACCAGGATCTCCGACGGCGGCAGACGGGAGATGCTGCCGGCGACCCGGGTGCTCGGTCACCCGGGCTTCTCATTCCTAGACCCTGAGTAACGCAGAAAAATGCCCGGGAGGAGATGACAGTGAGCACCGCTGACTCATTTCCTCCTTTACGGATGAGAGGATTGTCCAAAAATGGCTGTTTCACAGGTAAACAGCTTTTCCTTCGGGCCACAGGCGGCGAGTCTCTAAAGCAGGTCCTGCCTGTCCTGTCGGCCTTTCGGCTACCAGCACCGTTACAAAGCTAACTTCACTATGAAACAATGCCGGAGGTTAAAAGCCAGGTCCATTTTTTCCACCTTGAACTGTGCGAGAATCACTGATTTCAGATGCTTTTTGGACGGAACTGGTGCTGCATAGTCAGGTGGAAAGATGATTGAAAATTTCTGATTAATTCAAAGTTAGGATCGACCCGTTTTTTCCCCCAGCAGGCATGTCTTGCTGGTGATGCTGTAGCTGTCACCTGCACATCCGTGTTGGGAATGTGCGGGGCGGGGAGGGGTGCCTGGTACCACCTGTGTCTGTGGACATCCCAGCAGTAGGAGGTGGGGTGGCTGTGGGGTTCCTAACCGTGTCCTGTGGATTCAGACGGACTCAGCAGGTGCTGCCATCCTGGGAACCAAGAAATCGGCGCCTCCCCGGTCGCCATCATCTCCTGGGCTTCACTCAGGCTGTCCTGGCAAACACAGTCCTCGCAGCCCGTTTGGAGCGCGTTCTTTTTGAAAGCACAGGAGGCCTGTTGGGAGAAAAACATTAGATGGACGCGAGCCCCCAAACGTCAGTGACCAGATTCTGCTCGGTTTCCCCCCTCTTGGGACAAGACTCCACTTGGACTTTGCAGAAGTGGAAGCGGTTTCCTCTAAGGAGGACGTCACTGTTTTCACTCGCTCGTCCGTCCAGAGTGCGTTGCGTCACCCCTGAGTCCCCCTGCGGTGTTAACAGTCGTACAGTTCTTCTCGTTGTTGAGGAATCAAATTGTGGCAGATGTGACACCGAGCACATCTAAACATCACCCAGCCCTCTCTGCTGTTTGGGTGAGGCCTCTGGCTTGCTCACCTGGGTTGTGATGGGGCCAAGTGGCCCCCTGTAGCTCCCCTGGACCAGCTTGTCTGCCCAGGGGACGGTGTTCTAGAAGTCAGCCGACCGTGCGGCCAAAGTGCACCACGGGGTCACGGCACACCATCCTGCCTGGAAGACCCACCCCAAGGCTCCACCGTGGGGCAGAAGTCCCGCTGCAGAACGGCAGGGCCAGGAATGTCGGTGGTGATTCTCTCTTCTGCCTGTTTGTCCTGATGAAGGTCATGAGGGGGGGGTTGAGTTTCTGGAAACCCAGGGGACTCCGCGTGTTTTAGAAGCCACGTTCCGCGCTTTGTGGTGAGTTGGCCCAGTGAGCTTCGCGGGGCAGGGGTGTGGTGCATCCAGACGCCCCAGGGCCCAGCACGGTGGTGCTTGCCTGGGGACCTGAATGCAGTTAGGGTCCCATTCCGTGGTGCGGTACAGGGAGGGCCGTTCATAGCAGAATTCACTTGAGCTAACTGAGCAGGGGCTGGGGGCTGATGTGGCTTCTTGGGAGCATCTTCGAGGGCAGTTTCCTCCTCTGATTTCTGGTCCATTGTTCCGCTTTCCTGTCTTCATTCTCCTGGCTCAAAGACGCCTCCTGCCCCTCTAGGCAGCTCCAGTTCAGGTTCAGAGGGAGGGGGAGACTGCTCGCTGTCTGGCAGGTATAAAGTTTCAATCATGAGAGAAGGGTGAGCTCTGGAGACCTGCGCATGAGGGTGCGCCATGGGCGCAAGACGATGTGGTGCTCAGGGACATCATTGACAGGGTGGATTGCGTGTTAGGTGTCCTTACCACACGGGGGCCAGGCAGAGGGAAGGACGGGGGGGGTGGGGTGGAGGGGAGACAGAGGGAGGGAAGAACAGAGGGAAAGGGGGATGAGGGTTTTGGAGGTGACGGATCTGTCTGGTGCCTTCGTTTTCGTGGCAGCTCCATCGGTGTTGGCACGCGTCCGAAGCCCTCAAACTGCACATTCAACGTGGCAGCCTTGCGGATTGTTCTGAGAAATCTTCCTTCCTTCCTTCCTTCCTTCCTTCCTTCCTTCCTTCCTTCCTTCCTTCCTTCCTTCCTTCCTTCCTTCCTTCTTTCTTTCTTTCTTTCTTTCTTTCTTTCTTTCTTTCTTTCTTTCGTTTTGTTTTGCTTGTTTGGGGCGTAGGGCCCAGGGTGATCAGCTCAGCTGCAAGGGGCCTGGCGGCAGAGAAGGGAGCACCGGCGGGGAGCTGAGTGGCTCTGGGGGGCACACCCCTGAGCCTTGGCCACGTGGCCTCGCACGTGCATGGCATGGGAGGCGTGAGGGCAGCCAAAGTGTGGGCTGTCACGCTGTTCTGTTGACTTGACGCAAAAGGGATGCCAGCCCCTCAGCGCCACCCCCCGACCCATGGTTCTAGTTACCCCTGGTCAGGTCTGGTCAGAAAATACTAAATGATAAATTCCAGAAATGAACAATTCGTACATTTTAAATTGTGCACCATTCCAAGCGATGTCACGAAACCTCTCCCCGTCCCACTTTGTTCTGCCCGGGACACCACCGTCACTGTGTCCAGTGCCTCCACCCTATACGCACTTCTCCTCCGTCCGCCACTCTGGAGCCATCGCAGTGGCTCTGTGCCTGTGTTCATGTCACCCGGGATTACTTGACCACGGCCCCAAAGCCTGCATCAAACTTCTATTATTGTGTGCTGCTATGCCCCTTCTGTGTTGTCGTCAGTCGTTGTGGAACCCTCTCACTGTGCCTGGTTCGTCACCGGCACGCGTGGTTGGAACGACACAGCGTTGACAAGACTCGGCGCTCTCCAAGGACACTAAACCCTGCTGAGCCTCGGTTTCCTCATTTGCAGAGACGAGACCACACCCGGGGTAGGTCTCCATGGCAGGAGCCCTGAGGCTCCCTCCACGTGGAGTCAAAGCTTTGCCCAGACCGTCCGTGGCTGATGGGGTATGGAAACACCTGAAACAGGCGAACGGAACACAACGAGCACGAGGCGGCTCGCCCAGGATCGTTGTCGCTGGCGTTGCCCCTTGCCATTGTGCAGCACGGGTCCGCGAAAAAGCTCGTCAATTAGGAAAAAAGACATGCACGGGCACTTTTCTTGCACCTCCAGGGTTCAGTGTCGTGTGCTATGGGGTTCTTCTTTAAGGGGACTGCATCCGGCTGGCACATTTATGACAGAGAAACACTGCGTTTATGACCACGGGCTGTACATGAATAAGAAGAGACCCAGATTCATGAAACACATCAAGAAAGTAAGTGTTCAAAGAACCTAGGTTCTTGGGAGACCTTCACACAGGTGTAGCCCCTGATTGAGGCCTTGAATGGGCGGGAATATTTCAATGACAAGAAGGCTGCGGCCACTACTACTATTTGACATGCACCGGGGACGTGCTGTGTTCCAGGTGTGATGCCAAGCGCGTCACAGGCACTTTCAGACCTGACCCTTAAAGGCAGCTTGTCCCTACCTCTTCCTATGGCCAAGGAAACCGTGGGACAGGAATTGAGTTAGGAAGCTCCTGCTGGGTGCCCTGCCACACACCCCCCCGGTCAGCGGGTGCAGCTGGGGTCCGACACGGGGTGGCTCGCTCCAGAACTGGTGCTCTCATTGGCACAGGGGCTGGTGGAGGCATTAAATGTATTTATCCTCCAAGGAGTGTCATCGTGGAGTTGAGGGCAGAGTCGATTGTCCCCTCTGTTGCAACCCGGATTCTGAAGGGTCCCAGATACCCGTGCTAACGGGTTCAGTGATTCAAAGGTGCCCCTACCACTCTAGGCCAGCGGTCCCCAGCCTCTGTGGCCCTAGGGACCGGTGCTCCTGAGAGAACCTAACTCCTGAGGATCTGAGGTGGAGCTGAGATGCTGGTGCTGGCGCTGGGAGTGGTTGCAGACATAGACGAGATGAAGCTTTGCTCGCTAGCCCGCGCCTCCCCTCCTGCTATGTGGCCTGGTTCCTGATAGGACATGGACCGGTACCGGTCCACAGCCCGGGGATTGGGGACCCTGCTCTAGAGCAAACATGGAACGGCAGCTGTGTGTGCTGCTCCCAGGCACCGGGTGCTGACCACTGTCCTTTACGCATTTAGTGCTGACTTCCTTGCCCCCAGACCATGAGTGGGTGGGCCCACTTACGGTTCCCACTTTACAGGTTATGTGACCAGATACAGAGAGGCTAAGTCGGATCACAGGGAGGAACAATGGCGGGTCGGGGATGGGAACGCCAGGCCTTCAGGCTCCCAGGGCCATGCATGGTCTGCTTCCCGAACTCCCCGCGGGAGCTCAGCGGAGCAGTGACAGGTCATCTGTCCCGCACGTTCCACTATGTGCCACGCGACGTGGTCAGAGTTGGCAAGCGTGGAACTACCAGAGAGGAAGCCAGGCTTGCGGTGGGGCCTCCCACCCAGGGCAAGGATCCCGCTGTCGCTGTCGCCGTCTCCCTCGGTCTTTTTAAACATGAATCGCATTTAATGAGTTCTACACACATGCAGTTGGGAGAAAGGAATCGTTCTCTATTATGAAAATGACAGTTCCCACCCTCTTCCTGATAGTTCCTCCTTGTCAGAGGAAAGGGTCTCGAGGCTGTTACTGGCCTTGGGGTTTATTTCTAGCAAAGCTCTCGAACCAGGCCGGTATTGCCATGTCTTGGTTTTTCAATTCTAGGGATTACCTTTTGAACCCCTATTCTTTGTCACCCACCGTCCTTGCTTCCATGACTATGGTTTCAGTATGATTTTACTTTTCTGCTCCGCTTATTGTTTTCTCTGCAGTTAATAATCACATATTTATTCTACTTAGTGTTTTTTGGTGTGTGTTTATCACTCACTAACCCCCAACAGCCATTTCCCAAAGTCGCAGTCATCGGCTTCATTTAGTCCCATCATCCCACGTAACCCTATCACCTCACTGAACCCAGTCTTCACACTAAGGAGGGTGCGGGTCTCATTTTCCCGATGAATGAGATGAAGCTCAGGAAGATCAGACGCCTTCCTGACACATCCTCGAGGCAGCAGAGCCTGGCTGTCTGAGGCTGACGTGCCTGGAATATGAAGTTGTCGTGAGCAGGTAGCGTTTAAAGTCACTCGTGGTCTACCTATTCCATGAGAAGTTCCAAAACAGAACATAGTTCAGAGAGCTAGAAAAAAATCCCTCTGCAAAAATCTCCCTGTTTTTTTTTTCCCCAAGAATTCACAGCATAAATAAAGTCAAATTTATTTAAAATGATGGTATTTGAGTGCTTTACTCAAGGCATTAAAAACTTATGCTTTGTATTTAGCGTTTCTATAAGCTACCTGATTTTGTGTTTAAAATATATATATATTTGTTTTTTTGTTTATTCTCAGTTTTCTTGCTCTTAGATTAAAACACATTTCAAAACGATCCTTAGGAGTTTCTTCCCCCCATATTGGGATTCTATTGAACACAAAGACGAGGAGAGACACACTGAGTAAATAACTAAGGGAATCACTAGATATCTGTCACATTACACACAGGTAAGAGCAAATTAATTCATGAATTAATTCAAGTAGATACTTCCCATAATTTTCCACTGTCGTAAGCGAAGGTAAAGCAAACAATTCGGGTTAAAATCCTATTTCGATATGAACTCTCTGAATAACTGCCTTGGCAGTTTGCTTCCCTGAGCATAGCATATACAAGCCTCACAGTGTTTTCCACTTTTATTTGAGCAAAGCAGTCGTCTAAAAAAATCAGTAATTCAGGGAATGATACACTTCCAATTACAGTTAATTGAATTAACAGCCTTATTGATTTTGCCAAAGGTTAAATTTATCAGTCTTATGACAGCTTTTGCCTGAATCTTCAAAGTGGTTGAGAAAATTCCAGAAAATGGGGATCCTGGGCCAGGGGTGCGCTGCCTGTTCCAACAACTCGGGACTCTCCCCACATGCCCTTTGAAGCCCTCCCCGCCTTGGGGCTGTGTGGGGAGCCCCTGGTTTGTGGGGGATGCTAAGAGGCAGCTGACGATCAATCTGGGAGATGCTGATTCTGGCAAATGGAAAACCAAAGGCTGAAGAGCAATTCTGAAGTCGCCAGCCTGACCGTCCAGGTGAGGAACTCAATCCGGGAACACTTCCAGAAGACTGTGACCTATGCGATGAAAAGGGAAGGAAAAAAGGAAACGGGTGCATTTTGGGCTTATATATAGACAGATCACACGTGGACACACAGGACTTTTTCACCCTATTGCAGGAGGAAACACACTTTTGAATGCAAAGAGTCACGCTGACTTTATTTTTTTAGTTTTATTTTTTTATCAGTTTCACGTATTTTTAATTTTGTTTTATTTTATTTTGTTTGGCTTTGTTTTATTTTGTTTTTAAATTTTATTTTATTATTAGTTTCACATATTTATTTTATTTTGTTTCATTTTACTTTATTTTACATTTTATTTTATTTTATTTTATTTTATTTTATTTTATTTTATTTTATTTTATTTTATTTTATTTTATTTATTTTATTTTATTTTATTTTATTATTTTTAAATTTATTTTATTCTTTCTACACCACCTTCGGCACCTTTCTGTCAAGGCTCACCCACACACCCAGCACATCCCACACCTGCAGCAGGTATGAGCTGTCCCTTGATGGAGACCCATTCCCAGGGCATGTGGAGGGAGCGCTTTGGGGCACAGTGTGGGCCAGACGTACTTCCTCATCCATCTCTTGGCCGTGTCACTGGAGCCAGCTGGGGCAAGCGACAGTGTCCCAGGACTCACAGTCAGCCCCAACGCTTCGTCCCTCTGTCCAAGCCGCTCACGCTGGGCTGTCTGCATCCTGTCTGGGCCTGTCGCCACCTGTCCCCGGAGCCGTGGCCTGCACCATGCACGCCTGTCCCCTCAGCACTGGTCAGTGGCTTCTCTGCCTTCTCCTACTGTACCTGCCAGAGGACCTGCGCCTCCCCTCCTTCCACTCCCCCCTCCCCATTTCTCACTGACCACTGCTGACCATCAGGGCTCTGCAGGCAGGAAGGGCTGGCCTCGTCCCAGCTTTGAGGACAGCCTGAGGTGAGGACGCAGTGCTTTGGCACTTGTCAGGAATGTCAGCAAATGGCCCCCGGGTGACCCTCACGCCAAGGCCCGAGGTCCACCCCACTGACAGCTCCTGGGAACAGCGCGCAGCCCTTAATGCCATGGTCAGTTCGTCCTCAACAGAATCTTTAAAAAAAAAATTTGGAAATCCAGTATTAATGAAATCTGTCAGTGTTCTCTAAGGGGCACTTATTATGCTGGGATTTCAGCGTGTTTAAGTACTTTGGCTGTTCTAATGGCCAGCAAGTGCCTCAATTTGAAAACCTTATTTCCCAAGGTCTTTGGAGAGCCGGCTATAACCCGAGATTATTTTCATAATGGACTGCGTAGAAAATGGACTTCTTAAAAGCCAAACGGTACTTATCACCTCATTTTGCGTATTGAGTGACATTTCAGCTTGGTAGTAACAATCTAACACTCTACTAAAAATAATAATAGTAAAGATCTGAAAATCCATTACAAATCTCCTGAAACCCAGGTGAGCTCATCAACTCTTAGATAAAAGATGCTGGGCTTTTTTTTTCTTTTTCCTTTTTTCCAAGCGTGGGTTTATTCTTCCTAATGCGATGACTGAGGAAGAACCAGAACCAGAGGTGACTTCTCCTGACTCCAGGTCAGTGTTAGGCATGTGAGCCTGGCCCCGTTAGACAGGCTCAACTGTGAGGCTGAAAACAGGAGCCGAGAGTCAAGGAGACGAGTGTGAGGCAAAGGCCCTGATTTCTGCTTTTATCGTCCTGAGCAGGTGGAATGTGGAGAAATGGGAATAGCCTCATTAACCCTTAGACCTTACCCATGAAGTGTAGGACCAGGGAAGAGCCCCGGCCGTCTGAGCACATAGGATGGGCTTCTAGTCCTCTCCCTTTGGCAGTCTACAGTCAGCATGCTGAGCGTGGGTCCACCCCGGGAGTGTAGGTCCAGTCACTCCTAGGAATCAGGGACGCCTGAACACAGGCAGTCCTGGGCATGATGGGTTGAGCCGTGTCTAATTCACAGGTGGGAGTCCCACCCCTAGGACCTGGGAACATGACCTTTTTCAGGAGCTGGGTCTATCCTGGGAATTAAGTTAAAAGGAGGTCACGAGGGTGGGCCCTTCAGCGCTGTGACAGCTTTACTGATAAGAAGAGGAGATTAAGACAAGGACACACCCAGAGGAAGAGGCCGAAGAGAGGGCGAAGTCGGAGATTGGGGCGAGGCACCCACAAGCCAAGGAATGCAAAGATGGCCAGGAAACCACCAAAGCAGGAGGTGTGCTGGAGGTACATTGTCCCCCGAACCTTCAGAGGAAGTCAGCTCAGCCGACACCCTGCCTGCCACAACTGCGTGACAATAAGTCTACGGCTCAGGTAGCCCGGGGTGGAGGCTCTGTGCTCTGGCCGACCCAGCGAACCGACGTGGCCAGGCGGGACATGTCAGATGCCACCTGGTCCCAGCAGGAGCTCAGAGCGAACTATCGCATGGGACACTTAGCAGCAATGGGGGCAAGTCGTGGACGGGGCCCGGGAGTCATGCGAACGCAGATGCTCTTAGAACTCAGACAGCGGGAGAGAAACAGGGACCAAGGTCCCTGAAGAGCGTGACTGAAGGAACGAAGGAAGGACGTGTGCGCCAGGGAAGACCGCAAAGCCCACGGTTTCGGAGACGCAAGTCGGGGGCAAAGGTGGGGGTTCCTCTGTGTGGGCAAAGCACGCCCTGTATTCTCAGAGAACGTGGAAAGAGACTTAAAATGGACAGAAATATGCCCCCCCAGCCCACAAGGCCAAGTGCTTGCGGTGTTGTGAAGAATGCCACTTACCAAGCTCAAAGCTTCCTTATTTCTTACAAGTTGTATCCTAATTTAAACAATAGAAATGCGAATATGCAACACTGTATCTGCTGCTCCCTTAACCCTGATAGTGTAAGGATGTAAAAGTAACAGGTACCAGAGGCCCATGGGAATGTCTGTCTCATTTAAAATCAATAAAAAAAATCGGGGTTTATTCTTAAAGATGGAAATGTTTTTGCCATTTGTAGAGCTTACCTAAACTCAGATATGTTTTTCCATATTCAACCACAAGTAATGTGAAAAAACAAAACCCTTTTCTAATAATCAACTTAGATTTTCTTTAAATATGGCTTTGAACTCTTTTCGAGAGCTTTTCCTGTTCGCAGATGTTCTGTTATGGGCATGGCCACTTGCTCGCCTTGGCCACGACGTATCGTGGTTGATGTCACCCTTCCAACAGCGCATGCGGCCCACGTCTACTGTGCAGAATACAATGCCATCAAGTTTCCTCTGAGGACATTTCTGAGATGTAAGTCAAAGGACCGAAGTCAGAGAGAGGGACGAGGCAATGGTATAAAACTGCGATGGAGGTCTGACTCATAGCGAAACCTCAAAAGTTGCAAAGCGCCACCAAAACAATCAGTCGTCTCTAATGCTTGGCAGAACTTCTTGGATGTCCTGCGACTGTGAAACGCACCGAATCAGCCGCCGTTTTTAAGCTCCTCGGTGTGCCGTGGCCAGTTGACACCTGCGTCAGCAGTCGGTGGTTGGGGCCCACGTTTGCAGTGGTGCCTTATGTCTCTCTCTGCTCTAGTAGACGTGGGGAGCTGTATCTAGGCCATGTGTGCTTATTAAGGAGATCTGTTTCATACTTTCACTAACTGAGTTAAAAACTAAAAGCGAGTGATTCTTTTCCAGCTTTGTAGCCATCGAAGTAGAGATGGAAAGGTCGACGTCACATTTAAAAATGGCACCAGGGGAACTGGATCGAGATCTGATAAAATAACAGTCTGCTTACTTGGCATGTAGATTTTCAAATTAATAAAGCCAGCACGTGTCTGTAGGAGACATCCTTCTTTTGCTTTCAAGACTGATGGCGAAGTATCAGTGCTTTCTCCCCAATATGACGTGCACCATTCTGGCGATATACACGCAAGTCGATACATGCAACTCAGCAGAAATGGGTGTCTTGACACAGATTAAAAAGGGACACCATTTTTCACGGCAAAAACCAAGCTTCTGCTCACCATTTGCCTCAGAAACACATAACATATTTTATTGTATTTTTTATATGCGAATAAAAATTGTGTATATTTAAGATGTACAGCGGGATGTTCAGTACAGGTGCACATTGTGAAATAATCACCTCATCACACTAATCAACACACCCCTCACCTCGCACAGTTGTCATTTCGTGCGGTGTGTTTTAAGAGCACTTAGGATCTACTCGTTTAGCAAATTTCAAGGACATGATACAGCGTCATTGACTGCAGGCACCATGCTGTGCGTTAGGTCCCCGGAACCTACTCATCGTATCACTGGAAGTTTGTCCCCTTTCAACGTTATCTCCTTGTCCTCCTCCCCTCCCCCACCCCTCCCCCAGCCCCCAGCCCCTGGTAACCGCCATCCTTCTCTCTGCTTTCAAGAGTTTGACTATTTTAGATCCACGTGTGAGAAACGAGGTCGTATAGGCCCCATCTTCCTGCCTGGGGCTTATTTCACTCAGCACGATGTCCTCTGGGTTTGTCCACATTTCCATGAACAATCCTGTACTGTGCGTACGTCCTCGTCTGCGGCGAGCACTTGGGCTGCTCCCACGCCTTGGCTATTGCGAGTGGCGCTGCGATGAATAAGGGGGTGCCGATTGGGGGGGCAACTTTAGTTCCTTCGGAGACACACCCAGCTGTGGGGTTGCCGGGTCCCATGGTGGTTCTGTTTTTATTTCTTTGAGGAACCTCCAGACTGTTCCCATAGTGGCTGCGCCCGTGTGCAGTCCCAGCAGCTGCCTTCGAGCGTCCCCTTTTCTCCACATCTTCATCGGCGCTTGTGTTGTCCTGTCTTGCTGATGGCTGTTCTGACAGGTGTGAGGTGACCTCTCATTGGGGTCTCGATTTGCCTTTCTGTGGTCATTAGCAGCGATGAGCATCCTTTCATTGGCCATTTTTATGTCTTCTCCGGAAAAAATGTCGATTCAGATTCTTTGCCCTTTGATATAATTTCGATATTAACACCTTACGCAATACATAATTTGCAAATATTTTCTTCATTCTGTAGTTTGCCTTTTCCTTCTGTCAGTGATTTCCTTTGCCGTGCGGAAGTGTTTTGGTTTGCTGGCGTCCCTCTCATTTATTTTTGCTTTTGTTGCCTGTGCTTTGGCTGTAAAACCATGGTGTGTTTGAAAGACTGAGGCCTGTGACCCTTGGCGATCGCCAAGCTCTGTCAAGAGAATCAAAGAGCTCTTCCCAACAAACTGCGAAAATAGAAAATGTTTCAAAAATAGTGCAAATCATGTTCTGAAGCTTTGTCGTTGGTTCCGGGCCAGTTTTCACTGTGTCACTCTCTGTGCCGTTCAAAATCATCCACAGAGAAATATCCTACCTGAAAGGAAGCAAGCAGTGGCCTCACCTGTCGTTATGAAACAGTCCTTACGTCCAGACATTTTCTGATTGGTATTTTTGTGAAACAGGTTTGTTTTCCGTTGGGTGGCCCAGCTAATTAGTCTCAGTTCACATAAATGCTAAGGGTCCCTTGCAACTCCAATTTTAACGACAATCTAACGACAAAGCCGAGGTTTATAAACATATTGGGGAGGTGCACCCCATTGGTATAAAGTGTTCAATCAAAAATAGCCAAAGACATTGATATTCATGGATTTGTAAGTTGTAAGTTGTAGATATGAAGTCCTCTGTTATATTTCAAGCATTCTAAAAGGTGAGTCCAGTGAGAAGATGAGAAGTAGAAGGTCTAACGGTCACCCCCATGTTCCAACGCTTCGATTCATGCAGCCCTGGGTGTCCGCGCCCCACACGGGAGGCCCCAGAGCTGGCACGAGGCCTGAGGGCTCTGGCGCGGTGCTCAGGGAGAGGATGGAGTGGCCTTATCCCCCGACCCAACCATGGCTCAGCGAGGGTGTCTTCCCTGTCGCTCGAGCGAAGCCACACTGGGTAACGGTGACTTTAAAGTACCCGTCAGTACAGTTCATTTTGCCGTTTATTACTTTGTCATCACAAAGAATGAAGAATTTTCTTCCAGGCGGTGCACAGCGATAAGGTGTTTGCCATGATCACGGGGAGGGGAGGAAACGGATTTCATATCAGGGCACAGAAACTGAGATCATGGACCCTGGTCATGCATGAGCCTCTATGCTGGGAGGAGATAGGGACTAAAGTTAATTGATCCCTCAGCACGGGCCAGGCACAGTTCTCGGTGGCTTAAATATATTAACGGAGGTCACGGAGCCAAAGCCTTACCTGACGTTTGGTACCCGGAAGACGTAATTATTATTATTTCTCATGCGATCATCACAATCTCCCAGACAACTAGGAGTCAACATTCTCACTGTGTACAAATAAATCACCCAGGAATCAAAGAGGTTTTACATCTCAGCTTGGTGGTACCAGTAAAAGGCAGAAGAGACCTTTCTGCCTCCTTAACTGAATTTTTAGGGTTTTGAGAAAGATGTTTTCAAGGTCCATCTCTGTGTAAGTTCTCCTGTAAGAGGCCAGAGCAGTGGTTTGGTCACATCACAGAGATGACGATGGCAGCTGTTTATCTGGTCACGGCCACAGAATGGCTCGTCCCATCCTATGTCATTCTGGTGGTGAGACACTACAAAGTGGGTGTCACACTCATGTGCCAAGTGCCCACGGCATACTTCAAGACGACTTGCCTTATTCCTGTGTTTTAAGCTACCTATTTTCTTGCTTTGGGTTGGGTGATGGTGACAGGGTGGTAACGATGGCGTTTCTGGGATCCTGGAGAGCAGGTGTATGCCGAGGGATGCGGTCGATGATGCGTCTCAGTTACCCACCACTGCCACGTGCCATCACCCCCAAAACGCAGCAGCTCAGAACAACCGTGAACTTTGACGATCTCGCGGGTACTATGGTCCGGGGTGCGGGCACAGCTCAGACGTGCGGCTGGGGCGGGGGACCCCTCAGGCTGCCATCCTCGGATGCGTGCCCAGGGCTGGAGGCTTGCCCCCCGCGTCATCTCGCTGGCGACTAAAGGTCCTCGCAATGTAGCCACCGGCTTCCCCTGGAGTGGAGGGTGAGAAAGGAGCACGCCGTCAGCCTCGAACCCGGTCTCTGACGACATGCGTCCCTTCTGCCACGTGGCATTTGTCAGAAGGGGGTCGGCAAGGGCAGCCACACTCGGGGACGGCGACTCTACCTGGGGGATTTTCTCCCATCTACATGTTCTCTCTTAGAAAACATCATCGAAAAGATGCTTGTGGGAGTCAGGGCACCTCAGAGAGACACAGACGGTGTGGGGCAGAGGGTGTGGGTGCAGCTGCAGATGACGTATTATACAGGACCTTATGTCAGGGTATACGGCGTGTCGCAGGTCGTACCTCATACATCACACGTTATGTACTATACATTACACGTCATATCCTATAGATTACACAGTGCTACAGGTCGTTGTACAGCACGTTGCAGATCCTACATTCTACATCACAGGTTACATGTTATCAGGTATTATGTTATTTATATATTATCATGTTGCAGGGTTTGGTGTGCGGGGAGATGTAAGCGACTCGGCTCTTCGCCAGAGAGGTTCCGAGGCCCGTCCGCCTAAGGAGCCGGTCTCGGCCACCATTTATGACCCTGTGCTCATTGACAAGTAACCGGAGCATGGCAGACATGGGGAGCGGGAAGGAATTCCTTGTCAGTGTCATGTGGGGTGTTCGCTTCAGCAAGCCGTGGGGCCAGTTTTGCCAGGAAAACCTTTGGTCCAGGGTGGCTCTGATGGGTGGGAGGGCGCTGACTGCTGGAGCACCCCTTCCCCTCCCAGAAACAGAGTTAGAAAACCACTTCTCTGCCCCAAACTCTTCCTTTGAAATATTTACTTATGTATTGCCCTCTTAAGAAATCTTCAAAAATGACAGAATTACACACTTTAAAAAATGTCACATTAAGCCAGAGTTTTTTTTAAAAAAAATACCAGGATACACAGAATGTTTTCTCAGGAGTTCTTCCCTTACCAGGCATTCTTCCTGGGTCCCCTGGGAGCGGGGGACCCAGAGGGTCAGGCCCGCTGGGCCCCGAAGGGCCTGTGTCCTTCCGTCTCATTCTCCAGTCTTGCTGGGTGGAGACGAGCCCTGAACCTCTCACCTGATTTCATGGCCAAGTTCCGACTTCCTTCCTTTTCTTGAGCTTGTTTTGCCCATTTTACAGCGTTTGTGTTATCGTGGTCACCGCCCTTTCGGATGGGAACGAGGACAGCGTTCGCACAGTGACCCCGGGCAGGCTCGCCTAACTGTGGCCGCTCGGCTGTGTGGACTGTGCTCTCTGTTGCTTTGCTATGTCCTGCTGCTTGTCCAACTGCACGTGTCCCTCCCCTCCGTGAGCACTTCCTGGGCAGGTGGCAGTTACCTTGATACCAGGGCAATGTCAGAGGCAAAGAAGACACGGCCACCGCCTTCCAGGACAGCGACCCTTAGCCAGGGAGTCAGAGTCACGAGGCAACGAGGAGATGATGCGTGTTCCAGTTACAGTTCCCGGGGACCATGGCACTAAGGAAACAGCTCGTTTTGCTTTGCTAGCCCAGTTTAAAGTCGCGTCTGGTGTCATGCACGGGGCTTTAAAAAGCATCACTTTAAAAACTCAGAGAACGTCAGAAGTTAAACATATGTTTTCTGCAATTGTTTTCCTCCCTTTAGCCATTTTAGGAAGCAAAGTAATGTGGCCTATAAAATGCTATCGAAATAAATCTAGGTCAAAAACAGTTTGTAACGAATCTTTTCATTAAGGAGGTGATAAAAAAAATCAAAATAAATAAATAGGCTACCATTTGGAGAGTTAATGAGAAGAGAGAAACTAGGAGATGATGGAAGACACAATCAAAGTTTTGAAAGCCCAGCTTAAAAACCCTACCAGGAGACAAAACAAAATCAAAAACAAAAACAAAAACAAAAACGTATGTAACTACACTGCTTTCACACACACAAAAATGTGATCCTCTCTCCCTCGCCCTCCTTATTCTCTATGCCTCTTTTTAGAACCCGTATGCTAAGTCTGCACGGTTCCCCTTTCAGTATCGTTATTTACAGCGCTGTCCCCGGTTTCCATAGCTATGCAGCACTCCCGTTTCCATAGCAACGCTCTTGGTTTCCTAAACAAACAGTATCACAGGGTTAATCTTGTTTCAGTGTTATTGTGCTATGTTATTAGATACAAAATTCAAAAAAAAAAAAAATTGACGCGGGCCTTGCAACTAGGTGGGTTGGTTTTATTGCTCAGTGCCTGGTGATATTAAATTTCAATTTCCTATTAAAATACACATCCATTTGAAAAGTAGTGGGGATTTTGCATAGTAAACATGATCCCAATTTTATTCACCACTTATAAAACTCTATAATTTAATAAGAGGGTGTTCCAGTACCCAGCAATATACAGGGAGAGGTTTACCGTCTTCAGACTAAAATGACTGTTTTTCAGCTGGCCTGGATGATTTAGCGTCCCCACGTCTCTAAAGTCATTTAGAGCCAACCCGCAGCAATATTTCCCTTCGCCATTGTTGCATCTTAAGTAATTTCCACCCATTTTGCCTTTTATTTTACAGCCCCGCAGGTACGGATTTCAAGGGGAACTTTACCGCTTCCAATTTCTGGAAAATAAAAAATAATCTGTCTTTAGATTTGCTTCTCATTACCCTGAGTTTCCTCTCTTAAGAGCACCACTTGTGGACTTTTTCAGAAGTGGGACTTGACCCCTGCCCCAGCTCCCCGGGGGGTGAGCGCGTCTGACTTCTGCAGTACAGCTGGCTGGTGTGGGGAGAGGTGGCCAGGGCTGGGGCGAGGGGGGTGCTGCTCCCCTTATTCAGGACGTGAGAGGCGCTCGCCTCCTGTCGGCTGGCAGGTAAGCTCCCTGCCCCCTCCCCCGGCACCTCTGAGCCACCTGGCTGCCTTCTTTTCAAGTATGTCTTCCTTTGAGAATGCCTTTAAATGAGGGTCCCCTCCCAACTTCAGCAGGAAAGGGGTCGATAGGGAGCCTAACAGAGCGACCTGTCGGTGTGAGCGCTTTGGGGAAAGGAAGCAATAATGAAAGAGAGAAGATGTCACATTTGGAGCCACCACTGCCAGACGGGCCTGGGGGAGGTCAGGTGGCCTAGCCGGTAGCTCTCTGCTCAGGGGTCTCTCTCTGCGCTACTGGACGCCCGAGGCCCCGTTTCTGGGGGAAAGCCACCCAGCCTGCAGTGTCATCGCAGACAAAGGCACGCGGGATGTGAAGGGGACACTTGCCAAGCCAAGCAGAAGTCCTTGCTCGGGTTTCTGCTTTTGCCCACCTCCGCTTCCTCCTAACTCGAGGTTCGGTGTCCACAGGAGCCTGGTGCCCCTGAGGACCTGTGACTGAGTTTGGAGGCTGACGACTGAATCATGAAAATCGCGATCTGATCATTATTTCAGAATTCTCTGGAAAAGCGTGCTCTCTTTTCTTCCGTTACGAAGCAAAGCCAGTTACGTTTTCTCAGGCTGTGTTGTGCTGGGTTTCTCGTACCTCAGAATCTCGTAGGCATTTTCATTGTTGTGCCTTCGTAGCAATGTTTCTGTCCGTTTCTGTGGCAATTCATTCTTTGCTGAGATCGCAGTTTAAAAGGAAATTATATTTGAAATGTCTAAAAAAGTAAAAATATTCCAGGGCTTTCTAAGGGATTTAGTCATTTGGGTTTTCCTCATTTGTGAAATCATGCCCAAAGATTGTATAAGCTTCTAAGAATCAAAAGGATTGTGGTTGCTAATTATTTCCACTTTTATTCATGGGCTAAATATATTCATTCACTCAACCGGCTTCGACCTCATGATGAATCACAATGAGTTTCTCTGTCCTTCCCAAAAAACCCCGAAAAAACTATAACAAAACCAACTCTCTTTGGAAAAAGAGGCAGCAGATTCTCACCAGTGGCTCGTCTGCCGCGGAGACACCCCAACTGCCAAAGCCAAGTGTACGCGTGTGCAAGTGTGAGCGGGTCAGGGTCAGCCGCACACGGTGAAAAGCACATGAACGCGTGAAAGTTAAGCACTTAGCACAGGACCGGCAATACCGAGCGTTCAATGGATGTCCTGGATCGCTGTTCCTTCTGACTCACCTCACTGTTCATAAACTCGTCTCATTATTTATAGCAAGCAAGGCTGCAGTGGCATGTTATGATATATATATATATATATATATATATATATATATATATATATATATATATACACACATACATACATATATATTTTATATATATGTATATATATAATATATATAAATATATATTTTGTATTTATATTTTATAAATATATATATATTTAATTTATTTATTTAATTTTTTTTGAGGGGATCCTCTCATAGATGATGGTTTCAGATAGTTGTGGGAAAATTCGACCCAGCAGAAGGAAATACACACATAGCCCCTGAGAGTTTATAATCCCTGGGGTCAGAATGCCTGATACAGATGACCATCATCAAGACTCTCCGTTCGTAAAATGCCATATGGAGGATCACGACTTATCAAGAAAGCATCTCAATCAGGCAAAAAGACCACCGTCGACACTGCACACACGAACGAGCGTGTGCGGTTCCACCAGACACTGGTGTGTCATTTCCTCCTGGTTGTGTCCGCTGGAAACCGGCCTTGTCCAGCTGTCTCGTGGGCTGTTCTCACACAAATAAATGCTTTTGTGGGACAAAGAAAAAGAGGGAACCTCAGCAAGCGGTAGGTGTGGCCAGGTTGGTCCCCCATGGCGAGCTGCCAAGCCAAGCATTGGGTCAGCAGGCCGTGCCCCTCGTCGAGATAACGAGGCCATTTCCTCGTGTCTGTTCCCTGCAAACGTGACAGGGACACACGAGGAAGTTCCTGCGACTTCGAGGGGCTTTTCCACCGTTTATTTATCCAAGGCGAAGCTCACGGTATTTCCCTTACATAAAAATACATCACAATAGATAGCAGGTGGGCCCCAAACACACGGCCTCAGCAGAACAACGACCGAGGGTGACTCGTAGTGGAGCAGCTGCCGGACGCATCCAGGACAAGGATGGCGGATGCAACTCAACCCTCAGACGCCGGGTTCAAGTCCGGGCTCAACCCTCTGCGAACTGTCTGACTTAGAGGAAGTTCCCCGACTTCTCTGTGCCTCAGACGACTGACTCAGCTCTGCAGCAGGCAGGATGGCACCCACCTAACGCCCAAAGGCAGAGTGACTAGAACACTCCCTATCCACACGGTGACCAGCACATGCTAGCGGTTATTAGAAAATGAATAACGATTCCTGTAACTGCCGTTAATATTACTGGCCGCGTGCTACAGCTCCGTGAGCAGCTTGCAGTTTCGCCAGAGCCGAGGACGAGTTTACCGCGCTCGATTCTGCAACCTTGCAAAGGCTCAGCCGCCCTCCAGCTTCCAAGCCCTGCGGAGATCTCGGGTCTAGAGAGAGCTTAGTAATGGGCACGAGTGGTCCTTCAACTTCAGGGCTGGCGACGTCAATGGAATTCCTGCAGGAGCCGTTAAACCAGCGGCTTCCGTCGGTGCCAGCTGCCGTTCCGCAGCACCGCCGGCTGGGGCTTGACGACACGCGTGCTCTCTCACGGTTGGGGGCTGGAAGTCCACCCCCAAGGTGTCCAGTGAGGCCCCGCTGCCTGGCTTGTAGGTGGCTGTCTTCTCGCTGGGTCCTCGTGTGGCCTTTTTACTTGCATGCTCTCAGCAAGAATGAGAGCGAGAGCGAGAGGGAGACAGAGACAGAGAGAGACGGAGTCAAGGCAGAGACAGAGGAGAGACCTGGCCCATTTCCCCTTCCTCTACGGACACTGACTGTCTGTCCCGGATCAGGGTCCCACCTGACTCAGCTTTAATGATTTCCATAAAGACCCCATCTCCAAATACCATCATATCGGGGGGATCGACGATATGACGGTTTGTGTCTTCTGTAGGCACCCCGTAATCCAGAATAACACTAACACGCCCTTGACCTCATGCCCTTGGCCAGGTCTCACCCTCTGTCACTCCATGGCCGGGGTCCTGCCTTAGGGCAGGGGGAGCCTCTGGAAAGGCTGTCGGCAACTCGCGTCTGTTCTTCTGACAACTTTTGGTGCCAAACACCTACATTTTTGTTTGATTCCCTTCTGGCCGTCTTCAGATGGTTTGCTGCCCAGCTGCGTTCTGCTCCTGCAGGTCTTTGCGACTCACGGTCCGTAGCAGGGGTTCTGTCGGGTCCATTCTGCTTGTCGCTTCCTCTCTCGGTGTTGGTGACCGTGATCATTCTCCATCACAGAGTGTTTCGGGTTTACCCGAGGCCATCTCCACCCACAGGAGAAGAGACAAGATCCCATAGCAGCTCCGTCTGGTCCCCACTCCCCTCCCCCCACCCCCCGCCACACGCATTCACCAGTGTCAAGGTAAACACGGACCAGTTTTGTGCTACCCGGAAGGCCTGGCTCCTTTCTGGGGAGCAGGTCCGTGGGGGTCGGCTCAGGACTGTCACCCCACCTCACCAAGGACAGAGCCTGAAACTCCCCTGGGGGTGACTATGGGGAGAAGGAAGACGAGATGACTTTGCTGCCGCAGTGGAGGGGATCCGGCTTCCAGGCCACCTGGGACCCCACCTGCCAACAGGAGCCCCCGGCCCTCCTGGAAGCAGAGGTGGAAGCTCAATGGTCTTTATCCTTTTAGACAGCAGCTCCGAGGGAGAGGCTTCTTAGACGTTCTCATTTTTCCCTGAAATACTTATTGATTATTTTTCTTGCCCATTTTTCTTCATCTACCTCGGAACTGGCAGTTTTCTAAAATGATGGTTCCTCTCACTTTTCAGACATTTCAGTGAATTCCTGAGATTTCTTTCTCTGCTGATCGGGACAGTGAGGCCTGGAGCTGCCTTTGACACGAGGAGCTTCTGGAGACCACGAGAAGGGGTCTGACCCCGCTGAGAATGGGGGTGCCTTGCAGACGGGGAAGTGGCTTGGCTAACTGGGCCGGTGGGTGGAAGCTGGGGGCCTTGGGCTAACCAGCGGGGGAGGGGGTGCATGGCAGGTTCCTCCAGCTCAGAGAACATCTCCTGGAGACAGGCGGGGAGCCTGTTCCTTCCTTCGAGAAGGTGATTCTAACTTTCCATGGGGGTTCTCCCCACGCCCAGGCTCCGTGGAGGGCTCCCCATCTCTCTCCCCCTCTGGGGTTTTCCTGTTACTAATCACAGGCACACAGAGGCAGTCACTTCTCCATCCTTTCTCCAAAACCCCCACTTTCAGCTCAGCAGCCGAGGGCATAGATAAGTAGGTCAGTGACTCCTGGTGCCACGGGGCGCCCCCCGCCACCGGCGAGCCGTGCAGGGTCTGACATGCAGGGGAGAGCCATCTACCCACGCGTGCCAGTGGGGGTAACCCGCTGTAACGACGAGTTCCGGGAACAGATGAGGGGGACGAATAGACGGTGACAGTTTTTCCCAGAGGCCCCAAATCAGGGAGCAAAGTGACTCGTTTTTCCTAGTTAATGCATTCAGATCGGTGTGGGGGTGGGAGGACTCGGGCCCTCTGCCTGGCCTCACCTCGCCAGGGGCTTTCTTGTCCTCAGAGCTGCCTGGGCAGGCCAGACAGGTGTGGAACACCTTTGTCCCTTTGTGATGGCCCTTTTAAAGCAGATTATCGCACTGTCAAAGAGCTCTGCTGGGTTTCCCATTGTGTTTTACCCTTTGTCTCAAAGTCCCAGACATTTCCTCGCGCTCCTGTGAAGTCAAGGCAAGTGGGGCAAGTCGTAAGTCAGAACGAGTCCATCCTCTCCACGGAGGAGAACTTCTTGGCTAAACGGCCTCACGGGTCAGTGTCTGGGGTCAGTCACTACTACGGCGGTTTGGGGATTTGGCTGGGTGAACCCCACGACACAAACATGTCTCCCCAAAGCCTTCCGAGCGCATCCGGCCCCTCTGCATCCTGCTCCTGGTGCTGCCAGTTCGTTTAGTCATCAAACACACACGGCAAGCACAGGCATCTGCCAGTCACTGGGGGGACGGCCGTAAAAGTCGTCAGCCTTGACTTCAGGGCTGGTCCTCAAGGAACCGGCAAGACAAGCAGCTGCTGACGGGTGTAGGGACAGCTCTCTGCGGGCAAGGTCACAGATGCCCCCCCTCGCAGGTCCTGTGCTTGCCGCCGCCCCTGGCACATTGACCTGTCTATAAATATGTGACTTAAATAGGCGAACACATTGTACCGACGAGATAAGGAGCTGTATTGTGGGGCACCCACCTCCTGCCCTCCCCCACCCCGATACTAGATCAAAGGTATGAACACCCGCTCACCTGCACCGGGGCATCTGAAGCCGACAGCCCCGTGGTTGTGAGTGTGCGGTCGGGCAAAGGGGTGGAGTCCAGGGAAATGCTGGTGGAAAAAAATACACATAGGCGTTTACATGTTTTTCCTTAAAATCTTATCTTTATGTTAGGTTTCCAACTGTAAACGTAGGTTGGCAGCCTGGGGCACGGGGCTTCTTCCGACATCAGGAGCAAATAGTCCAATGTCCTCTTACTGCTGGGTCCACAGCCAATCCCACCGAAGCCGAGTAAGAAAAAGTCACCACCTCACCAGGGGTCTCCATGGATCAGGTGTTTTGAACTAGTCAAAATGTCCTCTTTTATCCTAATATGGAAAAATGCCATTAATTCCGAACTCGATAAGAAGTTGGGGAGGGATACCAGCTTCTCATTGATTGTTAGTGCCATCTCCGTGCACGCGTGCACATGCACACATACACACACCCACACCGGGTCCTACGTACAGTTTTAAATCCAGACAGGTTGATAAATTGAATTTTCTGCCTTTTTTTTCTGCTCTGGGTTTCTGGGTCGTTTGGGAGCTATCAGCTTAAGGAATAAAATTCTCAATGAGCGGACAGACGAACGAGTTTCTTTCTGACATCGAAGCCAGCCTGTGCTTCCGGGAGGTGGCCTTTTGCTGTAAGGAGGTGCCGGCTGTTTCTGTACACGCTGTGCTTTTCGTTTGTTATCTAAGCTGCCGTAAAACCAGTGCCGTGACGACCACGGGGCTGAGCCGGTTCCACAGTTCCCCGGAAGTCTCTGTCCTGCTGGTGGGAACATTTCCTGGGCTGCGCTGACCCCGCTGGGATGAGCCACCACCACCAGCCCACCGGGTCCCCTGGGCCGTCCCCAGGCCACCCCTTAGTGCTTGTCAAGGGCTCTTTAGCCATGGGTCAGGGTTTGGCTTCACCTCCAAGGTCCTGGCTTCAGGAATGTTTAGCTCGAGGGAAAAAAGAGGAAAGGTCAGTTTCACATGAGGCCAGAGGAGCCGGCGTGACTGCAGCTTTCACTTTTCTCGTGACTGCCTGGTCTGATGGCGTGGGCTCGGCCTCCGGCCCCCGTGCTCTGCCTCTCTCTGTCCTCTTGCTGCAGGACACGCGGACCGGTGGTCAGACCCACTGGCGTGCATGCTTCCTGGGCCCAGATTTTGATCTGCGTGGTGTTTTTTTGGGGGGAATACAAGCTGAGATCTGAAACGGGGAGGTGTCATGTGGACGTTTGATCCATCGGCTCGTGAAGATGGTGGGAATCCGGCGCGGGTCCAGATCCCAGGGATGCTGCCACTGGCCGGCGAGTGTCCGCCACCTCCTCGGGCTCCCGGGTTTCTGCGGCCTCCAGCTCGCCCGTCTCCTGTCCCCTGCGAAGGCCAAGTGTCTCTGACCCACACACACGATGGTGCTCAGCCCCCGGAAGCGTTTGAGTTTGCGACCTCAGCTCCAGGTAGCATTTTATCCACAGAGTCTTAGCGCTGGGAGTTCGGCAGAGACGAGCCAGCTAAAGGCTCGTGGCACCTTATCGACAGCGCCGACTTCCCCCAGCCCCTGTTCTGTTAGATGCGATTCCTTCCCCACCCTTCCCTGGGAGCGAGCTGGTGTCGCTGGGCAGAGCCTCTCACAGGGACAGGGGGCCGGGGCCGTGGAGGTCATTCCGTCTTGACATTTCATAGCGGACCTTTCACATGTACGAACTTACCGAAATCTCCGGACAACTCCAGAGGGAGATTTTGTCATCACTGGTTTTAGGTAGGAAGCTCGTGGGGCTAGCGGCTCGGCCGAGGCCACGCGGCTGGAGGGCACCAGGGTTCCATGCTGGCCCCTGTGCGAGGCAGGGTGTCACCTCCTCAGGGAATTCTGGCTTTACGGTCAAAGTCCCGTCATGCTGTTGGCAGGTCAAACGAACAAACAGGCCACTGCACTTGCCACTAGAATTTCCCGACTGGGCATCCTTAAAGACAAAGGCCGTGAGCAGGATTTACAAACAAGGCACCTGGAACCACTTCTACCAGGAGCGGTTTCTGAGTTTGGCAACGGCTGAGTTTTCAGAGAAATGGCTGGACGTCCATGTCGCCACGCCGCCCCCGCTGTGCCCCATGCCTTGTCATCGGCAGCCCCTTCTCCAACGGCATGACACAGGCTCCCTTCCGGTCTCTGGGTTGGGAATGGGCCATAGACCTTGTCATTTAAGCTTCTTTCTCTGGTTAGTTCTACACTTGGCTGCTAACAGGTGGCAAAAATAAGTGGATTTCACGGCCACTGCCTTTCTCAGCCTGGTCGAAGTGTCGATGAAGAAGCAGCTGTCGGGGGTTGACCTTGACAGTGGGGTCTGAGACCCGTTTGGTCTCTGTGTGACAGTCACAGTGTGGTGGGGGAGGTGGCTCCTGTTCCTCTGGCCTCACCGGCCTGCGTGCTCTGTGGGGACCCCTTGAGTTGTTTTCCGCCACGAGCAGCGAAGCCCTCGCCCTTCTTTCGACACATCGGACACCAGTCGATGTGCTGAGTGACGCTGTCGTTCTCGCCGAAGCGTGTGCAGGCAGCAAGCACGTCCACGGGGGACGCTGTCACTTGGCGCGTGGACACGATGTCTGTGACGCTCTGGAGAACGGTAGCAGTCTCGGGGTCCTAGAGGGTTTCTTTAGAAAACGATATCCGCGTATCTTGGAGTTTCAAATATTTAAAATACGTGTGCACAAAATTTATTTAAAAGAAGCGGGAAAAGTGGTTCATGCGATTCCTCCCCACATTTGTGCCCTAATTCGTTTCTGGACAACGATTTTGGGTAGAATCCTAAAAACGGGTTAGCTTAACCAATGCCTGCGTATTTCTTCCTGAAAACTAACTTTATCCCAGCCAGTTATCCCACAGAAGAGAACAAGGCATCCATTTGAACTTTCTTCAAAGAAAAGTCACACTCTTGAAAGAATCCTGGAAAACACGGGGCTTCGCCCGGTCTGATCACGCATCCCTGCCACAGACCACGATTCCACCTCAGGAATCAGCTCGTCACATGTGCTGGTCCCTCTCCTTTGCCCAGGACACGTGCCAGCCTCCAGCCCCCACCCACTGGCTTCTCACCGGGACACTGTTCTCCCCGAACATTCAATCTTTTTAAGGAAGAAGCGTGAGACTCTCTGGGAAGAGCTGGCGGTACGTCATCTGGGCTGATACTCGGCTCCGGACTTAATGAGAAGTGATCCACTGACTGGGGCTTTTCACCGTGGCAGCGAACTAGACCAAAAAGGAAAAAAAGCATTTTTGTTAAAAAGATAGTTTAATGACTTTGGTTCACCACGGACACTGCATCTAGCACTATCAAGCAGAACAAAAAATCCTAAAAGGAAAATACGTAAGCGACGTAATTTGTTGTTGCAACCTGACCTTTGAAGACAAAGGAAAGTGACATGGAGTGGCCTGGGGGTGGTGTCCGTCAGGGAACATTTGTCGGCCGCCGGTGGACCTTCTCCGCGCAGATTGCAGCATCTGGACCACGTGCGGGCCCACCTCTGCGTTCCCGCTCTTCTCACTTGCATGATCTCATTTCTTACCTTCCTATCATCCTCTCCCTCCTTTTCTCTCTCTCGGCCTCTTCCTGAATACGTGAGCATTGAGGTCAGATTGAGGGGACTGCGTGGCTGGCGCCCGAGGAGGGAGGTGACTTGGAGGGGGGACGCAGGCTGACAGGGGCCACCTCCCCACTCCTATTGGATCTGGGAGAGTTCATGTCTCATTCGTAACCTGTAAAAGATGGCGCCTTGCTCCCTGGGCGGCTGTGAGATGGGCCCCCTGCCCCCGATGCTGCCATACTGTGAGGAGGCCCAAGCTAGTGCATGCTGGGAGCCTGCAGTGGGGGCTCTGGGGGGGCGTGGGGATGAGGGCACAGAGAGAGGGTGGGTAGAGAGCGGGAGAGAAGAGGGGATGGGGGGGAGAGAGACATGAGAGAGGGGAGGAGAGGCTGCGTGTGGGGGTTCGGCCAGCCCCTGCTCCGTAGCTGTCTCGACTCCATCCCCCAGCTGATGGCGGCCTCATGAGAGACCTTACGTTAGAAACGCCCAAACAAGCCCTTTCCAAGTTCCTGATGCCCCAGATAAGTGAGCAAAGTGAAACGGCTACTTTCATCACCCAAGAGTTGGGGTAACTAGCGACACAGAAATGGACAACCAGGACGACGGGCTTGATGAATCGACTAAGAGCCAGGAGACGCGGGGCCCTGGCGTGGAGGGCCTCGTGTGACTTGGCACCGGGTACCTCCCCCCCGTGTTTTATTTCGTATTCGTAAGCATTTAATTTCTTGTCTTTCTTTTTTTCACACTCCTTCAAAATCTTAATTGCATTCTATTTCTTAGTTGCAAGACTTTTAAAGTATTTCTTATGAATCAGGTCAAAAATCCATTGCTATGTCTTACAAGATTGGCTTAATTCACCTGAAATGAGATAAAGTAAACTCTGAGAAAAGTAAAAACCACCAGGAACTATAGCAGTGTTTTTAAGCAACTGGAGTCGAGTGGAGGGATGTAGGTAGATGATTCCAGAAGACAAGGGAACGACAGGAAATGTGGGACACGCCTCACCCGGGCTAACGCCCTGTTTGCATCCACCTGCGTCTACCTACAGCTGCATTATTATTGCTCCCCCTGTCACTATTGTTCCCACTCTTTTTGAGAGGCAGTAAAGCGACTTTGCAGCTGGCCAGCCCGGCTTCTATCCTGGACGTGCAGCCTCCCGGTGTGTGATCACGGGCAAACTGCCCCATAAATCTGTGGTTTAATAAACGCCGCCCGTTGATGCTGCGGCGCGGTTCGCGGCTGTGCGGTCCGTGCCCCGGCTGGCCACACCACTCTCCGCTCCCACAGCCTGGTTGTCTGCCCGCACGTGGCTCGGGCCCACACCCCTCACTGCCGAGTGACCGTCCCGAGGGCAGCACCTCCCCACTTCTCCGCGACCTATGCTTCGCCCACTTCTCTCAGCACTTTGATGAGGCGGTGTCCGCGGCAACTCTCCTGTCACTGGGGCTAGAGTGTGTGACCCCTCAGGGGAGACAGGACATCCTGGATGAGTTTCCGTCTGCCAGAATCCGGGGCCTCATACACAGTGTAAGGAACGGAGAATGGAAAAAAGAAAAAAAAAAAGGGAGAATCGGGGAACGCGTGAATTATGCATTTGCTATAAACCACAAACGATGGAAATTCGAAAAGCACTGGAGACAAGCTGCTGCTGAAACTGCTTGGGCGCCGTGTGAGAGATCCTTTTCCGATGGATGGCGTGGCCCCCGCCTCGTGTGCCACGGGTTTCCCAAAGCTGCCAGGGTCTGGGATTTTAATGGAAAGTTTCGTGGCGTCTTTTCCTAACCGTTGCCTCTCTGGGCAGCAGAGTCTGAGAACGACGATTGAAATGTGCCTGTGTTGTGTGACCAAGGCGTCCTAGGCCGAGCTGGGTTTTCCACAAAGCTGGGGAAGCTTCGTGCTTCACCACGAGTCCCTGTGGCCGTGCGTCCGGGTGTTTTTCAGAAGGGACACAGCCACGGTGGCTGAGATGTGTGTCTGCAGGGTCGGCTGGCGTGGGACACCCCAGGAATTTCTGAGGCCTGGCTAAGGGGAAGTTAAGTTGAAAATGTGGCATTTTAATAGCAAGATGGAAAGCCACGTGAGAATACTTCAATTGAGCAAGAAATTCCAGACTTCTGAGTTTGTGAATTGGAGGGATTCCATTTCTAGTCATCTTTAAACTGATTTGTAAAAGAACTGGGGGAGAGGGAAGTTCAGACAAGCATCAATAGACTGTGAAACAAAACATGGTAGGAGCAGACATCAATAGAAATTATTCTCGCATGGAGAAGTTAGCTGTATTAAATTTTCTTTTTATCATATCGAAACAACAATTCACCGAAAGGGAGAAGTCAGTTTCTCAGGGAAGCATTTATAATTAGTTACTCTATACGAAACGTAAGAGGCCCTGAAATTTCTAGTTTGTAGATGAAAGAAGTTGATAGAGGTTTCTCAGACTCGACAAGCGATCTAGACAACACACCGATGTTATCAACGAGGACTCGTGAGCCTGGGAGTCAGCCCCCAACCCATGACCAATACAAAAGCCGCCTGTCGCGCCGGGGGGAGACTGGATTACCTTTGAGCCACCTCTAGAAGGTTGGGATGCAAAGTCATCGCCGGGAAGAGGCCGTCGAAGAGTAGGTAAGTGAAAAAACGTGACAAAGTGGTGTCAGCTCCATCGGCAGTTAATTCACCAAATGCTACGGATTCTTCCGGAATTTGCGATGCTGTTGGTATTTGTCAGATTCACAACATTCGTCACTTATTTTGATTTGCGTTCCCAATGCACCTTGACTTTCCCGTGTGGATTTTGCATTCTTGTTCATGGAGCGTAACCCGTAAACTGTGTGAGCACCAGGCCCCGCGAAATCCCCGCCCGCATCCCATACGCCTGTTTCATCCAAGTGCCCCGTTTCAGACTCCCGATGTCTGGGCTCCCCGCACGTCCCCTGACACCCACAAACGGGCGAGGCTCCCCGTCACGACACAGTCTCCACTTAGTAGATTCTTAACTTTCCCGAGAACTTGTGTGAAGAGCCTGTCATCTCTCTTCTAAGAGAGATCTCCATTTTGATGAGCGTGGACACATTTTCTTGTAGAAGACGGCGGCGATCAAGGGAGAAAGACGTGTGTGCGGCCCGTGGAAACCGGCTTGACGTGTGTCCAAAACAATGCACCTATTATGCAAACGTGGATATCAATTCGAGTTTCCAATAGCACTAACGAAGGATTCAAGTCACTTAGCAGCCGTCAGCCGGGCACCCAAACGCCATTTGTCCCCAACTTTAGGAGACCGCATTTCTGTAGGGAGCAGTTTTCCTTTTTGTTAGAAAAGAAGTGATGAGATTGCAGATGATCATCTATGTTCATAGGGTCGGGGACAAATTCCTAAATGAGACAGTGGCGGTTCTGCAGAAGCTGAGCTCTCATTTGGGATGGAAACGGACCAATACGACCCTGGATGATCAGTAAGGATTTAACAGTGACACTAGTTTGCCTAGAAACAGCCGAACTGTTTTCAGCCGCTTTCTCAGGACATTGCGGAAAAACGAGGCTTAGCCATCATCAGGGAATGTAGATATTTTCCTGTTGAGAGGACAGCCTGAGCTGATCATCGCACAACTTCTTCTCCGTGGCTCCCAGATTTTGCTGACCCGCTATAACGGTGACCCAGACCGCACTCTTCTCCTCTAGGATTTCCATCTTCACTTGTCTTCCAGGACATCTTCTCATTGCCCTCCCATCCTGTCTTTACTCTCCCAGGCCCCAGATACCAGATAATCTCGATGATCCCTCAGTTTGTGACACAATTCAAGGCTCCCCTGAACTCCGGAGTCACACGCCCAGCCACCTGCTGGGCGCTCCCACCTCACGGGGTGTCTTAAACCTCATGCGTCTTCGTTGGGAGACAAACTCCTGAGCCGGTCGCCTCCTTTGTCCCAGATGCTCGGGTAAGCATCTCGGGTCCCTTCTCAGCCCCTGACATTCTTTTCACCCAGTGCCCACCTCACGAGCAGAAACGGCTGGCTTTGCATCTGAAACATCCCCCAAAGCCCACTCCGTCCCTGCCACTGCCCTGGCCCGCACCGCGAGCGCCCATGCCCGTGCTGCCGTGATGGCCCGTGGCCCGGTGGCCGCCGACCACCGCAGTCCTGTGTTCTCCTCCGCGGCGCGACAAATCGCCCCAACGCTAGACCCTCCGGTGCGTGCCATCTCGCGGCTTCTGTGAGACAGGAATCTAAATGTCTGTTACCCGATGCTCTCCTGGGGTCACGTTAGGGTGTCACAGGCGACAGCCTCGTCTTCTCACTCGACTAGGAGAGTCTGCGCCCCAGCTCGCCGGCGCGGCTGCCGACAGCACCGGATGCTCACGGCTGGTGGACCGGGGGCCCGCTCCTCGCTGGCTTTGGCTGGGTCCAGCCGCAGGCCCACGGGAGCTGTTTTCCCCCAGAGGGAGGAGTGAGAGAGAGGGGGAGCCCAGGGCGGGGGGAGAGAGAGAGAGAGAGAGAGAGAGCCAGGCCTTCACGTAACCTTGTCTCAGGAGTGGCCTTCCGAACCTCTGATTTGTAAAGAGCAGGCCAACGCCCCCAGCCCACACCCGAGGAGAGGGGGGAGGGTATCACACAGGCCGTAACCCCGCGAGAAGGAGTCTTTACCTAATCCACAAACACGCACTGAGCTCTCAGCATCTCCTCAGCGACGGGTTAGCTGCTGTGCTGAGAACCCAAGAAACAGAAAGCACAGTTTCCCCCCTGAGAAAGCTAACCGTCAGCCACACACTCAAAATAATTTAAATGACTAGAAATTACATGGGAGGGCGCACATTTTTTCCCTTGACTTATTGCTTCAGCCTACATTTACCGCACGCCTGTCACGGTCCATCTAGATTTCTGCACCGGGGCGGTCTGCTCCCATTGCGTGCTGTTAGATCTGCGAGCTGACCCCGACAGCTGTCACACACCCGGCGGCTGGGGACACCAAATTCAGGGACGCCGCCCCGAGGGGCACCGTGGTTCAGACTTTGTGGCCTATTGGCCGCTCCTGAGTTGGGTGGGCATCAAAATCTTGAATCAAATGGTCACACGACATCCACACTGCTTTGGCGTTAATGGACACCGGAGCATGGCAGTTTCGTTTTCGTCGTTGTGTGGCTGTTCCTTAACCTGAACATGTGGTGGGCAGTCCAAGGCTGCGATGAGCACTGTGGAAACTTTTCTCTGGGTTTAAGGATCTGTGTATGGTAAATCTGTTCAACGAGCCACGGAGGGCTCCCACGCACGCTCCGGTCTGCGTTGGCAGAAGCCGGGGGCTGTCAGGGGTCGTTAGGTGGGGAGGGAGGGCTGCCCCGCGCCTTTCCTAAAAGCCATCTCTGTGGAAAGTCCCTTATCTGCTTATTTCCCTTGCTTCTCCTTTGGCCGTTCTTTTCCACAGTAAAACAGAAGTAGAAAGAAACACCTAAATGGCAGCGATGTCATGCTGCTTCGCAGACCTTTTGTAATGACGGTTTTGGTTAAGTTCCGAGTATTTAAAAGGTAAGGGATGGATTTCTGCTGATTACGTGACCCTTCCCAGAAAATCCTTTTCTCCTGAAATTCTTAGCAGAAGAACCAGCCTCTGATTCAGCTATAGTTGGCGACTCGGTCTCGGTAGAAAATGACTTTGAAAGAACATGATTCCTGAGCAGAATTAAAGGGATTTGAAGGAAAGGGGGAGATGTGGAGAAGGAGGCCCCGCTGTGACGGGTGTCGTCAGGGCGGGCGCCCCGTGGAGGCGAGCTGGTGTGAGCCGACGTCGCGTCGAGGTGGTCAGAGAGAAGCCGGGCCTCCGGCGAGGAGAGGAGGATCCTGTCGCGCGAAGGAGCGTGTGCGTGCCCGCCGCACGAACTGCACGAGGGGGGCATCCACAGGGTTTGTGTTGGTGCTGGGAGGGGCCGAGGTAGGTGGGCCGCAGGGCTGGACCCAGTTTAGAGGGAGTGACGGCCGTTTATTAGTTCAATGAACATGTATTAATTGGAGACTATGTGGATGTGGTTCCGTAGTGCAGCAGTCAGCACGTCTGCTTGACACACAGAAGGTCCTGAGTTCACGTCCCCATGGATCCATGGTCCATGGTCTACGGCCATACCACCCTGAGCAAGCCCGATGTCTGATCTCGGAAGCTAATCAGGGTCAGGCCTGGTCAGTACTTGGATGGGAGACCACCTAGGAAGACCAGGTACTGCAGGCGTAAATAATAATGATAAATAATAGTAATAGTAAGAAGGAGGAGGAGGGGGAGAGGAGACTGGGATAGCTACTGGGACTTGGTGGCGCGCGAGTCAGATGAATTCCCCGCCATCGTGTATGGTGGAGGAAGCTGTAAGCGCTGCCGAACGCGCTCGACACGCCAGCACCGCATGACAGGACGGAGAGGCGGGGGTCCATAAAGGCGTAGTGGGAAGCAGCCTTGTCAGAGGTCACAAGGCAGAATGGAACAGAAGGCCTCTGCGGAAGGAGGAAGCGCGCACCTTTTCGTTCTTCTCCCTTTGTCTTCAGAAGTTGTTAGGGGAGTAGAACTTAAGCATCGTTTCCATGTTAATTCTGTGAAGGGCAGGCGGTGGCGACTCAATGCCCTGTGTCATCGTCACTGCATGGCAGACGAGTTACCTGGGCTTCACGCTCTCACACCTCCAACAACGCCGGCTGTGCTTGCAGAAGGCTGAACAGACACAGGCCCCTGCGTGCCCCTCCGGGGGCCATGCACGGGCAGAGCCCCTGTCCCTGCCGGGAAGGCTGCCGTTAGCGCCGGCCGCCAAGCCGGAGGACACGGCGTAGGGGCTGGGGTCTCGCCCACGTGGCTGGGCGCGCGCTGTGCTGGCCTGCTCGCTTGCCTTCCGGTTGGTGCTGGCAAGGAGCTGGGGGAGGCCTCTGGCCCCGGCCTCGAAGGAACTGCCCTTCACCGCCGGCCCCTTGGAAGGGGCCGTGTCCTGGGCCGAGCCTGCTGGTGACCACAGCCCGGCCACCCCTGGGCTGCCGCCTGGAGAGACGCCGTGGCAGGGGGTCCCGCCAGACCCTCCGCCCCAAAGAAACCGTGAGACGAGGACTGTGTGCTAAGCACTCAGTCTGGGGCTGATCTGGAGCGGGGTGACGGGTCAGCGATCGTTTCCCTTTCACTGGGGCCCCCTTCGCCTATGATGCGACTCGCCAGTTGCACGTGCACGAGCTTTTTCCAAAGCTACATGTGGGGTGAACATTTTCATGATCAACTTATGTCTCCCCACAAAGGTTCCTCCCGTCCTTTGCCTCTGCCCTTGACCACCGTCACGCGGCGGTTGCCGAGTCTACGGAGGCCCATCTAGAAGGTCAGCTGAAGAGTCACAGCCTGACATTTCACTCCCACTCCCCCTTAGCTGCCACGATTCGGGCCCAGAGTGCCAGGCTCCATGCCTTTCTTCCCGCTCTTGGCTGATAAGCATGGACCGTCTTCCTCCCTCAGTTTTCTTCCTCGCCGGTAGGGACAGGAAATGGGATGTTCTGGATTCTCAGCTGCGGTCTTCAGTTCCCCGTGTCCTCTTGGGGGAACGTACGATCCTCGGGCAGAGCAGTGAGAAAACGGGGGTGGCGACGTGTCGCACGCGTGCTCGTTGTCTAGGCCCCCAGCGTTTCTCCTCTTCTCTTTTCTCTTTTTTCTCTCTCTCTCTCTTTCTTTCTTTCTTTCTTTCTTTCTTTCTTTCTTTCTTTCTTTCTTTCTTTCTTTCTTTCTTTCTTTCTTTCTTTCTTTCTCTCTTTCTTCTTTCTCTCTTTCTTTCCCTCCCTCCCTCCCTTCCTTCCTTTCTTCCTTCCTTTTTTTCTTTTTAGCATTATTGGGAATGATTGGTGACTAAGGATGAGTGATGATGACGCCATCTCCAGGATTATGAACTAGACAAGCATTTCAAGAGGGAGGAAAATTGAGATCTCTAAGATCCCGGAATGCTTTCCGTGAGAATCCAATGGACCTGTATAGCAACGAAAAGGTTAAATGAGTTTTATGCTACTCTTAGAAAATGAATATGTTTTATCTTCGGTTTTTAGAAGATGTCTAAGGAAGGATAAAGATGTCACGAGATAGCATTATAACTATTTTTAAATACCTCAAAAGCTAAAACGGGGTCCAGTGACTCCTGGTGGTTGAATGTGGCCCGTGAGACCCCCAGGGGCCCGCGGTGGCCTGGAGGCCGTTCCACCCCTGACAACGGACAAGACGAGGCAATCGGTCGAGTGTAGGAGCCAGTGAGAGGCGAGACGGTGGAGAAAAGGCCCCTGGAACCGAGTCGCTCTGGGGGAAGCCAGCCCTTGCTGTGAGCGGGAATCAGAGCACAGAGGAAGCGCCCGTTGTCTCTCCTCCCCTCAGCCAGCTCGCGTGTCTTCCCTGGCCAAAGGGAAGCGTCCGGCACCTTCCAGGGCCCGCTCTCCGAACACCTTAGCTTTTACCAGGGAGGACTCACTGTCTGAGAGCCGGCTCAGAATACGCACTCCCGGGCTACCCCTGCCACATTTAATCAAACTCATTGAGAAAGAGGATTAATTAATCAACCGCATCTGCGTGTGTTTCGCTTCCTTAGGTGCTCATTTAGGTGTCCTTACTAAAGAGGCAATGTGGAGATCAGCGGCCAGTGTCTCGATAATTGTGGGTCAGGAAACAGTCTTCAGGGTCTAGGTCAGCTATGTTGGGTGGATTCAGTTACGTGATGGTTCAGGGTGGACTCGTACTGGGCCACGTGGCCCAGCCTGTCCTCTCGGTCGGAACAGGAATCAGCTTGTCTTTGACAGATCGGCTTGACTTATGGCTGTAGCTCGATGGCCCTTCCTGGGGAAGTGTGAATGCGATTTTTCACACTCACCGCATTATTTCAATCGTTTTGCAATTATGCATTTCTTTAGATAATTATCTGGTGATTTCCTCTTCCATCGTTGACCTCATTCATATCAAGAGAAGAGTAAAGACAGCATGGCACGGGGAGGGGGTTGGGGGGCCGGGCTTTCTTTCACTTTGGGAAGAAATTCTGTTTTTTCTTCCATCAACTACATATGAAACTGTGGAAGAAAAATTATGCTCCAATATACCGTTTTCATTACGCACCAGACGCCTCGAACATCCCCTACGAACGTCGTTTTTCCACACATGCGGCCTGTCACCTGGTGTGCGTGCACATGGAATTACTCGGTCATTCCTGCAGAGTTACATCAAAATGCCTGGGAGGGAGAAAGTGACATCCGATATGTACCCAGAGATTATTTAGACAAGAAATGGTTGCTTGATGTGAAAGCATTCATAATTTGGCCACAGAGGAGCGCTTTTCAGTGCTGCTCACAGCTCGCCGGCGAGAGGTGATTCTTCCTTGGTGGCCATGCCCTCTACCACGTCCCCTCCTCTCCCCTGGCCGGTGGACTCTCGCTGGGGGTACAGGGGGAAGGGACACTGTCCCGCCGTCCTGAGCCTGCATGTCGATCAGGATCTGAAACAAGGTGATTCAAAGCTCGGACGATGGAGGTTCGCGTGGACGAGCTCACGAGACCGGGCGACGGCCACGTCCACCGCCACATCCACCGCCTGGCCCCGTCCCCAGCACTTTCTCTCCTGGCTCAGGCTTTCGATCAGGGACTGAAATTGTTCTGGGTGGCATGAGGGCTCACACCTGTGACCTACACGCAAAAGGAGCTCTTGACCGCCAAGGCCTAACTCTTTGTCTTTGGGGAACGCTGGCTCCCCGCTCGTCCCCCAAGCTCTTCAGAGCCGCATAGCTGCCCGCTGCCTTCGGCTCTGCTCGTCCTTGGGGCATCGGTCGAAGAGGAAAGGCAGAAGGGGAGGAGGGAGCAGGCTTGACAGCCCACGGTGTCAGCTGCTGGCTCCCCCCTCGGCAGTCTACGAGAACTATGCGAAATGTCAGGAGATAAGACGGAGCAAGTCCTTGCACATCCCTGTCCCTGATATTGTCCCAGTTCCTTGACGGGAGGACAAACATGGGTGGGACCTTTATCGCTGTCTCTGTCTTCTTCCCGACCTGCCTGCCTCCCGACTACTTAGCCGAAGATGGCAATCTGAGCGGGACCTTGGTGGGGTGGCCGCCCCACGCGCAGATGGGCCTAGAGATGGCGGCTGTGACCTGTGCAGGGCGGGCCGGGGACCTGCCGGGCGGGGTTCTCCTGGCGGGTGCTTCGTGTCGACCCTGAAACCCGTCGCCTTCACTGAGGGAGCCGCCAGCGCAAAGCTGTGCAGGGGTTCTCAAGGCCCCTCAGTCTGCCCTGAGCCCCCAGTAAGGAGGGGTAGAGCTCCACTCTCACTGCCCCACTCGGGCCTCCTAGCCTTCCACTGACATCCCCTAAGGACTTACTTCATTTTGTCCGTCTGAAGACGCCTGCCCCACTCCCCTCCCCGCACCCCGACCCAGACAGGGGACTCAGCTAACTTTAGGGTCTCGTCTTACCCACCTCTGTTTCTCCAGCACCAAGCGCATTGCCTGCCTGTGTGTGTTTAGGGGACATGTGGTTTTCTAAGAAAAAGAGATGGGTGTGTGGCAAGTGGACGCACATTTGCTCTGGATTAAATCCAAGCCACCAAAGTGTGTGTGTGTGTGTGTGTGTGTGTGAGAGAGAGAGAGAGAGAGAGAGGACTAAGTAAACGCCGACAGAGAGAAGGGACAGCCAGCCCCGTGTTCCCGGAGAAGGTGGTGGAAATGTAGGCTGGACAGTGGCCGGGCCTGGTCAGTGGGGTGGGGAGGCTGGAGGAGGCCGCCTGCCCTCGCTTGGGTCACGCTTCCCCCTTCTGTGTAGCCGAGTTTGAGGAAACGGGACGGCTAGGGAGCAGGGGACAGGATCCCCACAGCAAGTCTGGGGGAACTGACATGAATCCCGTCAATTCCTGAGGGGCGGCGCTGGACCCTCTAACAGCCGGGTCACAATAACTCGCATTTATTCCAGCCCTGGAACTCGGTGACCGCGTCCTCTAGATGAGGGCGTCCCCAGCACAGGGGAAGGAGTGACGAGCCACAGCCGACAGGCAGACGAACGCGCACCGAGCGCCGTTACGTGCCGGGCACCGGCCTCAGGGCTTCGAAGGCACCAGCTCAGCCAACTGGTCCCGGTAAAGCCCGCCCCAGCCAACGGCGATGGCCTTCACCTTAGCGCGGCTTACAGACGAGGACCGCGAGGAACAGCGAGGTCCAGTCTGTCGCCCAAGGTCGCTCCGCCCGCGGACTGTCGCGGGTCCTCCACGGGGTTCCGAAGTGGACGTGACAACGGTCTCAGTGACGAAGCAAACGAGCCCGCCACCGATGGCTGACGTCGCTGACGAGCGGCAGCCCATGCGCCCGAGTGCAGCCGCTGATGTGGTCACTCAGAGCAACTCGCTTGCCCCTCAGCTGTCACATCAGAGCAGTAAGAACCAAACTATTCCAGCGGCGGGCCGACCCGCTTGCCCAGGATCAAGGGCCTACCAGCCTGCGGACCAGGCTTCAGTCTGCTCGGCAGTGTGGGCAGCCCGCACCCTCCCTGCTGGGGTCCCATCTGGGAGGGGCACCGTGCTGGGCCTGGAATGAACAAGAATAAGGTAAGAGTCACGCGAGGGCACCAGATACGCCAGACCTGGCTCTGGGTCAGCCTCACCGCCTCATCCTGCAGCCACCAGTGGGCGACCGCACGCCGCTCTGGTTGGTGGCACTGGCCGTTTCTGGGGCACGAAGCTCTCACGGCGGCCGGCGTCAAGCCACCAGAGGCGTGATGACCAGCACGTGCTCCCCGATGCCGACATGTCAGCCCCCACACAGGCTCCCGTGGGCCGCCCTCCCAAGGGACGGTGACAGGCATCCCAGGAACAGCGTGAGATGGACCGAAGTCTCCTCCTCACTCGCCGCTGGGGATACCAAGTGATAGCAGGAGGAGGGAGTCTTGCACCAGGGTCCACAGCGTGACGCCATCAGCACAAACAAACAACGTCCAAGGGGAACACTCAGAAGCAAAGACTGCGCTCACTGGGCGGCATGCAGGGGCCTCCATGCCCGCAGGCTGGGGCTGTCCTCGGCGGGGCCCTAGGGTCGGCCCAGCTGTGGGGGACGCCCCGGGAGCCTGTCCTCAGTGGGGCTCTGGAGAAGATGCCATTTCCCACCCTGCTGGAGAGGGCTTGGGGACAGAGAGGACGAGGAGCCTGCATGGCCACGTGGATGCTCTCCGGCCGGGCTGCAGGTGAGGGGGTGTCCGTGAGGCTGTGGGGCCGAGTCCTGACAGAGACGGCACGTTACAGTCACCGGCTAGTGTGGGAGTATGTCCTTGGGGTCCGATCCTGGCCGTCTGATTTTACACGCACACGCACACACGCACACACACACATTCCCAAATAAAATTCTTCGTCTCTTTGAACTGTATCTACAAACCACAAACACGCGTATTCACTCTCCATCCACGTCACCTTTTGAAAGGACTTGGTCCTGTTGGAAACACTCGGAGGTCCCGGGAGTGTCACTTAAACCCCGTTGAAGACCCTAAAGAGAGTCAGCTGCGGGGGTGGAAAACGTCTCTTCCGTCCACTCTCCGTGGGTGGGGCCATGGCACGCTCCACACGTCGGGTCCTGTGCACGACTCGAACGCAGGGCACGCGTGTCACCTCAGACGAGGAGAGAGGCCAGCGAGGTGGAGGAATTTGCTCTCGAGATCTCACTGCTACGTGACGAGGAAAGAGCCAGTTTTGAGGCCATGTGCAGAGGACGCTGGAACCAGACGCCTGCCGTGCCGCCCCTGGCTGGCTGTGACCTTCAGGACGGGTGGTGTGAATGGGGCTGGATCTCTCTGGAAGTCTGAAGAGCAAACGGCAGAAATTTGCATTATTCTCCAGTGACACTTCAGTGAGAGGAGGGATTGCTTCCATTTCTTTACTCGACAGGTTTTAAATACCCCGAATAACTTAAACGGCAGAAAAGATGTTTTTGAGAACTGGAGGCAGGCAGTCCCCCTTCTACTCGGATGAATAACGAACGGCCTTGGGGAAAAGGGCCGGGAGCACTGCGCAGGCCCCCTAGGCGGGGGTGCATGCCTGTGCGTTCAGCCCTTTGGCGGGGTCACAGCGGTGCGACCTCAGGCCCCGTCGCGTGGGTCACCGCATGGGAACACCATGTCCCTCGACGTCCGCACGTTTGGGTTCATCTTCATCCAGAGAGGATCTGGAAACCAGCATCGTGTGGCTCCTTTCTCGCTCACGGGTCCGGGCCTCTCAGAAATCTCTCTGCTCGTTTGGAGCAGGGAGCTCCATCAGGCGCTGTGCGAATGGCATTGTATTACGCAGGATGTCACCCATTGTTATGGGGACAAAGACATCCGGAAACAAGGACAAAAGCTTCCAATCCACCAGAGTCCGGGACCCCTCAATCGCCTGGCGTTGTGTCTGGGGAGTGATTGAGTGAATGGGGTCACCCCAAGAACACACCGAAGCTCCCGAAACTGTGCGGTCCGGCTGCCAGGCCTGGCCACACGCGGCACACGCGAACGGCGTTTGGAGTCCCTGTTCTCAGATGCATAAAAGGGACTTGCTAAGTACACATGGCCCCCTCCATCTGCAGAAATAGGTGGGAGGCAACGGTCGGGGAGTGATCCCCGACAACTAGCATGTCAGGGAAAAGTGGAAAACCCAGTGATTAGCTGCGCGATTAAAGCGTCTCGTTGGAAGTGCTGCGCTCCTCCGCGCCACATGATGCTCCAACGTCTGTGCCCCCCGTCCGTGAGAGGGAACACGTTTTCCTTTTGTCTGAAACGAGGACCGCATGGTGACAGACCGACCAGAACAGCCCGAGGTCGGGACGTGCCTGACGGCTGAAGGTGGCTTCTCGTGGCGAAGCAGGTCCGCGTGCAGCAGTGTTTTCCTGTTTTAATAGCAAAATCAGCAGCGCATTTTCAGAAATGTCACCCGAGGTGACCTATACAAGGGAATCGATGGGATTGCCATTCTCTTCCCTTTGCTATATTTACTGTGTCGGCCGTATTTCACACATAAACACATCTTCCCCCTTTCCCCCTTGTCCCCCTTGTCCCCCTTGGACAGGCTAAGTCCACAGAGGACACCTGCCCCGTCCTCTTTAATTCTTCTCTAAGTAGCTCTGCCAGATGTTTCCTCCCTTGACCTTCCCCTGTCATCTAGGCGAGATCCTTCTTTCTTTTACTGCGAAACGATCTGCTTTCACGCTAGCGCGTTCTCAGCTGCCTCGTGTGATCCCCTTGTCACCGACGGACTCCTCGCATCGAAAGGCTGTTTCAGGACGGGGAACCGCGGGGGCTGGAGAGAAAGTGCCGGGCTCCGTGTGTGGACAAAGCGCCACCTGAATGAGGCGCCTCCAGTTCCAGAGGCCCAAGGGGACGGTGCCGCCGGTGACCGGCATGCGACGCGGCAGCTGTATCCTAGAAATGCGGACGCCGCACCAGCTTGTTGTGCCTTGAGAAAAGCAGAGCCGCCCAATGATCCGTCCGATCAAAAACAATTAATGCTGTAGTAATGCACGTTGAATTCTCGGCACATCCGTGCGCTTCTGCTGATCCGTCGAACTGAATGACGACTGGATGAGAAAACCCCCTCGAGAACTCACAGTTGTTCCAAAAACGGAACCCTGAAGTTCTGCGTTATGAACCGAAGACGTAGCAAGCGGAGAGCAGGCAGGTCACATGGGAGCTCCGGAGCGGCCAGGCCGGTGGACGGCCGGACCCAGGGATCGATCGGTCATGTTGTTGGAACTCGCTGCCCGTTGGTCCCGCGCAGTCAGTCCCATGCACGTGAAGCCGGCTTTGTGTCCGACATGTCTACCATGAAGGATGGCGGCCTCGGGGTCCGGGATGTCAGGGTGAGGTTTCCTGCGTCCTGCCTTGCCCACCTGGCTCAGGGCTTGCCTGGGCCCCTGAGGGCCAAATGCGGCTTTGGGATGTGGGCGTGTGTCCCGAGGCCACCCCGGATGCCAGGCTTCTCCCTACAGCCCAGGGGAGCCATCCTGTGTCAAACCATGGTGGTCAGGGAGATGCCACGTCGCACAGGCTGGCGCTGCTCCTGCAGGTGAGGACGTGCGGGATGGGGGTGGACGCGGCCACTGGCACCCGTCAGTCTTAGCGAAAGCAGAGGGAGAGAAGCGAGAGAGCTGGCCGAGCCCTGAACGCCAGCCACTGGCCACCTGCTGGGGTCCTCCGGGGGGACGGGCCGTCCACAGCAGCCTTCATCTTGTTCCCGTGGGAGCTTTGGGCCTGGCCCTAGCGCCCGGTCTTGACGAGCTGCGCTGGGACTTGTGTGCATGTGACAGTCTCCTCGGTCTGGGGGACAGTGACCTATGGCTGAAAATGCTGTCATGGGACGTGGAAGGAAGGGCGTTTGCCCAGGAGAGGCATTTTCATCTCCTCCGGCCATGGGCTTCGTCCCCACTGTCACCCGACCTCCGGTCACACCCCTTTGCTAGTGCTCTAGCACCCGGGGTCCTCGTGGGGCAGGGAAGTGATTCCTTCTACTTTGGCTGGGGCACCCCCACCCCCCGGTCCCCGATGCAGCCAGGGAGAAAGATGAAGGGACTGACGGGGACGCCCGTGATGGCGGAAGCCACGTGCCCTGAACACCACGCGCCACATGGGGTGACTGCAAAGGCCGAGGCTCCGCCCCTCTCGCCACCAGATGAGAGTCTGGTGGCTGTCCCTGGGGTCACGTGTCCCTGCTAGCTGGAGGGTCAGAGTGGGAGGAATCACGTGGGCTGAGCTCCCAACACACAGACCCGTCGTACACTGGTGCTTACTTTGTAAAAATGTCGTTTCTATGGAAAACGGCTCCCCGAACCCACGCGTTGCACACGATGGGTTCAGCTCCCAGGCCCGGGTTAGGACGGAGTTCTGACGTGTTGCCTTCGCGGAGCTGGGCGTCGGGCAGAGCGGAGTCGGGGATACGCAGCATTTCCTCCGGCCCCCACCTACACTCTACCTGCAGGGGCGCGACGTGTTCTCTCCACGGCGGATCGGACGCATCAGGCCCCATCTCTGTGGCTTGATCCCCTATGGGACCGTCCTGCCCAGACGAGCTCCCATAATGGTCATCACTGGTCAGAAAGGCGGTCAGGCCCCTTCGGGGGCAGGGGCAGCATAAGTCGGGGTCACGGAGGGAATGAGGCGTGTTGGGGTGTGGTGCCGGGGCGGGGACACTAAGAGCCTTCGGTTTCGGGGAGGGGCGACCCGGCTAAGCCATATGCCTGAGGCTGGCACAAGAGGACAAGCGCCGTCAGCCAGCCCGGGCTGATCAGGAGTTACGGGATAGAAGAGACCAAGACGTGCCGGAGTGGCTGCCATCGTCAGTCACTTTTTCATAGGAATAGCACATTACCCAAACGGCCGCCACCCCGCCGTCTCTCCCCGCCTCCGCTGCACCACCCGAGTCATTCCCACGTACGGACTTGCGTTTTGAGAAAAGACACGATGGGAACAGGGAAATTCCCAGACTGCTCCGTGCCGGGAGGGAGCGTCGATAAGGACCCGGAAAGCAGGTGTTTCTCGCCAAGACTGGTTCCTCATCAAAACCTTGAAATCGTGTCCCAAACCCCTCTTTCCCTGTCCGAGACTCTCCTAGGCTTCACTTGCTGAAACGATGGTGGTGAGGAGAAGGCCTGGTGCCCCCACCCTCCGGCCCGGGGCGCCTGTGGCTGCCCGCTCACCTCCCCGCATCTGCAGAGGGCGCGGCGGTCACGTGCGGGGTGACAGCGGAGGCGATGATGAACTCCAGGGCGTGCGGCGCACGAACTGTAAAATGCCGGGTAACACGGGTGCCAGGGCTGGACCGGAGATTTTCCGTCCCACGGGGCCTGTACCTGTGGGACCCGCCCCGCCGCACGGAGCTCAGCGCGCGTCTCCGTCTCCCACTGTGTCGTCAGGGAGCGAGCCAGGCCACCCACCGCCAGCCCATAGGGGAAGTGCGCTCCCAGGACAGGATGTCGTCAAGTTCGTGGAAACGGTAGTGGCGCTGACCTAGAAAGTGTGAGCAGGTGTTAAAACGCCGACCTAAACCGCAGGAACCAACGCGAGCGTGCACGGTCCAAGTACCTGTCCTGCGTCGAGATAGTCCTCCGTCGATCAAAGGCCAGAAAGTGCGTAACTCGGTTATTTTAAAATAACTTCCTGTGATTTTTTAACCTAGGGACGTATAAAGGGAAAAGGATCGCCGGGATCACGTCTGCTGACGTTTTTAATGGTGAGGAATGAATGACCTTCACGGAGGACGTCGGAGCGGGACGGGAAGCTCAAAGGTAACATAAACTCTTCCCTTTATTCCGTTTTCTCCGCTCGAAAAAGTAAGGACTGCTCACTATACTCTTTCCTGATTATCTTTCCAGAAAAATAAGCGCACACATCCGTGTGCGTGCACACACACGCACACACACATGCACACACACGCACACACACACGCACAATCTAGTGTTTCAGACTCCGTGAGGCCGGGTTGTAGCAGCCCGGCTGGGGGCAGCTTGCTGGGCCCCCGGCCACTCCTTGTCCTGCTCAGGGCTCATGACTGTGGACAAGGCGCACTTTGGTCACATGGTCCTATTATCCACGTATTTGTAATTTAGCAGAATTCTGACTTATTTTAGCCCCGACTCCTTTGTGCTTTCTCATGCGTGTACAGCGAGATTCGTGATAAAAATAGACACGTGCGGGTCACCAGCCCGAGCTCCTCACCGCGCTCAGCGACCAAGGCGGTTGTTATGTCTGAAAACACGTCTGCGCGAGCCCCGAGCACACAGCCGCCAGAGGAGGGCTCGCCGCACGCGGAGTCGCACCCTCGGAGGCCCACACCATTGCCACGACGACGGGATCCCATGTGCCTCTCACGCGTCGCCTTCGCATCAAGAGGCATCGAGAGGCACCATCACGGCGACACTGAGCATCGTCCGCTGACCGGCGGCCACTCTGCTCCGGGTGGCGCAAAGGGAACACAGACGGCTGAAGTCTCGAGGACGTTCCACTGTTCAGAAGTGCATGTCGATCTGCTGTATCGACCTCTCCGAAGGCTTATGGACTCTGCAGTGGCAATCCGGTTCATCCGTGTTGGACAGACATCCTCGGGGCAGGAGGGGCAGGTCTGCTTGGCCCCGGTGGCAGAGGTCCTGGTGAGCAGAGGAGGACATGCTGTCCGTGCCCTTGGGGTCCCCGGTCTAGGGGCCTGAAAGACCCTGGAACAGCGAGGAGGGGCGTCGGGCTCGAGGGGAGCTGACAGGCATGGGGCCACGAGGCAGGTCGGGAGGTGGCTCGGCCCGGACGCCCCTCCACGCCCGCCGAGCGCGCTCACTCCTCTGCCCTGCAGGCTCTTTGTAAGCGGGAGGTCGGGCTGGCTGTCACCCCGTGTCCCCGCTCTTAGCTTTGCGAGGGGCTGTCTGGGACGTGACTGATGCCTAGTTGGGGTCCAGCGGCTCCCCAGAAACTCCGGTGCCTCCAGCCTCCCGAGGGTCTGGGCCCTGGCAGTGACGGTGGACAGCGGGGACAGCTCTGGGGTTTCACGTGGGGAGTGGACTTCGGCCTGGCTCGTTCGGACTTTCTGACGCGACTCCTGGGACGACAGAGATAATAACTGTGAGATCCACAGAGCAGTTTTTCTAAGTTGTGTGTCACGTGTATGCAGCAGGCGCTTTATACGCGTCCATCATCCTCACCGTCATCATTTCACAGGTGGTTACAGGCCTGGAGGCACGTCCTGCCACCACTGCTTACCAGCTGTGCTCGGTGGGTTACTTTTTAAAAAAATATATAATTAAATTTACTGGGGTGACACTGGTTAATCCATCATGTCAGTGTCAGTTCTATCCACAACGCACCTTCTGCCTATTGCACTGTCTGTGCGCTTGGCACCCAAATTCCGGCCTCCTTCTGGCCCCATGTACTTGACCCCCTTACCCACTCCGCTCCCTGTGCCTTTCCCCCTGGTGACCGATGGGTGGCCTGTTGCTGTGAGTTGGGGATTTCTGACTTTTTAAACAGAAACAGTGCCCTCATGGGAGACTGAGGGCTCGTGTGTGCCGTGTGAAGGGTCTGGCAGTGGCGCCTGTGATTGTTCACAGTAGATACACTCTGTGAAAGTCAGATTTGACCATTTTGCCGAGAAATAAGACCCAAGGCATTCTTCGGTCGCTAGCCTGGCCCTGTGGAGACGGAGGTGGCTCAGCTCGGGCCTCTCCGTCCCCCACATTTCATGCTGTGTGCGTGGCAGCCCGTAGGCCCACGTGACCCTTCCTCCTGCTTACCGCTGTCACCGCTGGTTCATGGCGCAGTCCCAGGGCACCTGTGGCCGGGATGACAGCACATGCAGTTTGCTGGGTGACTCGGCCACAGGCCATGTGCACAGTCAGAGGAAGTGAGGCTGACGGGGCCGTGAAGTGTTGGGGTTAAGTCAAACGTGCATCGTTGACCAAGAGTTATTCTAAGTCAGCGAGCAGAGACTTCGTTTCCTTCGTGTGCGAGTCACACGTTCCATGACCTTTAAAAGGCCCAACTTTGCAAACTCAACTCCGTATATTGTTTTCCCAGGAACGAAAGAGTAACTGACCTCTTCACATCATTCATGTTCTTAGGAAAAAGGAATGAGGTAATTTATAAAGCCGTGATGACACGATCCAGCCAGATCGCTTGCCGAAACCAGCCGTCTGCGTGCGTGTGCGGAGCGGGGGGCGCCCCTGCTGCGCATCAGGATCACTGTGACAACTGTCTAAGCCACTGCTCATCGGAAAGCCCTCTAGCCTCTCTCAGCCGGCATATTATTGTAATTTTACAGAACGAGAATGTAATTACTTGTGATGAAGTCAGTTCTCAAGTATACCCGGTGGCTTTCGTGTCCTCAGACTCTACCAGGGACTAAGGATTCAGGGCCTGGCAGGCTCCGTGTGGGCAGGGAGGAAAGGGTTAAGGCTGATGTTGTGGGATCACACCCAAGCCATGGGGAATGGGCTGTGGGAAGCAAGTGAGAAGCGGAGAGCACAGGGAGAGTGGGGGGTATGGTCCAGGCGAGGCCCGCCAGTGGACACAGGAAGGGAGCAGTACAGGCCAGACTCGGGGTGTGTTTGCAGGGGGAGCCCCGGGTCTGCTGATGGAGCGGCCTAACTTCCCCCAGGCATGGCCGTCAGCAGGTCGCTCCCACGGGTCACCTCTCTTGAACCCTGGAAGTGGGTGTGGACAGCCTCATCCTGTGGTCTGGACGGTCAAGGCCTGGATGGGTTAAGCGACCTGCCAAACGTCACAGGTCTCACGAGTCCCGAGGCGGAAGACAAACCCAGTTGTTGCTGAACGCGAAAGCGCTTTCTCCCAGGCCACTTCTCCTCTTCCTTGTCATCTCGGTTCCGAGAACTGTCAGTGGCACTTCGCTTTCTCTTTCATTTCCCAAGATACATGACACGATGCTGAGGAAACATCAAGGAAAGAGCCATGAAGTCCCTTGGGGACGTGGATATCAGGCTGGGCCAATTCTCTGTCCAAGTGAGCATTCTCTAGACTCCTGTTTCCATACCAAAGGTGCATTATTTAGGCAACGGCAAAGTGACACTTAGTGTGGAAAGTGACTCACCGAAGCCACGATGCCGTCTTCGTAGATGTCGTGCTTCATCCCTAATCTGTCCCTGTGAATAAAAGGACGTACGGGTCTCACTGGGCTAGGAGATTTGGGCGAACTTTAGGTTGATTCAAAATGTCACACTTTCCCCCAGTTACAATTTTACTCTAAAATATGGATTCTTTCTACAAGCTATGCTTCCATCCTTATGCTTGCCGCCCTAGCTTCCATCACGAATCGTTTAACTGCCCGTCCCCTCCCCACATCCAAGGTCCACAGGCAGTTGCTTCTCCAGTCGTGGGCTCTGGAAGGTTTAGGTGATTTAGCTGAAGAGTGTACCATTCTAGATATTGCCAGTTCCCTCTGTACGTGGCCTGCGAATAGTCTCTCTCCATTCAGCTGGGGCCTCATGTGGATACGGGACACGAACATTTCCAAGCAACTCATGCGTTCCTTACTTATCCTGGATATTAACCCCTATGGACCAACAATTAGTGCTGGCGAGGACGTGGAGGAAAGGGAGCCTTGTGCCCTGTTGGTGAGACTGCAAATTGCTGTAGAACTATGGAAATGGTATGGACTTAAAAATAGAGCCATCACATGACCCAGCAATTCCACTTCTGGGTATTTATCCGAAAAAAACCCAAAACATTATTTCAAAAGGACACATGCACCCCTGCGGGCCCTGCAGCATTATTTACAATAGCCAAGGTATGGGAGCTACCTACCTAGATGTCCACAGAGCGATGAATGGATAAAGATGAGGTACATATACACAACAGAATATTGCTCAGCTACAAAAATAGAATAGAATAGAATAGAATAGAATAGAATAAAAAAATAAAATAAAATAAAATAAATAAGATAAAATAAAATAAAATAAATAAGATAAAATAAAATAAAATAAATAAGATAAAATAAAATAAAATAAATAAGATAAAATAAAATAAAATAAATAAGATAAAATAAAATAAAATAAAATAAATAAGATAAAATAAAATAAAATTAAATTAAATAAATAAGATAAAATAAAATAAAATAAATAAAATAAAATAAAATAAAATAAAATAAAATAAAATAAAATGAAATAAAATAAAATAAAATGAAATGAAATCTGGATGGACCTGGAGGGTATTCCTCTGAGTGAACTAAGTCAGAGAGAGACAAATGCCATATGCTTTCATTGACACGTAGGATCTGGAAAACAAAATACACGAACAAACACAACGGAAACGCACTCAGATACAGGGAACATTTTGAGGGTTTCCAGATGGGAGGGGTTGGGGGGCAGGGTGTAAAAGGGGAAGTGATCAAGAGGCGCAAATTGCCAGTTATAGAACAGTCACGGGGAGGCAAACTACAGCAGAGGGAATGTGGCCAGTAACACGGTTATAGTATCCATGTGTGGTGTCAAGTGGGCACGAGACTTCTGGGGTGATCACTGCGTCAGGTACACAAATGTCTCGTCGCTACATTGCACACCTGAAACTGATATAATGTCATGTTCCAACTGTAATTAATTAAAAAATAAATGAAAAAGCAACTCATGCATTTAGGCCAATTAGTGCAATCTTCTTTCAGCCTCTAAACACTTCTCCAGTCGTCAAGACAAAGACCTCTCTGTCTGCGGGGACAGACGCTCACCAGCACCCCAGCATCCATCCCATGCGGATTCCTCGTGCACGCGACAGATTTTCCCCGCAGCCCTGCTGTCGGAGCCATGAATACAGAAATCAGGTGCATTCCAGGCCTCGAGGAACTAACTTGCGGAACGAATCAGACTAGGGTAGCTGGGCACCCTTAAAGCAGGAAGAAAAAGTTGCAAATTCTGAGAAAATACTTAGGGGCTCATCATGAGCTCTGTGAGGCCGTCGGCCGCCGAGTGTTGGTTTGTCTCTGGCCGGCGGGTGGGACCCAGGCTGTGCGCCTTCGCATCCGCATCTCCCCAGCTGGGGCTCTGTGTGAGCGCCCACGCGCCGATTCGTTTATGAGCCACGTGGTGAGTGGCAATCTCAAACGCCACGGCACCACTGCAGGGACAGAGTAGATATCGGGGCACACGAACGGTTGCGTCGGCTGCCTCTGCAGCCGGGAACACCAGGCGTGCTGACGCTGGAGGACGGTGAGGCGGAGCTGGAGAGTCTGGCCCATTCGATGGCTCCAGGGAGCCAAGGGGCTTTGAGATGAGTCCCGGGAGCGTTCCTTAGTTTGAATTATCTTGTGGGATCGAACTGCACTGACCATACAGGTCAGGAGACGGCCAAGGGTTGTCCCGCAGGTAAAACAGCCAACTCTCTCACTACCAAAGCCAGAATTCTCTCGTGGGGCTTACAGATTGCCTGTGAACGAGCCTTTCTTTCCTTCTTTCCTTCTTTCCTTCTTTCCTTCTTTCTTTCTTTCTTTCTTTCTTTCTTTCTTTCTTTCTTTCTTTCTTTCTTTCTTTCTTTCTTTCTTTCTTTCTTTCTTCTTTCTTTCTTCTTTCCTCCCTTCCTCCCTCCCTCCCTCCCTCCCTCCCTCCCTCCTTCCTTCCTTCCTTCCTTCCTTCCTTCCTTCCTTCCTCCCTTCCTCCCTCCCTCCTTCTCTCCCTCCCTCCCTCCCTCCTTCCTTCCTTCCTTCCTTCCTTCCTTCCTTCCTTCCTTCCTTCCTTCCTTCCTTTCTTCTTTCTCTTTCTTTCTTAATAAGACCAACCATAATGGATTTTCCTGCATCTGATCTGGGCAGCAACAGCAGCTAAAAAACCCACTGGAAAGGCACATGCGCTCAAAGCAAACCTGGGAAAACAATTCCTTCCTCACAGGGACACCGGAAAGGAAGAGCGTTTGGGCCGTGTCGTGACAGCTGGGCCCGAGGCTTGCCGTCTTCTCCGTTCTGCGTTCTTCCCTGTCTGCCTTATTTTTACTTTCTGTTTGAATTGGTTTGCCTTTTTTTTTTTTTTTTTTTTGGCCACAACCACTCCCTTCAGTCACCCACTGATAGGGTCGCAGGAGTGAAAGCCAGCTCTGCCCACACCCCACAGAGCTCAAAGTGGAGTGTTGTCCAGAACCACCTGACGCCAAGGCTGACTTTTAAATCTGCCAGGAAGGCTTTCTGCGGAGAGAGGTCTAGGCCGTCGCAGTCCTGTTTCAGAGGCCGGTGGTGCTGGATGCTGGGATCCAGAGCCACCGGTGGCCGTTCCCAAATTTTAACACAGCACAGAGGCGGGCGGGGGCCTCAAACCCTGAGGTCAGTCCCTTGTCGTCGTTGTTGTAAACAAGTACGTCTAATGCACCATTCGCATCTTCTTCTCTCTCTCCTACCCCATGTTTTTACAGCGCGAACTGCTCTTAGAAAACTCATTTAAAAATCATTTGTTCCCTGCTCCAACATCTAGGTTTTGGCCTCTGGTGGACAGGGATGAGCAGCGCCTCAGATTTTGACGGGGTAGTTTATTTTAGTTGGAAGTCTGTCTTTGGCTTGTTTGCCCGTTTAATTCGGAGTGGGCAGGAGCCTCTGCATGTGCCTCCAGAATCTGTAAAACCGTCTAATAGCACCACTCTCAGCTCCTACTTTTTGACGCGAAGTGACGTTTGAAACGCTTCCATTTTCCCTTTCTGTTTCCTGTACTCCAGTCCGCTTTTCTATCATCATTATTATTCTTTTTACAGTCCGTCATGGAGAATTTATTTGCCGAATGTCACTTTTCTTGGCCTGAATCTATTTTTGAGGCGTGCAGAAGCAAACAGCTGGGTGACGCCGTCAGCCTCATTTCATTTATGCACGAATAGCACAAATAACTTGAGAATGACCTAGCCTGTTTTTCTCAGATTCGGATAGAAAAACTGCTTCCGGGCAATGTTTATGCCAAACTGTTCGCGCCAAGTTTCCAGTTCCAGTGCCAGCTGGGGCTCCAGCCAAGTTGTAAGCCTTCGGTAAACACGGTTTGTAAGGACAGAGCAGGCACGGCGAGGAGCCGGGCGCTGGCGGGCCTGGTGCGGCCTCGCTCCAGAATGACACCGCAGCAGGGACAGGCGGGCGGGGGGCCGGCTCCGAAGCGTTTTCCCCGTAGCGTGGGAAGCATACAAACTATATTTGATGACCACAACCCCACTAGGCCCATGCAAGCTTTTTATGTGTTTCCTCGGCCATCACTGCCAAGTGGCTCCGCGCTCGTTTGAAGGGTGCTGCTCGTTGTCACACGGTGGCCCTGTGTGCGTCCCCGGGCCCGCCTGGCCTCCAGCTCTGGGCTAGAAGGGGGAGGGAATATTTCAAGGCTCAGGTGGCTGCGTTGGCCGCGCATCCTTCAGGAGGATGGGGCAGAGTGGAGCTTGTCATGATCAGTGCAGCCACAGCCCCGGAGGTCGACACTCTTCCCGCGGTTGCTCCCAACGCAGGTCGCATCCACCCGCGTTGACAACCGTGCCCGTCGCTCCTTCCGCATGAACACTCATGGCCCCCCCCCACCTTCCCTGCTCAGGACAGATGCTGGGTCCCCCAAATCCATTCGCTGACACCTGACCTCAGTCAGGTTCGTGAGATCAGTGCCCTTCCTACTCCGGGGACACCCCGAGCTGATTCCTGCCGCAGAGGGGCCCTGCTCCATCTCCAATGAGGCTGGTTCCTTCTCTCCGCTCAGGCCTCGGGCCAAATTGTCTCCAAAACCTCACCTCAGACCAGCTCCCACCACCCCCACCTGCCCCTCCACCCCCCATGTCTCACTGTTGGGTCTTTTCCTCGGTGTATCTGAGACCACGCACTCACGTAGGTACCGACGGTTTAGAGTGTCAGCTTTGTGAGCACCCGGCACCTCTGTGGTGTCCGAGGTGCGGTCCTGTGACCAGGCACAGGGCACATGTTTACTAAGTGATGTAAACGTTTATTAAACCGGCTACCCATGTTTGCAGGCGAATGCTGGCTTTGGGGGTGAGGGCACGGAACAGGTGTAGCAGCAGCTCCCAACGGGCTGGGCGGATGTCACCCAGCGAAGCTGGTCACAGGAGCCGGGGTGGGGTGGGGAGTCAGTGGGGCCCAGAAACCCCAGGGCCTAGAGTGCCAGGGAGCGAACTTGGGGGACACCCTTTGGGTGGTGAGGAGCAAGCGGGTGTCCAGCCAGGGATGGAGGGATGGGAGCCCCCTCCCCTGCACCTGTGGCATTTGTGGCAGGTGTTGTTGTGTTTATGGCACACATGGGACCGGAGCCCCTGTGAGAGTGCACGGCACGGCCACAGGGAGACCCAGGCCCCCAGGCGGGCAGCACTGAGCCGAGCTAGCCCTTAGCTTTGGGGAGGGCCACAGTCGCCTTTGGCATAAAAGGTGGAACGGCTCGGGCGTCTGGAGAACTTGGGAGAAGTCACGTGCTTCAAGGCCCCTTAAATGCCGGGAAGGAGACTGTGAAAGCGCTTTCCCCTTACAAGCAGGATGAAGTCACTGCCTCGTGGGTGCTCGCTCTCCGCACGCGGCCCTGCGTCAGTCAGAGACCAAGCTGGAGGGGCCTCTACGCAGAGAAAGAACAGAAACGACTTCAGTGAAGGCCACCGCGATGACAGAGCGCCGTGCCACTGACCCCAGAAAGCCTGACCCCACACACCGCGCCCGAAGCCATGGGCCGTAGCGTCAACATAACCTGCGGAGATGGAATGGTGTGGCTCTCCGTGTGAGACGGGGCGGGTCGCTGACCGATGACAGAGTCGGAACTGCAACCGCACCTCCCCCGAGCACACCCGAGTCCATCGGGAAGCTACTGCAGCTTCCTCTGAAGTGGTCACCTACCTGCCTGTCACCAGACTGCTGCCTGGTCGTCCCCTGCACGCACCTGCTCGGGAACAGACCTTTGCAAGACTTGGTCACTTGTCCCTGGTCTCGTCCCCATCTCCTCAAGGAGAAACTCCAGGCCACCTGACACAGCCCTACACCCTGCAGCTGCGGTGGCCGTGACCAGAACACACTGTGCATGTGGCAGGTCTCCTCTGGCTTTGAAGTGAGTGACTCCCCCCTTCCAAAGCACCTCAGTTCCCAGTCCCTACTCATATGACCCCCAACAGCCCATGGGTGAATATCTCGGGTGAGCAGTACCTTCCCCGTAAACCTCAGGCACACGTAGCTGTCTGTGATCACTCAGCGCGTGCCACGTGTACTAACGCTTGCTGTGTCCCCGGCTCTGCCCTTGTCCCCGTGCCAACCACCATCCTGGAGGTGGCTGTCCCGTCACCCCGACTCTGCCGCGAGGGGCCTGAGGCTTCCAGGAGCCAGGTCCCCAGGGGCACGCCACAGAGGGGAGGGATTTAAACCTCAAAGCCAGACGCAGTGCTCTCTCTGGCTGTTCATCTCTCTCTGGTTTTCAAGATTCTTTGGTCACAGGTCAGCTTACCGTCACGAAAACCCGCCCGTGAAGTGCACCTATAAAATCCCTCCTCACTCCGATCGGCTCTGGTTTCCTTCCTGCCTGGGGCTTGGCACAGGCGCCTTGGGGCTAGAACATTCCGGGAGGTCTGTGAGGGCTGGCAGCTCTGTGCACGGCCCCTGCCACCCCTGGTCCTGCATCCCAGGCCCTGCTGGCACCCTGGCCTCCTGCTCGCCTGGCCCTGCTGCCCACTCCAGCACCTGGACAGCTGCCGGGCCTCGCTCTGCTGCCTCTAGCCCCACCAAGGCCATGCCCCGGGGTGCACGCCAGGAGAGCCGCAGCATCCCCACCCTGCACCATGCCTGTCACCCCCACTTGTACCCTCCCCCACCACCACCCCTGAATCTCCAGGGGCCAGGTCTGCAGCCCTTGGTGGATCAAGGGGGAAAATCATCTCTGTAATTGGTGTCTTTGCCTTGAAAAGGTGGGTTTGCCTCTGGGTTGTCAGCCGGATGGAATCAGTCATCGCTCAGACTGGAGGCCACTGTCCCCTGCGAAACACAACACAAGCTCTGCCCTGACCCGGGTGCCTCCCAGTGGGGGCAGAGCCCCCGGGCAGGACGCGAACCCTGTGAGTGCCTGTGGCGGGGGTGGGGTTTCTGTCACCCGTGAAAGAAAAATAAAAGAGCAGAAGCAGATTAAAGCAAAATGAAATAATAAAATTAAAGTAAAAAATAAGTAAAATAAAATCAAGTAGCAAAGGACTGAGCTGTTGGCCTCACTCGCCCTAGCTTGACTAGAGCAGCTGCTAACATCAGTGCTGACGTTTTGGGGAGCCTGAGAGGGGACAGAGCCCCTATTACATGTTTGGAGGTTTGGGGTCTGCATGGCACAGCGACAGATTGTGGAGGGCACCGCCTGAGTCCCGAGCTGGGCGCTGGGCAGAGTGGCCACCGGGACGGGAGACGGGCATCCGGATCCGGAGCCGCCCCCCGCGACAGGACCAGCCCCGAGCCCAGGTTCCTGTTTGCCGGTGAGGGAATCTGTGGGGTGACTTTAGTGTCACTCCAGACTTCCAGGGAGTTAACCAAGGAAGCGTCTTCATTTAGAAAGCATTTTGCGGGACCCTGACCCGGGGCCAGGGCACGGCGGGTGTCGTTTTATCACAACAGTCGTGGTGCTCTCCACGTGAAATTTAGTGTCTCCATCACAGTCCTCCCACCTTTCAACAGAAATGCAAAGCTATCCTGTCCCTTAAATGGGAGCCTGTTAAAAATGTCGGAGCTCGCTCGCTTGCTTTTTTTACTGACGTAGAAAAAAAAACAAACCCGGCAGCCCCAGTGGCACCTAGGTGGCATCATCAGGAAGGATGATGACGGAGACAGACCGAGTCCCCAGAGGCAGGGCCAACAGATGCCACTGTCGCTCTGTGGAGGAGACTTCTTGTCCATGGTTTTCATCAGGAGTGGGTCTTCTACTTCTTCACGGACCAGTTTGCTCTACTGGTCCTAGGCCAGTGAAGGTGCTCACCTAGGAGCAAGGTGACATCAGAGGAAGCCACCGCTCTGGTGGCAGCGATGCGGACGCTGCGTCACATGCCCTGTGTCCGAGTTTGATGCCTCTGGGGCCAATTCCAAAGCAAGCAAGCTCCCGAGGAAGGAAGCCGGAAAGTTCTCTGGAGATGGAAACGTGGAAGCGAAAACAGAAGGTTAGTTAGCATGTGTCCAGAAAGATCCCACGTCCCATAAAAAAGACGATCTGAGTACTGAGTTCTCGTAATAGTGGCTTTGAAAGGCGTTCACAGCAGTAAAAGGGCCGTGGCCTGACCCCAAAGCCTTAGCCCCTTTAGACAAAAGGGGCCAAACAAGCACGTTTGTTGAAACAGAGTCAGCGAGTACAGATGAATTGTAAATACCGGTGGAAGGAAGAATAAAAGAACATAAAAGAGAAAATGCCAACATCGCCCCAAAGTGACTGTCTCTAATGTGTACACGGCACAGGCTGGTTGAACACAGGTGACGGCCATCTTCCCAGGGCTATTCTTGGCCCAGCCCGCCCCATGCTTTGCCCGAGGCCCAGAGAACCGCGATACCACGGTTCTCTGTGGTACCACAGCATGGCACTTAGAGCCACCAAGCAACTTCCTCTTGTAGCCCAAACGAAGGCGCGCTGGGAGGTTGTCTCCCGTGACACCTGGAGGTAGGTGACCCAGACCGAGGGCAGCTCGGTTCCGTGAAGTCTCGGGACATCTGGACTCTGCCATCCCCAGGCTGTCGTAGCCCGCACCGTCATGGACCAAAGAGGTGACCGGAGCACCCGCCATCACGTCTGTATTCCAATCAGCACGATCAGGAGATTCCAAATACTGTAGAAAAGCTGTATTTTAAGACACCCTTCTAGAAGCTGCCACACGACACTTGTTCACATTCAGCTTCGAAGTTAGGGGATCTGTTCTGGGCAGCCGTTTGCCGAGATGCAATTTGGGGGTTCCACTTCTGCGGACTGTCAGGAGAAAACACATTAAAGGACAATCCCCAACCTCTACAGGGAACAGCACGATTCACGTGGGGGAAGCACAAGGCCTAGGGACAAACATAACAAACAACATAAAAGAAAAAAAAAGGATAAACATGTGATTGAGTCGGCGTACAAGATTCCAGAAAGAACAGAATGCAGTGGGCAGGCCCCGGGCCTACGAGGCTGACCTTTTGGGAGCCGCGTTGTGAGTCACAGAGGGAAGTTCTGAGAGGTTCCGAGGCCCAGGAATCCCGATAGCCACGAGCCAGGAAGAAGCAGGTGTAGGAGGAACCTTTGCCCGTGCTCGCTGCCAGTTCGCACGACCGTCGGAAACTTAGATTCGTCTCTCTTGGCCCCCAGTGAAAACTTGGCGGGAACCGGGATCACGGCCGCGTTCATCCAGTCGGGTACCGTATCGGTCCCTGGAAATGAGCTAGCAGGAGGCTGGTCCTGTCCACCGGTTCACAGACGCTGTGGTCGGCCCGGGGCCGACAGGTGTTCTCAGCCCGGAGTCCAAGCCGCTGTTCACGGTCGCCGAGGGGTTTTAAATCCGACACGCCCAGGACTTCTCTAGATCCCCCAGGGACAGGAGCAAGTGAGCGTGTCCGGACTCCCTGTACGAGTGTCGCTTTCATTACTTGCCTGAGTCACCTGGACGTCCCCGTCCCTGCCCCGTTCAGAGCTGCTGGAGGTTTCTGTGCGGGTCTGAGTCGGAGCTGAACCGATGCACTCGAGGTTTCCATCGGACAATAGATTGGTGCGGGTTTCATTCACTGCGGGACTTTTAGACGGGGCGTGATTTAGGGTAAGGTTTCTGCGTGGGTCTTCACTGCAAGGGGCCTCTCCCCGCCGAGCTGACATCTGTGACTGCGCGCTCCTGCCCTGCGTCCCCAGATAACTCAGCTTCGGAGCAGCCCAGGTGAAGACTTCTGTGTGTGCTTGCGAGGGCCGCGCAAGCCTGTACAGTCGCCGTAGCCCTTGCCCCTGGGGACGGACCAAAGACTCATCAAAAACACAAATGGGTAAAGTCTGGAACTTCAGCCGTTGCAGTCAGGCAGCTCAGTTTCACGGCGGCGGAAGGTCAAGATGACCGGATTTTTGTTTTGTTTTGTCTGGATGGCTTCTACTTCGGAAACAACACCGATTCCAGCATCTTGCAGGATTTCTAAGAGGCATGCCATGACGGCAAACTACTGGATCGCAAAACAGTGTTTTCAAGTGGAATAGAGTAGACCGTGATGGATTAAGATCCCGTGGAATGTGACGTAACTGAATAGATGGGAATAAAATAGAAAACATCAGGAATGTGGCTTCAGACGGAGTCAGAAAAAGTTTTACGAAACTACGCGGCTGCAGCTGTTCTCCGTAGTTGAAGACCAGGCCAGGGGGCGGGGGGGCGATGATGCGTCGTCTTCGTATGCCTGTTAAACATGGTCCTTGGGGACTGTCCTTTCTCTCTACCTCCCTTCCTTCTTCTCTTCCATTCTTTTTTGTTTTATTTTTTTCCCACTGTGTGTCACAGTAAACAAACAAACAAACAAAAAATCAAAATCGAAGTGGTGCGGACCTCGGGTATTAGGTACAGACAAAGCTGGAAGGCAGCTGGACATGCAGAATTTCATCTTCTGACTCCGAAGAAGCTGCATCGCCTTTGAGAAGTGGGGGGATACGGCGTCCAGTAAGCTTCCTTCCATTTGGTTGGGAACGAAATCAGGCCTGACTTCTCAGCCTCTGCTGCTACCGCTTGGTGGAAATCGAAGCCACTTTTAAACAACCGCTTTGCAGCTATGCCCGTCCTCCTCGCGATGGATGGCTTCCACGTGTCTGACACCGAGTGTGTGAATCCCGTGCGCTGTCCGCACAGAGGACGAGGCTCGGGGCCGGATCTGGGAGGCGGGGTCCTCGCCAATCCATGGGGTAACGCACGTGCTCATGAAGCGCCCGCGTGTGGGCAGGTGTGAGGCCGGCTTTGGGAGCCAGTTCTTCACCTCGAGAGGCTTCTGCAGGAGACCCGAGTGCTGAGCGTTGGACTTAGGGGAGCACGGGATGTGGGGAGACGGACACGGGGGTACCCAGCCTCATCCCAGCAGGACCTCCCTGGTGCGAGCGCATGTTCGTCTTCCCAAAATGTGAATGTGCTGCTCCCCTGACCCGAGGCTGGCCCGAGCCTGGCCCGAGCCTGGCCCCCAGAGCCAGGATCGGAGCGTGGTACTACACGGGGACCCTTCAGCGCCTGCCGAGGCACACTGCCGTGTGGGGTGGAGCTCAGCGTCGTTCCCTAATAGGCTATTTATGCAAGAAGATGTGTACCATGTAATTAAGCTACAGAGAAGAAGCAAAACAGCAAGATAATATTGGTCTTCCTTAAATATAATCTAATTGTGAGAACATACTCCTTTTTTTTTAACATTTCCTACCATTTTCAGGAAGTTGTTGACATTTTACCCATGAGAAAAGCAACTTGGAATGAATAATGAACCGAATACACTGAAAACAGAGTTTGTGTGTGACAGTCTCCGATCGTGAGCCAGAGCTAACACCGTCATCACCATCGACCTCTGGTGAGTGATGCTGCCGATCTTTGTCTTCATTTAAGAAAAAAAATCACACACCCCAATTGCGGTCAAAATTTATGAACTTAAAACAGCCAGCGGGGTCGTCGTCACCATCTATGCAGCAGGGCTCTTTCTAATGGAGACGTCACATACTTAGATTCCCAGGGGCCTCTTTCGCTGAGTTTCGTCCGAGCCACTTTTAGGAAAAGGGCTGTTTGGGGAACGTGCCATGAGGTGTGTCGCGTCCCCAGGAGACGTCGAGCGGAGGTCTTAAGAATTTTGGTTTCCTTAGTTTTTGCAGCGAATGCTAAACAGCCAGCTGACCCCTCGCGTGGAGGGAAGGCTTCTTCGGGAATTCGCACGTATTTTCCCAGATTCTGCTGCAGGACGTCCCGCGCAGCCGCACCTCTCGTGTCCCTCGCTGCTTGGCTTTCAGACAATCCTGCGGCTTTAGGTGGTGACCCCAAACCAGAGAACACGAAGTGGAAACCCTCTTCCCCACACCGTGATCTCCCTTTCTGTCTACCTCCCGCCCGCAAGCACAACGTAGACCCTCAGAGGACAGACGGCCCCAGGAGAGAAAGGAGAAGGGGGAAGGGAAAGCCACATTCAAATGTGGTGTTGCATTGCGTGTTTACGAGGACAAGGACCCACTGTGGGGTCCACCGGAGCTGGCCTGTGTCACCGGGTGCGTGTGTCAGACGAGTGGGTGTGCGCCAACCCCGGGCTGTGTGTGTCATTCGTTCTCCCTGGAGAAGTGACTTGTGTTTCCATAACGCGGTGCAGACCTGGGGAGCAAGTTGGGATGCTGGGCCCCTCCTTGGGGCACCCGGCTTTCGTCCTGACCCCGTCCCCTGCAGGAGACCTTCCAGAGTCCCGTGGCAGTCGCCTCCCGGTGGGAACCCGAGGCAGCCTAGGATTGGGCAGAATGTTTAATCCTTTTCTGCTCTCACGAAGCCTTCACAGAGGGCACTTGGCTGCGTCGCATCAGGTTTCCATTTTCCAGAGTGAACTTTGGTTCTGTCCTTGTGGGTTTTGTTGCCACGTGACACTGGATTTAAGTCTTCCTTTGTCGCGTGTTGCTGCAGATTGAAACTCCGAAGAGGACAGCGTTGGCCTCTGTGACGAAGCAAACCTTGCCACTGGAGGAGAGAGAATTAAAAAAAAAATCAAAACATACAGCTGACATCCCTTTTATCCAAAAACCCTCTTTATTTTTATTTTTGTCCTTAAAAATAAAATTAGCTCCTGAACTTTCAGATAGAAAACCATCATTCCCCATCATTAAGTCTAGGAGGACATTTCGCCGTCGTTTCCTTTCCCCTCAGAGTGATTGGCGCTTCCAGGTATTGGCCCCGCTCTGACACGGTAAAGAGAAAAGCAGGTAAGTGTGCAGAGCTGGTGTGTTTTGACCCCAACCTCAGCCACTGCGTCCCCCTCCACCCTACTGCCTTGTGTTTACGGGTGTCCGAGTGGCCACGGGCATTTCTAGGGTCAGGCTGAGTTGGGGACACCTTCATTGGAAGTGGGCCAGTCCCTTCTGTGAACCCCGGGGTCAGACGGCTCCTAGAAACCCCTCTGCTTTCCGTGTGTAGAGCGCCAAGGTGCAGGCCGGAGGGTCACAGAGGCTGATGAGTGCTATCCCCTTCGGTGTGTTTCTCCATCTGACTTCTCGCTCGGCCCACGGTGGCACAACTGGAGCGTTGCCTCTTTCTTAACACTCCTCACATCGCAGCATTGAGTACGTGCGTTTCCACATATCCCAGTGAATAAATGCACTGCAAAAACAGCACTTCAAAGCGTTCACAGCTTGCCTTAAGCTAATAGATTTTAACGACATTACCGCGGCGCGCGTCACGTCTTTCAATCATGGTGGTTGAAACCCATCAGAGACTCTTTTTACTAATGCAACAAAGAAGACAGGCGTGGCAATATTTTGAATAATGTATTCGAAAACATGTTCACTCGAGATACTGAATGCTAACAATTAGCGAGTGGCAGGGTTCCCCGGAAACTCTGGGGTTGTCTGCCAAATGCCTACTCATGTCCTTTTAGCAATGCATCGCCTGAGCCTGAACTGACCTGGAGAATCCTGCCCACAGCATCCCCTAAATGCAGTCCAGGATGGTCTTCTATCTGTTCGCTTCCTTTAAGGGAGATTTTCTGCGCGAGCTTAAGTTTCTGATGATTGTCGGCAAGTGATAATGTGGGCGAACGTTTCACAGGTCGTGTGGAGTTCCCTCCCGTCTATGATGGCCTGGACCGCGGGGACAGATGCAGTTGGTGGCTTGGGGTGGGTGATGAGTCGGTGGCAGAGGTCTTCTCCGTGACGTTTAGCTGGTTTTCTTACTATTTCTAATTATGTAGAGACCATGCATCACTCACAGCCTGTGCCCAGGTCGCGTGGCTATCTCCACTCGCTGTTACCATGGCCCACCGTCGGGATCCAGACATCCAATTGTGAAAGGATAAGCACGAAATTAGCTACCAGACTTTGTGCTGCTCTTTGGCAGTTTTATAAGCTGGAAAAATACACAAGTTTGCCCTTCATTTTGCATTTGGTATCAGATCTTGGCTAGGGTTAAAAGGTTCAAGTAAATTTTATGTCTTCCCATAATTTCATTAGGGCAAAGAGATAATATTTTTTGGACTTTTCAAATGATCGACTAAATGTGACATATTTATGCATGGAGTTTCTTGCCTCTGGACTTATTTAATGTGACTTTTAATCCCAAGAACGGTTTTTATTATCATCCATCTAGGGTTTCATGTTTTCAGGACTTCTGCCTGGCTGTGGAAAGAGAATATAAATGGAAAATAGAGGAGTTTTAAAAAAGATTTAGTCAATAAATATTCAACATTTGATCGTGGCAAAGACTTTGCTTGAAAAATATAAGTTTATGTTGGAAAAATATGGCTGTTCTTGGTTTTAGCACTTTCTTTTAGCACTTATCAGTATTTTAATCATAGCAATTCTTATTAACAACCATTTTAAACACAAACAGTGCTTGTACCCCCTGCTCTCTACTGTACTCTAGGGGCGGGATTTAGCATGTCACTGTCCTGCAGGTGCCCTCGGGCTGCATTAAGACCTGATCTTTCTCCTGCCACCTTAGTGGTGGTGTGTGCTGTGACCCTGTCTCTCCTACAAGCAGCCGCGGGGAAGAGCTTTCTACAACCCCACTAACCTGTGTTCACGAGCACCCATGGCGCGCTCCACAGCGTGGGCGACAGTAAGCCTGTGCTGCTTCCACAAAACGGGCTGCTTCCTCTGCAGGGGACCTGGGTTTCATGTTAGGTCTCGTTTTAGCAAATTACTATTTAGATCTTGATTGAATCAGGACACACAAATGTCCCCTGAGCCCATATGAAAACTTGTTGCCTGGAAACAAGTCAGTGAGGCAGCCTTCCTGGAGAAAGTGGGCCTGGCTGTGTCAGGTGATGACATCTGCGACTCATGCAAACTTCTGAATGGGGCACGTTTGGGATTGGGGCTAATTAGGCCGGATTCCGAGTCACAGACAAATTAATGAAAATAAACTAATTTCGAGGAGGCTGAAAAAATTGATTAAAGAAATGTAAGTGCTCTGTATGCCACATGCCCGCCTCCCTTACCTCTACTGGGGAGTTAGAGAGCTATGGAGTGATGCAACGGACAAGTCAGGTGTCTTTGTTAAAGACTCTGATTTGGCTTTTGTTTTTCAGAAAGACTAGACAGCACATTTGATATCTTTCCCCACATTCAGGAGTAGTTGTGCAAGGTTATTAATCACAGCAGGTTTGATATTGAGGAAGAAGGTGTTGGAGTTAAAAGAGAAACACTAAGGTCAGTCTGTAGCTTCGCATGATGAAACATCTCTTTCAGACGGGGCTCCTGTCACAGACCTCCTGGTCCTGACTGTACCTTGGAGCTCAAATTGTATTAAGAAGAAGGCACGGGGTAAATCAGAGATAAAGGAGTCCGCTTCCTCCCATAAACAGTGAAAATAGCAAATCGGCAGCTCATTCTGTCCCTCCACAGACAGACCAGCCGACTCAAACCCCAGCAGCGTGTTTGCCAGCATTCCTGGAATTTTCCCTCTGGGTGGCTGATTGCTTAAGATAAAAGGGAAGAAACATTTCTAAACCATCAGGAGATGCGTTTTCTCTCTCCATAACAGAAAGAAAGCTCTTTAAGTTTCATTTATGTTTTTCTTCATGAAAATCAACCTAGAACGAAACAGAAACAAAATAAAACAAATGAACAAACAAAACAGCCCGTGGAGAGACCTGCCTTCTGTGTCTTGGCCATAACCTTAAGGGTCCCCATTATTCCTTTAGTAAATGAAAAAAGAAAGAAAAAAAATCTGTGGAAACAAAACACTGATAAAGCAAGCAATCTGCATAACTGCAGCCTGGGTGAGCAGCATGTATTTGATGTCTGTGGCTTTCTCAAAAACAAGGAAATCCTGTTCTGCTAAAAAAATTTCCAGTTGCTCTAGTTCTGAGAAATCAAATAACACTGACTATATAAATTCTGTAGTATATTAGCAAAGATCTAAGTAAAAATTGAAAAAAAAAAGTCAAACACGATGGAAACTTTTAATCTCATTTATCATTTAATCTTCAGATTTTATAATGTGGCCTTTTTTATATAAATAAAAAACTCAGGTCAAATTTTGGGGCCCATACACATATTTATTTGTAGTCATTTCAGTTAATTTTTATCAAAACATATTTTAGCCATTAATAAGAGCTAGTCAGTTAGCTAAAAAGGTGGACAGTAATGTTTCGTGTTGAGAAGAAGACCTTAGGAAACTTTCTTTGAAAGTGGCTGCCTTAGTCTCTATGGGAGTCGGGAATTCTTCCTTTGTCTTTATGGTAAATTTATTTTTATGGTAAAGTTAATTACGTTTTTCTTATCTAGTTTTAAAAGTCACGACTCTCTGCAGCCCTAAGTCCATTCCCTGGAAGCCCAATGCTACCCACACAATTGCATCAGCCTTGCTTTCGTTTTTGCTAATGAGCACACTTTTCGGTCATATAATCTAAGTTACTTTAAAAAGTGAGTCTTACGTGGAAAAACGACTTCTGGGTATCCCTTCAAATATCATAATTCTGAATGTGAAACCCTCTTGTTGAATTTTCTTTCAGTTGTGACTTGCTAACGGACCTACATATTCAAGTGACTTTTCAGCTGTTTGTGTTTGTTTAATCCATCTTTTTTAGGAAGAGGCTCTCTCGTTGCCTACCATGCTGCTGTTTCAGAGAAGTGTCCGATTTTTTATTTTTTAATGAGACAGTTGCAGAGGGAAATGGGGTGGGCTGACTGAGGGTAAGTAATGTGAGAAGGTCAGGGAAATGAAGTCCACAGAGCTGGTCACAGAGTGAAGACAACACAGAGAACGTTTTTAGCTGGAGGGACATTGAAATTGGGATTTGCCATGTGATGGTGTAATTAATATTTTGTTTCCCGCGTTCCTTCACCCGTGGTCACACAAGGCCGTGGCTACCTCTGTGCCCGCCACTTGAGGAGTGACTCAGTAGGAAGCAGAGGGACATAGGTAAAGCCCTGATGGCATAGACTTTGGGATCCTCAATGCCAGAAGGAGATTGTGCCAGGTGCCCAGAGGGAAACCTTCGAGAGGGGACTCTGCAGAGATTCTAAAAGAAGGTGTTACATGGCAGGACACTCAGACCATGGTCCTCAGCTTGGAAGCCAATCAATTACTCTTTTCCAACTCCCCTCCCTCCCCCGCCACCAAAGTGGGACGTTATGAAGAAGAATAATTGTTCCTGGACAATTTTGAACCGCTTCAAGCGTATTGAAGGGTATGTTTTTCCTCCCACTTTTCACACCTCGTTTTCCTTAACTTAGCTTCTTCCCAACTTCCTATCTTTCCTTAGAAGAAAACCGTAGGTGGGACTCCTTGCACCTTTGACCGCATGTCTTTATTGTCTTTGAGGAGAAGAGCCTGTGACTTATCAGAAAGAAGGCAGGTCAGCTGTCCTGAAGGGCTGTCTCGCCGCTGGACATCTCAGACGCTGTCCCCACCCGCCCGGCTTTGTCACAGAGCAAGGGCGCAGCCTCACTGGGGTCGCTCACTGTGAGTGCTGAAGGCTGCAGGCTGCAGGCACGTGACGCTTCTCCTGCAATAACAAGGCGCAGTGGGGACACTTTTACTTCCTCTGTCCTGCAGCTTGGCTTACATCTGCTTCAATAACCTGAAATGTGCTCTTGCAGTTCATCAGCCTGGTCCCCGAACTAGATCTCTGAGGAAAGCTTATATTTCCTCCCTGGCTCCTCTGACAACTCCTGATCGTGGCCACTTGGCTTTCCCCTCACGAACCTCTCCTTGCTCCCCATGAAGTTTTTCCCTCAGTGAGTCCACCTCCTCTCACAGATTGGACATTTACATCAAGCCCGACCTCTTTCTCGAGGTTTTACTCCTTATGCATAACAGTTGCTTCAAACAGTACTTGCCAAATGGTGGGCCAGGGCTCTCTCATGGGGCACAATGATAGACAGACAGATGGGCGGGTAGATGGATGCATGCATGTGTGGATGAATGGATGGGTGGGTGGGTGGGTGGATGGATGGGTGGATGGGTGGATGAGTGGGTGGATGGATGGATGGATGGATGAGTAGGTGGATAGGTGGATGGGTGGGTGGGTGGGTGGATGGATGGATGGATGGATAAATGGATGGGTGGATGAGTGGGTGGATGGATAGATGGATGGATGAGTAGGTGGGTAGGTGGATGGATGGATGTATGGGTGGGTGGGTGGGTGGATGGATGGATGGGTAGTTGGGTAGGTGAATGGGTGAATGGATGGGTGGGTGGATGGATGAGGGGGTGGGTGAATAGATGCATGGATGCGTGGATGGACAGATAGAGATATCATGCCTTCTTCTTACCATATATCAAGTTTAACAATTCACCTTGCCTGGGTCCTGTTCCTACCATTCCACAGGGAAGTGCTGTCATCATGTCAGCAGTGTTCTCCCAGTTGCTGAACCCAACGTTCACATCTTTGGAATTATTTCATTGACCTTTTAGGCGTGTTTGACACGGTGGATGGTACATTTCCCTTCGAGGCCCTTTATCATTTCCCGATCTTATACATTACCGGTTGCTTCTTCCGAGCCTGTTTTGCTAGCTCTTTTTCATCTCCTTGATGTCTGTCAGAATACAGATTCTTGATTCCCCCTTTTCTGTCCAATAGCTTCTCCCCCAAGGAGAGAAGCTCAGGGATATGGCTCCGAAAAATGTGAATCATTGTTTGTATTTCCAGTCACGATGACTTTTCTGAGCCCAGACTCATAAATTCACTGCATACTTGATCCCTCCCGCTGGGCTGTGTGACCTGCCCAAGTGTAGTGTGGCCGCAGGACAAACCCTTGGCAGGCAAGTGAGTAAGTCAATAGAATCACACCCTTCCCTGGTCCTCTTTGTCCTAGGGAGCAGCCCCACTGCCACTCCCTCTGTCCAGGCTCCAAATTAGAGCCCTCTCCGACACACATACCTGACCGACTACCGTTTCCTGTCGGACCCTCCACACCTTCCCACCTTTCTCCACCTCGGCCACTAGCATCCCAGCCACACTGCCACCGTCCTGCAATGCCTTTGCTAGCCTGGCAGAGTGCCCCAAATGGAGCAAGCGACGACTAAGCACTTGCTTAATGACTAAAGTCATTAGTAAGGAAGAGAGTGCGACGTAAGCTCGAGGCGGCCTCTGACATTCATCAGGGTCATCGCTCACCCAACCTGTGCCCCACGGGGAAGAGTTGCTTTATAAATGACATATTATATTTGGGGAAATGGTGTCCTCTAAGTCACAAAGCTGGTGATAGCCTCGGGGTTCTCTGGTGGCTTTCCAACCATCTACTGAATGATGCCAAAATAGTCCCCCGGGGCAGGACGAGAGCCTAGGATGAGTTCTACTGGGCACAATCAAGGCTTTTCTGGGCCTGGTTGGTAGACGTCCATCAGCTCGGTGCTTACGTGCTGCCCTCGGTTAGGAGGCAGGAGGCCGAGGAGGTGCAGGCGTAGAGGCAGGAGGGCAAGGCCAGAGCCTCAGCCCTCAGCAGGGGTCGGGGTTGGTGACCCTATAGCCCGGCGTGCTCCAGCCTGCCCCTTCCCACATACCTTGGGCTTCCCCGCACCTCCCGGCCCACCTGATGCACATCCCTCTGCACAGGAGCTTCCTCTATCACTGCCTGCATGTCCCTGCGGGGCTGGATACCTCTCCCTGCTCCCTTCGGGTCTGGACAACACCCTCGCGTCCCGTGTAGTCTGGACACCCTCCCCCTCATCTGAACTGAGCTTCCAGAGGCAAAGTGTGAACTCACATCCTCAGCTCTGGCCTCTTCCAGGCAAGTAAAAACGCACTGTCATGTGCAGCAGCATGCACAGCACAGCGTGTCTCTGTTCCATCCACTGCCTGTCCCCGTGTCACCCCTTGTCCTCTAGCTACTTTTGCCGATGGCAGAGGGAGCTCACGCAGTGGATGGAGTGGCTCGAGGCCTGTGGTCAGGCCAGGTTCTTTCTAGCACACAACCTGCCCTCCTCAGCCTGCTGTGGCCCAGAGAGCTTACGGGACTTAGAATGGCCCTGCCTTCCTGGAGGGGCCGGTGGCGATCTGCCGCTGGACCCCAATCGTTCTGATCTCCGGCTGATGCTCTTCGTTTCTATTTTCTGTGTGCTCTTCACTGAGGCAACCCCAAACCTTTTGGGGAAGCAGACATGTCCCAATAAGCACTAAGAAAATATCTGTGGCCCTGTAAGTGTAATCACCTCACTGTAAAATTTTTGGTTTAGGGTTTAATTGTCATTTCTTCCCTCCCACACCCTAGTTCTCCCTAAACTAATGTTCCATACAAAAATTTCTCTTGCAAATTTGGAGGCTTCTTCGAGTGACCATGAAAATGTAAGCTGTGCCCTTGAGGAAGGAAGTGAGGCGCCAGGGGAGGTTCTGCAGCAATTTTGCACAGATGTGCTTTGCAGGGAGCAGTCTGCACTGTATCATGCATCTTTAAAGGAAGTGGTTTTGGTGAAATAATTTTAAAAAGGAAAAAAAACCTACCAACATTTTTTTTTGTGGTAGAAAATGGAAACTGGAAATATTTTTATGACTATCTTTTGGTAATACTATCAATTCCTTCGTGCTGTGAATGATGATATCAAACATCCAGGATAACGTGTGCTCTGATGGGAAATTATTTATATTTTTATATAGAAATTATTTGTATTTAGTTTAAAGTAGATAATTCACTCTGCTGACTCTCACCATCGTTGACGATGCACGTTTTTTTTTTTTTTTTTTTTAACACGTAAGTCATTTTAATTGGGGGAAAAATAAGGCCCTAAACACCGGAGATTTTCCTTCATTGCTTCTCTACATTTGACACGCGAACCTGTGGTCAGCCACGAGGAACACCAGGGAGTGCGGCCAGGCACCATTTTCTGTTCTGGTTGACACAACAGTGGAGATCTTTTGAGGGTTTCAAGGAAATCCTGCCTAGAAAATCCGACATGGCTCAGTCAGTCGGTAAGAAGCTCAGCTGGGGAGAGGAGCTGTTGCTCAGAGTCCCAGGCTTGTTTACTCCTCTTCCAGGTCCCAAGGCTCTAAGAGCTAATGGCAGGCAGGAACCTCCTGTCACCTGGTGTAAGGACAGGGGACTGTGGTAAACAGGAAGGTGCCAGACAGGGAGCAGCTGGGGACGGAAGAAAACGCTGCTGTGACATTCTGCGGTCCCTGCTTCTCCAAGCCCGGAGCTGGGAGGAACTGACACTCTAAGTGAGGGAGACCCATGGGGAGGGGGCGTCCCAGGCTGGCCTGCTGTCCCCAAACCAGCCCCTGATTAAAGATCCATTGGCTTCTAATGACAATGCATTGGCTTCTCTTGACGGTGGCTTTTAGGGTTAGTTATTTTATGGACAGTGTCTCCCAAGCAAGTAAAAACCCACTGTCCTGTGCCATCAAACCGCGCTGTGATGGCGAGCTGTACCACCGCAGAGGACCTGTGTCCAGTTTGGGATGTGGCCGGGGGACAAAACTAAAAGAGCTTTTTGACCTGGAGGAAGAGGAGCCACCTCCACCATACTCCGGTTATTCATTCTTTTCATTCTTTTCTGAATCAGAATTTTTTTTTAAGTCTTAGTTAAACTTTAGTGTTTCTGTCAGTTTCTTGGGATTTCCAGGAGGCAGGTTGGTGAGGACATTTGAAGAGTTGCCTAGAAACACTGTAGAGGTGTGTGGGATTTATGGCAATCAGTAAGAATGCCCCATAGGTACACACCCACAGAACACACGCCCGTCACTCAGAAGTAAGGAAATGTGAGGAATCAGCAAATATGTGGAAAATGGCTCAACGTCATTGTCTTAGGGTTTCCCAGAAAAACGGAAGTAAAAGGATGTAGATGTGTATGGATGTGTGGGTGGACAGGCAGGCGGGCAGGCAGGCCATGGACAGCTCTCATGGCCGTGGGGCTGACAAGCCCTAGACGTGCAGGTGAGCCCGCAGGCCAGAGATGGCCATCGCCAGTTCAAAGGCCGTGAGGCTAACACCCAAGTTTGGAGGCGGCGAGAAGCCGGTACCATTCCAAGGCCACCAGGCAGGAGAAACCCCTCTAGCTCAGAGCAGGGCCAGCCTTTGTCTGTGCTCAGACCTTGACTGATTGGACGGGGCCCACCCATGTTGGCGAGGGCCATCTGCTTGACCCGGTCTACGGATTTAAATACTAAAGTCAACTGAAAACACCCTCACGGAAACCCTGTGCATCACACTTGGCCAAATGTCGGGACGCCATTAGCATTAAGTTAACCAATACGGTTGCTCAAATGACCCATACTGAAAAGTAACGACATCTCTTTTTAACCTTTAAATTTGACGATTAAAAAATGAAAGCTCAGATTCGTCGCTGATGTGAGTGCTCAGAAGTCTAAGCCTTATTCACTAGAGAAAACCACTTACCTGAGAAAGCAAGTTAAAATAATTCATTCATAGCCTTCAATTCAGTACTCCTTCTAAGATAATAGTTTCAACACTTGTGGCCCAATTAGATGCATACCAAAACCTTCATCATGCTATGTTTATGGCAGTAATAAAAATAAAGGAAATAATCTAAATTTTCAACAATGTAAAAAAGAATAATTCCAGCGTAAGCAGTGTGACATGAACTCATGTAAGGTTAAAAACCACAATGTTATAGCTACTATGCAAAAGTATGCATAAAAAGACACAAAAATATTAAAACCCCCAAAATATTAGCAAGCAGTTATGTGGTGAGAGCAAATCTATAGCTGCTCCCTATATTGTCTTTCATATGTTTTTATTAAAAACAACTTCATTTGACAATTCAGCTCAGTTCGACTTCTTTATTGTCTCACTCCTTAAGCAATAACAATAACATCACTTAGAGAACGTTGCGTGGATGGAGTAAAAAAATGTCCTTACGGAATTTGTTTTAACCAGATTCATACAGGGGTCTCTAATTATTTCATTTGATAGCTATTTTTGGACCATTTTCTGTAAATGTACTGCGGTTTACTACACGAGGGACCTTCGGCACCAAAGATGAAATAGCTCTGTAGAGCTTCGCTTTGTGGTGTTTACTACGTGGTGGGCCTTTGCACACAAGCGTAGGTCAGAATATGAAGCTTCTATCAGGAACATTGGGCAATAAGCATTCATCACTCAAAAGGCTGACCTGCCCAAATGGAGAATACAGAAACTGAGAAATGTGTGGTATAAACACTAAATCTTATTTATTTATTTTTTTTCATTAGCTTAGCTTTAATCTTTTCCTGGACCTAATCTTTTTAAAATAGAAATAATTTAGTGATGCAAGTTGCCTGCCCACCTCTTGCGGACTGTCCTCAGGGGCCGCAGAACAGGTCCGCAGAGAGTGGCAGCGTCCTGACAGGTCCAACAGTCCACTCGTTTGGGAGAACAAAAAAAGGAATTAGAAGGCTTAATCCTGGAATCAAAGTTACCCTCCTTCAAAACTACATGTGTTGAACTGCGTTCCACGAATGTCCAGACGTGGCACCCCACACGAGTGCCTTAGGCACACGCGGGACCAGCGCTGGCCCCGCCCAGGGTGGCCTTCACCACGATGCGGCGTACAGACCGCAGTTTTCGAGTCTCTGGCTTCTCCCCGCTCAGAGCATCACCCACAAAGTGAGACCATCGGGCGGAGGAGGTAAGCGAGGTGTGAAGAGATGAGAAGATAAAATGACGGTAATTGTACTTCACTCATCTCGAGCCGAGAGGGAGTGTCGCCGGCTGCGCCACAGCCTTTCTAGTGGGTGCGGTCACCTTAAACGCCAGCCCGCTCTCTTTCCTGCCTCCCTTAGGACATGTGTCCTTTTTTCCTTTCCCTTCTTTTTCCCCTAGCCATGCCATTTTTACTCAGATTGCAAAGGTGGCATCTACCTTCCTGCGTAAATATAGTAAACCTCGGCACGGTTCCTTACTAACGAGGTGTCAGTCACTCCCTCATTCTGACACGTTGTACTTGGCGCACGTTTCCACAGAGAGTGTCATATGCACCTTGGAATGCACCTTCCAACGTCGACACCTCATAACCTCAGAGACTGAAACACACGTGGATGCTCCGAGAATTAGAAGAAAGCGGCGTGTGTGGGGGCATGAGTGTGCACATGTATGAGCATGTCTCGGCATGTGGATGCATTGACATTCCCGACCCGCACGCCTAAAAATGGTGAAAACGGTGGATTTTATACTGCGTATAATTTACTGAACATTTTAATAACGAGACAACCGTAGCACGTCGCATCGATGTGCATACATTTGCCTGCATCTCTTCATCGATGTTTTTTCGCTCGACGGCATGTGTTCTTTCATTCGCCCTCGACTGATCATCAGAGCTTTATTCTAAGCTCGGGGGCACGAAGCGGTGTAAAAGGTGCGGGTGACACTGCTCCTGCCTCTTGCTAAGGACGTTTTCGCACCCGATTCCTTTTCCAACACAGGCCGTTGGCGTGCCAGAGACGTCTGTGCCCACCTGGGCTGCCAGGGGGCTCAAGCAGAAGCCGCCAAAGTCCGTGGGCGGCCGCCTCCCACCAGCTCACATTCACGTGAAGCTCTGGTGCGGACATAAACCCCTCCACTCCGTCGCCTGCCGATGGCACTGAGAACCGGCGTCCTCAGTCGCCCGAGGATGGACTCGAAGCCAAACTCCCCGAATTCACATTAACTTTCCCTTTCCAGTGGCACACATCTCGGGCATGCCCTGAGACCCTCAGGTCTGTGCATCTCCGCTGGCCAAGTGGTGCCGTCCGGTGTTCTGAGGGTCCAGGTTCTAGCACCTGTTTGTTTAGTCTGGGGGACTGATGTCTTTGACAGCAGGGCCCAGGACACGGCTACTCGTGTCCGAATACCTTTAAGGGTGCATCAAGCCTGAGGCAGGAGGGGAGAGCAAAACAGTGATCGCGGCCGAAGCCGGGTTTGCGGGGCCGGATCTATTGCCGTGGCAACTGAAGCGGCACCCTCGACACTCATGGAAAATGTATTTCGTTCACAGAGTATTTGCGTTTCGGGGCTGTAAGCGGCGATTCACTGAGCCGGAGGAGCGTGTAAAGCACTCAGCACAGGGCCCAGCACAAAGGAGATACATCACAAACGCTAAGGCCAGGGACGCGAAAATCCCTTTAACCACGCAGCGTTTACTGAGTACTTCGATGTGCCACAGGGAGATCTAGACAATGTCAGAACAAAAGACCAAGCTGGAAAGTGGAGACTCTGAGGGGATGTGCCATCTTTGGTTAAATATCAGGTTTATAGCACGAAAAGCGAGAGAGCAAAATAAGGTGGAATAACACGAAGCGAGGAAGGACGTCGCGTGGAGTGGCACCTGCTCTGGTGACGTGACCGCAACTGCTTGCTGAGGGCTTGCTCCGCTTCCTGACGCCCTGCCTTGTCCCCCGTCCTCTCTAGGTGGTCCTCACAGGAAGGGGAAGAAGGGCTGGGGAGGAGCTGTCACCCCCTCAGAGGTCGGGGGGGGCAGGGCACCTGTGCTCTCACGCACTTGCTGCTTCCGGGGACGTCACGCGCAGGGACAGTCCCCACTGGATCCCTCGGTGTATAAGAAGAAACGTAGAGTCAGTCATGTCCCTCTATCTGGAACACAGTTCCTAGAACCCTAGGAAGGTCCCAAGTGGAGACAGAGAGCGGGGTGTCTTTGTCCTGTGAGTAAGGGGACTTCTGGAAAGCACCGGAGAGCGAGGTTGGTCGACCCTGGAGCCGACCCTGTCACCAGAGGATTGCTGAAAACCCTCAGTCCCACCCCCACCCTCCAGGGAGGGGAGAGGGGCCGAGGTTAAATCAGCCGCCGGTGGCCGATCGTTTCATGGAGCAATCGCACCTGTGTCATGAGGCCTCCATAAAGCCCCCTGCCCCAGGACGGGGTTCGGAGAGCGTCCACTGGGGAGCATGTGGGGAGTCGGGGACGGCGGCGATCCCGGAGGACAGGGATGCTCCCTCCTGCCCCACACCTCGCCTGTGCCTCTCTTTACCCGGCCCCCCAAGTCATCGCCTCTCGTGATACACAGCGGCCCCGCGGGAAAGTGCTCCCCGGATTGAGTCCTCTAAGAAACAAATGCATGCCAGGAGGGGTGGCCAGAGCCCACCGCTTGTCCCCATCCGTCAGAAGCACTGGTGACCCCTGCCCTTGCGCCCGGGGTCCAGGGTGGGGCCGAGCCCTTAACCTGTGGGGTCTGACATTGTCTCCAGGGGGACAGTGTCAGGACTGGGTGAACGTGTGGGACACCCAGACGGTGCTGGAGAACTGCTCGGTGTGGGGGAAAGCACGCGCACACACACGCGTGTACACACACGTGCGCCTCCACACACGTGCACGCACGCCAGAACTGGTATCAGGGTGGCAGACGCGACCGCGCCTCAGTGACTTCCCCATCGGGACCGAGCGATGCCCACCGTGGGCACCAGCAGGGTTTTCTGCGGAAACAGCAGCCCTGCTGCAAGGTGGGGGGCTGGGGTCACCTCCATCCGCCAAGGTGGCTCGTCACGGGCCTCCCCGTGTCCCGCACTGATAACAGTAAAGCCATTTCATGTGCGATCGACGCTGCTCTCCTGCGACTGAGATGCACTTGGACCAGACGCCCGACTTAGAAAACCCCCAGGGTTTGCCTCATTGGGTCTCCACCCCCGCCAACACATTCACCTCCCGCCCTGAGAATTTTAAAAGAGAAGGTAGACTGCTTTCACGTCCAGGCGACATTTAAGTTCCCCTTCTGATGCCTGCCTAGACGAGGTTATTAAAACCTCAGGTTCACGCAAACACCCCACCCTCTCCCTGTCCTGCTGCGTCCGACCCCAGCGAGCCCTTCCCATGACAGCCCCGAGGGGCTCTGTCGTCGTCTGAGTGTGCGCCGGTGTCCCGGTCTCCAGATGCTCCGCTCCATCCCCCCTGATTTCCATCTTAGGGTATGAAACGCTGCCTCGGATGCCAGCTCATCTCTTCCCTGACGACTCAGCCCTCCTGCGTTTCTGAGGGCGAAGCGTGCGGGGCGTAGGGCCTGCTTCGCTAGCTATGGTGAGGACTAGAAAATAGGACATGGATTTCCTTAATTCCTGGCGCAGCGTCTGACGTCGCCCTCCTGATACGGACACACGTGCTGCCGCCCGCGTCCCTCCTGCCCCCACTCCAGCACCGCCTCGTGGGGAAGAGACGGCGCCGCTCAACCAGCGCGTGGGAGCCAGGCTTTGGGGTGCTGCTGCGCCTCCTCCGCGGGGCCCGCCGGCTCCCAGGCCAGCCTGCGGACACTCCTTCATCCCGTCCTCCATTTCCGATGACCCCGCGACGCATCCCTGGGCTTCCCCGGAGAGCGTTCGCAGTGAAATTTCCCGACGACCAAAGCAGACAGTCTCCTGCCACCTGCTTCCCTAGGCTCTGACCTGTCGTTTATTATAAAATCAAGCGTGTGGCGTTTCTGTGGCATTTTTTAGCGCCGGTGCAAGTCTACCTGTTCACACATGGTCCCGCTCTGGGTGGGATGTCGTTCTTGGCGTCTGCGTGTGAACGAGAAAAAGGCACGTCCTTGAGCTTCAAACAGTCACTCGCATCGGCGGGTCCACGTGGTGGGCAGGGACCAGGTCCACATGAGCGACCCGCGAGAATGGAGGTGACCATGGCTCGTGGACGCATCCGGCCCTTGTCCCCACTCCTTGTCCGTGGGCATCTGTGGACACGGAGTTCAGTCTGACTCTGCGGAGAAAGACGCGCGCATGTCCCCTGCCTCCTGTGGCTTGCATCTGTTAGTGAGAGCAAACGTGTCACCTGGTTCAAAATAAGCGTGCAACTACCCGCTGCTGTCTACACGAAGTCTCTAGTGAGGAATTCCGGAGAAAAGACGAGAAAGGCTCGGGGTGCGAGGCCATGTGGGGAGCAGACGCTCAGAAGACCTCGGGAGAGGGGGTTCCGAGTCCCCCTGGGAAGGGAGGCAGGTCAGGCCTCTCTTCGGCCGCACGCAAGCCCCTGACACCTACAGAACCTTCCAGATGCCTCACGCGCCTTCTCCAAGGTCCACTGACTCGGCAATGACAAGACGATGACATTTTGAGTGCAGAACTGACTTCAAACCGCCTGCGAGTTTGCCCACTGCAGTTCCGCGAGGTGGCCTTGGTAGAACGCAAATGAGCTTTAGAGCCGCCAAGTGGGCGTGAGGGTGTGGGGATGGGACGGGACAGGGGCCGGGACAGTGAGGACCCGGCAGGGAGCCTCACCAGGGTGAGTGGCGGCAGGGTGGCTTGGTGGGCCACGAGGCTGTCTGTCCTTCAGGGCATCTCAGAAATCACAGAGTCGCAGCATTTGAGGGGCGGAGGGCAGCCACTGTCCCGAGACAGGTGACCAGTGGAGCCCACCAGCCGAACCCGGCGTCCTGCACCAGCTGGTGCTGGGTCCAAAAGGCAGGAAGGTCGAAGAATGACTCCGGGACAGCCACTGCGAGGAGGGCGACTCTGGGGCCAGAACGAGGGAAAACAAGCTGACGGCGTCCTGTGAAGGATTTGGTCTGGTGAAGAGGATGCATTTCAAGACACTGAGGCTGTCACGCGGGGTCGTCCAGTTCAGTCCGTGTCGCTGTCCCCGTTTCGGGAAATCCTATGGCGCTCTCCGTGCGTATCCCCCTTAGGAGCACCTCACCGTGTGGGAGATCTTTGCCTGCCACCTACCCGTGTCAGGGTCTTTCTTCTGCCCCCACGCAGCGTTGGCCCGTGCCCTGGGAGGGTGGTGTTCATGCTTCTGGACAGTTCTCAGCAGGTAACTGTCCCTCCCGACTTACTACATCTCTGCGGACTTGGCTGAGCAGGAATTTTTATTCTCGTCTCTCAGACGAAAACACACACATGGGCCGGAGACAGGTGGAGAGCAGGGAGGGGGCCAAGCAGATTGCAGTGGACCGAACCCCGGGATGCTTCCTCGTCCACGCTAGTTATGCGGAAAACACACCAGGACGGGAGCCTGCCAGCGACATCAGGTTCTCCCTTCACGCGGGCTGGGTTCGGTTCGCCCGACCGGCCTTCGGTGTTCCATCAGTGCTGAGAGGCTTAGAGCCGTGCAGATTTTCTCCAAGACTTCTACCGCTTTTCTCAGCTTGTCATCTTTCTTTAAAGACCAGAAACGAGGTGGTTAAATGTCTACAATATAGAGAATAAAATCGAGAGCCTCATCTGGTCCTATACAATTAGCACTGGAAACCTCGTGGGGAGTCGATATGTTGGCCAGTGAGCTACAGCTCCCAGCAGGGTTTGTAAAAATGGCTCCTTAGTGCCATTTCACACGCCCTCGTCAATTCGCCTGTGCCTCTGCCCCAGAGAGACCGTTGCTTAACAGACTGGTGGCCCCGGCGTGGCTGTGTGGGCACAGAGCGCAAATGTCCCTTTGGGATATGGCTGCTCCAGCGCCACCTCACGCATTACTTCTCCACCAAGTTTCGACTCCGTGTCGTCATCTTTTCATTCCTTTACCTCCCCTTTCCTGTAATCACTTCTGATGTCTGCTTCTGGATTCTCGACTCGTGTCTAGGGGATGTCCTCAGTCTCGCTGGACCTGGATGGACCCACACCTGCAAGGTCCGGAGCCGGGAGGGGAGGTGGGGCCCAGGACACAGGTCCTCCTGTGCGCCCGGATCCGAGCTCTGGGCCTGGAGTGGAGAGGTGGCTGTCGACCCAGTGTCCAAACTGAGCTGGAGTCCCGCAGTGCCAAGCCAGCCTTGTCCACCGCTGGGAGATGCTGGTCTGCACCCAGGGGACCCCGGTGCCACCTGCAGGGAGACAGGGAGACCAGCCTGAGCCACGCGGAGGATCGCTGCTCGCCCTGCTCCCACGGGTGTCCCTCGGCTCCTCTCCCAGGCAGGACGGCCCCTCGCTGCGGGGACGGTCGCATTCAGTTTGCAGTTTTCCGTCACTTGCCGGATCAGCTTTCTCGGAAACACCAGTGCTAGCCGCCCACTTTGGAAGTGGGGTTCGGCCGCTGGGACCCCTTCTTGCAGGTCAGGGACAGCAGCGGTGACCCTCGCCCCCGGAGGGGCCTTCCAGACCCTTGCGCCCCACCAAGCCCCCAGATGCAGTAGCCCCCCATGCCCTGGCCATCCTTTCCTCCTTGTTACTGAGTCCCTACCCATCGCCTGGTCAACCGTTATCCATGTCATCTCCCTGTGTTCAGATACCTGCTGTGTTTGTCTCCATCGACGCGACACAAACACGCCGTCCACGGTGACGTTCCTCTGACACGTCTTCCCCGCACATTGGCTGCTATTTCGTTGTGCACGCTCATGAACACGTGCGTAAAAGGGGCGTCCGTACATTTGAACACGCGTGTCCTACTTGTGGCCTGGACAGAGCCTCGTTTATCTAACTGTCCTCCTGGCGATGACCCCGCCAGGGTCAGTCACAATCACTCTGGTGACATTTACTCTCCTCGGAGTGGACCTTCAGAGGTCGGTGTGCGCTGTCCAGGGTTGGCCCAAGTGGGAGCGATGCTCCTCTCTCTCCGCTTTGACACGAACGTGCCTCTACATCTAAATTCTCTACACGGAGAATCGTTTTGGTGATCAGTTTGTAATGGGCCGGCAACGTAGGTCATGAAAAAAAGGATTAAGTGACAGATTTGCAGTGTTTTCTGTTCCAGTTCTGACCACATGCATTACCTGAAGTGGAGCCTCATGCTGTTTCATGGTTGTTTTCCTTCGCAGAAGTCGTTTGTCAGCACTTTCCTTCACGACAGTGAATGGAAATGGGTCATTCATGGTACGAAAAAAATGACCGGCTGTCAATTTGCCAACACGAAGTGTCCCTCTGAAACCAAGTTCACTTCATCCGCTGTTTCACTGACATCCACTTAAATCCATTAATTCCGTTATTCTATTCCATGCCATTTATTTCCAGAAATTCTTTCTGTTTTCCTTATTTCAAACAGACCATTTGCTGTATGAATATTTTTGTAAATAACTGTTCCCACGTTTGAACTTCATGTCTGGTATTATCACCGGAAATGAGTGAGAAGTTAGACATTATTGATTTCATGATCCTCGTAAGTGAAATATCAATTAATATCTGAGCAGGAATTAGTAAATTATTATAGATTATGAAAAGTGGATACAAATTAGTCTCCAACATCTCAAAACTAAAAATCTAATATAGTAGCAATAGAGACTCTAAGTTGAATAGATTAAGTGAAAAATAAAGATTTTCTATTGTGCTCAGCATCTTCTGCTGTATTCTATGATGAATGCTCATAAAAAAGTATATTGCAATGTCTTTCCCTGGGCATTCTCTCTCCAGTGTCCCACTTACATTCCAAAAGTTGAGTAGAAAAAAGAAAAAAAGATGAGAAAAGGACAAAAGAATTTGAAAAGGTGTAAATAATTATGTGAGAATCCCCAAGTCGGGATTTGTCCCTATTGACTAGAACTACTGGCTCCGTTCTTCACTGTCCTCTACCCGCACCCTGTGACACAGAGCTCTGCGGTTCCTACAACAGAAGCTGGGGTGCATACCTCTGCCCTCTTTACATCGGCCTGACTGTGCCATTTGCGGGGTCCAATGGGCTCTTACTGGTCAGGACACAGCGGACAGTTGAAAGGTCATTACATGACGGGACTCGCTCTCATGAACCCCTGCCATCCCCATACAAAGACTACGCACTCTGACCACCGTATGGGCTCAAGATGAATGAGAGCATTGCAGCGAGGACCCACATCACACACCCGCAGACCGAAGGAGAGCCACCCCCGCAGTGCTCAGAGCTGTGGGACCCGGTGGTTATGGTCTGAACCCAGGGAGCTTTGGGGTTGCTTGTTACACGGTGTTATCATGTCAGTAGCTGATGACGCACAGACACTGATTCTGTAACACAGGGCCACCCCAGCCAGGGCTCAGATCTGTGAGACTGGATGGGTTCTGGGGTCATTTTTAAACAGTACGATCGTGCCATAGTTCATATAGGTGTTATATACTACTCTAGAAATCATCTAGAGCCGTATTAATATTGGGAGAAAGAATCTGGGGTTAGAGTGCGGGGAGCAAGCTGCAGACCTGTGTCTGCCCAACATTGCGTAATAAATTTATGATTCAAGACTAGAAAATATATCTGATTCCTTCTCCAAAACTAGAGGTCAATATAGTAGGCACTTAATCTATCTTCCTCTTTCTTTCTCTTTGTTTCTCTCTCCTTTAGACATTACCCTCTGGGATTTTTGTGGGATTTTATCTTTTGTGGGAAGGTATTCCAAAGGTGTATTTTGTGAAATAAAAAGATGCGATGCATTTATTCAATTGGAGAATGACTTGAGCTAGTCAAACACATTTGCTCCATTTTAGACTCAACAGAAAAGAAAGTAAGGCCACAGCCACCCTGGCTTAGGCTTCTCTGACTCAAATTACATTTTCTAATTGTAATTAGACAAGTGACCAAACCTAGGAAATATGTTTTTAATGAAACGCTACATTTAGGAAACCTGTTACACACACACACACACACACACACACACACACACACACACACACACATCAGTCCTGATTGTTTTGGGGTGGCCAACACGCAAATAATACTTTGCTTTTTAGTTGCTTGTAGTTCTTATGCTTATGCACATGAAAAAGAGTAGATAACCATACCAGGCTGAATGTGCTACAACTTCTGATGTTTCGGGCTTCTTACAAAAACCACAACAAAAAAATAAACAAATAACAACAAACCCTGACACTTAGACAACGTTAGAAGATAATGAACTTGAAAACCTTTTGTGTTTCCTTTTTAAAGATGTGTTTCTCTGTTAATGTGGAATAACAACAAAAACTTTTATTCCCCTCAGTTGAGATTAAGAAGCCTCTGAAAGAGATGAGCGCCATATCGCATATGCTTTAAAATGAATAGACCCTGACACAATAGTGCGGTACCACCACACACCTGTTCCAGTGGACCTGATCCAGGCCCGAGGACACCAAGGGCCAACTGGGGCGTGGAGCCACAGGAAGTCTCCCTCTCAGCCGGTGGGGCTGCAGACAGTGCAGCCACTCCAGAAGATGGGCAGTTTGGTGGCTTTTGACTAAACTAAACAAACCCTCACCCTACGATCCAGCAGCCAGGCTCCTTGGCACTTACCCAAAGGAGTGACACACATCCACACGAAAACCTGCACGTGGATCTTTGTAATCAGCCAGACTTGGAAATTACCAGGATGCCCTGTGGCAGGTGCCTTGGTCCTGACCGCGGGAAGGAAGCGTCCAGTGTTATTAGCTACGTTTTCAACACATGCAATTGCTTAAGCTTTGCTGTAAGCCCGGAATGATGCTAAGTGCACTGGGTAACAAGCTCTTGCATCCCACTCTTAAGGATTTTATTCTTTGGAAGAAAAAAAAGATAAATAAAAATGAGAAAATAACAATGTATGTAGTGATGTTGCTATTATTAGTATTTTTTATTTTTTTGCCAAACCCCTACCACACTTGCGATGGCCTCCTTGCAAACCTCTTCATTTTGCTGAGGCCGCTCCCTGCCTCCACCCTGCTGTCCTGCGTCTCCACCCCACACTCCAGGAGGATGCTGTCGACTCCGTTCCTTCTCCACACAGAGGAGAGCTTACCTGGGCCTCGCTGACTCTTCTCATGTTTCAGATTTCCTTTTCCATCCCCTTCCCCCTCTTGCTTCTGCGATTCCTCACTTGGAGGAGACAGCCCTTCTCCTTTCCATCTGTGTTTCTCTAAGAACTGTACTTCATGCTCAGAATCTACCAATTATTTCCTCTTTCGTACTTTATTTTGACCCCATTGTATCCTCTCTCTCCTATAGAAAAAAGAAGAAGAAACCTAAACTTTCTCTTGACCTTCGAATCACTCGATATGAAAACTTTCTTCAATGTCAAACTCCCCAGTGAGATTGGCTGTTCTTTTCCTATGTGACCCGTCTACAGTTCATCCCTTGATATCTGCTGTCTTTCCCTGTGGTGCTGCTAAAACCTCTAATCAAATTTTGCCTTCTCTTCCCCAGAGCAGGCGGCCCTACTGTTTGAACATCTGTGGTATTTGACACTGTGAGACCTAATGTCCTTCCCACCCCGTTCTGAGTGGCTTGTCTTCCTAAGGCTTCTATCAAAATACATTTTCCCCCTCCATTCTTATACTTCCTAAGGCTTTCTTTCTCTGTGCTCAATATAAAGTTCTGTGAAATTCTGCTTCAGTGGCCTTCTGCCCAACTTAATCTCTCTCGACCTTGGGATGGCCTCCAGGCAGAAGACCTTAGTGACCTCCTCTCTGCAGAGACATCTCCAGTACAGGGTCCCAGCTCTGCGCCCTCGAGCTCAGGCTGCGGCTTCCAGTGGTCTTTTGGTTTCTACTCCAGTGTGACCTTAGAGTGACTTGCCTGCACCCTAAGATTCATCGGAGCCCAAACAGACCTTTCCCCCAGGATCTAGTCCTTGTGCCCCCGACTCTCCTGCTTCTCGTCGTGGCCCCACTATTCACCAGGCAGGGCACAAGGCTTTCTGCTTCCATTCACCTCTCTGTCCCACATGGTCCACTGTTACATCAAACAGCCTCAGGGTTAACATTTCCACCTGTCTTGGAGCTGAACGCAACTCATCCCTGGCCATAGAAACTTCACAATATTGAGGTTACGGTCTGTTAATTTTTCAGCAGTTTTGGAAAAAAAAAAAATCTCCACTTACATGTTGCAAGAAATTCTAATCAATGCACAGATCCCTAGTTCTTTCTTATCACCGCAGTGATCATACGGCAGATACTCAAATATCCTCTGCATTAAGTGGAATGGAACCTGTCGTGATGGCCTTAGTCTTCCTCCTTCGTAACTGGAGCCTCATATTGAACGACAGCAATGTTCTTGCATTTAATCTGATTTCTTATTTTTTATTCTCTTTGCATCTGAAGTGACGCATGTTTTCTGGTCAACTGGGATATTCACGGAAGTGGAGCACTTGCCACTCTCTTTGACATTTTGAACTGTGTGACGAAAACGAAAAAAAGAATGTATTATTAGAGCAAAAGCGATGTGTTAGGGACTTAAACATTTGTGCGTGAAAATGTCCGAGTTTGAGAGACATTTTCATTTAACTTTCCCTGTATTCATCTTCTCCGATCGTCTGAGAAAACACCAAGGATCCTCACGCTTGTCTGGTCACTGTGGAGACAGTTGTGAGTAAGAAATGGGTTTTAACAGTTATGGCATTGAAAAATTTTGTTATTTTTTTTTTGTATTACTCTTGGACAATGTAAAAAGATTTGCAAAAATCTAGCCATGGCCTAGTTTCACACCCATGCGTTCTGAAAGAGAAAGGACCCGGGGGACGGTGCTGCAACCTAAGTGGCTCTGAGGGGCAGTGGGTTCTTCGCTGTGGACGCTGTCAGCCCTTTCAGTCATGAACCAGTCGTGAACGTGGACTCCCGCCCTGGCCCCTGGCCTGCTGCGGGGGCTGAGGCTCCAGGGAACAGTGAGTCACAGACGTGAGCATCAGTGAGGAGCCCGTCCAGTGTCCCCGTGTCCAAGTCACAAGCCGGTGGCCTGCAGACCAGGCTCGGCAGTGTTTTTTGGCCCTGCGTGGTTGGCTCAAACACTGTTTTTCACATCGCTGGCCCAAACAGAGTTTTACAGCTAGGCCCGATACCAACATTTAAGAAATCACGAGATTTCACATAAAGCTATGGATTGCTGGCCTCTCGCTCTCTGGCCTCCCTACGCCCATGGAGTAGAAAGAGGTTAAGCTAACGTCACGCGGGGGCTGGGGCTCTGCCTCCCACGGCGTCCCCGTGACAGAGCCGAAGAATCCCCTTCCACCTTCCCGCATGTTAGCCGCTCAGGTGACCACGCAGTGTGACCCCGGCTGACAGCAGACCCCAGCAATCGCTGGGAGTTACCACAATCTCTCATGTCAAGTCTTGCTTGTCAGAAAGGGTGGGTTTATTTTCAGGGTGAGAACAAAAATTTTTTGAACAAAAAGACAAGCAACCGTAGTGAAGCTGGAAGAAATGACCACGTGGTCTCGATGACTTGAGATCCAAGGGAATGTCCTTATGCCACAAAACGTACCTACTGCCGGACCACCTTGGCTTGATGTTCCTCATAGTGAAAAGCATTTTAAACAAAGACTGAATGTCATTCCTGGGACGTGAAGATAAATTAAGTGGGGTTTCTGTCTTTACTTCTATCAAATTTAGAGGTAAAGGAAATATGATTTAGCATTTTTTTCCAGTTTTATTATTTGATTTGTTCACCCTAAATATCCATTTCAATTTATAGTCAGTGTCAAGATTATCTCCTAGATAACCAATATCACCTACAGTGGTTTTTGCAATTACTTTAGACTATTTGCTTTTCGAAAGCTCTTACGAACAAAAATGGAACAAATGCTCTTAAAAATTGTTCCACTTATTAATTTTTTCTAGCATTCAATGGTGAACATGTATTCCAAAGACTGGATTTGGAACTCACGGCCAATTTAGTGTTTCCTCCACTCTTTTGAGAACGCTAGTGTTACGTTCTTTTTTGTTTTTTTAACAATTTTATTGAGTTATAACTGATATACGAAAAACTGTACATATTTAGTGTGTATGATCTGATGAGTGTGGACACGTGTGGACACCCATGAAACCATCACCGCACACTGCACAGTTGTCAGACACACAGAAGCAGAGAGTGGGATGGTGGTTGCTGGGGGCTGGGGTGAGGACTATGGGGAGACTCTGGCCGATGGGTGTAAAGGTTCAGTTATACGACGTGAGGGCCTTCTAGAGAGCCGACAGGTGACGTGTCGTACTGCATGCTGAAAACACATGCCATGAGCATAGCTCTCATACAGGACCCTCATCTATAACGTGAGGGTAGTTCTCCTCATCTCAGCAAGTCGTGGGGAGATTTAAAAAGTCACGTCCGTACAGGGACTCACACCGAGTAGGCACTGACACAGACACGCTCCCTTCTGCCATCCCAATGACTCTTGTCAAAATCGTCATCGACAAGCAGGTAAGGGAACTTGGTGGAAGGGGACACTATTAGGTAGAAGGCATGTCCTCACATACTTCCGGAATCCAGACACAATGATAGTGGAAGGACACATGGATACAATCAAATGAGCTTTAAGACTCCGCGGGTACATACAGTTCCACGGGGCACGAGTTGGGGAGTGTGGTCCAGGAGGCGGGAGCCGAGCTGGGGCGAAGACAAGCATGTCCCTCATGGGCGGGAGCTGGATGTCCCCCCAGAGCCCAGTTCTGGGAGTGTGTTCTGCCAAAGACCGACACATGGGAAAATTGAAGAGTGGCCAGGGGTGGAGGACAGCAAAAGAATGGACGTGACAGTCCCAGAGAAAAAGGAGTCGTCCTTCAGAATCATCTTAAGATGGACTTCGACTATGTCATAGAAAGATGGGAAAGCTCACGATGGAAAGCTATGAAATCTTCTTAAATTGGCTGCTGGGCTCTGACAGATATCCCCCAGGTAGGCCTTCTGTTTTAATCCCTCTGCCCCCTGATGGTGACAGTGGTGGGGGCCGTGGCTGTGTGAATCGGGATGTGATGAGACTGTCTCTCTGAGCCTTGCTTCGTAAGTGCTACTAACTCACACCTCTCTCCCCATAGGTGGAGTAAGACCTCCAGGCCCCATGCACCCCTCCAGGCCTTTCCTGACATTTGCTGTCATCCTGTCCTCCTGTCACACAGCAGGGGCCTGCAGAATACTTGCCGCCAATGGCTCACTGTGGCGTGTGACCACCACGAGTGGTATCTGTTGCTTCGCTGAGTCCACTGTCATGTTCCTCAGTGCCCCCGGCTTATTCTACGGGGCTTTCGAGTTGTCACCGAAGACTCGCTTTTCCTCTTCAATTTGGAAATGCTGATGCGACCGGCCAGAAATGGTCACAAAGGACCTCGCTCACGACCTTGTTTGAAGTGGCTTACTGTTTTGTCTCCCGAAAGTTGTTCCATGTCCGCCATTGGGCAGGCCCCCAGCCGGCTCGCCTCTGCTCCTCACAGCAAGCAAGGTCCCCTGCCTCCCCAACCAAAGGGGTCATCTGCTTGACTTGTTCTTGAGGACAATTTCAGTCTGAGTTTTTTAAACGGCACGGATTTAAAAAGCTAGGTGTCACTTGCGACAGAGAGAAGACTGCTGAAGAGGAGGAATGTGGTGTATCTCGTCATCAGCATCGCCACTCAGCTCGTCACCCGGGTGTGGAAAAGGAGGCACTTAAAACACAACCTCCTGGACACCTCATTAGTGTGACCAGTGATCGTGGATGATAAGCTGGTTATCGTTTTCATCAGAATCACAAAATCCTTCTGGACCTTTCTGGATGGATGAGCTGCTTGCCTGCACCTAGGCTCAGGAGAATTCATCCGTGTTTTCACGAACTGTTCACTAACGAGCGTGACTTCATCTTTCTGCAGACGACAGGCCTGTGATGAAAGCGTCGAGCTGGACACTGAAGGATGGCCTTCACCTCCTCTATCACCCACTTAGCAAAGTCTGGGTGCATCTGACAAGTGGGGACTTCACCGCAGGAAGCCCGCTTGCCGATTTTCACCCCAACGTCTCCTCAGAGTCCGCGAGGTCTTCACAAAAGCCACGAAGCTCAGTGCCCGGATGCGGAGGATGGTCCTGGTCCCCCAGCTCAGGTTGGGGTGCTCTGTCTTTTTGCCCTGGACTCATCCCGCTCTGCAAGCCCATCAGCTCTCGTTTGTCCTCCCGCCTGCCCTCCCCACCTTCCAGAACACTGACAGGCCGGAATCACATCACTGCTGGCGTGCGGGAGAGGGAGACGGGGACGCGCACGAACTGTCATCACAGCCACCAGTCAGCAGGCTTTGGAGCTGACTTGAACTTAGGAAATCCGCATGCAGACCTTGGCTTTTGATGCTCCCGCAGAAAATCAGCTGAATTAGAACCCACAGCACAGACACGGGCTGGACCAAGAAAGTACCATGCAACTAGCAAACTATGCCATCATCAGTGAATGGTCTCATCCTTTAGGATTAGAAAGATTGGGATACAATAGTAATAATAATTATAGCATTTATATAATAATAATAGTGGTAGCATTTATTCACCTTTCAATTACATGGCTGAGATGGTCCCCATGACAACCTCATTTGCTACCTACTGTTTTCTCTCTGTTTTACAGATAGGCAAGCTGATATTCTTCAAGGTTAAGAGCCGTGATTCAGATAAAGAGCAAACAGGCAGAGAGTTTGGGGGACCTTTGTGACAATGACTGTCCCCAGCGTTAGCCCATGAAGGGGTTCACGTAAAACAGGTCAGGACAGAGCCCTGAGGAGCAGGACTCACTGCAGACCGTGGCTCAACATGGAACTCAGAGTGTCCAACGAGGAAAGAGCCTTGTTCCCTCATATACAGTCAAATGCGAGTGTGTGTAGTGTGTGTGTGTGTGTGTGCATGTGGACGCTGCTACAATTATTGGGTAAATCTGTATACACTGTGTCTATAGTGCTGTTTTTATTTTTCAGCTAATTGATTTTCTAAACCTCTCATTAAAAAAACACTTCTTGTATTCAAAGCCATGCATTCCAAAATTTTTCAGAACTCCTAGGTTATATCGGCAGAGCCTGCTCCACAGTCGTCATTGTTATGGAAGTAAGAACTATAATACCAGCTAAAGAAGGGATGCTCTTGCTTTGCATATTTCAGGAGCAAGCGTATGATTGTCGCCCCAGGTGGGAGCCGTAAGTGGCGCGCTGGGGTCGTGTAAATGTAGGCAAAATGGCCCTTCTCTGTATGGCGCTGAGTAATCAGTGGGGACTCCGTACCCGTCACACAGCGACACGGGGAGACGACGCCTGACTGCATACTCATCTCATCAGATTAGTGTGCTGCTGTTTTAAAACATAATAGATTTTTAAGGATGAAAGTCAACAGAAATATATTGTTTAATCATCGTTTTTCATGGGTGAGAAAATGGAGGTAGACCTGGAGATGGGTTTTCACTGTATCCTGCAGACGAAATCGTGCCTGAAAGCTCAGGGGCACACTCACGGACACTCACGCACACGTGCACAGGCCACGCAACGCTAACACAGAGAAGACTGGACTCGGAAACCCAGCAGGCCTGGGTGATCTATAAATGAGACCATTAGAGGAGTAAGCAAGCTGTTACGGATTAATGCTCAGCACCAATTCCTCCATCTACTCGCACTGATCGTTCTTTGCAATAATAATTCCTCACACTTATTCAGTGAACAAAGTGATAGATTAAAAAAAATGAAACAAAACAAAACAATAACAACAACAACAACAACAACAAAAACTGTTATGAGCAAACCAGCCTGGCAACATGCAGCTTGAGAAGGCAATAGCCAGAGCGGAGTGTGTCCCAGATGTCGAGAAAGGCCCTTGAATAATGCATGCGACTGAGCTTGAAAAGTTAAAAATAAGGGCAATGCAGGCAGTCGAAGCTGGTCCTTAAAATACATTCTCCGGTGGGGCTGACCAAAGGCAAGAAGGGACCCTTCCCTTCACAGGAGTGACACACCCGTGAAACGGAGTAAAATCCTGAATGACCTGAATGCTGATCTAGGGCAATTACTGCCATCATAATGAGGGGCGGAGGCCCAGAAGGTTCTGGAATCCATAGTACAACTGGTGCGAACTGGAGTTCACTCTGAGCTCCGCTGGCTAAGAGCAGCTATGACATTAACGAATCAATAGACGAGTGGGAAACTAGACATCTGGGGGGGGGTGGCGCAGTTGGCGGGGAGAGTCGGAACCTTCTGGAACAAGCCAGAAGTTCTGTTCTACTCAGCTGTGATGGCATCTTGCTATGTCACAGGGCTGCGTTTTTTCTGGTCCTAAAACAGCAGACTTTACAGACACGTGGATTATTGCGAATAAGACTTTCTGTAAGAAGACCTTGGGGTCCAACGTTGAGTAACCACGTAGTATCTTGTGGGCCCTGGCAAACCCAGGGAGCCAGGATAGAGACCGGTGCCATTGGCCGTGTCCCACAATGACAGAAATGTCCTGCCCTGACCAGCACGGCCACCAAGAGCCACACGTAGCTGCCAAGCCATTGACATGTGGCTGGGTGATCGAGGACCTGGAGGCTAACTTCTCTTTATTTTCAACTTAAACAGCCTTGTAGAGCTATGGCTACTCAAGTAGCTCAGACACTGACTCATTTATGTTTTAGAATTTTAAACACAAACGTCACGATGGTTCATTAATATGTAACATGAGCCTCTATCATGTCACCTACCCCACGAAGCGCTTAGTTTCCAGTGTTCTCACGGCGGGCACCACACAGCACTTATTTCAGATGAGCCACCTTCTGCCCCGTGAGAAAATGCCCTGAACCGGGGCTGGCCACGTGTCCCCAGTTCCTCCCGTACGTGTCTGCCTGTCGCCATCCGAGTCTCGACAACCGCCCACTCCTGGAAGACAAACACACGGTATTGTCCTCGATTAGTCCTGCACAGATTGGCAGGAAACAGAAAAAAGTGTTTGGAGCCCTGTCTTGGCCTACATTTAAGAAGAAATCTGTAGTGATCCAAATAATGGGAGCGCGACAATATGCCTTAGGACCAGAAAACACGGTGCATGTCATACTGCAGAATCCGCACTCACGGCCATTTTTATATTTTCTGTTCATAGAGTGAATTTATTTTCTTTTTCTGTGTCTGCAGGTGCGATGGGGGCATGTCTGTTGGGTTTCACATTTAAGTGTCGCACTGGGTTCCATTTGGGGGCCAGCAAAACCACACCTGTGACTATGGCTTCAAATCTTTGGATGCGCTAGAGAGTCTTCGGGAATGACACGCTGAAGGCAGAAGGCAGATGTCATCCATCGGCAGCGAGAGGCACGGTGCTCCCGGGGGCAGATGCTGGAGGGGCTTCCCCTTGGTGTCACTGCAGCCTCAGCCAGTCCCGTCTTGGGGTGCAGGGTCAGAAGGCACCTGGCAAAGAGCGCTTCTGGCTGCGTGTGTGGCACTGGACATCAGGACTGACTCCTCCACTGGCCTTTGGGACACCGCCACACTGAAACCAGGGGTGCTTCCCATTGGGGTCCTCTCAGGCACAGCCATTTTAGGATCTGCTCCTGAAGTCCTGTGCCCTCTCCCCCTGCCTCCTGTCACTCGCCTCGCAGCTGTTTCCTGCTACCAGAGGTGATTTTACAGCAAAAGGAGAATTTAGCAAATGTTGGTAAAAATCTGACAAAAGAAAAAAAAAGTCTTGTAGGTGGGGAAGTGAAACAGAGAAGGGGCAGGCAAGAAGCTGAATGAGTGATGAGGTCAGGCTCAGCAGTGGCCTTAGGACGGGTTTCTGAGTCGGCCTCGGGAGGGGAGGCCACACGACGCCACACGTGGCCGGCGCGGCGACTCCGTTTTCAGTGATTTAAAACAAATGGATCCCCTAGGGCAAGCACGTGTGGCCGCCGGTCTCAGAAACGTCAGAAAGCACGGTCACAGGAACGGGGTCTGCACCCTTCAGAACAAACGCACTCAAACCTGCTAGAAATTTCGACCACGGCGGGTCCACTCCGACCACTCAAAGGTCTGCGTGGCATTTAAAATGATGCGCTATGTTAAAATCGATGGCTTCTTTACTGCGATGAGATATGATCAATTAACAACTTACCTTAACGGTTCCATCTGTCCTTTAGTGTAAACAAATATACGTCTTGTGGCTTCACCCAGCGCCAGGCCCTGAGCGAAAGGGTAAATGTTCTAATTTATCATAATTCTTACTCCCAAATTGCCTGTCTCGGTCACTGTCTCTCACTGACATGTCTCTTCTCCTTCGAGACTTTGTTTCCTAATTCCTAAAGCTGTTCTTTCTCTAAAAAACAGGAGGTCGCCATCTTGCTTGCCACCAAAATGGGATTCGAGCAAGACCAATTCGTTCACTATTTCTGATACCATTTGACTTACCCTTCCCACGAGAACTAGGTGACATGCGGATAGGGCAGGCACGAGGATGCCCATTATCCAGGGAGCCCAGCAAGAGTCTTGGGGATTCCCCAGTCACTTAAGTTATTGGTGACCGAAATGGACCACGGGCTACGTCTCCTGGTCACGGGCCAGTGCGGCTGCGTCACAGACAGCTGTGGCCGTCTAACCACATCTGCAGCTCAGATGAGAAGGTCGCATCCCCCTTAACTACGGCCCATTGTCCAAAGGGAAAACTCAGCATGTGCCAGGAGCATCGCGCCATCCTGCCTGTTCCAAAGCCTTCAGAAGTCACACTTCTACAGTCTGACCTACCTGCAGTCAGTACACCGACTGATCTCATGTTTTCTAAAACTTACGAAACGGGCCACCGGGCTAGAGAACGCTGGATCGTTACCCGGACGCTGCAAGCGTTATCTCCTCGGGATGCTATTCATTCAGTCTCATCAGCCGCTGGTCAGAACCATGACTTGCCTCAGCTTCGAACATGGAAAGTTTCAGACTTAGATGAAAGAAAGGGGTGTATTTCCCATGAGTATTACAGTGAGAGTGAAATCTGCATTTTTATTGCAACTAATACTTTCACAATATTAATTTTCCTGGAAAAAAAATGTCCATGTTTGCTCTTTTAAAAGGGCGCAATCTGATCCTGTGGCCACTGTCCCCACGTCCACACAGTAGGCACTTCATCAGGCCAGTGTCGGCGTGCAGATCTCGTACTCTGCACTGTCTTGTTCACATTTTAAACACTGGGTGTGAGGACACACTCACACTCACACACACACACACACACACACACACACACACACAAAAGGCCTTTTAGTTCAAGCAAGAGGCCTCTGTGTGTGTGAGAGAGAGAGTGCGTGTGCACACACATATGTGTGTCAAGCCAGAGAGTAGGAATGCAGTGAAGACGGACAGAGCGGTCGGACTTCCAGGCTTTGCATCTACAAACTTCTAAGTCACACTGTTCGGGCTCGGCTTCCTGGAGATGTGGATGGAACTCAACGCGTGTTTTGAAGAAATCGTGGACTTTATATGGCTTTACGGCAAGTGGTAGGACAGGATCCTCAATGAATAAAGTTGTCTCCCGTTTTAGGGGGTGGCTGGTTAGACTAGTAGTGGTTTGGATGAATCTCTGTTCACCTTCGGGGGTCGCAGCGGAAAGAGTCCTCGACTTGTAGTCAGAAGAAGCGGGTCTCGGAGGGCACCCCTCCAGGCGGCGGCTGGGGTGGGGCGCACCACTGCTCACCTGGGCTTTCCCATGGGTAAGGGCCAGATTCATCCACAGACGCGTCCCCTTGCAGAGCTGTAACGAATTCAAGTTAATGGCTAACCATGGAAACACGTCCATTTGTTCTCTCGAGGAGGCGGTAGAGGGGACCTTGGGGAGCATCATAACCGTTGGCTTTTTACGAGGGAGACCTCTATATCTACAGACTCAGGCGCCTCCAGAGACCCGTCTGACCCTGAACCTCCCTTTGCTCACGGCCACCAGACCCTGCTGGGTGGTGGCTGCCCCCTGGCCTTAACCTCGGGCTCACCTGGCCGTAAGCACCTGGGTCTCAGCGTGCTGCTCAGGCCCTCCCAGGGTGTCCCACCCTCCGGGCACTGGCACCAATGGCACCATCTGGCATGGACCTGGCGACGGTCTGTGTGTCCACACCCTGCCTGTTTCCAGACTAATTCCACTGTCAGCAAGCGTCACCTTTCAGGGCTTTGGAGCTCTGTGCCACTCTGGGTCAACAAGCTAGGGTGCTTAGTTGGGTTGCTGTTGGTCGTGTTTGCAGCTCTAGAATATTCATTCTTCTTCAGCAGCCTTGGAAGTCACAGTGCCTCGGGTAAGACTCACTTAGAAGGCTGGGACCAAACACTGACCTGGGGGCAACTTAATGGTGAGGAAGCCCAGACCCACCGATCTGGGGACAGGGCTGGACCTTGATTGTTTGTCTCACACCTGAGGACACACGGGGCAGAGATTATTCATGAGACTCGTTGGCGGGATGAGCCTCACCTCCTGGGGAGACCCTGCTCAGGCAGCAGCTGAGTTCAGGAGAGGTGAAGGATGGCCGCGGGTGTCCACGGGGACGTGGGGGCCACCTTACCATCCGGCCTGGTGAAGGGGTCCCTCTCGCAGCCACATGTGACAGCTCACCCCGCCGCCTCTCCAACCCCACGCACCCCATGTCTGCCCGCTGCAGGGGGCGGGAACCACACGGGAATAGTCACACGTCTCCTGATCGAAGCGATGTTTTCTGCCACAGCCTCAAGACACGAGTGAAGCGGTGCCCTGATAAGCAGAGTCACAAGGCAGTCATGTTTGCTCGGTCAAGGTCCAAAAATAGCCGGGAGGAGATCTGAAGGGCTAATGTAGAACAATGTCCCCATTTTATATTTGGGGCTGTTTGTTTTATTGAAATATGGATCAGACCGTGCGTGATGCTGGAATTGCGAAGCTGTCAGAGTGCGGGGGTTGGGGGTGACTCTGGTAACTGTGGTGCGACGGGGTCTGTGAGAAACACGACAACAAGGTAATTTTTAAATCTGCTCCTTCCTTGTTGTTTTCTGACAGCCAGTTCAGCAACAGAAATCAAAGTTTTCATTTATTTTTATGTTTGGTATATTTCTGGGAAAAAAAAAGCATGTGCGTACGGAACCAGTTCTGGATCAAGCAGAGGAGATTTTGCAGCCCAGGAGACCCGTGGCAATGATGTTGGGGACGATTTCGGTCGTCAGGACTGGGAGGCGGATGCCGCTGGCCTCTGGGGGCAGAGGTCGGGGATGCCACCAAACACTCTACACACCCATTACTGTCCCCTCAGCAAAGAGTCACGTGGCCTCGAATGGCATCAGATTTGGGACACTGAGTATCCCAGTCGGGCATGTGTGGGGGGGTGACATTTCATGTGTAAAGACACAACTGATACAGCAGCTACGTACGCGAACATACAATCTACACACGTCCCGTGTGCACGTGCATTTACGAAGGTGTGTGCGGGGTGGCACTCAGCGGTCCCATTCAGTTGTCTAGGGATCCACAAGCAAGTGCTAAATTTCATTTCCTACGTGACCAAAACACGCTGATGTTCTAAAAAAAGAAGGAATGAAGAAATACTAAGTAAATTCAGTTCAAGGAAGACTCAGCAAAGGGCCAGGCCAGGGTCCAGGTCCCCTCTGCCCTCTCACCTGCCAGCCGCCCAGGGACTGTCATTGTGAGCCTCGGGCCTTCGCTTTTCCCACAGTGAAGAAGCAGGCGCATCACATGGGAAAAACAAAACAAAACGAAACAAAACACAACACAACACGGGCGTCACTTCCTAAACCCCAAGACGCTCTCGAAATAGTGAATCTCTGTCCAGTAAAATGTTTCTTTAAAACCCTCCCTTCTCTAGTGTGTTCGCCTTCTGGCTTCATAGGAATGATTTCAAAACAGAAACACGCCCGCCCTTGCCGCCGAGGTGTCAAAGGTGCTGGTTCCACTCAAATGCGGTCAGACGCCTCTCGGTCTGGCCCCGGCCCAAGCCCCTTGGGTGCCCGGTTCCACCCGACTCACATCCATGCACAGACTCCGAAGCGAATAGGGTGATTTCAGAATGAGTTGGTAATTGAAAAGGACGTGGCCGGGCACCTTTCTCCTCGTGGACCAGCGGAGGCGAGAACCCGGCCGTGGGCCCAGAACGGCCCGTCGTTCATCCACGCGGTCGCTCACTCACGTTTCCCTGGATTGAAATTCCAGCTGAAAGCTCACGGTCACTAACTACACGGAAGCCCCCTGAGATGCGAGGTCTTTAACTTGAAAAGACTAAAGACCCTCGACTGTTTTAAGTAAAAGCGTTTTCTCCTGCCACTGGGGCCCTCTGCGTGGGCTGCAGTCGGGGCGCGGGGCCGCCTGCTCGGAGCTTGGCTTTGGCCCTGGGTACAGGGCACTCTGCCAGGGCGGCTGTACGGATGGGATCCTGATAACGAGGCCTTAGCACGATGCCTCGAAACCCACGTGACCTCGGGCTGCAGGCTTCAGGCCCTGTGACACGTGACACTCCTGTTGGCTTGTTTGTTTGTTGAAATTAAGACTTTCTACGTTCGCAGCAAAACTGACAGAAAGGCACAGAGGTCTCGCATGTCCTCGCCGTGCCCCCGACACGCACAGACGCTCCCAGTGTCAACACGTCACCAGGTGGTGTGTTCATTATAACGGATGAACTGACAGCCACGTGTCACTGTCCCCCAAAGGCCGTGGTTGACATCAGCGCTGCTTTCGGCATGGCACATCTTATGGGCGTGGACGAACGTGGAATGACACGTTCCCACCATCACAGTGTCACATGGAGTGGTCCCACTGCCCCAAAGCCTGCTCCACCTGTTCATCCCCTTCCTGGTCACTCCTGACAAACGCTGGTCTGCCTCCGCAGCAGTGCCTCTTCCAGGGCGTCACAGGGTTGGAATCACTGGGCGCGGCTTCTCTTGCTTAGTCGCATGCATTTAAGATCCTCCCATGCCTTTTCAGGGCTGAGTAGTATTCCACCATCTGGATGGACCACTGTGTGCTTCTTCATCACCTACGGAGGGGCGTCTCGGTCGACTCCAGGTTTCAACAATTATAAACACACTCCCGTTGTCATGGGCAAATCGGGCGGGACCTCTCCGGCTCTCTGTCGTACGGCTGAGCTGACGAAAGGGGACGGGCGTCTTGGGGCGGCCATGAGTGGTCTGGGGCCATCTGTCACAGAGGTCATTTCTGAGAGTCTCCTCTTTGATCCTAAGATTTCTGGCAAACTAGTATCCTAATCTATTTTTTATTATTTTTTTAAAAATCAAAATTATTCTTTTTATTATTAAAAATTAAATCTTCTCCAAAGCCTCAAGGGAATTGGATTCTCGGAGGAATAAAAGGATGTCCCTCTCTTCCCCTGAGTTACAGTTTTTCACCGAGAATCCTGGGACGCTCAGGTATTCCAAAATGACCGTCCCTGAATCAAAGCACGATGCTTATGGACGCCCGGCGAACGTGACCACGCTGCCTCCAACGAGCAAATAAATCCAAATGGGCAGAGGTGGCTCTCAGTTTCCTGCGTGTCCCCTTCCGAAAGGAAAGCCCCAGAAAACTCTGAGCGTGACGTTCCGTCCCTCTGACTGGAATGGACATTTTTCTCCTGAATGGGGACTCCGGCCACGGCCGAGTCAGCGCTTCGTGCAGTTGACCGAACGCCACTGACGGACGGCGGGGCTCGGGATGACAACGCGTGGTGCTCACGGCGCTGAGCCACGCTCGACGTCCGTTTCCGGAGCCGGCCAGTGGGAGCGCGTGGCCCCTGGCTCGGCCCCTGCCTCCCAGCCACGGAGCGACTCCGCCGGGACGGTCACTCGGAGCCGGAGCGCCACCAGGGAACGCAGACTCACTCGGGGGAGGCAGGGGGAATGGAGATGGGGGCGGTGCCTGTCCCAGACGCCCTCACAGGTAGCTCCTGATGCTATGGAAACGAGTCGGGCGACTGGCAGCTCAGGCTTCGGTGCCGACGCCTGACGTGGGGACGGTGGCACGTGCCTGCGCTTTGAGGAAGGATGCCAGAACTTCCAAATTTCTCCCACGTGCCGCGTCCCTGGGCGTCCCCGCCGAGACATCCTTGCATTGTCGCGTGTGCATTCGTTGCGCCCAACCCCGTCATGCCACCTCTGACTGTGGCCTTGGGGACAGCACTGTCACCCTTCGTTCCCTGAAGCCCTGCGACTGCCTTTGCCCTGAAACTAGGCCTCAGGGTGCCGTGCTTCTCCATCCTCCTACCTGACAAAGGTGTGCGAAGCTATGGGAACAGCCCGGACAGGAATTCGGAGTCTCCGACTCTTGAGAGCCCTCAGTGAAGGTGTCCGGGTAACCCGCGGAGGCAGGGACAGAATCTGAGCATCAGGAGTGGAACCCACTTCACTCAGACTCAGAGAGAGAAACTCAGTCCCTAGATCGCAGGCGGGACACACCGCCTGGCGCGGGGGGCCTGCCGTCCCTGCCACCTGGCCCGGGCCTCAGGCGGGACACGGGGTGGGATGGGGCTGGCGCAGACAGGAAACTGCACTCCTTGGCAGGGACACTGTGTGCTCCTGGTCGCAGGCCTCGTTTCGAAGGCCGTCCACGTTCTGTCTTCTCAGCTGGGGCCTCCCACGAACCTGAGAAATAGAGTAACGTTTGCAGACGTGCCAGTCAGTCACTTGGATGGAGTTCTAAGAGCCCGCTGGGGAGGGCGAATGGCGGGGGGCCTCTGGTTGTCACTTTTAGCGTCGTCTCCCTCTGAGAGCCTGCTAGCTGGTCCACGGGGCCCACCTGCACCCCTCCCCAGCCCGTTCGGGGGTAGAGAGAGGCGCCGCTTGGCCCTATTGCTCAGCCGAGCTCAGTATCAAGGCCACACGGTTCTGGACACAGCTGTACGAACGAGGAATTTGAGTGATGAGGTTGGACACTCAGGTAAAGTCCCTGCCCCTTTTGGCAGAGCAACAGAGTGACCGAGTGCACTTGTCACTCCTTGCCACCCCTGCCTGTGGGGTTTGCTCCATCCCAGACCAGCCTCTTGTCCCCTCCCCCGACTCCCCAAGCCCCGAGCCTCGACGTCACTGCGCATGGGACATGGCCTTGCCATCTTCTCAAGCACGCTCTTTGAGACCACAGAGTTTCGTCTGCATCTCCCCAAACTTAATGAACAACCCCCCTCCACACACACACACACACACAGGGACATCAGAGGGAGCAAGGACACATGTGCCAACAGAGAAGCAGCAGCCTGGCCGGACTGGGGACACATCATTTCTAATTTCCAAGTGTCCATGTGAAGGACGGCGATTGACTCAATAGGCCCCAGAACCCCTTCAACTCAAAAACTTTGAAGCTCTGTGACCGCGTAGCCCCCAGCCCCACTCAGCAAAGGAGTCATTTTCACGTCATCCCCACTGCTGGGCACAGCCCCCAAACTAGGCACACAGAGCAACCAGACACAATTTTATGCAAAACAAACGTAAATCTCTATCTGCGATTGCTTTTTCTCCCGTGTCCTTCATTCCTCTTGGTTTTACTGGTTCCTCGTCACTCGTTGCCTTTACACCATCTGGAGCCACATTCGTGGCGAGACGCTGGGTCTTGGCCACGCTGACGCCAGGGGCAGTCGGTCGGGCCGGGTGTAAGGGGGACGAGGACATCGAAGTGGCAGGACGGAGCCCAGAGGGACGGGTCTGGAAGAGGAAATGCTGTCTGTGGGTAGCGACCGCACCAGGGAACAGGGAAGCTACGGATGGGAGCACGTTGGCGCGGTGGCACGGCTTCAATTTGGAACTGCTAACACACACACACGCACACACGTGAACGTACATTTACACGCCCACGCGTCCATCCTTTCGCCTCACGTCCTGGCTTTGGACAGTGTTTTCTAAGACGATCGCGAGTATAGGGGTGTTGCCACCAACGTGTTGGGTGCCTCCCGCCAAGAGGCAGTGTCTCGAAGGGCGTGCTATGACCCACACCCCTGAGGAGCCACTTGGGACGTTTCCGCCTTCACACTCTGGCTGGTTTTCAGGAAGAGCAGTGTGTTGCTGTGGATTGGAAAGCTGCCCCCTGGGAATGATGTTTTTCTCCTTTTTCTGAAATTCAGATCCTCCGCGTGGGTTTGGAGACCCCCGTTCGGACCAGCACTTATCAGTTCGAGCGACGTTTTGCTGCAGAGGGTGCATCTATGTACATACCTATATATGTTTCAACCACCTCCTGCCGTTTGATTTGTTTTCTTTTGTATGTCTAATGAAACTAATCATCTGAGACGGTAAAAATTAGTACATTTGTAAGGTCCGAAGAGTTCTTTAAATGCATGGGCACAGGTGTGTCTGCTAAGATGCCGCCTAGTTCTGTTAAAACACCTATAAACCACATGATTAAAGAAAAGGTTAACATTTACTTTGAGTAGAATGTCAAAATCAGAACAAAATAAACCTCATCAGAGATATATCTTCAAGAGAGAAAATTGTTAGAAATCATAATGAAACGATTAGTTAACAAAATAACGCATACTCCATCATAGAAACCTGAAATATATCTCTCACTGACCACTATTTTTTTAAAAAATGACAAAGCTATTTGAATGAGTAAAAAAGAAAACCAGTTTTTAGATAATTTTGCTTGAGAAAGGATGAAGCTTGAGAAGAGAGATCTTCAAATATTTTTTAGTTTTATCTTTTATTTCACAAACTGTTACCTCGTGATTGTTATTACACCGACATGTAAAACCTTCTTATAAGTTTAAATAGTGGCAAACGGTGCAAACTTCAGTATCCTACAGCATGGACAGATAACGGTGAAGCTATGGGACCGCTTTTTTTAAGGTGGTCAGTGGACTAATAGTAACAAAGCGCTTTGTACTGACCATCGCCTCTTATGAGAAAATTTACACACAAGCAGGTCAGCTCCAGGACCCTGGGTATTCTGGCTTTCTCTCTTTGAACTTGTATTCTAGTATCTTTCCTCCGTAGAATTGTATCTTACTTTTTCCTTTATTTGACATTTTTATTAATCATTTTATTATTCCTTCTGTGAAGAAAACACATACATAAAATATTTTAATTTTGCCCACACGGCTCTAAATGCTACAGTTTCCTATACGGAATGTCATTAGAATAAATATTTGTACAAGACTGATCAAAATAGCATATACATATTGCTCAATTTTACATCCAGCAAATAAAAACATGTATTTAGAAATTCTCATCGTAATGAAACGGTTGGAAATATTTTTTCTATTAGTTTCTGTATCTATGGGTGTTATTACTAAGCTGACAGAGTGAGATAAGAGCAGCATAAAATCTCTTCGTAGGATTTTTAAAAAATTAACATAGACCCTGAGGAAACTTGCAATGTCGTAGGATTTCACTGAAGTATTTGCAACTTTTTCCAAATTGTACGAAAATAAATTTCAGAAACCACACAACTTAGGAAGCGGGGATGTCTTCCACTCCCTGACTCCCTCGCGCGTGTCCCTACCGCCGGTTCCTGGGGTGTCGTTTGCTTACGTGACTTCAGGACACTTGGGGTCTTCCCCATCTCCTCCGTGCCGTCATGGTCTTTGCCGCTCCGCCCCCACCCTCCACTCTCCTCCTTACCCGCTTCTTGCTCCTCTCCTTGGTCTTTCTCTAAACCCTTCCACGTTTATTATTAAAACGTCGATTGCCTTGAGCAGTAGGTTAACAAACCCACGAAAGAGAATGACTTACCCTTGGCCCAAAATGAAGTCTTCCTAGAAAAACACACGTTGGTTTCTCGTTGATGAGTTCCAACCATGATGCTAATGGAGCGTGACCTTCACTTTTAGGAGAGTTTATTCTGTTATTTAGTGTGCGAATCCACCTGTCGGCCTGGGTCAAAGCGGCGATGCCGTCCCGCTCACAGCACGGGGGGCTTTCATCATGATGAGAAGCCCTGCCGCGGGAATCAGCCATTTAGCTAAACTCCACTGAAAGATCAATAAGAGGCATTTTATCTCAGTCCATGCATCGAAGATTTAAAATGACCTCCAGCGGCCCCTGTTCGTGTGCTGGCATGTTCCTCCACTCGTGTCCCTGTGGGCTTGCACCGACATTCTCGAGGCTGGGGTGCGGTGACAGAGGAGGCTTCCCCAGGGGACCAGGGAAAGCGTCCCCGTCGCCCCCACTTTCTCATTGAGCTGCCATCTGTACCCCTGACTGTAAGGGGTATTTTTCCTCTCGTTTTGGCAGCTCTCGTTTTTAAAATGCATATTCATTTTGAAATGAAAAAGATCATTTTTCTCTCTTTTAATTCAAAGGGATGGGTACCGTAATGATTCTTTCTTCCTTTCTCCATCATTCTCTCTCTCTCTTTCTTTTTTTCTTTTTCTTTCTTTCTTTCTTTCTTTCTTTCTTTCTTTCTTTCTTTCTTTCTTTCTTTCTTTCTTTCTAATGAAATTAACACAGTGTGACTATTTGGGAGAACCATAATTACAGCTTCAAAGCCATAAAAGAGTAAATAAAAATAAGAGATTGAAAATAACTCCATTTCCCTCCATTTCCCCCTTCTCTCTTTTTCATACCCTTTAAAGACTCTTGAGAATGATGTAACGGCCGCTCACCAGTGTTGAGCTAGCACAATGGATTCCACTTTGGAAGGCCTGAAACATGCCTCTAAGGGGACCATCTTTAAAAATTAAAAATAACAAGTAGAAAATTAATTATAAAGTAAATTTTTAATTAGAAAGAGGGATCGAGCAAATTGCAATTTTTATAAAAAAGCAAATTAAATATTAAAATATTCAGAAAATTAACATAATTTTAATAAGCTGCCTAATATGAAACTCTGAAATACTTTTTAAAGATTCGGTAGCATACTTCATTAGTGGGTTTTCAGGTGCAAAGATTTGTGATATTATTGTTAATAGAATGAATAGAAATATTTAGTTTTCCCACTAGCCTGATTAATAAAATATTTTTAAATTAATAGTTTAGAAAAACACCTTTTAGCTTTCCCATTCGTAATTGCGATGGCATGTAAATTTGCAGTGGTGTCGTAAAGTTGGTGAAGACCTGTATTGTTTCTTTCCTGTAAGGTGGCAGAGCATTTCAAGATATTTTTAGTTTAATTTTCTCAGGATTAATTAAATTGATTGATGAGACTCATTAACCAGCGTTTCAAAAATGTCCCATTCCCAGCGGCATGGCATGTGTTTCATGGTAGCCTAGTCAATACCAGAATTTCGTGTCAAATCAGCAAGAATTTAAATTTTTTTTCTGGTGGGTTCAGGTGATGCCCTCCTCTTTTTTATTTCTATTATCAGATAATTCAAAAAGCTTTTCATGGCTTTTGTGTGGAATGTATTTCTTACCCTTAATGAATTACTGCTCTTGGTATGATCTGAAAAGATGTTGATGATGCTTCCTATTTATTTTCTACTCAATGTCAGAACAATATTTTATTTCAGCACATATCTTTTTGTTTCGTTTCATATTCTATTATTCTCTTGCCTGCATTCCATCTGTGTTCTATTTAATAAATACATTTGAAAATGATTGAAACGGACCTATCATCTGTGGATAAATAAAAAGCTCGTAATTTCTTGCTTCATTGAAACTCCAAAACACCCCAAAATTGCAGTTCATGCCTTAGCTTATATAGCGTTGCAGTAAATCCACCTTCATTTCATAGTGTCACCAGCTAAAACCAGACTCTTAAAGCCATACGGTTTGGGGACAATGGCCTCAAAACTAATAAATATCAGGCCAAGATTGTCAACATTTTCATCCCCTAAAATCCCAGGGTTTTAGATTAACGACACCGTGTATCTATCATCAGCTCAGGCGGCCGTAACAGGCTGTCACGAGCTGGGTAGCTTACACGGAAATTTATCTTCTCATAGCTCTGGAAGTTCAAAGTCCAAGATCGGATTCTGGTCCGTTCGGTTCCTGGTGGGGACCCTCTTCCTGGCTTGCGGACGGCCACCTTCTCCCTGTGTCCTCAGATGGCAGAGGGACAGCCACCAGCCGCTCCGGTACCTCTTGTAAGGACACTGTAAAAGCCACATCAAAGATCTGCTATTCTATGAATTTTGATTAAAATCTAGATCAATGAATTACCTTGGTTAGGAAAAAAATCTACCGTCTTAAACGGCAAACACCCGAGTCACTCCCCTCCCATCTCATCGGCGCTGTTGGTTGGGTTCGGCTTCTTGGGCCCGAAGGCGGCTGAGCTAAACGAGCTGCTTGACCCTGGTGTGGCGGACGAGGACAACGACCACGCCTGTTCACGGCAGAGGGGCAGGGGAGCCCCTGCAGCTCAGAGACTCTGAGTCCCCGACGTGCGCGGGAACATCCTAAACTGGGACTCCACTGGCCTGGGTCATTCTCCCCAGCTTCTGGCTCTGCCCTCTTGGCTCTCGGCTTTGCCCTGATTCACCCTTTTTTCTGTGAAATGTGGCCCGTGCTCCACGCTGTCTTCTCGGGTGCTTCTCACCTGTGGAAGTTGGGGTCCGAAGGTCTCATTTCCTTTCAAATGGCCTCTGCCCTTTTCAGTCTAAGTTGGTTTTTAAAATTTTTTCTGCTACCATAATTCTCTTGAAAAATCGTGTGGGTCTCCCATGAATCTCATGAAGATGTATTTCATTCAACCGAGGCCGCACCCAGAAATATATTTCAGATGAGCCCCCGTTAACCTTGGGTTCCTGCTGGGACCTCTGAGGAGCCATATCCTCAAGCTTCTAGAAAGCTCTATCATTTGGCCCAGGGGGACTTAGAGATCTCACCTTGGACCTTCTGAGTCTCAACAGAGGATTTCGAAATCACGCCACATGTCCCTGAGAGTGCCCCGGATTTTCTCTTTGCCTGGGGTTCATTTCTGCCTTGTGGCCACGAGAGGCTGGGGACTTCTCGCTCCCTTGGCTCATCCATCCTTCTGTCGGCTGACCCTTGTCTACTCACGCCTCCCTGTTCATAACAGGAGGCAGCCAGGCGGCATGTCCGGCCTCTGCCCGGGGACCTCCTTCACTGATCACCAGGAGCCTGAGGCAGGTGCTCTGTTCTCCACGTGGCTGTAGTCGACAATGTCTGTCCCTGAACTTCCGGCCACCCCATAGCAAAGAGCCCCTTTTCTCGTTCTCAGTCGCATCTTCTTCACCGTGTGTGACGTTTTCCCTGCTGTCCCCGCACAGGCCAGTGGCCATCCTCTGCCAGGGTCTCCGAGGCCCTTCCTAGCTTCTTCCTTCTCCCCAGCATCACCTACCTCCACTACCAGAATCGATGGTCGTCACCTACAGCTGCATAAAAACTTACGTCGACGCACAGTGGTTTCAAGTTCCAGCAGACAGTTACTCCTCCCTCAGCCTCTGGGGTCAGCTGAGTGGGAAGCTGTGGGGAGGTCGCCGTGAGGCTGCCACGGGGACAGTACCACCGGCAGACTTGATCAGGGAGGGAGCACCGGCCTCCGCCCATTCAAACAGCGGGCGGTGTTTGCTGGTCACTGGCAGGAGGCCTTGGCTCTGGCCCACGCGGTGCTCCCCACGGTCTGCTTGAGCATCCTTAGGACGTGGCACTGGTTTTCCCAGCGTGAACCACACAGAAGTGGCTGTGTCCTTATGGTCCCACCTCAGAAGTCACACACCGGCACTTCTGCCACGTTCTGGTCGTTAGAGACGAGCCACCGAGTCTGGGCCACTCTCAAGGGCAGAGACAGTTAGGCATCAGCTTTGAAGGGACAAGTGACAAAGGACTCCTGCACGGATTTTAAAGCCGCCGCACGGCAGTTAAACGATTTATGGAAGTTCTGAGTCCACCCACCAGATGAGTCTGTGGGTGGCACAAGCTGCAAGTGACGTCTGACTAAGGATCGGGCTCTGGGTCTTCATGGTTCCCTTGGGTTTGCCTAACCCCATGGCTCCTCTTTGTCATGTTGTTTTTCCTCACGGCGATGAAATGACTGCAGGATTCCCCGAGTTGCATTTACCTCCGCACGATCCCAGAGGAAGCAAAAGCACTTCTTTCCTAAAGTCCCAATGGGACTGGCGAGACAGAACGTGCCCATGGGATGGGGTGATGTCTTATCAGCCCCAGCCAGGCGGCAGGTGCCCCCTAAAGGGGGAGTCACACACAGTTTACTGTGCTGTCTGTCGGTCAGGGATTCTTAGAGGTCAAAATTAACTCGGACCTTAACTTTTAACCTTAAAACGCAGGGAGCCGAATCCGAGGTCCCACTTCCCAAGGCTGCGTGGTTTAATGTGCTGAGAGTAGATTGTAAGGACGGAGATGCTTGGCCCTCCAGCTCACGACAGCCTGGGGCGGTCGACAAAGGGAACACGCGGCCGTGAGATAACAAACAGCGTCGTATGAGAGTGGGAGCCACGTGGAAGGCTGGTCCCAGCACCGATTGTGGACGGACGTCAGCCTGCGGTCAGCTGTCAGCCAGGACGCTCGGGGCGCGGGTCCCTCTGCTCTCCCTCCCAGGCCCCTCACCACCCCCACAGCCCTCTTATCTTTTCAGAGCAACCCATATTGGCACTTCCCCTTCTGCAATAGGGGGAAGTGATCGCAGATGCTGAGACTTGCCACCAGTTGCCAAGAAATTCTATTTCTGTTTCTCTCCATTCATCAGGAGGAAACACAAGAAGCTGCAGCACCTCATCAGCGTCCCGGGGACACCCGCGACCAGTCAGTGTCAGCTGATGGGGTCATGCGGCCTCGCTCCTATTTCATAAATAAATACTGGAAATGTTTAAACTAACAGGGATGCGTTGCTTGGAAGTATACCAGTGATTGGGAAACATCTGGGTTGCTTTCACTGTAAACAGTATCTCTCTCTCCCATCTTAATTTCAAACTGTTGAGCTTTGGGTTTTAGAGAAAATGAGGAAATAATGTTTTGGGGAACGCTGAAAGAAAAAGCAACCAATCGTTCACATGAGCAGGAAAGAAAACTTTTCATCTCTTGATTACTGATATGGGGGACTGCTTGTAAACGAGGACACTGAGGCCCACCCTGGCATTAGGGCATGATGGTTAAATTCTATTTATAAGGCTAAAAAAAACTAGCATATCGGTTCCCAAGGTTTTTGTCTCTCTTTTTTTTAAAAAGGAGTTTCTGTGTTACTCTGTAAACCAAGTTCGGCCTTCCCTCTCAGTCTCTGAATTCTGCTCATTCGGTTTGATCCCGATGTTCCCGCAATATGTACAACTGGCACCGGCTTTGGGAAAACACTTTCCCCCCATCCCCCCCAAGCAGGATGTGAGCTCTGGGCCTCTCCCCGCCCCTGACTCCTGCTGGGCCTCCGTTTGCTTGCGTCTCAGGGCCTCTGTCCCCTGCACATTCCAGCAGGAAGGAGGACAGAGCCGATCACCGATGACTCAGGGCCCTCGCCCGGTCTGTGCGACATCACAGGCCGCATTCACCGGCGGGATAAGTGAGGTGGGGCCTGGCGCACAGTCACATCGCCTGTGGCTCAGCTCAGGCTGGGGCTTTACTCTCCTGCATCCGGGCGTCGGGCGCCCCAGGCCCAGGTGCAGGTGGCTTCTCCTGGGCCACTGTCCTCAGCTTGTAGATGCCGTCGGCAGGTCCGCGGGGCGCTCTCCTTCTGTGTCTGTGTCTAGCCCCCTCTTCCTTATAAGGACACAAGTCAGATTAGATCGGGGCCACCTCAGTGACCTCATTCTAACTGGATGGCATCTTTGAAGACCCTACGTCCACTTACAGCCACATTCGGAGGTGCTGGAGTCATGACTTCGCATACGAACTCAGCCCATCGCACCAGCGGTCTTCATAGCCAGGGGTCCCTGGACAAGAACGACCGTCTCTCTCCTGGCCCCCCACCACTCTGGGGGGTGGGATGACGTCTTAGTACGCCTGTCACCTTACATCCAAGGCGACCAGGGTGGGCTGGTGTGCTGCTCTCCACTCACTCTCCACTCAGAAGTCGGGGAGGTCCTGGGTCAGCACCGCGCCCCCACGTGAGCTGCGCCTCACGTCGCTTTGATGAAACACTGGTTTCCCGTCTTTCCTACCTTGGGGACATGGACGATACTGTCCACCCCGCTCCCCATTCCTTCCTTCCAGATGTGAAGCGCCTCGAATTTTACATGTTTTTAGCTCAGCCAATGATATAAAGTTCCTTTTAAAATAATAAAACAAAAACAAACAAACAAACAAACAAATGAAAAACAACAGCTTGTCCTCAATTCTGTGTTATGAAAGGAAGGAAAAGCGGTATTGCAATGGATGGACACATCGCCCCCCCGCCTTCCCACCCTTCTAAGTTACTCAGGTGAGATACCAGGCGGGCATCAGGACATCCCTGTTCGAGAAAACCCTGGCTCTGGTGAGACCTTACACACGGTGACACCTTTGACACGTGCAAGCCCAGCCGAAGGGCCTGGTTGCAGCAGCGCGTCCCAACCATCGGACCGCAGAGCCGAGCCCCCGCCTCGTCTGGTAACTCGCTCCACTCCTTTTCCTTCTTTGAACTGGCTCGATGCGGCATCTGACAAATCAGAAGCGTCTCGAAAGCCGCGTCTCCCTTCGGTTGTCAACCAGTAAGACCGAAGCAGACAGACCACGTTTATGGTCACAGCACAGGGGTGGTGAGGCCATAGGAACGTGCGACCAGATGGAGCCATGGGAGGCCAAGGCCAATCCCTTCCCGGGGCTCCGATGTCCCCACAGGGGACAGCAGGGGCACTGGCACAGCGACATCTCCAGACTCCCCGGACAAAGAGGGGGACCCGCTCCGGGACCCCAGATATGCTCCTCCTGCCCCTGTTGTGGCTTCTATTTAAGCTGCACCGCCCTCGCTCCCTGGCTGGTGGGTTTGGGGCAGCCACACCAGGCCTCACCGAAGCCTTTACTACAGGTCAAGACCCAAGAGCAGAGGCTGGACAGGGCCACAGGTGGGAGGACGGCCGGTGCCGATGCCGCTGGGTATCAGGCGGCCATCGCAGTCAGCTCGGGAGGCCCAGAAGCACACTGTAGAGCACTACGGTCTCAAGTTGGGGACCAAATACTAAATAATGTCATTTTCCTCCACGCGACCGCTGTCCTTTGTTTTTAAAGCACGCCCTTGTAGAAGGAGCGTTTACTCCAAACGTGGATCCACGTGACGGGTGTTCAACGTGGTTTACAGACGTTTCACCTTGGAAAAAGGCCATTTCTTTCACCAACACGGAAGTCTGGCTGTTTCACGGGTCATTCTACAACCTCCAAATAAACCGGCTCGAAGGAGCTGGAAATTCACTCCGAACACCCTTTCTGGGGATTTTCATAGAATACCTCAGAGCATTTCTTACTTTTTGCTTTTAGGAGATAAATCGATGTGGAGAGTCTGAGATATTAGGCCTGTTTCCTCCTGTCACTTGTGTCATGTTCCATGAATGGGGACCCACAGGGAGACCCATCGGACTAGAAGCCTCCAGAGTTTAAATCCAGCAACCGAGAACGGCCGGAAAACCAGAATTGCCAGCGAAACTGCTGTCCTTTTGTTCTTTGCTTTCGTGCCTCTGTTTAACCCGCGGGATGTGGAGCTGTGGGTGGTTTGCGACCTGTTGCATGTGTGTGTCTGGCACCTGTCTTGGCACCTGTGTGCACCTGTTCCAGGTGTGCACCTGGCACCTGTCTGCTCGCTCCTCACAGAGGGCGTTCTGGGTTTGGCTTCGGAGAGTGACGGTCGCCGGCCGGAGTCCAGCCCCAGAAGTGACAGCGAGCGTGACCTGTCCGGAAACGCTGTGCCGGCCTGGACCGCCCGTGGCCCTCAGCCAGGTGAGCACAGCACAGGGCCCCTCTGAAATGCACCAACCGAGAGGCCTCCGCCCACAGAGGCAAATGGCGTTTCAGGTGTCTGACTCAGCAAGGCCGCGAGAAGCCCTCACTCCCCTGCCCCGTGAAAGGGCAGCAAAAATGTGGCCGTCACCAGTGGCTGGGCCATCGTGACAAAGGAAACCTTGAAGTGTGCGTGAGCGTGAGGGAGCGTGCGGGTGCTATGCCCCCGGAGGACCAAGACTGCCTCTGTCCTGTCAGCAACCCGTGGGGGACAGGGATGGGCTGACACGGAGCAGGTCGTGGGGCAAAGGTGCTGAGCGGCCAGTCCCCGCGTGGGCCAACGTCCTGCCATGGGGACCTGGGCCTGGTGGCTCCGAGGGCAGATCCAGAAAAGATGCTTTGCTGTCGCAGTGAGATTAGATGAGTTTTATTTAAAACCAGCAGAGGGACATGGGTGGGGGCTCCTTGCAGGCGTCCCCAGTGCCGCCCACACCAGCCTCTGCTCCCCCACCCTGCACCCCACGTAAAACAGCAGACACAGCGCACCAAGCTCACTCTGACATTGCAGCTCCTGGTCCTGTGCAAAGTGCCGAAGCCACGTGTTCCAGGCAAAACAGGTGCCTTTACCATCACGCGGACCACCGTGTCCTGTCCTCGTCCCCACCATTTTTTACCAGGCGTGTGTTTTTAGCAGAGTTTGTCACTGTCACCCCGCGTCACTGCCGCCGAAGCTCTCTCCCAGGACCGTCCCTCCTCGTGTCCTCACCCCCGAAAGCCACCGTCCCACAGCCCTCCCTCATCATCGCCTCTCCCGTGGTCCCTACTGGAGCGATCACTCTTGGACGACGAACACCACGGTGCGTCATTTCTCCGGCATCGCTGATAGAAACGGAACACAAACGACCCCTCAAAAAAAAAAAAGAAAGAAAGAAACACCAAGGTCTTCCTTAAGCACTTGACACAGAAAGGACATGTCACCTCTCTCTGTCTGGTAGTCTCAGGAGCCTGAAACATTCACCTTCAACTAGGAGACCCTCAAAAAATGGGGCGGGGGAAGCCACATCAGTTTTACAGCTTCGTTTAGGATTTTTGTAGACATGGAAATAACAGGGCATCACGTCACGGTAGGGTGGGTTTGGGGGACAGAGGGGGCTGTCGGGTAGGTGAGGGCAAGCTTTTCCCCCTCGTGTTGTCTCTCACCAGCGGTCAGTCATAGGGACGGCCCGGGGCTCGTCGCCGACAGCACAGGGGGCCGTGCCGGGATACAATGCGGGCACGTACCTCGGCAGCGACCCAGAGACGGCCTTCTTTTACTTTCTAGGGGTGACTGGCGTGTGCAGTGGCACCGACGGAGCAGAAGGACCTAACGTTCTGTTGGCCCAGGGCAGAGGCTGTGTTCTGTCGGGGGCACATCCGAGGGGGCCGGCTGAGCACCACGTTTACCGCGTCTTCGTCTTCTGTCTCCTGGGTTAGGATGTTTCGCTGAACTCCATGAGCCTGGCTCCAGAGACGAGCCTCCCACGCATGCAGGCGCGAAGCCTCCGTGCCTAGCGGCCTTTCCAGAGAGGTCCGGGTGGGAGGGAGGGAGTCGGGGAGCTGGGAGAGCAGGAAGGAGGAAGGAGGGGCCGCGTCCTTTAAGTGGATCAAGTTCCCTTGTCTGTCTGGTTAGGGCTCATGCGCCGGATGGGACGTCCCTGTGCAGAATCTGCTGATCTCGCTAATGTGCAGAGCCCGCGATGAGCACGGTGGCCGCCGGTCAGCATAATCCGCTCCATTCACACTAATCCTGGGTCTGGGGGTGGCTTTGTGCTCACCCCAACCGCGTGACGGGGCAGCCACTGTCACGGCCCTGCGCCTCATGGCCACATGCGTGCTGGTCGCCCGTGCAGGTGCCCGCGGGCGTCCTGGCTTTGGATGGTCGGAAGGACCTCATGTGCCATCTCGTGTGAGCTGGATTTGGAGAAACGTGCGGCACAAAAAGCAGGAAAACTACCAACAGCGATGGTGGCCTCATCGCTGCCACCGTCACGGTTAAGGGAAGCGGCACCTGCCGTGTGATGCAGAAGGTCACACATGGTTTTCCTGAGGGGGCTACTTTGTGGGGAACTTTATCATTAAAGTGACAGGTGCTGTTGGGCTGGCGTCACGAGGGGCCAGTCTCTGCCCTGCCCAGCTGGGCATCATGCTCGCCTGTGAGGTGTCCCCACGGTACGGGTGAGGCGACTGAGACCGGGAACGTCTGAGAACGGTTTACTCCTCATGCGTCCTGCCTGCTCACCCCGTCCCTGGATACCTGCTACCCGTCTCACCCTCCACCCCACCAGAGACCAGAGAGGCAGGTTGTGCAATCATACCTCCCGACAGGGGAGGAGGTGATGGCGGCAGCTGGCCCAGGCCACGCTGTGCTCCAGGTTCCTGGTCTTAAGTGCCCCACTGAGTCCTGACTCTGTCATTGGTCCGGGCCTGACGCAATGGCACCTGTCACACACCCGCCATCCCTGTACGGGGGGGGGGGGGCGCCTGTTCCATTCGCTTGGGCGAGCATCCCGGTGCCCACTGCATCCTGGCTCAGGGCTGGTACTCACACTTGTGTACCCAGCTACACGGGCCACTGAGGTCGCCCATGGCTCCACCACACGAAGGCATCCACACTACGAACTGGAGTCAGGCTTCTGACCTTTGTTTGTACTGAAATGTGGTTTCCAGGTTTACTTTCCGTCTAAGACAGGTCAGCGTCATTCCTCGTCTGTGCTCCAGCTGTGGAGGACTCAAGGGCAGTGACCGCAAACTTCCTCTCGCCGTGTCACGTGGGGTCCAGCCTGCACCCCCTCTCCTTCCCTTGCTGCTTCCACTGCTCCCCCGACTTCCAGCTCCGAGCCCGAAAGGTCGTGGGAGTTACCCATCTATGGATCTCCTAACATTCGAAAAGCTGTCTAAAGTGCTTATGATGCTTCCATCGCTTAATCGGTCTAAAATGTATCAGTAGGAATGAAAGGAAATAAGAAACCCCAAAAACCAGACGTTCATTCCCCTTGCATTTCGGCGTCTCTCCCCTACTTCTTTCCACTGCTAATATCCCAACACGTGTGACGACTGTCGGCATCACTGATGCACAGCTCTGTCCCGTCACCGGGAAACAGAGGAAGGCCCCAAGAAAAATCGGTCGGAGGACATGAACAGGACGTTCTCAAAGCAAGTCTTCCGAAACGCCAGGCCTCACGTGAGGCTTCCTTTCAGGGACACTAGTGTGGCTGTTGCATTTCACCGGCTTGGTTTTCCTGTAGTTTCCAGCAAATCACTCAAACGTCGATGTGCCCTCACACACAGAAACTGAGGGCACATCGATCCACCTGAGACCTTGTCCTAAATACCCAGAGATCCTGGGGCTCCCAGGGTCCCACGGCATCGGTCCTGCTCCCAACCCGGCTGGACAGTCTCTAACTGGGCCTCTGGCCTTTCGTGTCCCCACCCCCCACTCCCACACCCCTTTCCCTGCCGTTCCCGGTCCCGTTGGCGAGTGTGGTCCTGCCCCAGACGTAGGAGCATTTGCCACCTAAGTTGCATGATGTCCTATCACCACATGATATCAGGTTTTTATTAGAACGGGCCGGGTTCTACCAACTAGCTATGTGACGTTTGGCTGTTCCGTAAACTGTTCGATTCTTAACGCTGAAAGTGCACACTACAATGACAAGCGCTTCCTAGCGCTGCATTAAAAAAGAAAACGGCATGGATAACGTCCTCAGCAAAGCATCCAGTGTGCAGAAAACTCGCCGTAAAGTTAAATGCTGTTCTTATGATGACGATGTTCTTGATGACGGTAGCAACACGGTCTTAGAGAAAAACAACTCCAATTGCACAACAACAGACAGGAGACAGGAAACTTGGGAGGAAGAATGACGGGGCGGGGGGTGTGGAGGAATCTAGAAGCTGTTTCGAGTTGTCCCAAATGGGAAATAATAACCTTTTCAATTCAGGGTGCTGCTATGGCCATGCGAAAATAAAGAAGGCGGTGAGGAGATGTGGAAAACAAACCCCAAAACTATTTGATGGTGGAGTTTATCGCTCTATTATTGGCCTTGGAGGCAAAATGTTGCAAAAAAAATAAATAAATAAAAACCACACATGCATACCTGTGTCCTGTGTAGGAGAAGAATCCCCCATGTTGCCTGAGTTTTGCCTTTAAATGTTTAAGTATTTACCGCTTTGAAACCCACTTTTTTCTCCCGCCTGAGGGCTATGCCAGGGCAGTTCGCTGCTTGGTGCTGACGCACGGCCTGGACGTCTTTGGGGTCTGCGTGAAGATGTGCAGAAAAGACGTGGAAACCGGGCGCCCGGCCTAAAGTCAGGGCAAGTCAGTCTCACCACTCCCACTGGAGGGGTCAAAATCGTGGTGGCCAGATGGTGCGTGCGTGTTTGCTGTGGTCACTGGCTCCCGTCGTATCGTGGGAGCTGGTCACTCTACGCCGACCCCCTTGGGGACAGCCACAGCACTGTGACTGCGGCCTTCTGACCAAGCGAGGACTGGATGCCAAACGTGCGCGGCGGGCTCCGATCCGGTGCGATGCGCTGGCTTAGTTAGGATCGAGGGTCATCAGTGTCACTTAACTTCAGACGCTTCCTTAGTGTCTCTGAAGCCTGCGAGGTGCGCAGAAAACCACCACTTAGCCCTCGCAGTTGGTCAGCTAATGGCCTGGCTGCTTTACAAACAGGAGGTGATTAAATGGGAATTTTTCTAAAGCGGAGCAATAAAAATTGCACAATCTAAAGGAAGGAACAGTTTGTCTCACCCTGTTTATTGCCAGTTAAATGCCAGAAGACTTTTAAAGGAACAGCAACTGGTGGAAAGCAGGCGGCGGAGGGGGAATCAAATAAAAATGTTACGATCTTAAAATAAAGCTATTGCTCTCTCCCCACCCCTAGTTTTATAAAACTTTCTATACCTTTGGCACTAGCAACTGCATTTAACGTTTTGCTCTGCGAAAGCCAGCCAGGCGTCGTATAAAATTACTGCCGTAGGAATAGAGATGCTGTAAAACCGAGCAGGAAACCAGACAATTTGTATGGAGGCAAACGGTTGACATTACGTTTACTCTAAACAAGCAACAGTGATTCTAAGGAAAGAAATGTGGGATTGAATGCGTGCTTCATTTCCCCCCGATAAAACCTTTTAGATTAACCCTTTTAGAACGCTTGAGTTTTCCAAGTCATCGCTGAGGTTTGTTTCATTTATCGCTGCCTCATAATTTTAACTGCTTATGCTGTAAGGGTTCCTATAATGAAAGATAAAGATGCCAGGAAGAGTTAAAGGGTCACATTTGTTTTATTTTTGGATGAGGACTCGGCACAAAACTGTGCCAGCACCATAAAAAGCAAACGGTTGGGTAGAGTGACAGAAGCGAGCACTGACGTTGACAAGGGCAGAGCAGCCAGGGACATCCCAAGATGAGGCCACCCTGAGAAATCGGAGAGTTATAGAGGGGGGAAAGGGGTCACTTAGGTCGTGCCTGTCCTAAAAACATGCTCGGAGACCGTGGCCCTCCAAAGAGGAAAGAGAAGACGAAAGCAAAGGAAATTCCTGAATCGAAAGGAGACAGAGAAGAGGCAGAAGGAGGCGATGGTGAAGGGGTAGTCCCTGCTTTTGACGACCTGTGTCAGCCAGCGTCCGGGCATGCAGCCCCGTGGAGGGACAGAGAGAAAGGGAAGCCACCTCAGGGGCCCTCGACATCACAAGATTCACGCCGCTCAGGGACAGAGATCACGTACCCCAGTGATGAGAAGGAACTCGGCCATTAAAATTATGTTTATTACGTAAATATCATTAATTTTTTATATCTCGGAGTGCCCAGGTTAGCTGGAACTAAAGACGGTTTTTAGAATTTGAGCAGAAGAATACTTACTACCAAATAAATTTTTTCCTATAAAATTGTTTGTAGGAAATTGAAATTTTAAGGGATCATGTGTCTACGTTGCCTTAGCAGAGTAATAAAAATCAAGATTTGCTAATAACGATTAATCTTGGAAAGAGTTTATTTGAATAGAAAAGAAAATAATACTAACCTAGAGATGCTATCGTCATCCCAAGAAAATGACCTGTTTGGGATCTGTGTGTTGTAAACGTTTATCAGGTCTGGTTTACAAGAGGACTTTTAAAATAAATGTCATCTTTCAAACAAAAACTTCACGAAGACTGTAAAAACGTTGAATGATGTGTTGTTATTAAATGTTAATAAAATTTTCAAGAGAATTTTGGTTAAAAAAAAAACTTTTAAAAATAGTGTGGTTAGCGGTTCTAGGGCCTCCTCCGCTCGTGTCAGATGTGACTGGTTTCCATGGGCTGAGCCGGGGCCGCACGTGGAACCCACTCGTCCAGGGGACCCGAGGGACTCCGACTCCTGGGGTCTGGGGTGCCTCCTGGCTTTGCGTCTGGGGGTTTCCACAGCTCCCCAGGGACTCCGACACACAGCAGAGGCTGAGAGTGAGGCAAAGCAGACGGGGCGGGGCCGTGAGAGTCACCACGGCAGAAGGTGGCCGCCCCCTCTCCCCAGAGCAGCCTGCATCCTGGCGGCCACTGCCCAGATCGGTCCTGTCACTCCGACTTGAATGGGCTGGAAGCTGTGCTGACCACCAGGCTCGAGGCCACTCTCCTAACCAGCCCAACGGGGGCGAGCAGAGGAAAGGGACGACAGCCCACCGGGGAGCAGGGGCCTCCTCCCACCTCTGATGTGGGGGCTATGGGGAGGACCCTACTCCTGCTCTTGGACCAAATGCTTTCAGGCCCTTTGACATTCTTGCGGACAATTGTGAATCTGCACATCTGACTTAGAAAAAAAAAGGCCTGGCGGAGCTAAAGTAGTTTTCAATAGAGACATTCTACCAGAAAGTCCATCATCTGGTCACAGGACCACGCGGCCTGAGGTCGTCCGGATAGTGTTGTTTCTGAGCCATGAGGAGCTGGGGCCCCCTCTCCTGCCCAGCGGCTGTCTGTGTCCATTCCTGCCGTCCCTGGTGGGGCCTGGGCTGGAAACAGAAGGCAGGCTGTGATGGGTGCACCCCGATCACACCGCGCCCCCTCGGGCCCCCTGCTTCTGAGGACAGTGCATCCTTCCCCTTAAAAATGCTACAAACCTAAATTATAGATATTTTCATTTGCAGGCTATTTAAAGGAGACAGAAGGCGAATACACAGAGACATTTCTTCTCCTGGACCTGCAGCCTGAAGGGGCACGAAGGCGACTTCTCTCAAATGTTTAACCCCCCATTCCCATGGCCCACCCTACAGTGGCTGGCGCGTAGTCCCGAGGGGTCATCGAGTGCAGGATGAGGCTCGAGGATGGGCAGCCACTCGTGCCTACGTGGCTCTGCTCCCACACAAGGCCTGGGCATCCGAGAAGCTGAATTTTAAAATTTTACTTAATAGTAAGGAATTTAAATCCAAATAGCCACACGTGGCTGCTAGTGGCTCTGTGAGACAGTGAAAGGGACATAAAATCCACAAAACCACTCTGTCACCAAAAGGGACGTTGAAGAGGGCATGATGGGAGTGTCGCAGGAAGGGAGAGAGGGAGAGAGAGACGGAGACAGAGAACCCTTCTGGGACGATTGGCTGTGAGCCAGTTCTGGAGAACAGGCGTTGGAGGAGAAAGAAAGAATCCCTTACTTTTCTGGTATTAGCTAGATCTTACAGGCAAATAATTAAGGAAAAGCATCACTATAGCTATGCAGCTAAAATTAATTTTCACAAAAGTATCTGCGTTAAGTCGTACTATCTTCCTACATGTGAGCGTGAGCAAGCTGTCCCATTAACGGCAGGAACGTAGTGACTAGGGAAGCCTGGACTTGAACCCAGATCTGTCCAATCAGAAGAGTTAGCATGCGAGTGTGTTGAGTATGTGTGTGCATTTCGCACATACGTGTAACTCTACACATTTCTACGTATATTATATGAATTTATCTAGAAGAAGGTCATTGGTCAAGATTGACATCCTCTAAATAAGAAGCCGTCATTTCTGTACAAAACAGTGATGATGAATAAAGTCACATGAGAAACTTCAAAGGAGGTCTAAGAACAGCTATGGAAACTGTACATATTTATGTGGATTTTTTATTTATTTCAGAAGCCTTTGGTCATTAATGAACACGATTTTCCCCCAAAGGACTTGAGTATCACAGGGCGAGACAGGGAGCTGTTTCTCTCCGGCCGATACCCAGTCTTTCATGTTTCACCCCCTATCCAGAGTTTGAATTTCCTCTCCCGACAAAGCCACGGCCAAGAGTCTCCTGGCATCGTCACCACCGGAGCATCAGAAATGTTGACTGATGCCTTCATTCTGCTACCCTAGGAGGGCTTAAGTCCTGAGTCATGGAATCAGAGATCGAAGGGATTCGAGAGAGACCGGACCTAACTCACCACTTCAGAGATGAGGCAGACAGAGTCCATCGCCGAGGCATGATTTACTAAGGCCTCGGACCGAGTTTGCGGTCCCTCTGAGTTAGATGGCTCAGACGCCGAGTTTATGCTTTTATGATGTCGTCGTTTTGTTTATCTTTTGGGTTGGTTCTTACCTAGTTTGCGACTGGCGTTTGTCTTCCTGGTGCGATTTCATTTCCTCCTTCTCTAGAAGGGAAAAATAAAGCTGAAGAAAAGTATGTGTGTGATTAATAATATAAAATTGCTGCAGAAAAGGACACTTTTAACTTGGCAAAGATGAAATGAAGGAAGTGAATAAAATACGTTGGGATTGGAGCTGCACAGGTCTCTCATCTCTGCTCATTGCACATGTATTTCAGAGCGGAGCTGGTGATATAATTATTAAGATAACACCTGTGGCTCGTTCAGGGCGTACTCTGTCGAAGGCTAAGTGTCAGTCAGCTCAGACCGGGTGACTAAGATGACAACATTTATTTTTCTATAGTTCTAGAGGCCAGAAGTCTGAGATCAAGGTGTCGATGGGGTTGCTTTTTCCTGCGGCCTCTCTCCTTGGCGTGTAGGCACCATCTTCTCCCTCGTCCTCACGTGCTCGTCCCTCCGTGTGTCCTCATCTCCTCTCGTTATAAGGACGCCAGTTATATTGGATTTGGGCCACCCTAGTGACCTCGTTTTAATTAACTATCTCTTCAAAGACCTTATCCCCAAATGCAGTCACATTCTGAGGTATTGGGGTTTGGGGGGCACTATATTTAAGTCTTCTGTGTAATATTGACAGCAAAGCAGTGAGGTGCATGATATCACCCTCAGGTGACAGAAGAGTACGTTCAGAGAGGTGGCACGTTCCCCAGCACGCACAGCACTGTGGGATGGAGCCAGGCTTGGAGATTGCCTCTGTCCAGTTTCCTCCGCTGGGTGGGGCAGGGCACCGGGAGGCCGGCATGTGCTTGGTCCCCGGCCGGGCAGAGGGGAGGCGAGGGGAAGCTGCAGGGCTGGCCCCGTGCTCTCTAGCCAGCCTTCTTTCACGAGAACCCGTATGTCAAGGGACACCTCCATGCTCCCGCAACTTCAAGTTCAGGCTTCCCATAGTGAAATGACTTCTCTGGAAAGTTTGTGCTTATTTCTATTTTCCAAATACACGTGTGGTCTTAAAAATGCATTCCCGAGGTGTGTTTGGGGAGGTCGTGTGTTTTGCGGGGGTGCAGTTGTGTCTGTGTGGGCTGACGGGCCCATTATTCATGGCGTTTTAAGGGGCCTCTGACAATCAGGCCCAACCCTGTCCAGTCTCTCAGCCTTTGGTGACTTAGCTGGTGACTTCTGCGTAGAGAGGAGACTCAGGATTCAGAGCCAAAAGAGCAGCGTGACTCGTAACAGCAGTTATGGGGGGAGGGTGGTCCAGTCTCCCCACGCTATGCACCCCTCACCCTCTGTGTCCCAGTCTGTACCTTAAGGAGTGTGGGACGCAGTCTATCTTTGTGTTTGCATTTTCTTAACAATTAATGACATTTTATTCCCACTTAAGTAATAATAAAAAAAAAAATCAGGAATTGCTTTTAAAACCAAACAAAAAATGACTAGGATGATGACATCATCAGAGTAGTATCTGGTTAATTTTAAACATTTGCTGATGGGTTAGAAGTTTTATGATCCCTTTTAAGAGATGTCTCATACTGTTTCTGGAAAATAGGTTAAAGTAGATCACCACGGTTCAATGATTCAGATTTTCATTTCAGACTTTGTTTCCCCTAAAACTTCGGTTTAGGTAGAATCTCTTCACCTATCTTTAACATATATTTCCCAAACAAGAATTTCCAAGTTCTACTTTATTCTAGAAAATTTGGAAAGTACAGAAAAGTGTGAAGAACAAAGCAAAACCCACCCCGCTCTCTCTGCACAGCGAGGAGTGCCAGGCCCATAACTCACACTGAGAGAGGAACTCTGGTTATTTTGCTTTGTCACTTAGCTGTCTGTCATTCTCTGGGGGCTGTCCATCCCAGACCCCGGGTCATGTGGGCTACGGCTGAGAATTATAATCAGGCCAACAGTAATTTGCCCTATCACCCACTTTTTAACAACCTTGGTTATTTTTTTAAGTTAAAATACATTTTATTAAAATGTTAAGAAAAAAGATTATGAATACTTAAAAATCATTAAAAGTTCACTAAAATGCTAAAAACTCAATAATTTACACAATGATGAAATCTAAACTGATGGGAATGCATGAAAATACATTCAGTTGGTCCTCTTAACAAAACATTATAAAAATGAGATCCGCAGGAACTGCTCAAGTTGTCTAAAGGCATGGGATTGACATCATTTAATGTGGATCAACTTTCCCACCAAGGGGTCAAAGGCCTGGCTGAAGAGAGAGAGCGAGGATGACAAGGGCGACATTCTAGCGTCTTGACGAAGACATCCCTCGGGACACCTGTTCCCTGTGGCTCCCGTAGTTTTCTAAGCACATCTGGCAGCTTCGAGAGCTAGAAAGCAAAGCTACTCCAGACCAGGCATTGAAAATCAGTGTGTCCCCAGTGCAGGTGCCTGACGTAGAGCAGAAGAAACATCGCAGGTGAGCGGTGGCAAAGCTGAGGTGCTGAGCGAAGCACACACCCCAATCCCGGCCGGCAGTCCCGATTTTGTCACTTACCCTGAGACCTCAGTTTTAGGAGCTGCAAGTGTCATTTGCCACCGACATCCAGATGAGCAGCTAGCGTGGAGTGGCAGGTGACAAGTAGCAGATGTCTTCAGAGCAGCGAATTCTGATACCGTGCATTCGTATGTCTTTATGAGAACTCGTGGGCCAAGCGGTAAGCACCAGGGCTTTGACATAAGAGTGGGAATGGGCTGGTGTGGTTTTCCATGTGTATTTTCCTGGCAAATCTAAGGAGACCCTCTCCGCCCCGCCATCGGGGATCCTAAGAGGTGAGGATGCAGAGGAAGGCTTGGATGTTGCCGCATGCGGGCTGGGGTGAGCTCAGCTCAGGCCCCAGGATCAGGGCCCCAGCTTCCTGCAGGTCTTGGCGAGTTTTGGCATCGTGGGCAGAGAAGCAGGGAGCTGGCTCCGACATGCAGATTTCCTCGTGCACGTGCCACTGCCAGCGTGGGGACGCACAGCCATCATCATTGCCCTCCTAGATTTCCCCGGATGCCGCGCTGATCATTTCTGGAGCTTCCTGCGTGCAGGCCAGTGCGGGCCAGGATGGCATTTTGCAGCCTCTGTCAGGAGTTATGAGCTTTTATGGTAACGACAGCAAACACTCGAGGTTCACGCGCGTCCACAAGGCCACAGGTGTGCGCTTTATCGTCACCCAGCATTTGGGTGTTTGATAGCTCTCGTCATGAAACGAAGCAACAAAGATGAACTCTTAAATTTTTTTAGCTTTCTTATTTGTTTCTTTACTTTTCCTAACTTGTTGAGGAGCCACTTAGCTCACATGTTGGATACTTAATGAAGTAGGCAGTGATGTGGACAAGTTAGTGAATTCAGGGCTTGTGTTTCTCAAAGCCGACCAGTCTTCTCTGTTGTAGTTTTTATTATTCGATGAGTGGCGCATCATAAAGAAAGGCATAGACAGAATATTCCACTGGCTTGAAGAAGAAATTCTGTGAATTAAAATGCGTCTTCCTGACCCTCCATCTTTGAAGGGAAGAGCGGTTGGGATTGTGTCTTCAGATATAACCCAATTCCTTCCACTACCCAGAGCAGAGATTTTCACACGTTCCTGTGTCGAAGACCCAAACTCGAGGCCAACCAGAAATTTCTCAAGTGGCACTGGGCTTAGAAGGGTTTGGTAGTCCAGAACATGTAACCCACTCCACTTTTTCCTCATCAGTCTTATCCAGGACATAAATCACTGGTGACTATAACATGCTTGTAACCTAAAAGATGCAACATTCAGGTTTAATGTCACGAAAATGCATGACGATAAATGACATAACGTGGAACCCGCTGGTGAGGCCTCAGCTAGGTCCTGAGGGCTCGTAATCATTACCTGCTGATAATGAAGGATCTCATCATTCCTGACGACTGTTGCCATTGTACCACACACTTAAGGCTGTGAAACGCCTCTTTGTATCCAGTGAAAATCAAGGAGGATGGAAGACCCTATATCGGCGTAACCCACGTGCCCCGCCAGCCAGCCGCCCTCATGAACTCGTGAGCGGATGAGGCATCATCACAGCTGGGCACAGAGAGCAGGGCCTGAATTTGGAGGTGTCTGTGCATCTCTGTGGGGTCAGGTGCCCTTTAGTCCAGGACCCATCAGAGCCTTGGGCTTGCAGGGACCCATTCCTATGTAGACCTGGGCAGTTAGGTTCCTACAGGCCGCGAGGTCCTCAGAGGGTCCCTCCCTTCCTCTGCTGCCACTGAAGCTCACTGGGTGGGCATTTCCACATGACTGGGGGACACCAGGTTCCATGAGACAGTGACAGACTTAGAACCACTCCCATTAGTTGCTCAGGGCTCGGAAGAGACAACTTGGCAGCAAGTGTTCTTAGACAGGTCGGTGTGACTCTCCAGTAGGTGAATGAAAGGGCAGAACATTCGCAGATCCGTTTGCCTTTACCCCAAACCTCTCACTTTCCCACGTCCACTGCTTGTTTGATTACTGATCAGTAGTGTTTTGTTTTATATAGTTTTGCTCTCAAACCCAGTTTAGTAAACAGAATTCAACAATCCGCATTTGGAGAACGGATTGAACTTGAGGAATAAATGTAAAAACTGATAGTGCCAACAGCAGGTTTTATATTTCTCATTTAAACTGGAAAAATGGGAGAGGGGTGGTCCCTAGAACTTTAAGAGGATTTTTTTATGTTGTCATCTTATTAGTGTTCTATGTTTCGAGATCTGTGCGTTATCTTGACTTGAAAGCTTTCTTTCCATTGGTTCCATACTGTGTGGTGTCTTGATGCCTCGGGAGTGAGAGATGGATGAACCAATTCAGACCATTTTTAAAGCCGTAACCGAAATCCTCCTACGTAGGTGCTTGTGGGGATGAACTGAGATGACGTACATGAAGTGTTTAGTGTGGCTCCTGGCAAAAGGCAAGGCCTCTCGAGCCCACTTCTGTTCTTATCAGACCAGAATGTGCTGGATAAGTTTATTGTGAAGTATTTTTGTGATTGTGAAGCTATCGTTATCATGTCTATAATAGTATGTTCTTTCCCAATACATTCCCTGACTACCTACCATAAAGGAAAATGTGATTTTATTGTTTTATTGCTGACATACAGGAAACATGCTGGCTTTTCCTATTTATTTGGTAACTGTCCATTTGCCGAAACTCTCTCATCACCATGTCTATCATTTGTAAATGCATGATTTCTTCACTTTTTAATGTCTCTGAAAGCAAGTGTGGCTGAGAGTCGATGTCGGGGACACCGTGCTCTCTGCAGCTGTCACCAGGGGCCATTGGTCCGGATAGAGCTGCCATTTTGGGCGAATAGCTTTCATCTGGGCATAGAAGACATCAGTTTGTTGGGCCATCGCATGAGCTATTTGGTAGCACTGGATGCCGTTGAAAGTTCCATTAATTTCGGGTTAAATTGTCAGTCATTAGAGAAATGATTGCAAATGATAAAATGTAGACATGATCATTTTTGAACCACGTCGCATATGTTAGATGCTGCCAGCCAGGCTGTGGGGGTTACACTTGAGGCAGATGACCAATATACCTGGTCAACACACTATAGGGGCCAAGGTCAGGCTCAGTGGAGGTGTCCATGGGTCAAATGTCTTACAAAGAACACATTTAAAAGGTGGGCATCAAAATGTATTCACAACATATCCTTTGTTGTACCTATATTTGATTTTCGTGTCTTATGGCATTTACTACAACTCCAAGGCAGGCAGTGGGTGATCCTGAGAGGTAATTTCTCTAGGTTGTGATCAGATCTGAACGACTGCTACTTCACAATAGAATGTTTCTTTAGTTTCAGGAAAATTCAGGTTCGCTAGCTTAATTACCTTACTCTTAGGCACAGTCCTACAAATGTCGTAATAGTTTTGCTCCCTCGTTCTTCCTTAAATAGTTCCCATAATGGCCACCCCCATTTCACTGATTGACTATTTCATCAGGTGCGTGGATATGACTCTTCAAGTGGCCAAGTTTTTAGCTTTTTCAAAGCTAAGAAGTCTTCCTGCTTCAGACTCGTGAGAAACTAGCTTCAGGTAAATTTTAGACTTAACTAATCTTGTTCTTTGTGTGTGGGGGTGGGGGGAGGGGAGAATTACTTGAATTGAATGAACTATCAGAAGAAAAAACCTTATGCCACTATTCCTGAGAACATTATCATCACTCGTTGTCCCCTTTTTTGTCAAAAAAATAACACTACAACCATGCCCACTGATGGACTCTTCAGAGGCATGGCGCTGTGCTCTGTTTACTCCTGCACCTCAAAAGACTCATCACCGAGCGAACCAAGGAAAATCCAACTGGGTCAAATAATCACATCGGTCTTTTCTTTCCAACGTTCGCTATAAATATTTTATATTACACATTTTTATGAGCTTACATCTAAAGTGTGAAATGGAAATAGCTTTCAGGTTCGAAAGAAGGACATGTTGCAAATATTCTTCAAAGTCACATTAGTGTGCCAATCCTCTGTAGTTTCACCAGCATTTTTGAACTCGAATTGAAAAGAAATTGCATTTGTCTGAATTTTCTGAATTAGGTTATCTTGTCTATTTATGACCGTCAGTTCCTGTCATATAATATGATTACATAGGCTTTATCAGAAGTGACACATTGGTTGATTTATACGATGTGTCAGCCAGCCAGATTCAAAGGCCGATAATTTCCTGTAATTATGTTTAAAAGAATTTTGAAAATGGCTTTTCAATAAATAGTATGGGGCTTATATTTGAAGTAATCTTTAAATATCATTTCGAGATGTTACAGGGACTAAAATAAGTAAAGATGCAGAACGTAAATGAGTTTCCTAACTGATTAAAAAAGGAAGGGCAGCACGTCGTTCCTCGCAGTCTTCTTCCTACGTCCTGACGTTGGCAGGTGCCACCCAGACCTGCTCCAGAGAGCTGTCCTGTGTCCTCCATTGTTCAGTCAAGCCATGTACATTGATCCTTGAGTCATCTGAGCTGTGGCTCTGAACTCATTTCTCCACTCGTTTCCCATCCAAATCCTTGACTTCTTTCACAGCCCAAGGAAAAACATGTCATTGCCAAGAAGACGCCCAACAGTAGTTGTTCTTGCCAATTCCTGTCTTTTTTATATAAATTCCTCATCCTGGGGACCAGGCCAGTCTGCCTCTAAGTCTCTTCATCGCTGCAACTCCCTCGGGACGGCACGGCTGGCACCATCCTGTGGTGACCGTCCCTCACTCAGATACGGCTTCCTGTGGAACACAGGCCGATGTGGCTCTGGCCTTCCTGGCAGTCTGCTCTGTGATATGTTTTGATCATTCTACCTTGTGGCCTGGTGACTTATTTCGTGTTTCAGCTTATTTCTCCCTGGACCTGACCTAGAGTCAGTGCAGCGAGGGAGGAAACAGGGCTTCAGAACATCTCAGATGCACACATAGGCCAGAGTTTAAGTCTTAGTTCATCTGTCTATATCCCGAGGAATTTTGAATGAGCCACTTACCCTTTCTGACGATCACCTTCCTAATCTGTAAAAGGGCACCCATAGCACCTATTCGCAAAGCAGTGACTGGCCAGCCAAGCCCCTGTCCTGGTCTGCTCACCCCCTAAGGCCAGGGTCGTGTACATGACATGTATCCAGCAGCATCTGGTGCTCAAAAGTACCTTTTGATTAAAACACTGTCTTGGCTATGAGTTTTACTTCATCCTTGTCTGTATTTCAGATTCTTCACCTGGCCACCATAGACCCAGGTAACCCAGGTGACTATTTTACCCAGTTTTACTCACTGTCCAAATCCCTTCCCTGCTTTCCTGGTAGGCTCATTGCTGCTTTGTCCCAGAGTCAATTCATCGCTACTCAACTTAGTCACATCTTGTGTGTTCGCCTTTTATTCCAATGACATGATAACTTCTTGGTGGTCAGTGTCCAGAGCTTTCATTGCGTTGGCAATATCATGGTGCTTAGGAGCATCAACATTCATCATATTTTTGGTTAAATGGAGCGATGTACAGATATTTTTGGGAAAAAAGAATATTTCTCTTCCTATCGATCACAAAGTTGCTGAAGAGGGAAAGAGAATAGTCGAGCAGCTGTTTCGGTGTCGTCTGGTTCACAGTCTGAGCTTCTCACGGCAGAGCTGGGGACGTTTTCATCATCGCGTCTCTAGGTCCCAAAGTCTCAGAGGCTAGCACACCGTACGCCATAAATGATGAGTGTAGGAAGAACTTCGTAGAAACTGAGGTTGGCTGTTCACCCTCCGGATACATATCTTCCCTGACATCAGAATATATTGATCCATAGATGCTCCGTCAGATGCCATGCCGCCCTCAGCAGGCATCATGTGGACTTTCCAGAAAGTTGTGAGCCTGGCTCTTGGTAGCCCCAAGTTTACATCCATCAGGTACTTCATGGACTTGTTATAATTCTCTAACTGTGTGGAAGTGAGCGGGCCACATGGGCAGTCTTTCCTAAGTAGGTTCCAATACTGGAAAATTCTATGAAACTAAAGTTAATTCCTACTCATTTCTTGCCTCCTTGCCCACATATCAGGAGTGTTGACAGCTGTCACCAGGTAACTGATACACACAACAAAACAAGAACCTTTAAAGACAGCACTAAACTAAACAACATCTTCATGAGGACAAAGCGTTTGTGCCAAAATTGAACATTTCTCTTTCATGGGGCACCATCTTTGGAGATGAGATGATGATAATTGGGACTGTCCCAGGTGCAAACATTCGAGAACGTCTGAAAGCTCTTGGCCTAGGGTAAAATATATCCAAAACCATTTCTTAAGAGAAGGGTGATTTCTTCTTTTAAAAAAAGGTAATTTCTGCATTATATCAAGAAAGAACTGTTTTTAATTATCAACTGGTTTGTTTATCTTAACTCACTAAAATATCAGAGGTTCAATGTTGAACTTGATTCCATCAAAATATGTTATTCTGCTGATGTCTGACACATTCCTGTAGCAGGAAAGCCCCACGGTGGAGTAAGGGGACCCCTTCTTGGGTGTCGTCTGCATAAAATCGGAACGATCTGCCATGGTGGCACTCTTCCTATGGGATGTCGCAGTGTGCCTTTGCTCAGTCTGCCCGGGGTGCAGATGCAGGCATCCAGATGCCTTCTGCACGACCTGGCTCACAGCGCACTGAATCACATGCACAAGAAATGTTTATTTTACTTTGTTAGCATTCAAGATCCTCCTTAGCAGTTATAGAAGAGTAAAGATTTAGTCATCAATAACATCCAAGACTCCATTTACCAAATTTCCATTCTTTACTCTAATGAAATTTGTCTGTAGGGCTTTTAAAGTTCATTTATAAAGTTAGAAATATATTCGGGGCTGCTATCTTGGAGATGGATGGTGACATTATTCCTTGTCTGTCACAACTGAGCAGGGCTTTGAATAATGCAGGGACAGCTACTGAAGATTCCAAAGGCAGCATTTCCTTCAGAGGAAATTGCAGTTCCAACCCCCACATACCCTTTGGAATCAATTACCTTATTTTGCAGGGTGTACAAAATGTGTGACATTTTTGGTTAGAAGAACAAGATGTCAGTTAATATTCTTCAAAATATTGACTTAGAAAAAAGGTGAAGCTTAAGAATATTGGCCTTAAGAGGACACTGAAAGTGACACGTGTCCCGAATCGTGACTAGCCTATTGTATATATCACGCAGGTGGCAATCTCAGGCCCTCCTGACTGGCTTGAGGCTTTACCTGTCACGTTGGAGTTGGGGCAGGACTCACAAGCTCTCATAAGCAGATGGGACTCCTTCTTACTTAGCCTGTATTTACCATATCAATACATATTTGGAGGTGCTTCGGTTTTCTTTCACCTTCCAATAAATCCAGAGAGAGACTATAATAAGGGAACCAGCATTAAAATAAATCCAAAATGGATTTTATGGATAAACATTTCGATTTCTTAAATATCCACATTTAGATGTGACTGAGCCTGTCTCTCAGATAACGTCATTGCTCTTTCTTAACATGAACCAATATGGCAATTTGATGTATAATTTCCAAATACAAACTGGACTTAGGCTGTCCAATAATTAGGTCTTTCAACTAAAATATGTTAATAAATTTTATCAGTTCATATGCATTTATTATGCACCATTCTCACTGTAATAGATACAACAGTAATGCATCTTTAAAAAAAAAATAAAGCTTGAAGCCCCTGTGAAAACATGAGAAAGGTACCAAAATGTTATTTAGGACTAAGAAGCATATTTGGATTTCTGAGAAGAGAGGGGTCTTTATGGGTTTGTTGCCATAGCAGAGGCCTCATAGGAAAGTGGAGCGGGGAGTATGCCCAGAGGATGGGTTGACTTTAGGTGGATTGAAAGGATGGTTGAGAATTCGGTATTAAATTAGTAACACTAAGTTATACATTCTCTCCTGAAGGGTCAACTCATCGACATCTGAATAAACATCTTCATTTAATTGTCAGAAGAACAGAGTTGGCTTGTTTCCTTTCAAAATACATTCATCTGGATAATTTCCAAATAATGGGTGATTTGAGACTTTATTGGTGAGCAAATAAACAAAAATTTATATACATTTATTTTTATAAATGTCCAAAGATAGCATTAAACGATACCTTGAAACTTTGTTTTTCAGTTGGGGGAAAAGTTAAGATTTTAAATATGTAAACAAGGATGTGATTTCGTAGTGTGGCTGAGGGGTCATCCATACTAATAGTTTTACGAGATTTCAGTTTGTATAGTCTATGCGATGACAGTGTCACTCAGCTGGGACACAGTTAGGGACTGGGTGATCCGCAACTGTTCTCAGCATTTAGCGTGTCCTTGGGGTAGAGAAATGGCTTCGCCAGGGAGCCTCTGTGACCCGGACCACAAAGAATCCTGGCATGAGAGACAAGGCCATACTTCTCTCTAGCCTTCCATATTCCAGAAGGTCCCTGCTGCTCTGTCAGGGGCAGAAAGAGAGTCAAGCCAGAAGAATAATTGCAGATTTTTTGCAGAATTTTTAAATGTGACTGCTTTTTATTCAGTTTTTAATCAATTATTGAATTGATAACAAGAGTTCACTTGATTGGTTAAGGGCAGCCACTTTCAAAAATACTAGGGAAACAGTGTAGCTTAATACTGAAGAAATCTGAATTTAGACATGGTTGAAATATGCTCTCACATATCGGGTGTGTAGCCTTCAAAAAATTGCTTAAACTCTCTGGCTCTCATTTTTCTCATCTGAAAATGGGGCAATAATAGCATCTGCCTTCTAAGACTGTCTGGGAATCATGTGTAATATTGGCACCTCATGCTCAACAAAAGGTCTTTGTTTAAGCAATTATTTGTGGGGTTTTTTGTGTGTTTGTTTGTTTGTTTGTTTGTTCCCAACACCATTAGAAAGTATGCAGGTGGGTTTCTATTCAAATATAACAAAAGCTCTTCCCATCCTTCGTCACACTTTTCCTAGCAGACATGTCTGTCTGATGGGCAGCAAGGACAGCTGGCTGGAGGGATGTGCAGGTGCCCTGGCTGTCTTGCCCACCCTCATTCACAGGCCTGGTGTATCTCGAGTCCTCGTGATGGAATCTGACTGTGGCTTATCAGTAACCTTAGAATAGAAGTGATCTCCTTTGACTTTAAGAGTCTCTGCTAGGCTGGGGTTTCAGCACATCATTTTCCCGAACTTCTATCAGATTTGGGGGATGGTAATGCACATTGGGAAAAGACTTAATTTTGTTCTCCTTGTTCCTGGCTCCATCAACGTGTAAGTAATCCGCTTTGACGCTGTTACAACGACAAGCTGTTTAAATCCACTCGAGGAGGCAAGGTGATTTCATGTTCAACACATGTGATGGATGCGATCTTCACGTGGGCGTGGACTTGGGACCTACTGATTAGCATGTCCATGGAAAAGAAGGCATTTTAAAGGCATTAACTAGAAACCATGTGTTTTCTGGTCAGGGTACACAGTGAATCATCTTCATATATCAATCATTCCTCTACTACAACCACTGGAATCACATGGTTAGTATTCCCCAGTAAGTTGAATTGTAATTTCATTCAGGAAAATGAAATGCGTTAATATACCAATCAAGGCAGGGATCTTAAGATACGAGCTCATATCCTCCATATGATTTCCTTTATTTATTTGAGTCAGTATTTGCCTCCCAGCTCTTGTCTCAGGTCATTTGGGCTGCGAATACAGAGTACCACAGACCGCGCACCTTAAAATGAGACCCGATTCCTTGCAGATGCCTGCAGGTTTGGTGTCTGGTGACAGTCTGCTCCCTGGCTCACAGACACTGTCTTCCCCTGATGACTTCTCACAGCGGAGAGCAAAGAAAGGAGCAAGCTCTCGGGTCTTTTCTTATAAGGACACTAGTCCCGCCATGGGGATCCACCCTTGTGACCTTGTCACCTTCCAGAGGCCCCGCCTCCTGACACCACCACTGTGGGGGTTGGGACTTCACATGTGAATTTTGAGACAACACAAACATTCGGCCTATAACAGCTCGCTGTCCTCTTTATTTATATTCACAATAAAGTATAATTAGTATCTTAGTGTCCGATCACTTGTGCTCAGCATTCATTAGCTCACGATATACTTTTCTATTTGCTAATTACTTCGTATGTTTATGCTATATGTGTGGATCAGCTCCCTCCAAATTTTTCACCAGGCAGTTGTGGATAGAATTCCAGTCCACACTGAGCTCCGCTGTGCTTGTGCTTGCCTCATGACAAAGAGCCATAAGATTTCCACATTTTAACTTTATAATGAGAAATTTTTAAACATAATTTATTTCTTATGAAATTTCTCATCTATATATCCTATGTTGACTAAAGATGTATTACATACAAATATTTTTTCTGTTAACCACCTTATAATTTCGACTCAATATATAATGAATATCGTTTTCTAAATTATATTAAAAATAACTTTCTCTAAATGGAACTTGAACATATTTAAAATTTTTTGATGATGTAATTGATCATTAATTCAAAAGCCAGGTTTTTTAGCCGTTAACTGTACAACATGATTTGAAATATTTTCTCTATTTGACCCAGTTTTGGCGAAAAACTATCACTCTATTAGTCATTTGTCACCATTGTACTTACACAGGAAAGAAGAAAACTTGTTACGAAGCCAAAAACTAAGTATTTCCAGTGAAAACGAAACGTGGGAGGCAGAGAATAGACTCCTCAGAGTGACAGTCACAGGGTTTTTTTGAGAAGTAGAGCAAGGTGACATTATTGAGTAAAATGTGAGAGTTCATTTTACTTAACTGGCCAGCTACAAGCACATTCAGATCAATAGAATCTGAACAAAGTCTGTGCCTCCCTTTAAAAAAAGAAATCAAAGGGATTACTTCATTTAAACCAGTGTTTTGCTAATGAGCCAGACAAAATAGAGACTTAAAGTGATGAAGACATAAAACAAGTTAAAAGCTACGAGAAAGCAAATATTTAAAATAGTGACCGAAGGTGAGAAGTGCATGGAAATGATCGTTCTCATCTACAGCTGGTGTCCTTGCAAAATGGCATAATTTCTTTGAAAAGTCATTTGAATCATAAAAATGAGTGTCTCCGTTGGCTTAGTAATCTTGTTTCTGGGAATTGATCCAAAGAAAATAATTCAAATGAGGGCAAAACTACATGAACAGATTAAATTCATTGTATCATGCTTTCCAACTGTAAAAACTAAGATGGTACAAAATCGGAAGCCAGGGTCGCGGGGCAGGGCAGGAGCAGGATGGGGCGTTCGGGTGGTACAGTGCAGCGGGGTCTCTAACGCAGTGCTCCTGGGAAGGTCAAGCCTTTCCGTTCACATTAGAGACGGAGAACAGGTGGCTGTTTCCTCATCTCCTTACAATCTCACTAAAGTAACAATAAAAAACAAAGAAGTATGTTTGTAAAAGACCCGTAAGGAAGACAGGAGAACCAAGAGCCAATCAGAAATAGCAGTGAGTATCTAGAACGTGGAAAATATTTAGAACCATTGATAAATAAAGCGGAGCTAACTGTAGCCCGGAGCAGGCAGAGGCAGTAGCACTAGAGGAGGACAAGCCACTCCCTACTGGACTGTTCTTGGGAGAACCTAATCGCATTGCACGTAAGTATGGGGAGTGAGAGCAGGAAATGGGGCAGAGGTCAATGTCATTATTGCAGAACCTTCGATGAAAGAGCCGTGCAAGTCATGACAGACAGATACATACATGTTTGCACACACATACACACATGCACGCACAGTAACACACATATATGTGCACACATGCATGCACAGTGACACACACATGTGCACACCCCACACGTGCACAGTACATGTGCAATCACACATACACACACGTGCACAGTGCACGTGAGCATGCACATATATAATGCATATGCAGTGCACACATGCAAGCACACATAAATGCATGTGCTCTCACATGTGCGCGCACACATATGAACACACATGCACGCATGTGCGTGCACCTGCACACGTATGTGAGCGCATGTGCGCACACATGCATGCACACACACAGCCTTTCTGGGGTGGCACTGAGTTCGAGGTTACGCGTGGTGCACGGCCATTGAACATGGGACGGGTCGGGGTTGCCACTTCACATTGATGCCACAGCCAGGGCTGCTTCTTTCTGTGAAGGAGGAAGATGCAAGGGCCCAAGCTTCCTGCCTGCGTCCCGCACGTGCCTCCAACTCCAAAACCTTCTGGTGACCAAGCTCACCCAGGCAAGCTCACCCAGGCAAGCCTCCCCTAGTGAGGGGAGGACGGCGTGGCAGTCACCCCCCACGGCTGTGGGAGGAACTCGGGGCAGCCGTTTGTGATTACTCGTGTCCTTCATTCATACACGTGGGCAGATGCCCAAAGGCCACCAGGAGAACACTAGTCACACGTTATCATCACAAATATGGAAATAATACAAAAAAAATTAAAGCAAGTGAAGAGACTTAAAATAATCCCCATTCAGTAATATCCTAAGAAAGATTCATGAAGATAGTGCTTCTGCAAAATAAGAATTGATTACAATTAAAGGGGATTTAAAAAGTCCCAAATGAATCTTGGTGTGTGTGTGTGTGTGTGTGTGTGTGTGTGTGTGTGTGTTAATCTCAAAGCAGGAGTTGACATAGTTCCTGAGGAACTTGCTGCTGGTGGGCTTCTGCCCTGGTAGGTCGTGAGGCTTGTATCTGTCTCTCCGTTTGTGAGGCCAGCGGTTTGCCCTGTGACCTCAGTGCTCTGACTGTTCTAGAGAGAGTTGTTGATTTTTACTTTGTTTTCCCTGTGTGGCTGAGAATGATGATTTCTAAGCTGCTTCCATACTGTTTCCATTCAGATCTTTGTTATCTTTAATAGCCTGCATTTCAGAAATAGAAAAATAAAATTCTATGGAAGGGATGGAAGAAATAGACAAAGAAATCTCAGATTTTGGACAAAGAGATAAAGAAATGGGAAATAGACAAGTTAGGAGAATAGAAGTTCAGTTGAGGAGTCAATATGACTCTTGCTCAAACAAGGCGAGAATCTTGGGAATGAATTTAAGAAAGTAGAGTGGAATTTGCTAGAATTTAAGAAAAGCATGGGCTTTTAGATTAAATGGTGCTGACGAGACAATGCAAAGGCGCTGACACACAGACACAGCTTCTCGACTTCTCAGCACACCAAGAGTAGAGGGTACCATCTTAAGCTCCCAGAAGAGACGAAGGGTGAACGTGCATCATTTGGGAAAGGAAACAGACTGACATGGGTGTCTGGTTTCATTGGCAGCACTAGAGCGGTTCTAGCAGTCAGTGGAACGTGTATCAACGTTCTGAGGGTAAATCGTTTGAATCTAGAATCCTGGCATCACGATGGCCATGCGTTCAGAGGGTCAGAAGCAATGAACTTCACCGGAGACGATAAATAGAAATGCCTGCAGCAATGGTGAAAAATGGGCCTACCAATACGTGGGACCTGGAGGAGACTTAGAGAGGGTATGGGCCCCACCTGAAGGTGGGGGAGGCTGAGAAAACACGGTGAAACCAAACCAGACGAGCCAGGTTTGCCTGCGTGTCACCTACAGCTCGCTTCTAGTTTACGCCACCTGTAGGTCAGCCCCAGGGGAATCAGCTCCAAAACAGACCAACCAGAAAGGCTGAAAATGAAGAGTAAGTGGCATTTGAGAAATCGTGGGTCTAACCTGAGAATGAAAGAAAAAGAAACTTAGAATCCAATCATGCAGTAGGCTGAGAAAGCAGTTAGGTCACATTATGGCAGGAAATCAAAAAACTCCCAAGAAATATTCTGAAACGGAACCCCTGAAGTAGAGACTATGATCGTACAGATAAAACAAAAGCATCCATACATTATTTTTGTTAATAAAGGAGAAAGAGGGGGAGGGAGGGAAGGAGAGAAAGACATTAACTTATCAGAAATTTCAGGTAAAATAAAATCCACACGAGAAAGTCAGATCCGAATATCAGAGTAAGATGTGGCATGGCCGTGGGGTAATTCTGAAACTGAAGACTTTCTGAGTTTGTGGCTTTCAGTATCCTGAGTGTCACAGGTAGTGCAGCTAGCAAAATGGCGTACCCTCTGAGTACTCTGTCTGAGAGAGGATGCCTTGGCACTCGATGGTGCTGAGTGTTGGGGGTGGGGCAGGAGAACAAGGGCGCGGTTGGTAGAAAGTTGAGTTTCAGTCTGGGCTGATGCAGTAAGATGTTGGCGGTAGGCATGGGTACAGGATGGAGAAGCAGGAAACCTCTAGAAAATACCAGGCCCCAGTGGGAGCCGTTTACAAAGGGCAGAGGCCCCCACCCATGTCTGTATTATATCAGCGATGTGCATTGACATCCCCAATACGTGCAAGTGAAACTGTCCCAGGTAAACATGTCATCTGCCTCGGCTGGCTTCTAGAACTATGAAGTGTTCTCTTCTTTCCCGAACTTTCTTTCCATCCTGCGGTTACCTAATCTCATAATTAAAGGGACCTTGCACTTAAAAATGCAGAAGACTCTTCTAGTCTTTAAAGTAATTGGCCAATGTTAATTATCACTTTTACGACAGGTGTGCCTGTCGTATCGTATGGTTGCCAAGAACGGTCTTAAAACACAAAATTGTGTCCACCGTCCCAATTTGGGAATTGACCTCTGAGCTATGCCACAATGAGACTGGAGTGGGCAGGAAGTGGGCTGGGTCCCTGAAAGGCTCAGTGCCCCTGTTGCCGAACTCCTCGTGGAGCTACCCAGCCTGTCCATGGGCAAGTCACGTAACCCTTCGTGTGTGTGCGTGAATGCTCAAGTGTTTCAGAGCACGGGTTTTAATAAAATCCATGCAAGATGAGGAAAAGAGCCCTGTGCTGTGGCAGGTTTTGGAGAAGAGGTTTGTTTTTACTATGGTCTCACAATAAAATAAGAAAATTCTTGCCCAGCGGGAAGGTCTAGTGACAATCGTGACAGAATTCTGTGTGCCCTAATCACTCAATTTTAGAAATTTTAGTAGTTTCCTACTTTATCGAGTAGTCTGAAAATATGATTTTTTCATATGTTGAAATGAGAACAAAATTGTTGAGAAGTAAGTATGGTAAAAGTGTTGTTATCTATTCTGGCAGAGTCCTGGGAGCAGGATTACACGAACTTATATTGAAGACGGCCTCAAACTCCCCTGTGCTCAGCCCTCATTCTCGTCACCGGCCCTGACCGTGGCCCTGGGGTTCATCCCCGAATGCCTCTCCCTCCCATGTCTTTCCTTCATTTGCATTTAACGTGGCCGTCAAACTTCATCTCCTGTAACCTTAATGGCTAGCAATAAAAAAGCACGTAAATATTTGTATTTGTAAGGGAACTTTGTAGAAAAAGGAGTCGCAGAGTCCAGCCGACGCTCTGGTCCCCGACAGCCAGGCCCTGTGTTCACAATGTGTGGAGTGAGCACATGCAGGATTGGAAAAGGAATGACATTTTGCCATGACCCCTATGCATGACCCTCAGACCACGACTGCTAAAAATAAACCTGAAGGACAATGTCTTTCATCTTTCTAATAAGTCATTTTAGACAAAAGCCTAGTCGCTGTGTAGACAGGAGCCTTTGACATTGCCATCTGGGATGGAAGGCCAAGCTCATCAGACCCTCCCGAGAAAGCCTGCACATGGGCACATGAGCACTCGTGTTAATGAGAAGTATCAACACCCAGGAAAAACCCACTTTCTCTGTATTACCACTTGGAAAAGATTAATAGCAAAAATAGCACCTTGTTAAAAAAAACTTAGACAAGAAATATATCAAGGAATGAGGGACTCAGCACATTCATCTGCAAATAAATGTGAGTTCCTTATGACTCCAAAACTCCTGGAGAAATAATAAACTCATAAATAAATATCAGTATGTCTCAAACAAATACCCACAAAATTCCTGTAAGCATACATTTATTGAAAATGTCTTTGTTTATTACTCATTAAAGCAGCTAAGAGCACAAAAGTACCTAAAAGCCAGAGCCCGCGTTGCATGTCAAGTGCCATCCCACAGAGTTGCCCGTGTGCTTATCTGTGGCTATCTTTGGGTCGCCTGAAGGACCTGGCGGAGCAGCGAAACCACCTATCATCTTTCTAATCTCTGTTTCTTGGGTTCACACTTGTGAAGGGACTTTGGAATAAATGTCAGAAATAATTAATGGACCTTTAGCACAGATTGGTAATGTTAAAATGCTCTCTCTATCTATACGAACACGGAATCTTTCATTTATTTCTTTTTTTGGTTTTCAGTTAAGAATAATTTTACGGTTTTTGCACTGAGATTTATTTTTAGACAGTATCGTGTGCCTCCGGATTTCTAGCCCAAAACGATAAGAAAAAAAGATACAGAGTATAAAAACAATTCTATTTCTGAAACATCTTTTGTTTCATATCCACTTTCCAACAAGGTCAAAAGATATGTCTTCATTAGTAATATCACCCCACATTTCTGAGTGATTTGTCTCCAAATCTGATGGACTCGAGGCCTTTCATTCAAGCCTAGCTGACTGTGCAACATTTCCCAAATCAGCATGTTTTATGAATTCAACTCAAATTTTACGAGACTTTATGTACTAAATACATTTTAACAGGTACTTGATGAAAGATATGATGATTAATTGATGGGAAAGAGGAACAAGAAAATTGCAGTTTTGCATAATAAAATTTTATGTAACTGTGTCAACGTTAGGTTTTACACTAAAAGAAAAGCTAAATTTAGGCCATCTATTACATACGAGCATTGATGAGTCACTTCCCTTCTATGAAAGCGACGGAAACCCTAACTTCCTATCTGAAGGTACAATCTGCACAAACCAGCAGATTTCAGATCACAATTCTGAGAGTTTGAGTTCCTCAAAAAAAAGAAAGAAAAAAATCTCAGTTTAGGTTTCTACTTTCAGTGGAATTTTAAATAATTCCAAAAATAAAAACAGCTAACACCGAGCATCATGTATTAGTAAAAAAGTTTCACTTTCAACAACGAAATGAGATCTCGGTTAAAATGAGCAGATACCGTGAAAAGTGAAGGAGCATCGGCAACTTAACAGAACAGAGCGACCTGCCCTGAACTAAAGGCACACGCAGACATGCTCAACAGTAGCCCATTTTGTCTAAAAGTGAAAGCAAAAATCTTGTCGTCCTGCTCACCGCTCCGAAACTCCAGCATCTTCTCACCTCGGCCTCGCTGACACGGCTCTGCCATCCTGGTCCCTTCTGGGGAAGGCGTCTGTCGCATTTTGGTGTCACCACTGGCTCTCGCTTCTGTTGCCTGACCTTCTGGGCTGTCGCCCTGTTGGCTCACGAGTGGAGCAAACTGACGGTGGCCAGGGCCAGGCGACCCCACCGGCCTTTTCTGGGAGACTTTCCAGACAGTGACCTTGGAAATCGACCATCAGTGATCGTAGTTTTGTCTGGAGACCAACCTTAGCTAAATAGTGGTTACGACAGCGTAACAAGTGTGGGGGCCACGTGAGTCAACATGGATTTGCTATCTTCGACTAATTCATAAGGATGCGTCCATGTCTAAAGCACCTTAATAATAGTCTTCAGGAAAGGAGGGTACAGAGACGATGGTCCGTGTCCCCCTCAGAGGAATTCAAAACTTGTTAGACAGAAAAGACACATCTTTTAAAATGAATTATGAATCTTTTCTAGAAAGTTTTAAATTTGGTTTGCGGGCACCATTCAGAAAAGTTTTGAAATAGTCCATGTGATGGATTCTGAGTCCAAAAGGATGGGATGGAAGAACGTCATGATCTTACTTTGTCAAGTGAGACATGCAGCATTGGCAAGCAGGACACGTACCAATCAAACTAGAAGGGTCACACTGACACTAGAAGCTGAAATATTTATTTAGCCATCGGGTACGATCATTCTAAGTTTTCTAACACTAGATCCAATCCTTGGAGATGCTTTTAACGGGAATTTTTAAAGTCGAATAAAAATTACCCACCATTGTGCAGGAACTGTGTGTGTGTGCACATGAAGTTTAATATATACGCGTACACAGTATATGTTATATGTATTTAATATGCAGTATAACAGAGAAAAATATATATTGGATTTGGGCAGCAGCTTTTCTCTTCGATAAAACCGTTGATACTTCTTAACTCCTGTGGACAACAGAAGAGTCTCCATTATGGCACAGTTTGAACCTTTTGTCTGGGCCTGGGTCACCTGCCTTAAAATAGATGTTTATCCAGCAGATACTACTGAGTGCCTACTGGTCTGGTCTTCATTTCAGAAACTTCTGGGGGAAAAAAAATAGTGAAAAAAAATAGACAAATGCCTCCCCCCTCCCCCCAGAGTTTATGTTCTATACAATCATCTATCAACGTAACTCGTAAGTGCATTTTACGACATGCGACGTGGTGGTGAGAGCTAAGAGAAAACGTAGCACGGGGAGAACTTCTGGGATGCTGACGAGCCGGGGACGAGGGTGCAATTCTGAATCAACTCTTTATGGTGGACCTGACAGCTGAAGAGATGGGATTTTGCAGACAAAGGAGGGGAAGAGGTGAGCCTTGCAGGCGGGGAGGGGTGTTGAGGGCACGGGGAACAGGGGTCTAACACAGGGGCCTGGGAATAGCGGAGGACATTCCAGGAATAGTGGGGTGGGAGCCAAGTGAAGGGACAAGTATGAGACGAGGCCAGGGAAGCGAACAGAGTCCAGGCACTCGGCCCCTGTGGGCCCGGGCAGAGAGCAGCATCCACCGAGGACGAAGCACAAGCTGTGGGGAGGTCGGGAACCCCGCGATCCGCCTCCCTGTTGGAGATGCGCCCGGGTGGTGACATAGAGTGATGGGGCAGGGGCCGAGCTGTGAGACTGCAGAACACAAGTCATGGGAGGCATTCGAGTCCCAGACAAGGGACACGAGGAGGGTCTCGTTCCGAACACAGCGTGAAGGACAAGACGGCAGGGGCTTGCAGCAGCTGGGAGTCTGAGGAGGCGAGGGGAGGGTCCGGCATGGCAGCTTCTTAACCTTCCGAGGGGATTCCAGTCCGGGACAGGGCTCGGCTCTGTCGGAAGCACAAGGTGTGGGCCACAGAGGCGCAGTAGGGCAGAAAATTGAGGGTCCAGCTGTGGGATGCCGAGACGACCGTCGTCTGTTGAAATCCTTGGGGAGCTGCAGAGAGTCGGGCACACCAGTGCCACCCCGGGAAAGGGGTCTGAGCTGGGGGTCAAATCTGAGAGTCACTTGCATGTGGGGTTTTTTTAAAGCGTGAGATTGGGCGACATCCTGGGGGAGGGGAGCGGTGATGGGGAGAGCAGGGGAAGGAGGCCCACGTGGTGACAAGCCAGCGCTGCACCGGCCAGGAAAAGCCAGGGACAGGGGTCGAGGGGGAGATGGCAGGGCTCGGGGACATGCGGGCCTGGGCGCTGCTGAGAAGAGGTGACAGACGTGTAGGCAGGGAGCTGCGAAACTCTTTCCACGAGGACCTCGAATGGCACCGTGTGTCCCACAGGAGGACACGAGGGTGACTGTGACCACGGCAGCGCTAGCAGAGGGTGCAGCGGGGTGAGGCCCAGTCTGACCCAAGGACAGAGGGCAAGGGGTTGGACACCAAGGCAGGCAACAGGCCCCATGCTTTTCATAGGGCACTGACCAGGGGACACAGAGGACTCAGGGATGTGGAACAGGAAGCCAGAGTCCCCGGAGCCCTGTCCTCGGCTAGACGGAGCTGGGGGTGACCGCGAGGAGCCGGTGGACTGGAGCAGAGTACTTGTCTGTGACAACAGATGGGGAGATGGACAGGTACTGGACTGTGTGGCCAGGAACACGAGGCGGCCTGCCTTCGAGGGGACGGGGGTGTTCAGTGGAGGTGGACGTGTGTGGGAGGAGGATGGGAGAGGGAAACGGAGTGTCATTACAATACCATTATGATGAGGGCCAGGTGGCCTTTGGGGGCATGGTGCTTGTGACTGTCACTTAACGGTGACACCACGCAGTGTGGTCATATTTCCCTGTGTGTCCCGGACACATGGCTGTGGCCTTACCCAGTGAGCATGTTGCAGTGCAGGAGGCACGGGTGCAAAGGCTACAGGTGGGTGGGGGTCACCAGCCACCTTGACTCTCCAAATAAGGGACAGAGTGGCCGAGACGAACAGGGGAAGGCAGCGTGGAGGAGGGAGGTTGCGAAGCACGGGACCCGGGGCTTCTACCTAGCACCTCACAGGTAGCTGCACGGATGTCATCTCTGCCCATAGTGGGTCCCCTTGGAGGAATGTCCAGTCTCCCCATGGATCCTGCCACAGGTGGTTCCTTGCTGGCCCGCCTCCTCCTCGGCCCTCAGAGCCCCGTCAGCCGGGACGCTCATCCGAGCGTCCCTGTGCCTGTACTTAGCCCCCATCAGGGAGAGATGAGATGTCTCTGTTCCCGTTATGCAGAGCGACGCCACCTGTCTTTCTTCGAAAAGGCCTCCGTGACCTGGGCCAGGACACCCCACCTGTCCTCTGGTCTGCGAATGCAAACTCAGGGCTTGGGTTTTGAGTAAATGTCGTCCTTCCTTGTACCAGCATCGCTCAGACACAGCCACCGTGTCACACCGAGCTGCTCAGTGGTCCGCCCCTCATGGGGCGGCAGGGTCTCTGAGGCCGGGCACTGCGGTTGGTGCAGGCTCACCTCCCTGAAATAAAATCCGTTTTGACTCTGCCTCATGTGATTCATAAAAATTAATTCCAGATGAGTTACAGATCTCAAGGAGAAAGGAAAACAATAAAACCTTTCAAGACGATGCGAGGATGTCTTCAATGACCTTGGGGTGAAGAAAGAGCTCTTAAAAAGAGACCCAAAGCGTTGACTGTCAAGGGAAAATTAATCAAGTGGCCCGTGTGCTCATCAAGAACTTTCATCAACAAAAACCATGAAGAGAGTGAGGGAGCAAGTCACAGATGGGAGCAGAGATCTACGGTTCACGTGGCACTGAGGATGCACGTCTGGAAAATCGGAAGTTCTGCAGAGCAACACAAACGACAGACGGTCCCACAGAAACATGGCCTGGGGGACCGAAGCCCCACTCCCCGGAGGAGGCACCACAGAGAGCCAACAAACATGTAACAAAGTGCCCAGCACACCGGTCCTCGGGAAATGCCACGTACGGTCAAACGACAGCCTGCCCTGGAGGGCTGGATGGGCTCCCGGTGCTTTGACACGCACCGGTCTGGATGCTTCCTCACTGTCACAGCTCTGCCTCCTAACGAGCATCGTGTGACTTCCCTTTACTCCTTCCATGGCCATTAGGAGTGCTGACGTTCAGGACAGCTGCGGTGGTGAAGCTGCAAAGTCTACGGCCGTGAGCCACGATGGGCCCTTGACCTCGTCACATTTACCAGTCACCGCACACCTTGCTCGTCAGTCTGCCAAGCACCGGAGCTGTCGCAACTCTGAGAACTGCTATGTGAGCCCAAATGCTCTTCTCTGTTAATCCTATTTTATTAATATCATTTGAAATACCATCACATAACTCTAATGCAGGTGTGTGGATCAAAGCTCCTTTAGAGCGTTCCTGACACAAACATTGACAAATGACCTGCACGTTTACGTTGGCACCACTGATTAATCTGCTGTTTTGCAGCCGAAATTAATTATTACTTCATATTTCCATGACCGGTTCAGATCTACCTACCGTTAGCACACTGCCCGAGCTCATTTTTAAAGGCGACATTATATATGAACGTACAGCAAGGACGAAGAACGAGGGAGCGTCAAAGCAGAACTCTAATTTTACATGAATTGAATTCAGGTTTAGCAGCCGGTTCTTTTTTTTTTTTTTTAATTACTAGGTTATTAAAATATGTCATTGATTCTGCCCTTAATGGGACAGTATCATTTCTATAATTAAGTGGACCAGTGTGTACTTTCCCACATTTTAACTGTCAATATTAGCCTGATCCACGTACGCACAAATAGCCGGAAGCTCTCATCTCCTCTTACTGGAGTGAACGTGGGGGTGGCTTCTAGAAGGTCACATGCGCTTGGTAGGAAAACCCCAAGGGCCGGCAGGGTGCGCCTGGACCATTTCAGAAGGATGGTCCTTCTCTTGCTCGTGATGTTCACCAGCCTTACTTGCTTGAGAATAAACGCCTGCAATTACAGCCAGCCAGCAAGAGCCCTTGCTTCACTGGGAGCCGACCTGGTGCTGAGCATTATTTCAGGTTCTTTCCATATCCGTCCTGTAAAGACGTTTATTATAATTTCCTGATTATACTTAACAAAGCAGAGGCCAGTACTGAAGGATCGTAACTACCACACAAATATTTTTAAATAACAATGATCAATAATACATTAAAGGCTCTCAGAGCGGAAGTGGGGAGTGCACACTAAGGGGCAGGGAATTCCAGCAGTGCGGTGGCAGTGACGCGGGTCCGGTAGGCCGGGGTCCCCCGGACTTGTCTCTGTCCTCGCAGGCTTCCTTCCCAAGCTGCGACCACATCACTGCCATGCCAGTGTTCCATCGTGGGACATCGTCGTTACACAAGGCAAAATCGTGTCCGTGGTTTATCTTTTCCTAGATATTTTTGCTGGATCCATTTATTAAAAGTCTAGCCTTTTCTCACCAAATGGAAATACAATTCATATTGTATATTAGCCCCCATAATTTTCATTTATCTATTTGAATATCTCTGTGTTAATGAGATATTTAATTTACTCCAATGGCTTTATAGTTTGTTTGTTTTTTCCTGCTAGCTAGTTGGTAAGTCAAATCACTGCCCTCCTAGTCTTCATATCCAAAATCATTCTTGGCCATTTTTGACATTTATTTTCTCACAAATTTCATAGTCCAGTAATTCAAATAGAATTTGCTATAATAATTAAGATTACAGATAAAGATTATTGAAAGTTTGATATTTTATATATCACAGACTTCACTCCAGAACACTGTATTTCTTACCATTTGTTCCCATAATATATCACTCAATAAGATATTATACTTCTCTTAATATAGGCTGTTTCCTTCTGCTATTTTATACCCAATACCTTATGCCTTTCACATTATTATGAGAATTTTTTCTCATTTCTCCCTAAAGTCTCGTTACTAAACTAGAGAAAAAAACCTAATGGCTTTTATATATTTATCTTATATCTATTCCCCTTGCTAAATTTTTCTCTTAATTCCAGTTGTTTAGAAAGTCTTGCGTTTTGGATTTTCCAGTTATAAAATCATGTCATTAAAAAAAAAAGATTTTTTTCACCTTTTAAAAATGCTACACACTCTTTAAACTCCTCATCCAATTATAATGACTAGGTCCTTGAAGACAGTATTCAATTATAATGATAAAGATAAGGATGCACGTGTAATTTCTAATTTTAATTAAAATGAATGTTGTGTTTTACCACTTAAAATAATAATTCCAGTTGTCCTGTAGAAATAGTTATCTACTCATTTTTAAACTCAAAGTTTTGAAGAATGGCTAAAGAGAAATTCCATTAAACACCTTTTTAGCGTTTTCTATTAACTTTCTCTTATTTTTACATGATGGGTCTAGGGCAACCACGCGGTGACTCCTCTCTCTGCCTGCGCCATGCCCCCAGGTCACGCTCACCCAGGTAACAAGGTGGGGAGAGTAGCATCCTGTCTGTCCATCATCCCGTCACTCTCGTCCCCAGCTCCGCCCCTTGCTCCCCCTTCTCATACCCAGCGGAGAACCCCCACCTGCCTCTGAGGAAAGAGAAGCAATCTGCAGAGGATGTGCGCAGACTCCCCCACCCCACACGCACACACACGCACGACGCACTAGCCTCTCTATCCTAATTCCTTCACTTTCAGCCGTGCCTCCCTCTCACCTGTGTGTGACATTCTGCTCCTCTGACCTGTTCAGGGACATAAGATTCAAGATGCTTCTTTCTCCTGATTAATCTGTCTTCCCCATCGACATGCAAACACGCTCCTATTTCTCTGATCATTAAACAAACAAATAAACAACAACAAAAAACAAAAACAAAATATCACCCTTTCTTGATCCCATTTTTCTATCCCACTGCTGCTTCTCTCCCTCTCTCCGTCTCGGAGCCCTCCTCTAAGAACTTCTGGTCCTCTCTCTGCTCCATGTCTCCCTGCACTGGGCCGCAGACCCTAGCAGCCACTGAAACAGCCCTGGGTTTGGGGATGCCGCCTTGCACCTCCCCCTAACTTATTCACGCTGTCCTGACATCTCATCCAGCATCACAGCCGTAAGTGACGAGTATAGCTCAAGACTCCGGGTCTGTTATTTCCAGCCAGGCATGCTCCCCACTAGCTCATGTCACGTGACCCACCTACTGGGTGACACCATGAAGATGTCTGATTGGTCTCTCCCAGCCTCGCCAGGCCTGCAGCCTCGTGGCCTTTTAAGCTCACTTTATGGTTATTCTCTACCCAGGCTTCTCAAGCCATGGTCCTCAGTTATATGATCCCTCTTTTTCCCCCCCTCCCATCACAAATCTAACCCATCCACACATCCTTTGATTCTATCTTAAAAACATGCCTAGGGTCACATGATTCCTCACCACCTGCTCTGCAGCACCACGAGCTCCTGCCTGGGCCACTGCAAACGCTTCCCTCCTGGCCCTGGCCTCCTCCAGTTCCATCTCCGTGCAGCAACCAGGGATGTCACCTAAGGGGCTGGGGGTCAAGAGATGCCGATGCTGCCTGAGAGCCCGGCAGAGGCTGGAGCACATTCCCGCTATTGCCGTGATGCCTGGGGACCGGTCCCCATCGCCTCCTGCCCACAGCTCGGTGGCCTCCTCTGGGTTTACTATGATCGGGGTGCTCACTGCCTCTTTCTGTAGAGTTTCACCTGGCTCTTCCATCTGCCTGGAATGGCCTCCCCAGCCCCCTCCTCAGCCCCACTTGATGCTGTGTCACGTTCCCAGTTGTTACTCGCCCAAGAGGGACCGTTGCTGACAGATCCAAATTGATTGCCCAGAACAGCCAAGCCTCCGAACCTCTCTCTCCATCTGTGTTCTCTGTTTAATTTTTCTCCGTCGCACTTATCAGCATCAGGTCAGGTACACGTGTCAATGTGCTTTGTCTGTCCTCATGGAAAACGTTGTTCTCTTGTTCAACAAAAACCCACCCATGAGTGAGAAAAACAATGCTGGGTCTAATTCCTTTTATTTTAAGGATTTTTCTTCTGTATTCGTAAATCAGATACGCCGACATTTCTCCTTCATGATTCCCTCTCACGTTGCCTTGGTAAAACGAACCAGGGAGGCTTTTCATCTTTTTTTCTCGGGCCTGGAATCTTTAGTTTTGAAAAGCCCTCTTTCTTTAAGGTTATGTAAAATCCACGTTACATAAACCTCAGCTGGGAGGCCATCTGTTCACAGGGCCTTTTCCATGGCAGATCTGTAAGTCTTTTTCTAACTCTCTCATGGTGACTGGCGTGTTTCAGCTTCCCCATCCTTTCTTTCTTCTTGGGTGAGTTTTGGCACTCCAGATTTGGCTGGGAAATCATCCATTTCCTCTAAATTTTCAAATGTCTCGTCAGAAAGTTTCGCGTAGGTATTTATGACTGCTTTAATCAGTTCTATATCCACGGTTGGCCCTGGTGTCTCTCCTCTAATTTGCTGGTATTTTTGTCTTCTCTCCTTTTCCTTTAAACAGGCTCATGAGGCATTAATATAATTAAATTGACTTAAATTTGCTTTGAGCTTATTTCTGCTACCTTTTTTATTTCTTATTAAATTTAGCTTTGGTTAGGCATGTCTATTTCCTATTTGCTTTTTGTTTAAATTATTTTCTATAATTTCAGGATGAGCTTAACCTTCCTTTTCTCCTTTGCTTTCTTTGAAAATAATGATGGTGTTCTGTATCATTTTTTTCCCTCTTCTGGAGATGGCTTTCACTTTGTCCCAGAGGTTTAGCGATGAATAATGTTCTTCTTCATTACTTTTTACGTAGCTGTCATTTCAAATTTGATTTTCTCTTTGATCTAAGAGTGATCTGTCTAGAAATGCTCTTCTTAATTCCTAAGCGGCTCGGATCATTGGCCCCTTTTTATTATTAATTGTTTCAGATCTTATTAGTTCATGTTCATAGGATGAACTCAATGAAACTTCTATTTAAAAAAATTTACTTAGGCCTTCTTTTTACCCAAGAAAGTGATTGATTTTATAAATGTTCCACGAGCATGTGAATAAAAAAAAAATTCTCACTTCAAGAAATGTAAGATTCAGTGTATACCGATTAAATCACACCTACTCCTTTTATTATTTGATTTTGAATCACAGTTGATCACTTTATTATTTACTTCTTTTATGGAATACTTTATTTGGCTTTTTAAATCTATCTAAGTCACAGAGGCAGACTAAAACATCCCACTGAAGTTATACTATCAACAGTCTAGTTTTTGCTTTCTCGGGCCTAAAACTTTGGTGTGCGAGAATAAAAGAATGCCTCTCTTCTTCGTTGCTTTGTGCTAAAGGTGATATTCTCCCTGATGGCCATTCTGGCTTTTATGTTTGTCTGTGTTTGTACAGTACCTACTGTTGCCACCCCGAGCTTTCCATTGTGATGTGTTGGCTCCTGGGGATCAGCTCCCCAAGAGTCAGTTGGGGAGCAGGCTGCATGCCCTCAAGTTCCCATTGTCCTCTTTTAGCCTGAACGATGAGCGACATTTCTCGTCTATTATCTCAAGATGTGATTCCAGCATCTTCTAACGGGGTAACTGTGATCTCTAGACTTAGAACGTTTCAGTATCTTCTCAGATCTATATCTCCACTGGCTTCCCTATGTCTCAAAACTTGCAATAGTATTTTTTCTTTATCTGAGATATTTCTGGGGGATGTTTTGGAAGTCCACAGTTTCTTCTTTTCCTTCTGGAACTCCTGTTACTCTCATGGTCTTCTCTTGGGCTTACTTTTCTGGTCTTGATTTCCAACTCTCCAATCTGGAAGATATTTCTCTGACTTGGTTTTAAGTCGAGGACTAGACTAGGTTCCTAGTTTGGCATTCAGCGATAACCATCTGTTTCAACTCCTCTAGAAACATTTTGGAGTTAGCTCTCGAGAAGCTTTTTTGCGACACTCCTGGCTGTTTCCTGTTGGCGCTGTCATCTGTGGCTCCATTTCACTAGGAGGAAGCACTCTTTGTGTTTCTCAGATTGCAGGGACCCCTGAGACATATGGCATTTCCCTTTGCTTGTTCACTGCAACTCAGATCTGGTGTGGGAATGCCTCCCAAATGTTAGCAGTGCTAAAAAAAGTTAGAGGAAGGCAAACTGACCCTCCTTCTGTGGAACACTAGTGCAGGAGCAGGCAGTCTGTACGCCACCGCCGGGACACCTGGACGAGGCCTCCTTCCTACTTAGGGCCTGTACTCATGTCTCGACATCTGGGAACCCTGCATCCTCTCTGGGGTGGCTGGGCATGCTCAGGCAGGGCCCATCCTGACATCCTTGCCAGGGTACCCTGTGGCTGTGGCAGGTCCCACCGCTTCACATTCTAGCTCATGGAAGCATCCGGTGGTGCTGGCTTCCAGATCACCATTCAGCCCATGGGGTCAGGGCACATGTTGACTCTTCTGCATGTCCCCACGGGGCCTGAGGCCTCACCAGCTGCCAGGCAGGGGCAGGCTGCCGAAGCCAGTAGGCAGTGGAGGGGAAGGTCACCGTCTTGGAGCTCTCTCCCTGGGCGTCTCCTGGGAAAGCCTTATGGCACCATTTAAAATTATGACTTTTCTCTCCTCAGTGGAAATGGGTTTTCGTTGTTTTCGTGAACTTCCAGGATGTGCAAACACTAGTTTAAATTAATCTTTAAACCCCTCAGCACTTAAAAATCACCATCCATTACGTGTTCACTCTCTAGATACATAGTTAAAAAATTATTAGATAAAAACTACTTAGATAAAATAAACAAAGAAATAAAAAATGCTTTCTAAACTGAATGTCTCTTCTGAACGAATGTCCAGCCAGCAGTAGTCATTGTTCCATTGGCTATGTTCCTGTCACATGCGGGTTGGGTGTCGCTGCATGATGATGTCCTGTAGACATGCTGCTCAGTGCAGGCCGGTCCTCACCAGTCACAAGTACAATGCAGAGGACATCGGGGATGGCCACTTGGGTACCCGTGTGGCACCTGTCCTCTTCCTGAGGTCATCTCCACATGTGCCCAGGGCAGCGAGCGTGTGCGAGGAGAGGAGCAGCTCCAGGACCCGGGTGCTGGGCCGCTGCTCAGAGCCGGGACACGGGCGGGTGGCCAGGCCCAGCGTGCGCCAGGCTTGGGGCCTCCAGACTCCTGGGGGACACCCCTCCCTCGGCGGATTGGCCGTGCTAGCGCAGCCTGTGGAAGCTGGGCCCTTCCGTCTTTCTTCATCATCTTGGCTCTTTTCAGAAAATGACGTCCTCATGGCTGAAAACATGCAGAAACCAGCCAACCCGCCGACTCCAGCACGAAACACCCCACCGGCTGGTCCGCCACATCCATCAAGCCAGTGTCCCTGGGGCATGGTGGCCAAGCGACCTGCTCGGCCTTTTCCCATAAGCCACAATGAAACCCAGTGCATCTGAGCATCCACCTTTGCGTTTGGTATTTTCCTCTGAGACTCACATTTTGTATTTCAGGACTACACACAGTCCCTTACACATGGTCCCTTACACACGGTCCCTTACACACGGTCCCTTATGCACAAAGTGGACCCTTCGAGCCAGGCCCCCGACAGGTAGTGTGGGCTGGCAACCTAGCCGCTCTCCCCCGCTCCGGCTTTGCAGGGTCTCTGAATGTCCCTGGCTATGTCATTCAGGCAACGCGTCATGCTCCTCCAGGCCCGGCCAGCCAGGGCAGCGGACGGGAAGCGGGCGGGATGCGCTCAGGACTGACCCCCAACCTGGCTTGTGTCTGCATCTGTGTCACTCACTGCCTCGTGCTGCTGGGATTAAGATGTGATTAAACAATTTCTTTTGAAAAGTGTGTAGAGACATTCTCTTTCAAACGATTCCCTTTCGGTAGCGTGAACTACGTGCTTTGACAGCTCTAATTCCATAAGACTGAACTTTATTTGGAAAATGCACGCTGCTTACTGTTGACTACATTCTGGCACCCGGACCAGCTGGGGAGAAACCCAGAGTGCCACCATCCACAGAGCAAAGTCCTTTCCCATTTCCCCATGGGACCAAGTGCCAGGGAATTAGGGTGTCCAGACAGCTGGAAGAGGGAGCAGAGAACCAAATAAATTAAAGGCAGAAAAACTCATCGAGAGCGAGCGCTTGTGGAGCCCAAAGCTCGTGCTGAGTACGTCCCCAGCGCTCGCAGAGGGGGTGACATGGTGGGCTCAGGCACATTTCCACGCACAGAAGCCCCGGCTGGCTGGCCGCCATCACCGGTCCCCACGGGAAACTGAAAGACGACTTGAAATTCAATGATATGCATAAAATCCACATAGCCTCCTTATTAATAAGTGCTTTAGTCAGCCGAAGCCAGTCTTAAATTTAATAATTTTATTAGTATCCTAAAGCTGCAGCGGCAAAGATTAATTGTGTTGATAATTAGAAAATTGAGCATGAACTTGTTTCAACAGAGTTGCCTTTATGCTATGATATTTCACTTCGTTTTGGCAAAGCAGTGTGTGTGCGAATGGAAAATAATTCGTCTGTGGCCCAACTTGTAATTTTTTGGGGAAAAAAAATAGGTTTTTGTGAAGATACTGAAATCACACTTTCCCTGACCAGCCTCAGGGCAGAATGAGCTAACGTTGCGGAAACATCGAGCCTTTCTTGTCAGAGCTTGTCCGTCGGCGGACGTGGAACATAAGCACGCAGCCACCAGAACGCAAGGGACACCGTGAGGGACACAAGAGAGGCGCCTTTTCGTTAGAAGTGGGGTGTGCGCAGGCGTGTGCCTGTCCTCTGCCCCCTGGCTCCTGCGACCCCAGTGTCCACGCAGCCATCCTCCCAAGCCAGTGCCCATACAGCCCACCCCGTCCTGCCTCCCTCGGCGTGGTCCTCACGGGCAATCCTGACCCGACATCCTGACATGCTCATCGCTCTGCTTGGACAACGTGGAACATTCCTGGCTTCAGTTTCGCCTGACATGCACGGTCACTGTGCGTCCGCATCTGAAGGCATTTGCCCCACGGATGAGGGGAACGTGCGTTTGGGGTCAGCTGACTGTCACCTGTGTGCTGTCACTTCGGATTCATGTGAGTCATCTGGCGGAGGCGGTGGAAACACAGGAGTTCAGGGACATAGAATAGAGGCCAAGGTCAACTTAGATTTCAACTAGCGCTGCACGGGCAGAGGAAATAGGGCCTGGCACCACGTGGCCCCGGGACCGTGTGTCTGTAAGGGGTGGACAGAGCAGAGTCTGGAGGGCGGGGGAAAGTTCAGGAAGATCGGGGAAGCTGTGAGGATTTTTGCTGAGTTGGTGAGGCTTCCATGAGCGCCCGGGACCCGACAAGCTGGGGGGCTCACTGAGAGCTGAACCCCAAGACCTCCCCAGGGAAGTGCCTGCACCCTGGTCCTCTCAAGCACGCGGAACCCACATCTAATGTTTACATGTTCAGTCTTAAATGTAGACGCATCGTAGTCACACTTAATTAGCCCATTTGGAAAATATTGATCAAAATGTTACATTTTCTAAAAAGTATTTTCAATTAGTGTTCCAATCATTGTGTTATTAATTAACATGGTCTCCATAAAATTAATCGGTCTCCGTCAGGCTTGAAGGATGTCAGCCTGATTACTTTAAAAACAATTAAAATGAGTTGCAATTTCATATCGGTCTCGGAGCCATACATGGATTGATAAATGTTCTCGAGTCATCAGACTTTAAAATGCGACCGAACAGGTGATTATCACATACCATCAAATGTGATTATAGGCGCTCATCTCCATCAGTCCCCACGAGGTACCGTCACGTATTGGCAGTTAATCATGCAGTGTAAGCGGGTCCGCGATGCATATTTATGAGCCCTCTCATCCGCTCAGGGAAGAACACACAGAGCAGAAGGAGAAGACAGGGGGCGAGGCCGCGGGACCCCTCGGTTTCCAAGAACCACAGAACCCGAGGCTCAGAGGCCATCTCCCACGCAGATGTCAGGGTCAACGGAACGGTCCAGACCCCAAAGGCCTGGAGAAAGGACGGCGGATGAGCCAGCCCAGCTCCGAGCGTGGGACTGCCAGTGGTGGCGGGCGGCCAGCGACCCTCCGGTCTGGCCACCGATGCCCACGAGGCTTTGTTTTGGGAGGAAAGTGGCTCGGAGAGGAATAGCCATTTCAGGCGCTGGTTGCATTTACTTATGATACTCGTTTTAATTACAGAATCGTGGTTTTTAGACAAAGGACTTGATTTGCTTTCGCTTTGAATGGCTGGCAGTGCGCTCAGGTCTCCCAGGGGCTGTCGTTTGCTGTCTGTGCTCACGAAGCCATCCAAGGAGACCCGAGCCGCTGAAGTCACTACTGTGAAGCGACGAAACAATGTAAAATGTCAGGGGGCAGACGGGGGGGTGGGGGTCTGGAGCCAGGAGCCCCGTCACACGTTCCACAAGAAAGGAAAGGGGCGGCCTCTGATGGCCATGTGTGTGCAGCATCTGCATTCTGTTGTGATGATTGAATTCTAGAAACTTCCATTTGAGAGGGTGTGTGGGCGGAACACAGAGAGGGGAAGGCCTAGGAGGGCGACGCAGGCACCGCGGGCCGGGGGGCTCCTCCCGCCGCCTCCTATGGTCTTCACAGACTGCTCAATGAAGGTGGCACAGGCCCTGCGTCTGGGTGGTTCCGCTGTCCCCGCTCCTGAAGTTCATGGGGGAAGGATCCGAGAATGCAGGGAAGAGCCCTGTTCAACTGAGCAGACAACGCATTTCTTCGTGACGGCCGTGAGCGGCCTGCATGCTGTGCCCCCATAGTGAACATCTCGAGTGTCCGTCTGACCTGCAGCCTCTGCTCAGGGAACGAAGTCAGCGAGGGGGTTAGAGGTGGGACCTCAGGCCTGGCCAGGCTGATGCGGTCAGGGGTGGACCCGTCACGCACACTGGGCTTGTGATCTGAAACCCAGAGGATGCGCCAGCCTGTCGTAAAGGTCAGACTGTGACAGGTGGCCATGCTGGGAACCAGGGGGCAGCTAGGCCCTGTCACACGCGTGGCACAGGAGAGACAGAGAAGGACAGAGGCGAGTGGGTGGCAGAGAGAGGGAGACAGAGGGACAGAGCGGGGGAGAGACACAGCAGAGAGAGAGAGGGGCCACCATCAGGCAAACGCGCTGCGCAGCGCGTGTAGCAACTCACTTTCTCTGCTCCGAGAACTGTGATCACCTGAAAGTGGCCCGAGGGGGTTGAAGTCACACGCACAGGGCACACGTGCCAATGACGGGGCAGCAGGTGGGGACAGCAGTCTCAGAGGTGAAGGTGCAGCAGGGCCCCTTCTCAGTCAGGGGCCACGGCGACTCGGGTCTCTAACTGGTTCAGCGGCACCGAGCCTCTGCGTGCCCGCCTGTTCCAGTCACGCACAACGACTTTGTCCTTTGTCACCTATGCATTTAAGGACCCCACGAGAGCCCCAGAGAGTTGACAGGAGAAACCCCAAGGGCCCCAGACCACCTGGCTGTGATGAGCCACATGGCGAGGGTCTGTCTGCAGCCTTTAAAACACGCACATGCTTCCGGACGCTTCCCAGACCCCCTGCCTCCGGGCGGGAACAGGTGACCATTTCCGACTTGTGCCGGGAATGAAAGTGGCATGGGTCCCCTGTTGACAGAAGCAGAGAAGGGAGACAGCCACGGAGTGGACATAGGGGCCTCGTGTTCCAGGTGACCTGGGTCTCAAGGGACAGTGGGGCCGAGGAGAGGCAGGCGAGGGGTGGCCCCTGTTCTGGGGAGCGCAGGCTGCAGCACGGGGTGACCTGGACCAGGAAGGGCACAGCCCCGACTTGCCTCCTTCCCACCAAACCGGGATGAGGGCAAGCACCCCCTGAGAAACAGGATGACGGGGATGCTCTGCAGCCTGCAGCTCTGTCCCCTGCACCACCTCCACCTGGAGGCCTCGATTCCTGCCCCACCGACTCCCCAAGGCTGCGCCTCTGGCCTCAGCGCAGTCCTGCGGCCAGCCATGCCTCCGGGCCGAGCCTGTCCTGGGTGGCCGGGTCCACTTGGCCTGAGCCAGCCACCCATACAGCCTCACGCTGGGACCGCCTCAGTGTCCCACTCAGTGCATTCTGGATAGACCGGATCCCCTAAGCACTACCCAAAGACAAATGCTGGGAAATCGACTTCTCGAGACTGTCAGCACGCACAATTAACTTTTGTGTCCCTTTGTTTTGATTTTTTTCCTCCGCTATGGTTGTGTTTTTATTTTATTTTATTTTATTTTATTTTATTTTATTTTATTTTATTTTATTTTATTTTATTTTATTTTATTTTATTTTATTTTATTTTATGGGTTATGAAAGAATTTATCCATCATCTGTAGCCTTCAGAGCTGCTGTTGAGAAGTCCAAAGCCGTTCAGGTCTTCGTTCCTCCACGTGTCACCTGTTTTTAGGGTCTTTTCCCTGGGAGTTTGGCACATCGTCCCTCGGCTGAAATCTCAAGGTAGAGTTTGTCGGCGTAAGTTGTCTCCCGTGAGAGCTGTCGCTGGTCCCTCGGGGTCTAGAAAGCCTTCTGTTCTTGAGGAGGTTACTGACGCATCCTTTTCGTAGTTTCCTACCCTGCGTTTCTCGTTTTTCTTTCATCTGGTTTTCTTATTAACTGTGGGTTGAGCGTCCTAAACTTTTCTCCAGTGTTTCTCTTTTTAACCTTTTTTCTCTTCCTGTCCCTTTCTCCAGGTCACCCGTTCTTTTTGGTGAATTTCTGCAACATAACTTTCAAGCAGTCTCCTGATTCATTACGTTACATCATGCATTTCATTTCTAAGTGTTTTTTGTTTCTGAATATTTATACACACGCACACACACACATCACACGTTCATGCTTCACAGGGGCAAAACTTTCTCTAATCTCCGAGGATACTAATGGTTTGTTTCTCTCTGTCTCTATGTTTGGAAATTCTCTTCTCCTCGCCTAATCTCTGTTTCTTCCAAATGGCTTTCCTTTTCAGTTTGTTGTTGATTTTCTTTCTTTTATCCCTTTTTGATAATTTGTTTTTGTTTGAGGTCTGTATTATTTTCATGGTAGGGACTTTTCTCACACGTCTGGTCATTTTCCTTGTTGGATCAAGCTGAGTAAATAATTAGCTAAAAAATTTTCCTGCACCAGGCTGAGATTCTGTCCTCTTGGGATGAGGGTAACTGCCATTCCTCTGCCCTGGAGACCTTCAGAACACCCTGCTGTTTTCGCCTCTCACGTCACCCTTTTCATGGTGAGTCTGTGTCCACTGAAGTTCCCTGACAGCTGTTTAATTGTTTCGAATGGAAGAAAAGTGTAAGTCTGTGCTCAAACTGCCATCGCGACCTGGCTGTCTGGTCCCCCCTCGCCCTACCCCAGGGCTCTTGCCGAATGTCGCCGTACCATCTGCATCACCTCGACCAGTGGGCAGGTCCCTCCCCCGCTTCCTGAAGTCTGGCCCCTCCATCCTTATTGGACGACTGTCCTTTGCAGATGGCTCAGCTAGGACTGCCCGCTCATTGCCATCCTAGAAACTCCAGCCAACTGTCCCACTCACCAAACTGAGATGTTTTGACTTGAAGTGGCCTCCAAGCCTTGTGGTCAGCCAGCCCCTAACGGTGCACATTTGTGTCACATTCGCAACATAACCCTGCCCTTCCGGCCTCCCACCAGTCCCTGCTACTGTCGGGTGGTGACTTTCAGCATAGTGAGGGCGAGAATCTCGTGTCCTGAGTCCCCCTGGGGTCATTCCGCATAAGGGACGGGGTTGGGAGCCATGCCCGCTGGCTCTGAGCTGAGCCCCGAGACGAAATCTGAACACAATATTCTTAGCAGATGGCTATTGTGTTTCTGGAACTGCTGTCCAAAAGTAATGATAGTTTGTCAAAGTATTTTTAGCAAAACCTGCTGCGTTTTATTTCAAATTCCAATAAATTGTTTTATATGCCCTAGTAAACTGCTGCAGAGTTTTACCGGGGATCAGCATCATAATTTCTCCTTGAAAGTTGGGAACGCACCCAGTGTGTGGCGTGTCTCACAAGAGTCCTCTGTGGCTTTCTGTCACAGCTGGAGGACTTTAACATCAGCATTAAGTCATGAGGACGCATCGGTTGTTTAACCTAAAACATATATGCCAGTCCTAACATTTTATCTGTTATAATTTGGAGATTCTTCTCTTTTGTGGAGAAGATCGAAAGCTGAGAAAATAAGCACGTTTGCTTTTTCTCTGTCGCGTGTCACCCTCACATCTTTCCCAAAGTGATCTTGCCACAAACCTTGTAAAAATAGAGTGTTTGTTTGTGTAACATTTATGGCAGGCCTCCAGTTCTCTGCCCTGCTGCATTCCCACTAACCTTCTTCCAAGTGCATGCCACCCTACAGTTAGGGGACACTTTGTAGAAACTCTGTGTGTCTTGGGAAATGTGTCACCCTACCCATTCTCTCTCATTCCGGGATTTTTCGTATTTTGGGTTTTATCTCATTTTGGATTTTTTAAAAGCTTCTTATTGATCTCGTGAGGTTATTAGCCCCATTTTTAAGGAGGAAGAATTGTTGTCTTAGAGAATAATCACGTGGTGACAAAAACGACAATGCTCAGAAGTGGCACAGCGAGAATTCAAATCCGGGTGTGCGCATGTGTGTAGACGCTGACAGGGAGATACTCTGTCCTCATTGTGGGTGTGGCCCCGGAAGTGGGCTCCAACATGCTGTCGGGTTTGAGAACCACTGCCCTGAAGCTTCTCAGGCCACCCAAAGGCAGCGGGTCCAATTTCAGAGGAGAGCCATGGTCACCCTGTGGCTCTCAGTGTGGCCTTGAGTTCAGCTCACTGCCCACGGAAGGAAGGGTGGAAAACAGGGGGCCCAGTCCTTGAAAGAACTGAATGACAAAGTGTTAGTTGGTTTCTAATTAGCGACCTCTATGGCTGCAGATGTGACTTGGGCATCAGAAGTAAGTGTCTACTTGGACTCTAGATCACAGGAATGAGGGTGGCGTAGAATAAGGTGACACTGAGGGTGACGGCTGGGTCTGAGAAAGGGGTCCTGACTGTCATTTTGGAGGTCCAGAAGCAGAAATCTCGAAGCAGGAGGGAAATGAAACCAGTGTCGGCCGATCGAAAGTTGCAGTGCCCACATTCGAAGGGTCTGATGGGCGGAGCATGGCACGTTTTTATCATCTGTCTTCCTACTATTGTCTAAACCCACAGGAGCACACTGATGACAAAAGTGGGCCACGAGCCCCTCCCAGACAGCAGCACGTTACTGGTGTGGCCAATTCTCGGTGTCCAGAGAATGGGCCCCGAGAGCAAAGGGCAGGAGGCCACATGGGGTGGCTAACGTGGGGCTTCAGAAGGATCATCAGATGAAAATCAATGGGGAACTGAAATTGGCGGGGAGGGGGGGAATGCTTAAAAAGAAAAAACGATGCATCACGAATTTTCTGTTGAAAATATTTTGATGAAGAAGTCAGACTGGGTAGGGAAATAAAAATTGTCCTTGGTGATCTGGGAGTCAGTAGAATAAAAGGACGCGCCTTGACTCTGCGTGTATGTGCATGTGTGCATGTGTGTGTGTGCATGCGTGTGTGCATGTATGCATGTGTGTGTGTGTGTGTGTGTGCATCTGAGGCTGCTGGAACCAATGGAATCTGCTGTGGGTTGTCGTCTCATCCACAGCCCCATAGCCAGGTACAGGTCACCCACGGGGTCCAAGTTAGGAGCATGTTTCAGAGATGTTGGCCAAATCCAGTCAATCCCTTAAAAAAAAAAAAACCTTAGAAATTATTGCATATGAATTGTGTGGTCATGTTTGCCTCTGTAGGTACATTCTTTTCCTTTTTGAGGGAGAATTTTCCCCAGATCTATAGCAAACTATTTTGATATTGGAAACCAAGCATCAATGGGTCTACTGTGAAAACAGCTGTCCTGAGATGCAAGGCAGAACTGGGCTTAAAATAAGGAAATTTTAAAAAACTATACCATAGCACCATGCTTTTTTTAAAAGACACCGTTTCTGAAGTCTCTCTTATTTAAATCCTGACTGATCTCACTCATCTGTTTAATGTCATAGAATGGATATAATATTTTATGCAGAAAAAGCCCACGAGAGGAATTCTATTATTATTCTCTACAGTAACATAAGAGAGCGTGAACTAACCCACGCAGCGAGCAGTCATCCATTTCATGTGGCTCGTGAAGACGTTTGCTGCCGGGATGCCCTGCCTACTGTTTCTGATCACCACACGGAACATTTCTTTACACAATCATAAAAGCACTTCCCCAAACTCCACTGGGTTTATGACTTGCTTTCAAATATGTGACTGTTACATATATTTTCAAAAGAAAATTAGAGGATCTCTGTGCACTGCCTATTCTGGAGTAAAAGAAATGGTGTGTCTGGAATTTTTAAAACAGATTAGAATAATAGTAATTGGATAATTTTAACTAACCGAAGTTCAATTACTTAGAAAATGAGTACTGCTTTACAAATGAAAAAATATGTGTTTTATTTTGAAAATATGTGTTATTTAAATTTTAGAAAGAAAAAAAATGAAATACAGTGGTCAGTAATACCTCACACAAATGTGAAATAAATGCCAGAAATCTGTATAAATATACTGGAATTTATGTGTTCTTATACAAGGGATGCTACTGGAGATGACGCTATTTGAGTTATAAAAACATTTTTGGTTCCTGGTCAAGACGGGGAGTTGGTACATGCTCTGTTTGCCTCCTCTCACGACCACATCAAAAGTATAACTAAACTACAGAACACCCAGCATTGAGACTTGCCTGAAATCTAGCTGACCAGCAGTCCTACAAGTGGGGACACTCAGAAGAGGCCACTCAAGAGTGGTAGGAGGAGTGGGGACGTGGTCCATTTACCATTCTGGTCCCTTTACTTTGCCAATTCCAATACAGAATCTAAAGAAATCCAGTACTGCTGTGCTACAGAAACTCAAATTCTGTCTTGTTTATTTTTTAAATCTCTCTTGTTTGCTTTCTCGCTTATGTCAAAACTTGGCGGTTTTTTCTGCCTCTATATAAATGTTTATGTGTAAAAATCTGTATTACATGTAGATACAGCAATATAATCTATATGTTATGCTGGGGCTCATGTCTTTTGAAATCCCGCACACCTGCTGGAAACACACACCTGCTTCGGCCAGGCTTAACAACTCACAAGCTGTCGTGCAGAAACACATCTCTGCCCTCTCTGTGTGCACGATGCGGTAGTGCCTAAAACCGAACGTCCAAGTAGAAGCAAATGATTAGCTTAAGCTTCCACAGTTTCTGAGTTACTCTTGCTTCTCTCTCAACTCCAGATGACTTAGGAAATGACTCAGGTTCAAGGGCGGCCCAGAGCCTGAGCATAAAGACAGACTTTGGTGCTCAGGAGTGCCCCCAGCCTGGAGAGCAATTGGCACGGTGAGGGCAGGGCCATGGGGCATCGAGTGAAGGGCCCCTAAAAAGCGGGGGCCATGAGATGCTTAGCACACCCGATGATGCCAAGAACTCCACATGGAGCCTCTCTCTGCAGGTTTGATATTAGGTTGACAAGATCTCAGGAATGATGTATGTCTCAGATGAACTGGAATATTTAATTTGAAAACAGTCTCACCTCCTCGAGATTGCCACGTTAGCCACACTCATTAGAACAGACCTCCAAAGAGACATCTCTCAAATTTGTGACATTTCAATTTGGCTCCCTTCCTTTCCTTCCTGCAATCCTTTCTTTTTCTTTTTCTTTCCTTTTTTTTTTCTTTTAAAGTGGTGCATAGGAGTTTATTAGGAGTGTTGAATTAAAACCAGATGGGATTTTCAGCTCAATACTCCTCCCATTCCTACTGTTCCCAGGAAGCACTCCCAAGGCCTGGAGTGCCCACGGGGAGGCCATCTGGTGCTCGGCGAGGATGCTCACTCTATCACTGACAAGCGGCAGAAAACTCACTACGACAGTCTGGCCCAATGAATTTGTAGCTAATTTTAAGTGACGCCGCCTAAAGTAATTCGATTGCTTCCATTTTTTTTTTCAACTTTCATTCTGAATTTTCTCAAATTTGTAAAAGCGACGATGTTATCTTCTGGGCCTGCTGAACGAATTACTTCTCAAGTGGAATGTAAAAAACTTTTATTACGCCAAATAGCTTTTGCAGATTACTGGTTAATGAAAATATTGCAGAAACACTGTGAACATTTCTTTAGATAATTTTTATGATTTGATTCATTCAGACTTTGTTTCTGAGATTTTAGTTAGCCCCCGAAACCCACCATTTTGTTTCTGTTCCACTTCAATAACATTTTAATGATTCTAATATTTTACTTTCACTTTTTATTCAAAAAGGAGCAACTTATAATAATGAGATATTTTGCAATAATGACCTTCATTCCTATGCATATGCAGATTTGTCTTTTTCCTAGGTAATTAATATATTAACAATATAATTTTATTATTGCATTATATATTACTATGTGATAAAATATATAAAATGTATAATATATAATACACAATATTTTGTTACATATTCATATAAAATGTATAATAAACTATTAAAATAATATGCTAATGGGTATATTTGCTTGGCTCCTCTCTTGTTCTTGCTCTCTATTACTAAGGGGATTATGACTGCTATTTTCTGGGTGCTCAAGCACATGGGAGGACGTGCTGTATGGTCCATGTCAGCTGGTGAATGAGAGAGAGCTGTGCGACATCTACGATGCTGCTACCGCCATCTCCCCGCCGACCAAACCGGACTGGGTTTTTCTAGGTCACACAGCTAGGGAATTGCAGAGTGACTGTAAACTCTTGATCACACTGCAAGAATGTCCAAATCAAATTCCAATGAAAACATGTGACAGTGTTGACTGCGACCACAGAGCTGAACCCGCGTTTGGGAGACGGGGTTTTGCGGACGCAATGGTTCCTCTCGTACGTTCTCTGGGAACACGCTATGCGTACCCCAGTAACGGTCCATGGATGAGGAGGTTATTCGCGTTAGTCTCTCAGCCTAGAAAGTCGTTTTCAGGGCTTTTAAGAAACGGGGCTGCAGAAATGCTTCTGTGCTCACGGAGGGAAGCGGTAAGTGCGCTGCTTGCAGGTGACGAAGATGCTGGTGGACCATTCGAAACCATCCTGGGTCTGGCTTCCCCGGCAGTGACCCTGGAACGAAGCGAGGGGCCTCTCACCTGACATCTCGGGTTCTTTCCGAGGTGGCGCTGCCTCCTAAGGGCACACCTGGAAGGCCTCTTTGCCAATACCCATGATCGGCGGCCTGAGTCGACCCAGGAATCGCATCTCAGCAGGCACAGAGAGAGCCTCTGGTCTTTTAGGGGGGGTGGCCGAACATGGACCTTTGTCTGCGTTTCGTTTTGCAGGCTAATCTGTTCATGGACAGGCTGGAACGTTCGAACTCTTACGTTCAGCCACTATCAATCGATGATACTCATGCTGACCTCTTGAGAAAAATAGCAAAAAAGGGTGTTTGCCTCCAGCTTAGCCAAAAAAAAAAAAAAAAAGTGTGTTTTATTATATTTGGACTGCATTCTTTGGCAGAAAGCTACACCACAGTCACACTGGTTATAAAGAAGCCAAATGCCAGAGAGGCCAAATACCACACGGAGTCACCCCCAAGAAGCCTCATCTATTTCTCCTTTCCCAGAGCCCCTCGTTTCCCAAGGCAGGAGAAGTCACACCGCCACGGCACATCCGCTCTGAGCACCAAGCTCCTCTCTCCCCCAGGTGTGTGTATGGGGGGGAAGTGGGGGACTCCCCATCATGGTGTGTTCAGTCCCAAACAACCATGTCCCATTAATGGTACTTTCAGGGACCACTCAGGAAAGGACACGGCTGCAAGGCCAGAGGACAGACTCTTGAGAAAAACAGTAATGAATTTCTCCTTCGTTTCTCCCGCTGGATTTCTGTTAGGACTTTGAGCAAAGAAAGAACACGAAACTGTTTCAGCCTCTGACATGTGAGCATCTCAGCAAGGGCGAGGGCATCTGCTTAGGACTCAGATCTCTTAAGATCACAGCTCTCACGCTTTATTTCCCTTCGAATTGTTTTAATGCAGAGAACTGAGTGTCCTCCTCTGCAAGGGCACCGTGGGACTCTAATGCTACCAAGCTGCACAAATAAACTTTGAAGATCTTTCCGCAGCGGTCTTCAGTCCTCACCACACGGCCCTGGCTGGCCTCAGCGCCCTGTGCAGGGTTTCATTTCGGAGACACAGCGTGCCACAGAGATGAAAACACATCTCGGCGAAGTCAGAGGGGACCAGAAAGGTCTGCTGACAACGGTGTGTTTTCTGCATCTGCTTTTGGGGAGATCATGGTTCCATTTAAGCAAGCAGACGTTAGCTGATGTGATCTGGCCATGCCCTCGAGGGCCATTTTGACGCTGAAAGGACCAAACAAAAGATGAAAACAGTGGCCGTAAGGCGTCCCCACAGATTTCAGGAGCAAAGCAAAGGGACTGGTGAGCTGTGAGACCTCCGGCTGTCAGCCATTCAGACAGTAAAATATCCCCGAGCAGATGCGGATTTGTTTAGCAAACCGTGGGTTCGACTTTCAGTTTAAAACCAGATGCTAATAGGTTTTCCACATTCGACACCCCCAGGATGTATGTAACATGCCTCCGTGCCAGGCCGCAGCTGCTATTTCAGTGCGCTTATGTAAGAGCTGGCCTTTCTGAGAGAATGTTTTGGTTCAACGACAGCCCGGCAAAGCCGGTTTCTTTATTTCCTTATTTCATTTATCCTGATGCTCTGGAAACCGGGATTTCCCCCGTGTGTGTCTGTCTTTGTCTCTGAAACTCGGCGTTCCTTACTGAGCCTGTGCACGCAGAGTCTGATGCCTGTCACGAGCTCACACCCTTGGCGATGATCCCGCTTTCTCTATTTATATGGCCTTCTGCAGCGTTGCTGGGAGTCGCACGATAACGTGAACCTTGCTTCTAACTCCAGACAGTCCGCGGCATTGAGTACAGATCGCCCCGGACTTCCTCGAGCAGGAAGGAGAAAGGTTCTCTTAGAGAAGGGCATCCTGTCGCAGGTATGTTGATGGAAAGAAAGCTGATGGACAAGGCCTCGGGGGAGAAGCAGACAGATGTGTCAGCAGGGGGGCGTGTACGAGAATTTTAATCGTGAACATCGTGACTATGACCCCGTGAACCTAAAATACTTTGCAGATGGGACAAAGGACAGAAGAGGGCCAAACGGCTGCGGAAGTAGCTCAAGGTCAAAGTGGGGGCTGTTGCAGGACACTAGGGGGTGATGTCTTAATCCTGCAGTAGGTGTCCCCGGGACTGTGACACTTCTCCGTGGGGGTGGGCACTTGGGGTTGGAAGTCCTGCAAGCACCTTTATGTCACCGGGAAGCCGCCAAGGCCTGTGTGGCCCCGGCCTTCACCGGGCACATCCCCACAGCGCCTGTGCTCGTCTGTCCGTCCCAGTGGGTTTGCTTCAGCTGCTGCTCCCTTAGGCCTGTGTCGTCCTGCTTACAGCGTCTGGGTTCCCCGGCCCCACACGGGGAGGGACAGGATGTTACCTTTCCTGTCGCAATCACATTCCAGGGGCGTATGAGCTGGTATCTGGGAGTCACAGTGACAGGTGGTGCAGGGGGCAGAACCTACGACAGCACCCGGCGTTCACGTCACAGCCTCGGGCCCCACTCCCAGGTCCCCTCCCAGCGCTAACAGCGCAAGCCAGCTCCAGCCGGACTCTCTCTTGCAACTTCCATCCCTAACTTATCGCCCCTTGGATTTTATCAAACCCATTTCCCCTTGATAGCGGCCCAGACAGCACGTTGGTGCTCTGTTGTACTTGCACTTATTAACCATCGTGGGCTGACTTTCATCCCCTAAAACAAGTTATAGAGCCCTTTGTAAGCTAGAATCGTGGGTCAAACCTCTACGTCTAGAGAAATTAATTGGTCAATAGTGTCGACATGCCCACTCCATTTAGCGAAATCCACACACGGAGTAAAAACCTACAAAATAAACACGGTGGCTGAAGTGCTATGATGTCAGCTGGGAGAGAAGGTGGCGTCAGGACACCGTGAAAATGGTTCCGGCCTTTGAGAATGTCGGTTCCTATCGGGTACGGCCACGATGTTCGGGGTTCCATGGCCGAGGTGAATTCACTCAGCGCAGACACTGAGCCCATGGCCGGGACCTTCGCCATCCCACGTCTGAACATGGAGCGCTTTTAGCCTCGGCGGTGATGACAGGTTTCACGGCGACTGCGGGTCCCCGAGGCGACACAGAAGGTCCATTTCAGTCTCACTGTGGCAGGGAGTCCAACCCACTGGGGTGCACCTTTGAATGCGAGGATGCAGGGGTGGTTGTCCAGCTCATTGCTCCTTCTGGCTCCTCAGGATTATGTAGCAGGTGCGTGGGTAGAGGTCGATTCTGGATCCTTCTAACATTTTCTAGAAGCGTTTCTGTCTTTCACACGGTCAGTGCATCCCTTGCCGGGTGTCACGGAGGAAACCGATGGCCCCATCTTTCTGGCATCTGCTTCCGAGACAGCGCGGCATTTAGGACGGTCTGCGGGGCTGGCAACCAGCCTGGGCCTGTCCTTCTAGGGGGAAGGGCCCAAAAGCCGTGGCTCACTGTGCTGCTTGCCGTCTGACGCCTGACCTCCTCTCAGCACTGAACGATGGCCCCCAGCATGGCCACCCCCTCCTCAGTGGCTGGACAGTCCTTCCCTGCATCCGTCCCCATGGGAACGGGCCCACCCTCAACAGCCTGGACCAGCTCCAGCGTAACGGCCGGCAGCCACACCGCCCGTCAGCACTGCCAAGGACGAACCTCTCCTGGCACGTGTTTCAAGCCCGTCTGCGCGGAGAAGCCGCCTCACCCTCTGAAGTCAGAGAACAGAAACAGGCAGCAGACGCGGGAGCGCCCCATTCGTGCCCAACGCCAGTGCGAGACATCGCCGCGCAGAACTGGGAGACGCGCCGGGAACGGTCTCATTTCGGGGTTTTCCTTGATCTCTTCATTGAGGGAAGCAGTGGCCAAAACAATAAAGGAATCCAAACCCAGCAAGCTGCGAAGTGCGGGCCACCCAGAGCCGCCTCGCATCTTCAGAGCACGTTGGAAATAGAGCCCGACCAGCGACCGTGTCGCCCCGGGCAAGGCTGGCAGGGGCTGCGGCCAGGCAGAGGCACACACATGCTGCCCGCACGAGGCCAAGAGCAGGCAGCAGTCTGCACGCACCTTCTGCGTGCACAGAGAGCGGGCAGACCAGGCGGGCACGGGGCCGCTCTCTGGCCGCACCAAGCATCCCGTCCGCAGCGGGTGCTTTCCGCGGCCCCTGTGTGGAAGGCGTCCTAGGTCACTCCGGGACCTGGCGATGGTGCCGTTACCTCCTGAGCCCGCCTGCCATGCGCCCAAACGCAGCGACAGGACACCGGCGGCAGAGCAGAAAGAAATTCTTGCGTTTCTTGGAAATCAGAGCCAACGGCTCATCGAACGAGTTCACAGTAACCCCAAAAGTGTCAAAAGCCAGCGTCGGCCCAGCGGTGACCCTCTCTGTCGTCGGCGGTGCGACCGTCAGGGTGACGCAGGCGGGGCTGCCGGCAGCCTGCAGGGTGTGCCTGGGGCCTGCGCCCCTCCTGAAGGGGCCCGGCTCGCTAGGCCCCCACGCCTGCACGGAGCAAACTCAGCCAGCCTGCCTAAGTAAGGGAGCCCAAAACGAAGCCACATGGTGGCTTCCTGAGACTGTCCCCCACGGAAATGCGTCAGACCAGCTGCGTGTAACGACTCACATCAGTCACAACCACCAGCTTTTCCTTGAGACTCGTCCTGCTCGTCCGGGCGTTCGGGAACAGGTGTCCCCTTTCTCTTCTGTCTGGCCGATGGCTTCCCACCTGCTAACGCAGAGGGGTCCTCGCCACCACGGAAAGAGCCCCGGACTCGTGCAACAAGGCGCGCTCACTCTGTGTCCACATGTAGCTGGCCACGTGGCCATAAATAAGCGGTGTGACTGTTCTGGCTGAAATTTGTTCAACCATAAAGCAGAAGAGGAAAATGTGGGGTAACATTATTTCCGATTTCACTCACAGCTTCAGCATTCGGGGTATTCAGTTCTGCCTACATGCCCAGGGCTTGACGATTTTTAAATTTTAACCGTGCTCGGAGCTCCTCTCTGAGCCTTTCCCAACTTTCTCACATTCACCTTAGGTCAGGTGAGCCAAAGCAGGGGTACAGGCCCCCTCTAGAAATCTGAAAAGGGCGAACTAAAAGTGGGGGTGCTGCCTGGCACTCCTGACACTGCCCCCTCCCGTTAGATGTCCCCAGAGGACTGCCTCACTGCGCTCCCGAGTAGCTGACCGGTCGGCCCGGGCTGGCGGGACCCATGGTGGATTTCAGCCTAGGGAAGAAGGCATGCTGGTCATGGCTCATCTTTCTTCCAGAACATTCTTTACCCAAAACCAGCCGGCATACAGCTGCTTCTAAGGGAGATGATGTCACTGCTGACGGAGTGACAGAAATGCTCACGGGCACATACATTTCCAAACTATTTGCTGGTCACTGGGTACGTCTGGCGCAAATGATCATCTGTTTTAACAAGAGCTCAGGCCGCACTCGCTTAAGAAGCGCTGAGAAGGCAGCAGATGTGACAACGTTCGATGCAGGACGGCACGTGGCTTCATTTCCCTGGTGTGAAAATGATGCCTTACCTGTAACCAGTCACGGTGGAGACGTCTTTGGTGAAACCTAAAGCTGTCTCTCATTCGCCAGGTGTCTTCAACCTTTAAGGAAAGCGTTCGGTGCACATCGCTTCAGGCACCGTGTCACTCGTCGATGAAGCCAGTGCGTGCGATGACACACAACAGACTAAGCGCCAAAGCTTTATCACCACTAACGTTTGCGTAAGTGAACTTTCTGAATCGGCACAGTAGCCTCTTTGCATCAAAAAAAAAAAAAAAGTTACCTATTTCTTCAGTACCTCTGCAGTCTCCTTGCTGAACTTTCATTTACCATTCTGAATCCCCGCCGGAGGACACTCAAGGAAAGGGGCCTTCGGCATGAATACAAGTGAAACACGAAGAGACTGAACTACGCTGTCAATGGCTGAGTGTTACCACGGATTGCTGACTACGTGGAACACTGTACGCGATTGCCCGCCCAAAGCCAGGAGAGCCACCCTTCTCTTAAATTTGCATTGTTCTTTCTCCTTCAATGCCCACCTTTACACCTACGTTATCCTGATATAAAGTGGGAGGTTCTGGCCCTCATTTAGGATTGGTTTACATCACATTGAGGAAAAGGGTTGGATTTAGAGGTGACCGTCGCCACAGCCATGCAGACTGGTATCGTTATCACCAGAGACGTGCTCATACCCAACGGGACAGCTCCTTGCTACGAGAAATCCATCGATGATTCCGTGAAGAACATTAGAAAGATTTTTTCACATTTGCGTTAGGATTATAGAATTGCCACTTCTTCGGAGCGTGGAGGTAGATGGCAGAGACATTTCCAGAACAGGAGGTGAATAATCATCAAGTAACCATTCCCACGTCTGACTGCGCCTCTTCGCCTTATGAATCTAAATCTCTTGTTTCATGTTATGAACTAAAATAAAGGTTGATCCCAACTTTGAAAGTATTTTCTATGGAACATTCTTTTAAAAAAGCACGACTTAACGATAAATGTTACTTCTAAGAAGTTCGATTGTTAAGGACTGAGGAGATGCTGGGTGAAGCGCATTTAAACCATTTTCCTTACAGCAAGATTTCGCGGTTCTTCACACGTCCATTGGCATCGACAATCTTTTCAGCGGGGGAGGGGACTCGTTGTTTCTCCAATTTGACCAAGCAACTCTGGTTTTCAAATTATGTTGACAGCTCACACGAACAGTGACTCATAAAAGCGTTGGTAAATAACCGCTTTGGAATGATGATCCTAGTCATACGCCTTGTGAGCTGAATGAAGGACACCAGAGCGATGGTTCAATTCAAGCTCTTTATTTGAAAGCCCGTAATGACCAGGTACGTGGATTGTAATCCTGAATTTTCCATATCAGTGTGGTGGTCTTCGGCCAATTATTGAACTTCTGCTAAGTGAAAATGAAATAAAGGACAGTATCGCACACTCGGAACGGTCCCAACAGGGCCCGCATCACGGTCGAATGCTCGTCCCCTGCCCTCCGCGCCGTCCCCTCCGTGGCAGAGCCAAGAAGGAGGTCCGACTGTCTGCACTGTGCTCCCGTCTGCTGGATTTGGGTTCACCTGGGAGCGAGCTTACACTCAACTGTCCCACCTACCCCTTTCATCTCTTACGCAGGAGACGAGAGGTGGGTTCTTTTCCCAGGTTCTTTGATGGCGGGGCTCCCCAGGCCCTGCACCCCTTACAGAAAGGCCAGCACATTGTGCCGTGAAAGCCAGCCCTTTGGAGAGAAATCGCTCTGTCGCACTATCTGGCTGTGGTTTCCTTAAATGCCAAGAGTAATATTCCTCTTAAAGGGTGTGATAAACTGTTTTCCCCCGGAGTTAAAGCATTGTAGGACCTGGGGAGCGTCTCAGATGGCGTTGGTTATTAGCACCTGTCGGGGAGGTCCACTCCAGCAGGGACAGGGCGGCCTGCACTTCCTGGCCCAGGGGACGCCTTCGTCGCTTGATGACCCATTGCCAGTGGAAGAGGTGGGCCTGACCCACGTCTGCCGGGTCACCCATGCCTCGGGCTCTGAGTGAGGTTCTGCACGTTTGGCATGACCCGAAGCCTTCACCCCCGATGTTGAATTTACAGCTTCCCAGAGACTGGGGGTGAAGGGAGGCAGTTCGGGAGACTTGAGCCAAAGGAAATAAAGATCTGGATATGTTTTATGAACCACTGCACGGGAGACAGTTTTCAAAAGCATGGACTACGTTTGCCTGGAATTGGCAGGAGGCTGACTAAATGGTGAATGTCATCCCAGGAAAAGTCCAAACACTCTCCCAAAGTTCACTTTCCTCTTTCACTTCTGGTTGAGCAATGATGTAACGACGCCCTGAGAGCCGCAGATGTTCATAGATGTGAGTGAAGTCGGTCGAGCTCACGGCCTGGTGACGGCATGTTCTGGCCCACGGTCCAGGTTTCAGTCAAGTGGGAAAGGCTCCATTAACCCTGCTGCAGGAAAACAAGCGAGTGAAACCAAAAAAAACTCAAGTTTCATCCCCGCTGTCTTCCCGCTGAGGCTTGGGCTGGGGGTGCTGTCCCTGTCAGCTGGGGCTGACCACCGAGGACCATGCATCAAGCCGGAGCCCAGCAAGGACAGCTCGGGTGTGCAGCCAGGAAGCAGAGTGAGGCGAGGATGGGGGTCCTAAGGGGGGCTGTCGGGAGAGGGCTCTCTTGGAAGGCGCAGAGCGATCAGGTGTCCGAGGTGGGAGGAGGAATCTGACCGGTTGGCACGGTGGGTGTCAGGTGCAGGGTCCTTGCTGAAGGTGGGCTCTGTGGGCCCAGAGAGGGCGCGGCCGAGGTTTAGGCCTAGGTGAGCAGTGGCCCAGACCGTGACTCTCCTCCCTTGCAGTCAAGGATAGAAGCCCTGCCAGGCCCCAGTTTGGGGGTTGGCTTTGCCCTGCGGCCCCAGGCTGCCCTCAGGAGAACCCCTCCCCTGGGTTTAAATCCACTGGTGACTAGAGCGGCTCCTCTGAAGGGACTTTTTCAAGTGGATCTCATGCAGTGCGACATCCCTCGACAGACCAGGTGGGACAGGTTGGCGAGCCCATCCCGTGCTGCGTGGCTGACTCGCGACAGCGTGGAGTACCCGGACTCAGTCAGCAAGGGTCACTCGCCACTGAGCCGACCTCTGCGAGGGGGACGCCACTGTGCGACAGGGCCGGGCACTGAACGACTCAGAAAGGTCATCCACCAGCCCACGTGTCCCTTACGGATTCAAAATTGAAAACACCGTGAATGAAGCTCATTTCAAAGAAATGAAAGAGGCATGGATGCCATATGCTTAAAACAGTAAAATGAACTTGTAGCTTTTTAAACTAAATGTCTGCTCTAAAAAGGCATAAACCGGGGAAGCTTGCCGAAAGCCTCCAATAGCACGTGGAGGGGGATGCGGCCTCACTTGTGTCCCCTTGGGACCAAACATGCTGGAAACCCGCCCACAGGCGAGGGAAGGCGCAGCTGTGCATTCCTGTCGGTCATGTTCACAGCTCACTCTTCGCGGTGTGGGTGCATTCGGTAAGCGGGGGCCCCCCTGCCTTCCATACGTAAGGACACCAACGTGCTCGATGGGGCCTGCCCTGTCACCAGACGGCTGTGGCCTGCATATTTGACCAGAGGACGCGCAGTTGTTCTAATGAGAGAAATGATGGAACAGCGTCCGGCTGCCTTCATGGAGCTGTTCTGGTGGAAACAGCTCATACTGACCCTTCCTGACCCCCCGCATCTGACTTCACACGACCGAGGCCATGTCACCCACCTCCACAAACCCGCACCCCCGGCCGGGGACCGAAGCACCGTAAACTTAAACAGGTGTCAGAAAGCTAAGTCTCCAGCCCACCTTGATCTGAAATATCACAGCTCAGAAGGAGCAAATCTATCTCTCGGTTGAATTAAAAAATCCCATAAAAGACTTAAACTGGTGCACGTAGCTGCGCCCTCAGATTGAGAGAAAACGCCATAACAGGAGGACAGCGTCACCGCTCACGCCCCCTGTGCGAAAACAGTCACAATTGCCCAAGACACGACTCGGATCCATAAGAAGCTAGACGGATTCTGCAGTGACCGGTCTCGAGTAATGTCTAAAAACATTTCCTTCGTATCTTCTGGAATTTCCTATTCTGACAGTCACCGGTTCACAGCAAACTGAGACCTCAGGAGATGACACAAATCGGGACAGGCTTCCAGGAGTCACGAACCAATAAAGCACAGTTCTTGACCCTTTGTCCACAAAAATCCAGAGGGCTTTGGGGGGAGATAAACCAGCATGTGGCCCGTCCTCAGGCTTCCGGGCTCCGCAGGCAGCTGTCCCCGGGGCGTATGCACCCACAACGACAGCGACAGCAGAGACGTGGCCTCAGCCCCGCCAGAGTCGCTGGGCCAGCCCCGAATGGACAGCTAGTGAGGCTGGATGACACCCAGAAACAAAGGAATGAGATAAATTTATAAATAAATAAAGTCTGCTCGAGGGCATTGGAGGCTTTCGAAGCAGCCAAGACTTGAGAGAAGATTCCAGAAGAGAGGGGGGACGGGGAGAGAGACAGACAGACCTGCATGAACCGCCAGGGAGATAAGCGTAGGTTCTGCAGGCTTCTATCTCCCTTGAGGTTTTTGCTGACTTTTATGCGCAGCTCAGGACCGGGAGCCAAGAGGCCAAACAGGACCAGGGAGGAATGCAAACACAGAGCTTTGGGACGACTTACAGGCCTTGGGAGAAAGTAAACAAAACGAAAATAGAACCAGGGCTGGGCTCGCCTGGGGTCAGCACCCGGACTTTTCCCAGGAACCTGCCGATCTCACACGGGGCGGAGGCTCAGAGCCACGAGGGCAGCGTGGCCTTGGCACGGCCCGGCTCTCGGTGGGGCCCGGCGGGGGGCGCCCGAGGAGGGGCGCAGGGGGCGATGAACACAGAACGGAGCCCGGCTCGGCGAGGCCGCGGCTGATTCCAGGGCTGGGCCCCTCCTCCGGCCCTTTCGGAAGAGGGGGTGCCGCGCCTCCGGAGGAAGGGGACACCCCACAGAGCTGCTGCGATTGCTTTTCATGCAAAATGCCCTTTCTTCAATATAAATAAAAAATGAGCAGGCTTATCAAACGATAGTGCCAGCGGAAAAAAGAGACAGCAACAACAGAACCACACACGTCGGACACTAGGAGTCCGGGCAGGAAAGCAGGCCCAGCCTCCGCGGACAGCAGGGTGACCGCTGTGCAGTGGGGAATCCCAGACCCCCCGGTGCTGGCGCGGCCGCTGCGGTTCCAGGCGTTGGCCCTGCCCGGTACTCGTGACGAACAGGAGGTGACACGGTGTCTGGCCAGTCACTGAAACCATCTGCCGGTGGCTTATCCCATGTTCAATTTATGTTTCTTCTTATGTCCGAGACTCTGTGGTGATGTAATGTCCTTCTGATGTGGCGATTGGGAAGACGAAGGGGAGGGGCCAATAACATACCTTTTCCTTCCTTTTTTCACGCTTCCCGTGAGTGAACGGAGACCACGAGACGCTGAGCGAGTGTGAGGCCTCATTAGCCTCTGCGTCGCCAGGCCCAGCCAACGCTGGTGAGCTCGTCCGGACGTTCTGTTAACGCCCCCCACCACCCCTGCCACGTGACGAGCCCCTTTTTACTAGGTGACAGGCAGATGTAGGTGGGTGGATGGATGACAGATGTAGGTAGGTACGTAGGTAGGTACGTAGGTAGACAGGTACGTACGTAGGTAGGTACGTGTGTAGGTAGGTAGGTAGGTAAAAAAAACGGCCCCTCCCCCGCCTCCCTCCCTCCCTCCTCTCTTTTTCTTGGTCTCTTTCTAGAATACCCTAAAATGGAAGCATCTGACCAATCTCATACATCCTAGTCGGGAGGCTTAGACACAATTAACACGCGCACAAATTCGCAAGCTGTTTCACTAATTCATTTATGCCAACTTGGGGTAAACACAAGAAAAGATGCAACAGTGAGAAACACTCGGGGATTCTTGGCCCAGCCGCGGTGCTGAGAAGCCCTAGCTCCCGGGCCTCTCCGCCAGGCCGCTGCCCCCCGTAATGCCCGCCGGGTGGAGATGAGGCTGTGCGTGTTCCCCAGCTTTCGTGGTTTTGAACGTCGTTCGTGGCATCACCAGCCTTGAGAAGAGCCGGCCTTTCCTCCAGTCCTGGGAGTGGCCTCCACCTTGGTGACCTCCTTGTCTGTACCTGCATTTGGAGCACACCTTCCTGTGAGCGCGTCCCTGAGGGGACACAGGTCTCCCTGGGGTGGGGCGAGCCGGCTTTGTTTTGCAAATAACCCGGGATACCCACTGCTTGCCTGCCTTCTCACTTCCTCTGAAATGGGAGCTTCTACTCTCAGGCCATGTCTGGGAGCCACCCACCCAGCCCCTACCAGATGCCAGGGACAAATGGCAGGGTTACCCTGAGGGACGCATGCCCGGGCTGCCCCAGAGGTCGGCCAGGCGGGCGGCATTCGGGGCTCCGTGAGCCAAACGAAGCTTCTCATTCCAAATCCCAGCGTGACGTTCACTGCGCTGGTCCCAAAGCCTTTGTTCTTTTAGCCTCTGAGCGGAAACGAAAACTTTTTCTGCCATCGACCGTGTCTCTCATCCACGATTCTCAAATCCGGAGGCCGACACGAAGGTAATGTCTCGTGCAAAGCTGCCGGCCAGGCTGCGGAGCCCCTGTCTCAGAGCCGAGCTCACTACCCTGAGACTCTATTAATAGCGTTCCCATAAGGGTTCCTGGATAAAGGGCCAGGCCCGCCTCCACCCCAGCCTCTTGACGGCTGTGATTTTGGCTTTTATCCAGCCACGTGTCCGTGTCACACACTCGCCAGGGTCCTTTCCATGCCCTCTGCCTTCCTTTCTCCATCTTCTCTTACCTGATTCCACGCGACGGGGGTCCCCGTCGCTTGCACAGAGAGGAAGCGGAGAGCGAAGTAAATGAGATGCTGGAACACGCGAGAGGCAGCCGATTCACCCCGGCGCGCCACCTCCTTCCGAGGAGGCGACCGTCTCACTCCAAGTCCAGATCTGATTGCGGTGACTCCGCGAAGGGGAGCTCCGTAGAGATGTGGATTCGTATTATTTTCAAGCCTCATCGTAACAGTGTGGTCAGTGATAAAACATGCTGGAATAGTTAATATTGGTGCACCGGATACCAGGTAGATCACCTTACATGTCCTTAACCAAGAATCTCATTAAACGCGGTGACGCTAAGGTCACAGGCAGCCGTGTGGTCACGTTTACTATTCTAACCTAACCTTTCCTTGAAGGGGGAGTCTCCTGGACCTGCCCTTTGCCCACCGATAGGCCTCTGAACAGCATTGATTAGAACGTAAAATCACATGCTCCGAGAGTATCATTAACATGTTTTCAAATGAATCCCGTGTGGACAGGCAGATGCTCCAACACAGAGTCAAGGCCACACCCATTGCCGCCACCTAAACCGTCAGTTCCGCGAGGCGGCGACGTGAAAGCAGTGCCCTCCACACTCTGAATTTAAGGGGGCATCGCGCCCCTGCCCCCTCCTGCAGCCTTGTTCAGCGCCCCACGTGGCGGGTCCCACTGTTCCCGACACCCGACAGCTCATGGGAGACTGACAGCCGGGTGACATTGGAAGGGGAGCGAGGACAGGAACGAAAGGCTAGAGCCACCCTCAGTTAAGTTTCATATGGTCTTTAAGTAAATTTTGTGTTTTCTTCACGTGGAGAAAATGGACACGAAAAAGTATCCACGAAAGAGAAAAAAAATTCCTTTTCTCTTCCCCCCTGTAACCGTCCCCGGAAAAAGGAGAACCCAACGGGCACGAGACAGGGTTTCATCCTGTGTCTTTAACACACCATGCCACGTTCTCCACACTCGGAGTCACCGCCTTCCACACGTGGGTGGCATGGGAGACCCAGGCTTGACTCTCCAGGCCTCAGCACACGAAGCAGTGTGGGGGCCGGTCCCGCTTTCGAGGGCTGCACCCCCTGTTGCTTCCCGCTGGGGACACGGTGGGGGATGTCACCTGCCCGCATCACGTGGTGAGCGACGACAAATTCGCCGTCCCGTCAGCTCAACCGCTTTTGGAAAATGCTTTCAAGAGAAAGTCCTGCTCCCACACAGTGTCTCTGACACGTGGACCGTGACGGCTGTCACGGTTGCACGGTCCCCATTAAAGACGCCGCAGATCATCCCGCATCTCTGTCCCACGCTGCCGGCACAGCGTCCTCTCCGCCACTAACTTGTCTAGGTCCTGGGCAGGAACTGCGCCCCGGTGCCAGGCAACTTGCTTACACTGCCCTCTGGGTGGAGGGGGAAACGGTCGTTTCACCTTTGGCTTTGTAGGAACGGACGATGTGCGTCTGATGATCCGTGTGCGTAGGCGAGGCTTCCCGCCGATGGCCCCTCACGCTGCATGTGTCTGCGCCTCGGAGCAGGGGCTGGTGGCCGGCGTGGAGTTCAGGGACATGGGGACCTCCCACCCGTAAAGCACACACCACACTCCTCGGTGCAGAGGGGCCTCCCCTGAGCTTGGTGCCGGCGGCCGCTGATAGCAGGCGTCCCCTGAAAGTCCCCACGCAGCCCCTGGCATCAGAGGTGAGATGTAAAGCAACGACGTCGGGGTCCGGGCTTCCTTCCTCGTGGCTCCCTGCGGCTCGCATCTCAGGCTGGAGGGTCCCGCCGCAGCCTCCAGGCCAGGCCAGGGCGCCCCGCTGAGGGCCAGGCTTCTAGGGGGCAGACCTCGCTCGCCTTGTGGTAGAGCGGGGCCTCAGCGATGACTGTGCTTCCACTCCAGGCCACAGCCACGCGTTTGCTGCCAAAATGGACTTCGTCTCTTTGCATCTTGTGCAGAAATCGAAACTGAATTCTATCAACCATGAAGGGAAAACAGCTTCGTTTTCATCCCAAAGGGTTTGGCGACGATGAATTAATATCTCGGAGGCTCCCACTCCACCTTTACGTAGATTTTCCATTTTAAATTGTTCTCAAAAACTCTGTTTGTCCTCCCTCTCTCTCTGTGAGAACATTACCTCCTACATAGATCAGTTCTTTCCTGAAACATAACACAGAGGCCACGGACGCTTCATCATTGGGCCAATATTATAAGAATTAGGTCATATTTGTAAAGAAGGTAAATCGATCCGTCTAAAGGCCGAGCGTGCCTCAGTAATCACACGTGATGATTGCTTTAAGCCGGTTTCCAGTTCACACTTCCAGACGCCCCTTGGAGCTGCCGAAGCCAGGGCTCCCAACCCTTGCGTGGCCGGATCGCACCCCCAGGGTAGCGCGTCCTCTCTTACCCGTGTCTGCCATTCAGTCAGCTCCGACTGCGTCGGTCAAGAGGGTGGTGTGCTGGCCCTGCAGGGGACAGCATCTCCAGACAAAAGGGACAGAAGCCTCCATACTGACCAGGTCAGAAGAGACGGGTAAAATGGGCCCTGCTGAACGCCTTTGGGAAGGCACGCACCGCTGAACGGCTGGGTAAGACAGCGCCTCCGCGGAAGCTTCTAAAAAATAGAACAAATAACTCTGAGGCCCACTGCTCCGAGGTCTCCAAGCATCACGGGCCATCCTTGGTTCGAAATGAACCACACAACGGGTTTTCTTCTTCCCCATGGACTGCAAGGTGTGGATTTGGGCAGCGAGGAGTCACATGACGATGTCACTCATCGTCATTCAAACAGGAGTCATTTGGGAGAGGTGTGGGCAGAGACAGGCAAGGAGCAAAGGGAACAGGTGGTGGCTCCCTATCCACTCCGCAGTCTGCTCGAGAGCAGGTCCCGAGTGTTCGCTTTGTGTCCTGCAGCATGTGCGTCCCCCTAAGCGTGCAGAGGGACACACCCCTGGGGCAGCATTCGTGTCCTGGTCATCCGGAGCGAGCAAGGCGGGAACCCAGCAGCCAGGTGGGAAGGGAACCGGACAACACGCAGGCCGCTGCCGGTCAAGGGAGGAGCTGGAGAAGAGAGACAGAGAAAAGAAGACAGAAGAGGAAAGAAGGAAGGGGGAGAAGGAGGGCCGCTGGAGGGCGGGAGGACACCCCGGTGGCTACTGTGATGACGTTTGTGCCAGATTTGGATGTGGAGACAGCAAAGGGGGACGCGCTTGCAGAAATGCCCACTGACACTGAGACACGGACACATGGGCGGGTGGTCAGGACGGGTGGGCTCGCTCACCTGGGAACGAAGCGAGGCGCGAGCATCTCCCTCCCCGGCGAGGCAGGAGAGCCGGGCGTGGGCGAAGGCCGTGGAGGGCCGGGCGGCGGGTCCCCCAGCTCCGGGGTGTTTGGGACCCGCGTTCGCCGTAACTGGCATCCGAAGGGTCAGCGAAGCGCCCGGGGAAACAGTGTGTCGCCAGAATTATCACCCTCCATGGAAGCCTGTCCTTCCCGCACAATAAACAAACAAATAAGCATCTGATGAGATATTCGATAAACAGGAGCCGTCTTGTCTCCAGCGCGTGTGCTGGTGTCCTCCTTGTGGTCCATGACCCATCCGAGGCCCCCAGCACCCGCGCCCCAAAGACACGGCCACAGTTAACCTCACCCAGATTTACCTGGGGGCACTCTTAATCAATCAGTCCCTTTATCCTGCTGCTGTTTCGAGCCTCGTACCTTCAGATCTGACATGGCGACTGCCCGGTAGCCCAGGGGCGGGAGTGACATTAAAACCCACCGGAGACTTGCGACCCCGTTCAGACGGATTCAGCTAACATTCCTCACAGACGATGCCCATTCACTAGGATGGCACGAGGTCTCCTTAAGCAATCAGTTTCCTCATCGATTTAACGTGACGCAGACCTGCGGTTCCGGAGCTTCATGTCATCCCTAACTCTGAGGATACCACACGTGTGTAATGAACGAAGGCTGATTACACACTGAGCGGCCGTCCCGTCGCGTTTGAGAAACCGTCCACGTCGCATCTCCCTGCAATGCGTCCCTTACAATCCCGGGGACACCGCCCTGGCCCCGCACAGGGCGTTTTGTTCACACGGCTTCTTCGAATGATGCTTTGAAACGAGACGCTCCTGTTCTTTTTAGGCGACATTTGCTCCTGACCACATGCGCCGTCTGGAACCGCTTCCCTGAGCGGCTCCGGTGCTGTGGCATCCCCCAGGGGGAGGCAGCCGTCTTTTGGGTCATAACATGCCGATTTAGCAGGGCAGGAACTTCTCCTTCTTCCGCGAGGAAGCTTCTGCAATTCGATTCTTCCATCTCTTTTCCAAGACGATGGCTGATAGGGTTTGCGATCATGAATCCGCCTCGAGAAAGCATCGATCCTCCCAGGGCAGGGATTAAAGAGATTTTTCATGACGCACATAAAGGGGCATTCCAGCAAACGCTTCACGTAGTCACTATAAAATGTAAAATGCTGAGGAACAAAAAATATATTATTCTTTCAATGAAAGGAGCAATTTTGTCTTAAATGGGGAGCGCCTTCAGTTGTATTTAATTTGATATGAGAACTAAAGAGGAAACTATAAAAAGTGCAGGCAGTCAGGAGCGCTTGGCTTTTCTGTCTTTTCCTTCCTTCCTTCCTCCCTCCCTCCCTCCCTCCCTCCCTCCCTCCCTCTCTCTCTCTCTCTCTCTCTCTCTCTCTCTCTTTCTTTCTTTCTTTCTTTCTTTCTTTCTTTCTTTCTTTCTTTTAATTTACAAAATAAGAAGGAAAACCATTGGAATTAAGGTGTAAAATGTTGTTTCATTAAAACCCGAGCTCACTGTGGGCATAGTCGGTTGTCAGCAGGTGAGACTCTTGCTGGTGTGCGGACAGCGGGGAGCGTGTCCAGCATCGCTTTGCCTTGGTGCTGGCGCACATAACCGGGAGGGGCCTGTGCATGCAACGCGTGTCACACCACAGGAAAAACCCAGCATATATTTATGGGAAAAGAGATAAGTGTGAAATACCAATGAAATGTCTTATGTTTCCTATTTCCATTTTATGCAAAGTGCCTTCTCCAGGGTAAATTGTAAAAAACATGTAAATTATCACAAATAAAAACCCTCGGTGTGACGCACCTTATACTTCTGATGAAGTGAATCATACGTAGAAATTATATTATTAGCAAGGGGGAAATTTTTAATTTTTTGGAAGGAGGTTTTTTTTTAAAAGACAATTTAAAAATGTGATGTTCTTCAAAGAGGCGCCGGAGGCGGGCCGTCCAGGGCCGCACACGAGCAGCGTCGCGTTAGAGATGACACGCGGCCGTGATCACCCGCACCGTGTGCTCACGCCCGCCAAGCGTGGGGACCAACTGCACAGAGTGGGGTGCAAGAACCTGGGACCCTGGGAAACCATCCCTGCTGCCCCAGCAAACGGAGTCCCTGCTGCCACTTCCCTCACCGACCGTGGGCGGTGGCCGTCTGTCCGCAGCCACTCTCGTGGCTTCCACGCAAAGCTCACGTAGACCTGAGAGCCCAGGGCTCCATGGTGGCTGCTCAGCGGTCCTTTTGGCATGCGGGACGCTGCACCCCAGGGCCGAGAAGCATGTTCGAGGAGAGCACCTTGCTTGCAAGGCCGAAGGAGGAACAAGTCATGTGTCGTGTGTCACGTGTCTCATGTCGCATGTTGCTTGGGGGGCCTTCAGAGTCCGTGCTCCTGGCTCCACCAGGGTGTGGCCGCCCAGGTGCTGGGGGTCACTGGAACGCATGCCGCCTGGCCTGACTTGGCCCTCGGGACCCTCCTAGGTGGGCAAGCTCCTCCGGCCCACGTCACGATCAGGGAGGTCAGGGTGCGACGGCTGGGTCCCGCTCCCGCCACCTGCAAGAGCCATGTCTCCAGGGCACTCTGCTTCAGTCCCCTGTCAGCACGGGCCGGGCTCTCATGGGATGCCCTGGCAGGCGATTCTTCCAGGTCGCCTCAGTGAGCGGGCGACCAACCCAGTCACCCATTCTCCCTGACCTGGCAGCCTGTCGCACGAAACAAGGTCAGGAATCGTCACCCATCGGACACTGAGACACTGAAAAAAAGCTAACACGCACTAACTCTGCATCCTCCCCTTCACTCTGCGGCACCTGCTAGGAGCGGGCAGTGGTCCCAGGGAGACCCTGTGGGCAGGCAGGAACGGGATCCCGCCACAGCGCTGGAAATGAGGAGCCTCGTCCACCTCCAGGAAAGCGTGAGGTGAGACAGGACTTGAGACGCAGTGAAGACGGTCGCCCCCATGAAGCCTGTCTAAAAACGACAGTTGCAAGCGCGGGTCTTCCTAGTGGGGAGGAGGGGGCGGGAATGATGCAGACGTGAGATCAACAAAGTCCTTAGCTATCAAATACGTGGCAAAAGGTCGCCAAAGACTTTAGAGCATCGACGAGCTTTGAAGAGTGTCAGGGAGCGTCGCCGCCGACTGTGACAGTTCTAATTCCCAGGGGAGTGATGCGATTGGTCCTCGGGACATGGACGTTGCTATTTGTGGAACCGCTGTGGATTCTCAGGTCCTGAGGTTGCAGCTCTAGCTACACAGACACAAGTTCATTAGAGATTCAGAAAATAAAACCGGAAAATATACACCGTGATTAGCCCGGCGGTTTCGAGTTTAAAATTGAACAATAAAACTAAATCTACGCTTTAGTGTAGTCGTAAGCAAGTATTCACCAAGGTTACAGTTGTGCTCCACAGTAGCTAAAAAAAAATTTTTATGTTTGTGATTGATAGGTTCTTAGCATGCAATAGAAGCAAAAAAAAAAAATGTCATACCGAATTTAAATCTAAATATATTTACATAGTTTTGTATGTGAAAAAAAATAGTTGTGCAACAAAATAGAATTGAGAGAAAAATTTTGATACGACTTCAGAAAACACTTACTTGTCCAAATAAAGCGTTTTCCAGAAAGCATTGAATACACTAATTACAAAGCATTCTTATCTGTTCATTAAGGGAAAATCTCAAGGTTTTCACTGAGAAGCAATTACCGTCCAAAGTACAGAAGAGCAACGGTTGCCTCTCCAATTTTAGTATTTCAGGATATTTTCCATTTGCTTATTCCAATTTTTTAGATCAATTTATTTAGAGGAGACTTAGAAGGTGTCTTCTTCTTTTCTCAGTAATGACTATTTATATGGTTTTTTAAATACCAGGACACAGTATCCCTTCATAGTCATGCTGGATCACAGACGCGGATGATACACGTTTGCGTGACTTCGTGGCACTTGTGAGATGGTGGTGCGATGACCAGGTAGTGTCGGGCAGGGACTGGCTGCCCACAGCAGTCTGACTGCTGACCTGTGTCATCCCCACTCCCTGGTGGCCCCCACTTAGGACGAGAAGACGCTAGAACAGGGAGAGAGCACAGGCGATCGGCAGTGCCGGACCCTGAGCACCATGCCCAGGAACAGATCCCAGGAGGGGAGGCTCAGTGGCCGCTGGAGGCCAAGCCACAGGAAACCAGTACAGAGAAGGGCACTTCGGTGGAGAAGTGGGCTCTGGAAGCTTCTGTAAGCAGGCCGTTCGATTACACCTGCTCTGTGGCTTTCACGTGTGAGGAAATGGACCAGTGAGAACAAACACCTTTTAGCATTTTATAAAGTGAAACTTTGGAATAACTGGAGGTCTTTGGCGTTTTTTAAACAATGAACGTGTATTCGTCCATCTGGTAAACTACTAAACTCTGCCGAGCCTCAGGGTCAACTCCAACACCGAAGAACACCGAGCTTTCGGGGTTGATGGCAGAATTTATAACACTCACGTATCAGATTGGTATGGATCCCGTATTGGCATTTGCTGTGCTCTTTGCCAAGTACCAAATGATAAATAAATTACATTAGTCCTATCCTTGCGGAGGCAAACCAGGGGAGCTAAATGTTATAATGTATTAAGAAAGGATTGATCTAAAACATCCAACCAAATAAACATGTAATTGGAAACCCGATTACTGAAATAGGGAAAAACGACCAGACGCTATGGCAGTGAAACGTACCACTCAGCTGCTCTGAATGCATGATGTCGGAACGGGGATCTGAGCAAGAGAAGAGTGAGGAGGAAAGAGTGAAGGATGAAACAAAACCAGGCACACACAAGCATCCCCAGACCCAGGCCCTGCGTCGGGAAGGGCCACATGAGGCCCGATGCACCTCAGCGCTCAGGGGAGGGGGACGGCAGGCGGGGGAGGACACAGAGGCACCGCAGGCCTGGATTGGCACAGTGACCTGGTAGGTGGCGTGGCCCGGGCCACCCAGTGTCGACCGACTTCTCCCAGGGTTTGGCCTGCACGTTTTAAGGCTAACAGGGTTGTTCAGGCTGGTTCCCACAGAGAAGCACCAGGCTGCGAGGTCCACCGAGATAATATCCATCAAACGTCCAGGCCAAATCCAAAACAACAAGTCAAGACCAAAATGGTACACTGTACAATCAAATTCTTTAAAAAAGAAAATTAAATAAGGCAGAGCAGCAAACAAAGCGCATTGCAGAGTAAAGCCAAGACTGAGACAGAGAGCTGGATGGGACACACAGAGCGACCCAGACATCTGAGGACAGGGGGCCACAAGCGGTGCCGGCGTGACAGCTGTGGGAGAGGCTCCGGAGGCCATGGTCCCTGGAGGAGGGTGTGGAGAGCGGCGGGGACATGAGGGTGGCCTAGGACCGCAAGACAGCAGAGGTGACTGAATTACACCTGGGAGCTGGGGTCCGGACGGGACCGGGGTTTGAAGTGGCTTTGAGATGACTGTGACCTGCGGAGCGTGGAGGGCTGGCCTACGGTGGACAGGTGACCGGGACCCCTGGGGATGTCCAGAGAGGAGCAGGGTGACAGCCGGGGCTGATGGCCAGGGCTGCCACAGCCATACAGGAGACCCAAGCAAACCGCATCCATTTTTAGGGCGTGACCTGGGTTTGGGGGGCTTTGAAGGCGAAGGTGGGAGAGGGAGAAGAGATGCTGTCTCCGGGTGAGGCAGCTCTCTCCAGAGGCTCGGCAGCAGGAAAGCTGGGGTGAGGGGGAGGTTCATACATTTCATGCCCGGGTCTCATGCCGGTCTACAGCGGTCTTTGTGTCATGTATCTGAGGCAGCTGGGAGGCCCCTTTGTTACCAGGTTTTGTGGTTGTTCTAGAATACACTGGCCAAAATGTGATGCGAATTAAATGGAAAATGCCATTATTACAGGTATAGATTGGGTCGCACACATGTGCGTTGAGCAGAGGTGCTTTTTTCCAGGCAGTTTTATGTCATAAATGCCAAATTAACTGCTGGGGATTATGCTACTGGTCACTATCGCTATTTTGTGCAGATAGACGCACCTCAAAAATGACTGATCCTAGGTAGAAAAAAATGAGATACTTAAAACCTCAGAGGCCTGGGTGGAGGAGAGGAAGGTTGGGTGGGGAAAGCCTATTTACTTCTCAGAGTTGTCCACCCTGTTAATTGTTCTTGAGAGCTGGTTTTGCCTTAAGTAGAATAATGAAATCAAGTTATAATTTCAATTAATTAGTTAACTGATGAATTAATTTTGCTGCGTTCACCTCTCCAAGTTCCCTGTGTTCTGATGGAGAAAAAGAGATTGTCAAGGTCGGAGCTAAAGGAGCCTGAGTGAGTCTTCCCTGGAGTACCCGTGTCCTGTATTTTCATGGCAAACAGTGCTATTTTTACACGCTTTTGCGCAAGTGTCCAGCTGCCCATTACGTGCTGTTCAATGGATGCAGAGTGGTAATAAAACTCTCTCTTCTGTGTGGTCTCTGATTTGAAGTGTGTTATTTGAAATGTGTTCTAAGCGTATTCGGATGACGATTGTTGAGTGCTCTGAAGGTCTGTTAAAAGCCCTTCTCTGTGCCCAAAATTCTGATTTTCTCCAAGACAGACAGTGCCTCTTGTCTGCCTAGTGCTATGAGGTGTGAGCCTCTCTACATATTGCAGCTACCGCCTCCCTACTCCACGAGTTATGATTATAAACAATATATATATATATATATATATATATATATATATATATATGTATATATATATATATATATATATATATATATAATTTTAATTCCTGGAATTTGTCTTCAGTGCAATTGAATTTAGCCTGTAGCTAGGGCGTTAGAATGATGTCACGAACCCCGGCACTCAACCAGGTATATTTTGGGCTGATCAGTATTGCAGTCGTTACCGTCTAAATGCTTAATAAATGCTTTAAAAGTTGTGGGTGAATACAAATCGAGACCGTTTTTTTGGTTACAGGGTTTTCAGCGGCGGAACCTTGCACATCAGAACCTCCGATTTGCCATTGTCATTTCCTACAAAGCTTGTCTCATTGTCCTGTTTTATTTTTTTCTTAAAAATTACTAATTCATTCTTTAGCCTTCACGTAAGTGGTTTGAATTAATTTTATGCTTATGCTTACAAACTTCGGGGTTCTGGTTTCTTTCAGATCTAATCCCCAGATAATCCAGGCCTGTCATGTCCACCAACTTCCAGGTGTCCCGAGTACCACAGCCAAATGTTTCTACTGAACGTGGGTTTCAGTTCGGGTCATACACTCACTGAGTCCCTTGGGTTATGCACTGGTTTCCTGGAACATCTGTGTCGAGCTGTCAGCCAAAAATGGGAAAAAAATCAATCGAGTAAAAAAAGTGCGTGTGTCATCTGTGCAGACATAGTCATGTGCATGTGTGCATAAAAGGTGCCAAATATGCATTGTTGCTCTACGGGACCACAGAAGGAGTCGCCATCGCCTCTGACCAACACGTGCAGCTGAAGCAAGATGCCTCCCCAGGGTGGGGGCGGAGGCGCCTTCCTTAGATGATCCACGTCGCTTGGCTGCTGGATGGAGGATACAATCGCAGGCTCTTCCATGCTGACGATATTAAAAAGAATTATTATCTATATTTTAATGGTCTGCATGTCTCACTTGGTGACCAAAAGGCAAGAGCAGAAGAGTAATGCATGAGAGCATGAGGACTAGACCCCGAGGACGAAGCGCGTCGAAGCCAGGCTGACTCACCCCGAAGTGACACCTACGTCCATCACACACGCCTCGGGAAGAAGAGGTGGTTCCTACGATGACACGCGTCACTGCTCCTGTTATCGCTAGAGGAAGCTGGTGATCCGTTAGCCGGAGTATGCTGCAGATGGGGCTATTACGGCCTGAACTTCCCAAATATAAACATATTTCGATTTAGTTTTAGAGAGTAATGCCCCGTTATTGTAATGCTGAAAGTCAACTGGCCTTAAAATGAAACTAGGCTGCCGCATAAATGTGGGGCTCTGGACACACGTCACACACACACGTCACACACACGTCACACACACGTCACACACACGTCACACACACGTCACACACACGTCACACACACACGTCACACACACGTCACACACACGTCACACACACGTCACACACACGTCACACACACACGTCACACACATGTACGTGCACACGCCCTGCGTCTTCCTGGAGTGAGAGTTTGGAGGTCAAGACGTGCGTTAATCCTGGGATCGGAACACACTCCTACGGCTATGGGCTGAACGTTGACATGAGGCACGTTACAGGTGTCAAAGAAGGAACAGAAATGTTGATATTTGAAAGATAAATTTGTGGCACCAAAAACTCTGCGTGGAAACACCGACGTGCCTTTATGGTTCCTTCTGTGTCTGCAGAGAGCCACGGACAAAAAAAGGGCAGCGGAAGCCCCCCGGGGGCTGGGCAAAGGGAGGTGCCCAGCTTCTGGGGCCTCGGAACGAGCCCATCCTGCTCCCCCCTCCATGCCGCTTCGGCATCCCCGGAGGCCCGCTCTCTGCGTTCGTCACTTCGAGTCAGTGGCTCCCTCGACTGTCCTTTGTTCTCTGGCAAAGCTAATGAGTCTGGATTTCCTCAGTGACATCTCAAACCCAGTTTTTCCTGTCCTCCCCTGAGGACTGCATAGTTTGGGTGGAATTCCTGTTGGGTGGGAGCCCCCGCCGCCCGCTCACACTCACTCTCACACTCACACTCACACTCCAGAAGGGCCCCAGGGGTTTGTCCCTCTCTGGGTTTCAAGGACCAGACATGTGCAGTGTGCGGGGCTCACAGCATCCCTGTCCTCAAGCACAGGGGGCCTTTGTGCGGTCCCTTGTCAGCCTTTTTTGTGTTATTATTATTTAATCTTCCATCGAGTAAGTTAAAGTTGTGAAAAGTGTCTGCCTCCAGGGCAAAGCAGCCTAGTGCCAACCGATTTCTTTCATTGCAGAGCCGAAGGCCAGCAGGGGCCGGGGGCGGGCGGGCGGGGGTGGAAAGGAGTGGAAACCAGCCTGTGTCCCCCCGTCCGATCTTGTGGCTGCTGTTACAAAGTCAAGAGGTGGAGCTGAGGAGCTGAGCGACAGAAAGGAGGTCGCTGTTACTGTTGTTATCATTAAACGTCGCCCCCACAGGTGCATTGTTTTGATCAGTTGGGAAACAGAGCCCCGAACTCTTCAAACAGGGACACGGGAGATGGACGCGATTATATGTACGTGTCTTTCAGACGAAGAACGGTCACCGTGTGATAAGTTCGGAGGGACACCTGCAGCACCTGCTTTTGTCAGCAGGACCTTGAACGGGGACAAAACACATTCCGTCACTTCCCGCCAGGATGTGACATTCTGGACCGACCCTGAGCGTGGGCACATCTGGATGATGACATTTTATATATATATATAATTTCCTGGGCCGGGTGGACTTTACTTACACGGGTTGTCTTTCATTCTGGTGGGGAAATGAGAAAAGAAGGAAACGAAGCCTGTTCAGCCCTCCAGGGACAATACAGCTGACGGGATGTCGGGGTCGCTGTCAGCACCGGGGCTCCCCCATCGCACCGCCTCAGGCATTAGAACGTACCCCGGTCGCTAACCCTTGTCCAGCTCCAGAGGTCAGAGGTGATTTGGTCTCCACGAACGTGCTCGGGTCTTATTTCCAGAAGGGCCTCTGAGTCATGCGGAGTCATGTCAAAATGTGTGTTATGTTATCTTATTTTAAAAAGGCAACTTGGAGGGAGGAAATTGAACCATCCTTTTTTTTTCTTTTTTTTTCAAAAAATTCTGCCCTTTAATGGAAGGAAAAGGCAAGCCCTTCCCCACACCTCTCACTCTGGACGGCAGCTGCGACGTGCTCTCACCGCAGGAACACATTCCTGGTGTGGCCTTCCTTACTTAGACTATTTCAAGTTCGAAATCTGAGCTGTTTTGCTTAATATTTATTGTTAGATGTGGTTAAATGCACGGCTTATAATCGAACGCAATGTACTCTCGATCTATTATTATCCCGAGGGTTCAGCCATCTGGAGTGGTGGCTATGCAGATAGATGTACTATTTTTATCAGCACAAAAATGCGTAATTTTAAGTGAACCTCAGTTTTCTCAACTCAGAAAAGTCGGAATAGAGCCCATCTTGCCTGCCTTCCTGAGTTGTAAGAAAATATTTGAAAGTCCTCGGGAAGGTAGCGGGCAGCACGACTGGTAGCTTTACGGCTCAGTGTCTACTGCGGCCCGGGGGGGCAGGGGTACGCCCTGGGGTGCGAGAGGCCCCCCTGGGGAACCCACTCCTGCACCCCAACCTTCTCACGCCTTCGCATGCCTTCTCCACAGTGCACTGAGAAGGTCCTGACTCCCCCACTATGCCGTGGGGGCCGCCGTTGTGTCTGCAGGCCAGCCAGCCCATCAGGCGAATTGTCTAGGCTGCTCCAGCTATGGTAGGGGTTGGCAAACCCCCTCGGCAGGTCCACATGGCCCACCGTCTGCTCCTCTTGTCTCAGCCCCACACCCTTAAGAGTCATTCCATCCTGAACCCCTGGGCTGCTGCTGGGACCCCCTGACGGACCAGGCTCTTCAGTGTGCGCCGCACCCATAGCAGGTGAGGGGCCTGAGTCCTGTTACAGGCTCAGAAGAAAGGAGGCATGATGGGTGTAGGCATTAATGAGGTCACCAGGCACGGAGAGCACCAGAGGGTCATCACGGAAGAGGACAAGGCCCCTCAGGCTGGGGCGAGGGCCCTTTTACTGGCGAAGAAGGCAGAAAGGCTGACAAAATCAAGGGCTCATGACCCCTAGCTTCAAGCTTCAAGCTTCATCAGAATTTGCTCACATGAACCCAGGCCCAAGTTCCAAATCCTGTATCTTTTCAATAAACGTCCCGATTTTAATAAAAAGAGACCCTCTGGGTTTGGGAAGTGAATTCGGGCTGTGATTTATCCACTGCAGGATGAAACTACGGGTGTAATTTCCAGAAGTCCTGGGTCTCTGGCTGCAAACAGGAGACGGGATTTCTTCTGTGGTGATCTGGAAGCTTTTAGTCCTTAAACAGACCTCGATATGAGCATTCAAAGCCCTGGACTCAACGCTTTCTTCTCCTGAATTAGCAGAGTTAGAATCACCAATCGACCCAGTTATACTCTTCGCTTTCATCAGACGGTTCTCAAAATCAATAACTACTTGGCCGCCCAGAACTTGTCCTCAATAGGCACGTACTTGCAGGCACGCAAAGCGGTCATCGGAGTGACCGTTGTGCCACCACGAGCCGAACGTCTGTGCTGCCACGTCCGGTGCACAGGATGGGAAGGTAGCCGCGGGTGAGGAAGTCAGCTGAGGCCCACGGAGAGACCGGACGCTTGTCCCTCTGTGGCCTCTGGCCCTGGCCATCGTCATGTGGGGGATCAGCTGACATGGGGGCTCCATCTGGACCAACGATGCGACGTCAGAGGCCTTCCTCCCAAGGTCTTCTCCTTGCCTCGGCAATGCCGCTTCGTGGCCGCTTTTAAATCCTCCAGGGGCGTTTTTGAAGATGGGCCCATGGGTATGAAATGTCAGATGCCCGTCCTCAAAGGTTGCTCAGAACCTTCCTTCATCACCGCATCGTCGCATAGTGTTTGTGAAAGAACACGACACGACACGCGGCCCACATGGGCCACGGGCTGGCTTCACGGGTGAGACCTCGCCGTCAGACCTGGACTTCAGTGTCCTCATCCGTGTCCTGTTCCGATTTCAAGGGCATCCCCCCGACGGACAAGGGGTACCACCTGACGATGACGTGACCCGGGACCGCCATCGTTCGCACCGTGTGGTCAGCTCTGTCCTGGCCCGTGCTTGGGAGAGCGTTGACACAGTGGCACTGAGAACCCATGAGGTGAAGCCCGGGCTGCTTGGGTCACAGCCCAAGGGCACCGGGTGGCAGGGAGGAGACCCCTGGGGAGGGAGCCGCCTGCCACACAAGACGGGCGCACTCTGGGCTCCCACCTGCCAGTCTCGTTCTGAGGCTGCACTCTGGCTTGTGAGCAGTCTCGGACCAGACTGCCTCAGTGGTCTTCACGGTGACACGACGGTGGGGCGAGGGGCCCTGCCCGCTGCCCCCACCTGGACAACCTGAGGGCATTCGAGCACCTGCCCAAAGGAGACGTGACTTTCTCGCAGGCGCATAGAGCTGACTTCTCCTCCGAGGTGCAAAGCAGGACCTTATCTAGGAGCAGCTGACCCCGGGTCTTGGGGTGCCTGCTGGGTGACAGGCAGAAGCGTCACGGAAATGAGAGCCGCAGTCTCAGAGCGACCTCCCAGCAAACGATTTTTGGGGTTGGGAGGGCTGGATCAAACGTTAAACTTGCTGGCGCGAACGCCTCTGTGGCCCGGGACCAAACCATCTCCCTTAGGTTCAGCAGCTCCTCGCCCAGCCACTCCTGGCTACCACTCAGATGTGCCCAGCGTCCCCATCTGAGTGAGGCCCCAAGGTGACCTGTCACATCCGGGCGTGCAGGGGATGGAAGTCCACGTAATGATCCAAAGCCGATCCAGCCCCCCGAGGCCCAGTCTGGAGGGCCCTGACCCCACCTCTGGGTTATGATTCCATGTCTGGGCTCCTTTGGACCCCACCTCGCCCCACAGGGCGCTCTCTGGGTTCCCCTTGGGGCTTCAGGGCAGGGAGAGGGCCCTGACCAGCTGTGGGCATCTCCATGGAAACCCAGGGCCACGGTCCCCACACTGGTGAACTGGATCCACTCCCACCCCGGTCCTCTTGGAGCCCGGATCCCTCTCCCTCCGGGTCCTCAGCCCTCCCTGCAGGGCAAGGCACGCACATGACTATGCGCCCATCAGCCCCCTCTCAGCCACTCTTCTGAGCAAAGGAGAACGTCTGCCTCACTGCCACCTTGCAGAGGACGCCAGGATGTCTTGGGGAAGGTCCCCGGGCTTGCCCATGCACGCTCGGCTCACAGGGACGTGGCACACAGTGAGGGGAAACCGTGCCAGTTAGTCCCACAGCCCCAAAGGGGCGTCAAGTGCCTGCCCCTTGCCTTGAGAGTCCCTCAACACGCTGCCCCTTCTGACGGAAGGCCAGAGGACGCAGTGTCCCCATCTCATCCTCCTCTTGTCCAGAAGAGCTGGCTCCGGTTCCTCCTCTCCCCCCGAGTCCTCCTTTCCCCACCTTCTCCCTCCCTCCCTCGGGGGCGTCTGCTTTTACCCTTTCCAGGGACTTGGATGACGAAACAGCTGCCCGAGACCATGTTTGACTAGCACAGGTAGGAAAACACAATATTCTAAAATCACGTTTCTATTACGTCACGTGAGAAGACGGCGGACAGCATCCCTCCTGAGCCGTGGGCCGATCTCCCTCCCAGTATCTGGTCCCAGGCTAACTCCTCACGAACGCTGCCTGGACGTCTGGCTTCCATGTCCTCACCGTCCCCTGCTTCTTAACTCTGCAGCCTGGCTGCCGCCCCCATCTCTCCACTGTCACCCCGTTTGCCACCAGGACCCCGGGCCAACACGCCCAGCAATGGTGTCTGTGCGTCCGGCCTGCCCGCTCGGGACAGTCAGTGCCGAGCACACCCGACCCCGTGGGCTCCCGCTTCCTCGGTCCAAGCGGACAGCTCACTCGAGGCGTCTTCTCAGGGCGCTGGCCTGGCCATCTCCGCTTCCCTTCTGTCCCGCCTCTGCCTGGTCACTCACACGCTTTCATCTGTTGTCCTAGCATTGCTGACTCTGACGTGCAAAACCCGCCAAGCAGCAGGTCTGGGGCTGGAGGGCACCCCTTCCCCCCGCAGTCCTGCCATCCCCTCGCAGTGTCTCTCTGGGTCACGCTCGCCCCCGTGCCCCCCACCCCAGGCCACCCTGCCACCCCCTCCGGCCCTGACACCCTTCCAGCTGCAAACTCCCATCTCTCTAACACTCCTGGGTCCTGGGCCAACGTCTGCATGTTGTAGCCAAATGGACATCGCTATCACATGACCCTCGTTTCGAAGCCCGTGTTTTCCTTCCCTCGTGAAGCCAAGAGGCTGCTCTTGGCCCCGGAGTCTCTTCATCTGATCTCTGCCTCGCGTGCCCTGCGCCTCTGACTCCTCCTCTGCTGTGTTTTAGCGACATCAGCACCCTCTGGCCCCTCCACTGAGCTGGTTTTCATCCCGGCGGGCACGTTGGGACATTGGTCCCTCTGTCTCGAGCTCCCAGAGTCCCTTTCATCTGGCTAACTGCTGACCATCCTTGGACCTCAGAGAAGGAAGGTGTCTGCCGCCCTGCGTCCGGCTCAGGCTCCGTGTCCCCTGGGGCCCCTCAGGTCGTAACCACGGCGCGGCTCCCTCGTTCTCCCATTAGCGTCACGGGTCCCTCCCCCCCCCCCCGTCAGGAGAGCCTCAGTCTCTGGGGAGGTTACGCCATCCCGAGACGGGGACATCCCAAGACGGGGACATTCGTCTCTCTGTGACTGGCTTATGTCGCTCGGCGCATCGTCCTCAAAGCTCATCCGTGTCGTAGCCCGCGTCAGAGTCACCTCGCTTTTGAAGGCCGATTCATGTTTCGTTCTGTGTGCACAGACCACACTTCGTAGGTCCATCTTTAACCGTGGAGAAGCCGCCGCCCCGTCTCCTCAGCGGTGGCATCTTCCGTCCCCACCAGCAGCGCACGAGGGTTCCGACTCCTCCACGTCTGCCTGGACGTCGATTGGTTTTTTGACAACGGCCACCCTCTCGAGAGTGAGGCGGCCCCTCCCCATGGTTTTTATTTGCGTGTCCCTCATGATTGTTGATGCCGAGCACCTCCTCATTCGCTTTCTGGCCTTCCGCATGTCGTCTTTGGAGAAACGTCTATTCAAGTCCTTTGTCCACTTTTTTAACCCACATTATTTGGTTTCTGTTGGTGCTGATCATCCTCTGTGACACCTTTAAAATCCTAAAATCAAAATGAATCGAATGGGTCTTGTCTCTAGACAGTTTTCAGTGTCTTCTCGGCAGGGTCGACTTCTGAGGCGTTCTATTTGCGATACGTGGTCACGTGGGAGGGTTCTAAACTCTCCCATTCTTTTTGGGGAGTTTAGAATAATAAATGAGTTCACAGCGGTGGAAGGGTTTCGAGCACTAGCAGGCCAGTATTAAAGGGTTTCGCGTTTCCCCTCTGAGAAAGCACCATTCATCTCTGGAGGAATTATCAGAGTTCCGGATAAAAATAAAAAAGCGAATTTTTGAAACAGAGCTCCCTTTTTGACCTTCTCTTCTACAATGGATCGCGCTGTGTGGCCTTGTGGTCCTGGTGCCATTTCCCACACTGACTGATGCCCAGGACGTTGGAGCAACCCCATCCTGCTGGGCTCGGGGACTCGGGGACCTCCTAGGCTGGCTGAGCCTCAGCCTCGGCCACTCTGTTGGGTGGTCCACTCTCGGCCCTCCCCAATGGCATAAACGCAGGGAGAATTCACAGAATTGAGAATCCAGTTGACTGTTTCTGTGGGCTCCGCATGGCAGCAGCTCATTTAAAGGTGACAAAGAAAGGTGAGAAGTGTTTCCTTGTGCAAGAAAAACCCCACATTTAGGGGTATCTCCAATGCCTGTCCTTCTCAATGGGGTGATTCTGCCTGAGGCCCAGGGCAGTCAGGCCAACTCTGGAGGCATTCTGTCTTCACAAATGGGGGTCACTTGCACCCAGAGCGCAGGGCCAGGGGTGCTGCTGGTCACCAGCGGTGCCCAGGACAGCCCCCATGACGAAGCGTCGTCAGGCCAAAGGCATCAGGCGAGGAGGTTGGGTCAGGCCCGTGTCCTGCAGTCCAGGCCACCCCCACCCGGTGCCCACCACCGCGGGAACAGGGCTGTGACCTCCTCAGTGGGGGCATCCTCTGTCACGTGGCCACCTCGCCCTCGAAGAGAGGATGTGGGGACAGGGGCAGTGGGGGGACCGTGCTCCTCTGGTTGACCATGGTGTGGTACAGGCGCATCCACTTTGTGACAATTCACGCAGTTCACATAAGATGTTTTCTTTCCTGTATTTTTCACTTCAATAAAAAGTGCACTGAAACACACCAGAAAGAATGAAAACCCCCTTGCCTTTGACGATTTCTCAAATGTTTTATAAGGAATTAAATTATTTAAATTCCAGTATTTAACACTGGACTGTGACTGCTTCGAATATGTATCATGGATACTCTGGTAGCTGTTTTATTTATTTATTTTTTATTTTATTTACTTTTTAGTGGTACCGCTGCTATTTTGGTTACAAATCATGCTGGTTCTCCTGTTTTGATGCCTTTGATTTTCTTCTGTTGCCTTTTCTTCATATTTCCCTTTTTCCCTTCCAGCTGACAAACATCTCCTAAAACCCTCTTCACATTTAGAAAAAAGAGTGCAGCTCGCTGCCAGCGTTCATTAACATCACAAGAAGGCTACGTTTTTAGGCTTTGACATTTTCAGCGATCAAATTACTAAAAACAAAATGCTATAATTAGAATGATGTCGTTTGCTTTCCAACATTACTGATATGCTAGAGCGAAGCAAAAATGATAATAAAAGTGAGAGATATTGTACCGCAAACTTCAGGGGTGATGTTAGGGCTGTGATCAACGAGTTACCTCGAGGCAAACGCACCACCGGCAAGTGTTCCGGGGACCGACAGGAAACGGGTTAATCGAATAGGCTTTATCAAACATGACCTCCTTGATGAAGCCCGCCCTCAGGACTGACATTTCCATCGCTGACGCTCTGAGGGTACAGGGCACATCTTCCAATCCAGTAGATGGCACTTTAGCAGACCTATTTGGCTCCCGCTACTAGATAATAAACTCTTCCCGATGGTAGCGATGATGCCCGGTTGCCTTTTTATCCCTATTCCCCAGAAAACGTAGTAAAGGCTTAATAATTCCTTGAATCGAAGAGTCTGCAACGTACAACTAGGTCACAAAATCTGCAATCAAGGCTCAGGCCGTGTCATATTTTACAGCAAAAACATGACTTTGTGTGTATAGTCCTACGTCGCTTAAATATGCGGCAGGAATGAGAGTGGTTACGGGCCTCGAGTTAATTTCCTTTAGTAAATTAGGGTAACACAACAGATTTCAAACCCACTGCTACTGAGTATATCTTTCTGTCACTCGATATCTATTTTCCTCCCTCTTTGCGGGTATAAATTGGAAAGCAAGATGGCATTTTTGCGTTAGAAAACCCACATTTGCGTCTCGACTTCACTGCTTACAGGCTATGTGACGTCCTTTGAATCCTTAGTGTATTGTATTGGTCAATAAGATAAAGAGCATCATTCAACCGTAATGGTGGCTGTGGAGATTCAGGGAGGTCACTTCTACACACCAGCTCTGGAGATTCTCAATAAATATTAAGTTCTTCCTCATTTTCTCCCATCTCCTTAATAAATGCTCTCGAGTTTACCGCAAATATCCAATTACAAAAACCTACGACTGGCTATTTCTGTTTATCTTCCTTTTTTCTCTGTTTTCAAAGAAAAGGCACAACCTCAGCTTAGAAACGTACTCGTGCCATTAATTTGTTAGATTGCAGGGGGGGGCTGGGGTGATAGAAATCGGAAGACTTTTCAGTCTTTCTTTGTTCGTATTTCATTTTTGGTAGATGTTCCTGGAGGCAAATCTTATTTGAAAAACCACCATGAACGCAAGCATGACGGACCAACGGTACTCGATCAATGATATACACTGAAAGGGGTCTAGCGTGTCGCTGCTGTCCGAGGTGACAGGCAGCCTCACAAATGCACCGACATAGTAAGAAGGAGCAAAGAGAATGCATTAGAGGGTCCACCCGGCCCTCACCGCCTGAGCATCACTGCGTCGGGGTCTCGCCCACACCCCGCTTTTCCTGGCATCCTTTCCCAGTTTGTTCCCCTGGGAAGAATTTTTGTGATAAATACTTGCAGCAAACCCTCATCTCAAGGTCTTCTTCCATCTAAAAAGGGTGGAAAGCAAGCAAAGGAAAGAAACAAGTGTAGGAGCAGAATATCCATGCACCTGAAAAGAAGAGGCAATGCCAGGATCCACCCGATTGAGGCAGATGAAGGTCTAGACCCTCGACGTCACCTCCGCATGTGCGAGCGTTGGGCACGTTGCTGCTACGTGAATGCTGTTGGGCAGAGCCCAGAGGAAAGTCCTCGGGGAGACGTTTAGGACCACGAGAGGGTCTGGGTGAAGCTCCTAAAGAGAAACTCCCAGGCAAGAGCAGGAAACTGGAATGAGGAGAATTAACCAGTGCACAATGGGCTCTTCTGAGTTCCTGGATGTTTTAGCCTAGGAACGTTTGTGTCCCTTCGTGTCCAGCACTCCCTGCTTACCAAAGCCACAGAGAAAAGCTGACCGCATATAACAGAATACCTTTTCCCATCATTCTGGGAAAATGACATGCAAGGGCTGAGAAGGGGAGAAAAGCCATCACATTCCTTTTTCTGTCCCTTTTCACAAGCACCGACATCACCCTCTAATTTCTAACCAATGTTTAATTCTGACAGACATAAATACAATCACTGGCTAGTCGGCATGCGCCTAGAAAGGATAAAATTCCCCTCTGCAGTCCGTGAAGGGAAGCTGGATCTCTCAAGCGAGGGGATGACGGGTGTGAGCACACGTTGCGCATGGTGTGCGACAGCCAGTAGGAGTGGCCCTGTGGTCTGAGCCGGGTCAGGGAAGCCCAGGCGGAGGTGCTGTGAAACATTCTGAGTCACAGAAATAAAGAAAATGGGATTGTGCCTTTATCCAATAAGGTACCTGTTTTCTTTATTGGAAAAGGGTAAATCAATATTTTCAGGAGTGGGGACGGCTCCCAAAACTGTCTCTCAGGATGAGGAAAGTGATTCCCCTTCAACTTGGATTCCACTTTTGCCTCAGGAGGTTCATCCTCGAGCTACTCTCTGGGCTGAGTGTCATAGTCGATGCTGGGCACATGTCTGTCCTGCATGAGGGACGCTGGCTGCTGACGCAGACATATGCTGACTCTGAGGTCAGTTGCTTCTGTAGTCAAACGCCCTGATTGTCAATTAACCCAGGGTCTTCCAGAGAAGGATCAAATGGGCTGGGAGACGCTGTCAGGCTTGGGGGCCGTGGTCCATGATGCTGGGGGATGCCCAGAGGCCAAGAAGCTGCCACTGTGGTACCCAGGCTGAGATGGGCCGCAGCCAAGTGGCGTTAGCATCAGTCCCCATTCCAGAAAGCTCCTACCTGGAGCAGTAGCTGAGGGTACCACCTTCCTCACCAGAGTTTTCTGGAAGCAAGCAAGTTGCATGTTTACCTTTCTAGCTGCCACGCTGAGCCAACCCTGACACCGTCTCTTCCCGGGTGCCCCCTGCCCCTGGCCAGAGACACAGGGCGCTGCCTTGCAAGACAGGACACCGGCCGGGAACAAACGCGCCACAGTAAATATCACGGTTTCGCCCGACGCTGCCACTGTGGACACTGAGGACAGACGACGCGGTCCACGCAACGGATGCGGGGGTCAGACTCAGATCCTCCACACACGGCGACTGTCACGGCACACGCTGCGCAGAGGGCTAATTTATGGGGACGTGTCAGGAGTCATAACAATTCATAACACCGGGTCCCATGGAAAATTCCATCCTCCGCTCAGACTAAATACTGGACACACAGTCCTCACTTGTGATTAATGAGAGCCATAAACAGACCGCAACAGGTATAATTCAGTCGTTTAAAGCTCTCACCTCAATTGACAGATGCACTTTTTCTTCTTAGAGCAAGAAAAATGGGACAGAATGACAGTGTCGCTGGTCTCGACGGGACAGTTAAGGGGCCGCATTCGACGGAGCGGCATTGGGGCCCCTCCCGCCTCACTCATTTCTTCCCTGAACTGCAGCTTCGTAGTCTATCTAGTCTATAAATACTTTTCTGATTTGAATTAAGAGAAGGTGCTACCCGCGCTCGCTAGAGACGGCACACCGCAGTTCGTACGCACTTTGAGTCTCACCAAGTAAGTCGGTGAGCACGTCTGCATTCCAGATGGAGCTAAAAATATGCATCCATTAAAATAGTAATCATCATTAAAATTAGCTCGCTGATTTTGCTGATTAATTTGTCAGTAACAAGTACGCTTTCTCAGAAGTTTCAATTAAACATTTTGCGACAAAACTAGGTTTTTAAAATGTAAGTCGTGTCAGAAGAAAGAGGTGATTAGAGGAATAAAAATAGAAAGTTTAAATCGACTGTAATTTTCAAAGACTTTCAAAAAAAAAATGCTGGGGAAAATAAAGAAGCGTGCAGAGGATGGGAATGGTAACTGAGGCTGGACCATGGGACTGAGGTCCCCGCGTCTTCATTTTGGGCTGATTGGGACATCTTGGAGAGGCGACTTCTTTCTGTCTGTAGGAGAAGTACAATCTACATGTCAGGCGTCAAGTTCAGAGGAAGGCGACAGCGACGACATAAAGGTGCATGGACGCAAAGGGCAGCTCCGGCTGTTGGCACGACTTTTTTTGTCTTTAGTATGTTTGTTTTAGTTGGCCTTTAAGGCAAACATCCTAAAACACAGTGCTGATCAACCCTACCGAAACTGTGGGGCAGACTACGGTGCGTTTTCATTTCACACCTTCAAGAACCCATTACTACAATCTTAAAAAAACAGGCTAGTCCAAATGTCTCTGATTTTAAAATACATAAATATGCTTTAAACTAAAAAATAAAATTTTAAAGAAATATTATAAGACAGAAACCTGATGGAGAAAGTTTAGGAGACAAAGATTAGAAGAAAGTTGTAACGTTCGGTCATGTTTAAAATAACGTTTGTACATCATTTGGTGCTGTGACAGGCAATTGACTCTTTTTTTAGCTGTATTAGATGTTTCATGTTGGGTATAATGGACGTACGTCACAAGGTGACAGTGAAATCCAGGACCGTGACTGTCATGGAAAGGCCTCTGGCCTTTCTCAGATGAGGGGTGGCTGCAGATCTGGGGAGAATTACAGATTCATGTCACAGTGGTCTGGTGTATGGCCGGTGGGAAGCGACAGCAGTGCCCCCAAATGCCCGTATTTCCATGAGAATACACACACGCGCGCGCTTGTTTTCTGTCTGAAAGACACAGATTTCGAGTTGTTATATGTTGCTTTCTTCCCAAATTTCCAAATATTAATGGAATCCAGCTGGCTTTAATAATGTGATTTAGCCTAACTTTTTACGGACTTTTAGTGAGTTATTTTCTGAAATTTTTATAGAATAGTCATTTGAAGCACAGATATCTTATTGTAACAATCCCTTAGGCATATTTATTGCAAGAGATCCTAAACCAAAACACTCGTAAAAGATCACTTACATATTCTGTGATAGTACGTCCGGGATGCTCTGTATCTGAGAAAAGTTCTCCTCGTCTCCTGCAATTTGAAATGTGAATCTGGTTTGACATAAAGTGGGAGTCCATGAGAATTACCAGAACAAAATAATTCACGTCTCTGCGAATGTACGCATGTGAAGCTTCACTTCACACGTATAGGTGATAGGTGAATGATGGTTAGATAGGCAGCTACATAGATGATAGATAGATGATAGATGATAGATAGATGATAGATAGATAAATAGATAGATAGATAGATAGATAGATAGATAGATAGATAGATAGATAGATAATAGATAGATAGATAGATAGATAGATAGAGATAGATAGATAGATAGATAGATAGATAGATAGATAGATAGATAGATAGATGATTGATAGATGATTGATAGATGATAGATAGACAGACATTTAAAGTACCTCAGTTGTCAACATTTTCAGGTCTTGGTTCTTACTTAAATCCATGAGCTTATACAAGGAAAGGGGTTGAACTATTTCAGATCCTGTGTGTGTGAGTGTGTGTGTGTGTGTGTGGGAATGCACGAGTGTGTGAATGTGTGTGTGTGTGCACAGTGTGCAACCCGAATGCCCCGCCCGGATCTTCTGTACTCGCTTTCAGGAGCGCCTGGCACAGCGTCCTGCCGATATGGCCACTTAGTAAACGTGTGCTGGGGACAATGGTTAGGTGGGTGACAACTGTAGGTGTCGAGCAGACAGAGCTTACTGATTAGTTTCGGGAATTGTTGCCCAGTTTTTAAAGAATATGAGGCTTTGCTCTTTTCTTTTTTTCTTTTCTTTTTTTGAACTAGTGGGTTCCGTGGTGCATTTAACCTACGACGGCTGCATTACAATGAGCATCTGGTTTTGCCTGGACCAGAGGGCTCCCTGGCTCCACACCCTGGGAACAGACCCCGGCCCCATGCCCCGTGCACGCTCTTTTGTTTCAAAACGATCCACATCGTTTTGGAGCGGGACCACGACACGAGGATGCCGTGGATGAACGCTGGTCACAGCCCTTGGCGTCAAGCTTGCCCCCAGTGGAGAAAGCGCAAAAGCCAGCCACCGAGTACCAGGCTGGTGACACTGACGTTTGGATCCGGGGCCACCAAGTTTCAGAATCCACAAGGGACCACGGCAAAAACACTCCACCCGCCTCGGCTTGTGCACCGAGCCCTCGGACCTCACTCAGTGTCAGTATTGCTGCGACGCGGACGGCTCTGGGACACGACGTGAACTCACAGATATTTTTTAAATTAAGTTGGTTTGATCCCCCTCTTCCAGGTAGTACATATCTGAAAGCTCGCCCACGCAGATTTGACTCTCTACTCGTGATTGCTAATGATCCCTGATTATAAAAAGCATCTAATTTTCTTTGGAATGCATTATCTATTGCTTTTTTTTTTTAACAAATCAATTTGTGATGGTTCTGAGGTTTTTCTAGACGCACAGATGTCATGCGTATCTTCTCCCGCAGGCGTGAGGGAATTTTACAAGGGGCCACCGAGCCCTGGGAAAAGGGCTTAACTTTTGCCTACTGCAGCTATATTTTGCAAAACTGTTAGAAACGTCCAGGGAGCTCTGGGGTCTCTGAATAAGGACACTAGTCCCATCATGGGGTTTCACCCACCCCTGCGACCTCGTCACCTCCTACGGGCCCACCTCCGGACACCCCCACACTGGGGGGTAGGTTTCAACATACAGATTTTGAGAAAACACAGACCTTCAGCCCATAACAGTGAGAACTAGAAGGACAGAGGAAAAGTCTCATACAGGAAATGATCAGTTAGCAAGAAAATAAAATTTACGGTGAGTGCCAAGTCCCTTGTCAAGCTCCCAAATGCCCTGTCCCTCCCACCTAGACATAACGGCTCTGGGTTTGACATCCCACTCATATCTTATGCCTCTTGGAGACACATGGATTTTTTTTAAGTTTTACCTATTTTAATAGTTACATGTTATTGTGCTGTTCATGCCATTCCTTAAGTAGCTTTATTCAAGTTTGGGAGATTTCCTCCGATTAGACAGGCGACCTCGGTCCCGGCGGTTGGCACCCTGCAGTCCGAACATGCCGCAGCTCCCTTTTCCTGTGCTCCGATCACCGTCACTTGCCTGGGTCTAAGGACAGTGACTGCAGGAAGGGCCTTGTTTCGTGCCAGACTTTTTAAGGGGCTGCGTCTGAGACGCGCAGGCCTGGAACAATGTCGGTCGTGGCCGGCTGGCGAGAGCACCTGCGTGGGGCGCCGTCCCGCATGTCCCTGGCCGGCAGTGTGCCCAGCTTGCTCCCACAGGCTGGGTGGTCCGCGCTGAGCCACTGCACGCCTGCCAGGATGTGGGCAAGACCTTCAGGGCACAGTGCTCCTAAGGCAGCCTCCGATCAAAGCCATCGGGGGGGGAGGGGGACACTGGACAATTTTGTGCACCTGAGACCTTTTTTCCAAGAATATGCTATTTTTTCAACCAATGAGGACACTTGATAAATATTTCTTGATTTAGACAGAAAATCATCTAGAGGTTACCATTCAGTTGCTGTAGGAAACAGGTTTATTGTAACAGGGATTACTCAAAATAGGCACGTCTTTTCATTAGGAAGAACAACTAAAAGATGATGAGAGAAACCAAGAGCATGGGATGATCCACGAGAAAAGAGAAACGCAGGACGGTCAACTTGCAGTAAACCGTCCTTTCGTGAGACGATTCTGCAAAGACGTTAGAAATCATCGTAATGGCAAGAACACTGATTAGGATTTCTCAGTCTGTCGCATCTTCTTGTAAAGTGTTTCAACGTAATGGGACAATACTCATGACGAAGCCATCACCATCCACAGCACTCAAAGGCTAGTGAGGAGATCCGGCCGCACAGGACTTGTAAAGCATCCCCCTAAGTGCTTTGTGAGGACAGGGGAATTGCTGGAGACAGCTGGGGTGCATCGGGAGTGACAGGAAGGTGACCGGATTCATTAGAATAAGGGTGGAGTTCTTCATTGGTGATCAGAGCTCTGCTAGCTGTGATGCTGGCGAGTTTCTGTCGGGATGACCCCTCTACACATACACTCTGAACATTTGCTGGCCAGCGTTGGATGCTCTGAAACCCCCACAGTGTCCCGTGGCTCCCTGTGTAAGCCCATCGCGACAGCAGTTCAGTCTCCGTCCCCACCCCAAATCTGTGCCGTGGCTGCCTCAGTCCACCAGCTCCCTGGCTGGGTCTTGCCCTAGGTCGAATGGTCAGCGGCCCTCGTGTGTGCAGGAGTGAGGCTCGCTGCCCCCATGAAGCTGTGCCGTCCACCCTGGGTGGTGGTGCTGGGAACCCTCACTCTGGAGTCAGCCGGACCCTCGTCTGCTGCGCGGAGTATGTCTGGGGCCGTGAGACCCCCTTAGTATCCTTAGGTCCCAGCATTGTCGTCTGTGACGCTGGGGTAAGAATGAACCTGACGTCGCTGATGTGCTTAGAATGAAAGGAGCTGTCAGAGGCGCGAGCCTGGGCGTAAGGGTCAGCGTGGCCTGCAGCCAAGGTCCCTGCGGTGAAGCCACCACGTGGGTAGTACGGAGGCCGCACATGTGCCTTCTGCCAGTGGCCCGTGACCAGCAGACTCTGCCGTGGCCATCCTCATTTCCTGTGGCTGGTGAAGAGCGAGGGAGCTAGTCCCAGCCAGCGTGCACCTCACAGAGGGGGATTCTGGGGTCCTCCGTCCTGCCTAGGAGGAAACCTGATGTTCACCAAAAAGTGCATTAACCAGGGAGAGGCTGTCCCTGAGGAGAGCACCATTCATCACCAAATTAAGGTGTAGAAAGGGGAAGCTTCCCGCGGTGTGCTCACACCATCACCGGCCTGTCCCGGTGCGCGGTGTCCTCGTGAGCGGTGCGTCTGTCGGCCCTCTGGTGAGCAGCAGGTGGGCGGTGGAAGTGGTCCCGAGGGTAACAGGCTGTGCTTGACTCTGGAATTACTGCCTCAGAAAAAACGTGAGCTTCCAGAGAATCCGGAAAATATTTTCTGGCTTCCGCCAGCCTTCGGCATTCTCCTCCATCGTCTGCATTTCCCCCTCCCCAAACCCACTTCCCACTGTTGGGTGTGGACTTTTTAGCCAATGTCTGACATCCAAACGATCCCCACTGCTTTGATGGCAGCAGCTAACGGGAAACAGTGCTCCTTCTTTCACCCGAGCAAGAGGGAGGCTGCGAGGCCCCTCGGCAGCTCCCCGGAAGGCTCTGGTCCTTCTTGAACCTCGCCCCTGGGGTCTCTAGGGTACAAGGATGTGCCGGTTCCTCTCCATCTAGGATCTGACTGGTGACCACAGAGAAAAGAAGACTTAGCAGCGGAAGCTGGAATACTAACAAAGAGGATATGGTTGACTCTTGAAAGTACAACCTACTTGTCTTAAGAGAGGTTAATTTCCTACATGATCACGTTTTTTTCTGAAAGAAAATTACTCAACTAAAATATTAACACATTTTTAAAAATGGGCCTTCACTTTCAAAGTGTTTGGGCTGGTTATCTTTGCAAAATCTGGGAGGAGAAATATAGAAATACTGAAGGGGAAAACACGCGCTTTCGCTGGACGCACAGGTAAAGCCCACTTGGCTGACTGAAACGCTTGTCCTCTGACGTCTAAGGCCTACCCTGAACAAATCGTTTCCGGCTGCCCCACAACGTGACTCGGAGTGAGTGTGCGAGGGAGCTGCTCCTTGCTTCACTCTGTCCTCGGACAAAGAGAAACCGATTCTTCAAGGTCACAGCGTTCACAGCTAAGGGCCTCCTCCTTGGTTCTCTGCACATAAACCTCTGGATTACGCAGGTTATCGAAATCCCTCAGGCTGTGTGTCATGTTCTGACAGCCGTACCCAAACAAAGAACCAGTCTCATCAGTTCTGGAATAGAGCTGGAAACATAGCACAAGGTGACTGTCGCATGTCCACTTGCCATGTCCGTGAATGGGTGAACTCTTTTGACGCTGGCTGTTTTGGAAGTTGTGAGCCCACAGAACCGTTGCCAGGTCCAGCTTCGTGACTGGCCAGTGGTTGCCCTTGAGCTTGGGTGGTTTGCCTACCGTGCTCTAGTCTTACTCGTCTCCATTTCAGTGGCTACCTCATCCAGTAACACGCGTTATATAGTAAGCGACTTGATCGAGTTGTAATGGGTGAGGTGACGTGTGCTATATAGGCTGACCGTTTCTGTCTCCTCCCTCAAATTCATATGGAAAACCTAAACGCCCTGATGATATAAGGAGGTGGGACTTCTGGGAGGTGACGAGGTCGTGAGGGTGGAGCTCCATGACAGGACTAGTGTCCTCATACAGAGACCCCAGAGCCCCTCACCCCTTCTGCCACATGAGGTCACAGCGAGAGGACAGTCATCTGTGACCCGGGAAGTGGGCTCTCACCAGACACCGCCTTGTGGGGTCTTGGCCTCAGACGTGCAGCCTCCAGACTGTGGGAACTCTATTTCTGTTGTTTACAAGCCACCCAGGCTATAGTGTTTTGTCACAGCAGCCTGAAGCGACTAAAACGAATTGTGTCCCCAAAAAGACATGTTAAAAATCCCCATCCCTTACACTTGTAAATGTGTCCTTATTTGCAAATCAGGTCTTTGCAAGTGTGATAAAGTTAGGGTGAGGGCATGTGGAGTATGACGATATTCACATAAGAAGTGAGGAAGAGGGCCGGACATACAGGAGGGCGATGCGACGACAGAGGCAGAGAGCTCAATGAGGCGGCAATCGCCAGGATGGCCAGCCGCCACCAGAAGCGAGGAGACAAGCCAGGATCAGATTCCTTTTCTGAGCCCCCAAGAGAGAACCCCGCCTGCTGAGCCTGGATTTCAGACTTCTGGCCTCCAGGGTGATGGGAGAATAAACGTCTGCTGCTCTGAGGCGCCTGGTTTGCGATCATGTGTTGTGGCGTCTTAGGAAACTCATACATGTGGGATGAGTGAGTTTTTTCCTACGTGAAGTCAAAGCAATCAGAGTTTTCAAGAGATCGACCCTTTGTCAAATGCAGAAGAGATTACTGAGCATGTCTCTCTCACTCTCTGTCACTCGTTCAGAATTCTGTGGGAGTGCACGTCCATTCCACTCAGGAGTTTAGAGTTCATCAGGGAGATGATTTTATGTAAAACCCAAACCAGGTAAAATGGAACAGAACAAAACAGAAGGCAGGCGAAACGAAACAAAAACCAAGAACTCTAAAGGTGGATTATAAGATGCCACCAGGGCCGGTGTTCCTCTTCGTCCTTTCCTTTGTTTGTTGTGTTATTTCACTTCCCTGGAACCGCAGAACGGGAAGCCCAGTCTGAGTCATTTCACACAACGAATTTCAAATCGAATGCTAAAAATCTGTTTTACCTGGATGGCAAATCATTGTGTCCATGACTGCCAACCAAAAGCTTTATTTGCATTTTTAAAAAATCCATAATGCAGTTCTTATTTCTTGTTTCCACATATATGTGCTATCTATGCATATGTACACACGCAGGATGCTATTACAGCGTTTAACAGCTGGTTGACACAGGTCTTGGCCTCTCGGAACAGACTCTGTCACAGACAGCTACGTGGCCTCACCTGGGAACAGCAAACGGCTGTCGGGGGCGTTGTGTGTGTGTCAGCCTTGTGTGTGCAGATGGGCGTGCGATGGCCGTATCTCACTTTCAGCTACGAGTGAAATATGTTTATGGAACTAATGGACTGCTGAGGTTTTGGACTGCTCTCTCAAAACACCAAAAAAAAAAAAAATGTCTTTGTCACCCTGAGAGATCCTTGTAGAAAGGGACCTGAATCGTGAGGATGACGGCATTCTCCAGACTGGAGTCGGTGCCTGCCACTGCGATGGATTCACACGCACCGACTCTACGGAAATAAAAGAAAATAAACAAAATCATTGGAAGTGATGGCTCTAAATAAAAGCTTCATAAAATCCTTCTTTCTATAGGTTGCTAGGCCCCTTGGTCTTGGCAACATTTTGAAGGAAGTCCCAGGCCACGCTCAGTATTTTATATTTTTTAAATATAAGATTTTCTGGTTTTAGGTTAAAAACAAAGTTATGCAAGTCTGTAAGTTTTGAGAAGCATTATGACTCTTCGAGCCATGCATTTCATGAGATGCAGACATGTTTTTCTCTGGCCACCCTGGGGGTGCCCAAAGCCAGCACCTGCCTTGCTGCTTCTGGGGCCTCTGAGCATAAGCCACATCTGTGAGCCTCTGGGTCTTCATCCTGACTGGACAGGGTAGGGTCTCAGTCCTCTGGACAAGGCATGGCACCCTGGCTGACACTTAGAACATGAGGACAGACCGCCAGATGCTGCCGTGACCTCCAGAAGCCGTGACCTCCAGGCTCTGTGTACAGCACTGCACCGAAGCAGTGGAAACGCGGGTGTGTGCCATGTGACCACTGCATGAAACCTCGCGGGTGTATCAGTGTTTGTGGAAACTACTGACTGTATGCACAGGAACGATTTTAAGACCTTTGAAGTAGTTGAGTAGGAAAGGGGATTGAAATCGGGCCGATATTAAGGGATGGTTTTTTGGAACATTCCTTTAGCAAGACAGATATAACCTACTGAGTGGCGATGTTTAAATCAAATATTTAAAGTAAATAACAATACAAAGTAAGTTAACAGGGATTTGGTTAAATTATAATCTAAACACTTCAGAAGTATCTGGCATATTGGAATTTATAGTTGAAAACAAAATGACCTTTGAGAATTACACTGAGTTTGACTCGTGTAGGCCTGGGTCTCTCTCGGAAAGACGAAAGCCTCCCTTAGGGGCTGCCTCGCGGTTCATGAGGATGAGTTAAAAGCATATTGACTGTGTCACATGGAATTTTCCCAATGAGGAAAAATTTCAAATTATTGATACCATCCATGATAAAACCAGCACGGAAAAGACATAGCAGGAGTAGAGCAGAAGGATATCTTACAAAAACTATAAAGAAAAGAAGAAAACGATACAATCATACCATCATCCTTCTAAAGACAGTATTTACGCTCATCACGAGAAGAAAACTCCTTGTAGTTTCTGAAATAAATTTTAAATTATTGCCATGGACACTGAATCCTTTTCAGTAAAGATAAAGCATGTGTTATAGCTGTCCAAATAGTAAATTCTCAGTACCAAGTTCCTTCTAGAAAAAAAATGCTTCTGAAAACCTCTTTTTCCCTAAATTACTCAGCCATGCCCCTAAGAGCTCACAATACCCATAGCTGTGCCAGTTGGAACTAAGCCTCTAGCTCATGTGAAGAGCGTGTCGGCAGGAGCAGATGTGCCGCTGACGGGCTGCAGAATTATCAGTCTTAAGGGAAAAGTCTAACTTTGAAAATTCGAGTATGAGGTTATGATAAAATAGCAACACTAACTGTTTGGGGATGATGTGTTTTCGGATTCAGACTCGTGTGCGAGAGATCGATTCTTTCACTGGGGGGAGTCACCTGCAACTTTGAGACCAGCTACATGTTCCTTTGGACACTGTGCCGTTCAGTGTGTCCCAGTCAGCGCGAGTGGCTGGGACAAACACCATAGATCAAACGATGAGTGCTTATTCCTTGATGTTTTAGAGGCTACGAAGTCCAAGACCAACGTGCAGGCACATTTGGCTCCTAGTGAGGGCTTCGTGACCATTTGCAGACTGTCACCTTCCTGCTATGTCCTCACATGGAGGAGAGACAGACTCAGAGACAGAGACAGAGGGAGACAGCTTGCTCTCTGGGGTCCCTTCCATAAGGGCACTGACCCCATCCACGAGGCCCCCACCCTCCTGACCTGATCCCTTCCCAAACAGCTTCTCGCTGGGGTCAGGGTTCCAACATGCGAACCTCACAGTTGCAAGGGACACAGACATGGGAGCGATAACACAGTGTTCGGCACAAATACATACACTTCGTTTGTCTTTATTAAAAGTGTGGAATCACAATCTAATTTCAGTGTTTTATAATATTCCCCACTCTACACTCTCCTCTTGGCCAAATTTGAGGCAAGAGAATAAATAAACTACAGGTGACAATTCATTCATTTTCAATAGCTTTTTTCCTTCTGTACCTTAAGAGGAATTTACATCGATGTGAAAGAATTACATGGAAGTAATTAACTTAAAACAAGGAAGAATATCTTCTAAACCTGAGGTCTGTTCCAAAGTGACTTGCCTGTCATTTTTCTACCTAAGCTTAGGACCGCTGTCCAGGATGCTGTAGAGAGGACTCAACCACACAGAGAATTCAACAAGAAAGTGCAAAGGTCCCCTTCCAATCGCAGGTTCCAAAATTACAGTTTTTATTTCACAACCAACTTCGCCTTTGCAGTCAACCGCTGATCATCATCAATTTGTCTTTAATTAAATCAGCCAGATGCTACCCGATCTAGACATTTCGCAGATTCCCTAATTAGTGTGAAGGAAGTCCGTCTTGTCGCTCGTTTGCTGAGAATTTTTATCAGGAGTGAGTACTGAATCTTTCCTCTGTCGAGATGATCCTGTCTGTGGATTTCCCTTTCACTCTGTTAATAGGGTGGCTTACGTGGATTGGTCTATTCCGATGTTCGACCACACTGAGTTCCTGGGATAAACCCTCCTTGATCACGAGGGAGCATCCCTTTTGCATTATTTCAAATTGAATTTGCTAAAATTTTGTTACAAATTCTTGCACCCGCATTGATGAGGGATACTGGTCCGTGGTTTTCTTTCCTCGGTTTGTTTCGGAGCAACGCTGTGTTCAGAGTTTCCGTCTCCGGATAATTGGCTTGTTTCATTTTAGCACGTGGGATACAAGCACAGTTGCATATCATCTTGATGTCTTAGCCCACTTTTCCCATCATCGCTGTCATCGCTGCTTCTATCTCTATTGAGACATTGCTCTCCTCCACGCGGCCCATACTTCCAGTTATTCTGCATGCCCAGTTAATTTTTACTGGGTGACAGGCATTGCGAATTTTACCTTATTGGGTCTTAGGCATTATTTGATTCCTATGATATCCTTGACCTTTGCTCTGGAATGCAGGCACAGTACACGGAGAGAGTTGGATCTTCTAGAAGTGGAACTCTAACCCTCGCAGGCAGCCTTCATTCAGTCTGGAGTGATTCTGCTCCACTATTGAGGGGAGACCTTCGGAAAACGCGATCTGATGCCCGTGAACGTGGAGTCACCCACTCTGGGTGGGACACACACTGCTCCTGGCCCTGTGTTCGCCCTGAGGACTGTCACCTCTCCTCCTTCTGTGCTTACACGTATGAGCTCACCCATCCTCAGCTGGAGATTCCAGGGGCATCTCACGGAGACTCTCTCCACTGCATACTCTGCCCGCAGACTACACTGGCCCCCTAAGGTCTCAGCTCTGCCTCCCTGACCCAGGAGGTCACGGCGCCCTGCATGGCCTGCCCCCTGCACTGCGCCTGGACACACAGCCCTGCAGGCGCCTGGGACAACCTCAGCCCATGCGTCACCCACCACCCTCTTTCAGTGGCCACTTTCCTTTCCTTCCTGATGTCCGGTGTCCATATGGTCTCTCCAGTGTTCACATCTGGCCCCAGTTACTCCCTCTTTGCCAAAGTGAAGTCACTCACCAGATTACAAATGAAATTTATTCTAGAATTCATAAATTCCCGCCTCTGCCTAAGCTGTCATGTTGAGGGCAGAGCTTCCATGCATGGGTCGTTATAGCAGACATCATTCTTAGCAGCTGGGTGTCTTAAATCTGCTAAGGGGTGCGTAAGCCCACGTGGTCTGCAAACAGACTGTCTCCACCTGTAAAGATTTTCCCCGACGGCTTTGCCGCCGACTTTGCTTCATCTTAGAGCAGCCTCCCTCACCCAGCTGTCACTGAATGCTTTTCCCAAGGGTGGACAGAACCATCCTTGGCATTATCATCAGCTTAATTTCTCCTTATCACAGTCTGCGTTTGGAGAAGCCAGAGGCCACCCAGCACTGACGGGACCGCAGTGGTTGTGTGTTAGCACCATTGTGAGGAACACACTGCGTTGGTTTGCCTGTTGCACCAACCTGGATGAGGATGCAGAGTCGTGTGTGATAGGCTCATGGCACAGCAGCTATATTTTCGTTATAATATGCCGGCCTCACATATTTGGGGCTTTGGTGGGGATTGTTGAGATTTCGTGTGAGCTTTTGGACTTAAGTCAAAAAGAGATGATCTTAGAAAAAAAGATGACTAGGAAAATGTCCCCTCGTTGACGCCCTCCTCCTGCTAGCAAATCTGAACTTACTCTGCAATAAATCAGCAGCGCGCTGCCATTGAACTTGAGTGTCTGCCCTGTGAGTCACGCTTCCCAAGTGTAGCAGCATTCTGGAAAAAACCATCGCCGGGGATGAGAAATCTTAAGTCATCTCCTCTGAAGGTTTCGCAGCTTTAATAAATGTGATGTCAGCTACTTTATTTCCAAGGGATTTGACTTCGTTTTGTTTTCCTGCTTCCCCTACTTTTCTCAGAAGGAGTGGACTCGTAAAGGAGCCTGCTTTCATGCGAATGAACTGAACGCTTTGGCTAGGGTCGCCCTGCTAAATCTGACATCTAATAAATAATGAATGAAGACACTGCAATGGAGATGTGCCAAGAGACAGCACTTCTGTCCTAGAAAGAGCTCTGCCGGCGTCCACGCTGGGCCTGGGCCCCAGAGCATAAGCCCAGTGGGAGCAGCGACGTGGGTCCTGCTAGAGGACGACTCGGCTAATAAAGGCTCCCGGTGCCATTTTCTTTTTCCATCGTAGCTAGATTTTATTCATTTCAAATGGAACAACTTAACACCTAAAAAAAAACGCACATGATGCCTTTGGAGACAGAACACAAAATTCTCTTGATTTTTTTTTCATTCATATTCCAGGGTTTTAGTTCATGAGAAACAGTTGGCTAGTTAGACAGCACACTATGTTTTGTCAATAATCGTAGGGTGTGAGCACTTGAGGGACAAACAGGGTATTGTCCCTTTGAAGGCCAGCGTTGGTCTAGGTGTTCTTTAAAATAAGAATGTAAAGAAGTAGAAATTTTCTACTTCTTAAGTGAGAGATACAGTCTTGTCAAAATGGCACTGATTCTCTCTAGATGTTTATGTTGCTGAACTGCCACCACCCCCTCACCAGGGACATTTTTCTTTAGAAGGGCGGTCATCGAAGCTAAATAGGCGGTTGGGTCTTCAGTCCCTCCTGCTCCGAAGCCTTCAGATGCTACTTCCAGAGGAGGCAGATGAAGACTTCTGGCCGAGTTAAAATGTCTTCCTTTCCTGACCCAACAGGGAGGAGAGGGAGAAGCTCGCAGGTGCAGGTCACTTCGAAAATGTTTGATTCGGCTTGAGTATGACGTTTGAGGAAGACAACTGTGTGGTTTTTCCATCTTTCATGATTTACTGTTTGAGACTTTACTGAACTGTGCCTTCTCTTCTTTTCTTTTGTGATGCTTTCTGGAGGACTCGGGTAGAGACCCTGAAGCCCCGCGTCATGCTGATCGACTGTATAGCAGTCTCCGAGGGCCACCCTAGCAAGTCACCGCAAACTGGGTGCTTTGGGCTGTGCTAAGACTCCATGTAGAGGTCCTTCTTGTTGTCTAGCTCCCAGCAACAGACTTAAAGATGCGGGTATTGACCGAAGCGGTACGTGGATTTTAATCAAAGCAAGGTGAGAGACTTCCTGTGCAGATGTTCCGAACGGAGCAGCCGATTCTTTCCTTTCCTGTGTGCTTTGAACGAGCCTCCTCATCTTCTGAGAATCCACTCGAGTCCACGAGTACAGTTAGCATAGATGAGGAGCACAGCAAAATGCAAATAATTTATGCTCTGAAAATAGAAGCATAAATAACGCACTGAGTATATGGAGCCCCAGTGCCCAGGATCTGCTGGTTACTCAGGCACTGCAACCAGCAGGAGGGCCGTGGGGGACGAAGCAGCAGCAAAGGAGACATGGCACCGTGGACCCCGTGTGAGGCCTGTGTCAGGGCTGCCAGGCCACCTTCTGCTTGGTACCCTCCTGGTAATTCAGAATGGACCGTGGCTACATCCTTTTGTCTGACGGTGTTTTCTCCGATTCCTCAGGCCACTTTGCTTCTTTCAGGGAGGAGGGAGGCGTCCAACAGAGACAAGTCTGTAAACAGCACCACGACTGGTATAATTTTAACCAACGGGAAGAGATTTCTGTTTCTCATTCCCCGTTTTCTTCCTGAAAATCTCCGTGCACTTCCCTTGCTGACTTGTAATAGTTAACAATAACTTCCCATGTGCTGGCGACTAACATGCCTATCGTAAGCAAAATCAGGATGCATTTTTTGAGGCCTTTGTCACCGCTGGGTGATGAACCCATGATCTGTCATCGAGCCCCCAGGGAGTTTGATTCTCCTGAAGAGTGAAGTGGGTAGAAGCATTTTCTGGACTTCGGAAGGCTGTCACTGGGCACGCTTAATCCCGACCGCAGAGGTCATTACCTAGCTGCCAACCTGTCTCCTCGAGAACGTGGACTGTTTGCGGCACACTGCAGAGGCCACCTGGGCAAATCTGTAAGACAGTCCCCACTCTGTCCCCGTGCCCTGACCTTACAGCCCTGGGATCTTCCCCTTGTCTTTCTCCTCAGTGATCTCTTGGCTCCGTGGAGCTCTGCACTGACCCCTCTGCTCGCCGGCCTACCAAGCTGAGAGCTAATGAATGGATGTCGTTTGAAGCTGCCGAACGTGTGGGAACTTGTTAAGCAGCAGTAGAAAGCCCACACCACCAGAAGGGGTGCCCTAGTAGTTCTCAATCCTACCACAATGGAGTCTGAATTCAACAATGAAGACATTAATTTCAGAGGTAATTTTTTTAAGTTAACACGTTGCAGTTCAACCCACTGGTACTGTCATTGATTTGAGGATAAAGAGCAAGTGGCCTGGACATAATGATTACCGATAGGGTCTCTTTAACACTCGAAGTTTCCATCTAACAAAATTGGCATCGGGTGGCCACTGAGATGCCCTGGCACGCTGACTTCTTGAGGGCCTGACAACCTGGAAGGCTGAGCGAAAGGCCACTCTTTCTTTCCCATGGAGAGGGCTCTCCCTGCGCTGCCTTTTGGTGATGAGGCTGTGCATCTCGCAAAAGGCTAAATGTGGAGAAGCTGGAGGTTCCCCCCAGAGTCCTCGAACCCCCTTCGTGAAGTCTGCATTCTGGTTCATTCCACCTTCCCACTGTACGCTTTGCACTGATTGTCAGCAACATGATCCGTCTTTACAACACGAACAATTATTTCAAGTTTTTGAGGAAAATTGATGGTCTTGAACGCACGTCTTTATATTCTGCAATTTATCATTTTCTGCCCTTACTAGTTCCTGCATCTTCATGCCACTGGGAGAAGGCTGCCCCAGGTGGGAAAACATAGAAAAAAGGTTCTGCAGGTACCATCCTACATGCTGGGCAGGAGCAAGAGTGAGGCCCTGCCCTCGGGACCCCACGGTGTGGCAGGAGCTCTCAGCCCACTCCCCAGAAGAGACAGCCTGGGGTAATGTGACCTGGTCGTCATTGACAGAAAAGAAAAAAAAATGGAAAAAATTTTAATTTCGATATTTAAAGATTTTCAGAATTATCTAGGTCAGAAGTCAGGAATCACACAAAGATTGAAGTTCTCGTTCTCAAAGCTAAGCAAACGGCAGGTTTGTATTTTCAGATGTTGTTACTGTCAAGCTCTCTGTGAGACATAAAACCTGTGTCCTGTTTTCTCCTCTGACACGTTCAAGGTGAAACAGGACGTGCTCTCAGCCCCTAGTGTCACCAGGGAAAATCAGTTCCTAAAATGGCTTATCCTAAAATCACTCTCATGACAGAATCTCCGTGTCAAACCTTTGAATTCAAACCCTGGCTCCGCTCCGAGCAACGGAGTATATATAGAGATTTTCTAACTCCCAAAACGCTGACAAAGGCTTCTACTGCACATACGTGAAGGGAGATGGACGAGGTGCAAGTCACTTCCCACGACGCCTGGCACATAGTGGGTCTCCGCAATCTCGCCTGATCATGACCGAATCTGATTTAACCCGTTAATTACATGCAAGTGTAATCAGGGAACTTTATCTAAAATAAACTTATGGGAGAATCCGTCTGCCATGTCTTTGAGGTCTAAACCTAAACTTCATCTGCATCGAACACACACACAACAGAAACATCTTCTCGAGAAGGATACATGTGGTTGGCAGAGTTAGGCTTGCGTGTGGACCCAGCTCCATCACTTATCCGGTGAGTTGCTTCCTCAGGTAAGTCGCCTGACCTCTACACACCCACCTCTCTCACCGCAGCCTCCTGGGTTTACGTAAACATCAACTCTGTTAAGACAATGGCTTGAAAGTCCTTAGCCCAGTGCCTGATGCCCGCCAGATAAGAACCAGGAGCGATTTCCAATCTCACGACCACGAGGGCACTATGCATGTTATCGAAACAGCAACATTGGTGAATTCTAAAAGGGAAAAAGCTTTGGGACCATCAGCAGTTCTATGGCAAGACTCTTTCTCATTCCAGCGTTTTAAAAATAGCTGCTCCAATTATCCTGAACCCAGTGGTGATCTGAAGCGAAGCCACGCTGTGCAGGGTTGTGCTAATCAGGGCAGCTCTCATCCAGCGAGGCGCCAGGAGACCCCTCGGTGTGACACCTCGCATCTTGAAATGATTAAAGTCCTTGTTGCAGGAGTGGGGAACAGGCTTGGGGTGTGCCTCTGGCCAGCTAGAGAAGAAATGGAGGTTTTGCTGAAAAGACCCAGGAGTTCCAGGCCACTGTCCTCTGCGACAGGGAACTGTTGCTTCTGTTTGTTCTACAAGAGGCCTCCAGTGCTGCCCCCAGCTGTGTGCCTGTCAGGCCCCCGCAAACCCAACACCCTAAAGATGCTCGTTGTTACAGCTGCAAGGAAGAACATCACGGTTGGATTTCTGTTTCTCACTGGCCCACAGTAATAATTTTCCAAGTTAAAATACCTCTTTGCTTCGTTTTCTCAGACAATGTTTCGCATTCAAACAATAGAAGCGGATCCGGGATGACATGGCCAAAATGCCTCTGTGGCCCTGTAGTCACTCAATGCTTAAAACAAGTCACAGAAATAGTAGGGCAGATGCTTCACCCCACACAGGCAAGCGCTGGAAGAGAGGGTGAGTGAGAAAACACAAACAAAGCAAATCAAAGGTCCGAAATACAATGTTTTCGATTCTAGATATTTCCTGACTATCCCTGAAAGAGAGTAGAATGGACTCCATGTAATGACCATCAGGTATTTTACATTTGTGTACTTTTTTTTGCCATTTATGTGCAGCATTTGTTATTTTCCTCGATGTCCCATAGTAACTCTGCAAGAGGTCCATGCCAACGTATTTGTGTTTGCTCACTCGTTCATTCTTTAAAGAAGAGACATCGAGCGCCCGCCACAGTGTCGTGCTGTTATTCTCTTCCACTAAAATTTGAAAGCGACGGTGAATAAAATCAAGGCAGCGACACCAAACCGTCCTGGGGGGGGGAGGGGTCCCTGTATTCTGCACTGCCACGCATGCACAGGAAGAAAATAAAAAGGCAGTTGTGTTTAAGGATGTCTCTAAGGAAGCGGCACGAAATATCGTGCTATCCCATCTCCATCCTTGCGTCTACAACTTCTTGTTGTTTTGGAATAAGAAATGGAAAGCACACACAGAGCACTTCTCGGGGTTGGGGGCAAGGGGGACATGCCAGCTCAGCCACCCACTTTTCCCACTGACGCCAGTTTCACTTGGAGAATGACTTGGTGACAAAAGTACAGATATTCAGACTTGGGTATTTGATAGACATTTCCTTGAAAGTGAATGAAATGAGCTTGTCGCTTTAAGAAAGAAAATGAACAGTATTTGAGTATTTGTGGCTAATGACGAAAGTAGGGCGCTTTCACGTGAAAATGAAAATGCTGGCAAGTGTGTATCGGTACTGTGAACTTGAGAGCGTCCCAATAATCAGAGGCTTTTCCAATGAAATCGGTGTTCGTGTAAACACGCGTGACATTGTGAAACTGCATCATGAAACATTTGAGCATTTGGAAGGTCTTTATAAGTCAGCGAGCCAACGTTTAATAAACGATAATGCATGATATCGTATAATCAAGGGCCAGTGACTTTTATGCAAGAAATATGAAAAACTTATTGATATGGTTTCAGTTTCCAGATCTGAACAGATCTTTAAGAGACTACCTATTGAGTTTTCATATAGCATCAAGGAATATCTATAAATACATGAATCATTTATTAAAATATTTCTTATATTCCAACTACATGTCTCTGGGGTTAGGATTTTCTTCACCTGCTTCATCAAAAACAATACATTCGACAGGTAGAATGCTGAAGGAGATAGAAAAATCTAGCTACTTCTATTACGAGATTTGCAAATGTGAAATAGTGCCACTCTCATTAAATTTTTTCATAATTTGGAAAATAATTACATTTATTAAAATGCTTTTCACGATAACTTGTAATAGTTTTATTGTGATTTTAAAATGCATTATTAAATACATATTTTTTATATTCTCCATTTTAATTTCTAATACTGTACACTGATAGCTATAACTCATTCGTGGTAACAAAACATCTTTGGGTCTTCTATGAGTTTAAAGAGAAGAAAGGAGTTTTGAGTACACATGTTTTGAGAATGGACAGAGTATAAAAGGAGATGAATGACTTATTATTTTGCATGAAAAGAACTTTGAAATCTCTCACTGTCCAAGAAGTTCTCCCAACCCTGGTCCTTGTCACAAAGGCTAAACGTTCATTTGAAAAATTTTTTCCTTTTGGTTAAATATTGTTCTCTCCATGTGACTCTTTCTGAGAAATTGCTTTAATTAGATTTCTCAGGTTGAATTGGGTGCCGTGATGGAAAGAAGGTAAGCATTGGAGAAAAACGGAATTGTTTTATTGCTTACTTGATGGTAACTTAAGGAGCATTTTAAACATTTGTCTTGGCCAGTTCATGTGTCCAGCGAGACAATTATGTTTTTGCAGCCCCATTTTGTTGCTGAATAGGATCATGTATATAAAATGCCTGCCACCGAGGCTGGGCTCAGGGTCTGTGCAGATTTTCCCTCGCTCCACAACAAGAAGAAAAGGTCCCTGGATCATTCTGCCAATAAGGACCAGGTTGCAGGAAGATAGTCCAGGAGAAGGATGAGAAAAGGAATTGATGGGGAAATCACCGAGTGCTTAGATGAATGTGCTTTCCACCATGACAGGCCCCTGCCCCTTGGCGATCCCAGACAGAATACCACACAGGACAGTTTCCTTTCATGAAAGGTACCTCAGATTTCCTTTCCTTCTTCTCATGCATCATTAAGTCTTCCCGATTCAATATAACATTTCTTCGTTCATTGTGAATTCCCAATTGGACCATGATACATATTTCAAATGTCCTTCAGTACTCTCCTTTGGAACGATTTAGCTGGCTAGCATACACACATTCTGAAACACTGACAGTTCTCCTTCATGCCATTTTGCCCACAATTTCATTATTTGCTGAAGTTCTGAAGCACTCATTGGCTTTGGTTATAGCAGACGAAACTCTCTAATGAAATCAACTTTAATTCTTTTTTAGATGAATTATTGCAAGGGTAATCAAACATATTTGATCTCATTTTTAATCCTTTTGTTACGCATTCTTCCTCAAGGATAACATGATATTCGCTTCGCTTTGACCATATGATAAAGCTAGGATTTTCTGAAATTAGAGGGTCATAAAATGAATTAACTGAGGAAACATCTTATTAAGTAACAAATGTAAAAGTAGTAGATGTAAAGTTAACACTCATTAGCTAACAGCAAGTGGTATTTTAAAATATTTTTAAATTGTAAAAATAAATGTCGCTATATTAAAACATCTAGAAAATACAGTATTTTAAATAGAACAGGTTTATTAGATTGATTTTCTAGCTAATACACTGATGGGTAAATTATAAATAATGAAAACGTAGATAGTCACCATATCAGAGCAAAATATAATGGGTCCTTTGAAGTATAAAGGATGTGAACTCAGCTCACCATCTGTTAATCCCATCAGTGTGTGCTATGCTGAGCTATACTGATACAATAAAAATAAATATTTAAGTAAATCTAGGTGGGCTTGGTTAAGTTTCTCATTTTGGGGGGTCTAATATCTTTCCTCTACAAAAGCAGAGCGAGGCGGAGACCCTGGGGTGTCTGACACAGGCCGGCAGAGGGCCAGGGTTCCCAGCTCATCATCGCACCCCCAGGTCTCAGTGCCCAGGGCCCCACGAAGCCTCTTGTTAAATACCCAACTGTGAGCACCACAGGTTTAACCTGTGGAGCCAAACTTTTCTCAAGATGGGGACTGGTCTAATGAGACAGAGAAGTCAACCAGCCCGATGTCCAGAAACGTGAAAGTTTCAGAAGAGGGAATTGTAGGGATCCAGAATGAGTCACCCCAAGATGTGCCTCTGTGGTCTGCAGACTGCTTCGAGCTAAAGGCAGTTTTAGCTGCCAGCTCAAGAGGAACGTCTGCCCCTTCCCGTGAAATACGGAGAAGAAGCTGAACTAGAGGCCTGGCCCGTAGGGACGATCAGAGGTAACTCATACTGGCCTATCTAAGCAGGGCAAGCCTAATCGCTAAAGGTCTGCCCTTCTTATCACCCTGCAGTGACCTTTTGGGGACCCCAAGGTGCCTCCCTCATCCCTAGCTGAGGATGTAGAGTGTCTCATCTACCCATGTTCCTTTCTTTCTCTGAACATCTCCTGCATGTGAGGTCTGACTCTCACATGTATGTGGGGTTCCCAAACACAAGCATGAATTAAATTGGGTTACTTTATATAATATATATATATATATATTACTTTCCCTTTAGCTCCATTAGTTCCGACAAGTTAGTGGGAAGCTTACCATTCACACTTTCATTGACTAGGATTACGCTGAAGCTTAAACTGTGTTTTTGTTGGTTTTTTTATCTGTTGATGGTTAAAGCCGCAGTAATTTTGGGCTAAACAACACGTGTGTGTGCGTGTGTGCGTGTGTGTGTGTGTGTGCGTGTGTGTGTGTGTGTGTAAACCCAAATCCACAGGAATGCAGTCGACTAATTCCCTGTTTCTAATGAAACGACCAGGCAACTGTGTCCGTTCTTTCACGCTGCTGCTCAGTAATGTGTTTACTCAGCCCCTCCCCAGATTACAGCTGTGCACCGCAGCTGTAAGTGGCTGGGAAAGTGCCATGCTCCTGGGTGTTCACCGGGAAGCAAGTACAGTGGATACAGCCAAACCCCGGGGGGTGGGAGGTGGCGGGGTGAAAGTGGATTTTCACAGCTTCCAAGTACTGAACAGTCAGTCCTTGCTAAACATCTTTTCCTGTGTAATGATTGAAAACTTTCAATGGGAATCATTTTCCAGTTGAAAGAATAAAAACAAACAACAGTCATGACAAGAAATACTGAAAGCCCGTGTTTCTTCTGAAGATTTTGTTAGTCGTTGTGTCATCTCGACGTTTTGAGCAACGGGGTAACTAGGAGAAACTGCCATCTCTGTGGGCACTCGACCTCTTTATCCCTCACCGACAGGTAGTAACGCCTCTCCCTTAAGGTCCATCATTACTTCTCTGCTCATTGGAAATAAAAAAAATATTTCCATTTGCAGTCGTCCACTTGAAATCCACAGGTCCCTCTCTGTCTTGTGGTCCCTTCTAAAGGCATGTCGCAAAGAACTGTCTTTCTCAACCTAAGAAGAATTTTCTGAGAAGCAGATTACATCTTTCACCCGCAGAACGCCCCACGTCTCCCAGCCAGGGACCCTGGGCCTGGCCATCCCAACAATGGGCGCTTCTGAGTCTCATGGGAAAATGGGTTTCTGCGTGTCTGGATGACATCACCCTCCTCAGGCCTGGAGGAATGAGCCAGAAGATGTGTTTGATTTCCAGGAGGGGCCTGAAACTGTCAGGGTTTTTTTTGTTTTTGTTTTTGTTTTTCAGATTTTAAAAAGAACAGCATCAAAATAATAAGCAGGGGCAGGGTGACACTTTTAGGGAACGTTATGCTTTCTTTAATAAGTAACTGTAAGAATGCTGCCCTTTTGTTTTTCTTGGCCACTGATATCAGTGCAGGAAGTAAATAGAAATGGAGAGTGACCCTATCATGCTATAAATATAGAAATTCCAAACAGGATTTAGGTGGGAAAAACTGTATTCCCAGAAAGAAGAGTTTCTCATCCTTGGTGTATCTGTTTAGATACACTGGGAGCCATTAGCCCAGTGCTGGGACCTGTCACTATTGTTTCTTCTGACCTCATTTGCAAGTCACAAGAGACAGATAGTTGGGAGCAGTGGATCACTGAGAAGCAAATCATTACATATCTATGTACGAAGGGGATAATTCATATCCTGAGCGTTAAGTAATGATAATGAGGTTCCCTCCTGTTTACTGTCAATAAATGTCCGGGTCCAAATCAGCTATTGTTCTCAGATTCCTCCTTTATGTTCAACAAGGAAAGAGCTAAATTTCTGACAATTAGCAGGAAGGTCATCGTTCAGTAAAGTCACCCGCCCTGTGACATGGATGAACTCATGTGGCAGGAGAACACAAACAGGGATTAAAGTGGGGAGAGGAAGGAGGGGGTTTTTCTACCTGTGTATCTTAGGAAATGCTTCCGAGGAAAGAAAATGATGTGAAGTTTCGGCTCTTCTTCTTGTATCTTCAACCTTAAGTAAAAAGCTTAGAATATCAGATTCTTTTAAAATAGATTTGTCCACAAAAGGATTTTTTTTCCTTCTCTATTATCAACAAAATTCAGTAAATGCCCTGGACTTAATGTATTCCCCCAGTACCTTATAACTACGAACATGAACCAGATGAGAAGTCCTTGAACCCAATCCAACTAAAGACCTCCCATCTCTGCTGTGTGTTTTTTCATTGTTAACACAGCCAACTTTACTCAGCCTAAAATTTGGCTAGATCAGAACTGTATTTTTAGGAGTTGGGAGCTGTCAGTTACCACTGGAGAATTCTTTTTGCTCGAAATTGGAATAATAATGGATTTACATTGTTAGGAAGAAGGAAATAGCCAGCTACATACACTAGGAGCTGTGTGTCCCAGGCCCACGTTCAAGTCTAAATCAGTTCCAGACATAAAGGGTGAGTTTTCCCCGGGGGCCTTGACGGGTGGAGACTGAGAGAGACTTCATGTTATGAGCATGTTCTTGGCAAACGTCATGAAAGTGTGGCTTCACCCCACAATTTGTTAACATCCATGCTCAGAATAGTAAATCACTCCTCCCAACAAGCTGAATTTAGCAGAAATTCTCTTAAAAGTTAGGTCAGAGAGCCCTGCTCGGAACACAAACAGAAAGGGGCCCACAGAGCCCCCCTGTGAAAGCAAGCAAAGTGCCCGGCCGGCCACCAGCAGCGCCCGCGAACCCCCTTGGTCAGCGTGTCAGGAAAACGACACGCAGGCTCCGTGGGAGACGCGGAGGAGACAGCTCTGCTGCCACCTTATTAGTCTAACACTGTCCCCAGCACCCGTGAGGGAGCTCACTGAGGGACACGTGACCCACCCGCAGTGGAGAATACGTACTTTCTTCTACCAAGAACCACTGACCAGTTTCACAAGAAATCGGTTGAGCTCCAGAAGCCAGTAACCGAGTAAACAAAAGCTGTTGGCCAACTTTGTCGAGAAGGTGGAAAAACACACAAAAAAGCAAAAGGCGACGGGCTCCTGGGGGGTCGTGAGGGAGGACAGGGGCCGAGCCTCTGCACCGCTCCCAGGGCCATGCGAGGAGAAAGGCCAGCGCAGGGACATGCAGAGGCACCTGAGAGGGGAGGTGCCAGGAGGCGGGACCCTGGGCAAGCCAGGCAGGCCAGGCGGTGGCACTCGCCCACACGGACATGGTACTTCGGCCTCTGGCCACATGTCCCCTCTGGATATCTGTGTCCTAACCACCTGAACGGGTCTCTGGTGGCATGTCAGAGGGCTGAGAGGCCATGCCCTGCATGGGACCAGGCCATGCATCCCCAGCACTGCCAAGTGACAGCTGGGGGCTGCAGCTCCCAGACAACCGCACTGTCTTTGGTTTCTTTTTCTTTCTTTCTTTTTTCCCCTTTTTGTCATATTAGGACAACTGATTATTCTGGTTCATTTTGCAGTCTCCGATCACAGCGGGTACTTTCCAGGGATGGTTGTCCACTGCGCTTTGTTAAACCCTCTTCGTCATCCCTTGATGGCAGAAAAAAACAATGTTTGCCAAGCACCTTGGCTTGTCCTTTGTCTTGGGATAAACATGGAAATACCTGCCCAAGCACAGAGTTCCACGTTTCACATCTTCTGACTTTCCGGCTAGCACTACGGCTCAGGACACCAAGCAATGCTGATGGCCGCAGCAGGCGGTCGGTCACTAATGCAGGCGACAGCCTTTCTGTAATGAGTACTTTTATAACAATATTTCTAAGGTGACAGATGTTTTTATAGTGAGAGCTATTAAAATGGTTGTTAAAATGGTTCCAATGAGCTATACGGACACTGTTGTCTTCTTTAAAGAGTTCCTTACCCGTAGCTTCACACTGAGAAGTCTGCTAACGCTTCAGAACATGTGAACTACAACACTAAAATGACTGTATGTGTGTAGCACACACATATAAACTAGATTGTTGCAAATATTTATAATAATTGACGGAAATAACGGCACACTGAAAATCGTCCAAATGCGACAATTAAGGATTTACATAAAATCGTGGCAGGCTTTGGCTGAATCACGAGTTGACAAATTGAAATGGATTGTCTGTCCATCCAGTTGCTTTACATTCGTATTTTAACAGGAACGTTTGTTCCCAGGTGTCAGTGCTTGGTGGCTCGTGTTCCCCGTAACCTGTAAGTCACCTGTGAACTTGACCGACCGAGCCCTGGGCAGCCGTCTCTCCTCCCCACAGGGCCCTGGACTCCGGCGAGCAGCCAGCCAGCGCGAGCAAGCACTAGGGGCGGAAAACTCCCCCCAATTTTCACCCTCAGAGTCTAGAACGGGCTGACCATGTGGACAGCTTTCCTGTGAAACCCTCCCAGTCGTGCCGTCTGCTGGCCCCAGCACGGGTCCCCTGTCCCACAAAGTTCTGCAGCCTGGCTGACACCTCCACACACTCATCTTCCAGATAATAACAGGCTTCCAGAAGAGTCTGCACCCCCTTCCCACTCCCCATTCTCCCACTCTTTCTCTCATTTTCATGCTTTCTGTCGTTGTCACTTTGGGGGTTTTGTTTCTGACCACGTCATGAGCTGAATTCCTCCCTTTACATCCACCCAGCGTGGGAGGGCTTGTGCATTGGTCCCTTGAAGATGCTTTTCATTCTGAGCGGGAAGCTTGAGCACAGTGAGTCTAGTATCCCTCGGGGAGCTTTATAAAACCACCACACCCTGGACCAGTTAAATGAGAATTGGGGCCACCGGCGGGCTTTATAAGCTGCTCGAGCAGATGGGAAGGGCAGCCAGATGAGAGCCACTGGTGGTGTCCAGGGAGGCGAGCTGCAGGTGGAGGGCCGGCCAGGGAACGGAGGACCCGCTCTCACCCCAAAGCAGGTGTGACTACACGACCGGAGCAGAGTGGCTATCACAGGGCCCATGACTAGTTGGACCCTGAGGCTTTGAAGTGCACCGTGAGCTGCTGCAGAGGGATTCGGGGGGCGGTGCAGTCCATCACGGGGGTCAAGGCCATGACTGCTTCCCATCTGCTTACTCGGTGAGTCTGCAGAGGGCACACGGCCATCCCCCCACCGATGAGCTGACCTTGCTCTAGAAAATGCTGCTTTTTGTGATGAAGAAACACTGGTGTCTCCATGAAAGTTAAGAATGGCTGTTGATTTCCAGGCATTTATTGACATGCCTTTAAAACTTTACCTGAGGTAGCGTGAAAAAATTGAAATGTTTGATACCAGAAAATAGGGAGAGGTGAATTCACGGTCCATTAAAGTTCTCCTGCGGGCACCCGGCCTCCCAGACACAGCTGGTCCCTGCGGAACGTAGTATGATTCAAACATCCGTCTACAACAGAAGGAAAATGAAGAGTCTATTTTCCAATTATAACGAAACACAGCCACGTGTGCCCACCAGGGAGAAAGGGCTTCTGTAGACAGGTTCTCTCGTGACACTCGACCTCAGGTGCCCCGCTCCCGTTCTTAGAAAACTTTCTAGAAAAGTCTGACATTAACATGTCAGAACTTCTAGGTGAGTGGGGGATAGATAACACTTCACGTCTAGAAAGAGGTGATATTTTTCATTTGAGAAAATGAGAAATACTTTTTTAAACCATAGAATAGGAAAAACCCCCTAAGTAAATCTGTTGACTGGACTAGGGCTTGTATTTGTGTCTCTCATGATGCTTGGGTGGCAGGTCACCCCTCACAGGTAATTAACTATCTCCCTAGAACTCTCCAGAAGCTAGAACTACATTATAAGAGTTTGGAGATGCTTCACGGAGTTATTTTGCATTCGAAATAAGTAAGGATACAGTTTAAGAAAGGAAAAAGCAAGCAAAGAAAATCTCACCCAAGCCAATTTTGACCATTAAAATTTAACCTACAAATACATATTATAGCTAAATTGTGTTTTATTAAAATTAACCTCATTTTTTAAATAACTGAAATAACATTTTAATTCCTAACAGACTGAATTAGTATTTCTGGACCAGGGACCCCTTTATCTGTGTCCCAGAGCTGTTTATGAAACTCTAGACTCTAAACCGGGGGCGTGTGTCCTGCGGGCAGGAAGAGAGCGTCCATCTCTGCAGAACACGGAGCTGGAAAGCAGGGACGTGGTGGGTGGAAGAAAGCAGAAGCTCCCTCCATCATTCACCCCTGCCATCATCAGCTAATCTAGAAGACGGTGTCAGCGTTAACACTGTCCCCTCTTGCCACAGCACGTTGAAAGACCTAGTGGTGCCCGGCCTCTGCGTGCTGAAGGCTCCCGTGCTGAGCAGAAGCCGTAAGGATCACTGTCACGCCTCCCCTATAGAACTGTGACCACGTCGGGTTGTGCCTTCACCGACTTCCAGAAAACTCCAGAACATAACTGGGATTTGGGCGGGACCCCCATACTACAGCAAATGGCTGCAGGACTTAGATGTGGAAGCGAACACCAACTTACTCAGCGTCTTGAACTGAAGAGGCCGCGCTCAACAGGCCGCCCTTACAGACGGGGCCCCTCCCGGCGCTGTCCCCAGGCCCCCATCTGTGCTAGAAGGATGGGGAGCTGTTTCCTGGCGACATGAGAAACCCTCCCCCCATGGGATCATGGTCCACAGCACCCTGATGGTGCAGGTGGTGGGACCTCCCCAGCACGTGGCATCTGCATCATCTGGGGTGCTGTTCTGAGCAGACTGAATAGCGGACCAGGGGTGGGTTGATGGCGAGCATGTCCTCAGGTCAGGTGACGTCAAGGCTGCAGCCAGTGTCTGACCCGGTGCTACCAGGGAGCCCCATGGGGGCTGGGTGACCTCCCCAAGCCTGGATTCCTCACTTGCAAGGAAGAGCGGCAAACTCATCATTCGGGTGTGACTTTGCGACTCAACTGAGAATCTACACGAGCTCAGAACCACAGGGAATAACAACCCAGAGGGACATGAAATGTGCTAGAATTCTTCCTTTGCTTTGAAAACAAACAAACAAACAAACTGATTTGCTATAAAGAGGAGATGGCTGAAAAAAATACCGTGTGGTAATTTCCTATTCTTCTCTTTTTGAGAATTTAATCATGTGTGTGTTTCTTTTTTCCCATAATAATACACGGGAAAGACACGACATCCTCCGAGTGCTGGCCAGATTCCAGGTAAAACTGTTAAGATACTGGATCCCCGACAGACAGAGGTCATCGTGAGGTTTCCCTGGTCCCGGTCGACGTGAACCCCGAATTACCAAAATAGCTCTTTCCACCGGCTGCGGTGGCATTGTGCCCAGTAGCTCTGATCCTGTTCTGCGACTTCTCACACGCCCACTGAAAAGAAAATCATTTTTTCCCTTCGGATATGTTTTTCTCATCATAAAACCTCCCTCTAGATCTGAAGGCAAATTTTATTTTAGTGCGGAAATATATTCCAGCTTGAAAATGATTCAATGCCGTGTTTCTTTTTTTTCCCGTGGAATAAAAGCACCGTGTCGTGAAGCTTTTGTGTGTTTCCACAGATGTTCACCGCCTCTTTCCTGGACGTGAACTTTCCAAGTCATATTTTGCAGCTGTAGGTATGTGCGGGTTAAAGCCTGAAATCAGGGGGAACATTGAGGCTGCTGAAACCATCAGCTACCTGGATTTCTATTTAAGTCATTTCGCCCACCCGTAAAGCAAGTATGTAGGACGTGTCCCTGTTGAGTGTCCCCGCTCGCCCGGTGATAGAGCTTCTGGGACAAAGTGAACACACCGCTTCTGCCCCCCAGGCCCCAAGGGGGTGACAAAGCAGTTCTCTCCGTAAATGATCACAGGCCGCATCACTGGCCCGTGTCCCTCCCTGCGATTCATGCCCCTAATTCGCTTTAGGGATAGCTGACACGGTCGACCCTTAAGCACGACCTTTTAAAACTACGTTTTCACTACTAAGAGTTTCTTCCTTATAAAAATGTGTGATGGTAAGTGTCCCTTTCTCCCCTGTTATTTAAATGAAGACAAACCATCTTGCTCCTTTAAAAACAGAAAACAGAGCAAGGCAGGAGCGGGTTCCAGGCTTGCCCCGCCTCCCTGGCTAACTCTGCACATTAGGGTCCATCTCTAATTGATTTTTATCGGGTAATGTAACTTGGTCCTGAAGCAATTTTGTAACTTTTCTATCCTTAGTTGGTGAATGTGGCCTCTGCGGGGAATGAACCTGCGGCCCAGAGAGGCTGGGCTTCGCCGGGTCACGCTGCTGGTGACCGAGCCGGCAGCTCGCCACGCTCCCACCACTGTGCCACCTGGGTCGGAAATGATAAGGGTGTGTTCTCGTCGTGCCCTTCAGACGAACATTTAAAAGACAGGCCTTGGCCTCCCCGCACACAGCAGCGACCACGACCAAAGGGAGGAAGGCCAGCGTGACCCCAGATCGGAGAGCGGCTGCCTTTGGGTCCTGTTGAAAGCCATGCGATCCCTGCGACAGTTTTCCACGCCCGGGGCTGAGTCTGGGAGCGGGCGGGCACCTGCTCTGTCACACCCCAAGCCCATGCCCAGGGACTTGTCCGCTCGCCCCGTTTTGTAAGGGGCCCTGCTCCCACATTCTCTGGTGCCCTATGCAAGAGGTGACAGCTCAGCCGAGATCGACGGGCAGGTCTCAGAAGCCAGACTGTCGTCCCTTTAACTGTTCAGCAATGACAGCCGCCAACACGATGCTCCCACCGGGCCCTGCAGACCAGCAGGCTGGGGACCGAGGCCAGGCCGTTTTCAGAGCCTCCGCCTGCTTGTCAGCGGCCCCGGCACCTGCATCCCCCTCGCACAACACCCCCTCTTCCAGCAGCGGTGCAGGCTGCGACCGAGGCCACCGGAGCTCCCCCACGCAGAACAGTCTATCACGGAGGGTTCTGTCATCGGAAGTCAATGGCCCACAGCTCTCCCGGAGCGCCGTGGCTGTTGCTGGGACTCTGGGTGCCGCTGGGTGCAAGTTCCTGGGTGTTAGTTTGTGCCCGACTCTACTCACCGTCCCCATGAGGGCCGGTCCTCACACCCCTCTCTCGTGTTGATGGAGATGTTCGTTTTCCTCTCTGACACAGGAAGCTTCCGGAGCCCCAAAGTGAGACAGCACGTGATTTACATCGCTTATTTCAGCTTAGTCACTACGAGAAAATTTGTAAAATATTTATGTTTTCTACGAACCTCTTCAATTAAATTTAGTGAGATTATTTCCTCCACCTCCAAAGCAGCAACAGAAATATTTGAATAACATGTATGATTCTTTAATGAAAAAAGGCGTCACCTCCCCTTTCCTTCTCCTGATTCTATCACTGTGTGTCCTTCGTCAGCTTTCCAGGCCCCAGGAGGGCCCCAGGTCAATCCTACAGGACGTTCACTTTGAAAAGGATGATTCAGCCATTGGAGATAGGCTCGAACTTCGAGTACCCACCAGGTGCCTCCCACTGATTTTGCAATTTCTCCCAGGTTTATACAAAATTAATTCGATTAGTTTTACTTTTTAGAGGACATGCTGTGGTGGGCACTCCCTTCCACCAAAGTTAGTGTCAAGGAGAATGCTGGATGATCTCGGATTTGTATTTTAGGAAAAAACCACTTGTGTTGTATGGACCCCACTCTCGACATCATCAAAAAGCCAAGACAAAATAAGCAAGCCAACGAAAAAGTCTCACTATTTGTCAACGACTTTCAAAGCCTTCTTAAAATCTTTTCTGAAAAGATTTTCGAACATTTTAAAAATACAATAACTCTCTGCCATTTATCATTATTACCATAAACAATTCCCTCCCCGGTATTGTATCATGCCAACTTCCAACACACTGAAGAGATAAAAGGACCTCACAGCGCATGGCCACGGCCACGGCCCCGCCACCTGGATTTTACAGTTCGCATTTGTCATCTCCGTGCTCGCAAATCAGTCCGTTAGGAGCACAGGACGGACGACCTCATTTGCCACCAGTGGAACACTGGAAGCGATGGAGTCAAACGGATCTGGACAAGAAAAGGGTGTCGACAGGGCACCTGACGGGCCTTGGTCCACTGACGGCCTTAAGATTTTGTGTGAATGGACACTCATCGAGGTGACAGGTACGAGGGAGGGGGAAGAGCTTTGCAACCCTGAGAGCTGGAGGTGACCGTGGAGACGACTGCTGAGGGTGTAAACGTGGACCAGACGGGAATGGCCACTGCCCCACGGAAATTGGCACAGACACGGAGAGACACAGACTTAACAGAAAGAGCAAGAAGGTTTTGATGTCACTATTACCCCTCCATCCAGCCCTGTAGGAAACAAACACATCTTCTAACAGAGTTTTGCTGGAAAAGGATGTCCTATTGGACATGAGACATCTGCACTTCACTTAGAAATAAGATTTTGTATAATATTGATTCTATTGTCTAAATAAAACCAGAATTTAAAATGAGAAACTAAAATATATGATCTCTCTCATTCTCTGTATGTGACAGGCAGGGGAGAAGTGTGAACGGGAGGGGAGGACCCCAGTGGGGGTGGCGGGTAGCCCGCTGGGATAAGGAGCAGCCGTGTGACACGGTGTCAGAAGTCAGAGCCTCGTCACAGAGAGGACAGTGCTCTAGGGGGCTCGCTGGGGATCCCTCACGTCCCCCAGTTGCAGAGAAGCTGGAACTTCCCAGAACACACCGAGTCTATGAAATCAGTGCCGTGTCACAGGAAGCAGCTCGACACAAACCTCTCCCTTAATAAGAGAAACGTCGCTTGGGAACGGCTTCACTATCGTCTCAGTAACCAAATCTGCGACAGCTCCCACACGGAGGGTCTGCAGAGGGTGCCGCAGGCCACGGGCTCGTGTGCACACGTGCAAAAGCACATGCGCATGCACACACCAACCACGCGTGTGCAGGAGTCCGTGTACACCCGGAATCACACATGCCGATCGCACATATACACCTGCACACACACAAGGTCACATGTGTCCACACACACGCTAATCACATGTGTGCACGCAGACGCACAGACCCTGCGTACGTGTCGCAGCTGAGATCCGTGCTGCGCTGCAAAGAGCATGTCAGCCCTTCCCAAACGCCCTCAAAGCCAAAACAGAGCCCCGGGAGCTCGTGGTTATCACGGGTTCCTGAAGTGTCTGCTGAAGAGGAATTTGTCTAAGCTGCGGCCGACGGGACCACTGATGCCAGATCCGGAGTAAAGGAGGATGAGGGGTGGGGTCCTCGGGGCAGTGGTCAAGGGAAACAGCCTACATTTGAGTTTTAGGTTGTTGCAGAATTTTAAGCATCTAAACGATTGGAAAAATGCTGGAGATCACGTCTCCTGCCTTTGGCTCTTCCTTTCCACTAGAGTCCTAGGAACCGGCTCCCTTTTACCGGAAACTGTCCTTTGCCTGTGTCTGGCTGGTGCCGAACTATGTGTCCCTCAGTGTTGGCCACAGCATCATTCGCCAATTCGTGTCGGACACATCGTGTTCAGGATCCTCGTGCTGGACCTCAGACCACCTGGGGGACTGAAGTGCGTCGTGTGCCACCATCTCGACACCTCCCTCTCCTTGCAGGGGTTGACTTTAAGGTGTGACAGCCTTGGCTGTGTCACAGACAGAATGGAGACACAACCCGAGTGTCTTTGTACACAGCAGGGACAATGGAGCTTCTGAACCTCACAAGGCGGCCTTCCTCCTACGGCACTCCGCCAGGAAAATACACTGCTCCTCCTGGGCCTCACGGCCTTAGGATGAGCAGAAAGGGAAAACCTTTCCTTTCAGCACTCGGGTGAACACACAGTGCCAAGGAGGCAGAAAATACGCAGAGGGTCCGGACACCCACTGTCTCCTCTTCTCCAGCGGCCAGCATGCAGGCGCCCAGTCAACTCAGTCCACTAACATGAAGATTAATTCCAAACGGTATGTTCACTCCCCTGAAAAGTTAACCTGTCATGAAATATTTACACTGAGCAACACCTCATCTGTGGTTCTGGTGCTGGATGAGCTTCCCGGAAGCTTCTAGACAAGCAAGGCTCCCACTGCTATGCTAGAGCTCTTCAAAACTTACTAGGGAAACTTCTATTTCCCTAGTAACCCTTTAAAAATGTATGTTGACATCCCCTCTGCCTTCTGTAGTGCTCGTGGCATTGTGGGACTTCTGCCTTACCATTAACGGTGTGAAATCAGTAGACTAAGAAATCAAAATTCGAAATCAGGCTCGGCGGAGTTTGTCATCTCATTACGACTGTTCAAATTCTATACCAGATGATAAAAGCCAGATCGTGTTTATGCCGGCAAACTCCAATATTCAGAAAATGCCGGGATGTTTATGCGTCACCCGCCTTCCTCCCTGGTTTCGACGCACCCCCTCAGCCCCGGATGGCAAGGAAGTCTCGACTTAGTGGCCGCTGTGCCCCACAGGTGGGGCCTGCCCAGAGCGCTGAGCCGAGCAAGACTTCGCAGCGCATCCAGGCTCCGTAAAGGCCGCAGACTCGTCGGCGGTGTCTGTACCGTGTGCAGGGCGGGGTCGCAGCTTAGGTGGCCTGGCCACCTCACTCGCTTTGTAGAAGAGAATGAGAGGGGAGAAACTGCCCTGGCCCGATGGCCCAGTGTCATCCAGACAAGCCTTAGAATGAATCACTTCTGGAGTAAGTGAACTATTCATGACACAAAATCCTGTTTATTGTGAATACTGAGTGGAGGGCCTTGCTTTTCTTGTTCTTGACAGACATGTCCAGCCATCTGTGCAAACAAGGCCACCGAGGACTGCCCAGCACGGCTCACCCCAGGAGTAGCAGGACGGAAATGCTTCCTGCGAGCCTCTCTCTGCCTTTGTCTTTACTCTTCTTACTCCCATCGCCTGACTGTCCCCTGCTGCCCAGGATCAGGGGCTTGGAAACAAGAGGAGGTGAGGATGGCCTGGCTTCTCCATGCTGAGAGGCTGAGGGATTGCCACTCACATACACATCTCCAAAGCAACCACGTGTGCTCAGTGGTTTAAGGGGAGAATTGACTAAGGGGAAGCAACCGTCCTTAACCTCGGAATAGGGAAAAAAGAACAAAACTTGGTAGCAGAGACGATTGACAAGTGTTCGGGAATGGAAAGGAAAAAGACACCGCAAAAATCTCAAGAGTGTCACGCCACGAATGGCATGAGGAGCGCGAGTCCAAGTCAGCAGCATCACCCCCGGGGGAAGGCCAGCAGCAGGAGCACTGAAACGGGAGGATAGATACAGACTCCACTGTGGACTGCATGCTGTGTCCTCCAAAAGCCACTTGTCAAAATCTAACCCCAAGGTTACAGTGTGGGAGGCAGGGCCTCTGGAAGGTGATGAGGTCACGAGGGTGGAGCCCCAGATGGGATTAGTGTCCTTACAGAAGAGACCCCGGAGCTGCCTCACCCCTCCCACCATGCGAGGACGCAGCGAGAAGATACTGTCTATGAACCAGGAGGTAGGTTCTCACCTGACACTGCATCTGCTGCGGCCCTGACCCCAGCCTGCCAGCCTCCGGAAAGGCGGCAAACACCCTTCTGCTGTTTGTAAGGCCCTCAGGCCATGGATCCCGTCACAGCAGCCCACATAAGACTGAGACAGAAGCCGAGACGGGCTGAGGACCCTACTAAGAAACTGCTCTTCGGCATGGGAAAAGTAGAAGAGGGGGCTCAATGGAGCGGGAGACATGGAGAGTAAGGATGGACATCCCTGTCCCTCCTGAGAAATCTGCCACTGAGGGAGTGGAGGGGTGTGTATTTCATCAAACAACACACGTGGCTAGAGGTTCCTGCCCCATGCAAATCCACCCACCTACGAGGACAGCTGAGAGTCACCCCATGGTGCCCAGGCTTCAACGCAGTGCCAGGCAGGTTGACGTTTCCACAGAACGCTAAAAAGAGAATTACCGTGGAAGCCAGCAATTCCAGATGTACACCCAAAAGACCTGAAAACAGGTGTTCTCCTAAACCTTGTGCATGAGGATTTCTATGGCATTATTCGTGGCAGCCAAAAGGTACAGACGAAGCAAACGCCCGTCTGTGGGCGAAGGAGCACACGGCAGGTGGCGTACCCGCACCGTGGAATACCATTCAGCCACGAAAAAGGAAGAAGGTCTGATACCCGCCATAACGTGGATGGAAACATTATGCTAAGTGCAGGAAGCCAGACACAAAAAGCCACGTCTTCCATCTCTGTGAACTACCCAGAACAGGCACATCCGCAGAGACGGAAGGCAAACGCGTGGTCGCCGGGGGCTGTGACCAGGAGCATTTAATGTGAGCGCCTAATGGGAGCATCTTTATTTTCTTCTGGGTGATAAGAATGTTCCGAAGGAGATAAAGGTGCTGGTCGCACAACAACGTGAACACACTAAATGCCACTGGTGTCCCACACTTTAAGATTAAAACAGAGATTTTAGGTGTGAATTGCAATGCAATTAAAAAATCAAGCAGTTGCTTTTTAAAAATGACATTGACCATTCAATCTTGACAGTCCCTAGCAATAGACATGCTTTTTCATCTAAAAGTCTGGATTCTCAACCAGTCCCAGATACCCTTCTAACCTCCTGGTAGCCCGGGACGGGCGAGTCTGATGGATTCTAAATCGTGCACACGACTTTCAAACTGAGTTTTTAATCAAGATCTAGTTGGTCAGCTCCTGCTTGGACACAGGAAATATTGATATCTTAAACCAGAAAATAGGATTCTAGAGACGTGTTCTGTGAGAACCAGAGGCTAAAGCCATTCTCTTAAGGGTCAACTGGCCCGTTTGCCTCTAAATATGGTATTTCTGAGTTAAGAGCACATGACTTCCTGTCCAAGCTAATTATCAAAACCAGCATTTACTTGTTGTTTGTTTGTTTGTTTATAATTTATATCCTGCCTGCTGCAAAGAAGGACCTGAGGTGCATGTCACCCTCATAAGCACATCGATCTTTTGTGACTTTTGTGCAGTGTAACTTCAGTAGTGTTGGATTCTCCCTCCCAGATACACGCTCGTGTGCATAATCCCACTGCAGAGGCCGTTGTCAACTTCTCGTGTCTTCCCGGACCTCTGTGAGCGGGACCGGTGCCGGAGAGGGTCGCACCTTGTGCCCTGTGAGCGCTGTCTGCACGACCCACAAGGGTCGGGGCTCAGTGGGCCCCACCAGCTGCAGGACCTGTGACAGGAGTGGGGGTGAGGCCCCATACCCTGTCCATCCCAGTGACTCAACGGTGACCTCGGGAGGCTTGAACACATCGCCCCAGGCAAGCCTAGAGCCTGCAAGGGGACAGCTTGAAGACGCCAGGGTTCCTGCTTCTTTCGGGCTCTGGCTTTTCGTCCCTCCCCTGGGAGAAAGCAAGTCGTGAGTGACCGGGCCCCTGAGGGCCTGGCTGTGGCACAGCAGCGTGGGAGGAGGGGTTGCAACTGCCACAGAGCGTTTCAACAGGTCCTCGGGCGACTCCAGCTCGGCGCCAGGGGACAGGGAGGTGTCGCATAGCGTGCCGCTGACGAAGCCCCCCACATGACTCACCCACCCCGGGCCTGGCCGTTTCTGCGGAGAACATTCTCCAGGGCCCTCAGAAGAGGGTGACTCACGGCAGGGTATTTTTAGGAATCCGTTAACTCGCATTGAGCTCGGAGCCGCTCGGAGCCCTCACACACGAGCTGTTTTGAACGTTGTGACTGTGCCATGGTTTCTCGGTCTGCGGGTTGAGTCATCTCGTTGAGCAGAAGGGGAAACAGAAAGAGACTGTTGCCACAACAGGGCACTTGATAAGATGCTAAAGCAATCAGTGCCAGGAGCGGCATCGTATTTATCTTCGCGGGATCACACCTGCTGTTGCGAGCTCCTCTCGTAAGACTTGCTTACATGTTGCAAAGTCACTCCCGGGCACTTTGTGGATTGTGTGAAAGCATCAGCGCTGGCCTTAGAGGCAGAGTCCAGTAAGTTAAAACGCCTCTTACACGAGACCGACTACAGAGAGTGCGTGCTCGCTTACATCTTCCGTTACAGACCCCTGGGAGGAACAAGATGGCACAGCAGTTGCCGCCTGTGGAAGGTGGCGAGGCGTCTTGGGACCCCCTGTCCTGCAAGGGTGGGAAGGTCCCAAACGTGCATGCCCATGTACAGGCGTGTGGGCCTGTGTGGACTTCATATCTGTGTGGCTGAGTATATATGGGTGTCAAAACACGCATGTACTTCTGTGTGTTGTGTACGTGTGTACATGTGTACACTGTGTGTCTGTATGTTTGTGTGTAAGCAGGCGTGTGTGTCTCTGTGTGCACCTCTGTGTTTACGTGCATGTGTGTCTAGGTGTCTTCTCTGGGTGCATGTGCGTGTTTGTGTGTGCATTTGGTGTTTACAGCTGTGTGTGACACATGTCTCCGCGTGTTTGAGTGTGCGTGTGTGTGTGTGTGAACACGTTTTTGGTTGTGTGCACTGTGTGTTGCTTTGTGTTCGTTAGTTACTAAACACGCATACAGCCAGCATCCTGCGGGTGATCGAGTGAGCGGTTTTTGCAGTTTTCAAAGCTGAGAAATGGAATCTTTGTCTCAGTGGCAGGAAAAGGAAGTTCTGCTCTCAAGTGCCCAGAGAATGCCAGTCCACTCTGGTTTGGGTTTAGGACGGTGGCAAGAATCTCTCATCTTCCAGGAATGATCAAAGACTGAACAAAACAAACAATATGTGGACGTCAAAAAAATAAATAAATAAAAAATAAAAACCTCTTAAAAGAGTTTGGCTGACTTCATGACCATGGTCTTTCCCAGTGCTGCCGCCCACCACACACACACACACACACACACACACACACACACACACACACACACATCTGCCCGGAGAGCCGACGAGGCCTCCGCCTGGACAGCCAGGCTCAACCCACGCGCATGGACTTAAAAGGCGATTCTCCTCCAGACAGAACAGCGATCGCCAGAGCCCCCCATCCCCTCCGGCATTTCACAACCTCCTGCCTCTTCCACCACCGGAATTATTAAAACAGATGGTGCCTTTCCACTCCGGCGGGGAGCCACGGCAACCAATTTCAGAGAGTAAATTGGAAAGCCGATGTTTCCTTTTCAGTAAGCCAAGGATAGCTGATTCGGCGCAGCCAAGACAGAAAGTCAGATCTCGAATTTCACCCTGAAGTCCAGTGGGGACAGTGCAGCCCTTTACCAAAAAGAAAAAAGGAAAAAAGGAAAAAGGAAAAAGAAGACACTCTGCAGGATTCTGACGCTGACACTCTGACCGCAGTGTCTCCGCGTCGCAGCGCAGGTGAAAAGCAGAAAGGGCACGTTGTCGCTGTGACGGCATTTCTGGCCTGGCTGCAAATGAGGAAGTGTTAGATAATTCATGCAAAATCTCGTTTTGATGTCATTTCCAGCCACATCTCCCGACTCAAACCATTTGGCTAACCTGGAGAAGCAGCTGTACCCGAGGGTCTTAATGTTGTCCAAAATGGTTACTCTCTAAGAACTGCTCAGTATTGAAATGACGTACCCAAACATAATGCTAAGCTACAGCCAAATGTGGGCCTTTGCGTACAAGGAGGATAAGAAGAAAAATGTGCTTATAAAGCCTGACCCTGCGTTCTTCACAGCTGTCGTGTCCGAGCTGCCCACGCACTTGACGCGGTCCTCACCCTTTCCCCACAGCCCCGCTGACAGTCCCTGTGAGGAGCACAGGGTGCTCGGCCTCTCCCTACCATCCCCACGGCGGCCGGGGCTGATGAGAGTGTTTTCTGTTATTGCTGAAGAGCTCATGATTACAGAAGAAAATGTGTTGCCCTCGCTACACACTTTTAACCTTACGTTGTATGCGAAACGCAGTAATCGGTGTGGCATGTCGTTGTGCAGGGATGCGGACGTTTGGGAGATCATTGTACCTGTAAGTGGAGAGGACACTGAGTCAAGAGCACCACGGAACACTAGTCGTTGTCCCACCTGATGATTCGACACGTCACACGGCGATCAGGATAAGAACACACTTTTGCAGCCGGGACATTCTGTGCGGTTAAAACAACACGGTCCCAGAATTACAACGCCCCAGACTGAGCAGCACAGGGACTGACCCCAGACGGTCTCACCGTCATCTCCCCAGTGTCCATCACCATGCCCGACAGAGTTCAAGTGCTTGAGAGATGCTATGGTACAAATGAATGAAAACGACTCTGGCTTTAAAAGAGGTTCCCCCATCTTCTTCCCTGAGAATCTTTCTGGAGGAGGGAGGAGGGAGGGACTGTAACTCCCACGCAGGTTCGCGAGCATGCCCACAGTCATGAAACCCAGACATCGCACTTTTAACGTTTTGCAGTAAGCTCTACTGATCAAATTCCCGTTTCGTTTCCCAAAGGAGGATGATTCTACTACTCCATAACTCACGTTTCATACCAGAATCAAAGTGCATTACAGAAAAGGGAATGTGGTCCTGCTAACACTTGCATTTTATTGTAAACAGCTCCTGGTTCTTGCTGTCGTTTCAACAGAGAGCCTTAGTTTTTCTCAGGGAGACCATGGTCCTCCAGCGGTCAGACGCAAACTCTGTGTTTTCCAGGAAATGTGTCTTGTTCTGTTGTGTTGTGGCCTCTCAAAATTTCACGAAAGTCTCATGGCTTGGTCAGCGCAGGCTGCTACAGCCAACACCACAGACCCGGTGGCTTACGCAACGGACTTTATTTCCCACAGTCTGGAGGCTGCGAGTCCAAGGTCAAGGTGCTGGCTGATGTGGTTCCTGGTGAGGGCTCTCCTCCCAGGTTACAGACGGCCACCTTCTCGCATGGGGCCTCCACCTCCCAACACCATTCCACTAGGGGGTAGGCTTCAACATAAGGGTTTTGGGGGGCACAGACATTCAGGCCACAGCACCTCAGCACTGTGGACCATAGAATGTGAACATGTTATTGGCTTAGAATTCATTTAAAGGGAGGAGTTATCGGCCCCACGTCTAACATGAAACGAGGATGTAAACACTAAAGATAAACTCTAACGAAGAGCATAATCTTTCAGGCACAAACTTGGCGTTCACCATGTCCCCTGACATTAGCTGGATCTCTGTAAACACTTTTTGAATCAAATGAATAGTGCTGAATCTCAGTGAGCCTAATGGGGTGCTAGATCTAAAGTCCTATTGAGACACCTGAATGATGTCACCTGGTGAGGAGAATGTAGCGTTCTTTGTTTCTGTACTATAAGAGTCTGCCAAAAAGTGACAGTGTTGTTCTGGCACGATTCATGTTGAACATTTCTTGCTGACAATAGTGGTCATTAACTTCGTTTACTTCTTGAAGTCACTCCTTGTACAGACTCTAAGACTGTATCATCAGCATAAAGGAAAACGTTTATCTTCCTATTTCTTATGTTTAGGAATCGTTTTGCTATAAGTTTGGTGAAGTATGAAAAATATGGGTAGGCCAAGGAAATGACTGCCTTCAGAAGGATTCTCATTTCAAAGAGCTGAAGACGTGTGAATCACAGTTATTCAACAGTTCACTTACTTTCATCAACATATTTTTAATAAACACAATCCCTAAGTTTTTATTATTTGTCCTCAAACTCCTGGTGATTCATGGCTGCTCATTTTAATAAGTCCAAGAGAGAGCTTCTGATTTTAAAAAATCAAATATTGAATTATGAACTGGGGTGGAAGGAACATTAAGCTATAAATTTAATAAATTAAGAAACTGTTCTGTTTTGTCACTAGCTAAGTTATATGGCCCTCAAGGACATATTTTGGCTTTCTGGACTTTATTATTACGGCAAATGAAATTTTGGAATAGGCGAGTTTCGGTTATTCTTTCGGTAGTTACCACCCGCAGGGTTTCTAACACTTATCCACTCACCCGTGCCATCTTCTCCCTGGAAAAGCAGTCGGCTCAGATTGCTCAGGCTTCCTTGCCTTACCTTAGCTGTTGTGCTCACTTTCCAGAGAACTGCGTGGGTTAGTCATATCCCATTCATAAATGATTCAAACCGAGTACAGGTATCTCCGGAGACTTGGACCATGATGGCCAGCTAGTTGCCAGGTTTAGCTTTGTGGCAGTTGAACATTGAACCTGAAAGGTTGGCCTTTTCTTACTCCTTCTTCCTTCTCCTTTCTCTGTTTTAACCTTGTGAATGCAGCGGAGCTGTCGTGCTGACACCATGTGAATTGTCTCTGAGCACATGTGCGTATGCTGATCTGTTCTACGAAATTCAGGTTAACACTTCCCCTTAGTCCATTATTCAGAGAGCGGTCTTCTGACTTATGTCTGCGAGACAGCCTAGGAGACTTGATTTATAAACCCGATTCCAGTGGCGGTGCACAGTCAGAGAAGAAAATTAAGTCAAGAATTGGGGGTGCCTTCTTTGCGGAGCCCTCCCACATGTGCATGATTCATGGGTTAATAGACTCCTGCTTGATTTCTCTTGTTGCCTTGCTTTTGTCCGTCTCACTTACGGGCTCCAGCCAGAGGACGAAGATGGCTAGAAGAAAACTAAAATTTCCCTGTCTTACCATTTTTTTCAGGAGGTGCATTATCTGCCCTTGCTACTGAGGAGGTTTCTCTAATTCATGAGGCTACAGATCTCTTCCCTCCACAAGTGCTCACTGCTCGTGCACGCCAAGCCACACGCCAAGCAGAGCCTGGAGCCCGACTGCTGAACAAGGCAGATGGGCTCTGGCCTCACGGAGCACTGACGAGGCCCAGAGACAAGGTCTCTTACCAGAAGCACCAAAATAACCTCAGCGTTTCCAGGAGCCATCTCAAGGGGACTTGGGCACAGTCGGTGCAAATCCTGGCAGACACCGAGGGAAGTATCAGTCAGGCTGATAGGACAGGGTCAGACTCACAGCACAAAGACCTTGCTGTCCGCCAGGCAAGGACAGAATTTAATCTAAAACCACTTTTCTCTCTGATAGACCTGCTTCCATTTTGTTCCTGGCCTCGCCTCACCCTCTTCACCTTTCATCAAAAAATTCTCAGCCCCCTGCTGCCTTTTCTCTCCTGCTGGCTGTTTGGAAGGAGAAAATATATGGACGAGGAAGATAAACCCTTTTATACAAAGTGGCCTTGTTCCACTGGTCTGGCAGGGCGTCATCGGCACCCACACCAAAGGGAATTGTTTGTGAAACGGCCCATCAACCGTCGTGATGGCTTGGGACTTACATCATGCCCGCCAAGGAAAATATTTAATATGGACAAATTTAGGAGCTGCCGTTGGAAACAAAGATAGCTGATCCATTAGGTAATGGCCGTAGATATTAATAGTAAGTACTGCGCTCTCAGCATCCACTTCCAGAAACAATCCCACTTCCCGCGCTGCTCTGCCGAAAGCAACCTCTCTATGATTCCCTTCCTGATTCTTTTCCCAATACTGGTTTTCACTTCCTCATGCACTTTATTATCTACGTACTGACTCTCAGTCACCAAATCTAGTTACAGAGTTTGCAAAAAACGAACGAACAAACAAAACAGAAAATAAAAAACGCGGCACAGGAAACTGTCAGTGTGCTGACATAGCTCTGGTTTGCCTGCTGCTTAGTATAAACAGAGCAGGCCCACTGTGGAGCACACGCTCTCCTCCTCTCTTCCTCTTCCTCTTTAGAAACTCATGTTTGTTCCTGAATAGTCACAGCTACACACAGTTCGTCCAAAGAACATTTACTCTCAGATCTAGAGTCTGCACTAGCACCCACTGGGAGAATACACTGTGGGACCTAGACAGCAGAGCATGCCATTGCTGCATCATCTCCTCCCACGAGTGCCCCTGGAAAGATAGAAAACAGCTTAAACACCATCACTCCTAAAGGCGTGATTCTCAGGTTCTACAGACAACATGGATCCCTACCCTGTGTGTGCGTGTGCATGTGTGTGTGTGTGTGTGTGTTCCCATCTAAACATCTTCTGGCAGAGCATTCTGTGTAACAGCAGTTCCAAAAATTATCTGGAGTGGAGCACCAAGCAAACAAAGGAAATCTGGATTACCTTAAAGATCAAACTCTCCAGGACAGTGAAGTGTACTGGAAACCAGAAAGTAAACTTTAAATATAAAACTAGTCATGGATTTGGAACCAAAAGCATTTCCTGTGATCAGAATGGACTTATGATTTGAAGTGCAGCCCCAGCTCACGTGGACAAACATGACAACCCAAAAATACCGTCTGACTAGGGACTGAGCCAGCTTCGCAGGGAGGACTAAACATTTAGCAGTCAGTGAAACTAATCCCAACTTTTCCTTCTTTGGCTAGTAGTGCAGTTGCAAACGAGCAGCTAAATCCAAATCTAAATGGAAAACCCGTACAGTGAACCGTCAGCCGACACGCGTCTGTACCCATCTCGTTTGCATCTGCTGGTGTGCAAGGCGACATGGGAGTGAGCAGAGCACACGGGAACTCTTTCCTCTGTGAGCCAGTCGCCCGGACAAATGGCAGGGCAGGTGGCATCGTGACCGCACGTGCAGACAGAGCGTGAGCTCAGACTGCTCTCCGCAGACTCTGGCCCCACCACTGACAGGACAGAGGTCTGCAAAGCCAGCAGGTCTCCACATCATCCAGATAAACTGCAGTTTTCAATTCCCAGCAGCACGCAAGCTTTCTCTGCCTAGGAAAGAGTTTGCAGATGACGGCATCGGCTCTCATTTGCTAGCACACTCGGATTCCAGCTGTGGCACGGTGTGGGACCGGGGATGATCCAAAACAAGGTGGCTTCTCATCCCCCCTTTTCAAGGAAGGAACGAACCAAACGAATCCAGGAGGATGACGCTCATCTCGAGTTCTACTTAACTCCTTATGTCAACATCTGCTTCTGGGGAACCCAAGCCGTGTGCTGACATCCTTTTTGTTCTCTTCTTTTATTAATTCTTTGAACTCCTGATGTCTTTAAAGAAGCATGGATTCGAGGAAGGCCAGATGCTGCTGTACTTAAGGTAGTCAGCAATTCTAACTAATGTTTATTGGTAGCTTATTTAATATCAGACATGATTCTTAGGGACCACAAACTAGTACTCTCATGATGAGGCCTACAGAGAAGTAAAATTAATAGTGTGCGCTGTGGCCCCCAACGGGCCAGTCCAGCCCTCGGACACTGCTCTGGAGAAGGTCTCTCAAGGACCAGCGAGAACGATGCCATTGTCATTTCCACCTTGCACATGAGGCGAGTGGGATGAGACATGGTCAACGTTATGCTCCCTGGAGCTGACAGCGGAGGTCTCAGACCTCACTTTTCACTGTCTGTGCCTCGCAAGTTTGCAGCATCAACCCAATCAGCACAGATAATCAAGAAAACAGTCTGTTTTTATTAATTTGACTGCATTTCACACTAGGATAAGCTGCCATGGTTACTTTCACGACCTCGCGTGTGTGTGCATGTGGGTTTGCTGCCACACACACCAGCCTGAGAGGGCCAGCTGAAGCGCCAGAGGGATTTGACTCTGTGACTCTGGTTCACAGATGCTACCAGACCAGTGACGCGTGAAAACAAGCCTGTGGTCTTCACTCTGGTGTAACTCTTCGAGTACGTTTAACTACGTATCTGAAGGTGTGGCATTGCTTCCTCATTGGATTAGGCTATCAGTTCCAGTACACTCTGCTTTGGGGAGAGGAGGGGAGATCAAATCCATGAAAAGAAAATCAGATGGCACAGGGACTCTTTAACCTGGAAGCAGAAGAACGTTGCTATTGCAATAAAAAAATAAACCATATCTGCAAATGAGCACGCGAAGGGACTAGGAGTATGTAAATCGTGCACATCTGCACTAAACCAGAGGGGAACTGTAGGTGTTCGTGGGGACCGCGTTATTGTAATTTATCTTTAGTGTTGGCTGAATGTGGTGCTGCATTTTATTTCAGGCTGAGTCCAAATAGAAGAATTGATTCAGCTCTCTTCGTCCCCAGAATTGGTTGATTCTCTTTTGCCTGTTATTCCTTTGGGCTCAAAATTATTGTTGGCACTGCTCCCTCCCCAGCAGCAGCCCCTCACCCTGCCGATGAAACCCTCGTGGTCGATGTCACTTCTCACTGAACTCACCTTGTTGGCCCCAAAGTTGTATCTCCATGGTCCATATTTGGCCTCTGACTCCAACTCTTTATATGCTGGCGTCATCTTCAGCGTCTTGTATTTCTTGGAGTGCCCAGTCTGGTGTCCACCCTCATCACTGGTTTGCCTTGGTCAACCTCTCTATAGGTCCCCAGGATGAAGAGTTGGGAAGAAAGGGTTCGGACCCACTTTAATGATAAGTGGTCACTGGCGTGAACTGAGGTAAGGAAAAGGTTGAATGTGTTTGGGGGCTTCTCAGGGTGCTTACACAAGACCAAATAATTCATTTGTCTATCACTTTTTCGTGGTGAGAGACAAGTATAATTAGAACTTGAAGCCCTTGGATCAGGTGACTCCTGGGGTCATGAGAGGCCTGCCATGCGGGTCGGGAGAGCAAGCAGACATTGAGACCCAGTAGAGAAGAAGGATACTGACAAAGGGAAACACACGAAGAGGGACAACAGAGACTCAAGAGGGGGCAGTATGAAGGAGAACTGCCCTGGGCCATCCTCTCTGTTTTCCTTTCCTACACGCCAAGATGACCAGCAATGCGGTGACCCCAGGGCTTAGCAGACTTACTGCTTCTGGCTTTCTTGATCCTAGAAGAGTGACAGAAAGACAGGATAAGCCGGCAAATGGGTGGAGCAGCAAAGCGAAGCTGCACCAGGCCATTCCTGGGTGGCACACAGAGGGTCAGCAGGGCCGGTGGCTTTGCTCACACACTACTTAGTAAGACTTCATCACTTACCAAATAAATGTGTATCAGAATTTAAAAGAAAAAAAAACTAGTTCATGTATTGTCAGGGTTGGGAACTAACGCAGTAGCGTGTGTGTGTGTGTGTGTGTGTGTGTGTGTGTGTGTATGTGTCTCTGTGTGTGTTGTAATAAAGTTATTATGAAAATGCAGTTTTCTTAAATAACTGCAATAGGTAACTTTCTAAATTCAATCTTTACCATATTTAGTGACTGTCCACCCTGACTTGCATAGGTCTCATGCGCAATTAAAATATGTGACAAGACATTAGCACTATTCTAACTACTAAAGATTTGGGGCATCCCAGTATTACCTAATAAACTGGACAACTATTTCAGTAGTCCCAGTTTCTTCCAAAGTTCATAAATAATTTCATAATTGAGGCACCCCAAATATTCCATTATTGTTAGGGCAATAGAAGAATTTTGTTAATCTTTATGCAAACATAAATAAAATAGGAATGGAACCACATAAAACATTTCAGAATTTCATTGGTCATCAGAGGGATGATAGAGATAAGTAACTCATTAACATTTCAGATATTCTAGTAGTTTTAAAATTTTTAGCTTCTAGTTGGGTTTGACACAAATATAGATTTCTAGGTCCAGCATGTGGATATAAAAAGTGAAAAGGCTTCCTGCAAGAAACATCATAAAATTATGGACAAAAGTATCAGAACATATTTAATTTACTTAAAAATAATATGAAATGTATATAGAAAAAAAACACTGAGGCTTTTCCAGCCTGAGCTCTGGGGAAGAAAAAAAATGCTGGTAGAATTTGAAGCCATAAGCGTGCACCTGGACTATGTTTTGAGAACATGTATTTATTCTACTTACAGGGTCCAATAACCACCCAACTAAGATGTGAACTGAAGAATGATTCCCAGGCCAGTTATTTGCCTGGGGCTCACTTTGGGCAAAAGCAAATCAAAATCCTCTATGAGAGATGCTCACAGCCCAGACCACAAGGGAGCTTCTCTAAGAAAGACAAGCTCCCATCTGTGAATGACAAAACACAGCATCGGCGAGAGCCGGCATGCAAAGCCAAAATCAAATCTTAACACCCAATGATTTGAAATAATAAAATGGAAATCTGAAAAAGTATTTTAAAGTAATACAGTTAAAATGCTTCAAGCCATAAATATGATCAAAGCCCTAAGAAAAAAATTATAAATCAATGAAAAAAAAGCAAAATCCACTTGAATTTAAAGAAATAAAAAAGTACCATCTTTAAAATTAAAAACTAATGGATTTAAAAGCAAATATGATATAAAGAGAGACTTGGAAGAAGATAGAATATAGAACATATTCTATACTGCTGGGTGGTAACAGCTATTAATGCATCACATAGTTGGCAGGAAGAATGAGCTCCAAGAGATGAGGAAGCGCTGGACCCAAGCTACTGCTCTGAGTGCCATCTGACCCGGTGGCCTGGAGCAGGCATGAGACAAGCATGCGGGCAGGAGACAGCCCAGGGCTTCTGCCAAGTGAGAAGGGGGCTCAGCACCCCTCCTCCCACCCCCCAGGGCAAGTCCATCTGGGATACCTGAAGAGTGACATGAATGGCGGGTAAAAGAAACAAGTGAAGATGGAGACTTCAGGGAAAGTTGCTTCTCCGGGTCTTGGCTCTTGGTGGCAGAGAGGAGAAAGAGCCCATCAGCGCTAGCTGGTCCCTGTTAGTACAGAGAGCCAGAGAGAGTCCCCATGGTGTGTCAGGCTGAAAGGGGTTTGTGGCTCCACGTGAAGTCACCGGCTTGAAACTGAGTGTGATGCAGGCACCTGGGAGAAGCGACAGTGAGCTCCCAGGGGCGTTCCCTGAAATTCTGTGAAGACACACAAAGTGTTAGACTCCACGCGATGAAAATATTCTAATTTTCTGACATAAATATATAAAAGAGATAAATTTAAAAGGTATGAAAATATGGGCATTAAAAAATATAAGCAAAACATAAGAGACTGCTATGATAAAACTGATGAGAAAGAACCTAGAGAAATTTTCCAAATACAAAAGTCACCAAGATTAAAAACTGTGTGTAATAATTAACTTCAAAACCAACTATGTGTGTCAGTCTAAACAAACTCAGTGAACTGCTAAGTAATCTGAAAAAAAAAAAAAGAATTCTCTAAATATAGACCAGAAAAGTTAAAAAGATAATATTATAAGAAAGTAAAGGTTTAGGAAGATGGATGCTGCATTGAGAACATCTAATATCTATCAAATCGGATTTGGGAGAGAGAACTGACAACCAGGGGTGAGGCGAGATTTTAGGAGACAACTGCTGATCATCATCTGAAATGCAAACCCAAGGAGCCCACTGAACTCCTGTCTGTAAACCTTACAGACAAACCATACAGCACCAAAGGAGATGAAGATATTTTCTATTTCAGAATAACATAAAAGATGGTTATTACGAAGGAATGTGGAATAAATGGGTAGAACACTTCTAATCGATAACAACTACGGCCAGAATGCAGAGAAAAAATAACTGCCCACCTGGAACTGAATACTTGGTAGACTCAAGAATGAGAACAAATAAATGTATTTTCTTTGAAACAAAACCTGAGTTTATCCCCAACAAGCTCTCATTATAGAAGCGTTTAGAGAATACACTTCAGAAAAAAGCAGCATGATTGCAGATGGACGCTGTGAATATAGGAGGTGTGGAGAGCAGTGGAGTTTAAAAATGCGTGGTTAATGTGAAGCAATGAAATAATGTCTCATTTGTGACATAAGAATAAGACCAAACTATCTGAACATGTAGTATGCGAATTGCAAAAGCTGACCACAGTTAGATTTAAGGTTTCTGAATTGCTTGAGAGGGTGGTATTAAGAGTGCTTAAATTTTGACTTCATTAAGTAAAATGCACATGTTAATTTTTCTGTGGTAATTTTAAGCAAATAGAAATTGAATTTATAACTTTTAAAGGGATAGAGAAAAGAAAACAGGAAAAACCAATTCCTCAACCAATCCGTACAACGGCTGCATAAAGAAAAGTAAAACATAGAAAAGGCAGAAATGAGGTGGTAGGAATAAATCTAAACACCATACATAAGAAAGAACTGAATCATCCAATTAAAAAAAAAAGTATCAGGCTTGATTAAAAATATCCAACCATATGCTCTTTATAAAAGACATACCCAAAATAAATCTGAAAAATTTCCATCATACAAAACACAAAAACAACCCAGTTAAAAAGTGATAAAAATATAAATAAGCAGACAACAACTAGATATTTAAAATCATTCTGACAAAATGTTCTCTCAAGAAGCAGCAAAAGCATAGGTAATCCTGTATCATTAAAGAAATTAACTCTGTAATTCATAAGATCAAAGTTTTGTGAACTCTACTGAACATACAAAGAACATAATTCCTTTTACAGAAATCTTCCAGAAAACAGAAAAGGAGGAAATATTCTTAAAATACTATATGAGACAAATAATGCCATACTGTCACAACCAGAAAAACACAATATAAGTAAGGAAAAATGGTGTCCAACCTCATAAGTAAATCACAAACAAAGTAGGGTCACCCAAGCAAGGTTTTCAGCAAAAAAAAAAATAATTCATGTAATTTGCCACATCAATAAATGGACGGAATCCAAATGATAAGCTTATTAATTCAGAAAATGTGAAAATACTGATTACTCATGATAAAAATGTCAGCAAATTGAGAATAGCCTATTTAGTCCAACTAACATTACTTACAAAAAAAAAAAAAAAAAAAACCTGTAACGAACACGTGTTTTCTGGTGAAACGTAAACATTCACTTTATAGTCAGGTACACAACACAAGGGTGTTTTATTCTATTTGCTGCTGTCCATACACTACAGCATGATCAGAAACATCAAAATTATAAGGACTAAAAAAGAAGGTATACATAGACCTTTATGTAGGAATGACAATGGTTTTAGCCCAAAACATGAACATATAATTAGTATTGATCACACACACTTGCAGTGTTTTAAGACATAGAAATAATAAAAGATGTCAGCAACAAAAAATACACAAAATTTTTAAGGAAATGGTTTTTTTAGGAAAATTGAAATATATTAGATATCTGAAAGTGAATTATTTTTTAGACACATGCAATAATTATGGAAAATACTATAAAATTATTTCAATATAAAATATCCTTGAAAATATCTAATACATGGAGTTTTGTCATGATCTTATATAAAGCCAATTTCATAAAAATTTCAATTATCGCCAAATGTTATAATGTAACATTCAATGTAATTCTACCAAAATTCCAGCCACTGTTTCATGAATTGTTCCATCTGTTTGTTACTTTAGATGAAAGGACAAAAGCCCCAAAATACCCAATACATTTCTGAAGAACTTTCTCCCTTCACTAGGTATCAAGACTTGAAAGAAAGCTATAATGATCAAGGAATTCAATAGCCAAAAAACATATCATAAAAAGCAAAGAGCCAGAAATGGACCGAGGCATGGAGTGGGACCTAGGTCAGGTGGCACTGCGGTTCACGGGGAACTTGAGTTATTCGATGGCATGCGAATAATTGCTTATCTAAATGTGAAAAAATATTAGGTGTCTATTTCAAACCAGGCCAAAAAAAATTATTATAGATGTATTGGAGACACGACCATGAAGAACAAATGTTTGAACTTTTAGAAAAAAATACAGAAAAAAAGAGAAAATTATCTAAAAGAAAATGTGTAAGAAACCAAACAAGAAATTTTACAAAACACACACATACATACACCATATATTATCTATACCAACGGACATCTTGCAAAGATGCTCATTAATCATCAGAGAAATGCAGATATGATCCCAATGAAATAGAGCATTGCAACCACCATCTTGGGAATTAAAAATACCTTACAACATCAAGCCTTAGTCATTAGTGGGGATATAAACTGGCACAACTACTTTTAGGAAACAATTTGTATTTCCTGTTGAATTTAGAGCTTAGAGAAATAAGATTTATGTTTCCGTTACATGTCACAAAGATAAATTGCACATACGCTCTAAGAGGCATCTAAGCTTTGGGTGACAAAAAACATTTTTTTTGGAAACAAATCAAACACACATTGACAGGAAAAATGAACAAATAAATGATGTTATAACCCTACAGTGGACCATTATGGATACAAATGAACTAGCACAGGCATCGATGAAGGTGACTTCCCTAAATATGATACTGAATTTGTTTAAAATGAGTTACGAAAGGGAGAATACTGCATGAATTCATTTTTAAAATTTTAAATACATGCAAAACTAAATAATATACTATGTTGGGATACAGAGAGGTTAACCTTTAATGCAAACCTTCAACATAAAAAATAATAAGACACACAACCCTTGGGACACATTTGCTACCTCCAAAGAGGATGTTTAGGTTTGTCACCAGGGTTTCAAAGATCTTGGTAAGATTCTTTCTCTAAAGCTCAGTGGTGAGTGCACGAGTATCTGGTCTAATTTTCTTTTTTCAACTATATTTCTGTTATGTATACTTTTTAACTGTGATATGTTTAAAACATATGATGAATTTAGCAATTTATGAAGCATAATAGACAAAGATTTTGAAAATTGTTCTTCTTAAAAGCATTGCAAAACATTTAAGAATTCAATGTTTAGGACTTTAAAAATACGTTTTAAATATATCCTGAAATGTGGGCTAATTGAAAGAGGTGTTTTGGTGTTATAATACAGTGTGGCATTAAAAGGCATGTTGAATGGTATAATACAGAGCAATATCTCAATTAGATATACATTTCTGTATCTCAAAAGGCAATGCTGTTGACAAGCACGGCCCGCCTCTCCTAACTCATGCTGGTCAACTAGAGAATGGAGTCTAAACCTTAATATTTAATAATTTCCTGTAACTCAGAGCTGAGGAGACTGGATGCTGCTCACTTGTCACAACACTACCAAGCAGGATCAGGCCAGAGCACGCGTGAGAAAACCCTCTGATCACACTGATCACAGCAGTCAGAAGAGGAAGGGGGCAGAGTCGGTCCCTAGTGGGCTTCCAACACCTGGCGTGGGCTGGTGTTAGTCGCTGCTTGTACAACAACCATGATCTGTGACAAAAACAGACGTGAAGACAATAAGGAATTTGAGATTCACCATCGCCCACTGCGGAGGAGGGATCTGAGATTCATGAAGCTCCAGATCTGCTGCTGAATCATCCTTCTAACACTCTTTGAAGATGTGAACTTAGGTCACTTCTAAACTACAGAGGGGAACGCGGGGAACCACCTGGATGTTAGAAGTGGCGCAGCATCAACACACACACACACTGGCACACACCCTGTCTGTGTGGGTGTGTATACCCAAACTTGGAAATTCACGCCTGGCCTACTACAAATACCCTCTGCTCGTGGGAAGATTTTAAGGACTGGCCAGGTTGGAGGGTTAGGCTATCGCAGGGTGCTGCACATGGTCGGAGCTTATTAAAAGACAGCTACACCTGACTGCCTTCGGCTCTTTGAGGGACAGACTTTGAATCCAGACTGCAGCCTTGTTACCCACGGCGGGCCACTCAAGCTCTTTGCTAGTTAGCTTTCAAAACACACCAGAGCACCACGTAGCATATCAGTCAACAAAATTACAGATGACATTACAAGTAACAATAAGTTACAATGTAAAAAAAAGTCATTTTTATGAAATTTTACAGTGTGGGTATGCATCTGCCTTCAGCATGTGCACCAAGCTGCCATGATCACTCATGACAGTTGTGTTTTGATGTCATGTGGAAAACAGACCTTTGAGATTATACTGCCTGGGCTCTTGAGAACTAGTGGAGTCTTTTGAAAATAAAATAAACGCAAAGTGTTTTTAGGTATGCAATGCAAAGTAGATCAAATATTTAATAATTTGGGAACAAAATTATTTTAACAATTACTTTTAAATTGTTTACAAGTTCAATTTTTTAAGTGTGTAATGAGGTATTTGGATGCAAAGAAGGCACACAATCGGTGGATAAACTCAGCATTTTATGTACTGTTATTTAATAACAGCAAAGATGTTTTTACATAACTTGGGCTATCTTAAAAACAGACTTCATTGCTTAGAGCAACTTTAGGTTCACAGCTAATTGAGGAAAAGGTGCCGAGACCGCCCGCGTGCCTCTACCCCTCCACACACACATAGCCTACCCACTATCAACATCCCCAATAGGTGGGATGTTTGTGACCATCAATTAACCTGCACTGAAACATCATTATCACTCAAAATCCATAGTTTACATTAGGGTTCACTCTAGGTATTCACAAATGTTTTTGTGAATCATAGGTTTTCACAAACACATGATGACAGTATCCGGCAGTGTGGTATTATACAGACACCCTCACTGACCCCAAAGCTTCCATGTTCCAAATATTCATCCCTCTCTGTCCATCCCTCCTCCCTGGCAACCACTGATTTTCTCACTGTCTCCATAGTTTTGCCTTTTCCACCGAGTTGGCATCATATGGTATGTAGCATTTACAGACGGGATTCTTTCACTCAGTAACGTGCATTTAAGGCCCTGTCTTTTTATGGCTTGATGGCTCATTTCTTTTTAGTGCTGGATGATATTCAATTGATATTCTATTGTCTAGATATATCATCATTTTGTGGGATTTTTTTTTTAAGCCGGTCACCTACAAAAGGACATCTCGTTGCTTCCAGGTTTTGGCAATTTTGAGCAGAGCCGCTCTACACATCCTTATGCAGTTTTGTGTGGACATGAGTTTTTAACTCCTTTGAGTGAATGAATACCAAGGATCACATTGCTGGATTGTATGACAAGAGCATGTTTAGTTTTATAAGAAGCTGCCGAACTATCTTTCAAAGTGGCTGCACCATTTTTTGTGCCCGCCAACGAGTGAATGCTCCTGTGGCTCCACATCCTCAGCGTTTGGTGTGGTCGGTGCTCTGGATTTTGGTGTGCAGTGGTAACCCACTGCTGTTTTAGTTGTAATAGGTGCACGGTGGTATCTCGCTGTTTTATTTTGTGATTCCCTAATGACACACGATGCTGAGCATCTGTTCCTGTGCTTATTGCCATCCATCTGTCTTCCTTGGTGAAGTGAGTTTTACTATTTTTAAACCCTTCTATGATACTGAAATGTCCACGCTCCTTTCTACCAGCAATAAGTCTCTATTTGCTGGAAGTAGATACAAACTTATCTTTAAAACGCCTAGCTGGTGTTGCACTCCAATGAAGCATGTACTAAAATCACAAAATTATTTCTGTTTAAATGTTTATTTAAAGCTCACACTTTCCCACTGAAGACGTGTCTGAAAGGGTAAGCATCTTTATACTATGACAACTTCTTTATTTGACCTTTTCATACTCATGGCAGCAATTATGAAATGCAGATCACCAGTCAACACCAAGCTGACCACTCAAGAAAATGATTAGATGCTGTGTTAAGACAAAATTCAATTGAAAGACTAAATTCTGTTTCAAAAAAAAAAAATGTGTATTGCTCTTTATCCGAGCATTATAACATATTACTATGTTCAGGTTCAAATAGCATTTCAGCATCACTCAACTTAAAATTCTGAGGAAATAAAGGCTTCATTTTAAAAAGAAACAGAGCCAAAATTATTATATATAAATAACATTGGTCAGTTGTACACCAACTGCTGTATATAATACGCCAAGATGTAATTTTAAAACTAGAAGTTCCTTAGCATAATTTTGAAACAAGCATCACGTCCCTCACAGGTTCCTTGGAGAAATGACCTGGTCTGGGATTTTCAGCAAGGAAGAGGGGACTGGCCCCACCTGAGGCAGCTTATATCTGAGACCCTCTGGTCTCCAGCCCCGGAGGCATGACGTATAAGAGGCCACGGTTGGAGATTCACATTTTCAAGGAAGCTGTAAGGAAGGAGAGCTTTTGGCTTGCATGAATGTGCACACCTGTGTCCACCCAGGTGAGCCCCTCCAGAACCCCCGGGATGTTGCAGGCAAGCTGACTCACTGGGACAGCAAATCAACAGAAATACTATTCAGTAGCTAATATGGACTCAAACCTTCCAAGCAAGAGGGGTGACTCTTGGCGACTCAGGTACCCGCAGGACTGTCCTGACATGACTGCGACAGGCATTCGAGGGGCCCCGAAGGCATGGGTTCCTGCAGGGACAAGGGCTCAGGAGCAGGGCAGGCTGGCGACAGCGGGGGAGGGCAGTGCCGGGAGCCTGAGCAGGAATGAGACGTGGCTGGGCAGCGCCCCGATGTCCCTCTCCGGGGCGGGCGGCGGCCGGCTCTGCGCGGCCGGACTCTCGGGGCGGCTGCCTCTGCTCGGGCCTGTCCCCACGGCGCGGCCACATGGCCCTGAGAGTGGAGGTGGGTCGGTCCCCATCTTGCCCTGGTCAACGCCAAGGGAAGAACCGACTGACCCGCAAATTCAGCTCCCCCCTTCCCGCCGCCGTCATAGCCCAGGCACTCGCCTTCCTTCTGGCCAGGTGGCAGGTGTCACGGTGGCAGGTGGCAGGTGGCGCAGTGGCAGGTGGCGGGCAACCCGACAGCACGGGGAGAGTAAGGTGCGCTTCACGTTGGCGGGAGCGACAGCCCGGCGCCCTATGTCCTGGCCCATTCGTACATGGGCCGGGCCACCACCGGCCCCTCCGGTCCCTTTCCCACACTCGCTGCCCGGGGCGCACGAGCGGGTCGCAGCCGGGGCCCTGGGCCGGGTCCCCGACCCCCGCACACGTCTGCCCCAGGGACACCCACTCCGCCTCCTTCCCCTGGAGCCTGCGGGTCCCCAGAGTGCGAGGCCCCGTGCCAGCGTCGGGGTCCTGGTTACAGGAGGGACCTGCTTGTAAAAGTCATCCAGAAAGACCTTAGATACACATGTAGTTATGAGTCAGTTAAATGCGCACATAGGAATAAAATAAATGCGGCAGGAATTAAAACAGTTATTGCAGAGCTTCCTTTCATGCGAGCTCTGAGTCCGTGGCTCATTCCCTTCTCTGTACATGTTTTGCTTCTCTCAGTTTCTGCATTGAACACGTACTGTCCTACTTTCATAATCAGAAACCATCGACGGTACAAGAGAAGCTGCCATTATGACAGAAATGAAGGCAAGGATAAGATTTGCATCTTATGTAGTTTATAAAATTAATTCATCCAGTTCAAAGGTGATTTCAACATGTTTTCATCATTTTGTTAAATTTTAATTTATAGAAGGAGCATTTGTAAGGAACGGTTTACTATTTAGCCTACAGAGTAGAAATTTTTTCTAGTGCAAACGTTATCTTTTTATTGTTGGTGCTTTGTATTTGCAGTACACTCACAAACACTGTCTGGAGATTTACCTCTTATGGCTTTGGAGAGGGACGTCTTCCCTGAAGATGTGAGAGCCTGTGTTGTCTCTCTGGCGTCACTGTGGTTTGTTAAAATTGAACACAGCTGTGCAGAGGAAGTGGCTCTCTAATTAGAGCGATGTGGGGAGCAAACCAAGGGAGGTTAGAGGGTGATTGAATGGCGCTTGAACAAAGTCCTAAGACTTCAGGTTAAGTTCTGTGTTACAGGCTGCTGTTGGGGACACATCCGTTTCCACCCACCATATATTCCTTGAGTTTAGAAGAAATGATTCTCTTTCAGACATGCCTCCTGAAAATAATTTTGCCTCAGTCTGTTATGTTGTATTTTTTGACTGAGTTGTTTTACTGAGATAATTGTGGATTCACATGCAGTTAGTTGTTGAAAATACTGTCCCCAGGGTTAACATTTTGGGAGTACAATACTACAACCAGGATCTTGACATGGATGCATCCTAACATGTTATTCAGATTATCTCAGTTTTACTTGTACTTGAGCGTGTGCCTGTGTATGTGTGTGTGTTGAGTTCTTTACAATTCTATTCCACGTGTAGGTTTGTGTATCCACCACCACAATCAAGACTGAACACAAGGATCCCACATATTGCCTTTTCATAACTACACCCACACGCCCCCATCCTTCACATCTTGCCAACCAATCATCTGTCCTTCACATCTAAAATTTTGTCATTTTTAAATGTTAAATAAATGGAATAATATAGTATATTTGGGAATGACTTTTACCGCTTACTTGGCATAATTCCCTGAAGATTCATGCAAGTTGTTACATGTATCAATAACTCATTACTTTGTACTACTGAGTAATAATAGGCCATAGAATGTGTTGTAGTTTATATAGCCATCCATTTGATGAAATACATCTGAGCCATTTCCAGTTATTTGGCTGTTACAAATAAAATTGCTCTGAACCTTTGTATTCTGTTTTATCTGAGAAAAAAAGTTTTCCTTTATCTGGGATATTGCCTGAGTGCATTTACTGGGTTTTATGGTAATTGCACATTTAGTTTTATATGAAATTGCCAAATGATTTCGCGGTGATTGTGCCACTTCACATTGCCACTAGCCATGTATGAGTCATTCGGTTTCTGCTCTTCCTCACCAGCATAAGATGTTGTCTCATTTTTTTTTATTTTAGCTGTTCTAATAGATGTATAGTGATATCTCATTTGGTCTTAGCTGTATCCCACACATTTGGTATGTTGTGTTTTCATATTTGTCCAGATCCATGTAGTTCTTTCATTTCTTTTGAGATTTCCTCTTGGATCTATGATTACTTATGTGCATATTGTTTTGCTTTCATGCATAGAGATTTTCTTGTTGTAGCCTTTTTATATATATATTGAATTTAAAGGGAGTTTCATGTGAACAGCATACAGATTGGTTATTCTTTTTAACCACTCTGCCAGTATCTATTTTTTGGTTAGTGTATGTACATGATTTATATTTAAGGTAATTATTAAAATAATAGCATTCATGTCTCTCATTTATTAATTATTCTCTATTAGTTTCTTCTTGTTCATGCTCATTTTTTTTGCCTTCTTATAGTTCACTTGAACATTATATGAGAATTTCATCTCCTGCATGTATTTGAATGTATTTCTTTGTATAGATTTTATAGCAATTTCTCTGGTTATAACAATATGCATATGTGAAATATCACAGACTTCTGATGCCAACATTAGGCCACTTCAGGTAAAATCTCTAGTTAGGTCATTCTTTACTTTGGGATGTCATTGCCTTGAGCATCAGATTGTATTATAGTTTCTGGTTCAATCATCAAATACGATTTATAAAACTCATGAAAGGAAATATAGTTTATTGCACCTGCTATATTTCTCTTTTTGTCATCATTCTTCCTTTCTGATGCTGCTGGGTGCTTTGTTTTGCTGCATTGTTTCTTATTTAAAAACATCTTTTAGACAACTTTTATGAGTAAGATTGCGAGATAAAATATCTTAGACTTTTCCTTCACCTGAAATGTCATTTCTCTTTCATTCTTGAATGATAGTTTCACTGGGTATAGATTTTTGGTTGACAGGTCTTTTATTTCAGTACTTAAAAAATATTGTGCCATTTCCTTCTCCATAATTTCCAATGAGATATTCACTGTCATTCAGACTTGTATTCCCTTATTGTTAACATGTCATTTCTATAGGCAGCTCTCTAGATATTTTCTTTGTCTTTATTTTCTAGAAATGTAATCCTCATGTAGGCATGTATTTTTTTAGCTTATCCTGTTTAGAGTTAATTCACCTTCTTGAGTCTGTAGGTTTGTATCTTTTGCCAGATTGGGGGATTTTTCAGTCGCTATTTCATTAAATGGTCTTTCAGCCCTGCTCTCATTCTGTAATAATACAGTTATTGGATCTTTTGCTAGTGTCCTGCAGGTTCCTGAGTCTCCGTTCTCTTTTTCCTAGCCTATTTTCTCTTTGTTGTTCAGATTGGGTAAATTTCTTTGATCACTGTTCAAGTTCAATGATCCTAGCCTCTGGCATCTCCACTCTACTATTAGGCTTATCCACAAGTTTCTCCCTGTTACTGTAATTTTCAGTTCTATAATTTCCATTTAGTTATTTTTTCATAGCTTCTATTTCTTTGCTGAAATTCTATTTTTTATCTTTTTCAACAGAATTACTCATTGATTGTCCAAGCAATTTATGATGGCTGCTTTAAATCACCGTCAGCTAATGCCAACATCTAATTTATCTTGGTGTTGGAGTCAGCTTCTTGTCTTTCTCATTCAAGTTGGATTTTTCTCAGTTCTTGTCATGATTGGATATTATCCATTATACCCTGGACATGCTGTCTAATCTGTTAGGAGACTCTATAGGTTACCCTATTTAAGTTTAGCACACAAATCTCTTCTTACATTTGTGGTTTGTGGTTCCAATGACAGTTTCATTTTCAGAACATTTGTAGTGTGATTCTGATAGAATTAGTTTATCTGATTCTGCTGTGTTGTATCTTTGACTGAGGTCCTGTGCCGGTTTGCCTTCTGCTTACCCCTTTTGAAGTTCCCTTTTAGTTGCCTCTTGCATAATTTCCAATTATAGTTGTACTCAGTGGCAATAAGCAGGGTGAAACAAGTCTATGTCAGCTAGTCCAGGTTGAAAGCTCTAGTTGTTTGTTTTTAAAGGGTAATTAATAGTTTTTATAGCTTGAGGTAAGTCAAATAGCTGCTGATGTTATTTCATGCATATCAGAAGATGCTGAAAAATGGTGATCTCAGGACTTAACAGGTGTAATAAAGAAACCATGATGCACCTTTTCAAAATCCAAAAATCTTAACTTTTGAATTTTTTTATTTGATTCTGAACAATTTTTTTTCACTTAATTGAGTGTTGGATGTGCTGCACATAAAATGCAACATAAATGGAAATAAATTTACTGTGTTGCTCCTCCTCCTTTCCTACATATTTCTTCATATATTAAATATGACTCTGAATCATAAGTAAATAATGTTGTCCTGCTCTAGTGGTTTTTAAGGTGTGCTTCCTGGATCAGCAGCATCAGTATCACTGGACATCACATAGAACTTCAGATTCTCAAGCCCCATCCCAGCCTTACTGAATCAGAAATTCTGTGATGCACATCCTATCTGCAGAGAAACGTAACTATTATAGACTGAATGTTTAGTCCAGTAGGTCTGAGGACATCATACTTTTTATTTTATATATAAGTATCAACTTAGCAAGTATTTATTGAGGACTATTATTGTTCTAGGCACAAACACTGTCAGAAAGTAGATGCAGCCTCTGCCCTTATCATGTTTATGTGGCTTGGTGTGCAGACTTGTAAACTTTTTTTATGTTTTAACAGATGTAATTGAGTTATAATTTACTACAAGTATTTCTACTGAATTTTTGAAAGGACTTTGAAACCTAAGATGGATTCTCTATGAAAATACACAACTTTAAAAGACTATTAATACTTGAAGATAAGCATATTATGATAGACAGAAGTCATCTTGAATTTCATGTAATTACATTCCTGAATTTTGTTTAAACTCCATTTATTTGTTCTTAAAATTATTTTATTTTCTAATTACAGATGACATACAATATTATATTAGTTTCAGGAGTACAACATAGTGATTAGACATTTAGATGCCTTACAAAGTGATCACCCTGATGAGTCTAGCCTTCACCTGGCACCACACATAGTCATTCAAACATTATTGACCATATTCCCTGTGTTGTACTTTACTTTCCCAAGACTATTCTTATAACTGGCAATTAATACTACTTAATCTCTTTTACCTTTTTTCACCCATCTCCCTAATACCCTCCCATCCTATCACAGCACACAACTTTTTATGAGATACTATCCATAATTATATTGCTCAAAAAACTTCAAATTAAGAAAATTATAAGACATGATATTATCGACAGATATATTTCAAAGAATGATTTCTATAAGGCTCTTTACATCTACTTATATAAAGGTAATATTTACATTGATAACAAATTTAGTGCATTCTATAAACGAAATTTGGATTTTTTTAGGGTAATGGTTAACTGATGGAAAACTGTCACCCATAACATGCTAACCACATGGTGTAAGACTTGTATTGTGCAGGCCTCTCACTCACAATGGTTGCTTAACAGAATGGTGGACGGACTAAATGGAAGAGAACCTGCTGGAAGCTGAGACGACATCTGATAACTAATGTATTTTACATACATCATATTTCGTCCCTCAATGATGGATAACCCCACTGAAAGACCTATTAATAAACTTAGAAAGGAAACCTGAAATACTTCTCAGCAGCGAGATGCCAGACAGTGGACAACTGATGTTGTAAAGTTAGGCCTTCCATATCACGGTTTGCTTTCTAATCCGATGTGCTAAGAGAAAGAAAGACATTATTTGCATTTTTTATAAAACTGTAATTAAGAGAAAACATCGACAAACCTTAGCGTTTGAGTGGACATGAGAATTAAGATTAGGGAGGGCAGGTTTGGGCCTGAGTGAAGGAGGAACATTTCAGGAGCCCTGGGTGACAGTGGGCAAGGGCCAGTCTGGTAGAGATTTTCATAAATTTTACTTTCATCACATTGCTTTTGAGGAGCCTTTGAGACATCTGAGTGGAGAGGTCAAGTAAGCATTTCCATCTGTGGTGTAGCCCTCAGAAGAGAAGTCATAGCAGGGAGCATGACACGCCGATGGGACCCGAAACCAGAGCTGGAAAGAAACATCTGAGGAGAGAGTGTGGACAGACAAAAGAGGAAGGCTTAGAAAGCCTCAAAGAACTTCATCATCTCTTAGTCAGGAGGATGGGAAGCAGCCAGAAAGGGATATAAATAGGGACCTGCAGTGGGATGCAAATCAGAAGAGTGTGAAATTACAGAAGCCGAGCACGGGAACTGTTGAAAGGAGACTGTAAAATAAGACATTGTGTTGAATACTAATGAACGAGCTGGTTGAAAAAGCACCTCCCTTCCCTCAGTCCTTTTTTTAAAAAAAAAAATTCTCCACAGAGAGGCCAGATTAGAGTAGATTCAAGGTGACTGGAAACAGAGAACAGACAGAGCTTTCAAGAGATGGGACTTAGGAGACCAGAGGAGGAGGAAAACAGTATCTGGAGATACTGTGGGTCAGGAGAAGTGAACCTCTGTAAAAAGCAGAGCTGCTTCTTTGATTTTGCTTATTTACAAGAAAGCAGATAACAAGAAAGCCCAGCAGACAGAGGACAGAACAGAAAGAACAGTGGCGGCGGGGAAAAGGCTGAGGGGGAGGGCTCTGAATCAGACATTAAAGTATACACCCACCTCTTTCATGCACCAGGGAGAAAGTGAAGCCTAGACGCCAAGGCAAGCATTTTGTAGACTTCAAAGAAAGCAGTGGTGAGGTTTGCTGGCAGATGCATTTTATGCTTTCATTTTTGTGAAATGAGAGATGAGATCATCTGTCAAGTTTGTGTTTTTGTTGGGAGATAGTTGGGGAAAAGTGTAGAAGGTATTAATAAGTACTTTGGGAGCTTGGTAAAGTAATCTGCCTAGAGAAATAGAGTGCCATGGGTCTGGCTGAACCAAAATAAAGGTAGATTGCAAACCCTCATGTATAACATACACATTTATCTCTATACACACAGACATAGATATACACACATATATATATGATGTTGCCTAGATGAAATAAATCTATATACTTCTCTGTCGAATATACACAGAGAAATGTCTGGAAGCATACGATATCATGCATTTACACATCTGACATTCACATAAATAGAACCACCTTCAATGATGTATCAACATACCTCTCTCTGTGATGAAATTTAAGATGGTTTTCACTTTATTTCTTGTACTTTTATATATTTTTGCACATCGTGAATGAGGACTAAGACAAAGAAATAGGAAAAATATTCTGTAAATTAAATTGACTGTTATCTGTAAAATAATTGACTGTAATAACCCAACTATGTTTACCTCATAGTAGTGTCTCGACTCTATACATAACTCAAAGCAGCAACATTTCAACAGGATCCAACCTCACATAGAAGCTACAAGAACCCAGTGACATAAGATCCTATTTTATAAAAGTCTACTTATCTGCAGTTTCCTTTTTTACATTACTGACACCAGAAATTATTTGATGAATCAGATCTCCTCTTTACGTCAGCTGCTACAAAGTATAAGTTCAGTTAATTAATATCCATGGGATTCTCTGCCTTCACTTACCACAACAGGATGATAAAAAAACAAATTCTGGGGTATAATGTTAGGTATTATTCAAGAAAAAAAAATCTAATACTTTTGGGAAACTGTTGATGAAATGGAGTTGAATATCAGGTTTGGGTTTTCTGGCTTTCTATTTTTACTTCTGGAGTTTCCAGGGCCTTTAAGGGTTTCCCTAAGAGGTACAGTTTGCAGTATTTGGCAGGCTCCCTTGTCTCAGAAAGTGTGTGTGCGTGTGTGTGTGATGCATCTTCACGGGCACTGCCTCATGGAATGTATTTTGCAAACTGGGGAACGCCAGATGATACCACACCCTAGCTCATGCCTTTCCCTAAACTTTTAAATCCCTATTTCAGATAGTTCAAAAATATGTTATCTTTCTTACTATTTTGTAAGATAGCTTAATTTTTAAAAAACCCTAGAGTAAACAATTTATTACATCATGTTGGGTAGCACTTCTTTTTTCTCACCATTCAACAGGATTTTCATAACAAGACTTTCAAAAATGGCAGTCTGTCAAGTGATTTTCAATTTCCATGATAAAATTGAATTATAATATTGAATTATACCTAAAACATGTAACTATATATAACTATATAAAATTGCATTATGATGTCTGAATTATTAGATATGTCAAAATCCTCAGTTAGAAAATACTGGTAAACTGACTTCACAGAGATGTGAAATTCAAGGAATTTCTATCATTTTTAATTCGTGACTATATCAGTTACTTAACAATAAGCATTAAAATATTCTAAGTTGCAGTCCATTGTTTAATCCCTTTCAATTAATTTAAACATTGTAATATTGAAAAAATTATGTGGTTGAATTTCTAAGAGGAAACCAAAGCATTAAAATAAATGGGAAGGAATAGACCCAGGATAATAACGGTATCTGATAACTAATGACGTTCTTCTTTGTCATTGTTACATATATTTAGATATCACACACACACACACACACACACACACACACACACACACACACTATCTAAATAGTGCTTCACAAGGTCCAATGAATGTTGTGATTGTCAAACACCAAATTTGCCAAAACGAGACAAACTTCAGCAAATTAATTGTCCTTCGTTTTTATACTCATTTTGTTTATAGGGAAACTCAGTCCATGTGTTTCTGATTCTTTAACATTTAACTCATCAAAAAATTTGTTTTGAAAATAATACTTATCACCCAAAACGTTTTGAGGTTTTATAATAAGCTCCTTATCCTCGAATTTTGAAATAGGTTTTACTCTGAGAAAATTCTTGATAAAAAGTGATTCAAGATATTAGTTTGGTCTCTCAAACCAATAAAACTGAAATAATGAATTATTCTGGGCCAAATTTTCTCCAATATTTATAATTATAAATTATACACTGTATTAAGAAAATATACATGTTCATTTTTCTTGTTCTTATAGATGATCTTCCAAATTTATTCACTGTATCTAAAAATATACATTTATAAACCTGGAGAATTTAATATGAAGATAACATACAACCAAAATTATAGTTTAATGTTAGAAAGACACCCAGGAGAAAACAGTAGAAATTATGTGCACAACAAACAGATTTTCATTACAGAGATATATTATTAATAAACCCAAGATAATTCTTAAGCAGTGATGTTGCTTGAAACTTTTCATATCCAAATGTATTGGAGCTATATCCCTGACAAAAAGTCTAATATTAAAAAATGTTTTCTTAGTAATTTTTAATTTAAAAAGAGTCATGCCCTAATATTTTATAAGCTAGAAGATGTAACTGCTTAATATCAACCAAAAACTAATGCACTAAACTACAAAAGAAAGAAAGAGATGAAGCATATGAGAATGCAAGTACAGATTTAACGGTGTCTAAGTTAAATTCTGGAGAGATCAAACTGATTTAAAGGTTTTTCAGGCAAATGAGAAGTGCTAGGTTGAGGAAATTTGGGTTACTAAGATGAATCTCAAACCACTTATTTCTAGACATTAACTACTTTAAAAATTAGAGTTTCTTAATATAGAAATACTAAGTTTTATATAGTCTTACATGATTCATAAATAATTGTGAATATAATACATAATTATATCCATGTACTTTTAATCTGACCTATCTATCCATGTGTAATGAAAATATCAATATCTATGTTTATATCTATTTCTCTACACCTGTGCATGTATGACACTATCTATGTATCTATCCTTTGTCAACACATGTAGAATCCGGGTATATAATCCTTCTTGTTCATGATTGCAGGATGGATATTTCAAAATTGTCTTACTAGTTGTTTCCTTTTTTAAACAAATACCATACAAAGGCCTGCCTAGTCAATAATCTATAAGCACTTAACTCTCAGCACTTAGAAGCTAAAAATTCCATCACTATCACGTGATAGTCATTTAGCTAGCAGTAAATGCCACCCAGAGCCTGCCCTGGCACTGATGTGAGTTGGACCGGGTTCACAGGGGGGCACATAACGCCCTCATGGAGTAGACAGCGCAGGGCAGGCTTTACACGTCTGTTTTATGCGTGGGTTTACATATTAATTGACATGAGGTTCTGCCAAGTCATCATAGAGATTTTGAAGATTCAAGAAGTTCAAGGCCAGATCTACGGGTAAAATAACAATTCGGCTGAGATTTGGAGAATGGATAGGGGTTAGCAGTGGAAGAAGACAAGCAAGAGCAGTTCTGGCAGGAGAGTGTGAGGGGCCAGGGGAAGCCAGCAAGACTGGAAGAGGTTGTGCTGCTGGGCGGGGTCTGAAGAAGGCTGGCTGGTGACCCCTGAAATGACCTCATAAGACCCCTGCTCGTTGTTTTAACTATTTCAGCGTTATCCTAAGATTACTGGGACACCGATGGACTGTTAAATATATCAAATTTGTATTTCAAAAAGATGCTTATTACTATAGAGTAGAGAATGGACTGTGAAAATGTGCTTCCCAGTGGCCGCTGGGGAGACCACTTTAGAAAGATTTTTGGTTTTTTGTTTTTAAGTAATCCATCAAGAAGTGTTTGTTGGTCTAATTATGCTGTAACGATGGAGACCGAGAGAAATAAATGTTTTTTGGGGAAAAATTACCCAGTGAAATCAACTGGACTTGGTTTATTTGAATGTAAATTTGATTCTAAAATGAGATCCAAGTTTTAGGCTACAAGCAATGAAGAAACTTGTTACACTAGCAGAAATCTTTTTATTAAATTGTTATTTTTAATACTATGGAGCTGACGATTAACAAAAGCAATTAGTGAGAGTTCAGCTACTGGGTGAAGGATGTCTTCATGTGAATCCCAGATTCACCTTTTCACTCACTTTTTCATAAGTAGTGTAACCTCTCTAAAAACCTCCATATATGGTGGTTGTGAAGATTAAAGTAATGAAAAAGAGAGCTTTATACAACATTTGGCACATTCTGCAGAGCTAACTAAATATTCATTATTATAGAAACCATTCCATTATTATTGTTATTAATTGGGAAAAGCAGTGTGATAAAAATTGATGCAAAATCTCAGATAGAGGGAAGAATTTTGGCTTCTATTAATTCAGATGTTATTTTCAGGGTTGGAAACTCCCTCTCCTTACACACAAACATTCAGTATGACAGGGGTCTTGGGTGCCAGTGTTTAGGAAAATCTGTTTATCTCTTGACATTCTCCAGGACATCTGGACAGCTCTGAGCATCTCAACTATGCATTTGCTTTGCTCACTCAAGGAGGATAGAAATGATGAAAAAAACACTGGGTCTATTGTCTTGGATTAATTCTGTATCATGAGTTGCATAATTATTATAGAGATAATCAGAACATAGATTTATTTCTAAAATGAATAAAAGAACATGGGTTTCCATATTAATTAGCAAAATTTACTAGAGATAACATGTGTTAGCATTCACTTCAGATATCATCCTATTATTTCATTAATCTAGAAAATAAACTTTTTTTTCTTGCTGCGTTAGCTCCTCAGGTTAGTCATTCTACTAATGTGAAATTGTATAATGTCAGCACATGTATCGTAATTGGTTGCTAGAGGGTACCAATCGCTATTTGGCCATGCAAAGTGAAAGCTATACCAAACACTAAATGCTAATATATGTACTGTGTCTTAATTCATCTTTTTATTTTAGGATAGAAGGAAACCAAGGGAAATGTGTTTGCCAATAAACCTTGATAAATTTCTCCCTAGAGCAATGATTATAAGACTAAATTTCAAAGAAATACAACGTATTTACACTGAGAAATTCAAGATATGTCAGTCCCTACTAATTGGTCAAACCCAGAAATGTTTTTAAAAAGGAAAAATCAGTTTCTGTTGAGTTTCATTTTATGCCTTATGTTAGAAATTTGTAAAAGCTCTCTTGCTAGCTATCAGATAGTGAAATAACAAAGGATTTGTCTCCAGGCAAACTGCTTTTCAGGCAGACCTGACAGGAGAAAGACAGATAGTTCAGGGTGATTCATTCTTGCCACTGGGCCCCAGGTGACTTGTGAAAGGATGTGGAATTTCTAAAATAGAAACAGCATTAACTTAAGTCAAGAACTAGAAAGTGTTCTTCGGTTTACTGAGAGAAGAAAGATGCATAGTAAGCAACAGAAAGCTGTATGGGATTTAAGAATGCAAAAAGGGGGATTTTTGCCAGTGTTTAAGGACACACCTCAGTAAGCATTACCTCCAGGAGTAATGGATTCCAGTGCTCTACAAGTCTTTTATTCCTCAAGATGATCTTAGTATGCAAATAAATCGTATGCAAATGAGCTTTGGATAAAGATACAGAAATAAAATATACCAATGAAAATAAAATGAATGGAAAGAGCTAGAAATATCTAAAACAGGCTCAACGCTCTGGTGTTTTTGCTAATTATTCAGCGTGTAACTTGCATTCCAGAAGTAGCAGAAAGCCTGAGCCTGCTCTCAAACTGTCAGTGAATCCCGAACCAGAACTGAAGTCTGGACATTTCTCATTAAGGTCGTGCCAGCAGAACCGTGCAGTGACAGGACTCGCTGTGAGGGCGGCAATCTTCTCTGCTCACAGAGTTCCTGTGTGGGTAAAAAAAGCCTGATACCACTTGAAGGTGGCAAAGGTTATTACTCCAAGAATGCATCCCACGGAATTCATAAATCTTTGTTTGTATTTCAAACACTAGTATATTGAAGTACTCAGGAACAATATGAGGAGGTATAAATGAAAGCAAGCCTCCGGGAAAGTTTATTTCTTTTGTTCTTTCCTCCTTTGTTTGCTGTTAATTCACGAGAACATGGGCAGGGCTGCCTGTCCTGGACACCTTGCGACTAATTTCCCTTTGAGTCCCCTGGGCAAAGCCCACCAAGAGAAGCATGAAAACATCCTGCAGATGTGAATTTGTCATCAGGACAGGTCAACACGATGGAAAAGTGGGATGCCAAGTTCACACCCACACGTCCTGTATCAAGGCAAGGAATGGCATTGGTGTTGTCTCTAGACATCTATGGTTTTACTCAACTCTTTCCTGACAATGTCGCATGAAGCATATTGGGGTGTCATCGCATTTCCGATATCCCTGGGAACTAAGACTCAGGCTGCCTGCGAGTATTGGAGAACATTTCTACACACTGAAATGTCCTTTATGGGACATTTCCTGCAAGCTGGCCTTCTCCTTCCCCTTTATAGTAAAAGCTCTGTTAGAATGTGCCTATAAGCAAAAAAGAAAAAAAAAAAAAAAAACAAAACAGTCTTTAAAGCCACCACCAAGGCCATTAAGGTTTGTTTTTGTTTTTATTTTTGTTTTTGTTTTGTTTTGTTTTGTTACCATAGGGAAAATCTTTCTCAACAACAAGGATTCTGTCCCAAACTCATACGATGAGTGTGAATCACTGCCTAAGTGTCTAGAAGAGTCGAAATACTTTGAGTTCTCAACTTAATTCCGCCTCAAATTTGCCGCATTGTGCTGGGAAGCGCCTTTGCATTTCTCTTTTCCAGTTCCTTCATCACTAAAATGGTGTTAATAAAAGTCATCACCTGTCTGCTTTCCAGGGGTATTGTGAAGATAAACTCATACTCTTAGCCGAGCGCGTGGCTAATAGAATTCTCAACAGTAGCTGTGTTAATAACCATACAGCAGCAAGGAGGCGTCCCCCTGCTGTGGGTGTTGTAATTTATTGGCTTGGGAACTCGACTCGGAGCCCACGATTACAGAAATCGATAAGGAGGTGACACTCTCATCTGCACACTCTTTGGAGATGCCTGTTTCTTTAGCTTTTTCATAGAAATTAGAAATATCTATATTTGAAAAGGTGGGGAGAGAATTTAGCCTGATAATATTAAATTTAATAATAAATAATGGTATGCTCTGCTTGCATTCATGCATGATACGGTTTTAAGGATCCAACAGACTGGTCACTTTATTTTTCTTATTGTCTTTGAAAGCGCTGACAGGAAATGGAATGGAATGCACATAGGACTGACCCATCCAGATGTAAGTGGAGAAGCACCTGCATGGTAGACTGGCTGAGGGCTGAGATGCCTCCCTAACGTTTCCTGGTGTGGAACTGTCAGAATTCATTCAGTCTTCAGGGATGGAGGCATTGTTATCTGTGAGAGGCTCATACAGTGGCAGGGTGTCACTAACCTGATTAGACTGGAACATCAAATAGAAGAAGCGGGGGTGGAAGCTCAGGAGAGGTGTCGGGGAAGGGCAGTTCTGCTCCACGTCCCCAGGTTTGTGTCAGCCAGGCTGGGCTCACCATGCTGACAAAGGGCTCCCAGCTTCACGCAATGTAAGTCTGCTTCCTGCGTATGGAGCTCTTCAGGCACCTGACTCCAGGGAGACTCCGTATGGTGTTTCAGAGCCTAGATCCCTTCTACTGGATGGCGCTGCTCTCCCCTGTGACCTCCAAGCCCCTGACTCTCAGGCCTTGAATAGGGAGAGAGTGAGGATTTTGTGAGAAAGGTTTTAGTGGACAAGAACTCTAACTGCAAGGGGGACAGGGAAATATATCTTGCTGTGTGTCCAAAAGGCAAAGAGAATCTCATCATCTCTTCCATGTGGCCCCAGATACATACCACGAGCGGTAAATGGCATAGGTTTTGGTGTCAGACAAACCACATGTTCATTCTGGCAAGTCTACCAGCCACATGATTGTGGATAAATTCTTTAACGTGCTATATGATAGTTGTAGGCTCTTCAGCAAGTTTTTCCTCTTTGCCTTCTTTCTCTCTCTCTCTTCTACTTTCATTTTTAAAAAATATCTCAGCCTTTTTTTTCTTCTTCTTCTTGGGACCTTCCTCATAGGGTAGTGTTGAGAATCACTCACTGTCTCTGGGACCGAACACAATCTCAAGGGACATTAGTACCCGTTACTTTTTATACACCTTGAAAATACCTGAAGTGGTGGTAACAAGAGCAGGTTATACACACCTAAATTTCTCTCACTTTGCCATCTGGCTAGCCATGAATTAAAAGAGTTTTCGGTCTTGGAGGCATCACTAATGAGGATACTTATTCTCTGTGTGTGTTGACTTTATATCCATGTTCCTGAAAGACAGAATATAGAGAAAATTGAGAGCTGCAAAATTCAACTGTATCACAGCATTCCTCAGATATGCAGTTTCCTTTCCAAATGTTCTGCAGAAAATGTATCATTGAAAAGAAATGAGGCTTTTAAAAATAACAAACTGCAAGAGATCCTAGTATCTTTTGAGATTTGAGCCTTATATGTTTCTTCAGCCATTCTATCTACACTAATTAAATCTACTTAATTGAGCTACAAACCCATGAGGTTGAGTTCTTAAGGGATTTTGCAAATGTCCTGCTTATAGATAAATCAAAATGATTACAGAGTAGTCCTCACTGTGCTTGGCTGCAGGAGATGATGAAATGAAAAATCTGAGAGGAAACAAGTCCATTCTAAAATATGGGAAAGAGCTGGTTCGGGTGCAGATATTGCTGTTGGCTCCTGTTTTAAAAAAAAAGTTTTCTCACTTCAAATCTGAGTGATGATCTTACATCCCCTACAAATGGGACACAGATTGAGATGTTTTTAATATCAATTGGCCTTCTTGCTTTATCGCTATAATGTTCAAAGTGTTCTGAACAAATAGTCATTAAAGAGGTGGTTCTTTTTGAAAGAAAGAGAAGTCTGAGAACCCTGAAGCTGATGTAATTTCTCAGCACACTTGTGTCCTCAGTTTTCTGAAATTCACCCACAGTTAAAGTGCATGGAATGAAGTTTTCTGAATTTCAAAACGCCTATCATCCTATCAAAAAAAAAATATTTAAAAACCAGGTATTAGAGGCCAGCTGGTATTGAAGTCTGGCTTTTTAAACACTATGAATAATGTAAATTCTTTTCCTGAAAACACTTCAAGAAAAGGAATTTGTGGTCTAACCTGATCTTTACCAGCTACATCCTTTTTACTTTTAGCTATTGACAAACAAGAAATGGAAGTCAAATATTTATCATTATAATTTGTCAGGCTGAAACATAAAATTAATATAACCAATCTCACCGTTAGGTTAATTTCCATTTCCACACCTGAACAAATGACTGTTTCTCCAGCTTCACTATTCTGGTTTGTAAACTTTCTTATATTTTAACATGCAACATAATGGTAAAAGAAATTAGGTTTCTCTGTGAAATATTAATGTTGGTACATTTGAATGTTTCATTTTTTAATAGAATATTCGATTCAAAAAATTAAACTCCAGTATCAAAATGGTCAACATCAGCAAAGGCTTTATATAAACATAATCCACGCTTTTCCCAAACACATGTGACCTATGAGAAAATGAAGAGGATTTCTAAACCAGATAATTATATTTTCACAGATTACTTTTTAAATTGTATCTTAAACCAGGTTGGGAAACTGATACCCAGCTCAAATGCAGTGTCCACGAGACTGAAAATATTCCAGTGAAAAACAAGCTCCTGACACAGTCAAATTAAATTTCATAAAGTTCATCCACTAGCTTCTTAGCCTTTACTTCCAAATTCATTTTATCATATGTACCATAAATGGAAAAGAGAGGCTGAGCAGCTGTCCTGCTATTATAAAAACTCTGGGAATAAAACTGTGGTTCCTGATTCCACGTCAGCTCCACTGATGAGGAAGCTACCTTACCAAGGAGATTTCTTTTGCTGCTTTTTACAAATATTCATGTTCTCTACACATGGAAGAACAGGCAGAATAAGGCGTATAGATTTTAAAGACTTGCCCAAAAAGGCACTAAAAGCTCAGTGATCTAAAACAAGTTTTTCTCACAAATTCACATAAGTCTTTAAAATTGCTACTAATATTTATGGCTTTGGCTCATATCATTTTAGATCTTATAAGATCTTTAGTTGAAAAAATATTACTGCTTATGTTTATGGTGAATTGCATATAATAATATAGTGAATTGTATATATTATCTCTTATGATCCTCATATCTTACTTTTATGGTGGAGGGAGGAGGGAGAGAGTTTAATGGAGATGAAAGGACCCTGTCAAAAGCACAGGATTGAACCTATGGATTTTAATCCTGGACAATTTTTCTTCATATGATGATAATAATATATTCACTCACTATTTCATTGTACAGATGATTTTATCTTATCTGAATATGCTAGGGGAGTTTATTTGGATGGCGTGCCAAAGCAAATGATGTGAGGTATTGATTCATGCCTAGAACAGGCAATTTAGATGGGACACTCAGGAAAAGAGGGAAGAATCTCACCAAAAATAATAATAGTAATAGAGAAGAAAGGATAATTTTTAAATATCCTGAACAAAACCATTCCACAGAAAAAAAGCTAAAAATGCTGGAAGAAAATTTAAACACATGCACACCCACCCACATACGCACAGATTGCATTATTCAGCTGTCAAGAAAGTGAGGCATTCTAAAAACTGAAAACAAATGTAAAAATGGGAATGCAAGAGAAAAGCAAAACAGTGAAACTGGATTTTACTTAGATATCTGGTAAAACCTGGTGAACATGAGTTTTGACTTAAAAACTAAAGATAGAGATGGCCAAGGCAAAAGGTCTAATAAGGCCCAGAAGTCAACACTTAAGTATTGGTGCCCTGGGGACAAGCAAACTCCATAGAATAAAATAGAAAGGGCCTTGGCCCAGGTCAAAAGAAAAATAAACTCTCTTCTTAAAATTCATGAGGAAAGCCAACCCGCATATGACATACAGGGCTGCATTTATATCACCTCTATGGAAAACAAAACACTTCTAGGAGGGAAATTAATTTATCGTGTCCCAGGTTTATAGAACACATAGAAAAAAATACAAACCCTTTCAGAGAAATGGTGCATCACCTACTCTGCAGAATATTCTCACATATAAAGTTGTAAGATAGGTGAGATTACAGTTTCAAAAAATCGCAAGATATGCAAGAAAGCAAGCTGAAGAAGTTATTAAAGAATAAGATTAAACAGCAAGAAGATATAGAAATGATGACACATTTAAGAAACAACAAAATGGAAATCTAAACCTGGGAAATAAAATGACGAAAAGTTTTTTAAAAATTCAGTAAGTACGCCAGCAGTTTAGACCTAAACAAAGTAAGAATAAAAGAGATACAATGCATATCTGTAAATTATTCAAAAAGGGACAAAAAGTTGAAAATGTGAAAGATGAGTTAAGAGAAATAGACAATAGAGAAGTCTAACATTCAAATTGGAGTTTTTGAAGGACAGAAAATATTTAGAGAGAATGGCTGAGAAATTTCTGGAAAATCTAATAAGTGTAAATACTCAGGTTCAGCATCTCAGTGATTTCCAAACAGCATCTCTCTGTGAGAAATGTTAGATTGTCTCTTCAAGGAATTGATACTTTTCATTTAAGTTATAAAGTTTTAGGTCATAGAGTTGTTTGTAACATTCTTTTATTATTCTTTTAGTGCCATGGGATCATTGGTGATAGCCTTGATTTCATTTCTAATATAATCTTTATCTTCTCTCATTTTTTTCTTATTCAGCCTAGCTAGATTACCTTTTTGTTGATCTTTTCAAATAACCAGGCTTTGATTTCATTGCTTTTGTTTTTCTGTTTTTAACTTCATTCATTTTGCTTTAATTTTTTTCTGCACTCTTTAAATTCATACTCCTTTTTCTATTTCATAAAGTGGAAGCTGAGGTTATTGGTTTTATATCTGTCTTCTTTCTGACATATGCACTCAATGCTGTAAGTATCCTTCTACGTACAGCTCTTGCTGCATCCCATCAAATTTGATATTTTACTTTCAAATTCAAATTTCAATTTGAAATTGAAAAACTTTATTTAGTTTGAAACATTTTTAATTTCTCTTGAAGCTCCTTTTTGACCCATGTATCATTTAGAAGTGTTTTGTTTGAACTCCAAAACTTAGGTTTTTCCAGCCATCTTTCTGATATTAATTTCTAGTTTAATACCATTATGTTATGACAGCTTACTTTGTATGATTTCTATTCTTTTATATGTGTTAAGGTATGTTTTGTGCCACAGACTACGGTCTATCTTTGTGAATGGTTCACGTGAATGTGAAAAAAAAAACATGTAGTCTGCTGTTTTAGAAATTCCGTCAATCGATGGAACTGTTCAACTATATCTTCACTGATTTTGTGCTTGCATTATCGGTCAATTACTGATAGTGTATTGAAATCTCCAACTATAACAGTGGATTTATCTACTCCTTATAGTTATATCTGTTTTTTCTTCATATATTATAATGCTGTTGGTAGATGCACATATATTATGGATTGTTATGTCTTCTTGGAGAGCTGACTGCTTTATTTTTATATAATATCCTTCCTTTTTGTTGACAAATGGTTAATTTGCATGACCAATAAGCACATTTTTAACGGTGCATCAAGTATCTGAGAATAACGTTATCTTCACTAAAAGCTGAAAACCTTCTGGGGGGTCCCTCCCTCTCTCAGGTCAGGCAGCTCAAATGTCCACGATGTCCAGCAGTGCAGAGAGATGGAGCTCAGAGGCAACTTCCTCTTCCCTTGAACTTGGGATCAGAGTTACCAGGCACTGCAGATGCGGTCAGAGCAACAGCTGCAGTTGCTTCCAGACCTTTCCAGCAGCTGCAGCCCTCTTCATAAGAGTTCAAGGGTCTGAGGAATGTGGAGAAGAAGGGAAATCGAATCTGCAAATGCTCCTGGGACTTCAGACACCCACTGCTAAAGCTGATCTTCAGACCTCTCGCTCTCCTGCAGACGGCGGGGCGTCTGGACAGTCATTGGGCATCAGATCCCCCAAACTGGGAACCACTCCCCCCCAAAAACACCCCACACCCACCCTCAGCCCCACCCCCACCATGCTCCGCACTTCTCTTCCCTCCGTGGTGCCAGTGTAGCGACAGATGGGGAAACTTCGCAGAGATGAAAAGACTTTATCCTCAAACTCCCCTGACTCAGCTGTTGCTCCCTCTGCATCTGCATCCTGCCTTGTTCCCGAGACAAAGGAACATCCTATTTTTCTCATTTTTTTTTTTAATACACATGTATCTGACTGTCTTCACTCACTGCCTCCTACTGCTGGGAAGCCGGGTTGCGGCTCGGGGACCCAGCGCCTGGCTTGTAGCTGATGCACAATGAAGTGACGCCGTCGTCCCACCGGCCCTGGGCAGCCGAGGGCAGGTTCTCCACCTGGGACTGGAGGGCCGGCGACATCCAGCAGGAGTGGGGTGTAGGAGGTGTCCCGGCGACCACGGAGCCCCCGGAGAGCCGGGGGCGGTCTGGGGCAGGACGTCACGTGCTGTTCAGACCACGCCGAGAGCGGCTGAGCCTGACGGGTCGCCCCGAAAGGCTTCGCGGGGTTCATCCCCTGAACCACCCACCGGAGGGTCCCAGATGCCGCCGTGCACCTCCTCCGGCCTCCTCCTTAAACAGCGCGGCGACCTCGCCACGCTCCCCTCCAGTCGGGCCGCGGCCACCGTACACGTGCCCTCGGAACGTCACGTGCCGGAGTCACGTGGCGGAGTGTGACGCATGCGCAGAGCGACCCCGCCGCAGGGCGCGCACGTGCCCGGAAGCCCCGGACCGGAATCGCGCCGCACCGACTTCCGGCCGCTGGTTTCAGGGCTCCTGTTGGGCTGCACGTCCGGCTCCGGTTCCCTCCAGCGGGAGGCGTCGGCCCGCGACCCTTGCGACGGCTGCCTTTGTCACTGATGCCAAGTATAGGTTCATCCTGAGGAAAGTGCTCGTGAGATCATGGAGGCCCCGTGAGCCACCACCACCCCCCTACCCCCCCCCCCGCATCAACAAGCTCCACGCCTTGAAGAGCCGGGGGTGTGCTGCCAGCGCGAGGCGGCAGGCCGCGGACCCAAAAGAAGCCCGTGGTTTCCCTTGGGGTCTGAAGTAGGTAAGAAAGCCTGCGGCCCCGTTGGAAGGCCAGTGGGAGGCGTGCTCTCTCCCTGGGGCGGGTCAGCCTCTTCCTTCGCTTCAGGCCGTCAACTGATGGCATAGGGTCCCCTGGCCCCAGCGCGGACGGAGTCTTCCCTACCCGATCTACTGATTCCAAATTACACTGATGTCCAGAAACGCCCCCACGGACACACCCAGAATGATGTCTGACCAGGTATGAGGCACCCCCGGCCCCGTCTGGTGGACTCGAAACATCAAGCGCTCTATCCTCTCTTTCGTAAGCAAATTGAAAAAGGAAATACAGGTGTAGGAGCCAAGGGGAAACGCACATCGAGTTCGATATAAAATAGGTTTCTAGTCAGTAGCGCCTCTCTTCTTTCTTTCTCATGCCGTGCGTCATCCAACTCCATTTCACCACATTTTGTTGCTTTTCTGTTTTCAATCCCACTCAATGTATTCAGTGACCGATGGTGATGCGCAGGAATCGTCGACAAATGTTTAAATTGTAATAGTATCGCAACGTGCTCTGACTTCTACTTGCTTTTCTCCTGATCAGAATTAGTCTTTAAGGTAAAGTTCAGCACGTGTAAACTCCCTGGGTTGTTCTATCAAAGCACCGTATGTATTTAGGCACCATGCTATGTCGCCTTTCGTATCTCAACAATCTCTTAACATCGTTAATGTTATTAATCACACCTTGAAAAATATTACAGTTGAGGATAAAGTCTTATGGAAAATAATATTTAACAAACCTAAGCTTTTGATAGAAATATTAATAAACATTAAGTTTCAATTTTACTGGCGAAATCATGTTTTTGTTCATTTTTTGTAACATTTATTACTCTAACTTGTTGGTCATTAGTTCTATTTTTTAGCTATTTATTTTTACTCTTTTCATTTTTACAGAAAAAGATATCTAAAAAGATAATTCAGGAGACAATGCAGACTGTAGGATATTTGAAAAATATATCTCAGGCTTGTGGACTTAATATAATTTTATTTATTTTAAGGTACAATGAATAAACGTGTATAAATTGGTTGCTATGTTTTCATATGCTTAGAACTTCATTCATAAAGGGAAGGGACTGAAGATTACTCTTCTGTTTTAATTTATAAAATGGAAACCATTTCAAGCACACTTAATATATAAAGTATATATACCAGAGGAAAGGAGCCTAATTACATGCTTGACTTGAGAAACTTAATTTAGTTGCCTGAGAAAAGTAAATTTGATCAAAACGTTTTTGTTGATGTCATTTGAACAGTCCAGCATAGTTAGTACTTTCACTGAGAGACAGATTAATTGGTGACAATTGATTTTTGATTTTAGCTAATGTGAAGATATTTGAGTTAGTTCTAATCATAGGTGCATTTTAAAATTCTGGGTCTATAGCTAGCATATACTCAAAATTTTTTCCCATGTAGTCACTCAGCTACAGTGAACTTCAGCTACTTGATTATGTGTACTAAAATTTTAACTATCAAACAAATATCAAAGTGTTTCCCTGTTAAAAATTCTTTTTTTATTAAATTTATTAGGACAACATTGGTTAATGCAATTACATAGGTTTTAAGTGTACAATTCATTAATAACATCCTATGTATATTGCATTGTGTGTTCACCACCCAAAGTTAAATTTCCTTTCATCACCATATATTTGACTCCCTTTACCCTTATCTACCACCCACTTCCCCCATTTCCCTCTGGTAACCACTAAACTGTTGTCTGTGTCCATGAGTCTCTGTTTGTCTTGATTGCTTCTTGCTTTCAGTTTTATATCCCACATATAAGTGATATCATGTGGTTTTCAAATTTTTTCTGTCTGGCTTATTTCATGATAAACTTAAGACTATGTTGTCGCAATGGTAGTGTTTGATCTCTTCATATACCTGAGTAACCCATTGTATATTTGTGCCACTTCTTCTTTATCTAATTATCTATTGTAGGACACTTCAGTTGTTGCCATGTCTTAGCCACAGTGAATAATGCTGCAATGAACATCAGGGTGCATATATCTGTACCAATAAATATTTTCACATTTTTGAGGTAGATTCCCAGGATTGTTGGGTCACATGGTAGTTCTATTCTTGATTTTTTGCAGAACCTCCATACTGTTTCCCATAGTAGCTATATCAACTTACATTTACACCAGTAGTGTATGAAGGTTCTTCTTTCCCCACAACCTCTCCAATACTTGTTATTACTTGTCTTGTTGATCAGAGCCATTTTTACAGATATGAAGTGGTATATCATTATGGTTTGATTTGCATTTCACTAATAGTTAGTGAAGGTGAGCACCTTTTCATATGTGTTGGCCATTTGTAGGTATCCTGGAAAGGAGTTCAGGTCCTCTGCCCATTTTTTAATCAGGTGTTTTGTTATTGAATTGTTTGAGTTCTTTATATATTTTGGATATCAGCCTCTTATTCAAGGCACTGTTTTCTCCCATTCAGTTGTTTGCCTCTTTCTGATCAGTAACTCACACCACATATAAAAATCAATTCTAGTTAATTGTAGTTCTAAATTAGAAAGTTAAAACACTGAGTTTTTGGAAGAAATATAAAAGGAAAGCTCAATTACCTGGATTAGGTAAATAGATCACAAGAAGCAATATTTATAAAGTAAAAAAGTATTAATACATTGGTCTTCATTCAAATTAATAAATTCTGTTCATTAAATGATGTCATGAGAGTGAAAATGTAAGCTACAATATAAATGAATGTTTGCTTCTAAGTATGACAGATTAAGCCCCTGCCACATAACCTCTGTAAAAAGCAACTAAAATCTTGGCCATAATACAAAAAGCAACTTCCCAAAGGCACAGAAGAGTGAACAGAAGCAGAATGACTGGTGAGGAATGTATACTTTCTGAGAGGATTGGGGACGAGGAGCTTTAAAGTTTCTTTTGCTTTTATTGTGGAGCCAAGTGCAACCTCTGTGGCATGCAGGGGTTATGCGGCGGCAAGCATGGAAAACACCCAGTCTTCCTGGCCAGGGACACTTGGACAGTGACATTGGGAAACACTGAATACTGAAGAGCCTGGGAGAATCCCATGAAAGAAAGAGCTAGACAGAGGGGTCCCCCAGATCCTTCCACCAACATCTCTGACCCCTACAACTGAATGTAAAGGGTGAAGACAGGTCTGAGCTAAAACTTGGCCTGCCTCTCAAGAAACAGCGTTTGCAACTCCAAATGCGACCAAGAAAATTATCTGCTAAAACATATGAAACAATATTCACCAAAGAAATGTTACAGAATACATAATCCAGAAGTAAATATTTATTATACCCACGATATAATTCAATGTTAACAGACATAGGAAGAATCCAGAAAATGGAATACATTCTCAGAAGAAAAGAAAATCAATTGAATCTCATCCTGAGATGAACCAGATGTCTCAACTAACAGACATAAATTTTAAAGCAGCCAATATATGCATTTTTAGTAAATAAAAACATGTTTTCAATGAATGGGAAACGATAATTATTAACAAGAAGTAAAAACAAAGTTTTTCTTTCCATTTCAAATGGCAGTGCTGAAACTGAAAAATAGAATTTCTGGGGAAAATATTCACACACAAATGAACAGCTAAAGTTAAAAAGACCACACTAAGTGCTAAAGAGGATGTGAAACAGAAAATCTCATACATTGCTAGTGGAAGTGGAAAATGATTGGAAAATGATTGGAAATTTCTCAAAAGTTAAACATATGTTGAACAAGTGACTCAACAGTTCTACCCTGTGGTATTTACCAAAGAGAAATAAAAGCATGTCAATAAAGACTTGTACATAATAGCTTTATACTTAATAAGCTGAACTGAAAACCCAAATGTCCACAAACAGAAGAATGGATCAACAAAGTGTGGTCTAGTCACCCAATAAAATGGTACTTGGCAATAAAAAGAATTTTATTTTCATTAATAACACATATATCAAAAACACCTTAGTGAAGAAAGACAGAAAGAGGATATGTTATAATTTCATTAGTATATAGCCTAAAACTGGCAAAACCATTTTGTACTTACACCAAGCAAAGCATCGATTACCTGGGTTTGGGGCAGAAGAGGGGAATGATAAGTCAGGATACAAAGGGTCTTTGTGGGATGAAGGAAATAATCTGTATCGCGACAATGGCAAAATAATAGGCAATCAGATACATTTGAGGTTCACATCAAAACCTCTCCAACTTTTGAAGTATCTTGATACAGTCTTCCTATGCTTATATGAATGGAGACTTTTTTCATCTCCCTTAAAACCCATTAAAGTTAGGAATCTATATTGCGAAATGCTGCTTCGGGGAGTATAGAAAGATAATGAAACAAGGATATGAACCACAAGCCCCTTACACTCTTCTAGAAGACATGACAAGAATACAGAGATCTCTGTCATAAGACATTTAGTGTTGAGTGCTATAAAAAGATTCAACATGTTCTAGAAATTTTAATATATGTCACCTCTTAAATGAAGTTTAGTCATGAGAATGAGACCTTTTGAATTAAAATTCCCCCCCAGGAGTCTTTGTTTTTAATATAACCTACATGTGCCAGAAATATTAACACTTTCTGAATTAATTTAGGTTTGAAGAGAACTCTCTTAAGAAATAAGAATATATTATTGTTAGGTTGTAGGAATTCCAGAAAAACATGAAAAAGTTGCTGATGAGGTACAGAATTCCACAGGTATGTGAGATAATTACACATGTGCCCCTTCTATGTAGTTCTGCATAACGTCTTGGGAGCTCTTACCTTCTACTTCACTAACAACAGAGGAACTAAAGGTGAAACATGTCCATGTATTTTCATGTCCAGCAATCTACACTAAAACCTAAAGGAGAGGTTGATCTGCACTTTATGGTTTTTCCCTTCCTTTCTTAAAGTTCCTAACTGAACTGATTTGTTTGATCATCTGGTTTTTAAATGAATGGTTTCCAGCAAAGCATGTGCCTGCAGTGACCTTTGGTGGCTTGTCATCTAAGGCATGGTGACCCTCGACTGGCAGCTTTCACAGCTGTTTATTTTTCTTTGAATTTCACGCACAGAGTTCAGTTTGCCAAGTAGGTGTGCCTCTCCCCGTCTGTATTTTTAGCACATCTGGAAGCTGCTTTACTTCTTACAGTATGCTGAATGTGGCCTTGGCGGTGATAAAATGATAGTTCCCCCAGGCACACAGTTCACACCACATCGTATGAGGCCTTTCCCCATTCCCGTCCTGGCCATGGGTCCTGCATGTGAGCCAAGTGGCTGAGCCAGCCTTAGGAAGGTAACCCAGCGACCACCGCAGTGCCGGGCCCTGGTCACGGGCTGCCTGCAGGACTGTCTGTCCCCACTCAACAGCAGGCCTGCAAGCTCCTGAGTCCACCACAGACCTGACAAGGACTGAGGCACTGGCCCCTTTCCAGGCCTGTCGTGATTTCTGAAATCTTGTGTTGTCTGAGAAAGCTCAGTAGGGAAGAAGAACTCTGCACACCCAAAAGCTGTTAGCCGGAAGCACAGACCAGCCCAGAGCTGTCCTGTTCCTGACGCCAGTTCTTGGGGAAGCTAGCCTCGCCTCACCCTTCCTCACCTCGCTCCCACCCTCTCCGCTTCTAGTCTCTAGCTGTGCATGGCCTTGGTCATGGACTTGGAGAGATCCAGTGCTGCCCCCACAGGCTCCTGCAGTGGAGCTTCCCACTTGCTAGGACCTCCCTCCACTGGAATGCTTAGTTCATTCCTCACTGCACCATACTGTTAAAAGAGATTTCATGACTTTTGGATGGCCTTTCAAATCAAAAACTCAGAAAAAAAATATCCAAAAAAGATGTTTGTGCTTACTTGCAAAAAATTCAAATGTCTACCAGAGTATTAAAATATTTACATGGATATTTTCACCTTATGTGAACATAGATCATATATAGACATAGCCTGTATCATCAGAGTGAAATATTCTACTATGACTAGAGTTACTGAACGAATTTGTTGAATTAATTTTTTTTTTTTTTGGTATTTTGACGTTAGTGCTAATATGAGTCCTTGTAATAGGACTACCAGAATATCTGAGTAGTAAAAAGATGTGAAAAAATTACTTCCCGTTCTATTAGGTGCAAAGATTTATTGAGATCCTAAAATACTATACTTGCCAAAGGGGAGAGCTGTCTTCCAAACTCATCTTTCTTTTCTAAATTTCGTTGTCCAAAATCACTACATTTACTGCAATTAATAAAACTTCTTGGCAAGGCATAAGCGTGTTCCTGCAGAAAGCTGCAAGCACTCTCCCCTACAGACTTGGAATAACACTAAATTAATATGAGGGAGGAAAGGAAGAATTAATTAGTATTTGATAGCAGAGCATTAGATGTTGATTTATTAGTCAGGACCAACATTAGCTGAGTTTACTTTATAAACCTCAAACCAAATCCTTTCCAGGTTCATTCTCATCACCACCATAAATTCGCTCTATATTAACCGATAATTATTTTTCGGAAGCAAACATAAGGAGCTCTTAGTCAGATGGTGACACAATGTGGATGTGTAAATTTCCTCTTATGTAAATGACCAGAGGAGTGTAAATTGCATCAACGTAGGAAAATAAAAAAGTGTACTAACTACAAGCAAATGAACATAGAGGCAAAGCAGGAGTAATATTAGTGCCAGACACAATTATGTTCGAGGCAGTAAACTTTTTAAAATATAATGAGGACTGCTTTCTCTTGATAAATGTTATAATTCACATAAAAGGTTTTGGGGGTTTTTTTGGTATAACTAGATTTTATTTTCTTATATTGCTGATTTATCTGATTAAAGCTGACATGAATGGGTTAGATTTACATGTAATATTCCAGTGCTTTAATCCCATTTTCGGAGGAATGGGTAATATTATTTGCACAAATGCAAAAGAACTGGTAGTGAGTCAAAACCATTAAAATAAAGGAACTATGTACATGTTAGTAATTCATTGCACTTTTTATAACATTTCAAAAATCTGTAGGTACAGAATAATGGCTTTTGTTAAATTATCACACAAATACATGCAGAAATTTCATTGTTATTAGATTTTTTATTGGATCAATAAACAATTGGAAAAACTGAAAAAAGCATAAAGAGCTTGTAATAAAGAGACCAAAATATTTAGAAATTCAAGGAGAATGTGGAGCTACAAAATAATTACAGTAATGACTTATAACCATAAAATAAATCAAAAATTCATGAGCCTCTCCTGACATAAATAAATAAATAAATGGGAGAGAAAGGAAGACTTTTTCTTACAGCATAGTTCCAATACTATAAATGTAGAAAGAATGATGGAAATAGAAAGTCACCACTTACAAGAATACCACAATCAGTTTGTTTCAGGAAGATATATCATAGATGCTAGAATTAGTGGCGAGAAGTATGAAGAGAAACAGTATTTACATACTCCAAAAGTATCATTGTGCAAGATACCTATTGATGACAAAGGGAGAAATTAAAATTGTATTTTATCTAAGTGATCAATATGTAAGTGACTCAATCAGCAATGAGACACGTCAACATCATATGCCTCCTGACCTGATGCACTGAGAAAGGCATGGATTCTTGGTCTTATAATAAAGGCCTAAGCTGAATTTAATTAGAAAGAAACACTGGACAAACCTAACCTAAAGAGCATTCTAGAACAGAAATGGCCAGCGATTCTTTGTATAGTTTTTTCACTTTTTTTGCTAACTGTAATTATTTAAGATGAAAAGCTTAAATATGTTTTAAAAGGTAATATTGGCAGAAATACAATTTGGTTTTTTTTCCCTTTTAGTTGGATGAGTCATATTCATTGGTGTATGACTAACTCTCATCTTCTCCATGGGTGGCCTTCCTTTTTTATTTAGAAACTTTGCCATTTTATCTATACTCTTGGACAAATTGTTTAGATTTTATAAGTTTATTTCTCTATCTCCATATGTGGTCAATAATAATAAATTTTTGTTTTCAATATCAAATGTATGAAAATTAGTGCCATAAGTTGTTTTTATAGCAGTAGACTTTCAAAAATTATAGTAAGCTCTTTTTTTTTCTCCTACTGTATCACAAATTTTTATGATACTTTATTTTCAATTACAACCACTCATGAGATCTTCTTGAGAGCTAATTATTATTGAGAGACTGAACATACAAAACAGACAAGGGCCAGAGCACACATGACAGAAATCTGACCCACGGTCTTTGCAGCGATCATCCCAGACCTGTCAGGACCTGCCAACAATGCCATCTACCCTATTTTTACCCCAGCTCAGGACCAACTAGAGAAAGCAATATGCTCAATCAACTATTATATATTTCTCTTTCTCTCCTTTATTTTTATTTTCTACAATTAAAAATTTGCTAACAATTATATGTAGAACATCAAACAATACATACAGTTTATAACTATTCTTACATTGACCATTTTTAATCTTTCATTCGCCTGTAGTTGTTTTCCCCTCAGGTTCTGCAGACAGATTTGTTGCGTAAAACTACACCTATGAGAAATTTGATGATGCTGGCACAGTGTTCAGTACTCTAGTTGTGGTGCTGCTGCCAACAGTATGCTCCTTTATTAAAAAAAAAAAAATGTAGAGGCTCACTTGCAGCCAATTCGATAGCAAGATGATCAAATGCAAGATATTTTTATACACTGGTTTTATGAGACATTTATATTATAGAATTAAATTAAAACCAAATATTAAAGAAATCGTCATGATGCTCTGAGCTTGATGTAGATTATCCTGGCACTGATCATACCACTGTTGACTCAAAAATACCATCATCTGCATGTAAAATACATGCAGTCGTCCGTGGTGGTACCATGGGTTTGGCATGCTACTAATGATACCTTTCCCCCACAAGATGTCTTACCTGGAAAGGTATATAGGGCAGAAGATGGGCCATTGGTAGAAATATATGGTAGAAGACCCCAGATGTTCATTGACCCAAGATTATATTGGTTTTATTTGTTTGGCTCTTATGCTACTTGTGTAATCCAGATCGTGTGTCCCAGGGCAGGGGAAGGCAAAGACTGTATGAACATTTATGAAGACATAAATACATGTGTTCTTGCAGGACTGTTTTCATTTACGTAGACTGGCATATGTAGATGTCATCAACCGTCTAATCATTGGTCTAGTCTGTAACATATCTTTCTTACGTAGGCAGGTAAACATATTTTCGTTCTGTCATTCTGTGAATATATTGCTTAATTCAAGATGTCTCAGGGTTGCATTGTCAGAACATTATAAGACTCGCATAATGTAAGAAACACTTTTTTCTGACATGCACTCAAGAGGAACATGTGACAGCACAGATATTTATAATTTTTTCCCTCCTAATTCTTCAGATAAAAAATTTTCTCTCGGGGTTTTTAAGTAAAAAATCCTTTAAGGCTCAGTTAAAAAACGTAAGATCAGTTCTACACAGGGCAAATGACCACTATTTATATTATGCTACTAATGATGGGTCACATTTTCTACTTTATTGATTTATTGATTTTTTTTTCATTTCTAAATAGATTGGAATGAAATGGAAACTCGCTGGTAATTTAAATGCTGTACATGGTGAGCATTCATTTAGGAGGATAGTAGTTTTTCAGTCAAATGTTTTTTTTTTAATTTGTAGTTTAGACACATAATTTGTTTTACAAGTATTTATCAAGTTTCTGTTTTTTGGAAAGTACTGCAAAATCGTGGCCTTCAGAAATGAATAAAACCTAAATCTGTCCCAAAGGAGAGATTATAATTTCACTGGAAAAATTGGGAAATACATAAAAACATGCACAGGATTGAATAATGGTGTAGAAACGGGGGCACAAAAGGAAAATGCTTTGTTTACTTGAAAGGGAGCTTTCCTGCCCATAGAGTTCTGTGTGACAGCATCATTTAGGGAGCAGAGTGTGTGTGTGTGTGTGTGTGTGTGTGTGTGTGTGTGTGTGTGTGTGTGAGTTATCACCTGTCATACATGTAACATATATAGCTTAGATAAAGTTAAAATAACCACAATTTCACTATTCTAACAAAATAACTGTATTTCCTTCTAGTCTTTTTTCTATGAATTTAAATTTTATGTAATTATACTTGAAGGCCAGCTATAACTGTATATTTTAAAAACTATCATTATTACAGCATAAGCATTTGCACAATGCTACATTTCTTCATAGCCATCATTTTGAATATGAGCATAACATTTTTTCCAGAGGATCTACTACACTTTTTCTAACTTTTTTCTACTCATTTTTAATATTTATACCATTTCACTCTCCTGCATGGCTTATTTTGAAAAACATAGTCATGAATATAGTTTTGTTCCCCAAAATTTTCAAATATTTCCTTGGAAGAGGTTCCCAAATGAGGGACAGACTTTATGCACATTATTGATGGAGTGTCACTTTTAAGCTGTATTTTGATATTGAGACCAAGGCTGTGCCATCCTCTCTTGTCTGAGGACAAAAAAAGAAGTATACTAAGTAAAGCATTTTAGACTGTGTCCCAACATCTTGAGACAACAAATATTGAGACAAAAATGCTGTCCAAATGTCAGTGAACATTTTTCTTAAAGACCTTTGAGAGCTATTGAAAAGAACGGGCATTTACTGAGAGTGCAAATTGTAAAATTGGAAAAAAAATATATGACAAAATTGACTTCTTTTATTTTGAAAGAAATACATGTCTGAGTGAAAATATATATATTTGTTAAATTTTATTTTGTTTGTTTCTGCCCAATATTTCAACCTATCATCTTTTAAAATCCCAATTATTTTATTGCCACATTGATATATAAACATGCTTGCTCCAAATCATATTGTACAGATTTTGTAGATTGGTCACCTATGTTGTTTTCTCATGTGTTTGAAAACTAGATAGCTCACTAGATAAAAAATATGTATTGCATCACATGAGATTTTCACTAAGGTGACCATTAAGCCACTATCTTAACTACCAGGACTTCCACTCAATCCAGTTTTTCCATCTTGTCAATGAGGTTATGAGTGACTTCATCAAATGGTTCACCAACATCTAAATAAACTGTATCTGAGTAATTCATTTCCTTTGCCTAAATCTTTCATCTTTTCCTATCACTGGTGGGCTTTTATTAAATGCAAGTTTGATCATGGTACTGCTCAATGAAAACAAAACAACAAAGCAAAAACTAATGAAATCTGGAAGCACAGAAATCAGAGATGCTGCTACAGGCGCTCTCAGCTGCTTTATCTCCAAATGTGTTATTCTCAGTATGACACCTGAAGCCACTGGCCAAACCCTATGTCACTATCCAGAGAAGCCCAGGATCTTGTTTATGGCTGGCAATGAGAAACAGTGTCTCTTCATTATGCCTTCTGTACCTCTTCTATCACTCGTTGGAAGGATCTATTATACTGGTGACAAGGAAATCTGGAAAATATGGTACCTTTTAAAGGATTTATAAGGGTGGCGTTCACATTGAATATTAATAACAACAAAATTCTGACTCGTGCTTCACAAGCTATTGTGTTGATTTATCTTTTTCAGTTTCATTTTCTTCTACTTTCTAACCTGCTTTCTACTGCCTCGGCACCCTGAATTATTTACAGACTGCTCTGAGATGCCCCATCCGAATCACCGTCTTGAGATCCATACCCATAATTCTGAGTACTAGATACCAGTCTTCACCTGACTTATAAGGACCTAAGATTCTGCATATGCAAAATCACACTCATCTGTCTTGTTACCCCTGTTGCTCTGACCTCTATATCTCAGTGGTACATAATTCCATATAATTCGTGGAGTCAGAAATTTCAGTTTTATCTTTGACTCTTATTTTGTCCCTGTTCTTCATCTAATTCTTCTAGTCCTACGAGCGCTAAGTCTTCCTTCTGGCTCCCCCACCTTACTGTAAGGTAACATTATCTCCTGGATCATTCCAAAACCTAAAACCATACCCCATACTTCAAACGCACATATCTGAAGTTCAGATTCCTTCAGTGGCTCCTCATTGCTTTGAGAGCAAAGCCCAATCTCAATACGTCCTAAAGTCCCTCCTTAGTGCTCTAAATGCACTGGCCTCTGCCACAATTGCAGTCTCATCTTCCATTGTAGCATGCCTTTCCTGCCACCCCCCCACCCATCATACAGAGTTTATTATTTCCTAGGGCTTAATTCCAAGCCCTCTTTCCTTTATACCCTTTATCTGCCCTCTTCTCTTCTCCACACCCTTATGCCCAAAACCTTATCCTGATCAACTTCCACTTCAGGTCTCAGTGTAGATGTCATTTCCCGACACATGGTCACCATATCGAGCAACTCTAGGAGATGCTATTTAAATATAAAAATGAGAATGGTAGCCTCTTCAGCAAAACATGGTATTCTGCCCAGGGGTCTTTTGTGTTCTACCTCATGTGCCCATAGCACTCTGATTTTCTATTTATTTGTGACTATAACACAGTATTTTCATTTATTTTACTTGTTCCTACATCCATCCCTTTTGGAACGTGGGCCTTCAGAGAAAGGAGCAGCCTCTATCATGTTGAGCATCATGTTGTAGGCACATAGTAAGTACTGATTACATGAACAGGTAAATGTGAATGGAGTCAAAAGTCTCTCCTCTACCTGTCGTAAAGCCATTCCAAGCATGACTTGTCAAAGACAGCCTTGCCGATATCTATCCTAAGGCACTGTTCATATAGTCGCTGTTCATTTGTCACATTCAGCCCACGACATGCTCTATAACCTTTTCTCTCTATAAATGTGTATATGCTCACAGGTAAACATTTATTGAATGAATAAAATAATAATGAGAAAAATAAAAAAACATTTATTAAGGTTAAAACAGCCCAGGTATTTTATGAATATTGTTTCATTTAATCCTCTTAGAAATTATATATATATAATATAAGAGAGAGAGAGAGAGTGTGTATATATATATATATATATATATATATATATATATATATATATATATATATGCAAGGCTTAGAGAAATTAGTTCCCATGCCCAAAATCACTATATATGTGACAAAATTGGGTTTAAGCCTGGTTTGTTATTTGTTGGCATTTTTTATCTTACCCAGTCAATAGAGGAATCTTCTTTTTATCAATTTGTTCCAAATATGGAGGGAAACATTCATTCTTTCATTTTAGGGACTTTCAGATGGATGAACAAAACTTAGCTAGGCAGGATACACATGAACATTTTCTGTTTAGATCCTTATGTCTTGTCCCAAGCCTCGTTGAACCACTCAAATCTGTGTAAACATTACTAAGGCTTTGATCAGGGGCTTTTGTCTCCACTGCATACCACTGCAAGCTCTCCAACATTTATTGGTTGAGATGTGACTTTTTATACCTTTGATTTTGCTATGATATTAGTTGACTTAAATGTGGTAGCCTCTGTTAGAATAATTTTATTAAGTAATTCTTAAGGACTGGAAAGCCCATACATCCTCTCTGTACATTCTGAAGTATTTCTGGAAGACGTGACATGATGTCCAGGGCTTGTGAGGAACAAACAGAATGGTTCATTATGCTGTCCTTTATATTTTTGCATAGTTTAGAACATCTTCATAATAGAATTTTTAGAAAATCTACCAGCACCAAAAATATGTATTTCTGCTAGTGGGATTTTAGAGTAGTGGTCCAAGGCAGAGAAACTTATACTGTGACATCAATTTACTCCCTAAAGAGTGCATTGCAAGTGAGCACTGTACTTTTACAAACAAGGTCATCTTATCCAGTTTTTTATATTTTTAATATTGAAAATGTTATATTTTTCTGTGGATGTCAGCATTACATGGATTTAAAAGTTTTGTGCTTTGAATTTTTAGAGCGAACATTTTAGTTCATGCATTAATCTTTTTTAATAAAGACCTTCTTAGAAGCTTTTCTACAGCTGAAAATAATTAAATTCTCTCATAAAATTGAAGCACACAAATTTTTTGGTAATACAAATAATCTGCAGATGACAATGTGTAGAATCTTGTCTTCTTAAATTCCATGTGTTTCTGATGTAAGCTTTACTTTAATCACATTAAATTCTTCATAATGTGGTCAAATTTGCACAGGTAAAGTGAGTGATTTCTCATTCAAAAACAAGTATATAATAAACCCGTATTTCAAATTTATGTAAAGCTTTTGACTACTGGATAAGCTTCGGGATCATGATATATATTAACATCAGGGAATCCCATTTTCTGTACTTTTGTCCTTGGTATTTCAGCACAGGATGACCTCGTCACGTGATGACTTCCTGTAGAGAGTTGAGCAGAGATACCATCAAGGAGTGCTTTAAGGGTCTTAGAGCAAAAATGCGCTATTTTTCCATGAATGGCATTGGGATGATCAAAGAATAGGATTTATTTCTTTCATTGAATGTATTATTTTATGAATACTTCGATTGAGTTTTCATCAGCTGATTTTAATCATTAAATGTAAACTATAAGCAAATAGTCTTTTTAAAGGTCAGCTATTTAAATTTTCAATAATCTGTTAATGCTTCTTTTCAGTTTCAAATATTGACCCTTGACATTCATGAACTGAGGGCAATTAGCATTTTCTTTAGAAGGGAACTAGTCACACCACCAATTTAGATTAATTTGTACTTCTAAAAAGTATGTATTTTCTTACTGTCTTAGTTAATGAAAATCTTCATTTTAAGAATAGTATGAACAATTTCCAAACACTTTTCACTCAGAGTCCCTAAATGTTAACATGTTACATTTGCTTTATCCACGTCTCCCTTCTTTCTGCACATTGTGCATATTAATTTTCTGAAATGCTTAAGAAAAAGTTGTATCATGATGATCCTTTTTCCTAAATAATTCACTGTTTATTGCCTGAAAACAAAGCATTCTTTTACAAAACTACAGCATAATCATGAAACTCATAAAATTAGCACTGATACAAAAACTACTCTCTCATATACAGTTCTAGTCCAGATTTTACCAATTGTCCTTATAATGTTGTTTCAGGACCAAGAAAATCCAAGGTGACTAGTTTCATTCAGTTGTCATGTCTCTTCAGTTTCACTTAATTTAAATCAGTTGCTGAATTTTTATTTCATTATACTGATGTTTTATAAGAATATTAGATACTTATTTTATAACACATACTACAGTTTGGGTTTGTCTGGTTTTATCTCATGATCAAATTCAGGCATACCACAAAAATGATACTTTCGGCAGGCATACCACAAAAATGATGCCTACTTTTACTCAGTGCATCATCTGTTTATCCCATTAGTGCAGTAATAACTTTGATTATTTGGTTAAATGATGTAGACCAGATTTGACCACTAAAAAGGTACTGTTTTACCCTCTGTATTTAGTGTTTCATTGTGAGATAATTTGAGACTGCAAAAGTCTTTCCAAACTTTCATCCATTTATTTTAGCATGGATTGATGATTCTTGCTTAAATCAGTTGTTATTGTAATATTATTTTAGTGAATTTTATTGGTCACTAAATGATAGCAAGCTCTCACAGCTTAGCGTAGCCTGAAAAGGTCATTATTTCACATTCAGGAGAAGTGGATGGGCACGAGTTTTAACCATGGTCAAACCCATGTGCCGTTTTCACTGACCAGATAGCCGTGTCCATCACTCGGGATTAATTGTGACATCATCGTTTGCTAGACCTATGACCTTACACAAACTACTTAACCAGTTCTCAGATCCTTTTTTATTTAAGAGGAATAGAAACGCATCATAGAGGTGTCTCTTAGTGCTGAGTACTTTATGCAGACTAATTTGGGAAGCATTACTTACATGTCAATATGACAGCAACTACCTTTTTATCTATGTTTTATTTCACATTTATACAGAAATTTTATTTCTTCACCTGACAGCCATAAATACATACTCTTCCATTGTGTTATCCTTTGAGAAATTTGTTACTTTCACATTTTATTTCAATTGTAATGGAATATGTGCTTACAGAGAATAAAGAAAGAAGTAGGTTTCAATCCAATTATTCCATTCCACTTACCATCCTTCAGGACAAATTTATTCCTTTAAATTGAAGTCACAGGTTTTCAACCAAATCTAAAAGTATGACCACGTTCTTAGTTTTCTCAATATGAGTTTAAAAATATCTCATTTTTAAATTTCTTAATTTCTCTTTTATGCTAAAGTAATATTATTCTCTGCCTGCTCTTTTCAGGTTCCCTGGAATAGCCTGCTGATTCTGGCTGTGGATGAAACCCTGGAACTCCAATTAAAATTCATCACTGACTTGTGAGATGGGAGAAAAAAGTCTAACATTTGCTCATGTTTCCAGTGGCAAACTCCAAAACGCATGACTAAGTATTCAAGTTTTACACTATACTTTTTAAATGTAAATTTCTAGAGTCTTTGTCATGAACTGAGTACAAGTTTTAAAAATCTGTATAATGTAGACAAAGTCACTATCATGTTTTGACAAGAAACTAAATAATTTATTCAAAGTGTAGTGATTTATTGAGAAAGTCAAGACACTGCAAGGCTTTTCGAAGCCAGTTCAATGCCACAACACATAAAATTTGTGAAATTGGACATAATTTCTAAAACTCAGTTTTAATATATATCGTATCCTATTATGAATTGAGAAAGCTTGTATTTAAATGAGTTTCTTTTTACAAATTCTATAGGAATCATGAATCACTATTGAGTATCTTTCCTAACAAGGCATCAAAATAGTAGATCATGAATATTCTTAATCTGTCTATACATCTTTCAAGAGTCAGGTGACAGGAAGTGTCTTTAAGAAAGCATATTTATCTGTTTCCTTTCAAATATGTGCGGAGCCAAATTAATCCATAAAGATAGTTATTTATTCTTTGTGCTTGTGAAAAAATTTTTTGTTAGAGTGTTTTGAACTAATAACCAACACAGCTTGGACAAATTTTCACACTAACCAATGTATTTTCTAGAAAATTAAACATGTTACCCTGGTTTAGTTCTCAATGAACAGAAGAAAATAAAATGTTTTACATCATCTGAACAATTATTTTTAATGGTAAAATCTGCTACCGGCTTCTTCATATTGAAACACCATTTCATGTACTTCCTTTTTTTCTATCAGCCTTTTCCCCTATGGCTTCCACTTGAGGTTTCTCTATACTACTAGCATTGTCCAAAACCAGAGGTATTTCCCAAATATCTTCCCTTAGAATAAATACCTTCAAGCACTCACTGACTAACTCTTTTGCACGGTATTATCTCAAGTACTCGGAAATCAAACACAAGCCTCATAATCCCTCTTAGTTTTGTCTATGAGCCTTAGAACTATTTGGTATTGGGGAAAATTATGTTAGTCTTACAGACCCTGTTTTTCACAAAGCTGTACCAGCACATGCTTGCTGTACATAATAGAGTCTAAATCCACTTAGACTGGTTTTTGAGTTTTATTGAACATGGAGTTCACTTACACTCTAGTTAAAACTCTGGTTTTTGTAGTGATCATCGGTTTATATATGGCAAGAAGTTTTCAATAGCTGTTTTACTAAGGGAGCACAATTATAGTATCTTTACATCATGCTCAAAACTTTACTTTGAACTAGTGGCCGAATACAAGGTGTTTCTTGCTCTTGAATAGAACGCGTGCTGTTTTCGAAGTGGGCTGCATTAGCGCTGTCCAGAGGCAAGGTAGGAGGGCAGGTGCAGAGCTGGAAATACACCGAGGCCATTCTTCCTCACCCGCGGACAACATTGTGGATTTGACTGGCCACAAAGCTTTTATCTGTCTTTGCTTTTTTTGCAGTATTTTTATTTTTAGCATTTGGATTATCCTTGATCCACTTTGATTAAATTGAAACAGATCTGGAGGAAAGAACCATCCCAGTTAACCCCTTAGTGTCCAGCTTGCTACCTAGCAGCCAGAGGATATTCAATACCTGGTGGTTTCATGAGTAAAATAGAATTTAAATATATTTTTAATGTTTTTTTTTCTAGAAGCATGATTAAGTTGCTCCAAATTTATTTTTAAATCTCTCTCTCTCTTTTTTTTTTTTTTTGGTAAAGCATGTCATATAAACTTCGTACATGATGAATGAGTTTTATTTATGTATTTATAAGCATCACAGTTCTGAAAAGCTTCCTTCTGGATTCTCATAAAGTCTCAGTCAGACTACTTTCGGCATAAACCTCAGTGTCTGCATTTGGATGTGGTCATAGAATTTCTGTACACATCCTCAAATAGCAAGGCCATCAGCTAATTGCTGCTTCAGTTGGCCACCTCTACTCTAGAAGCTGAGCTGGCACAAATGGACACTGGCCAATAAAACACAAAATTGGCAAAAGAACCACAATGAACAGGAGACTTCTCCCCAGGTCTCCCAAACCATGTGGGTCTCATCAGAGCATAGCGTGCAAACATGAAAGAGTAATGACCATGCAGCATCGGCAATGAAATCTAAATGCACCCCGCACCTGCCAGGGAGTCACATCACTTAAGACACAATAAATACTATGGTCAAATAACCATCAAGGAACCAGAAGCTTAAATGAGCAGATCAAAGCTCAGATAACAATGTTAAAACAAAATTTTTTGGAAATATTAAATTTATGTTTAATGGATGCGTAAATGCAAACATGCATGAGATGTGAATGAAAAATGAGTCCTATCGTGAGCGTTTCATATCTACCCAGAATGTAAAATATAATGCCTTCTATTCCAAGGTGTTATTATAGTATCTCTTGATGCTTTTTATGACAAATCTGTTACCGTGTGTGAATTATACTGACAATATTAGAATAAAGTTTATCCTGTTAGCAAGAAGAAACACTTGCCTTTCATAACCACTCCTTATCCAAGACTTGAAATATTATTTTAAAAAATAACCCAATCAAATGTTTGTTGGTGAAAGTCACAAGAATCAAGTCAATTATTTTGAATAGTTTAATTTAAAATTTTTCAATTTATTTTATTTTATTTTAAAATATGCTTATTACAATATCTACATGGTAGTAAAATGAGTAATTGATGTTCTTTTAATTTAATTTTGAAAAGCACACATTGGAAATTCCAAGTGTTTTCCCTGGAATTGCAGAATTGTAGCTCCATTTGTGTGGTTTTGAATAAGAATTAACCTTAAATAGTACACAATATATAGATCCTCCCTCATGAGCTGCATATTGATTGGTCGCTTTATGTAGAAATGGGCCTAAAAATACCTGTATCACTGGATAAGAGACTTACATATGAAAAAAAAGGTAAAACACCTAACTATTCTATGTTTAAAATTTTCCATTTCTCAGCCCCTTACTTCTTATAGCTGAAGGCTGTCTGAGAAGTTGTACAGGTTAACTCTTACCTGGAATAACACAACATGAAAAAATAACAAAAGAGCTTCCTACTGCTAACAAGTGTCAGTACAGTATTTGTTTGTCACCCAGTCACCATTCCCGTTGTTTTACATTCAATAACCTTTTGGACCCTGAAAGCATTCCTGTGTTAATACTGGCTCGGATGAGAAAAGACGTGGGGATGCCACAAACTGCAGAGTGACAGGGCGTGGGCTCTGTCCACGCCGTGAGGAAAAGTCAGATCCCAAGACACCACACCATGCTGCCTCACTGTCCAAGACAAGGACAGTAATTCATTTGAAAATGTTGGGGGGTCGTTAGAATCCAGGTCAGCGTTTCCTCCAAAGCAGATCCCTGTCCCATAGCAGGCCCTGGCCTTCCAGCCCCCCGGCCTTGCTGACAGCTGCTACCGTGTGTGTGTGTGTGTGTGTGTGTGTGTGTGTGTGTGTGTGAGAGAGAGAGAGAGAGAGAGAGAGAGAGAGAGAGAGAGAGAGAGAGAGAGATTAGATGTTGTTCCTATACTGTGCTTAGGATGAGGTCCGAGAACCAGGATGAAATAATGTGTGCTCTAGCCTTCAGGGCTGTTCTGGAGATGGCGAAGATGACTGTTTAATATTTATCCTTTTGTAAATTTTCTCCTGTGAACTGTGATACTATTTTTATTGTGTAGGTAGAAATTTACTTTTAAAAATATAATCGTTTATTTCCTTTGATCCCATTTTTAATAGGTCAGGAGAGTTTTCTCCGATTCTGTTTCCCTCAGAAGGTGTCCTGCTCTTAAAACCAGTTCTCGGTATCAACCAGAATCTCCATTTTCAGACAACTTCTTATCGAACAGAAGATACAGTCTTTCTTTCCTGTGTGATGATTTAAATTCAGCAGTGAATTTTCTGCTATTGTTTTTTTTTTTCTTTTTTTGCTTATATATAATAGCATGGCTGTAAAATAGAAAGTGAGAAAGACAATTTCTTGCAAAAACATAAGTTAAAATAAAAAGTGTTAATCAGTCTCTACCCACAAAGCAATGATTAAAGGGGATCACCTCTTCCCTGCACAACTGTGGGGAGCAAGGGAATTGGACTGCAAAGTAACCACGTGTCCTAGCAAGTCCCCCTGCCCTGTAAACTGATGCGTTCCAGGTGATGCTGAACTATTCTGTGAACACCAAGAATCTAAATTAACCTGAAATACAACAGACGTTTCAGGAGATATATCATGAGTCTGGAGAAGAGTTTGAAAATATCTCTATTTCAGGAAGCCTTATCTTAATTATTTTTCTTATCAGGGTAAGCTTAACATTTTCAAACAATGTGCGATAAGCCTAAAACTTAAATACATATCAGCCTGCTGCCTCTGTCCATCTACCACTCCCACCCCCCAAACCTCTAGACACCGGCCCACCATCCCGCTCCCTGGGGTAGAGAGGATTTTTTAACTAGCATTCTATTTTCCTTTGAATGCCATTTAGAAATTCTACCACCATAAATCTACCATAAAATAATCAAAATTCTCATTTACAATGAAACACTGCATTACGTAGGCTGGCCAAAATTATGGATTGGAAAAAGTTAATAATTCAGTTCGCTCTTTTTGGCTCATTGGTGAAATACAAAATGTTCGAATAGTTGTAACTACCAAAACAAACAAACAAACAAAAAACCAACCAATTAAAAAAAATAACAGCAAGTGCTGGCTTATTAGTTTCTTCGGGAAGGTGATGCTATGCTAACACAAATGAAACAGAAGCAGGAGGTTATCTGATCATATCAGAAAAAGGGGAGCAGGTTAAGCGAGTTGTTTAACTGAATTGACTGGTTAGATAAATAAGCTAATTATTATCACTATGTTTAGAAGACTCTTTAGTATTGTTAGGGATTCTTAACATTCCGTTCAGACTGAAGAGACAGCGACAGCATGGATGTTCTCTTTCCTACAGTTAGTGTGTTGCAAGCAAAGCAAAATATTAAACAGAAAATTCTGTTTAATCCACAACCTTGACACTGTGTGACTCCAGTGAAATGCCCCCTCAGCAGATCTAGTCTCTCAATTTAAAATAAAGGCAGTGAGACTCTCATTTTGCCCTGTTTCTTACTGCTAAACCAAAGATGATCAGGGGCAGTATAGCCCAATGCCAAAGCCAAGAGTTGGCAGACTGAATGTTAATCAGTGTAGCAGATATTGACGACAGTGGAATGGATCTCCTATGACCTTGTGCCTACAAGGTTAGTCTAATCACACACGTGCAGAATTTTAAAAAGTTCAGAAATACACTTCAATTTTTAACTCATGTTAGCACAAGAAGCAAAAACACATACTTAAAAGATATCAGTAATCATAAAATTAGTGCTTATGGCACTCTTCTTCTAAATGAGTGCTGGGTTGGCATAATATTCTAAATTTGATTACTTAAAAAAATAAGAAACCAAAAAATCCTAGTAAGAAGGATTTTTCTCCCTAGCCACAAACTGGGAGAAAATATTTGCAAGACAAATATTTTCTGATAAAGGACTGTTAATCAAAACAATAAAGAATTCTTAAAACTCAACAGTAAGAAAGCAAAACAAAAGCAAAAAACTCAATTAAAAATGGGTAAAAGACCTGAACAGACACCTCACCAAAAAAGACATGGAGATGGAAAATAAGCACAAGAAAAGACACTCCACATCACATATTATGAGGGAACTGCAAATTAAAACAACAATGAGATAACACTACATAAAATTATTAAAATAACCAAAATTCAAAATGCTAACAATAGCAAATGCTTGCAAAGATATTGAGCGACGGAAATTCTCATTCATTGCTGATGGAGATGCAAAGCAGTACAGCTACTTCAGAGGATGGTTTGGTGGGATTGCTGGATTATGTAGTAATTTTGGTTTTAGATTTTTAAGAAATAGCGTACTGTTTTCCAGAGTGGCTGTACCATTTTGCATTCCTGACAATGGTGCACGGATTTCAATTTCTCCACTTCCTTACTAACACTTGGTATTTTGGTTTTCCTTTTTTTCATGCTAACCATCCTAATGGATGGGAGTTACTCAATATTTTAAAGCAAATCCTAAACATCAGATTCTTTCATAACTATCTTTGTCTTTTAAAAAGATTTTCATCTTTTAAAATGTAGAAATTTCATATTAACTTTTTGTTTCCAGGTATTCAACATATAATCTACTTATACCATTAATACTTTATGAAACAACCCAATTTGATTTGAAAACATTTATAAAAGTCATGATATTATTAATAAGTTTCTACATATTTTTTAAATGGTATGCACAAAAAAAATCTATCAGTTATAGAAGTTGGAACCAATGAAATTAAAAGCAAAGTTTTCATCTAATCTCAGTTTAGGTGGTTCTGAGTCTCATGACAATTTTGAGAGAGGATGAGAATAGGAATTTTCACTTATCTTTGGTGACAACTGAAGCAGATCATGTCTCATTTTTAGTTTCATGTCAGTTTTGACAATGAAGGAAGGTCAAGGCATGGAGTCCTTTGGTTATCAGGGAAATCAAGTAAGTGTGGGTTTCTGCCCAGAATGAATTAAGGACAGACTGAATCCTCAAGAGTCTTCAACTCCAGATGGCCATTTTACAGATGCACATTTTTATCGTGTGTCTATGTGTGAGTTTTCCTCATATATGGTAGACAATTGAGATAAAATTGAAACATTTTTAACTATTGTGTAATTTTTCATTTTGGAATTAGGAAAAGGAAAAAGAAAAGGCAGTAAGGAAGAAAGCTGTCTTTTCCTTTGTGATTCCATCAGAGACTCCTGTAGTTCAAGGAGGTTTGTGAAAATAACAGACCTGCAATTCTCAGAAGTTTCAAGGTCACAAAAGACAAGGACGGCCTGAGGAGTTATTTCAGATCGAAGAAGACTAAAAAGATGTGACAATGTAATGCAACATGTCATCTGAATTGGGTCTTCTAGTTTTCCAGAGGATGTCACTGGGACAATTGGCAAAACTTGAATGTGCGTCTCTATCCGACGGTGGTAATGCGTAGTGTTAATTTTCTGACTCTGGTGTTCATATGTTGGTTATACAGGAGGATGTCCTAGTTTGTAAGAATTATACACTAACATGTTCATGATGGGACATCGCATTGGCAACCTTTTTTCAAATGGTTCAGGAAAAAAGAGATATTTTGTTCTATTCTTGCAAATATCTTTACATTTAAAATTATTTTAAAGTTATAAATCATCTAGACAAAAACTGAAGGAAAAATAAAGATATATTATTGGACAAAATATTTGTGAAAGCAGTTTTGTTTATCAAAATTTTTAAGTAACAAAATGATTTGTTTCATTCCAAGGCATCTAATCCAAAGTGATTGAATTATCTACCTTTATTTTAGACTTCGTGTTCCATACAGTCTGGATGAGAGCTGTATGATAAAGGCAAAGCAAGGTTCAACCCACATTTCGTAGCATTTGCTACATGTTGAGTGATGATAAAAAAGATGAACTGTTCTTTTCGAAGTTATGTAGGAGAGTTCTTGTTTCTTGAGAACATCTTATTGTGTAAAAACTTTAACATGCAAAGCTCAGGTGAACCTTGGGAGAGAGATACAAAAGGGAATATTCATACACTGTTGTGAGCATCAGAGGTATGCCAAAGTCTGTCACAGGTAATAGGAAAAAAATATGGTGGCTTAAACAGGTGAACCAGATCACAGTAAGTGAGCAATCTTCCAGAGCCTGGGGACATGCATGATAAAACCTTTCATGACAGATGCATACTTGCCTCCTTGCCTACCACCAGATGTGAATTTGTAGTCAATCTTCTAAAGCTATTAGTGCTTTGAGTGAAGAGAGAGAAACATTTTCTGTATAAATCCCTTGAGACTTTTACAGCGCCTCCTCTTGCGTTAGTATATTTATGTCACATTTTAAATGACTTCTAAGCTATTCAGATGTCTTAGGCTCTTATAAAATTGCTTTCCTGAATATCTGTTGCTGTGCTGTTCATTACGACTTACATGCAGTTTTTGGAGGACAATTTAAAACGTAGCATTACTTACCGATTATTCTAATGATAATTTGCATTCATGAATCTGCAATAATTCTTTGTGTCACGAAAGCCTTTTGTTTTTTACTTTCAAGTTTTTTTAAACATATTTATTTCTTTTCAGAATGAAACACTTGGAGAAGAGAAAAGGAAACCTGAAGAGCAGATGGTCTGTTATTTCAGAAGCCCGTCTGGAATGACAAGTCTTGGCAAATGACAGCCTCCGTACATTTGCTTCGCTCTTCTCTCTCTTCACAACTGGCATCTTCTGTTTTCCCTCGTTCACGTGGTAGGATTCAGGCTGCCTAAAGCTTCAAACGTGGTAAGGATCCAGCCCACGGTAAAGAAATTGCATAAGTCTTTTTGTCCCAGTTCTAAAGTCTTTGGGCATGAACTGCGAGTAACCTGATCTAAGTCAGGCGAATCCCTTCCTCATTCGATTGCAACCCAAAGACAAGGCCACTCAAGGTGCTGAGAGGTACCCACGTGACAGGGTGGGCCTGCAGGAGAGTCAGCTCTCGAGGGCTAAGGGAAAGGGGTGGGCAAATAACCTAACAATTGCTCACTGTAGTTACAATGGAAAACAACATTAATAATCATGCAAATGTGTCTGATTAATTAAAACAGCTATTTACTAGGGTATCCAAACCTTCATTTAAATGTTAAAGGAAAACCTTCCAGGCCAAAAGTTGTCCTGAAAGGAAGGGTTTATTGGGCCACATGCCTGCCTACAGCAGCCACAGCAGGGCCGGAGGGAGCAACAGTCGTGCCCACCACCCTGGACCAACAGGGCTCTCCCATAGCAGGCTTGGCAGAGGAAGATGTAAATGATTTGGAGAGTGTCTACACTGTCTGCAGGTAGAAGGGGCAGGTGAAGGGGAGGATCGTTGGTTCCAGGGCAGGCGAGGAGGCCTCAAGGAAGAAAGTTGCTGCCTTCCGCCTGGCTGCGGGGGGCAGTCCAGGATGTCCTCGCGCTAGCAGGCTGCCCTGGGCTCCGATGGGCTGCTCATCTCTCCAGGTGAGAGCTGAGGAGCCACCTGGAGGCTGGTTCAGTGTCCGTTACACTCTCTGGAATGCGGGCAGGCTTCTGCTGGTTTCAGCCGGGCCCCGTTCACTGATAAACCTTCCTCGTTCCTCTCTTCCTCCCTCCAGGCTGCTGTAACTTAATTTAGGACATCTTAAAATTGTTCTGTGGTCAGCATCAAAAATAGAACCCTGTGGGGACAAAGTATTTCCAGTCCCATGGTTCTTCCGACCCAGAGTTAATGTCTATGCTTATTCCAGTACACGTGTGGTTGGTGCCACCTCAAAAATCTGCAGGAGACTAAATACTGGATTCGGTGACCTAGAAGTTTATGCCATAAAACTCAGCCGATCCTGTCTTTCCAGTCTTCTCTACTCCAACAGAAGCAATGTCTCAATGGAACTTCATTTACATAGAGGATTATTTATATGTATACGTGTGTGTGTGCACGTTTTCATGTGTGTGTTTGCACATGTGTGTGTGTGTATCCCACTATATGTGTATAGTGGGATAGGAGGAAAGATAGCCATGTAGTGGGAGACTCAGAAAATAGTAAATATCAGAACTGGCCTAGATTTGACAGGCAGGGCCAGAGGTCTGAGCTTCCTAAAATCCCAGTGTGGACCCCTAGAACAGCATCTGTGATTCAGGGCGGGTTCAGCATCCCCTCCCAAGGTGAGCCCCCATTACCTCCTAAAGAGCTTTGTATAGGGATGACTTGCTCAGTTGTGAGCGACGCTTTTGAATGCACATCACACAAGAAAATGTGTTTGGGGTGTTAGGAGGAACAGCGCTCCGCCACCGAATGAGAAAGTGGTTCCTTCTAGACCTTCAGCAGGGAGCGCAGGGACGCTGATCCAACAGCACCGAGCAGGACCTGGCATCGGTGCCAGTGAGTCGTGACGTTCCCGCCAGCGGTTCTCTGAGCAGGACGGTTTCGTGCACCTGTTAGGCATGCATGCTGTCACCCATGCATGTGGCTTCCACGTTGGCACCTGTTTACTTTGCCCCCTTGAGCCCTGCGATCCCACTGAATCTGCCGCAGTGTCTTTTCTTCTTCGTGCTCATGAAGTGGGAGGTGGGGTAAGGTAAGTGGATCCAAGATAGCAAAGTAAATCAGAAAAGAGAATTCCTCTTAACATAGTGCTGGCCATTTTTGCTAAAATCAATATTCTGCATTTATTTCATGAATATATTTTAAGTCTTTTATTTCAGAATTGGAGCTCTTCATTATATTGGAATTTAAGTAATCTCTTTTACTTTAATTCATTATTAAGAAGCAACATTGGATTTCTGGAAGTGCCAAATTATTTTCAGGCTTGAGTAAAAAGCTATTAAATAAGAAGAAATGTAGGAAAAATGACAGAGTATAGTATCTTTAGATATTGAAATAGATATAAATAGATATAAATCCTAAAATTCTTAAGATCACAGAACCGCCTGTCCTGAACCTTGACCTTAAACCTTGTGTTTTGAGCTCTGTCTTTGAAACAAGAACTTCTTCTGGAAGTTTGTTCGTGGAAGGCACTTCTGACAAAACTCTAGGCTTCCCAGTGGGGTGTGCTGGGGAGCAGAGAATTTCCCTTTGCCCTTCTGGCCTCTTGGCTGAGACATCCTGTAATAAAAGAGAGGTTAGCAGGAGAAAAACAAAAGTTTCATGACATGCGTACCTCCAGTACACACAGGAGAGACCCAAGAACCCTAAGGGACTCCCCTAAATGGCCCAAGCCTCACCTTAAACATGGGGGATGGGAGAGGAGTCGCTTTCGGGGGTTGCCAGCACAAGTGCAGTAACCAGAGCTGAGGTTTGAGTCCCTGCCTTCCACAGGATGAGTTTCTGGGACGAGGTCACCCCTCTTCTTGTTACATCCCAGGAGGAGCACGGTTCCCCTCTTCCCCACCCCCCAAGTTCTTATGGCCAGCCTAAGCATTAAATTAGCATGAGATGGATGTACAAGAGAAAACATCCAGATTAAATCTCGTGTGCACATAGAGAGGCTCCGTAAGAACTCGGGGGGCAGTGGCGGCTTAGATGCCAACTGGAGCTAGGGTGGGGGTGGTCTGGACTTCACAGAGGAGGGAGGCGGTTCACGTGGAGATGAGAAAGCACACACTTGGGAACCGAATGTTTGCTGGGCCGTCTTTACTACAGGACGCGGAGAGGACTTCCATCAAACGGGCCTGGCTGGACTCCTTCCGTCTGTCACACTCGGTTCATATTAGAGCGTAGGGGTCCGTGATGACAGCTCCCTTCCTGGAGAGGGTCCTCCATCCATGTTCTTAGAGGTAGTTCCGGGGAGGTCAAAGGTTCATCCGAATCTTTATTCCTTCAAAATAACCAGCTTAAAATAATTGCTATCCCAAAAAAGGCCACGTCGGGGTGGCAAACAGTGCTTCCTTTCACCTATGGAAGATTCTCTCACAAGTGGGCACATCTCCCACAGACGGAAACCCTGCTTGGCTTTCCGAGCTCCCCCCAGGTCTGCTCTTTCTGAAAATTAACCACCCTAAGATAATCTTATGCCAAAGAGACATATTCTGAGGTAACAGATTCTGTCCCCCCCCCCGCCCCCCACGCGACACTAAGCATCAGCAGGGCATATCTCCCATTATATAGCTTATTTATTTTTTCTTATTACATGCAAAGTGAGGATAAAATAATAGCGTGTTACCGTAGATAAGCTTTCTGAAAGGGAACTCTTGCTACATTTTAATTTCCATGCTTCTGTTCTTGTAGGCCCTGTATTCTATTTTTACATACCCCTAATTTCTTTATTTCAAGTATACTTTGAGGACCTTAAATGAGGACGATTTTAAAAAGTAGTCGACAGTCATCAAAGTAGTCGATGTCATGAGGACATTAGGACTTTTAAGGTCTTTTCAAATCCTTGCGTAATTCCAGATGACTAGTGAAATTAAACAACAGGACAGACGTGGGGACAGATGTGATTCAGAGGGTGAGCTGCGATCTGCCCATACTCTGTGCTGTCCCCCACGGCTTGTCCCCAGAGGCAGGAAGAGGTGATCGTGTCGGCATGGAGGATGGTCCAGAGTGTCCTCTGAGCTGGGGTGGACGAGGGCACTGCGCAGCGTCATAATGGGCCCTGGGGCTCAGCTTCCCACGTCAGGCGGCCTGAGCCAGGTCCAGTTCCATGTGAATCTCCCGGGACAGCTGGAGCAAGCGCTGGCCTTCCCTACCACAGTTTCCTCATCTAGAAAGTGGAGGTAATAATGGCACTGACCTGACCTCACAGTGTCATCGCAAAATAATACTTAGAAATCTCAGCGTTAGACACAAAATGCATGCCATTTAAGCGCTGACTGTCATAACTATTCCGAGAGTGCCAGCCTCATCTGGGCTGGCTCACATGACGCTCCTTACAGACGGGGCAGAAGCCGGGTGACAGGCTCACCCCCCTGGTCAAAACAGGGTGTTGTTTTCCATAAAACAGCCTTAAATTGTCAATGCAGGAGTCAGCTTCCACTAGTGAGACCAGGGAGCTTCCCACACTGTTCTCTCAAATCTCAGCCTGTTGGGAAGGTGTGAAAAAAGGTAAAGAAAGGAGATACGGACCCAAGGTCACTCTTCCTATCTCAGAGGAGCGAGCCCAGCTCAGGTGGGATGTTAACACCCTGGAGCTCTTGGAAAAAGGCACATCCTGGGAGGTAGACGTTGCTAGAATAACTGAAGTCAGAAGTCTGCCCCTCCTACCTCTGTCTTTCCGTAACCTTGCCGAGCTCCTTTTTAACAAAAGGATTTTGCTTCTTGGTTGGGAGATGATTTTTTTTCCCTGAACCCAGGACACAGCAAACAACCCGTCCATAAATCACATGCGACTTTGTCGAGGCACCTGCAAAGCAGGTTTTCTCACTGAGGCCCCCTGTGGAAGGAAGCCAGGGAGAGGGGTGGGCTAGGGAGGAGTGCCAGGGTTTGCCATTGCTCGCTCCTTGGTGACATTTGTCCTTGGCCTTGGAAGGTAAGCGTCCTGGGACCATGCGTCTGATTCATGGGCTGTGGGCGCCCACGGCTCCCGGCCATCTTGACTTCAGCTACAGCTGAATGAAAGGAATGCGTGTTGCAAGTCTCAGAGGTGAAATAAATGCACTTCATCTTTCGATCAAGATATTTCAGTTCACTGAAGCCCTTGCCAACCTGCAGAGAGAAAGCAGCTCAGGCAGATCCTCATTCAAACCTCGGCATGATACACACGGGTGTCTCCCTGTCACAATGAGCAATTTCTTATCAGTCAGCATCTGTTTCCCTTTTCTTCTGAGAGCCTGTTTACCAGATTTTTCATTGAGAGACTTCTCCATGGAGTATAATTCACTTCGTTTTTGCTCATTCATAGTTTTTTTGTTTTTTTTTTTTTTTACATCTCCCAGCTGCAACTATTTTAAGCAAATTCTGAGGACTTATAATTGATCATGACTCATTTGAGTAAAGTGGAACTACAGGACAAAGCTGAGGCAGTCAGAGCTCTTTTGAAATACAGTAGATTTACACAATATGCATTTTCGAGCGTAAGTGTATGATTCATTGGTGAGGAGGCTCGTCAATGGCTTCTCCGTGTCTATTTGAAAATGAAGTGGATTGTTTTTTAATATGCAAATGTCTGAAAAAGACTACTTCTTTTTCCCCCCAGAAGTTGACAGTGCTAGGAAAATAATCTAGACAAAGTAAACTCATCATTTTCATACAACGCGAAATCAAATCACTCTTGCCAGGCGTTCCCATGGCAACTGCCTTCCTAAGCAAACTTCTCTACAAAATATACAGCTGTTATTGTATCTCGTTGCTAAGTTACCTTGACAAAACCACTCTATAATAACTGCTCACATATGTGTGGTTAAAGGGGGCGCAGCTCCCATGGGTCTCGCGTGGCTTATCTTTCAAATGATAACTCAAGAATGCAACCCTGCCTCTTCAGCCCCGTATGGGTTTTTCTCTCCTTTGCCTTAAAACTGCCATATTAGGGAAAATGCATGCAAGTCTTTAACCTATATTACTGTTGGTCATGTGAGTGGCGCCCCTCATGACAGTAGAGCTTGATTCCATTCCACTGTTAGAGTACTGCATTTCTTCATTACCTTCTTTTAAAATAATGATTTTTTTCATCATTTTTGCTAAGAAAACAGTTTGTCAGTGACCCTTAGGATTATGCTATCGCTCTCAGAAAGATTCATTTTTGGCAATGTTAGAATATAATATTTTATTTGCAAATGAGCATCAAAAATAGCTTATTTCTGCCTTTTTTTAAATATAAGGAAAACACAAGGAAATTCCTGATCGGTATTCATTAGCTGCGGCAAGAGTGGGCATCATGCCAGCCGAGACATGCCCATTCTGGAAATGGGATGAGGGTGTTTTCCCTCGGGAGACTACTGTGGGGTCCACCAGACGTCTCCATTTATGATGTTAACTTCGGTTCCCTAAATAAATTAGCTTTGTCCTAGTCTCACAGGGAGTAAGACACATCGTGGTTAATGCGGAGGATAAACCTGCCTTCAAATTCACACTCGCTTCAGTGTGTTCCAGATTCTCATTATTTACATAATAATAACATATTACAAATAAATAATATAATATTCATTCATGCACTTCAGTGACATCAGTGCTTTGACAGGCAGAACCTGTCATTCATGAAGAAGTAGAACAAGAAAGGTCTGGGGAAAAAAGGCTTTTCAAATGCAGCCGTGATTATAGGAATGCATATTTATTTATGTCAGTATTTTGTTCTCATCCTAGGATACTCCTATTTCATTGCATGTGGTTTTTTTTCTTTGACATAACTGTTTGCTCTGGACATATGGAAAGATCTTTATTTAGTGAAATTGATTTTACTTATGAATAAAAAAATTTAATAATAAAATTTTTAATTTAAATTAATAAATATTAATATAAATAAAAATGAATAATTAATTAAATTTTTTTTAAATGTACATCTTGTGGGGCACATCAACCACCCCATCCCAATGCGTAGGCTGTCCCCCACCACCAACTTCTTATCATACATGTCACATCGTCCAGGAGTCTTGTCCTCATTCCCTAAATTCCAATCCTCATTACGTCATTCATGAGACGAGACTATAAGCCTGCTACTCCATCTGTCATTCCCAAAGGCCAGGACAGAGCAGGAACTCTGCCTTGTTTACCACCAGATTCCTAAGACTCAGTAGATACTTAGTAAATGTTCATTGATTTCAAAACAATGGAATAGCCCATTCCCAACTCAGATACAATATAGCATAGAAAAAACAATTCATCTTCCTCTGCAAAATCCCTGTCTTGGTGAACAAAGCCATTATAGCACCTGCAGAACTCTACAGGAAAAATGCTAAAGAGATTTTTTTTGAATTGTCTATCCATTCTCTATTAGTTCTAGAATGCAACCATTTCTAATTGTAGGATTACGGATTTCCATACTTATGAGAGAGTTATGATATTTCAGAGTATCTCATCAGTCTGTTTTCCACCACAATTTTTTAGTGTCGATGAAATTTAGAATTTATAACCAATTTCATATATAATTTGACCATTTATTTCCCAAAAGACTGCATAATACAATTTCTAAAAGTATAAACTGACTCAGGGTTTGATTTTGTACATTTCCAGTGCCTTAAATGATGTGCTTTAAAATACGAAGAATGTGAAATATTTTTCAAACATACAATTTCTCATGACATGGTATGGAGGGACCAGAATTGTTTCCTATTACAATCTAAAAAAACTCTTTATTGTAGGTCCTGAAATGGACCTACTGTCGTTAAGAATATCGATCATCAGGGTTGTGTGCCCTCCATGATTGTCAATCACAATGCATTCTGTCGTTCATTTATTCATACATTTATTCAATTTTCAGTAGGAACACTGAGAAATACAAATGAATAAGACACGGTCCTTGCCTAAAATTATAATTTAGTTAAGGATGTAGCCCAACTAAATTATAGTGCAGAGAGAAAAATATTTTCGTGAAGCAATAAGCACAGTGCTGGGAAAATGCCAGAGATGAAGCTTTGAGAATACTCACGGCAGATGACACCTAAACTGGGGTGTGGTGGTTAAATCAGATTTTCATAGGCAGAAGCGGAAGATGGCGTTTTGAGGACAAGGGAGTGGGGTGAGCAAAAGCGAGGTGGTGCTGGATGACGGGTGTATTCAGGAAGGAGAGTGGATCCCAGTGAGGCAGGATTCTAGAATGCTCTGTTTGATGGCGGAAGACAGGACAAAAATGAAAGGCCGGCTCCAAACCCAGAGCTATAAACATCGAACAAATAACACCTTTATTGTGTACACAGTGGGGATCCAGTAAATATTTCGAAGTGTAGAATTTCCTGGAATTCGAGAACATAAATACAGGATGAAAGATAGACAAGAGAGACCAAAACGGAGGCCCAGACGTGGGGACACACTGAAGTAGAAGCAGATGGAGTGATAAACCGGGAGTGGCACTGGAACTAGTCAGGGGCGTAGATTTGAACAAACTGTCATGTCAGAAACAAACCCTTGGGTTTGAACCCCACGGAGGTTTGCTACTCACACTTTACGCAGCTGAAACAGAGAATGAGAGCCAGAAACGTAAAATATCTCTAATTTTTACATTTCCGATCTGTCCTTCATAGAGATGGAAGCACTCCTGTGAAAGCACAGCTGCTGAAATCAAAGGAAACACTGGACTATGATCCACAAACATCTTCTCACAGGCCACAGGTGCCTTGTCCCCCGCATTTCCGGAAACACTGTTTTATATCGTTTTCATAGACTGCAGTTTATGTTTTATGCTTGATAGCTTTTTGTGTGTGTATATTCTGTTTCCCCAAATAAATTCTCTACAGCCAAAGGAAGATAAATGTCATGATTGGGAATGGTAACTTGGAATCATGATGCCACAGGTTGAGTTTTAAGGAGCATGTTAATGAGTTCAGAATTGGAAATACTGAGCTTTGCCACACAGGCAGCAGAAACATATGGAAATGGTCATGAGAGAGTCAGATATTCAGGTCCAAATTCATGGAATGACTATCGTTAAAAATATTGATCATCAGTTTTGAAAGTTTTATATATCACATAACACAAAGTGCCATAAATAGGTCATCATTAAATGCTCTGACTGCTGATAACATCAAGAAAAATGAAGTAGTTGAGACATTCTGTAATCTTACACTTCTCTAAGTCCATTCTAAGCATGGCGTTTTACTAATTCCAGAAAATCTTCACTTAAAACCTCCCTCTCCAGCACTAGAATGCTCAGGATGCAGATGCTGACACCCTCAGAATTGCACCCTGGAGACAGATTTGCCAAGGACTGATCATCGAGATGTCTTACAGTCAGCCAACTGTGGTCTCCATTTGGAGAGTAGGACCATGAACTCTGTTTTCCATTTCAGGACCTACAATAAAGAATTTTTTCAGAATTGTAACAGGAAACAATTCTGGTTCCTCTATTCCATGTGGTGAGAAATTTTATGTTTGAAAATATTTCACATTCTTTGTATTTTAAAACACATAATTTAGGGCACTGGAAATGTACAAGGCAATAAAAACTAATACATTTCTATTAACTATGCCATTAATTTTTTCCTGAGGGAAATTCAATAAATGTAAAAGAGGTAATAGGAAATCATACTTGCTATTCATATCATTAATTAAATTAGTTCAAGCTCAAATAAATGAAAGACTTTTTATGTTATAGAGATATTCATATATGTTAAAAATACTTTTTTTAAATGTGAGGAAATCATTTAAATGCAGTTGGTGATGGATAGAGAGAAAAGATTCTCAAGGCAGTGTAGAAAATGAGAAAGCAAGTTGGACACAGAGCAGATTAAGGAACATATAGACAATCTGGGTTCTAAAAATAAATTAATTTAGTAATAAACATAGGCTGATGGGAAATATGTCTATTTTTCTGCCCTCTCCTCAACCGTCACCACCACCCCCTTCCCCAACCATGTTTCTCAGTTCACAATCTTCACTGGTTATATAGGGAAAGCCACGTCTGGATCCGTCAGAAGGTATTTCTACCTTTTGTGTGAAGCTGTTCTGGCCCTGCCTCCCGCTGTACATCAGGCTAAATTCAGGCCAACATTTTTGAGAGGTAGGGAGGCCTCTGAGATGCATTAACACGACTCTGAGACAGACGGTATAAATGCAGTGTCCTCTTCACTGTATTCACCTACACCTGCCTGAGTTCCATCAAGTTCCTACTATTCCTCTTTTCCTGTGAACTTAATTCCCAAGACATACATTAAAAATAGATTGTCAGCATATTCCAATTTGGTGATGAGGACACGTAAGAGCATTATAGTCATAAAATAAAGTAAAAAAAAAAAAATAAGCAGTAGATTCTCATTAGCAAGTGATTCCTCCATGGGCAGGTAGAAGATAAGCAAAAAGTCCACAGCAGTCCTTGTCAAAATAACCAATTAAACAAACAGAATGACTGTACTCGATGGAATAAATGCCAAGAGAAGAGGTGTGAACAGGTGGAAGTGTAGACGCCTGGGAGCGCCCTGCACCCCTGCATCCCGAACCTGGCACAGCCAATACCCGGGACCGCAGAGGGCCACCCACCCGGTCCCTCCCAGTGCTCTGTCCCTTCTCGGCTCTCGGCCATCCTCTTCCTCCTCGGCTCCTGCCCAGGCACCAGCCTGTCAGCCCTCTAACTGGGTCACCAGGGGCTTTTCCTCTCTACTTTTTAAGAAACAACTCTTCGTTATAGCCGGTCCTCTATCCTCCCAAGACAGAGCCTCTCTGGACGGTGGGGAGGACATCCGGGACCAGATTCCTGGCATCCCCACATCATGCAGGGGGAGACTTCACTCCCCAGCCTCGCCAGCCTCGTCGCTTTGCAGGCCCTACCACGGCCTCCCCTGCCATCCCCTCACACTTACCCTGGACTCAGCTCGGTAGTCACCTCCTAAAGGAGGTCCCCTCTGACCCATCGCCAGCCCTCTCTTCATGGTCCTCTATCCTGAGCCCCTTGGGAAATCGCGTTTGTGCCATCTACTCGTTTGGGTATTCAGTCAACTCGATGTACAAGATGCGCAAGCTTATCCAAGCCAGCACTGCTGCCCACCACTGGTGATCACGGGGTTAAATTAGACGTAGGCCTTAAAATGTAGTTCTAGGGTTTCGAGATGACTCTTATTTGAACTTGATTTATGATCCGGTTTTTAAGCATCTAGATCCACTTCAAGCTATGTTATAGATTTAGAAGTACTTTCCTGTGATGTTTTTACTGTTGTACATGATTATAATTTAGTACGAAGAAAGAAATTTTTTGAAGGACTCTATCTGAACAAAATATATGATTATCTGTTTCAGGATAACAAGACTGAATTGGATTTGTTTGTTTGTTTGTTTTCTTTTCTTTTCTTATTACTTTGAGTGAACATCAGTGGGGAGTGTGTGTAAACAATCTAAAATAAATTAGATTTTTGGACTAATTTGGAAAAAATGGGCAAGATTACATGAAAGATGAAAAAGTAGTAGATCAAAGCATTACATGACCAAGAATACACAAACAAAACAAAGAAAATTGGTAGAATAGTCAGCAGGATCATCAAAAATATAGGGAAAAGACTAATATACTAGAAAAACTCAAATGTAGGAGGTATTTGATATGAGAAAATAATCCGAAATAAAAACAAATGGTATGATGACAAAACTTAGAAAATAAAAAACATTGTTAGTGCAGGAGTGACAAAATCATGTTCTCTCCTGCAAGATAACATATAAGATATTTAGAAGATGTTTTCTTCTAGTAAGAGAGTAAGAAATTTTGTTCTGGTTTATTTCTGTGATTGAATGTTATATGCCAATGTTTTTTCTTTTCATTTTCTAGAATACTTAGCATTTATGGTCAGTGATAAATCACAGTTTATTCAAACCATTGTCGATTATAAATGTTCTGTAACTTATGCGTTTCCAAAATTATTTAAATTTCTATTGATGTTTCTATGTATGAGTTGTATGACCCAATTTAACATCCATGATCACAAATACTTTTAAGTGTTTTATTAATTGATAAAACTCTAAGGACAAGAAAAAATAGGGCACAGATTGTATGCTATAATAATATATTTTTATTGAGCAAATTTTATTTTGTTGCCATACTCATTTAATCTTTGACATTACCGGTAGTAAAGATGACTCCTAATAAAAAAATAATAATAAAACCACACTTCTTTTTGCTGTTTTATTTAAAAGAAATAAGATGATTAAATCATGAATTTTATTTCTGCACTTGCAAAATGAAAACACGGCTGTAAGCATGCTCAGAGGATTTTCCTGTCCTTGGCAGCTTAATGGTATGGCTGAATTGTGTGGCGGTTGCACACTTGTCCTGGTGTCCTCACTGGCAGTGTGCGTCCTCACGCTGCGCTTCTGTTAATTCTTAACACACGTGCTCTGTCCTTCCCTGAAGTGCAGTCGGTTGTCCTATGTTTGCTTGTTTACGTGCATTTCTGCTCAGTCCAACTTGGACATGTTCCCCTTGTCACTTCGGACGCATGTAGCAGGTATGCACCACCCGAGCCCAGGCACGAAGTGGGCTTAATGTGAGAACACACAAAGACCAGAACACTGCGTCTTCCTCAGGCATCTCTCAACAGAGACAAATCCAGCTCCGGAGCCACGTTTCCAATGTTCAGTTCTTGAAAATATCACTCATGGGTCCTGCGGCCTCATTCCTCTCCCCAGCAGGAGGATCCTGGCCATCTACACTGGCTCCTGGGGAGTTGGATGCTTGCGGCTGTTTCGGTCAGCTGACCCCAGGGTGGGTTCGGTCCTGCTATGTAAAACACAGCTGGGGGACAAGACGAGGCACCACACAGGGGCCTTGCAGAGAAGTGTGGGACACTGCACTGCAGCTTGTTAGGCGCAGGAAATGGTGTCACGCCACAGTTGAGACATACTTGTCTCTTTGGTCAGCTTTTGGCTGAGTGTTCCCCAAGACCTTCCCTCTGCAGGCACTGGGGGCCCTAGAGGTGCGCCCTGGCTTGGAAGCAGGCAGGTCCCAGCTTCCCATCCCTTACAGCGCTGAGCGGGAACAGTGTTCATCAACTAATGCATGAACGAATAACTGCAGATCCTGACAAGTTATGTAAGGAAATAAACGGAACAGCATTATCAAGCTATGATAAATGGGCCAGATAGAAAATATTAGAAGCATTTCAACACGTACTGTCACCACAGCAGCTACTCAACTTAGCCACGCAGGGCAAGTGCAGCCTCAGGCAGTGCTCAAAACCGAGTATTGCTGGCTTCAGCAAAATTTTGCTTAGGAAAAGTGGCGATAAGCATGATTTAGCCTGAGAGCCATGATGTGCTGGCCCTTGTTATGGAGAATAATGACAATAGCTATGGGTGGCAGAATAGGAAGGGACCTCCCTGAAGAAGAAACGCTTGGACTGAGACACCAAGGATGCGCAGGAGCCAGACAGAACTGCAGGAATCACTGGCCAGACAAGCAGCAGGGCAAAGGCCTCGAAGGGAAGGAACTTGGGATATTCAGCAGAGAGTGAGGGGACTGGGGACACTGGAGTTTACTGAGAAATGGAGAAAACGCTGTAATTACATTTTGAGGGGTATAGACAGATGTCACTTTGCAGAGCTCATCAAATTGAAGATGCACCTGAGTAACCTGGAGGAATCAGAACCAGGTCAAATGGGCAGACTTCGTGGACCCTGAGAACAACTGGTCATCTAGTCGACCTCTTCCAGTGTCGCCGGGGACTCAGACTTCTCAGGCAAGACTCCAACTGTCATTGACGACAACTGTGGAGTCACAGTCTACAAGACCACGCAGATCAGAGGAAAGGACATTTCCCAAAGTGGAACTGAACTCCTGTGACAAAAGGAAAAAGGATGTATGGTGGGCCGGAAAGAACACAAATGGGCTTCCAGAAGGATCTGGAAAGCTTAGACCTTCATTAAACTTGCTTGCTATTGATTTAATCAGTATCACAAAGCAGATGCGGTCAGAATGATGATACACTGAACCATTATTCGATATCAAATGGCTTTCTTTATCTCTGAGAATATTCTTGGCTCCAAAATCTATTTTGCTGGAAATTATAGCCATTTCAGCTTTTACTCAGTGGTAGCTTGATCACGAATAATTTTTCCTATAAATATTCTTCAGCTTTGTTCTGAGATGCAGTTCCATTACTTGGTAATAGTTCAGTCTTTGGGGTTCTTACTTTTGATCTTTGATAGGTGGGACGAGGGTAGCATTTTTTCCCTCAGGGCTAATTTTCTTCCTCTACTTGAGGCAAAACTCTTATGAAGATTCTCCCCGACACCCTGTAAATTATAAAAGTTTCCATTCTGGCTCTATATGGTTTCTGAGGCTGCTTCTTCTAACCCTTCAGGTGGTCCTGTCCCCAGCCAAGAGTAGCTTCCTCATTCGCCTGCCCACCAGAAAGTCAAGGTGGACCCTCCACCCAGCTCTCTGGTGTGGCACCCAGTCCCATGCACTCAGGAGGTGGTCGCTCCACCTGGCTTCCTATCTCTGAGCTTTGGTCTGGAAACTGTCTCTAGACTAAAGCACAGCAGCCTGGGGGCTTACTGCTTCTGTTTCTTATTTCTCTGGGGTCTCTCTACTCTGACACTGTGGCCCAATCTTTTAAAACTGTCGTTTTACTATTAGGTCTATTATTAAAACCCATTTTGGGGGTGGGGGTGTAAATCTAGTCCCTGTTACCCCATCTTGGCTGGAAGTGGAAGTCCTCATTTGCTATAATTTTTCTGCTGCATTTTTTCATATTATTTGTGCTATGGTACCTGTACCTCGTACATGGTAGCTGCTAGGTGATCGCCTCTTGCATCTTGTGAGCTGAAAAATTTGAAGAATTTCTCAGAAACTCTCAACAGTATTGAGACCAGCATTTAGGTTTCAAGAAGGATGAGCAAACATGTTACTTCTTGGTGGGTGGGCAAAAAATGTCACCTCTAGGTTAAGCATTCTTTTTATTCTAACGAAGACTCAAGGATCTTAAAAAATGCTGATGTAAGTAATTATTTCTGCGATACGTGTTTGAATAATTCAATAACATTCTTTAAGATCTTTTATACGCGTTTGTACAGACGCCAATTTTCTCCTAAAAACGGAAACTCCCTGGGCCACTGTTTGTAAAGAGATGGCATTTTTATTACATGCTTTATGGTCAGATAATTCAAATTGATAGCACAAGAGAAAAAGGTAGACATTCCGTTAGCATCACCTCCATGTTTCAAACCATTTCCTCTCGGGCCCACTCTGACTTCTCACATGAAGCGGATAGATGTCATCTCCACAGGAGAAGAGAGTCCATTTCTCATGATCAAACTTAAAAAAAAAAATAGGTATCTGAAATAGTTGAATAGATTTTAGACTCTTACAACTAGAAAATGTATTGAAGAATCTAGCTGGATTATGTCGAGAACTTATAAACCACAATGCAGATTTTAGTAATTAGTCATCAGCCCCGTTTCACAGATGAACTAGGTGAGACACACGCAGCGAAGACATCACTTACACAGAGCTCCTAAAGACAACGATGTCTGATTCTAAAGCTGGAGTCCTACTCTGCTGAGCTGTGCTGCCTCCTGGAACAGCAAAGCTTCAGGGGCCTTAACTACCAAAAGCCAGTGGTGACGGCAGCAATGTACTCATGGGTCCTTCAAGGCTCAAGGCCAGTATTCATTGTATTCCATTAAGGTTGCCTTCCCCCACGTATGTACTTGCAAGTCACTTAGACTTGAAGACACTGGATAAAATCATGTCAAAGAAAGGTGGTTCTCAAAGGACCAGAAACCCTTCCTGACCTGTCCGACTTAGCTAGCAATAGATTGGACCATCAAAATGGCTTGGGCTGGCATTGCAACTCTCCCTCTGTATTCCACCTGTGCACATCTGTCTAGCCATATGTGAATCACAGCAAAAGCCTCAGAGAAGCTAGAGCATAGGAAACCTACAGTTTGGACATTTTGAAGCTCACATTTTCCCCGAAACCAAAAGAACCCACCTGCTATCTTTACTCACCATTTCCATGGCTTGGCTCCTGTTTGGAATCGTGCAATAAACACAGTGTCAACCTGTCATTCTGACTTTGATTCGAGTTTTCAGTCTTCACTTTGGAAAGTTGCTTTGACAGAGAGCTCAAGTATTCCAGTTATAGAGATCTTTACCTATCATTTCTCTTTTAAATGACCTTGAATGCATCAAGCATTCTAATAATTTTGCAACCTCACCACATTGGCCGTCATTCAGCACAAAGAGTGGATCTGTCACACATCCATCTATAAAGTGGACTGTCGCTTTACATATCTGATCCAGACAGACATGCCTGTTTTAGGCAAGTAGGGACAGTTTTTACACCAAATCCATCACTGCTAAAAATTAATGATCAATATGTGCATTAACTGCGATGAACCTCCATCTTGCTTTGCTAACAAATGATCCATCCCTTTAGATGTAATACAGACATGAAAAATAGATCGCTACCACGTCCATTGAAATTTTATGATGATAAGCCTTTTCCATCCAGCAGTCATTTCAGAGTAACTTCTGGATTTGTTTACACATTTGTTGCAGTGTTGTGTGTGACTAAGAAGGCTTTATGTTGCGCCAGCTTTTTCTTTACGATGGTTTAGACCCCAGTAAAGAGCTGTCCTCGTCAGGAGTATGCATGCTCCTGAGAGCACCTCCCGAGAAGCCAAGAAGACATCCCGATGATACCCTCGGCCTCCCCTGATGCCATCACCTCCTGGTCCCATCTCAGCTGCGACGCTGTTGTGTATCACCCCTGTGTTCAGGAAGGAAGGTGGAGAAGCTTTGCCAACTTCATCTCTACTGTATATTGGCAAAACAAGAGAGGCATTCCTTCTTCCAGTAGATTGCTATTCTTACATATGACCAGAATCAAGTCACTAAAATGTTTAGAAACCATTTGCACACGGATGGTGAGAATATTATTTCATTCATTCAAACGCTGGAGTACTTAGGGCCTACCATGCTCCAGCTCAGGGGCATCGCTAACCTTGGCCGGGTTCCCTGGGGCAAGTTCCTCAGTGTGGGCTCTGTGGAGACCTGCCTCCCTTGGTTCAGAGTGGTGATGCTGTGGGCTCACAGGTGGAGACCCTGAGGTCAGTGTGGGAGAATGAGCCACTTGTGGTCATGCAGCATTGTTTAGGAGGACAGCAGGAGTGTCGGCCGGAGGACTCATGATGTGGTTTCAAGTATGAAGCAGAAGTGCCAGATGCAGGGTTGAGTTAATGACCTGGTGACCCAGGGTTCTGGTCCGGTGCTCCTGCTTGAGAGCAAACCCACAAAGTAGGCAATTTCAGGTACAGACTTCAGACTTCCTCTGAGTTCCTCTGACTCTCTGATTAATTAAATGTCAACTTCTTCACAAATATTATACATATCACTTAAATACTTATAGACTAATGTAGAAAACTTAGAACAAGTTAACCAAGCTATCAGAAAACATGTGAAGAGAAACATCGTTAGTTGTAGTAGAGGCTAAATGTTTGTGTCACCCCAAAACTCACATGTTGAAGCCCTAACCCTTTACATGACGGTATTTGGGGGTGAGGATTGCAGGAGAAGTTAGATGAGACCAAGGAGGGGAAGCAGTCATGGTAGGATTAATGCCAACACCTTGACCTTGAACTTCCACTATGTCTTCTCACTGTCCCCTCAGGGTAGGAGGGGCGAGAAAGCTGTGTGAGTCTCTTTTATAAGGGCGGTGACCCCATCCTGGGGCTCCACCGTCATGACCCAGTCACTCCAAAGACTCACCCTCAGATTCCATCACCTTGGGGAGTAGGTTTCAACGTACAAATTTTAAGGGAACACAAACATTTGGTCTATAGCAGGTGAGCAAGGCTGTAAGGGGTGAGGTGAGCATCAAGATAAAAGAAATAGCATGTCGACAGATGGTGAGAAAGGCGTTCCCTTCAGCCGTGACAGACTCTTGGCATTAGAATTATCCTGACTTCCATGTAACTTTAAACTGTTTTTATTACAAATGTTACTGACTCCAAAAGTAATATAAAAATGTGTCATTTCCATAATCTTTTGGTTCTGTTAAATTTACCTAGGTATTTTTAAACGATTCAATTTACTACAGAAGGACTAATGTCTATGTTTTACATATCAAAATGAATTCGAGTTTAATAGAAATTGTCTCCAACAGAAATGTCTGTCATAATACCTGAGCCTTGGCTTATGTTTGAGCATCTTTATCTCTAAACTGGGAATAAAGGCTCTTGCCTGTCTAATCAGCCGTGAGACTACAGGAATTAAAATCCTCATACATGGCAGGATTGTAGCTTCCTTTCAGGGAGTTTATGCAATTTAAAACTGCAACTACAGGGCCATCACCTCAAGCAAGGAAAAACCAAAGCAGCTTCCCAGTGAGTCTGGCATGTCTATAGATTGGAGTATTTATCTGGCCTTTGGATTTCTAATTATGCGTGCAAGACATGAGGAAACCTGACAGGAGTTTAGGGGAAAGTGATGAGAATGATTAAGGGGCTGTTTGCATTGATTTATGAAGACATGTTAAACGAATGCAATATGAATAACTCTTCTAAGTGACGGGTGGGGAAAAACATAATAAATGTCTATAGATATTTTGGGGGCGTGAACACTAGTAAAGGAGATAGATGGGGCTGCAGAAGGGTGTCATAAGGAGCATGGAGAGTCTATACGGAAAAAAATGGGGTCGTAGTATTCCCCCAGAAGTCCATCCATGAGGAAGCTGGGTATCATGATGGGAAGAGCGCAGACCGTATATGGTCAGGGCCAAGGAACTGTTGGTGTGAGTGTAGGCTAGTGAGCTGGGAAGGCTGCGGCCTTCACTAGGCAGTGGAGCTGGAGCGATCACGCTCCAAATGCAGTCCATATTTTCTTATCTCCTGCAGAGAAAACAAGCAGGGACTCAGAACTGCCCAGATGTGGCTCTCTGGCTTCTTGGTTCACCTCCACCTAGCCCTGTATTCCTTCAGAGAAACACAGAGAAAGGCTGCTAAGTCAGCTTTGCATCAAGGACCTCTTCTTTTTATAATGCTCATTTCTCTGACCCAAGGGCGTGAGGCACGGCTGGTACATCATGTGCTTTTCTGTTTTCCACCCCATACCCTTCTTGTGGTTCCCTCTCTGAGGTCCGAGCAGCAGAAGTAGAAACTGGGGGAGCAGGGAGGGTACTGGTGAAAGGTCCTCTTCAGCCCCACGAATAAAGATTGTCTGCTCATAAATGGGGAGCAATGTGGTTGATCATCAATGAGCTTGGCCCAGGCAAATAAGAAGGCAGTTTTCATAAGGCCCGAACACTTAACATTTAAACCATGGTCGCTCGGGAAGGAAACATCAGGTCAACTATGCCAGTCGGAAGCAATCAGCTAGTAATTAATTATAATTACCGTTTGCTTCTGCTGAGGATTTCAGCCGAGAACCTCAGCCTGAGTCCACAGCGCAGCCGAAGAAGGATAAGTGTTACTTGCTTAGAAACTGTAATCTTTAAAGAGCAGCTTCGAATTCAAATCAGAAATAAAAGCGTGGTGATGCAGAAGGAAGCTGTGTTGGTGTCGCTTTGAACGTCTGTAGCTTAGGAAACATGAAGAGTGAAGGCCTCTCCATCAATCCGTTAGCTATTTTGAGCCAAAACTTTTTGTAGATTCTTTGTCCTATTTTGCTATCAGTTATGACCACTATGAGGGATCTCCAAGCAAATATACAACTGCCATACATCAGTTACCAAATGGTGTACACGAGCCACACTTAGAGGTCGTGGGACAAGTATCCGCATGTCGCACAGACATCTTGAGTTTTGTATTTTTTGTACTTACCATTTTTGTTCTGTGTATTATTTCTACTATTTTGTCTTGCCGGTGGACAGTGGAACACATGGTGGTCCCCATTTCCTTTATAGGCTAACTCCAGCGCTTGTGAGAGTGTTTCCAAATAAGCTGATGAGTGAAATACATGTGTTTTTCAAAGAAAACAAATAAAAGGTATTTCATAATTTGTTGTGAGGTGGGAAAGTATGGGAAATCACTCTCCCAGGAATAAAGCCTTTAAGAAATGTAAAGAGAACCGATTCTAACATGAATAATATGTGTGAGTGTATGGGGTCCCAGCAGAAGCACCCACGACTGCGACACCCGAGCCGGAGTGTCCCACTGCCTGGCCCACGCCCACACCTACCTCTGTAAACACACGAACTGAAGTGACTGTCCCTCCTTCGTTTATTAACCTCTGGGGACACGTTGACTATGAACATAATGGAGGTCATCCCCCATGTCTGCAAATAACGGTGTCACTTTTTCTGGTGGCTATCAAATCCTTTATAGATTACTTGTACAAGATGATGAAGGACTTGCAAATTTTTTGCGGTAATGGTAACTGGTCTAAGGATACATCAAGGAGTTAATTAGAAGGGTTTATTAATTAGCACATCTCCAGTGGAGCCATTGCAACTGATTAATAACTTGGTACACAAAGAGAATGGGAAGTTGAAAAATCAGTGACCCAGTCGATAGCAGTGTGTGTCTTCTGGATCAATCGCATTAATGCTTTATTAGATTATTAATCATCGGTGCAATCACCTTACATATAAGCTGACTGAAGTATAACAAACGTAGGAAAAACCAGCTAGAAACTACTTAGGACATTTCCTACAAATTTATTTATTTGAACGTAAGTCTTCCTGTTCAAATTTAAATAGCTGTACTATTTAATTTCAGTTTTAACGAGCAATAACAATTAGTCCACTAAAAATAATTGCTTGCAAATTTTCATATTTAAACACAAAGCTATTTTTAGATATGTACTAAATAACCCTTCAAAGTCAGGCAAACGATGATTTTTCAAGTATTGAGTTATGTATAATTTCACGAGACTTCACAAATGATAAAACAGTAAATCAGTGGTTTCAAAAAATAAAGAAGAAATAAATGCGATTATTTCTTTTTAAATTATTTTTGTAAATAAGAGTACATCACCTTGTGTGGTTATAATCAATGCCTATTTTAAATGACACATTTCCCTTTTAATGACCATATTGTTCTAAGCTAAAGCACAGTATGCTTACAATGAGGGGGCACTTGTTATGCAGCGTACTCCTGGAGATTGTCGTTGTTTTTAGAGCTGCAAAATGATAAACTAGTTTTCCTGTTCAAACCCACTTTCCTGTCACCCTCTCCTTTTGAAGATACCCCGGGCGCTCAGTCCACAGAAGGAGAATGGGCAAGCCTCCAAAATACATGCTTTTCAATATTTTAACTTCCCAAAACTTCAGCATTTCCAGCATTAAGATAGTTTTGGGGGTGAAAAGCTGTTTTTAGAAGACCCTTCCTTCTTCTTCATTGGGCTTCAGACGTATGACCAAGAACTTAGGCTCCAGCCAGTCTGGGTCAGATCTAGCCTGGGAGGCACTAAGTGGGGGTGACCGCGGGGAAATGACACACTCTTTTAATCATCAGGGCCATCGCCACAGAAATGATTGAACAAGGGAATTCATCTCCTCTAGTTATTGTCAGGATTAAATAAGATAAGCATATACAGCAATTGCTCAAAAAAGAATGCTTTGCATTTATACTACTGTCTCATTATTATGAATTAAATCAGCATGCATTGTAGAAATTAGACTCAAGAAAGGCATTTTATGAAACTCTTCCTACCCTCTGATAACAACAGAGTGAGGTGACAAGGATGAAAATCTGCTGATGAGAGGCGGTTAGGACAGGCCACTAGACCAGGCGAGCATGGTCTGCTGGCTTTTACGTGCTCCCAAACTGCTTTTAAATGTTCTCGTCTTTAATGTCTGAATCCAAAGGGACAAAGCAGAAAAATAAAGGAGGAAAAAATAGGTGTTGGCTCTTTAAACCTCCTGGCGGTCACTTTGGCTGCTCTGGGAGAGGCTGTCTGCAACCAGGAGACGGTGGCACCACCACCCAGCATGCAGTAACGCAGAGACGGACCGCTCAGACAGAGATAAGAATTTATGAAAAAGTAAAAACTTCTAATATGCCCAGAGACAAGAGCGCATGAGCAAATAGAGAAATTAAAAACATGTTTAATGGGTATGGCTGGAAATGGGACTTCAGAGGTAGCACAGGGGATGGAGTTGGGTAATGAAGGAGCATCATACCTCATGCTAGGCAGTCTGGCTGTGGGCCCTCCAACTTCAGTGTGTGAAACAGTGCAGATGCCTCGTCCTCACCCCAGAGCTTCTTTGACAGCTCCATTCCAACATTTTAAAACAAATATTCCTCAGACAAGAGGAAGTCAGTAGAGTTTTTAAAGCAGTGAAATGTGTAAAAAGTCTGTGAGCCAGAATGTAATTAATAGTGCTCGATGAATCATAAGCGGTGAGAGAAAGTCCAAAAATTTACGTCACAAGAGCACAAACAAAAATTAGGTGGATGGCCTGGGAGGAAGTAATAGAAAGATATTTTGAGCAGACCAGATTAAATTATAGTATCGATTGTGAATAAATGATGTGTTTCTAAGTAAAATCAACAGTGGGTCAATAGTGAAAACTAGCAGAGTCCAAATAGAAATTGTCTGGCTACACGGAAAAGTTCTGGAAACTGAATTTCCTGCAGTATGTAGGGTGGGAGTCAGCTGACCCCACACCCTCATCTCAGAAACAGGAGAATTAGCTTTGCAAGTCTCAAAAATCAGTATTACTTTCTGGTTTTGAGCAACCAGTTTGCCAGAGGTATTTTCACCTCCCCAGATCACAGATTCAGGATGTAATGTAATGAGGATGTTCACTTCAGAGAGACAAATGGCTTTGGAGAAAACATGAACGAGAGAACCCTACTCTGAGGTGGAGAGTTGCCATCATCTTACATGTCAACCTTATGGTACGTTAATTGATTAATAAGACACTGGACACGTGGAAACATTCAGTCAAGATTCCTGGTCATGTATGAAAGAGCCAGTGAGTGGGTCAGTCTGGCAGACATCCTTCCACCCGTCTTGAAGGTGAATCTGCCACCTGCTTTTCATCAAGACAGGAGCGGCCACTATTTTAAATGATAGAGAAGCCTGCATGGGCCTGTGTTTATATCCAAATCTGTAATGCTCCGGCATATACGTGCATTGAAATCAGACTCCGTATCCACCAGTACCTGAGTGAGCTCTTGCGTTTATAAAAATAACTTTTCCCACTTTCTCGGACAGTGGCAATGTCATGTTTGCTTCTGTGGGAAGAGAATCCAGGTACCAGTGTCACAGATGGAAGAGGCCAGAGTGGTAATATTCTGATAAAGGGAAAAGTAGAAACAAAAGAACAAGTTTGAATTTGTAGCCTTTGTGGATTTCCATGGTGTGCATTCTCCCGTACGGGTAATTTCTAGCTGGCCATTGTTTGACAACCAACTCACAAAATCCATGAGCATTCATCACTGCACCCCCACATGACAATCCAAGCTGGCTTCAGGACTCGTCGTCAGGAGGACAACTTAGAAGCTATGAAACGGCACAAGGTAATGAAGACTGGTGGCAAATGGTATCAGAATGGGAGAAAGCATCTAGATTTGACAGATATTAGAAAGACTGATAAATAACTTTTGGTATTCGATTGAATTTTAGAGTAAGGAAAAGGACACATCGTGGGTCGATATCACAGGTTTTTAACTCGCAAGATGGGCTGGATGGTAGTGACTGTGACCATGAAAATGGGGCTGAACGTTTGGGGTTCAGTGTCACTTTCAACATCTTACACTCACTAAGCACCACACGTGGCGGTCTAGGCTTGGGAGAGAGGGCCTGGCTGTGAGATGCTTTACATATAAACAACATGAGGGATTTTGATTACTCCGTAAACTAACTGACCTAGCTATTTTAATAAACATCTCCAAAAATACATAGTCCATGTAGAATGCATTTCCTCCTACACATAAATGTGCTCTGCCTTTTATGTCCTGATTTAAAATTGGCGCTGCCACCTTCTACTAAACCCCCAAAGTAAATCTCAAGGCGTCCTTGACTCTTTCATCTCCGTGGTCTCATCCCATCAAAGTGACCATTACTTTCTTTGATTTGGTAAATAAAGTAGCCATGAATTTATTCTCCTGTCCCCGGCACCGCACCACCTTATAATCGATGGTTTCAGCCATAGCCATTAGTTGAGGCTCGCGTACCTTCCCCTAGCAATCCATCTTTCACATTTCTGCCACAATTAACTTCTTTTAGAAGTCCTGATATCCTAGTTAAGAAAGTGATGTTATTTGGAACATAAGGAGTCTGGCCGGGAGAATGAAGCAACGTGAAATCAGAACTCCCAAGAAAAGGTAAATGCATTGACATTTTTAGCCTGGAGAAGGGAAGGCTGGGATGCGGGGGACTGGGAAGCTGGGGAGGTAGGACATGTGGTGGATCCATCAGCACTAAGAAATGAGCAAGTTATCCATCTGGGCATCCAGAGCAGCAAATCCAGAAGTTGTCAGGGAGGTCACAGCAAAGAGGGTTTGGGTTTTGTGCCGGGGCTCTCAAAAGGTGCATCACAGCGCCTTGGCAGGGACAGTGCTCACAGGACTGTTGAGTCACCCGGGAAGGTCTCTCTGAAAGACATTCTAGCAGTCGAGTGTTGGTCTGGAAGCTCCTTAAAGGCCCGTTCAGATGGAGAGCTCTGCGAGTCTCTGAAAGCAATTTTCTCTACAAGCTTGTTGTTCTTCCCTGGTGAATATATTCATGTTTTTTCCCAAGCACTTTAAGGAGAGAGTGAGTTTCGCAAGCCCGTAACACTAAGTAAGGAACATTAATATTCTCTTTGGCAATAGATCTATGTTGAAGAAAAGCGCCTTGATGCTAGGGGAGAGAATATGTGCTTTTCAGCTCGGTGCATACAGAGAGCTCATTAGTTCTAAATTTAGACACAAGCTTTAGTGTTGGAGGGACTCCAAGTTTGACTAATACATCTGAAGATGTCCTCGTTAGAAAAAAAAAGTGATGGAGAATTCTATTTTTCTACTCCGTAGGGGGGGCTGGAGAGGGAAAAGCACATGCTCTTTTATATCAGCTAACTCCATCTGTTCATGATCATCGAGTAGGCGTGCCAATCTAATGATGCTAAGTGCACAGTAGGTATGCAACTGATGCTCTCAGACGGACAGAATAGTTCTTACTTGGCAAAGGTGAATCAGTTAGCACATTCTCAGAGCATCTTCATTCAAATCAACTGCCGTCCTTTTCTCCATAGTAGCGTGCCCGGAAATGAGGCAGCGAGTGGCCAATGACAAGGTGAACTGGCATTAAGCACCTGCCAGGTTCCAGCATGAGTAAACAGAGATGAATGGGATGCTGCTCGAATTTCAAAATTCAGATTTCTGCTCTCAAGGAACTCAGTCTGACAGAGAAATGAATTTCAATAAGTAACAGACATGTCACTCTGCTCAGAAAGTCTGTTTTTAGCATTAATTCTCCTGGCAATCTGAAAAAATAACTACAAGGGTTATTTTTCAAAATTCTCTAAACTACATTAAGATATTCAATAACTAAAATAAAATAGCTCAGTGTAAAGTAGTACTTTCTCATATTCTCCTTCATTAATATCAGAATAAATTATAAAAAATAATTTGTTAGATGTTTTATATTTTAACCAATAGTAAATAATATTAAATACAATTAAAAATCATTTCAAGACTTCTAAAATATTTATTTTTAATTTTTATTAAAAAAAAACACAAGTACTTGTTACCTACTGGGAATCCCCAAATTTGACAAAGTTCCCATCATAACCCTCTGTACAGGTCGGCCCTTCACTGCTGTCAGCAGCGAGACAGTGACCCCATCAGACCTACTTGTAGGAAAGGTGATAAAGTGAGAGGCCAATGCTACCTACCTGAGCACTGTCAGATCAGGAGGCATTGGGTAAAATGATGTACAGTTGACATTTAGTTACAAGCTAACAACTGATATTACACTAGGATTTCACTGTCAAAACCGTTTCTCTTTTTCTTCCTTTCTCCCAGTATTTCCTTAATGACTTGACTGTGGAAGGAATTGTCCTCACACTAAACTCTAATTCACAGAACCACATTACAAAAACGCTCCGTCAAAAACACACTGGTGATTGTGTTTTAGATAGTGTTAATTTTTTAGAAGGAAAGATGGTGATGGGGAGGAGACTAAGGATCACTGTAGTAAAGTGGGAACAAACATACCTAGAGATGGGAAAAAGCAAAAACTATTCATGTATAAGTTTTTTCCTCAAAGAAATCCACTTGGAACTGAACTCAACAATGTCATCAAATCAACTAGATAAAATTTACATCAAATGACATTAGAATTCATGTTCTCCTTAAGCTCACACGGAACATGCACCAAGGTAGTTCACACTCGGGGCCACAATCACACCTTAAGAAATGTAGAAGAATGGAACTCACACGATGCCTGCTCTCAGAATATTTAATTAATTAATTTATTAATTAGTGTAATTAAACTAGCGATCAACAACAAAGATATCTGGAAAATCCCCAAATATGTGGAGATTAAACAACACACTTCTCAATAATACATAGGCCAAAGAAGAAATCTCAAGAGAAAACTTTAAATATTTTAACTAAATGACAATTAAAACCTAACTCATCAAAATTTGTAGGATGTAGTGAAAGCAATGATTCAAGGGACATTTATACCATTGAATTCATATACCAAAAAAGAAGAAAGATATAAAATTAATAAACTAAGCTTCCACTTAGGAAAATGAAAAAAGAAGAACAAATTAAATCCAAAGTAAGCTAAAGAAAGTAAATAATAAGAATCAAAGCAGAAATCAAGGAAATTGAAAGAGAAAATCAATAGAGACAATCAATGAAAACAAACAGTTGTTCTTTGAAAATACAATAAAATTGATAAAGATCTAACCAGGATAACAAAGAAAGATAGTAGATATGAATTAATAATATCATAAATGAAAGCAAGAACATCACTATACATTCCATAGACATTAACAGTATATTAAGAGAATACTTTGAATAACTTTGTGCCCACAAATTTGGTAACCTGAATGAAATGGACCAATTCTATGAAAGACATAATTTATCAGAACTCATACAAAGGAGAAATAGACAATCTGAAAAGTCCTGTCTATTAAATCTATATTAATACAGGTATTTAATAGATTAAATATATTTTAAAGAAATTGAACCTATAATTAATAACCATCCAAAACAGAAAGCACCAAGCCCATATGTGAATTCAACCAAACATTTAAGGAAAAAAATATACCAATTGCCTCCAATCTCTATCACAGGGCAGAAGCAGAAGGAACACCTCGAACTCATCCCATGAGGCCAGGCTTGCCTTAACACCAAAATCAGACAAAGGTGTTAAAGAAAACTAAAAACCAGTATCTCTCATGAACATAGATGTAAAAATCCTCAATAAAATATTATCAAACCAACTCCAACAGTGTATAAAAAGGATTATATACCATGGCCAAGTGGCACTTTTCTAGATATTCAGGGCTGTTCGATTATTAGAATGACCAAAATCCAGGACACTGACCACACCAAATGCTGGTGAGGATGTGGAGCCACGGGAACTCTAACTTGTTGCAGGCGGAGATGCAGACGGTGCAGCCACTTTGGAAGATAGTTTGACAGTTCCTCGCAAAAACTAAACACGCTCTTCCCATACAATCCAGCAATCGTGTGCCTTGATATTTACCCAAAAGAGCTGAAAACTTATGTCCACACTAAACTCGGCACATGAATGTTTATAGCAGCTTTACTTATAATTGCCAAAACCTAGAAACAACCAAGATAGCCTTCTGGAGGCAGATGGATGATAAATAAACAGACAATAGAACATTATTCAGTGCTAAAAAGAAATGAGCTCTCAAGCAACAAGACGTGGAGAAACCTTAAATATGTAGCACGGAGTAAAAGCACTCAAAAGGCTACATACCATATAATTTCAGCTATTCCCTGCAATCCATACACACAACAGTTTATGTCTTGTTGTCTCCCGAGGTGCATGCGTGTGTGTGTGTGTGTGTGTGTGTGTGTGTGTGTGTGTGTGTGTGTGTGTTGCTCAGACCATGTTTTTTTTAAACTTTTGTAGCTTCTTCAGGGTTGATTTAGAGAGAGGGACAAGTCTAGCCCCTCTGCTAATTCTCCATTTTGGCCTGAGTGTCATCTTGAAATATGGATTCAGTTGTTACACTTTACTACCTAAAAATATGCAAATGTAATCTTTTCCTGTCGAATCCAAAATCCAGCATGGCATGTGGGCAGACTTCCATAACCAGGCTCAATCGACTCTTAAGCTTTCCATCCTACTACTCTTCCTTGTTGATCATATAATCTTGTCACCCACGTTTTCTTGCATTCTCTAATATGCCACAGATTGTCATGTTGTTGCTCCTCTTTAGATTTTATTTATTGGGGTGACATTGGTTAATAAAATTATATAGGCTTCAAGTGTACGATTCTATAATACATCTTTGGTATTTTATGTTCACCACCCAAAGTCAGATCTCCCTCTGTCACCATATATTTGATCCTCTTTACCTTTCTACCTCCCCCACCCCCCAATTTCCCTCTGATAACCACCATACTCTGGTCTGCGTCTATGCATTTTTGTTTGCTAGTCTTGTTCATTTGTTGCTTTTAGTTTCATATCCCACATGAGTGAAATAATACGGTTCCTGACTTTTCCCATCTGACTTATTTCACTTAGCATCTTCATGCCTTTTTAAGCACTGTCAGTTCTTTGCAATATTCTCTCCTCTTTATTTAGCAATACTATATTCAATTTTTAAGACCAAAGTCAAATTTTCATACTGTGACGTATCGCCTCTTGGAGCAAAATTATCCATCTCTTCATGTAATCAGATGGTCCGATTGCAGAAAGAAAAGCACATATATGATGACTATCCTGGTTGATAGTGATTGATTTCCGAGTGCTTAGCACACTCTCTGGTACATAAAAGGCTATCAGAATGTTATGTGCATAAGCATGAGATACATTATAAACTATTAAATATCACTTTTCTGATTTAATATAGCATTCTGGTCCAATAAACACTTCAAATCGTATTTGTTCAGAAGAACGACCATGGGTTCTAGAAACGTTTCTGTATCCCTTGTGAAGCTCTGTTCTTCCGATCACCCGCTTTCTTGTTTAATATTGCTTGTCACATTCGCGTCCCCTCATTTGAGATTAAATGAAGCAGCTCTGCTGGTGTCTGTCAGTTAAAGCAGTGGCACTCTTTCTTCTTCCCTGTATTACGTAGGACCAAAAACTGCCAGGCGAGCTGTTGGCTTGCTAACATCGGTTAAATTATCTACAAACCCACGGCTGACAATTTTTATTGTTTCTGCAAAAGTTTTACTTCTTTCTAGACAAGGACCAAGAAGACAAAGAAATGCAACACAGGAAACGGGTTCTGATTATGCACGGTTATTACAGCACGACAGAGCCCAGTGGTTTTGATGGAGAAGACAGTTCTAGTACTTTCCTTCAGGAATTCAAGAGAACGTTTAACATTTATAACTTGGTTCTCCCTTTTTCTTTAACATACAAAATTCTTTATTGATGCACTTTGGACATAGCAAAGGCTGTTCATTTATCTTCAAGAAGTCTGTGATTTATTGAGACGAATAAAATCCTTATTAATCATTGGCGTTCAGGATATGAAATAATTTTTCACAATGTCCAGATGAGTCTGTCTGGTTAGATTGTAGGAGATGGGGGAAACTTGGCCTTGAATGTCAATCTGTCTTCAGACACAGTTTTAATTTCAGCCTCTACCAGGACATCAGTGACTTGACAGTGAGTTATGAATTTCCATTCTCTCAGCTGGACAAATTGCTCACAGATCTTCTGATAACATGAGCCATACTCTGGAAAAATTATCTTAGATAAATGTGATTGTCTTAATGAAAATAAAAATCGCTCTTTTTCTGTACTGTGTGGAAACAGTGTATATAAAATGAGTCTCATGACATGTAAAGTAAGAATCGCAGTCAATGTCTCTCTCTTTTGAAAACCCCACACCGCATACTAAACGTCCATTTTCACCAGTGGAAAAGAAAATCTGTGTGTGGCAAAGTAACATAATTCTACTGATAATTCCCAAAAGCCAAAGGCAAATTACACTGCCAGTTTAGTTTCCAAAGCAACAGTTTAAATGGCAAGAATACATTTAAATACACAATTTGCTGTGATCGCTGTAGAAGACAGAAAAGAAAATCAATTAAACATATTGCCCAACACCAATGAGAACACAGAAAAATAAGGTAGGATGGCAGGATTTATTTCAAAGGAGGAATTTAAGATACGTATCTTTTAAGGACTCCCATTCTAATAAAAAATTTTGAAAAATAAAACAGACTAATCTATGATAAAGTGAGGAAAATTTATTAGACTCTTTCCTGGATACCTCCCGTGGCCTTCAAGGCAATGAAGTTTGCAGTTCTTTGCTTGTGTGCACGCCTCGCTAGGTCTCCGTCACCTCTAAAAGGCTTTCAGTGTTGTTTTAAGGATAAAATTAGATTATGTGTGTGTGGAATTTAGCATAGCGTGCTATGCATAGTAAGTGCTCAAGATAGGTGAGCTATTACTGTGGTTACTATTAATAACTACTTACTTTGTATTTGATATAATGCTCAGCTGTTCAAGTGACCCCCTATGAGAATGCCACGTTTTCATTAAAAAGTGCTGGCTCCAAACTAGTGGCTCTCAACCGAGGCGATTTCGACCTCACAGACTACCTTTGAGAGTGTCTGGAGACAGTTTTTATTTTCATGATGAGCGAAGGGATTGTTGCAGGCATCTAGTGGGAAAAGGCCAGGGATGCCACTAAACACTCTGCCATGCATGGGACAACCTGCCACGCATGGGACAGCCCCCATGACAAAGAGCTGTCCAGCCCCAAGTGTCAGTAGTGCCGATGACGAGATAGCGTGCTGCAAACTGAATGTGTGATCTCCTCGCTCTCCTCAGCTGTGAGACACCAGAGGAAACAGTGATCATGGAAACCGGAGCATAATAGTAGCTCAGTTCTCCCCTGGCCCCTCATCAGTGCTCCCCAGAGAAAAGCTATGCTAATGAATAAATGACTTGATTTACCAAGAAAATATGATTCACGTCTCTCCCTCCAATTACCGTTGTGGTGGAATGGGGTGAACATGAACTCAGACAAGAAGTCAGAAATAACAATAAAGGCTCCACTCCAACACGAGACTCCAGCATCGGCCGGGAAGGTCTAAGGGAATGTGAGGTACACAGAAAGGGACACATAAAATCTGGAAAATCCAGAAGTAGAAATCCATATCGGACCACAAAGGCAATTATTTTTGACCCGCTACTGCCTGCGTGTACTAACTTGGCCTGTGGCAAAATACCCCGAACTGGCGGGCAAATCGCCGAGCGCTTATTCCTCATAGCTCTGAACGTTGGAAGCCCAAGAGCTTGAGGGAATAAACAAGCTCACACCTCATAGAAGTGTGCTGGGGACAGTCTTCCTCTTGGGGGTCCCACCTGGCCGTTAGGGCTCTGCCCATCAGCCTGAGTGGAAACGCAGTGGGAACAGCGCCCTGTCCAGGAAACTAAATGAGTGAGATCTGTTCCAGGTCAGGTGTCCAGACAGCCCTCCTGGCTGGATTTTTTACTCATTCTTAAAGCTGAGTGCTGTTAGTAGCAAACGAAAGACTTTCTTAATGAATGCTGCTCACGAGGTAGACGATGGATGGACAAAGACCTGAGAAAAAGCCTTAAGTGCTTTGTGAAGGGTACGCTCGTGCTGCCCTCGGCGGGGTGGAGGCCATTCTCCTCATCTTATGGATGCGTAAAGTGAGGCTTAGGAAAAGCAAGCATCTCATCCAAGGTCACACAGCCAGTAAAGGGCAGATGGCAATGTCGGCTGGCCCAGCCGACACCACGTTCTGATTACCAGGCTCCCTCCAAGGACACAGACGTGCTGCTTTCTGAGATGCACAAAGAGAAGGGTGGGCAAGGTTCCCGGAGGGCAGATGCTCCGGGGAGAGGAATCAAGGGGACCCTTCTGAAGTCATCTTGACTCAAAAGAGTGACATGTGGTCATCTCAAAGGGTCGCAGTCATAGCACAGGGATGCAAAGAAGGACTTGAGGGGAGTGACAAAGCCCAGGACAGACAAAGAACTGAAAACAGTCACAAGGCCCAGTGACTGTGCAGGGCTGTGGCAGGGGCCAGGCAAGGTGAGAGTGGCTTTACTAGTGACCGTCCCCACTGGCAAGCAGGTGATGAAACAGACGGAATAACTTGAACGTACAGTAAAATACAAGGGTCCACAGGTTCCGCGTACTGCCCCGATCCCTCCGTGCCTCGGCATAGTAAAATATTGCATAGGCTGTCAGCATGCTTTGGTGAAGTAGAAAATAATGACTATTTTCAAAATTTAAACATTAGAGATGGACTTTAGAGACTATTTTAATTTATGGACACAAGCACGTAGATTTTTTAACTCCCCTCTTCCCCAAAAATTGACACATAGCGGAATAAGCATCCACACAATGGCATTCCTTCTTGCCAGCACGCTGGTGGGGTAGTTCGCAGGCCTGACAAGATGCTCAGAAAGACTCAGCGATGATGAAAGAAACACTGATGATGGAGAGGGAGACAGGAGTATGGCCAGAAGCGCCCCAGTTCTCCTCTTCTTTGTATGGAGGTCAAAAACTCTATCACGCTTGATTAAAATTTTAATTAAATATGTGTAACTTCTCATTTAAAATGCAGTTTCGCTATCCGTCTTGCACTTTGAATCCTCCATGAAGATAATAAATCTCAGTTACTGTAGGGATTTTGCTCCCCGATATGTGATTAAAAGTAGGTTTTTGTTATCTAGCAAAACGCATCATGTGGATTGAGTTGTCGGTCACATCAGAGAGATTTTCTGTTCGATGCAGCAGGACGGAAGGATGTTCACAACTGTCGAGTTGCTGCAAACGCCAACCAGTTACTTGTTTTGAGTCGTGATCTTATTTATCTTTTTTTTTTTTGCCAAAATTGCAAGTGAGTATTATCATCCATTTTGTACGTGAAAACCCTGAAACACAGAGCGAAAGCATTCGTACAAGATCACGTAGCCGAGAACGTGGAAGAGCCAAGGCCTGCGGCATTCAAGGCTTTGAACTTGACACCACCATTACTTGCTCGCGCCTATAATTCCAAAAGGAATGCATGGTTTATTTTCTAAAATGGAACAGCCAAAATTTAAAAGGTTGAAGGACTCTGCAGAGCAGTAAAACCTACAAAAATATTTAAATGAATTTTAAAATGTTAGTCAGATTCTCTCAAGGAGCTGTAGCTTTGTTCGAGACTCACTGGTAAATGTGACCTCATGGATCGACCATGTGTCTGGCCTCTAACAAAGAGAGAGGAAGAAGTCCTGGGAATGCTGTGTCTGCTCGCCTGGCCCAGAGGTGCCGTCGGTTCTCTCCTATAGCTTCAGGCAGTGACATCACTCTCATCAGAAATGGAAGAATGCCACACCAAATTTAGAACATACTGCTCTTTGGGAATTCATTCTTTAGAAATAAATTCCAGTCTGTAGACGTCAGTTCGTGAACTCTAAAATAAAGGGGCATTACTTCCTTTTTCCAAGAAAAGTACCTCCCAACAGCTTCTTGGACACCGCATTTCCTCCGCAAAACCAGACTTCGGTGAGCTAAGCGCGAGTCAATTAGAAACACATGTACCCAGTTGTCCCTGATCGAGCAGTTACAGAGAACACACTCCAGTGTCCTCATGATAAATGCACCAATCTGGGGATTGGGAGACACGTGGAACTGGGTTTAAAGCTAGGGTTTAACACCTGTATGGGCGTGTTACCTGTGCTCACCAGTTCTCATGCTTAATACTCGCTTTAGCAATTTTTTATTTTAAACCAAGTCTAAGTATAATTTAAGATACAACATTCTCTTGTGGCAGGTTTTTCAAGCAGCAAAACCTCCTCACAATGGGAAAAACAACACAACTTAGCGATGGGGAAAGAATCACGCTTATTACATAGGCACTTCCACATAGGCTTATCAGAGAGGCCAGAGAGGCTGAATAGTTTTTATGTTAAAAATGGTTCTTAGGATTTTATCTTTGTTTTATAGAAACTGATTTACACTTAACGAATGGGGTATAACATGATACAAACACGGTCAGAACCTGCAACGCTGCTGGATTTCGACATCGACACTTCATCAACCCATCAACATGTCTCCCAAAGAATCTGCCTTCTGATTTTCTGCCCGGCTATTGGGGACAGTCTGTAATGGTTCTCATTTGTATTTGAGAATGCATATATTCCCAAAAGATTTGCCCTAGAATCTATATTTTCAGAGGATTTGAAGTGACTGTAGCTATCGCTCTCCTGATTTTATTTTTACGTAAAACTTTATCCATGACCCTGCGACAGGCAGTGAAGCCTCCAGTGGGGGGAGGATTTAAAATCCATCTAACCTCTCATAACAACACATTTCTCTTTTCTTTTCCAAATGCCTGAATGATAGAGGGGGGCATGAAACTGAATATACAGGCACCGACAGATTATTTCTCTAGTTGAGACTGTTTTCTTCTCGATTTTGCCACTAATGTTCGGGGGGGGGGGGTTGTTTGTTTTGCTCAGTTTTGTTTTAATAGGACTTTTCCTCCAGCAGGAGCCAGGGGAGTGTGAGAGCTGCAGCTTTTGTGCATTTCTAGGCACTTTGGCTTTGTAGAGATGGGACCGTATTACGTTTAGGGAGGGGAAAAACAAGCCGTTCTGACTTGTGTCCATCTCACTTATAATCTGTTTTTGAAGCATGTACTGTTAGGACATTCTCGTCCACACAGAACTAGTGATTTCCCCTCTGGTGGGTTCTACCCTCACAGCTGCTTGGCAATAAATAAAGTTAGAGCAGACTCTGATTAAAACTTAACTGTGTCCAACTGGCCCGCACTGCTTTCAGTTTTGCATGCTTTTCAAGTCTTTGTAATTGTGATATAAAATAAGGCCTCTGGTAATCAAAGTCTCTGAAAAAGTGGGAAGGGGCCATCCTCCTTGATCTTCTCTCCTGGATTTTTATCGGCCAGCCTTGTCGCAGTTTCATAAGTCCTGAGATGTGTGTGTGTGTGTGTGTGTGTGTGTGTGTGTGTGTGTGTGTGTGTGTCCCTTGAAAGAAAAATATAGAAATGCATCTGTATTTAGTCATCTGATTAAATAAATTTTAAGAACAAGACACAGCATTTGGCCATGTGTGATTTGCTTCCCCAGTGGAGTCTGCCGTCAATTAATCGTTTGGCAGTGGACAGCTTAGTCGCTTCTCGACTTGACTTCCTTGACTGCAAAATGGGACGATGGCAGTAGGTACTTCAGATTAAGAAGACTACACGACATAATTTGTAGGAAGTCATAATTCATGTGAAGTGCTTAGCACCTTTTTCCAAAAAATTGCTCAATAAAAATGATCTATTACACTCATATATTTAAAGCAATATATTTAGGCGCATGTACGTATGTACATAGCAAACACAGATGACAGAGAGTGGCCATTTATCACGTGCTTTTTGGAATATTTTACTTCCAAGAAAATCATGGTGCGATAATAAACCTTCTTTAATACTTTTAAATTTAAAATTTATGGTTTAAAAATTACAGGCATGGAAATAATAAATTGTTTTAGATACACATGATTTATTCTCTGAGCAATGTCAAGAGGAACAACCAAATATATTGATGTTCATGGAACTGAAACTCTAAACCTGTAATATATGCCTAACTCTTTTACATTCCTTGTATTATACCCAGGATGATTTTTCATTCTGCTCTCTAGATTTTTCAGTACTGGGAATGATGTTAAAATTATGATTCCTAAATGGTTCCCGAGGTTATACATTTTGTCAGCCTTCAGCTTTCCACCACACTTTTCTCATACTGTAGAATTTATAGGGCAGAATTTGCTAGGAATGCTTCTAGGGCCATTTTTTTTAATGGTTATATGGCTTTTTTTTTCATGTGTAAGTTGAAATCGGTACAGATTTTGTTTTAGTAAATCACTCCCCTTGAACATCATTACTGGGATGACAATTCTCTCGGCCCAGCCTCCTAACCCACAGCTGCCTTGATGTGGGAATCGCAGGACTATAATTAATCCTGAAGCAAACTGAAACACCATGATCATTTCATGGAATGTTTCTGAGCCACATAATTCCTCCCACACTGGTGCTCAGTCTGCGCCTTCTCCAAACACAGTTTCCAGAGGAGAAACGCTGATGAAAATCAGCTTGAAATAGATGAGAGAAGGGGAAAGTAAACGAATCTAAAAGTTTAATGCGATCCAGAAGAACGTGATGGGGCCAGGGTTGCTTTGCCGGCTCTCGGCCCATCGCAGCTCATCAAACCAGTAGTTATGAAGACTGAGAAGGGGAAAAGTCTTGTCTTACGTATCTTTTAGGCCACACGAACACTGAAAACGTGGTAGGTGTTACAGACTATTAAAACTAAAAGAAAATGTTGATATTGAATAGCCAAAACACTCATTGCATAGATACAAATATTAAAACTTTGAGCCCTGGAGTGATTTGTCTCCCATCCCCTATGCATTATCAGTAAAATCAGGACTGAATGTAGGCTGCGTGTCCATCCGTGGCCCACAGCATATACTGCACACCAGATGTGTATCTACTGTCTCTTCTTAGCCATAGTAAGATTAATAATGCTGATGGCAATGTACATGATTAAATTAATGTCCAACAGTGGAGGGGAGGGAGGGAAGGCTCCACTTAGGGTGGAGAACCAGCTCATAACGGCAATAGGAGCGACGGCGTGATGCTTAGTCTGGGCAAGAGTGATTAATGATTGCTGAAACCATCTGGCAAAAGTTTGCTGGGAACAGGATATTTGATCAGCTGCAAGATACCTCCCAGAGACTGTTCATTCATAACAAAGGGAAAAGATAACTTTACAGAGGAGAAAGCTGGCAGAAGCCACCAGAGCTCAATGACCGGAGCTTACATTCCCCAAACGGGACAGACGTTGTGTCACCCAGCATGCAGAACTAAGACTGGGCAAGCCGAGGACCTCGCTGCCAACAAACAAACGACAGACACCTGGGTCTAGTCAAAATGAACAATCAGAAATTCGCAAATCGTGGGACAGTTTGAAAATATTCTTCAAATAAAAAAATGTAAATGTCATAAAAGACAAAGACTGATGGGCCATTCCAGAAAAAAAATAGACACGGCAGCTGAATGAAGCAATTGATAGCAGACTGCATGTTGACTTGAAAAAAATGCTGAAAAAGAGCTTAGAACAATAAGCGAAATGGGAATACGGGCCCTATAATCCACACTGGTGTTGCATCCGCTACGCTTTGTGAGTTTGATCCTCGTGCTGTGGATGTGTGAGGTGACGGCTTTGTTCCCAGGAGATGGATGAGGAAGTCGTTAGGGTTGGAGGATCAGGATATCTGCAATGTGCTCTTTAACAATTGGGCAATAACAATAAAGAGGATGGTACTGGGAAGGAGGAGGGGCCAATGAGAGCTCCACATGAACATTCGGAGGAAGGAGAATCAGAACGAAGGGTACACGCTTGTTCAGTGTGCATTTTTTACAACTGGTCTGTAGGTCTGAAATTTCTTTCAAAACTGTAAAAATGTTTTCGTGATTATAATGAAAATTTAACTAGAAAATTTCTATTTCTACGACTGTGCATGGGAGGTAATATAGAGATGATTTCTGCTCCCTGTGTGCCACACCTCATTTGTCACCCTGTCCCAAGAAGAAAGTATTCTTAGAAATAAGAAAAGGGAGGGCACTGACATCATTAGTCTGCATCGCATCGGAGTTGGAATGTGATACTTTGTTAGGACCCCAAAGAATGACAGCATACTTGGGCATTTTAACCTCAAGTTCTCATTAGCTATTGTGGTGGTTAATTTTATGTGTCATCTTGGCTGGGCCTTGGTGGTCAAACATTACTCAGGATGTATCTATTTAATGGGGTGATTTTTCGATGAGATTTACATTTAAATTGGTACTTTTTTGAGTAAAGCAATGTAATATAATAATGTGGGTGGGCGTCACCCAATCAGTTGGAAAAAAGAGGGGAAGGCTGACCCCCCCACTTCCCCAAACAAGCAAGATTCTCCCACAGACGGCCCCCGATTTCGTCTGCAACATCAGCTCCTCCTGGTCTCTGGCCAGCTGTCCTCCCCCACCAGATTCTGGGCTGAACAAGCCTTCGTGATCACGTGAGTCACAAATTCCTTAACATAAATAAATCTCTTTCCACAGATAAGCACATCCTATTGGTTCTAATTCTCTGGAGACCCCTGACGAATATGGCTATCTGGGTCACCTGAGGCAGGGCATGAGAACTTTACTTTTCTACCTCACCCAGAAGCCTGACACAGTTTTAAAAACAGATAATGCGAAATTTTTGTTTGATTTTCTAGTAGTCTTCTAATTTAAATAAATTACACTAGAACTAAAGTTTGGAACTCTACAGCAATTTGTGCTATAGCATCTTTGAAAAGACGAAGGCTAAGAAGGAAAAATGGGTTTTTACTGCATCCAATTTTGCCTGGAGTCATTTTCCGGGAAATAAGTTAAAACTAAATCAAGTAGCATTTAAAGGGCAAATTGTTATTGAGCATCAGTGAGGGGACCGAGCAGGTTAAAAGTTAAATTGATCCTTTCCCATTAAGATTGAAAGAGTTTTCACATTTTAGACTTTAGCAGGGGAATGACTGGCAATCTCCTGTGTGCTTCATCCATTGACACTGGGGTTTGTCACATGCAGAAGTCAGTGTTTCATGTTTACTGAGGCAGTCAGGTCAGGGGATGTCTTCCAGAAGGAGCTGGCTCACGTTGTTCATCAAGCTACGCGAACGTTCCCGTGGAAACGCTAGCTCTGCGTTTCATTCTCTTTTATGGCCAGGTCTCCATTTTGTAGCTGTGAAGTATTACAGGTTGATATCTTGAGGACTGATGGAGAATATATAATCTCCCAAGAAAAGAAAATGAACCACTTTCCTGATGTCTTACTTTAGTCTGTGTATTTGGTCCTCATGTTTGAATTTCAGATGATATTTTAAGGCTGGATCACTTTATTTTTTCTTTATCATAACCAAAAAAATTAAGACTGTTTTCTATAATTAAAAATAAAACCAGTTTAGTGTGTCTATTTTCTTCTAGACTAATCAGAGATACAATCACCCAAACTGATAGGTCTGTTTAGGATTTCTTTACTAACAAAATATTTTAAAATAACGGCCATTTAAAAAATTTTTTATATCGTATTATTAAGTGACTATCACAGATTTTGAAAAAGCTGTTTAACTTGCTTGTTCTGGCAACGAATCTATCATTTCTAATTTCAATATCTCACCCTATGTGTGAACCATAGCATTCCCAGCTATTGTCTTAGAATCAAGTAATTTAAAACTTTAAATTCACCTGCTAATCATCTGCAGATTCTTTTATAGGCGTTATCTGACCATGTATTTGGCTCATTTACACGAGGTGTTCTTGGGAGCCAGAGCAGGTTAAAGTGTATTCTTTATTTCAGTTACAGATTTCCCATCAATCGAATGTTTGAAGCCATGGCCTCCAAACCTGTTCTCTGGTAGAAATAAAAATATGGCTTATTCCTATTTCATTATCGGAGCAAAATTTTATCCTTTGATCGACTACGTTTTGTTTTTGAATCATAATAAATTTTACACAAAATACTCCGGAGAATTTCAATAAGCACCATGTACACACTAAACTTGTAAATAGAATCAATCCTTAATAGTACAAATTTTTAGTAAATAATGTGTATATATCTATAACATCCTTGGTCAAGTATTTTGCCATCAAGAACATGGTGGTGCAAGTTCATGTATTGTTTGTAGATCGTTCTGTTATTTTAGATCACTTAACTCTTCTCTTTCTTTTCTGGTCTCCACACCTTGATCTTTGTTTCTTTTCCTGTTTACTACCCGTTGGAATGCTAACCAGATTATCAAATAATAACTTTTTGCATGAAAGCAATACTTTTTCCTCAGCTACATAGAAAAAGTTCATGAAAGTTTAAATCAAAGGCATCTCATTTTCCCCACTTTTTATAAAACGCATCCCCATGGGTGCTAATTTGTACCAGGAAACAAATGGGAGCGAGAAAATGCAGAAATAAAAGGGGTCGTTCAGGCCCAACCACATTTTCTCTGGCTGCACAAACTCAAGAGGTCTAGATCCGTATGTTAGCTGCTCCCTATCAAGCCAACCAACCTGCCCAGCAACACCCCTTCTGTCGAATTATTACTCCACGCGCACTTGCTGTGGCATGATGTAGCCTCTCTTAATTACCATTAACTTCTTTACCTCCCACATATGAAAACGGCATCTAACAAACAACACACAAAGGCAACCAGCTCAGTCCAGAGGTGGTTGGCTTCTTTAGCCACCCACCGCTGAGGGTTTTCAATCAGATCTGCGGCCTCCACCACAACGCCCCTCCTCCCAGAACGTCTTAATTTATTACTTCAATTTATTTGCTGGCTTATTTTATTTGTAGGCTTAGTCTAATTTTAACGCTGTCAAGAATAATTCAGAGAGTATCGGGGAAGTCTGCTTGGAAGAGAGAACCGACGTTAATCTTTTCTGACATTAATAGAATTAAGCCCTTACTAACTGTGACATGATTTATTTCATATTGTGTAAATACTAAGTTCAAGCATCATGTTCTCATTGAAACAAGTGTTTTACATGCTTCATAGACTGCGATTTAAAATAGGAATTGAAAGTGAGCCTTGAAAACAATTTGAAATTACTTAAATCTTGTCAAACTTAGAAAGATGATTACTGCCAAATGGGAAATACTGAATGCTGACAAACAGCACTCATGGAAGCAATGGAGGGAAAAAATGAAGGCTGGTCCCTCCTATAAAGATAAAGTGGATGCTTAGAATTCTTGTTGGGCTCTGCGATGTTATGCAAACAGATATTCTTTTCTGGTGAAGAAAATCTATTCAATATATATAACTACCCATGTTTAATGCATATTTCTTTTTTTTTTTATACCAATTCATATAAGTTAGTGTCTGAGCTTGGTTTGGTTTTACTGTTTTTCAGCCAGAGAGGGTAGTTTGGGGTATCATGGGTAAGGCTGAAGCAGACTGGGTGTGCTCAGGGGGTTAAGAAAAGTTATGACGTAAGGTTGGGAAGTTTACCTGCCTCACAGCCTTTACCTCTGTTTACCTGAGTCCCTGTGTCACGCATCCTGGCATAAGTCCTGTTAACAAAAAAGGAACCATGCTTAAGATTGTTCGCCTCAACTTCCCTCTGCTTAGGAGAACTTTTTAAAGAAATGGCTGAGAACGTGGTTGGGGGGTGTCCCCCCACGTGTCCTACTAGTCATTCCACAGCCAAGTCTTATTGTTACTTCTCTTCCCAGTGACTTGGGCTGACGTCATCAGCTGATTAGCCAAACAGTCGGTTGACAGTCCTTGGGAGAATTTTCAAAACACGAGAACATTAGAATCACAGGGTATGCCTACATCTAAGTCGCAGACATGCGGGAACCATTGGAACTGCTTTGTAAGCACGATGAGATGAAAAGGGAACGTGAAAATCAGTTCCTTCAAACGCAAGTGACTTGATCTGCGACTTGAAGAAAACTTTCTAAAGTCAAAAGGAATGCCAGGTCTTTGTTCTTTTGAAATGAGAGCAGAGACAGCATTTCTCCTAAGCCTCAATTATTTATTTGCCAGAAACATATGGGGAGATTAATAGACAAAGATTTTATATTTCTAGAAGAGTTTATTCTGTAGCTGTTAATTAGGGTGTGAATTACACAGCTTAATATAGTCCATCCATGATGGCAAGCAAGTGAAGGGACTGGCTCCGTTTGTTGCATAATACCCATCAGTAATTTGAATGAATACACTTTATCCAAAATCTTAAAGAATATACCAAATTAGAGCTTGTTCATTTTCGGGAACCATGCTGAACCACTGTAGGAAACATTACGCACTTAACACGGTCTTTAAAAAGCTTGTCTTCAAATGGCCACCCCAGACATCAGCGACAACTCTAATTTTCCTTAATTTGGTGGGAGTGATGGTGTTATAATGGTGTGGCAACACCACCAGCAACAAGAACCTGTCACTCCCTGGAATCCTGATATTCAGAATGGTAGGTTTTAGAAATGAAACTAAACTAGTTCATCAGAAACTAGTTCATCAGAAAATTGGGGTTTTAGAGCTACAAGACAGGCTAGGGCTCGTTAGCCTGACATCCAACCGAGCGCCAGGGAGACTAAGTGGTTCGCCCAAGGACACACACCTGGATCTAAAGCCCAGACCTCATTTTGTCATCTGGGTCTTTCTCTACCATAGCATATTCCCCCATGAAAGGTATCTGAAGACTAACCTGGAACATTTTAGGACTGCTGAGTGAAATAACACTATATGTTCAATATATTCACCTTAGAATTATTTTATTTGTTGTTTGTTGGTGTGTTTGTTAGCATATATCTTCCTCGGATTTATTTCCCAGTGCTGGGTAGTGTCTATTAGGTATTTTTTTCCCCCTCTGTTTTGGGGTCACTTCTTTTTTTTACACCATAATTTCTAATGGCCCTGGATTTCTACCACATTTTAGAAAATAACCTAGCGATGTGAAGAGGACCTCAATTTGTTCTGTTACAGAATCTGAAATGACCCTTCAAGGGTCTGGTCTCTGTCACAAAGCTTCGATCACTCCGACACATTAGTTTCTATAGATTGATCTTGGCTTATTTTCTTTTAACTTAAATTCTAGGCATCATCTTAGTAATGGGCATATGCTTTCATTTCTCTTGGGTAAATGGGTGAATTCACGTGGAGTTTCTAAGAAACTGCTATTTTCCAAGGCAGATGAACTGTTTTATATGACCACCAGCAGCGGAGGAGAGCTCCAAAAAAATTAAAACTAATCAACAGAAATGTTGAGTATTCACTCATCCATTCCGTTCTATAGTCAGCTTTGTGAAAAAATATAGTTCATAAGCCACAGGGACTGAACTCCGGGACCCTGTGGTGACAGTGGGTGACAATATGCAAAAGGAAATGCAAAACAACAAAGCGTGTTATCCTGGAGCAATTATGACTTTCTAGATGTGTGGTCACAACAATTAAATGCCAAATGCGACTATGACCTGGAGGGATTCTGGAGGCCTTCAAGGAGGAGGTGAGACCCAAGCAAGGCCTTGGCAGCTGGGCAGGATCCCACGAGGCAGAGAGCAGAGTCTTTGCCATAGAACAACAGTGGGAAACAGGCATCCGATGTTTCAGAAAGGAAAGTAGAGAACGCTGATGCGGGTTAAATAAATGCTGTTTTGAATTTCTGAGTGGCAGGAATTTGAGCTGATGGAATTGGAGACGTCACCGGGTTAACATTTTAATGGAAATGTGAATCTTTTAAATTCCGAGCTCTCAGAATTGCACACAAGAACCACCACTTGATATTTACACAGAGAGACAACGGTTTTCTCTCCTTGATTCATGCTAACTGTATCCCAGTCGTAGAACTAAAAAGTAAGAGCTTTAAAAAAAAAATAGCCCAGCGTGCAGGCCACAACCAGTTTACACGTTACCGAATCATATTTCAGAATGGAAATTTCTTAGTTAAACTAACTGCCATTGTGGAAACTAATATCTTCACTGCTACATGTAAACACATTACCTGCTGCGTCCCACGGGCCAGCCTGAACCTGGAAGTGACGAAACCTATGCATTCTTGAAAATATCTTAACACCTTACTAAAGAAAGCACAGGAACAACAAGAAAAAAAAAGCAGAAGACTCACGGATTATCATCAGGTATTAGGAAAAGGCTGTGAAGACTCACTATCCGTTCTTCGGACAGCCCTCTGGCTAAGGGTGACCTAAATCCTCCCACCAGTGGGTGTTTTCACTCCAAAAAAAGAAGAAAATGTCCACTGGGTAATCTACTTTGGCTTTAGCAGATATTTTGCCAGAAATATTATAACTTGTTTTGCCCCCAGTGCGGAGGTGAATGCACACCCGACAGGGACCCCTTCGTTCTAGATGTTGGGCAGAGGGGCGGGGGTGCCAGCCGGGTCTAAGGTATGCTCAGTCAACATGACAAAAATGAGCAAACTCTCGTACACAGTACATCCCATGGCTGTTATTGTACAGGGGAAGGCCCGGCTTCTTTATTAAAAAAAAAAAAGAGCCCTAAAAGTCAAGTTTGAGCTACATGAAATATAAATGATAATGAGCCAATAGATAAAGGACAGCTCTGTGTGATTTATTGCCCCCTCTGCCAGTGCTCACTTTTCCCTCCTCGCTAGAACAAAAGCTGATAAAAGGAAATGGAACTCCTGAAATCATGGCAGGGACACAAAACAATCATTTCTTATTGGCATCCGAGAGTGGCCTTTTGGATCTGAATGTTCTTTAGTGTCTCCTGAATTCCTGAATCTTCTGGACTTGTGTAATATTTGGAATAAACACGTTACTTCTAGTGACTTTACATCTGTGTGATATTAGTTGAGGCGACCTCAGGAAACAGTTTAATATTTTAGAGATGTAAGGTTTGGCTTGGTAAAGAGAAATTCACCCAAATACTGACTTTCCATATAGTTTTGTTCATTGGGGGGTATTTGAAAACAAGCCACATCATGGAAGATAAAATCAAAGAAACGCAGAGCACACATTTCACAAAACATCTTGCCTGAGGATTTCAGGGCCCCCAGTGGCAAGAGGAGAGGAAGGGCACACGCCAGTGTCGGAGCTGGCTTGCCCTTGACCCTGCCTCGCTCCCCGCCCTGTCCTGCAGGCTCCTGGGAGCTGCAGTTCCATTTTCCATTTCAAGAGTGGTTTCGCTGCCATCGCTATTCCCCAGCAAGTACAAGAGGGGACCACGGGCATCATTCTCTTGTTCAAGGGCACAGGAACTGCACTCAGGAGCGGGTGCAAGGCCAATGCAGAGGGTGGCAGGAGAACAACCGGGGTCTCCTGATGACTTACTCCACTCTCTTCTCTCCTTCCATGGCAACCGCTGGACCAGAGATCCATGGGCATCAGCACCCAGAACCCACATTTCACTGTAAGTCGGGAGCACTAGAGTACACCCCTCATTGTGGTACCTGGGCTGTCATTTTTGGTTGGGGTCACTAGAGGTCAGCCATCATGCATGTTAAAGTTTGGGAGACGTTGTTGCAAGCAGGTCATGAGAACACGAGGGCCAGTGACTGAGTGACAGCACATTGGCCAAAGGGAAGGGAAAATAACGTCCAGACACTGGTTACCTGTTAGCATCCTAGGGCTCTGTTGAATTACACCGTTTTTGTTCTACTTCTTGACTTGTGAATACTTTTTTCTCCTTCATGATGGCAGGTCTAGAAAAATCCTAATATGTCATATTGTATGTCGTATAAATAGCTCTATATGGACACATATAAATAGCTCTATTTAAGCTCAGTGGAAAACATACACCATCACAGATGAAATTGATGTAATTAACAGTGATTGATGCGGAACCCTTTATGTTTTAATCTATCAAAATAAATTAGTTGATTGTGGGAAGTTAATTAATTTGAGATGTTTATGGTAAGGTATTGAATCAATAATGTATTCTGTTTTCTTTTTAGATTTTAATATTTGTATAATTTAGAATTTGGTGTAAAAAATGGGGAGTACTTTAAACTCTTATATGGGATCCATTTCTATTAATTTATAGTCAAGAGGAGCACATTTATTCAAGATAGAGAAATACCATTTGCATTGCATTAACATTTTACTGAGAGAGACAAAATGTCAGTACTTATTAGTATAAAGGAGCTTATTAGGCTTTAAGTATGCGACTTGGAGTTGATTTTTGTTTAAGCAAACATTTCTTTTTTTTTTATGACTGGATACTTAGCCACTTTTTTTGCCATCTTTCTGGTTATTTTTCTTTAACTGTACTGCTTCTTGGCTTGTAGTTATTTTCCTTTTACTGTACTTTTTTTCTCATAACTTAGTCATGTTTTCCTCTGTCCTCATGACTTGGGGACAGTCCTGCAGCTCTCTTAGTCATACCTAATGACTAAAAATATCTAGATGCCTCACAGTTAGTGCTGGGCCTAGAATGGCCACATGCTGCAGAAGCCTTTGCCTAACCCTGGGCAGAACCCCTGGCCTCCCATGGGGCATGGTGGGGCCACAGAACCTTTCGGAAACAAGATGGGATATAAATAAATAAATAAGCGCAGGACTACGTGGTGTCCAGGGAGACACTACAGACAGCGTTCTTCATCTGAAGTTACAGGCGTGACTGTCTGAGGTTCCAACTCTGCAGAGGCATTTCTTCAAGAAGATTGCGTCCTCAGAACTGCAAATGCTCTCGAGAGGGACACTCCTTGTTTTTCTGAGTGGCCTTCCTCAGATTTCAGGGAGTACGAGAATAGGCCTTACTGGGAAAAGACAAGGGGCCAGACCAGGGAGCCGTGAGGTGCCCAACACAAATACTGCCTATTGATTACATTTTCTAACTCAGCAATTTTTGAGTAAAAGAGACATGAAGGCCTTTTATGAACAGAAAAATGTGCCTTTTTAAATTGGCATTTCCATGGAGAGAAAAGCCTTCCAGGTTTGTTTGTTTTCAGGTGAAAGAACTGTAAGAATCACTTCATACTGAATTTGGAAAGAGAAGAGGACATTGGCCGGACTGTAGGCCTTGATCTAGATCAGAAGAACTTGTGCCCCAGTCTCCTCTGCCAAGAGTCTGTGTTATTTTGGGTAACTTGCTTTCTCTCTCTGGGCACAAGTTTGCTAATCTATAATCTATATAGGACTAAATGATCCCTAATGTCCCCTCACTGCCTATGTTTTCTGAAGAACAATAACAAATAAAAAATAAAATCAGTAATTTTTTAAAGTTTTACTGGTTTTTAAAATTACCACCTTAGGCTTACAGAGCTGCAGTTATTTTTTATGATTCAGCAAATTAAAAAATAGAATACAAAAAAATTATTGGTGAAAAAAACTGACTTAGGTAAAGCAATAAAATTATTATTTAATGTTGAAGCTCCAGGCTTTGTGGGTTTTGAGTTGAATTTAAAACTAGATGAACATTTTGTTTCCTGCCACATATTAACCCATTCTTCAAAAGAAGTAACTTCCCATCTTTCACAAGACTGGTCATTTCTGACATCTTTCAGACATTGTACTAATTATATTATGGACTACACATGAATCTCACTTTTAAAAGTAGGAAATGAAATAATTAAGTTCTTGCCTGAAGACTCGAGACCATCCTACATAAACTGATGAATCCCAGTAGAATGAACTTCTCTATGAATGCACATGTGAGTAATAATTATTGTTAGAAAAAAAATAATGACTCCACCTAATTTAAAAGTGCCAAGTAGTAATAATGAGTGAGTACAGTTACACCTGAATGAAATTAGCTGGAATTAGGACTATAGATTATTCGTAAATGTAGATATTAGGGGGAATTTAATATTTCAAATAATTTTCTCTGCATCGACCATATTTCTTTAAACATCCCCAGTATCAGTATTTTGCCTTTTTAACATCTAAGGCTCAAAGATGATAATGGTGTTGGTGTTTGGTCATGAGTGAATGTTGCTCTGTGAGATAAAAGCAAAATACTTAGGAAATGAGATGATGAAGACGGTGCCTGACACACAGGGAGCTGTCCATGGGGTACACTCAGCATGACAGTGTTCTCGCCCTACTTAGCCAAGCAACAGTTCACTCTCATGCTATAATAATAATACTTTAAATGAATTACTATTTTAGGATTTGGCAAAATTAGAAATCTTCCTTACCAACTCCCTAGGGGTTTCTCTGAGATGGACACTTCAGGATACCAGGAAACAGAGGTTCACTTCATTGGTTCGTTCAGTGGTGCCTGAGCAAGGCAGGGTTGTGACTTTCACATGTTGGCCCCATGTTCCCCTCACCGGGGAGAGCTGCCCCTTGCCCCCTCCCACAAGCCGGCCTTCAGCCAAAGGGTGGGCACAGGGGTTTGCCCATGCTCATGGCTCAGCCTTATGAAGAGGACCAGGTGATGGCTCATAGGAGGTGTGTGCTGGGGAAGGGACATCTGACCCCATTTGATGCTGTTAACCTCAGTTATGGGTCGTGGGACTTAATGACTTAATTTGAGACAGGTACAAAGATGACATCCAACTGACACTCTTGGCTTAATGAGGCACTGAGAGACTGTATTTTTCCCCTGTTCTCTAACAAAAACCTGAAATAGAAGCTCATATCATCCCCTGACAAAGAGATTCTGTGGGTCTTCCATCCTTCCTTTTTTTTGTTAGGTTCTGGAAAAGAGGTACATTGATTCTAAAATAATTTAAGACATTGCTGAAAACCTGTTAATTCTGGGTTTGCATTTAAAAAGGGGCCGTTATAATATAAGGAATGTCAGACTTGTCTTGTTATCATATGAATGACAAAAAAAATATTTGGCTGGGCTTCATAACGATATCTTAGAATATTATCATGTTATAATGAGATCTTACATTATGTGTGTGTGCGTGTGTGTGTGTGTGTGTGTGTGTGTGTGTGTGTGATATAAGGAAGAGATTTGCATAACTAAATGTTTATTAAAAATTCCCAGTCTATGGCCATGCCACCCTGAACGTCCTTGATCCTGTCTGATCTTGGGCCTGGTTAGTACTTGGATGGGAGACCACCTAGACAGACCAGGTGCTGTAGGCATAAAAAATAAAAAATAAGGGATTGTAAACTGACAAATTCCTTGCAATCTGTGAGGTCAACCAAGGGTTGCCTTACCTGAAAAAAGAAAAGAAAAAAAATTCCTGGCCGGTCTGTCTCATTCCAGCCTCCTAGACGGGCAGAAACTGCAGGTGGTGATTAAGAAGCAGCTTTTCCAGGCGATGCCTGACCCGGGTCGTGAGCAGCTGTGTCGTCCGGTTTGCTTGCTTGTTTTTATATGACACAAATGATTATTTGTGAGTATACCCAACTCATGGTCTAAGCCAGTGACTTACTAGAAATCACTATTTCCCATTCTTGACTTTATCATTCTCACACTGAAAGTTCCAGAAACAGCCCCACATGGCCAAAAGAACAGACTTGCAGTTCGAGGCGCATCGTGGGCTGTTATTTTCCCAGGGCGGAGAGGAAACCATGAAGCATGTGGTATATTAATCTCCTTGTCCAGAGCAGCTGGACTGGCAGGAAGTGACCTCTGAACTTAATTTTCTGACGATGGAAATCCCCTTAAGTTGACAGAATTTAGAGATGGACAATGTGGCCAGCATCTAGGCCTAAAAGAATCCTGCAGTCTGATCAAACCGAACGAATTTCTCTTACTGACCTGGCAGACTTGCAGATCCGTTGGCTGAGAGTGTGTGCTGTATGACCAAGTTATTTAGCAGTAATAGGTCACAATGATCTTGAAAACACTTTCTTTAAAAATACATAACCATCTTCTACTTGCAAAATGCTTTCAACCCCTTAGCTCCCTTATTTACCAAAACGTGAAAGGTGCTGGTGACTGTGTCGGGGAAATAATGCGGTCTGCTGTGTTTTAACACTGCCTGGCAGTAGTGGTGTCCACGAAAGCCCCAAGATTTATGCAAATGGTGTTGCTTTTTCAAAACTCATGAAGATGTAGAGGAATGGTAAAGGGTCCATGACTGATAAATGATTACATAGCTACCTTATAAAAAAACATGGCATCTATTTTTGACTAGAGACCAGTAAAATGGAATCACATTGTTAAAATATTTTACTTATTGTGCTCTGGAAAAAAATGTCACTAAATGCATATGCTTATGTGGGTATTTGGCCCTTCCACCTGTCTCTGCAGCTTTGAGAAACATTTTAAATAAAGAGGAAAGCCCTCTCATAACGACACTTTTCTCTGTCGATTAAGCTTTTGTATGCTTTAGAAATTAAGAAATTTCTTATGATATAGTCCTACTAGTAAAATGACTCTCAAATTCATTTTATATTTATATAATTTTATTCAGAATCACATATTATGGCTTGTTTTCAAACTGCTTAACTTTTCTATTTGGGCATCAATATGGACAGGACAAAGTGCATAATACATGCTGACATTTAGTCACATAAATACCTAATTTCATGGTATAGAAAAGATAGACTTGTCTTCCATTACAGAATAGAAAATAAAGCATAAAAGACTCTCAGTCGAATGCCCTTCAGCAGCTCTGGTCGAGTTACACAAGTGGGTTAAACAAGCTGGTCTTTTTTTTCTATATTTCATATTTTAGAAAAGCTAATTCCTCTCTCCCTCAACCTTCAAAATTCATTTCACAGTTTTTTGTACTAAAAATTCCAGGAGCTATGACTAAAGTAAAATAAAATTTACATTAAATAAAAACTCAAAAAGAACTTCGACTGGGTTTCCTAGGCTCCTTGAAATCAAGCACCTTACCAGGTTAATGAAACAAAGAAATACCAGCATTTGAACGAGACCTGTATCTGCCAGTTCAGAGACGGAGACTGGGGTGCTGGTGCACTTGTGCCTTCACTCAAGCTGTCGGGGAGAACTCTAACAGCAGGAGGAACATTCCAGCCCCACTAGCATAGTGTGTGACATTCAGTTTTGTTAACAGCAGGCCAGATGTCCTGCCTGGAGCACCCAAAGGCGTGGAGGTCTGGCCCGTGTCCCCTCCCCGTCACTTCTGAGTCTCCACAGCCTTCACCCACCCTCCGTTGCCCAATACCTCTTATGCTATCCAAGGACATAAAAACCAAATGGCTTCGTAATGATGGAAGAGAAGAGTCAGAAACCCCACCCTTTTAAAAGGAAAAAACTCCCCACCATGTATTTTCACATCAAGTGCAGGTGGCACACACTAACAGAAAGGATTTATGCAACAAAGTGAACCCACGAGGATAATGTGTCCTTCGGGGCAGAAAGGACAACCCAGCGTCCAGTGGGAAGGAGACCATTGAGGGAAAGAAATGAAAGAGACCGGATTAGAGAAATTCCAAATGATAGAGATGAGCGAGCAAAAGGGAAGAAATTGATGAGAAATTAAGAGCCAGCCTCTGAGGTCATGTTTGGTACTGAAATTCAGTTGTTTCAACGAGTCTTTATTATGAAAGACCTGATTTCTTCTCAGCTGAAGGGGAGAGTCCAATTACTGCACCCACGGACTCGTCCATCTTCCATCAGTTTTTTGTAAAGCTGGAGTATTGAATGGCTTTGTCATACTCAGAGTGGAACTGGCACAAATGAAATTTCGTTAAGGGACATTTACTGTTCTTTCAGTTACTATAAAAGCCTAGTAAATACCAAGATCTGGGGTAGGCCGGCTTATGATCAGCCACGGAGGGGAGGCAGAGCTTCCTGAGGAGTTCAAAGCAAGTCATTTTTTTAGTTTATAGTCTAGGGAAATAAAAAAATTTCATTCTCCCCCTTGATTTCTAGAGTGAATTCGATACCACTGCTCTTCTGCTGTTATAACTTACTCGCTTTCTCGATCCCGCTGTCCAATATATTTTATTGGGTTTCTTTATTCTATGTCACCTCCACTTTTTCGATCATTTCCATCCATGTGCTAATCAAACCTTGACCTTGTCATTTATTTTATAACACATTCTGTAAAAACCTGTAGAACCTCTGCAGAATTAAGGGGATACAATTACATTCAGATCACAGACATTATTTTCTTCAACATTTCATAGATCATTGGAGTAAAGAAACAAAAGCCAAAACAGTAAATATTATTCTATGTAAATAAAGGGACTATTTAAAAATTATGGAAACATTAAAACTCACACACGTGGCTTTTACATCTTTTAATTGTTCATGATGAAGCAAGTCGTGAGCCGTTTTAAGGGATGTATTTTAACAGTTTTCCAATATTAGTTCCTTAGATTCTGACCCATAAGTCATCTTTTCTTTATTATTTAATGTGATAATTCAACATTATTGAACTTAAACTTAGCATTCAATTGGAAAGAAAGTTTACTCTGTTTTTAAGGTTCTGCGAATGCCTTTAGCAAATTTTTAAAGAACCACATGATGAAGGTTAGAGACTAGGAGTTCACCCACCAGCAGCTGGATGATATGAATGCTTGGGGGGATGACCCCCATAGGGGCCCCATGGTCATCTCCCCGAAGCAGATTTCCCCTTGAGACAGACCAGAGCTCTGTCTGCACCCTCTTGGCCATACTCATTTTTATATATGGCTTCTGTCACCACCCACCCACAACTGAGCAAGTGGGTCATCTATAGCACCCCCAAAGCGTGCTCTGCCTTAGCTCCATGGACATCAGCACCTGCCCTGTTTCCTTCATTTATCTGACGTTCACCTCACAGTCTCTTTCCCAGCTTCTTCTCCCTTGTCCTCCTATTCCCCAGGGTTGTTCTCTGGCCTTCTATTCTTATCGCTCCACTCTCATGTCCTCTGGTGGCTTCAGGCCACGCATCTCCAACCTGCGTCTCCTGTCAGCCTCTGTGTTGTTATCCAAATGCCAGATGGCCGTCCCCACTCGTAGTTCCGTCTCAGGCATCTTAGACTCATCGTGTTCAAAACAAAACTCGTGCTGTTAGCCACACCGGCCCTGTGTCTCCCTTTGGGTCTCCCGTGTTCGTGAAAGACACCGTCACTCGTCAAGTTGCCTCTCCTGTCCTGTCCTATCTCTATGGGAACATGAAATGTCACAAGGGAAAACGGAGCAAACACTCTGGGGACAGTTCAGTGGGTTCTTAGAAACTAAATATATAGAGGCCATGTGAATTTCTGCAGCTGCACTCCTAGATAGTTACGAAGTGAATACTTATGTCCATAGAAAAACATGCACACAAATATTTATAGAAGCTTTAAACTGGAAACAAACACGTGTCCCCCAGTGGGTGAATGGTGGAACTGTGGCAGATCCACATAAAGGACCATTAGTCAGGAATCAAAAAGCAGAAACTACAAATACATGCAATGGCTTGAAATAATCTTCATTAAAGTATGCCAAATGAAAAAAAAAAGCCAATCCCCAAAAGTTATATACTGTAAAATTCCATTTACATAATGTTCTCAAAATGACAAGTACAGAAGTGGTGAATAGATTGGTGTTTGCCGAGGGGACAGGGACTGGCATGCCCGTCAAAGGGGCTTCCTCGTGGTGGAAATATTCTGTACCTTGACAGAGTCTGTGTAAACGTCCTGGCCATGTTATTTTGCTATATTCAATAGTTTACCACCATGGGAAACTGGGTCGAGGACACACGGGTTCTCTTTGTATTATTTATTATAACTGAAAGTGAATCTGTCATAAACTTAATTTAAAAATTAAAAAATAAAAGATTTTTGTCAAGCTACCTCATGAGTCAGGAGCCACCCCAAGGACAATGGGAATGTGTAGTAAACATTTTTCTCTCTTCTTTTTATTTTCTTTGAGCCTTAAAAAATGTTAACGACTTTCTATAGATTTTTAACCCAACTCAGAGCACAGCTGGGATGCCCGGCTCTGGCTTTGTCACATGAAAACCAGGGTGCGTTTGAAGTCCTCATTCAGAAAATGCTCAAAATTATCATCCAGCCGCGTCAGAAGATGTAGCTTCTTGTGCCATAAATGTTGGCAATGAACTTCACATTTTTGGAAACAAGTTTAATACAACTGCAAGCAAATTCAATGTGCAAACGATTATTTTGTGCTCTCCCCTGGACCCTAGCCATACCACACAAGGTGGCAGCCCACGTCCCAGGGACAAAGGGCGCGCGCATCTTCCTTTTTTAGATTATTTCCGTCCCCCAACTCGGGTGTGCCCGACGCAGCGTTAACCAACAAGAGTTTCTGCAAAGCTGATAAAACGACAACCCTAGGGAGTAAAAAAGTTACTGCTGGGTGGTTATAGGACAGATGTTGACAAGACGGGCACGTCCTGCTGTGGGAAAAGCCACCTCGTGTTGCCACATACGAAGATGTCCTGTGGTGCGGCCACCAAGCGCCCCTCCACTTCTCAGAGTCTGCGAGGTCTGGCTGCTTGAGGTTTTCTGCGGGTCCGGTGTGATTCTGCATTTGGCTTTGGAACTGGCTGTCCCAGTGCAGCGTGAGACAGCCGTCATGGACATGGATCAGCATCACTAGCCGACCTCGGACATCTTAGGAGACCAAGGGAGCGCAGGATGGTACCACACACTGGTTTCTAAATCCCACAGCCCCTTATTCAACTTCTTCCTCATCACCCAGGTGGCGAGAGCATCTTAACCTCCACGTGTCCTCCCAGGTTACGTGCTAGCACTGGGCCCAAGATTTGGCGTTTACCTGGCTCTGTCCTGCACAAGTATGATGTGCCCGCAAACGCAGAAACGTAGCAGGCTTCTTGGCAGCCATGTCTGGGATGGTCCCAGCAAAAGCGGTAACTTGCAAGCAGTCCCCAGCGGGGGGCATAAAGCTTACGATGCCTCGTTTTGAGAAATAAACCACTCGCCCATTGGAATCTGTGTGAGGGCCGCCACCTCGGAACAAGAAACCACAACCGGGAGATAAAAGGCTTTGGCAGTGAGAGGAAGCAGGTCCCTGAGCAAGAGGGCAACAGGACGGAAGGACAGGGTGGCCCACGGAGCACCCCACGACAGATGGCTGCAGTCATGCCGGACACCTTGAGCCAGACAGACAGATGGGGACCTGAAGAAGCGGCTGAGGGCAGTCAACACCTAAGAGAGGCAACAGCTGGAAAACAACTGGGAAAACATGGATGGGAGGGAGGGCAGCAGGGAGGCAGAGACATGGGATCGGGGCGCAATGAGCCACCAGACAGAACAGACCCATCTCTTCCTCAGTCCCCCATGATGCTCATCTATAACTTGAACCATTCACCCAAGATTTTTTAATAGGGCAAGAAACCATAAAATAAGCAAGAATAACAAGTGACATCCAAGGACGCTGCACTGAAAACTGCACAAAACATGGCTGGGGGTTAAAGAACACTAAGAGGGTATCACGTTCCTGCAAGGTGCTGATCCCCCCAAAACACACCTGCACAGCCTAGACGATGAAACAAAATTCACTGCTGCTTTTGCAGCAGCTGACAAGCCGTATCTGACATGGAAATCTAAAGAACCCGCAATAGCCAAAGTTTCTTCCTGCAGAAGAAAGCTGGAGGGTTTCCCAGGGTGATTTCAGGATTTGCTCTAAAGCCACAGTGAGTGACACTGCACAATATGGGTGAGAAGGAAGATCTAGGGAACTTAAAGGAAAGCCTGGAAAATGAATTCTCAGCTGGGGACAAAGTGGTTTCACATTTGGGGACAGATAACTCTGTGATGGGGCTGCCGTGTGCATTGCAGGATGGTCAGAAGCGTCCCTAGTCTCTCTACACTACGTGCCAGTAACAGCCCCAAATCGTGACAGACAAGAGTGTCTCCAGACATTGCCAGATATTCCCTGGGGGACAAAATCGCCCTCTAATTCAGAACAACCCGTTTAGAAGTTGACCTACGTGAATATGATAATTTTATGTTTGACAAAGACACCAAGGCAATTCAATGACAAGTGGAAAGTCATCTGAACAAATGCTATCAGAAAATCAGACGTTAACCTTTTACTCACAGAATGTATTTTTTTAAAAAAATGATCATAGATGTTCATATAAAACCTAAAATTGAAGAATCTAGAAAAAAATGAAAAAAAGATATTTTCATATCAATCTTGGGTAAACACACACACTTACACACACACACACCTATATCCTAAAAGAAAATAATAATCGTTAACTTGAATTTCTTTAAAATTAAAATTATTATATGACCTAATAAAATGGGCAAAAGATTGAATAAAATGGGCAAAATAAGATACACAAATTCTACCTCCTTCCGAAAAAGAAAAAAAAAGACACCAAAGGATGCTCAAATCAGCAACCAGCAGAGAAACGCAGATTTGAAGCACAATGAGATACCAGCACAGAGCTTCTAGAGCAGCCAAATGGACGGACGAGAGGACACAGAACCTTGGACTTGTCGTACACGGTGGGTGAGAGTGTCATCACCGCTTTGGCAAAAGTTGGGCGATGTTTTTAAACAAGTTAAACACACATTTACCACAAGACATAGCCCTTCCACCACTGGGTATTTAGTCAAGAGAGGAGGAGAAATATGTCCATGAAAGACTCACAGACAAGTGCTCAAGCAGCCTTGTTCGTAAGGGCCAGACACCGCGAACACCCTGCATGTCCATTAATGGGCTCCGAGGTGAACAAGATGCAGCCGTTCATTCCATCGAAAACCACTCAGCGATGGAAAGCAGCAACCTTCCCATGCGTGCAGCACGGAGGAGGGAGTGCACGGTGTCCCCGCAGAGAGGGGACAGGCAGGACACCGTCGCCGCCCAGGCCCCGCTTACACCAGATGCTGGCAAACGCGTCTGCCCCTCACGACAGGGCAGGGCAGGGTGGCTGGGCAGGCCCGGAGGGGGAGGGGAGGCCCAGGGGCATGAAGACACTTTTTGGGGAAACAGAAACGTTTAGTCTCCTGATTACAGTGGTGGTTTCATGGTGCATCATACATTAAAATTCTTCACATTGTGCAACTTAAATATGTGTCATTTATGGTCACTGAATTACATCTCAGTGTAGCAGAAAAATCAAAACTTAAATTGACATACAATTTGACCTTCTGTAGCACATTATAGTTTTGGCCTGTAGCTTTATTTTCACTTTTTTAACAAAGTCCAGATCGTGACAGTATCTCCATAGAGTAAGATAATTCCCGAGCGTCACACATTTTGGGGGATAACTTCTGAATTCCTGTCCCTGACGTCAGGCCGTTTAGGGTTCCAACGCAGTCAGTGGCTGCTGGGAGAGGTCAGGTCAGGTGGTTTTCCAAAATTCCTAGCACAGGTTCTGTCACCAAACTGGTTAGAAAAATATCATTTGGAAGGTTGCTAGCAGGCTTTAAAAATAAATGCCAAAGGAGAAACGGGAATAGACACATCTTCCATTTAAAAAATTCAGAGTAAGTGCTAAATGCAGACATCTAGCTCGGAGCTGACCGCTTGCCATTTGATATCTGACATCGCTCTTCACTCCGCATTAGGAGCCTTCTTTAAGGCTGAAGATAATTTACTCCTGTAAGACATCAGTCAAGCCAACTAGTATTAAAATCAAAGAAATCACGATTATTTTCATTAAAGTATAGTAACATTTGGGGGATGTGAATTAAAACACGAAAAATGGAAATTATTTCTCAGAGCCTTTTTTTTTTTTTACAAAAACTTGGGAGGCAATAAATGAACGAATTCCATATTTCAAAACAAAAGTCTTGACTATGCCGAATGCATATGTGAAATGCCACCTCATGAACACTCTCCTGTGAGATAAATATCATCCTAGTCGTTGCCTAAACTGGAGGCGTTTAGATAAGAAATTTGGAATGCGGTGGGAAAAACAAATCATGCGAACATCTAGAAAGTTTTACTGGAATCCAGTTATTTATACGAAATATCCCGTGTGAGTCACATCTGATATCTGGGATCTCGGCAGCATCGTTACTAGAAAAATTGACTGCTGAGTTATCAAAGGAAAAAAAAAACCATCATAAAAATTACCAAGCTTTCCAACCCACTAACACACACAGAGACTTTTCAATAATGCTAAAAATTTCTTAAAATAAATGAGACGTTTTGCGATAGATCAATTATAAGAACGTCAGTTACCTACTACAGAATGATGCTGCATGAACGAGCCTCCTCCAAACAGTGGCCTGACACAGGCAGCCCTCGTCTGCTCACGGCTCATGGCTCTGTGTTTGGGGTGGCCTCGCCAAGCTGTGTCCTCGGAGGGGCTCCATCCGGGGCTGAGCCAGGGCAAGGGGTGTCAGGCCCTGTGTCCTTCGATTTCTCGCAGGCTAGCATGGTCGTGGCAGAAGCACAAGAGTGAATGAGGCCCTCACTCCAGTGCCCCGTGGAACCGAGTGTGACCACAGCCCCAGTCCAGTCTCAGAGGAGGCCACAGCTTCCGCTGAAGCCTGGATTCTGGTCCCGTGAGAACAGCAAGCAGATGAGCCGGCCCACCACACCTCGAGGGGACACCAGGACCAAGCTGGCTGGTCACTAGGAAGTCGTCTTTAACTCCAAGCCCCTCACATCCTTGCTCAAAAGCATCCCGCGTCTCATGGCCCCTTCCATTTTCTTGAAAGAAGAGAACACATCATTTTTAGTAATTTACCTTTTTCCTGCTGTTTTTTCCTTTACGTAAGTGGATCGACCTCCTGAACCGCTTAGGTGTCTTTTGCCATCACTTCCGCTGCTCTTGCCTTTGGCGCTCGTCTTCACCCATCGCTCGTGTGCATTGCTCACGCTCCTTGCCCTGCGGTGGCTTTTGTCATACGTATATATAAATGGACTTCCTTACCAGGCTTTCAAGAAGGAGTCTGGATCTTTCGATTCTTCTAACCCCTCCTGCAGATCTAGGTTCAGGCACACCCCTGGACACTATGACACAAAAAGCGTTCTGTTTTACTCAAAGTTTAAAAACACAATAACAAACTGGGAGCCCAGAAGAAAGCTACTGTTTGCTTTTTCCACTTTTCAATTTCCAGAAGGAATGCCTCACAGCTTAGAGCTTCACCTTGGGGAACAGAGCAGACTTGTCTCTTTTTTCAAAAAGTTTCAGTCCTGATATGAACAACCTTTAGTAATAGTGCCAAGAGTTTGACTCACCGGTTCCCTTGAGACTAAAGACTCCCTAAATAATAAAATAATAATTATTATTATTTTAACATGGCCTGTCATGGGCCAGCCACAGTGCTCCAAAATGTTTACAGGGGCTGATAGTCTTCTTTACCCCATACTTTTGTGGCTCACGAATTAAGATTAACTTTTGGCATAGAATTGGAAATTTTATAAATATGAGGATATTTGCTAAATTATTTAACAGTATCCTTTACAGCAAACATTTCATCAAAAAAAAAAAAAGAAGTCTGACAACAGTTTGGCCACCTTTCACGTCTGCGTTTCTAACCCCCACTCTCCTGCAACACAAAAAATGGGACAAGGGGACCGGCTTCTGGTCACAATGAGGAGCAGGGAGTGGGGTTAGCAGCGTTTGGTAACTGCGGCACCAGCTGTCATCACAGTGGCAATAGCAATGGACAATGGCCCACCTTCTACTGATAATTGATCCCTGATCATCTCCAAGGAAGGTGTTGACCTCTATTATATAATATGCCCTCTCAAAGGTCACAGTATTAGACTTTGCAACCTGTTTCTCGGTGTTTTCACACTTGGCTTTTTATGCTTCCTTGCGAGCCCAGCTCCTTAATGCATTTTGACAGGAATCCTTTCTCTCTCGCATCAGTGGGTGCAGGCAGAGGTGCAAAAAAGATGCTCTGTAGACTCACAAAATCAAATTCTAACTCTGAGTAGGCTTCAGCACCTCACTGTCCCCTGTTTCCCCCGGTACCAGCCCCTTGTGAAGATGGGTGATCCTCACGGGACACTGTCCCTACTACTGCAGTGTCCAAGTCTGACTCAAATAGACCTTCTCTTACCATTTCCATGATTAATTTTACCCTTCTTTCCTCCTTAATTACTTTTATATGTTGTTTCCCTTGTTAATTTAATGATGGTTTAATGTAGCAGAGTCAATAAAGTGAGCATCAGCCCGTGTCTGACCAATGTCTCCTGGAAACGTGAGAGAAGTAACATCACCACAAACTCCAGGGCAGTTGATTTCGGCAGGCCGACGCCTCTCTTAGGTTTTCCTTTTCTCTATTTTTAAGAACACAGTAGTTGAGAAAATTTGGTACCAATGAAACAAAAGGGGTGCCTCCGATCAGAATCGTTATAAGAAAGAGTCTGATGGCTCCCATGCATCTTTTACAGAGGTGCTATGGAGGATGTCACCATGTGTCCTCCTACAAGCAATGCCCCCCCCCCACCTTTACCAAGAAAAACCTGCCCAGATTCAGGGCCACAGTGTCTTGCTTGTCCCCAGCTTGCCTTGTTTTGAGCCCTATAGACATTATTCAGTGGCCTGATCTGCCTAGAAGCTGAGAGATGAATCTGTGGTCCAACAAAGCAGTGCTGCTCCTTTTTAGTCTCTAGATTAGAGTTTAAATTTTTAAAATTTGTCACTGTAAGGTCCTCACCTCAGGCAACCAATCGAAGCAGACTGTAATGGTGAGGGGGTCGGGGAATCTGAATTTTAACCTACCTAACTCCTTTTGATCTGTAACTATAGCTGAGATGCAGACAGCAACTAAGTGTATATTCCTTGTCAGGAATGCATTTGGGTCACATGCTTACGCCCCTTATATGTCTCTATTTCTGTTTTATCGTCGACTTGAACATATTGTCCTGTCGTAGTGTACACATGCTTACAAGTTGCCCTACATAATTTCAGAATCAAATAAAGAGCGAGCGTGATCGGTACGCACAGGGCATTACATGCCCAAGTAGAAATTTGGCTTTGGATCTCGAATTAGGAATACAGAAGATGAAATTCTCTAGGCACCTTATCTGTCGATAAATTAATTTAGAAGACAAATAATTATACAGTCATTTATATTTTGCCTTTTTAATGCTGGGTAATACTTATAAAAATCTAAAATATGAATAAGAAAATGCCATCAGGTGCTTCCGAATTGACTGCACTTTTCATTTGTGACAAAATGGAATTGATCGAGAAGAAAATATCTTGCACCTAATAATTGATTAAAATAAAGCAATAGAGCTCAGAAAAAAATAATTTCAATTATTTATTTATTCCCCCTGTAATATTTTGATACTGCATAAAGCCACAAATGCACTTAATCACTTTACCCCCAAATAGTAATGATAAATCAAGAATGCTATAACCAACAGAGTATAAAATTCATCAGGGCAGAGTTTCGGTCTAACTTTTTCTGAAATATCCCCAAAATCTAGAAGAGCATTTGACAAAGTAGGTGCTCATAAACATTTGTTAAATGTGGAAGTGCGTAAGAGCATATATAAACATAATAAGAGACTCATTTTTATCCATATATTTATAGGTGTCTGTATATGATTATTTATGCTCAGATGTAACATAAATATAAGCATATAATATACTCAGAGATACATGTGACTATTGAAATCTAAAGCATGTTAAACAAAAAATAAAATATATAAAATCTAAGCATGTAAATATTTATGCTTAGATATAACTTTGACATAAAATATGAGTACCTATATGTACATATATACACATAGACACAGAACTTAAAGTAATATTTATCTAAATTGGAAAGAAATGTAGTTTATTTAAAGATGATTAATTATACAACTTGGAGAAAAAGAGAAAAATGTGTTTCCATCATTTCAGAGGTTTCAAAGTTGCCATTCTGTTTTCAAATAATAGAAAAAGAAAGATTCTGTATGACAGAGTAAGAATTAAGCTGCGTGACTTATAATGTCACCATGAAAAAGTATAAAGGTCAACTTAAAATAGTCAAAGAATTATATCCATCATGCATGCATGATGTTTTTAAAACAATATTTGCATGAATGGGGGTAAAGAAATATGAGATTCTACTTCAGGCTAAAAGCCTACTTTCTCTTCAACTGCCACTCCAGAGAGTGGCTTTGCATCAATAAAGCAAAAGACACTAGCAGTGGTCCCATTTCACTCCCTAATGGACCTGGACGCCCAGCATTCTTCACTCTGGACTTGGGAGAGCTCCAACAGGATGATTTAGGCCAGTCTGCCCTCTCCGACCTCTGCTCAGCAAGCTTTAAAGAACAGGCTTCTCAAGCAGAAAAGGAAAAAAAAAGAGAGAAACAGAAATGATTTTCTTTTCATAGTTTTTAATTAACGGCTCCTTTATGGAAAACGTTGATGTTTTAATTTGATGGAAATACCTAGAACGTGCCGTCTAAAGCCAGAAAACTTCTCTCGGGTTTGTCAGCAACCCAAACACATCAGTCTCACCACAGTTTGTCTGTCACCTGAGGGTGACAGCATGTCCTCAGATAATCGGAAATTCGCAGGACAGCCCGTAATAAACAGTGAAGCGCATTGTTAGGATAAAGTGCCAGCTCTGCCTTTCATCCTGAAAAATGAGCCGAACAAACCCCCTTTTCTTCTTAGTCTACTTGAGTCAGTCTATACACCCAGTACATCAGAGCACCTCCACAGCCCACATGAGAAAAACAGGGGTCAGACATGGGGTTTCTAGGCCAATAATCACGCAACTAGCTACAGATTCTAGCATTTTCCTCAAGTCATCCCAGGCACCGAGGCCCTGGTTGGAGTGGCAAAGACTATCTTGGTTGTGGGATGTGAGGCTCTGAGTTTAGCTCCTCGTTCTAGGCAAACTAATGCAATTTGTTGTTGAGTCTGTTCAAGAAAAACAACAACAACAACAACAAAGCTAATCTAGCCAGACATGGGGAGGAATCAACCTGTGATTAGAATTTATATTTCCACAAAAGATTTCTCTCCAATACAAACTCAGGATGACACCATATGTTCGTTGACATGAATATATATATATATGCTTGATAAAATGCTTACAGTAAGTAAGCATTTTAGAGAAAGTAAGCATTTTAGAGATGCTGAAACCTTAGATTGGGTGTCTTTGTGAATATGTTATATGTTTAGTTTTTGGGCCAGAGGTAGAGAAGTCCAGATATGGGAACGATTTACACAGGGCCTAAATTCTGATGGAGCCAAGACTAGAACTCAGATCATTGCTGGGTCTGCTTTGCCAGCATTCTGTTAAGATTGTGTTTGGGTCCATGAAGGGTGTTAGCCTGTAATTTTTACTTTCACTGTTTTTGTCAGGGTGAGAGATCAGACTTGTATGAGCCCCAAACCTGAGTGGAGACTATTCTCTGTTCCTCTGTTATCTATCTTAAAGAGTGTGAATAGGATTTTTATTTTTTTAATGTTTGATAAAATTCTTAAGTGAAATCACTCGAACATCAAGTTTTCTTTGTGGGAAGATTTTTACCTGAGAATTTAATTATTTTATAAACATGGTGCTAGTAAATGCAGTTACCTGCCTCCAGAGCCCAGCCCCACCAATTTCAACCACTTTGACAGCTTCCAAGTTTAATAAAAATGCTAAGTCACCCTGGGATCTGTCCCCTTGGACATGTCAGTTTCAAAGTCACCTCCTTTGGGAAGGCCTGCTGCCATCATCCAAGAATATTTTAAGTTCCTCAGCCCAGTGATTGCAAATAAATGTATCAATTGCCTATTTCTTCTCTAGAAAAACTCCTTAAATGAAAGACTGTGCCCAGTTCACCACGGCACGTGGGGATTTAGCTTTGAGTGTAGTATTTAGTTCCTCAGTAAACATTTATAGACATAAAGAGTGGGGGAGAAATAGAGAAGAAAAGAGGGAGGGAGGGAGGGAAGGAGAGAGAGGAGGGAGGGAGGGAGGGAGGGAGGGAGAGAGGAGGGAGAGGGAGAAGGGCTGATCAGGAGAGTGAGTGAGGAGACAAAGGGGGAAGGAAGACAGATTTTGATGGGGAGGAGGCAAAAATATTTACGAATATAATGAAAAGAATAAAAACATTTGTAGTCACTGAATATCCAAGACATTAGTGAAGATGTAATCTTTTGAAAAGTATAATTTGTTTACATTCTGAGAAAATTGGGTAAGCTCTTCAGTCTCAGTTTTGTTCTCCATAAACACACTGATGGGGCTTCAATAATGATATCGCCATAACAAATTTTATTTTACAATTTGTCCGCATGCATTTTTTGCTAGAGTTCCTTCTAGTTTAAAATTAATTCGTTTCAATGATTTTGACGTGCTGATATGTGATCACTGTTGACCTACAGTTGTCTTTCTTGACAACTGAAGATAATTTTATGAACATTTTTTTTGTTTTTCATCTGAGTCAGAGTAAAACTGTGGCAGAACATACACTGGTTTGTGACTTGTGCATGTTACAGTATAAGGGTCAGGTGTTTTGTCTATAAAATGTGACTAGATAGAGTATCTGCTTCGTGGGAGGTTTTGAGAATGTGAAATGCTTGGCACAGCGCCTCGCACATACATTCACAGTAAATGTTCACTGTCACCGACATTGTCACTGTTATTATGAGGCGATTTTGTCCTTTAAAATCTCCTGCAGGACATGGTTAAAAATGGGTGGCCTGTTCATTTTTCAAGTATATTTCAAAGACAAGGACTTTTTTTTTTTTCAAATAAAAGAATCTTTACATTTTTATCCCACTTGCTCGCAAATGGACTCTATCAGCTAGCTAGCTCCTGACCTTTAAAATACGTAATTCATCCTTGAATTAACACTCACAACATGAGCACAGGTTAATCTAAAAGAAGCTGATGTTGTTTATTTAACTCCCATAAAGTCAATGAGAACAATGTCTGGGCAGAGTATGAACATACGATACACATAAGAAAAGGCAAATGACAAGTAAACACATAAAAATATTCTATTGTTCGAGCAATAACAAATGCAGATTAAAACAGCAGTAAAACATGATGTTCTCTGCCAAATAAATGAGATTAAAAAGAGTAATACCCCACGTTAGTGAGAATACAGGACAATGGGCAGCTATGGATTGATGGCAGAGCTCCACGTTATTATTATTTTTTAACGGATGGCGGTTGTCAATATATATTGAAGCAATAAATAGTCAGACCTTTTGACCCAGAAATATTATTAGGAATATGCCCCAGGGCAGTGATGAGTCAATGAAAAAAATGTATGAAGAAATATGTATAAAGATTTATATCAAAAGAAGTTTATCACCACATTTTATAATATGAATAAAAAATAAGCAATAACCTTAATGTTTAAGCGTGGAAAACTTATATAAATTACAAGAATTATGTAAGAAAATTATGTAAATTATATAAGGAAACATAAATTATAAGAAAAATTATATAAATTATGATAAAATCAGAAAATTGAGAATTTAGAGGACTTTACAATATGCATTAATGAGGACAAGGGTTTGAGTAACAGTAATGCAGTGCGGCATAGGATCCTAGTTTTGTTTGCATGCAGGCGTTCATTTTATTAATGCTATATCTCTGGGTGTGTAATTACAGGATATCCTCCCCTTCCTCACTTCTAAGCATTTCACAATAAATATACATTATTTCAATAACAGAGGAACTCATGCACCCTTATTCTGAAAAGCGGGTCACCGTAGTAAGAATTCTGGAGACTTTTGGCTTCCTTTTGGGCCTAACAATTATTTTAACACTAAATCATGAGGAAACTTCTACAGCATTAAATACTTATTAGGGAAGATGTCTGAGAAAACCAGCATTTTGGGCTTTTGTCTAACTGGGCGGGGAGTAAACGGTGTCCCCAAAGTTCAGTGTAATATGTAGAAACAGAAAATATTTTGCTGGCCAGAGAGAGTGGTTGTTAGCTGCCTCAACATTAGCTAGACCAACGGTTTCCACTGGCGAGTCATAGAATCGCACACAGAGGGACACATGGCATCCCCACAAATGGCCTTCTAGTGCAGAACTTGATATGCTTTCACTTCACGGGGTAATTGTTTAATCCAGTTCTATGAAAACTCTTGTAGTGCCCATAAAGTTCATCTCCTGGCACTGAGTGTCTGTTCCAGAGAAAGACCCATGTCCCCAGCACGTTCACAGTCTGTGCTATTCTGCTTTGACACTGACTTTCTTGGTGCATCACCAATGGCAGAGAGCAAGAGAGGGATGATAAAGAGCACACACCCTTGAACCACATTCTTCTTATGAGACGTGATGCAAACACTTCATGCATGTTTGTTCATATTTATTTCATATGTGTGTGTGTGTGTATACACACATATATATGTTGCTTTTTCTAAAAATATTCAGATTTTCAGGAAAAAAAATGCATACCTTTATAAAATCAGACATTTCTTTTTTGACAAGTAATAGATGTTAGATCACAACCTCTTAATTTCCTTATGTATAAAATAAGGGTGACTATGCTCATATTATAGAACAGCTGTAAGCATTAAATACAATTAGTTATATGTAACAGTTAGTATAGTTTATCTCAACCAATTTTACAAGAACCTTCACCTCTTTAAAGTCTTTGAATTGGCATTTTATAACATTAAATTATACTTTCTAGTTTTTAAAATTGTCCAATGAAATATACTAAAAATTATCAATATGCAAAATTTGAGTCTCAGCCTTACAATGCTGGTAAAAGAATGGATTTTCATAAGCTAAAAAATGACTCCATAAAGGATAGGCATCTCTCTCTCTCTCTCTCTCCCTTTCTCTCTCTCTCTTTCTCTCTCTCTCACACACACATACACAAGATGGGCAATAACACACTACCTGCCCCGATATTATAAAGTCTGTGCAAATCTTGCCATTATACAGCACAGATCTTTATTTGCATAAGCCGATGTCCAGAATTCTTTGACTGTACCTACTGGAGATCGAAATATCACACAAATTGATTATTCTGTGTTCAGATTTCAGTCTTAAATGTGAATGCTTAAGAGAAAAGGGTCCATTTATATAACTTTATCTCATACAGTTTCTAATTTTTTCATGTTTAAGTAATCATACAAAAACCTTTTAAATTCCATCGAACAGAAAGCATTTATTAAACATCTATTGCAGATGTTTTTAAACTTTGGCAAGTACTATATTTATGAGCTGAGTTTTTTCAAGACACAAGAGCCAACATGCTTTGTTTGATATTGTTTGAATATCACCCACTATATCACGTGGCATCCCCACTATAATATATAAGAAGGATCTGCTTCAAAATCAAATGCCAAAAAAGCTTTCTTTTCCTTCTTAAGAATGGGTAACTTCTCCCTATGTGGGCTGTGATCTATGAGGATCACCAGAGGGTTGCCAGGAAGAAAATCAGCAATACTATATCCATCACTTGCAACCTCGATAGAGCCCTGGCCCAGAGTACCAGAGACCTAGACAGTGGTTCAGGCGAGGGCACAGGAAGCAAGGGCCTTGCATCATTTGGGGTCACACTGTTTGCCCAAGCATGGAGGGATGCGGGAGCTGAGGGAAGAGGGGATATGAGGACCAGAGCACATCTTTGAGTCCCAGCTTTCATTAGCACAAAGGATGCAAGTCCCCTGTGGAGTCGTGTGTCTCGTAGATCATATGGCAACACACTTGCATGAGACCTTCTAATCCACAAAACATCATAGTTCTACCTATGTAGAAAAATTCAACATTTCATTTAATAAGAAGGTATGCAATAGGATCATTGCTTTAAGAAATTTATGGTGCATTTTTTAAATTATTACTTTTACAGCCTACCAGTGCTCTTTGATTCATGAGGCAATTCATTGCAAAAATAGGAAAGAAATTTGCTGTGCTTTCCAGCTGCAGTGAATGGTATTATATCTAACAATTAAATAGTCGATCCAAGTGTCGTAATCAAGGGAATGGTTATTATTAGTTCCCAAGTTTCTGTGAATTTGCCATCACGAGCAAACAGTTGAGACAAGTGTAATTTTACCACAAAGCCATTGCCAGGTATGCCTTTAAAACTGCTGTGTCTTATGCACAGGCTTACACATGATAAATGAAACTTTGGTGCTTGAATAGAAGATTACTGTTTTAGTTGAGCTGTTTCTATTTTGACCGAGCAGCATTTATTCTAAATATATAGTTATGTAATAATTATAATTTGTTAATGATATATTTTAGAGTGAAGCATATTTTATTCCAGTGGAATGCCTCTCAAAACAAGTAGAGTAGTACAGAGAATAATTATCTGTAAGACATTACATCCAACCCAATGCACTAGTTTTTATTCACAGTATAAATAACCTCACAAAATCTCCTTGGCAATCCAGGCCAAGTTATTTATACAGCATTCCTCTAATCCTCGTCAGTCTTTGCCATTTCTTCCTAAAACCATCAGTGACAGGAAATAAGGCCCACTGTTTTCTTAAAACAGTCAGAATATGATACAAATTCTGAAATTTTTTATCCTTCTACATGTGTCACCTTATAGAGGAAACGTGTGTGTGTGTGTGTGTGTGAGAGAGAGAGAGAGAGAGAGAGAGAGAGAGAGAGAGAGGGAAGTGGGAAATCATTTGCCTCAGAAATGACCTTTAACTTGAAAAATTATGAACTTAATACATATTCAATTCATTTCTCCATCCACACATCCTTCAAAGTAAATTTAAGAGTCTGCTGCCGCCCATGACTTGATCTTGAGTCTTCATTCAGACTTCTCTAACACGCTGGCACCTTCATTCCCTTCATTCTTGACCTTGTTGGTCATTCACTGGTGAATTATCTAAAACACAGAACCAAATATTTTCTACACAGTGGATACAGAATCTTATTTTTTTTCTCTTTCTTTAATTCCTCTTTCTTTCTCTCTCTCTCTCTCCCCCCCCTCTTTCCTTTCTCCTTTTCTTCCTTTCTTCCTTCCTCCCTCCCTTCCTTCCTTCCTTTATTTTTTTTTCTGTTATCATATGAAAACATTTGCTACCTTAAGCAAAGCAAGACTTTTTAATAAATACACCTTTTGGAGTCTTTAGAAAATACAGTGGTCCAAAACTTTATTGAATATTCATCAGGTTAACCATTGATGGTGGTTCATTGAAAAAATTATCCCCCCTCCCTCTGCCACTCCACAGGTTCGACATTATTTAACGTCATAACACAGGACATTTCAGTAGGCCTAGCAAGTTGCTTTAATGTCTTCTTATTTAGCTATGTTGTTTACATTGAAGAGACTGCTCTAAGTAAATGTCCAAAGACAGATAAGAAACCAAAAGCCCACCTACAATTAAAATATTCTGTAGCAGTTTCAAATAGTTTTTCCTTGTTTCTATTTCGTGAACATTCTTCTCACAGTTATGGGTTAGAAGATGGACTGTGTATTCATATATTTTTCCAAGCCTATATAAAGTTCCATCTTCCAAGTTGAAAGGAAAGACAAACAACCCAGATATAAATTCTTGAAGCTATAAATTCCCAAGAGCATATTTACTCTCAAGCTTCGAGCTGATGCTTGTACTTTGCCTTGGGTGCTTTTCATTCCATACTCACTCTAAATGCTCGATTATACATTCATTCCTTTGCCAAATTTATCATTATTGTCAATGCCAGCATCTCAATGAGTATTATTTAATATTGAATATCTCTGGGTATGATTTATAAAAGAATCTGCCAAATTTAAAGAGTTTATGTAAATTATTATAGCAATAGTAAGAAAAATATTTCAATTAGAAAAAATATTCTAACACATTTTTAAATGTAATAATATGGGGGAGATTAAAAGGAGGAGTTAAACAAGCATGCTTTCTCCATGCTTGGAGAAAGTCAGTGAAAGAGATTAAATTTTTTTCGAACTCACTGAGAGGATATCCCATGAGAGGTCATTTGACATTTGAAGTGATTGATAAGCTTATCTTTAAAAAGTTGAAGAGAAGGATAATTTTAGATAGCGCCATGGAATTGTAGTGGATTGTGGAGTGTACCCGGTTCTTGGACAGACTTGGGTCCCTATTGGGGTATTGAAAGGGTTTTTCAGCTCTTGCGTCATCTAAAATAAGGAAGGGAAAATATTGAGCATTCAGAGCAGGACTCGGGGGAGTGAAAGAAACACACACTTAACGTTACAGCAAAACACGAGGCCCAAACGGCAGGTTGTCTCAGACGGTCTGAGATACCTGAGATACTTCCCTCCAGCTATAGAACATGTATATTTCTTTGTAGGTACATTATAATAATCCAAATAAAACCTTTCATTAAGATGAAATAAAGAAAATACGAAGTACCCAGACTAGCCAACCCAACACTGGAAAAGGAGGGCAAAGCTGGAAGGCTCACTTTCTGATATCAAACGAACGATAGCAATCAGGACAGTGTGGCACCGGCAGATAGCTGTCCCTATGCACCAATGAACGGAATCGAGAGTCCACGGATAAAGCCTTAGATTTACATTTCATTAATTTTGACGAGGGTGCCAAGACAATCCAATGGGAAAACAGTAGTCTTTCCAACGAACCGTGATGCACAAACGGGCATCCACATGTAAAAGAAGGAAGTGGGACCTCCGCCTCACACCATATGAAAAATTTAACTCAAAATGGATCAAAGACCGAATATAGGAGCTAAAATTACAAAACTCTTGAAAGAAAACATAGAGGTAAATTTTTGTGGCTTTGGATCCGTCAGTCGTTGCTCAGAAGAGACAGGCCTGGCCAACATCTTGATCTCAGACTCCCAGGCTCTGGACCTCTGTGAAAGTACATTTGTTGTTTAAGCTCCGGCCACATCTGTGGATGGATGTATGGTAACTTATTACAGAAGCAGAGCATGCTAACACAATAAGTATTCCTTATATACTACGAATCATAAACTTTAATAGAGAAATACCAAATGGAACTTCTTATCTGTTGCTTGTTTTAACTCAAGAAAGCCATTTGAATTGTTACTTTTAGTCTTTTACAATAACTTTTCACTTTTCTTTACCCAAAGCTGTCAGGATCCTGTATCTTTTTACTCTGATGGATTGAATATCCATCATGTATTTTTTTACTTACAGGTTTTTAATTCTCAAGGACTGTTAGAGGCTTAAGGCTCAGTTCATGGCTCTCTACCCTCTTCCTATTTTTCAGGTCCCTGTTAAAAATTAACTTTATGAGAGTAATGAATAAGATATAATAATGATAATGAGAATACTCAGTGCACAAGCTTAAAAGCCCCACAATTAAATGATCTGTCCTCTCCCAGCCCGTGGCTTTGTTTTGCACGGTATTTTTGTTCTGTTCAGTGCAAGCAACTGGATTTATTTGAGTGCATATTCATCCTACACCAAATCCTATATTCAATAAATATGTTAGGGAAATTATCTTACTAGCTCATTAAAAAAAAAACATGTAATTGGATTTCTAATTCATTTCTTATATGATAATAAAAATCGAGGATACCAAACATGTAAACTTTAAAAAATAAACCCACAAAAGTTTTAGAAAGAAAACATGAAAACATTTATCTGTAAACATAGAGTGGGAAAACTATTTCTAAGCAGGACATGAATATACATGCCATAAACCAAATATACAACTTTAATTATACAAATATTTTAACTTGAAAATGCCAAGGTCATATGCAAATGGGGGGAGCAACATAATTTGTAGGCAAATATCTAATGCTCTTATTTAAGTATTAAATAAGAAAGAGAAAACAAACCATTCAAAAAATGGACCATGGACAAGATCAAGAATTCACAGAAAAATCTGTAGCTGGATTTTACAGAGTCATGAAATTTCCTCTCTTCATTATGCTCAAAGCAACAGGGTAGGACGACGAAGCTTTTCAAGTGACAGAAGAAACTGTTTCATGGCCCTTTTACCATTTTCTGCACAGCCAGGGAGCAGTGGGGTTCAAGGGTCCCCACACAGAGTTATTTCCTTCTCATTTCTTCGTTTTCACTGCAAAGGTGTCTGCCAGCTTCTTGTGGCCGAGCTGGACGGCGCCATCACCTGCCCCCGACCTGGGCGGAGTGCTCAGCCCCAGAGATGCACCTGCAGCCGCACCTGCTATGAGGTGGCAGCGTGAGCGGGAGTGGTGTGGCCGTGACCGCAGCCAGGACAGGCACCTGCCCCAAGGGTGAGAGCTTCAGGGCAGTCCTGAATCCCTCCACACTGGCCGGAGGGTCCTCTGGGTCTAGAGGACCCTCCCCAACCCCAGAAATAGAGGAGAAAAGCGACGTCCCGCCTCCCATTGGCGCGTAGCGCTTTGCTCGTGGCGAGCCTTGTCTTTGCAGATGGGACAGTGGACTGTCAGCGCATCAAGCCACAAACACCAGGACCGCTGCGAGATGTCCCCAGCAGCCACCGATTCTCCACCCCGGCCCAGGTCATCACTTTCTCATGGCCATGACTGCCACTCAGAGTCCCTTTATGACACAAGCAGGTTCCAAACAAGAAACCTGAGCAGGGAAGCCACCCAGAAGCATTGCTCCTGGGCTGCATGGGATTTGGCCGAACTGACAAAGAGTTGAAGAAAACCATGGTCATCTTCTGCGAGAAGCTTTGCATTGCCCTTGTAGCCATCTTGTAGACCTTTTTGTGTCCTCGGGTGGCCGGAACCAATAAGCACTAGAGTTATAAGGAGAATACTGAATATTAACTCTGATTCCTGTTGTGTGCTCCCAAGTCAGTCCCCAGAAAGCACTAAAACAGTTTTCACATTTCTCAGCCCTTGATTTGACAGTGCTGCTCACCGCTCTGTGAAAACATGACACTTGGTGACATTCGTGGAAATAGCAATTACCCACAGTCAGCAACACGAGAAGGCCCAGTCAGCCTGTCGTGTTTTAACCGTGTCCAATGACACGATCAAAATTGCTTCAGAAACACAGTCACTCGGGTGAATAAAGATTAAAGTAATAAACCCGAGGAGGAAAATCCAACTTTGCGAACCAAGTCAGAGTGAAACACTAGGCCAACACCATCGTAACTAAGCAGAGCACGTATTTATTTACTTTAAAACATGACCAAACAAACAAAAACGAGACTTTCAATTTTTTATCTCACTTCTCCACGTTGTTCCTTCCTGAGACATAATATAAGACGTCACTGGGGAAACAAATGCACATCTGTGATTACTAGGCCCAGTTTGACCCCAGGCGGGAGGGCATGGATGATTCCAGGCCACGTGGATGCTTAGGTCCAGAGGCTGGTACTCTAGCATTAAGCCACCATCTGGGCCCACAGCTCACGCTCTGCTGCCAACCCGCTGGGCAGTTCTGGCCAGTTCTCTGACTCGCTCTCTAAATCACTCTTCCAACCTGCAGAAAGGGTCAAAATGACTGTCTGGTACATTCTTCTAATCTAAAAAAAGGATTAAAATATTTCTCAAGTCTATAGGCATATAGCTGAAAAATATTATTCCACTTTAATAAAAGCAAAAGAAATTCAGATAAAATCACTGCTGTACCGACACTTTAGCTGTTATCATTTTTAAGTACCTTGCAGTTTTAAAAACATCGAATTGGGTATTTTAAAGTCTTCGGAGTGTACTAGCAATGCTGTGTACCTCATCTGATGACCTTTGCTCCCTCTCTCTCTGTCTCTCTCTCTTAGCAAATTGCTATTCAAAGGAGGGGGGGTGCAAATTTTTCTTGCCACTAGTCATCCTGAGTGTGTCAGGCATTTCTCCAGGAAACCCTTCACTCATCTTGTAGGTCAGAACTGGACATCCTCCCAGTTCTACACAAGGAGCACCAGGCCTCATTTGATGAGAGTTTCCCACCATTGCGTCAAGGTGCCTTCACATGGCACAAATCGGTCGTAGGTGCCAGGATACTGACACCTTTCATGTTTAGGGCCAAGAGCTAGGCAGGACCTCCAGCACAGCAGCCTCGTCGGAGCATCCCAGTGTTCTGTATAAATCCTTTATTCTTCCAGCAGGGTTTGGAGTCAACAGTCAGGGAAGGACGGAATGGCACTCATGAGCATCTTCACAGCGCCAAGGTCCTTGCCCAGGTAACCCCCTTCAGGAACGCTGAGGACAGAACTCACATGTTCAGACCGGACCCCCAGCTTGGTGGTGTCGGGAGGCGGGGCCTCCAGGATGGGCCAAGGTCATGAGGGTGGAGCCTCATGACGGGATTAGTGTCCTTATAAAAGAGGTCTCAGAGAGCCCCTCTGTCTCTCCCACTGTGTGAGGTCACAGCGAGAAGTCTGTGACCTGAAAGAGAGCCCCCGCCCACCCGTGCTGGCACTGGGGCCTTGGACTCCAAGCCTGCAGGCTATGAGGAAGGAACGCCTATGTTTAAAAGCCATGGCATTGTTAGAACAGTCTGGAAGGGCTGACAAGGCCCCAGGGGCCTGTTCTCCAGCAGATCTCACAGCAAGAACCCTCATGGGAACTCTGCCCTTGGCAGCAAGAGTGTCATCCAAGTTGATGTCTGATGCCAGGTGCATGGCACATTCAGTGGCCGTTTGACCTGCAGTGATGGCCCAGCTTCACTACCTGAATCTGGGACGGTGCTGAAGGGACACTTCAGGCTTTCAACCTCTCTGTTGACCCCAGAGGGCCTGGCCTACAACCATGCGGTGCATCCCTGCCGCCGTCAGGCCACAGGTGCTCCCCAGAGAGTGTGTCCCAGAGAATCCTATAGGAACAGGGCTCTGCTTCACGTCTGTTTGTTAAGGAGCCCAGCCTCACACAGGATTTACCCCAAGGAGGTGCTAAGGCCACTTTCCATGACACGTAGCTTCTTAAGCAAAATTGGTGTTGTGCCAGCCAAGAAGAATAGAAATGAACTTGGGGAAAACAGTGTCCAAACACGTCCTACAAACTAACCAGCTTTATCCCTAATATAGTTAAGCCTACAACCCTAAAAAAAAAAAAAAATTCAACCTCAATGTCAAAGACATTTAACAATAAGTAATCAATGAGCACCAAGCCTTGGGAGACCATTATACCAGAGGTCAGCTCTGGAGACCTTGCAAAGTTTGAACATTACTTAGTCATCATCGACCTTACAAAGCTGGGAATCGGAAATGTAACCCCATCTTTGACAGATGGAGTAACGAAGGAACAATGTTTGCGTGATTCGTCAAGGGGCGTGGGGAGGACCACGTGGTGTCAACATCACAGGTCAGCTTGGTGTTGCTGTCCTGCACGCCTGTGCTGTATAATAAGGTAGCCACTGGCCACACGTGGCAGCAAGCTGAGAAACGTGGTTGGTCCAAACTGAGATGTGATCTAAGGGTGAAATGCTCATCGGGTTTTGAAGAGCTGGTGTCAAAATTAAAAAGCAAAATGTCTCAATAGGTATTTTGCTCCTGTGGGCACCTTGCTTGTTTTCTCTAATGAGGTTTACCTCCTGAGCATCATACAAACACACACACACATGCGACTCTTCGGAATTAGTTTGTCAAAAGAATATTATACATATTTCGTTTCTTCTTCTGGCTGAAATTTCAAGTTGCAGATCCCTGGTGTATTTAATTTGTCTACAATCAGAATTGAAATGCTCCTTTTAGTCGCAACCAAAAAGACATCTTTGTAATCAGTCGCTTCTATTACCATTGGATAATGTTAGGATAATGTAATTTGGTGTAATCAGATAAAATGAAGGTTTACCATCTTCAAGTTTTTTTCTCCTTGAATGAAATAAATGCAAGGAACAAATCCAATAACTCTCAAATTTTACGTTTAACAAAAAGTCCAAACCTACTATTTTTCCCCACTATCAAATGTCTGCAGTGACAGTGACAGGAAAGATAAAACAGGAATTTGGGTTTGAGATACCATTTTTATTAAACTGATGGAAGTAGGTACCAGATTTGTGTAATGTGATATCCTCTTAGCAGATGACAATAGTATTGAACAGAAAGAAAATGGAACAAAACAAAGTAAGTTATGAAACGTGCCGAAAGGAATTTAAATTGCCTTAAACTGTAACAGTCAAGTGGGTGGAACACGGAGTGGCTGCCTGATTATATTGAAGGACTTAAATCTGATTCCTGGGACTCAGGGAACACGTTTTCTGGCCATCTCCCATGTAACCAGCATTTCAAGAGCTAAGTACTTTGCCTGGCTTAATAATGGCCCGATCCATCAGAGAAGATGGCTCCCTCACCCCCTGAGGTGGATTTAATTTAGCTCCCTAAATCACACCCTGCCCCCACTGTGACTCTCCATGGGCCACATGGACTTGCCTTCTTTCTAGTGATGTTTTTTGTCTGTAAGTCATGGCGGCCATCGCATTTTGGGGTATTTGCTCTTCACTTTTCATTCCCAGGGGTACTGAATTTATGCCCACTTAAAATTACATGATCATGACACTCTTGGCCATATGATAAAATTTGTAAAGAATAAGCATAAGCCGCTTAACTAAAATAAATAAGACCTTTTGTTAATTAACAGCACGTATTAAGGTCATATGCCGTGTAATTCCCAAGTCGCCCTTTATTTTCCTTTTACATGTTTAATTTATTATTGAGGAAATTAAATACAGACAAACACACACATAATTCCTTTTTATTGGGAACTCATAATTTGTGGTTTATGGACACTAAAAAATTCGTGTAATCGTTATGACAATGCAATTTAACTGTCACAGCATTCCCTTTCCTTATAAAAATATAATTTTATGTAGTTTCAAAACACATACTTTATTTGTTCTTAACAATTGCAGTTGGTTTTCTGTTATTCCAGACCCCCAGAATCTTTCCAGCACCCCCAAGAGCGTAGTCACTGGTGGGGGGGGGACAGGGGACACATCACGATCACTTGCATAAGTTCTGCCTCAACTGCCTGTTCAGCCTTTGAATTTTTAAATTCCTGTGTGGTCAGAAAAAAAATTAAAATCTTATTTTTTATATGTTTATAATTAAATTAGCCAAATATATTTTTATGAGAGCTATTTGATGTTCAGAAAACCTCATAAGCCCCTTACAGATATCTTCCTTTGAAAAAGCAAGCTGTCATCTTTTGTCAAGCAAAACATAATTTAAACCCCAATAGCTTTTAAGTTCAGTTTGAAACCAATGACATTATAATGAATTCTTCTTTGAAAATGTATTTATTTACCCTTCACATGAAGATGACTCTGAAGTACGGAATTTGGGCATTTTCTTGCAAACACAGAAAATGTCATCTGCATCCTTTGTAATTATTTTTCAGAAAACTGTGAGCTCCAGAAAAAAAGGATGGTAGAGAGACATAGCAAGCCGTGGTATTTTTAAACATCACAATTTAAACTCTCTATCATTTCATTGTGTATAATACCGGGGTATTCTTTGTTATCACTTCCCTCTGTTTCTCCACATTCTAGGTCTGCCTGGTCCAAATCCAGAAGATGGTCGGGTAAGAGTAAGGACCACAGCCAGGTCTCCACCCTGCTTAGCCGATTCCCAGGAGCCGTACGACACTGAGGCCTCCTCAGAATTCCAACACGGGGAATTTTATAACAGTTTTCAGTTAGTTTTAAGTAATCGCAACTAAATTCATGGACTGAAATTTTCACCCTTTTAAGCATACAAGTCAGTGGATTTTAATATGTTTATAGACCGGAGCCATCTCCACCACCATCTAATTCCAGAATATTCTCATCAGCTGGAGAAGAGACTATCTGTCCCTTGGCAGCTAGTCACACCCCATTCATCTCTGCTCCTTGTCCCTGTCAGTCAAGAACCTACTTTCTATCTTTGTGGATTTGCCTCTTCTGGATATTCCATACACATGGAATCGAACAGTATATAACTATTCGTGTCTGGATTCCATCACTCAGCATAATTAATGTTTTCAAGGCTCACCCGTGTTGTAGCAGGTATTTTTTGTTGTTGTATAATATCCCATTATGAGGACACAGAGCACAATCTGTTCTTCCAATCACCTATTGGTGAACATTAGCATCATTTTTGGCCATTGTGAATAACACTGCAGTGAACGGGTATGGACCAGTTTGTCTGTGGACATAGGTTTTCAGTTCTCTGGGCATGCCCCTCAGAGTGAAATTGTTAACTCATAATGACTCCATGTTTAACATTTCATTCAACTGCCAGAATGTTTTTCAGTATGGCTACCACTCAAGGTTATTATGCTCTGTAACAATTTTATGTCCTTCTAAACAGACCGATGCCATATTTTGTCCATATATCCTACAGGCAAGTTTTTCATAAGAAGTATTATGGAGTCTTCTATTATTTTTAAATATCATTGATCGCAGCAGTTTTAAAAAGTAAGAATATTCTTGAATTAGATTAGACTGTAAAAAATATCTTTATTTTCTGAGACAGTAGTTGAGGGGGTTTCAGTGAATATGGTGACTGTTGTTTGTATTCATTGTGCATCATCAAACAGAGTAAAATTTTATTCCCTTCAAACTATTTCTTTAGAAATATACACCCTTTTGCAAAAGTCTCTTCTTGACAATGATTATATAGTGGATTATTTCAATGTAATCATTCATTCAGGAGAAACCAATAAAAAGCTCAGCCCATTTTCCATAATGAGCACAATTCATGAGGATTGTAAAAAAGTGCGTGTCAAAGATTAGCGACATGTCGTTGACACCAATATGAAGTAGCACATAACTAATGAAACAAGTGACATGAAACTAATGAAATATCAAGGAGAATTAATACGATGCCCTTCTTATTTCTAAAAGCATTTAGGAAAAAAAGGCCCAAACACTAATGGATTGCACAGGGCGATTATCTCCGGCTCGTGATTTTAAAACAATCATTGATCATGTGTGAAGGATTTGCTAAAAGCCATACCTTTACTGAAGTTTAGAACCTCTCCACCAGAAGTGACTTTGAAATATATGGCATGTCAGCTGCCAGGGAGGCTAATTTCGGAGCAGAAACCAACCAACGGGAATTACTGAATCCAGTGTTAGTTCCCCGTTGCATTGGTTTCTCAGCCTTTGTTCTGATTTCTTGTTTAATGACAAACATTAAGCCTCTTTTCTCTCCCTCTCTCTCTCTACACCCCCCAGCCCCCTCTCTCTAACCCTCTCCATGACATGTTATTATGAAATTGATGTAGTAACCTCTCAAAAGAAATAGCTATTCCTGACAATTTCATAACTCTTCTTTTCTAAGAACTGTTTTTATATCATTATTGTATGAGAATGATTACGTTCGATAAGTGAATTTGTAGATTGAAATAAGTAGAATACGCTTTAGGAGTCAAACTAGCATCTGAATTGCGAAAAGAATATCTTTGTCCCCTTGATTATGATATGAAATGAAGACCAAAGTGATTTTCATGCCTCTGTAATTTTTAATAAAAATTTACATCTCTTTCCTTATTCTTTTCTAATGAAAAACAATTGTATTTATCTTCAAGTTGAGAGTTTATGTACTACTTACTTATTTATCTGTCTATTTTAACCTGTTTTATTTTTATGTATTTTTAGTTCTACACAGAAATACCTATTTTGTTGTTTTATGTTTGAGAAGTGTGTCTGTGACCGATTTGCCGGATATAAGTTGAGTTCTTTTTCCCTTTTCAGTTTCTGTATCACTTCTGGCTTCTCACTACTCCTAAATCAGGGCAGATTTCGACAGGAACCCAGTAATCCAGATTATGAAACAATTATCAATTGATCAATAACCTTGCATTGCCACAAGAAATATCTAGCAACTTCCTAGAAGTCAGGCAAACGGGATTATTCTCATTTTACAGTTGGTGAAACAGTGGCTCGTGGAAGCTGACATGACCCAGGTATATTGACTCCCTGGCCACAGCCCTTTGTGTGGCATTAGATGTCAAACGCAAACTCTGGAAACTTAAAATAACATTTGGCAAGAGAATATCGGTTTTACTTTTTCTAAAATAGTGTATATACGACCACAATGAGACTATAAAAACATGTTATCCCTCAAAGCCACAACTCGTCACTGCTAGAGAGATAGAAAATGCGGGAACATATCAAAGAAAAGAGATATAACATTGAATTTGGGGGGAGCACCTGAAAGAAGACCAGAAATGATAACTGGGTGAGTGAAGGCCAGCAAAAAAGAGAGAGAGGGTAAATGACAGGACATAGAAACTTAAAAATAAACTTCAGTGTAATAAAGGTGGCCGTATAAAACCAAGGTAGTTATGTCTCTCATCATCGCAAACGTAACTGTGCGTGAATACAGACATGAGGTTGCAGTGAGATGACCCCTAAGGATGCCTGATGTCACCTAAGGGTGCCTGATGACACCTAAGAATGCCTGTATTGATTCACTCCTTATCTTTAGGCATTATCTACAAATCAACAATGGGTATGACACACTATTTAACCAATTTAATTTAGTATATTATTCATAAAGGCTCTTTTATATTCATTAAATTTGTGTAGATTGCTGTATGTCGAGGGGATGAACATGACACAGCAGCAACATTTCACAAAGGCGGTTCCCTCAAGGACTTGGATCTCAGACGTCATTGCTGAAAACTGCTACTGGGGATGGTGACAGAACCCGGAGCCAAATGTCACACTCATTCATCACTAACCCTTCGTGAACTCTCCCTCCACCACCCACAACATCGCAAATGAGGAACTTCGAGGAGGCCGTTGGCCCTGTGGTCGTGCGCGGGAGCTAGCGTCGTTCTCACAGAACGAGGTGGCCGGTGTAAGCTGAGCTGTCTGGAGCCTCATCAAACACATGTGACCCCCGGCCAAAGCCAGGGCCCCACGGGGTTGGCCTCGGACCAGCATCACATTCAGAAGAAATCACGTGCTAAAGCTGACATCCTTTAAAAATGATCAGTTTACTGTAGGTCTTCCCGGGCTGGTGGATCAGGGGTGACACAGGTACGCACGCATCCAAAATCATCTCCGACAGCTCCCACTCTCCCCCATGTGTCACCCTTCTGCATGAAATGTAATGCCAGCTGTTAAATTTTCTCCCTCTACTTCTTCTGGTTTCTTTGCCTTAAAAAAAGAAAAAAAATTCATATGTTTTCTGGGCCTCGCCGCACAGCCCTGTCCCCACACCCATCACCGCGGCTGCTACTCTGACAAGTGACACCCCATCTCCCCGGCGTCCAGGAACTGTCTTCTGGGCTCACTCAAATGGATTTTCTCATGAGCACAGCTGCGCTGGAAGGTTGTGAAGCCGCCAACACATCGGTTTTCCCCGGAGGAAACTATGAAACTCTCTCAGAAAGTTGGGGAAGGAGACAAAAGACAAGGTTATTTGTGATCATCGAGACCCTGGTGTCTCAATGGCCCCCCCTGTCCTTTTCTTTTCCTTCTCCTATCGCTTGAGTGTGAGGCCGGCCGACACCCCCAGGAATAAGAAGGTGTGACTCAGCCTTCCTGCCATGCTCCCATGCTGCGACTGTCCTAGGAGCAGACCCTCCGGGCGTCCTCCCTCCCCTACACTTGTCCCGTGCCTGTCCCCCTACAGCTGATGCGGTGTTTGTTCTGTCTCGTTTCCTGACCATTGTGTGGCATATCCTGTAAGTCAGACGTCTCCAGATCCTTGAACAAGTGGACAACAAATGCCCAGGCCCAGGGGACTGGCAGAGCAGGGGACAGTCTGCCACCTGCCTCCCTCTGACCAGGAAGAACTTGAACTTAAGTGACCAGGCAGCTCTGGCTTCTGTATTTTAAAACAATTTTCCCAATCGTGACTTCATGAAATGACCCGTGAGACATGCTCAGTGTGGGGAGGGAACAGACAGACTGAGCATGCTCCCTGTCACCGTGTCATGGTAGGCCACGCGATCTCCTTCTTCCTTGGACAGTATCTCATGAATCGTAGGACACGTGGCCAAATCGCCACCCCAAATTCACTCCTCCCCACATGGTCACCAGCAGATGCCCCAATCCCACTGATGCTCTGTCTACACAGGGCGAGGGCTCTTCACTTGCCACGTCATTGCTGAGTCACTAAGGTTTACCAAAGCGTGTTATTCCTGAACTAGCACACTTCTGGAGTCAATAGAAGATTTCGATGAGCAGTTCTAGAAAGTCCGGCCACTCCGCCAGTGGGCATGGAATCCCTGGTCAGAGCCTGGAGGGCGGCTGTCACTCTCCTTTTTTTAATTATAAATAACGTGCCTTCATCATTTTCAACTTCATGATTGTGACTTGGTTAATGCATAATCTCGCGTATTTTCATCACGTTTTATCGATGTTTGCTAAATGCTCCTTCAACATGCATGTGCAGTGGAGACATCAGTCATCATCCTCATCTCACTCTTAAAGCCGTTTCCATGTTCTCTCTATCAACGCGTCTCTGGACGTTACCTTCCCTTGTGTCGTGCTGGTGTCTCTAAGAGAAGCAGGGACAGTGGATTTCGCAGTGTGGGAACTTCTGTCCTTCTTGGGTATGGAATCACTGTTTTTGGAAAGTGGCAGATTAATAGTGTGAAAAGGTAAACTGAGGCATATTAAAATCATCGAGAGTTTCATGATTCGCCTTGGGCAGCTCCAAACCAAAGGGGGTTGGGAGTATTCCCTAGACGGGAGCTGAGGGCAAGGCTTCTACCCAGAAGACACCGAAACAACGAGAAGAAACTACCTGAGTGGCCAGAGCTTAAGCAGTTGCCGTATCTGGGGAAGACTCGCTGGCGGCTCGTGGCTGCTCGTTATTGACACGACCAGGCACTTTGACCTCGTATGCACCACGACGATTGTGTATTTTTGGCCTCAGATATCAGTGAGGGATCTGTCCCAAAGCTCCGTGTCATTTCTCCCAGGCTGTTCTTGGATCATTGTAAACTGGAAGCATCCTGGGAGCTTGTTTTCCTAAGGGGGTTTATTCAAATGAGGAGCGGGTAGCAGGCTGGGGTTCACCATCAGCCCAATGACAGTGACTCAGTGTCGGGGGCAAGAAAAGCAGGTAGCCAGCTCAAAATTAGTGTCCCCTGCTCCACTCCATGGAGAACTAAATTTCCATCTCAGTGTCATCCTCTCAGCAGGGCTGGGGGCAGTGGGCTCTCCTTCCCCAGCCCATGGGGTCCCCTCCCTCTCTGCTCCGATGTGTCACCCAAATTCTCTGCTGTTTGGAAGTAGCCGCATCATCCAGGCATTCAGTAAATGTCATGGTGATTTCTTAAACCCGGCATACAGCATCGAGTTGGATTTACCTTCAGAATATTTCCACAAGTGAGACCTTTCTCCCCACCCCCACTGCCAGAACCCTAGTCCCGTCCATTGTACTCCCTAACCCCGTGACTGCAGCAGCCTTCTACCTCCTGCCCTGCATCAGTGTCACCCCTTACGGGCAGCTGGCTGAAATCACTGGCTCCCTACTGCACTTGGCGTAAAATGCGAACCCCTTACCATGGCTAACGAGTGCCCTAAAGGATGTCCCATAGCTGCCCTCTCTACCTGGTCTAAGCCCAGCCCTCCTCATAGCTTGTGGTGCCCGGGTCTCCCTGCCTCCCAGCTCGAGGCCCGGGCTCAGCATGTCCCCGCTCCACTTGCCTCTCCATCCCTCATGTGTCTGCCCAGGTGTGACCTGCTCGGCAAAACCTTTAACAACTGTCCCTCAAAGAGCACACCGCCTGTCTCAGCCTCACGACTGTCACATCCTCCTTCTTACGTCCTTTACAACTCTTTCTACTCCAGAAAAGTTTGAATTCATGAACGACCCGTTTCCTGTGAACACGTATGCCCCAGGAGGGTTTGGAGCAACTTCCCCTTTAGGACCCTTTTCTTTCTTCGGGATCTAGAATATTTGCTGGCACATAATGGCTCTCAAATACTGAATAACCTTGCAAAGCCCTATAATATTTTTCACTCCAGAAGCCTCATCCAGCCCACACGCAACACCTGGAGCTGGTGGGACTGGAGCTGGGGGTTCTGTCATGGACACCGGGACCCTGCCTGGCTCCAACAGGCTTTCAGGGCCAGTTAGGGTCCCAGAGGGGCTTCCTAGTGAGACATTGGAAATGAAGAGGCCATTGCTCTGGTGAGGAGATCGTTCAGTCAGTGTGTGTTCATGCAATTTTTCTTCCCAAGCCTCTTGGAAATAAAAACGTCACCATCAAGGGAGGAACAGATGTGTATAGGGGACCTTGGCATTGCCGCAGCCACATGAGCACCAACTAAAGAAAATTAGAGTCAGCAGGTCTATGGCCATGCCACCCGGAACAAGCCTGATCCCGTCTGAGCTGGGAAGCTAAGCAGGGTTGGGCCTGGTTAGTACTTGGATGGAGATGACTTAGGAAGACGGGGTGCTGTAGGCCTAAAAAATAAAAATAAAAAATTTTTAAATTAGAATCAGTGGAAGGATCATGCTGGGAAGAGTCTAGATATGGGGTTGCTACATGTCCCAGCCACAGCTGCTTCTCTTAAATCAGGTCTCCAGCCAGAGGGAGCATTTGCATTTCACGTGTGTGTGTGTGTGTGTGTGTGTGTGTGTGTGTGTGTGTGTGTGTGTCTGCATGTGTGAGTCTCTGTGTGTCTGTACATGTGTATCCGTGCATGTGGGTGCATCTGCGTGTGTGTCTGTGCATATGTATCTGCGCACATGTGTGTGTGCTGTGTGTGACTGTCTGTGTTGAGGGCAGAGGGTGCAGGAGGTGAACTTTCTGTTGGACCCTCTCTTGGAGGAGCCAGTCCACGGCCTTCTTGCTGTACTTCAAAAACACCAGTCACACTTCCTGCCCCCCTTGTCATTTAGGTCCACTGTTGCATCTCCAGTATCTAGAACAATGCCTGGCACAGACACTTGATCAATATTTGTTAAAGGGGAAAACTAAAGTATGAATGAATGCCCTTAGCTTTCTAAACGTCGATCTCTAATTCTTTCTAAACTCTTCAATATAAATGCAAAACACCACTTAATAAGGTCAAACACATTAGGCAATCTGTCAGTTTCATATTTTTCCTCTCAAGAGGGAATGAAGATAAATACAAATGTGAACATTCCCAGGCTTACCCAGCAGACCTCTTCTTCATTGCTATTTCGACTTCAGTTGATGCTTTATTTTATAGAGAAGATATAAAAATGAGTGATGACAGGTATACACAACATTCTGAAAGGTCTTCTTTCAGTCTGTATAATTCTGTCAGAGGGTATTCATGGCATTTGAGTACCTTACTCCCACACAAATGACACCTCACATCATACTTACAACCTTCAGTCACCCTGTGCGCCATATTGGGAATACAGTGGTTCTCAGAAATTTTAATAAGCATATTTCCTGTCATTTCATATCACACTATTGTGTCTAGATTTTCAATTATTTGTTTTGCCCATTACATTGAGAAAGTATTTTATATACATTACCGGGTCTCTAATTAGTTATGCAGCCTTAGCAATTTATTCGCACTATCTGGGTCTCAATGCCCTCTCCATACAATGAAAAGGTTTGAACCATGGCAGCCTAAATTCTTTTCTATGTGTAGAAATCACAGATTCCATATCATTCCATTTTCATCATGACCCTGTGAGTTAACACAACAGATGTTCTTCAGTGTCAACTTAAATAATAACATAACCCAGCTTCAATATTAGAGGTCACAAGGCCATGTGAAAGGCTATGTTTAGAGTCCAGGCCTTCTAGATAACCAACTCTATTGCAAAACAAAAATAAACAACAACAAATTTGGGGAAAGTGGGTTTTTTACACTTAAACATTTGAATTATTTCTTTTTAATATGCAGATGGTTTATGTTCAAATGGAGGAAAGGCTGCATAACAAAATTATGAGAAGATTACTTAGAATTCGGGAAATACATGAACATCACGTATAGGAGAGCTCGGCCACTGGGCCTGCACCTTGCTGATTGGCTCAGATTGGCTGAAAGACTCCTGTGCAGGTGGCACTTGCATAACCAGCCAGGCTTATTGAGTAACGAATACAGAAGGAAATCAGCAAGGTCAGCATGCATAGCAGGTAGAATAATAAGTATTCATCTAGGACATAAGTTCAGGCCTCCAAACCCCAAAATCATCACCAGGAATTACACAGTTGTGCATAATGATGTTGTCTAAGTAAACGAAGAACATATTAGATCTTCTAGAAGGTCAACTTCCTTCCTTCAAATTCATGTATAGTATAAAATATATATCAAGTTTTGGGCTGTTTGTTCTTTACGTAGGCTTCTAGTATGAGGATGTGTTAGGGAGTACTTTATCAGAGCCGGTTATAAGTCATCCACGTATAATCATACAACATGATAGTTGTACAAGGTATAAAAATAGTGCGCAAAGTTGATACAGTATGCTATGGACTTCTTGTTTATCACTGTCAGCCTCCAAGGCTGATATAGCATCTTCCAAGTAAGGTTCTGAGCTTGGAATTGCACAACTGGAATTAGAGTCTGTCTACAGAACTCTCCGAAACCATGCTGGTAGGCTCTGGCCCAACTCTGGGGCCTGCCCTATTAGAGTTCTCCACTGGCAGGAAACATAAAGAAACATAGTTAACAAGGAAAAACAGAATGTGTTGGAAATACTTGCCATATCTCAAATAAATGAGAAAAAGTCCAACAGACCTCAGAGAGGGAGGCAAACAGAATAGCTTTGAAAATTACTGGTTGACCCAAAGGAGATAAAAATGTACACACAAAAATGAGCACACAGATATTTACGGCAGCTCTGTTCATAATCTCCAAACCTTGGAAGTGACCGAGTTATCCTTCAGTAGGTGATGGATAAATAAACTGTGGTCCATCCAGAGCACAGATGGAATATTATTCAGCACTGAAAAGAAATGAGCCATCAAGTCATGAAAGACATAGAGGAAACTTAAATTCATGACCAAGTGAAAAAATGTCAATCTGAAAAGGCTCCCCACTGTGCAATTTCAACTGCATGACATTCTGGAAAAGGCAAAACTATGGAGACGGTAAAAAGATCAGTGGTTGCCAGAGGTGGCAGGGGAGAGGGGACGAATAGGCAGAGCACAGGGGATGTTTAGGGCAGTGAAAATATTCTGAATTATATTATAATGATGGAGACACGTCATTATACATTTGTTTGAACCCACAGAATGTACACCACCAAGAGTGAACCCTAATTTCAAATACAGACTAGGGTGATGATGATGTGCCAATGTAGGTTCATCCGCCTGGTGGGGATGTTGATCATGACGGAGGTTGTGTGTGTCTGGGAGCAGAGGTCTATGGAGAATACCTGTACCTTCCTATCAATTTTACTATAATCCTAAAACTACTCTAAAAAAGTATTTTTGTAAATACAACATAATTATAAATAATAAGCATAGAATAATTAATTTAAAGAGCAATCACATCTTCTCCTTGGGTAAATTAGAGTTTTTATATCATTTAAGGACTGATGTCACTCAATCAGGACACAAAAAGACAAAGAACACGTCTGTACAGATATAAAATTTAGCCACTGCCATGTGCACAGTGCTATGGTACAGCTTGGGTCCCTAACACACGCGAACCTCTGTGCTGATAATACTAAATACCCAAGAGCCTCAGACGTATGACCCCATGAAAAGCAGGCCTTACAAAGGAAAAAAACATCCAAAGGGTGTCTGTACATATGATAAATTTCAGGGTAGCTATCACTTTTCCAGGTTATTCAGTGAGATTTCTTATTCTCAATGGGAAACCCTATTTGAAACTCTGCTGTCTCACAGACAGTTACCCCATCAAGGTCAGTGAGTGAACAGCACAGGAAATTAGAGGCAGAAACTTTGGATTCCAAGTTCACCCCATGACAATGACTTTGCTTTCATTTTTTTGTGTGGTCTCTTCCTATACAGCTCTACCAATTGTTGCTGAAATCGTTACAGGAGTTGTGATGATGCTATGGTGGAGCGTGAATTTGTCTAAAGTTTATGTGCTTTGCCTTTAGTGTCATTTAAATATCTGTGATCAAATTTGGCTTAATTTTTTTAAAAAATGAAAATAGCTACTTGGTGTTCTCTGAAAAATGAATATTCAGAATGGGCCTCCATTTTGCACATGATCCATCTGAGTCCAATAAGTAGAGAATGAGTCAGTCTGGCCAGACCAGTGTATTTCCAAGTTAGAGTACTACAAGCAATTTTATGATATTAAGGGTGTGCTAGTTAGGGTAACAGGCAGAATACAGACACAGCCCGTGCATCTCAGTTTGTTGTAGAGCCCCAGCAAGCCCTGACAAAATCGACAAGAGAAAGGTAAATTATTTAGCTGATGCAAATGAGTAAAATTTAAATAGGAAGAAATACATGTACATGCACACAACATCAGGCTTTTCGACTTTTATTAATGTAATTCTCATAAACATTGGCTTAGAATTAGAGAGGAGAATCAGCCTCATGGCAGAGCCTCGATGAGCATGGGATATCCAGGCGTAAACAATTTGTAATCCTACTTTGGAGGTTTTTGATAGAGCAAATAAATACAAAAACTGTCACAATTCAGTTAATATGAAAACAAATTTTAAGAGAGACAGTAAAACAAAATTTTCCCAGGTGAAGACAGCAAAAGTTTACAGGTGTAGCAGGCAGGATGGGGAGGGGAGACAGCATGGGGGGAGAGAGAGGCCCAGCATCTGGTACCGTATTCTCTCCTGTCTCTCGGTACCTTGGGTTCTTTTTATCTAGGATTCTTCTAAACGATTTTTCCCTACAACTTCCCTCAGTATCTCTCTTTTATGTTCATACCCTAGGCTCATTTGATCAGAATGACTGCATCACCTCTAAATTTTAAATTTAGATTCTTTGACCACACCCTCCACATCTTGCCAACAGTCCTTACTCCAGCAACATCCACAATCCCTTGGCCCCGGTCTTAGTTTTCTGTTGCTATGTAAACAAATTATTACATTTTCGAAACAGCTTTATTGCGATAGCTTTGACATATTTAAAAAAATGTACATAGAAGAAGAGGAGACTCAGGCCTGAGCCCCCTGAGGAATGAGAACACTTAGATAAACAGGAGGACGTGTGAAGGGAAATTGAGAAGGAGCAGGAAGTGAGACAAGATGGAAAACCAGTTTCCCCGTAGCAGCAGGAGTTAAATAAGAGAAGGCTGATGACTGACTGTTGGATGTGGCAACGTGAAGTCAGCAGTATGAGTGACAAGAAGCAGGTTGTGGGGGGCAGGGTGGTGACTGGGGATTGTGTTAAGGAAAGAATGAGAAGGAGAAAAGCCATCACTCTAGCAGGAGCTTTGCTCTGAATGGGGCGGCAGAGGCCTGGGCTGCTGCTGGAGGGAACCGAAGGCCTCTCTTTGTTTTGAAATCAGGATGAGACACTGTTTGTGGAGGGCATAAGGGAGTTGCTGGGGTGAGGACATTCTGTACCCCCAAGTGAGAGCTCCCCTCACACCTCCCGAGGCCCTTGGCTCAACTCAAAAAAAGATGACCAACTGCTTACCGAGATTTCTCAACCCATTTTTTTTTTTTGCTAAAAGATATTTAAAATTATTTTTTGACTCACGTGCCTTAATTTTCATGATTCTTCTTAAATCATTCTCCTATAGAAATGTCAAAAATAAATAAATAAATGACCAACCTTTACTATCTTCTCTATTTCAGTCTTTAAATATTTTAGACCCTTATTATTCCCTCTCGCCCATTTTCTCTTCTTTAATCTCACCTTTCTCAGTTTTCTTTGCCTATACGGTATCTTTCTAAATCTCTTCCCTATTAGGCTTTTTTTTTTTTTTAATTTGCAGGAATTACAATCTATTAGTCATCCAAATTTAAAGCCCTGCAGTTATTTTTAACTTCTCAGAATTGACATAAATTATTCTCCAAATTATCTTAATTATATCTCCACCGGGCCGCCCAAGTTCATCCCACAGAATAGTCTAGAGACTTCTTCCAAGTTCACTCTGTTCTCACTGACTGTTCCCATCAACTTTATTTTTCTCGCCAGCGACTGTGCCTGTGCGGTGCCCTTGTCACACCCCCTTCATTAGTGGCTGACACAGGCCATGTCCACTAGTATACGCACACGCTGTCAACTTCCAGATGCATACGGAGAGTCTGGGAGTGACCCTCCCACGCCAACATCAGGGGGCTTTTCCTCCACTTGCTTGGTGACATCAGCCATACCTTAACTGGCACAGGCACAGGCATTTGTGGGGGCAGAGACTGAGGAGAATAGAAGGGATAATGCTTCCAAGTCACCTCCCGTGACGAGGTGCTAAAGTGACACCCCGGTTCAACACCTGAAGATTACCAAAAAAAACTATTTTGAAGACACCTAATCTGGGCCCTGACATGGGGGCCACACAAGGCAGACGAGTAGCAGGGCTCACTCGCCGTGATGGGTGACACCTTGGCCCAGAGCAGAGGACAGACCGACAGAGGTGAGAGAGGTTAGTGCTATTTGATGGAGAGTGGCTTCGTCGGCACTTTTCTCTCTGAATAGCAGGATTACTGAAAATAACAGGCCCCGGCGCGTTTCTTTCATGGAGGCACCAAAAATAGTTCTTTTGTCATAGGTCTTAATGGAGCTAAAAAGTCAGTGCCATGGAAACGACTCTGGGCAGGTAAGGGCGGGCTAGGTGGACAGTCTGCCCAGCTGATCAAGTGTTCGGGGCAAGGTAGTGGGAGGGCGGGTGAGAAGCACCAGTTTCTGAGCATGGACAGTGGAAGGAAGAGCAAGAAAAAAGGAAAAAACTGGAATAAAAGAAAGAAGGTGATGCTGGCTCTTTTTCCACCCTAAACGTGGAGGCCAGTCTGCTCCCAGCTTGCCTCCATGCCAGAGGTAGAAGTGGAACAATGAAAGTGTCTCAGTCTCCGATCAATATTACCGTTGGGTTTTAAATGTTAATGCATTCCACTCCTGGCAACAAAAAGGAGGCTCAATTCTTCAACTTTTTACCCTTGACTCAGATTACCCAAAGATAGAGAACCTAAGGTGTCATTTATCTTCTGTAGAGACATAAAAATGAAAAGAAAATATAAAAAAAAAAATATGCTCATGAAGAAAAACCAATGTCCTCGACGGCTGTAAGTGACCGGCGTTTTCCCAATAAACATGGGACGTTGTCCCTCTGGCTCAGAGAATAAAAGGGTGCGGCCAGCAGGAAAAGGGCTCTAGATTTTTTACTCTGACTTCTTTTCTAGTTTTCACACCGCCTCCTATACATTTTCTTCAAAACTCTAATAATTAAGGACTAAGAGAGCGCGCGGGCTGGCAGGTATGCTTGCCCGTCACTTAGCCAGGCGCACTGCCACCTCACGACTGCACCCTGTGAGTTGACCCCAGCCGCTCCCTCACGTGCTACAGAAAGAATTAGAAACGGGGCTGCATCCAGGGAGGAGACACAGCCACCCCACTTACACTTCGCTGCCAGGCGTAACCACACGGTAGTGATGCTAGTGGATACCACATCCCTGTTCTTGGCCCATCCAGGCAGCTGCCTGGGAGGGGGAGGCAGAGGAAGAGAGGAGAGGGGAGGAGAGGGGAGGGGTGACAAAGGGAACAGAGGGAGAAACAGACCATGCCCTCTGGAAGCAGAAGTCAAAAACGTCTCATCCTTTTCATCCCTAAGGCAGGACCACGTTCACGGGGTTAGATCCACGTCCTAATGGGAAGGTGGCCCCGGAATCGGTGGCCTCCGTGGCCATTTTGGATCCAGCACATGGGAGGTGAAGAGTCGCTAGAAAACAGGGAGCACGCAGGGAAATGGGACAAGGTCTAAACACAGGTGTCATCGTCACACGACACTGGGCGGTATTTTGTGTCCCCAAACGTTGATTCCTGGAGTTTCTTAGGTGGTCGTCATGACCCTGTGAGACTTGCTAGGATGCATATTTTTATCCATTTTCAAACTTTCCAGTTCCAGTGTATCTTAGTAAAAATGACTGACTCAGGCAGCTATCCCCAAAACAAAGTGACCCTCCGGGGGGGAATGACAGCAGGCCTCCCCCCGCCTTGATTCTGCACCCTGGGAAGGACATAGTCAGCCAGAGGTCAGGCCAGGGAGGATCCAAAGCCACCCACCCATCCTTTTAAATCTATAAAGAACTCTACACACCTGGATCTCTCACAACAAATCTGATGGAGGTGCCACCTATTTTTTAAATATAGAAACTCAAACCCACCAAGCCTGTCCCTACCGTGAAATGAGGCACAGGCAGACTCTTTCTTAGGAAGGGACTCTCATAATCACTCATCTGTCCTCCACCACCAGCTCGCCTCCCTTCACCTCTGTGTCGGCGTCTCTGACTCCGGGAAATAATCCCACAGCTATGTCATATAAGTTTCCCGACCACATGCCCCGCAGTGCAAGCCCTACGATATACGTAAAATATACCGCCCCCCCCCCAAATGTTACTAGCTGTTTGTGGTATTTTGAATGAAGGGTTTAAAGCACTAGGTTGGATTTCATCAAAATGACCACGGTTTTGCTTACAACAACTAATGTTACTTTTGAAATAGTTTATGTTTATAGAAAACCATCTAGAAGTAAAACAAATAATAATACTAGAAATTAAGAAGTAATTTAAGAAATAATCATTGGACGTATGAAAGGCGAATCTCATACAAAAATTATTCTGATTTACCTGTCTATCCTGGAACATAAATTTAGTAGGTGCTTTAGGTAACTTGCCACAGTTTTGTGATTCAAAATGTAATAAATGTACACGCTGCCCGGTGTTACCAAGCACAATGAAAGTGTCAGAATGGAACAGAATGAGAGCGTGAAGAAATCTATGACTCAGAAAATGATGACATGACCATTTACATCCGTTAAATCTCTCAAACTACAGTGCAGGGCCTGGTACCACAGACATTTTTTCCAGATTCTGTAATCAAATACACAGCCGTTTTATGGTGGAAGTCTCTTGCTGGAAATGGAGATGCATAGCTGCTTATGGGCCAGCGTTTTGAGAAATGGGAGCTGCCCTGGAGCCATCTTTACTTATTTTGGAAACAAGGCCAATGGACATTGAGAATGAAGATGCCCATTAATACTCAAAGTGGGATACCAGTTAACACTCAGAATGGGGATACCCGTTAATACTCAGCTCATTTACAAGGAAAGAGTTGGGTGGTTTTACCTGTGTTATCTACACCCTTAGTCTTAAAAAAACAACAATAAAATTAACTCGATTTTATGCAACCATGTACACATAGTCACTCAATCTAGGAATACTTACTGAGCACCACTGGATGCCAAACCCAGGCCCAACCTTCAAGGATCTCCCTGCCTAATAATGAGGCCAAGCGACCGGATGATTCTAATACAAATTGCTGATGGCATGACACAGCGTGTACGCCCTGTGGGTCAGGGAACTTAGTGTCTAAGGTTAAAATGTAGACGACCCAAAGGGACGGCACAGCCTGCTCCAGGAACAGCCAGAGGACCGCATGCTGGGGTGGGCACCCTCACACTTGGTGGGCAACCCCACCCGTGTGGATAGGCGCCAGCCGTCCGCAGCGGCATCACTTGCTTTGCCCGTCGTCTGCCCTGTGCTTCAGCTTGTTGAATGACGGGGACCTTAGCAACTGCAAATTGCTCCCCTTACCCTCTGCAAGACTGCACAAGTGCACACTGGGTTCACCATGTGTGAGATTCTCTATGCAGAGATGCACGGATCCTGAGATGCAGAAAGAGGTAGGATCTGCTGGGTTTTGTTTGTTTGTTTCGACATCTAATTTGAAGCTGAGAAAGTGCAAGCTTTACTTAAATGCACAGCTCAGAAGCTCCGTCTTCTCCCCACCAGAACATTTGCCTCCTTTTTGGTCCCTTTGTTCTCTTACTCCCAGAGCGAGATTGACTGACAATGGGATCCCTAGGTTCCAACTCAAGCCATCTTTTGATTGCAACTACAGCGTTTGACTCTGTGAGAGGGACACAGATGAATAACCAGCCCTGGGATTGAGTGACATTTAATAAAAAATACTATTTGTTTAACCTGACACGATGTTTTCTGAATCATAAAAATACCAAGCGTTATGATGGCTGCCAGGCTATAGTATCTCCTACTTTATTTTAAGTGACATCTGTGGGATTTTTATGTAAATTGATGTTTGTTTGTTTTTTTCTTGTGTAACAAAAAGTAAAAGGATCCAGATTTTTGACATCAGAGAGTATTAAATGACTTTGGGAGATGTGTGGCTTTTGTACGGGGAAGCGTGACACGGTATAAACCTCTCTGTCACTGTAATCAGTCACCTGACGTGGAAATAATAGTGCCTCATGTAGAAGGTCTCTTTCCCTCTCGGGCGTAATGCTGCAGGTGAAAACACAATTAGGAAGGTCAGTCACTGGGGGAAAGTAAGCATGAGTGTTCTGGAAGGATGTTTGTTTTAATATATATTTTTGCTTTGTGAGGCTCTGCACCATTTGGTTAATCTCAAGGATGTTTTGGAGAGTCTGTCACCTGAAGTGTGTGACTAATCCAGAGTGACTCAGGAGGTGGAGGAAGATTAACCCACTCACAAAATACTCATTTCATGGGTGAAGGGCTCCTTGGATCGCAATCGCTTCTACTTTCTAGTGCCCTGGACGCATCATTCAATCCTGGAGCTCTGTGTCAGCTTACATTTCCATTTTCTTTTCTTTTTTATTTTTCTCTTATTTCCCAGGACTCTAGTCATTCTGTTCTTAAAACTGGAGTGGTTGGTTGTTCCTTGGCATGAACCCTAAGGAGCTGAAAATGTGTCCACACAAAAACCTGCACAGCGATGTCGATAGCAGCTTTATTCATAATCGCCACAGCTCAGGAGCAGCCCCTTGGTTGTCCTTGAGTAGGTGAATGGATCAATAAGTTTGGAACGTCCAAATAATAGCATATTATTCAGCGCTGAAAAGAAGAGAGCTCTCAAACTGTGAAAAGACATGACAAAACTTTAAATTCATCTTACTAAGTGCAAGAAGCCAATCTGAAAAGGCTGCACATGTGTATATGAGTCTAGCTCTATGACATTCTGGAAAAGGCCAAATGACGAGGACAGTAAACAGACCTGCGGCTGCCGGAGGGGTCACGGGGAGGGAGGGATGACCAGATGGAGCACAGAAGGTTTTGGGGTGGTGATCCCACTCCACGTGATAGTCACATTTGTCCAGACCAAGAGTGGGCTTCAAGGCGGACTTTGAACTTGGGCGATGTTGACGTGTCAGTGCGAGTTCACCAATTGTAACAAACATCCTATCTGGAGGGGTGGGGATGTTCATGGTGGGGAAGCTGTGAGTGTGGGGTAATAGGGGGGTCCCAGGAATCTCTGCACTTTCCCCTCAATGTTGCTGTGAACATGAAACTGCTCTGAAAATGAAAAATATTTTTTAAAAATCTCCAGTGACTGGGAAGATTGACTAAAGTCTATACGATACGAATATGGGTATTCTTTAAGACTGGGAATGTCATGCCGTGCTTTGGGGTGTTCCAGTGACTGCTTCAGACGTCTGGGTTCCATACGCAACTTTACTGGTGACTCCCAGCTGCCGTGTGTTGCCCACTGCCCCAAACGCTCTCCAGTGCCACCTCACCACCCACGGTTCAGACTGCCCATTTAGCGGTATTGTGTTGGGTATAAAAAGTAAAGGTTCAGGTCAGTACTGAGACATTTACACACAGAATTGTTGGTGAAATGCGTGCGTGTGGCTAATACAGGAGGGCTACTCTCCATCATCGTGTGGTACCAAGGCCCCCCCATGAGTAAAACCCCAGCATCCTGTGAGGCCACCCTCGGCCCACCGTGCTGGCCTTGACTTCTCACAGCGTTCTTAGGCTTATCTTTCTACAAACCATCAGCTTTTGCTACTTAACACGGCCAGGACCTATCCTCCTAACTCCTCCTGTCACTTTCTTGTTTCTCTAATGAGGTAGGTAGGGACACGACAGAATCGGCTGGGCTTGGGAGGCCGATTGACTCTCCAACAGGTAAAACGTGACACTTGAACTTGGTCTTTGTGGCTTGACTGAAAGGCTGGCACTCCCCACAGCTATTTCACATTACATGTAACATAAAATAAAAGTGTTGCTCTCATCAGCTTTCATTTGCTGATTTCCTGTCGTTATATAAAAATTTGGACCTAAAGTTGGAGTTTAAGAGTTCTTAATAAAAACTATATTAGACTCGCCTCAATATACTTAATTTTAAAATAAAACTAAACAAGGAAAATGAAAAAGAAATGTGCAGCTAGACAGTAGAGAAATAAACTTTCTCGCCCCTGGTCTAGCAGAGGCATTTATGTTTTCAGACAGGTTTAATAGACTTGACTCTTAAGTTTTGTAAAGTGTCAGGGCAGCACCTCACCCATTATCGCTTCATAGGTGACGAGATTGATTCGATGTTTCAGTGTTATATTATTGCCGGTAACATAAAAACATTTAAATGGAACACAACTAGCCCCTAATGGCACCCAATAATCCTTTTTCATGTGGTGAGTGTCATATAAACAAATGAATAAATAAACTTTACAAAATCATCTCAACAAGCGATCTCAATAATTTCTGTGACCCCAACAGAAATTCCGTGAAGCTGCACATGGTGGAAGCTCACAGACACAAAGGGATGCTAAATCGGGGGGTTGGGGTGGGGGGGCACTGGCTGCCCTTACAACCAATTTGTCTCACAACCAATAACTAAAAGGTTAGGACATTCTGCGTATTGTCACTATGTGAGATGCTTTGCTGGCCCCACCCTGAGGTGACAGGCTTTGCAGAAGACTGGGTCATCTCACAGACAGGATCCGAGACCCCCACCTTCTGCATAAATTTGGAGGTGTTAAAAGATGTACCATGCATTAAGTGCAAGGACTCATGTATGCTACATGCCAACTAGACCTTACAGCCGCTGGTGACATCTGCCCACTCCACCCGTGGGGTACCTGGAGCGGCGAGAGCAGTGTCCTGGGGTGAGGCGAGGGACACTTAGGAACCACCAGGCTTTTGGAATTGCAGAGCTGGTGTCTCAGTCCTACCGAGTGAACGGGCCCCTGGGAGAGTATGGAGCCAAACACAGGAAATCGGGAGACAGCTAAATGGGAGCGAGGTCAGGTCCACATCCGTGAAGCCCTCGCACCATCAGGTGCCGTGTTTCTTCTGTGCTCTGGACCACTCGCTCTCGCCTTCTTCCCTCCACCTCTTCTGCCCAGAGCCCTTAAACTTGACCGCCTGGCTAAGCTCCTGAACAAGGCGGTGACATCGCTTGGCCCACTCATTCTGGCTCATGGTCTTGGTTCTAGGAATCATCCTCCTTCAGATCTTGAGACTGCAGGGACCCTCCGCTCCTCTCTGAGACGGCCTTGTACTTCAAATCAAATTTACAGTTAGAAAGCAACTTCGTTTCTGTTTAGGCCGCTCATAGAGATACCTAAGATTGCAGGTGCCTCAAGGTATTTAGTCAAAGCAGCCGCTTTCCTTTTATCAGTTTAGGTCACTTAGTTCAGTTCTTATGTCTAAAAACAAAAAGCGTTTGAGAAGATGTAAACGAAATTATACTTAATCCACTCTCCTTGTAGGCGTATAAACTGTAACTTTCATGAATGGCACCAGCTCCTGTTAAGTGTTTCATTCAATTGTTGAAAAGAGACCAAGAATGTTTTAATAAACAATTTCAGGAGTATAGACATCCAAGGAATATTACATCCTATTATACAACTACCCAAAAATATGCCCTCCTCTTCCGCTAACGGACCTCGAGTTCATTTGCTTTATGTTTTTTTTCACGGATTTAACACAACTGAGTGTCATTATTGACCATTAAAATTTTATCTTCCATAAATTGCTTATTCTCATTCTTCACTTTTTCTTTTTTTGTGGGGGGGGAGGGGTTGGGAATCTTTTTCTTGGTGATTTGTTAGAGAACTTTAAATAGTGTGATAACTAATTTTTTATAGAGCGTATGTACTGTCAATCTATTTATTCTCCCCATCTGTGGTTTGTTTGTTATCTTTACTATGGAGCATTTGGTCAAATATTTAATATCATAAATTTTATTTGTGCCTATATGTGTTTATTTAATTACTGGTTTTTGTTTTTCCCTCATGATTTGGTTCAAGTAATTTATTTCTTGCTTATGACATAGATTTTTAAAAATATTTTCATCTACCTTAAAGTTTTGCTTTTTGCATTTAGTTCCACATCAGGTAAAATATAGTTTCATATCATCTACTTTTTCCACATGGTTATTCAATTTCCAATAACACATTGAAATAGAAGCGAATCTTTTCTTAATCCACAGGAGGCTCGAGCAAATTCTGTAGCATAACCCGGTATTAAGTGAAGTAAGCTGATCTTGACTAACTTAATTGGCCCACAAATGAATGTTTACCATTTTTCCATGAAATAGATTGGGTAGGACCTCATAAAATAACTATTAGGAGAAAGAGCAAACTTAGCGGATTTAATTTCTGACGTTTAGTCCCTGGTAGTCTGAAAGATTATATTAGCTGAGCTCTCGAGTTCCACAATAGAGAATTAAAACGATTACAAGCAAATACTACAGAAAACATGTCTGAATAAAGCTAGAAAATCTCGTGATGGACATTTCTAGGGCACGAAATATTTACCATTTACGTGTATATAATGTATAATATGATGTACAAACAGACACGTGTAAGTCTGATCTGTACACTGTACAGTGAATAAAATGGACAGTGGAGATGGGCTGGGACTTGAAAATGTCCTTTGACATTCCCGAACGGGTTAAAGCTCTTTGCGACAAAACTTAACAGGGACAGAATACGGTCAACCGTGAGTCTGTAATGAGCTCGGCCTTGGTCTCTGTGACCCCCAAGCGCTGAAGAAAGGGAGAGACACCCCTCTCTCTCTCTGACAAAGCCCCCGGTCAGTGCGACACTTACTCCCTTTGGGAAGTGCCTAAACCTGGCAGATTATGTAATGAATCTTATCTGTTTGCTACCAAAACTCAGGAAAAAAAAAGCATAATTTAAGTGAAAAAAGAAGTTCATAATTGAGATATTTCAAAGTGATCCGAATTTTTGAAAACGGTACATGCATGAATGAATACGACATATACAATATGATCTATGTGACTATGCAAGTTAATTTCCTATTGTACGTATCGTCTATGCTCTGTACTATCATGAAATTTTTTCATATGTGTGTATGTATATACACAAGAAAGTGTGCAGAAAAATAAGACAAAGTATTATCAAAATATTTACTCCTTGGGGGTGGGAATTTGAGTGCTTCATTTTCAATCCAGTTTCTGTTGGTCTACCTTTGGAATTTTCCAAATTTCGTTCAAGGAGTGTGTATTACCTCCGCAATAATACAGAGTTATGTGTTTGGAGGCTGGACTGTGAGGAGACAGACACGAAATCTTCACGTGGCTGTTCTAAATGTAGGAAATGCCTGACGCCTGAGGGTCTCAGACCCCGGGCAGGTGGAAGCAGAGCTGCCACATCAGAGAAACGCGGGCGCCTCTGCCCCCTGCTGCCCGCCTTCCCGCGGTGGTCCTCGGCCTGCGGGCCGTCCTGGCTCCCTCCCAGGCCGCCTCCCACATGGGCCCTGAGACCTCGTCCCCAGAGGCTACAGGCTCTTCCAGGAGTATTTCACCCATCACAGCCAGTGAAAGAAACCAGGGCAAATGTGGACGCCACATGCAGGAACGCAAGTCGGAAGGACACTCGATTTCCTTCCGTTTTAAAAACCGTATTATTAGCACATCCTAGGGTACGTGTAAAAGAGTACGTATTAAAACAATGCGTGTGAACAGAGCACACAGGACTGCGGTGTGTACAGAAGCGTGTGTTAGTAGGGACTGAGCATATACTATCGTTAACATATATTAATATATCATATACACGCTTTTTAGTATATATGTGCATTTATATACTTTTATACGCTTTATTTATTTTATATTCTTTGTGCATATGTACTTTTTTGTATATAGACCTTTAACGTGTGTGCGTGTTTACACACATGTAGTTTTCTGTGTGTACGCTACGTGGTGCCATGCACAGTCTGCATCTGTGGAACGCATGCCGTGTTTATGCAGGCAGCGCACACAAAATCGCTTTTACAAACGATTTTGCACTTGTCAGGGTTTTTTAGAAAGAGCCTAAACTTTGACTAGCATCTCTCTGCGTTTTCACTCTACAGCTGGGAAAAGCTTTTCCTCGTGATGAAGTTATCTGAAGTTCTGATTTGCTTGAGAAGTTGACAGATCCAAGGGGTTTTTTTTTTTTGTGATTACTCCTGAAATTCAGCATTTCCTCAGAGCACTCAGTGCGATGCGACGGAGGCTTCGGATCCACAGGCTCACAGCAGCGTCTTCACGGTCAGTGAGACACCGGAGCCCGATGGACAGGACCCCGAGCAGACAGGAGCCAGCCGGGCCCGGCGGCACGGTGGCGGGGCCCGTCAGCCCTGGAGGCACATCTGGTGCCAGATGGCATGGGGAATGCATGGCTGGAAGCTCAAAAGTCGCGTGACGGCAGCATCACCGTGGCACATGGTGAAAAGCGCCCAGATCCTGCTCCTGCTTCTGCCGAGGGGACACGGGTTTGGCCAGGACTCGGATTCTGCAGCGTGTCCTTCCCAGTGCGTGACTGGGCCGGGTGCAGACAGACGCGCACAGAGCCATGTCACACTGCGTGCCCGGCAGTGGCTGTCCCAGCCGGCTCCGTCGTTTTCGTGGCGACCCCCAGGGGCAGCAGCATCAGTGTCCTCCTCCGTGGCCTTTGCGTCACCGCACTTGTCACCCGGCCATGGCACAGGTGCGCGCACCTCTGCCAGTCTCCGTGGGCTGCTTCCTTCCCCTCGTTGCTCAAAGTCAGCTTTCGGCACACTGGGGAAGGGCTGCGACGTGGGGCACAGGCAGCCATGCAGCTCCCAGAGGTGGCGTGCCAAGGCCATGCGTCACCCTGTCGGCCCCACACGATGCGGACCACCGGACACCACCGGGACGACTCAGCATGCGTCTCCTCGCAGTCCCGAGCACAGACCCGAAGGACCCGGTGCTAACCATCCCCAAGAGCCTGTTTCCCCGGCACCTCCCTGAGGACCAGGCCCATCGCTAGGGTCCAGCTGACCCGGGGAGTCCCTCTGCGTCTGCCTCACTGGTTGAGGTGCCTCTGGACACCGATGCGTGAACCAGACTCGAGTGTGCGCCACTCTGGGAGTGGCATGCACGGTGGGTTGGGTCCCGTCTGTCACAAAGCCTCGGTGACATCAGTTTAGCAGCCCCCGTCATCTCCCCTTCAGCCAGTTCCTCTCCCTGAATCCCTGTGCGACACACTCCTGCACTCAGGGCGACGCTGGGGGTGTCCGACCACCACTGGAGCACACGGCAGCCTGTCTGTGGGCAAAAGGTGCCTTGACAGTAATAAAGTGCCAACCAGGAAAGGTCTCCTAAGTGTGTTCTTATAGTGACATCTCCTTAATTCGTTACACACAATAACTGAACATTTCAGAAGGTTAAGCTGAGAAGCCCATCCCAAAAGGCTACGTATGGTGTGACTCCCACTGTATGACGACGGTGACATGTCATTGTAGGTTCCTGGATTGTCACAAACATGCCATCTGCTGGGACGCTGACAGCGGGAGGCCGTGTGTTTGGGGGAAGTAGGGGCATGGGAAACCTCTGCATCACCCCTCGATTTTGCCATGAACCTACAACTGATCCAAAAAAATTAAATCTTAAAAAAAAGGTTAACCTGAATCAGCCTTTTCTAGAAAAAGCTTGAATGAAATCATTCCGTGTCACGTAGAAGACTCCCTCTAAGGACAGCACATGCAAATGTGTTCACACCGCAGTGGGATCAACGCCCCCCCCCCCGCCCCGCACGCCACCCCAACCGGCCTGGCCTCGATTCGTCCCCCTCCGCATGCGTGACTTCCGTCCTTGTCTCCTGGGTTCCCACGTCCCCAGAGCAGCCTAGGAAAGCCACACGTGATTCTCCAAAGACCCTAAGTTTTCAGAGAAAGGGCAAATTCTTTGCCACTTTTCTTTTTCTTTCTTTTACTTCTTTCTTTTTCTTTTTCATTCTTTTTCTTTCTTTCTTTCTCTCTCTCTTTCTTTCTTTCTTTCTTTTTTTCTCTCCTCCCTCCTTTTTTTCCTTTCTTCCTTCCTCCCTTCCTTCTTCCCTTAAATCTGAATCAAAATAGCTCCAGAGTGGCAAGACAAAGCCCCTGCGACAGGCACACCAGGAGGCAGTCAGAGGCCACGTGAGTCCTGCAGAGCGGCCTCTGGCTCAGGGTGGCATCAGCTGCCAGCACAGCCCTGCTCTCTGGGCCACGTGGCCCGTCCACGTCCAGAAGTCAGTAGAGATCCTGACAGCACCACCAGGCAAAGCCAGCGACACAGAGAACTGACCGATGATGGACACGACCAGAAGTCCAGCACAGATAGGCCCCGGGCCTCAACGTTTCCCAGACACTATGCTCTTCGTCGCTTCAGGGTACGGTGTCACTTCCCCGGGCAAGCGTCCGCCAGGCGTTTTCGGTCCCCTCGTCGATGCTGAGATGCCACTCACTGTCCACGACCCCGGGTGCGTGGTGACTTCGCCACCTGTCCTGGTGGTTCCTGTAACCGGGAGTCGTGTCCCCGCCTGTGACGCACTGTGATCTGTGAACTCCCCGGGGAAACGTCACGCTGTGGACGTCGTGCACGTCACAGTGGAGAACGAACGGCTGCTAAGGGTCCTCGAAGCATCCGAGGAAGAATGGCAGCAACAAAGCTGTTGGCTTGCGCTTTTTTAAGCCAGTAAGAAGATGTCCTCACCAAATGTTTAAAGTGGACACTCTCCTTTGTGTGGCTTCTCCCTTCTGTATGTTTTGGAAATAATTTAAAAACAGGTGTCAGACCAGGACTGCCTTCATCACTGATTTATTTTAAGTCTTGAATACAATTGTTAAATGCCCTGTTTTGTGGGCTCCTCGTGCATACAATGAGAACAAAGTGCCTGCATATAACTGAAAAGGCTGCTGAAAGGATAAAATGAGGAGTGTGGGAAATGCGTGAAGAATGGCCCGACTACGTCAGATCCCGCTACGATGAAGGCCACGTCTCTTGGTGAGATGTCACGGCTGCGGCACACACAGACATGTGGAAGACTCATCCGCATCATTAAACCAGCATCTTTCAGACAAACGTTGCATAATATATGCCACTGTGAGTCTTGTTATAGAGTTAGGGTTATTTGAAATATAGAAAATTAATGCTTGTCGTACTCCTGTGAAAACAAATTTCTATGTCTAGTTATGCTGATTTTGAGTCATAAGCTATATATTTATATTTATATTTAATTTTTATATTTATATTTATATATGTACACACACATACTTTAGTGATTTTCAGATATTTACAAAGTTGTACATTCATGACTACTGTACAATTCCCATGTATTTTCATACCAAAAAAAAAAAAAAAAAACTACCCCTACTAGCAAAACTTCTTTTTCCCTTCCCCTTAGACCCCTGCCCTGGCAAACACCGATGCAGTTTCTGTCTCTCCGTATTTACCTTTCGTAGACATTTTACATTAATATTTCTGGCTTCCTTCTCTTAGCATGCTGCTTTCAATGTGCGTTTATGTTTTAGGATAAAACATGATAAAAATATCCAAATATGTCTTTTTATGGCCGAATGGTATTCTATTATTTGGGTGGCTATAAAATGTTTGTTTGCCCATTCACTAGTTGGTGGACATTTCTGGGGGGTTTCTTTCTCCTTTGGGGCTGTCATTTAGGGCGCCGCTGTGAATATTCATGCACAAGTTTTTGTTTAAACATTCGTTTTCATTTCTCCAGCACGCTTCTAGGAGTGGATGGCTGGATCAGATGCTAACTCTGCTGTAGTCGTTTGGCGAACTGCCAGACTGTTTTCCCAAGTGGCTGCAACCTTGCGCATTGTCATCAACAGCTATGAGGGTTTTGATTTCTTCACCTCATAAACACTCACTGCAAGCCTTTTATTAGGGCAAGTCTAATGGGCGTGAAGTGGTAGCTCATTGAGATTTTAATAGAATTCGCCTAATGCCTAAAGACCTTGAGCATCTTTTCCTGCGCTTTGTTGACTGCTTATATATCTGCCACAGAGAAATGTTTATTAAAATCATTTGTCCATTTTTATTATTTGTCTTTTTCTTGTCGAGTTGCAGGTTCCCACATCCGGAACACAAATTCTTTCATAAGACAGATGATATCCAAATATTTTCTCACATCCTGTGGTCTGTCTTTTCACTCTCTTCATAATATTCTTTTGTGCACAAACATTTCTAATTTTGATGAATTTTCATTCTTTTAAAATCCAGTTTAATTCTTTTGCATGCTGGTATCCATTTGTGACCTTCTAGAGTCCTAGGCCTCTGTTAGAGCTTCACAAATTCCCCTCAGGACGTTTTGCCCTCCAGCTTTTGCTTTTAACCTTTGCGGTTTGGCTATTCCTTGCCCTAGTTTGTTGTTTGCCTCTTAGGGCCGATGAGTTGATACTAGATGGTCACCGACTGATTTCAACAGACGACCTTCAAAAGGGCCGTTGTTCAGGGTGGGTGCTGAGTCAGGTCAAAAGAAGACCAGGCTGATAAGTGGGTCTTCAGGGAACCACACACAATTACAGTAATGACAGTTCTCCGTGAGCCAGGCCTGTCCCGTGGGCGGCTGCCAGGCTGCTGGTTTTCCCCAAGATGGCATTTCGTTTCCAAGGCGACCACAGACCCGGGAGGACTGGTGGGAAGATGGGAAAAGGCAAGTTAAGACTCCACAAAACTGGCTGCCCTGCCCAAGATTAAGCAGTTTGTCTTGAATAAACACTCCCTGGATTGTTGTCTTTGGTGAAGTTCCTGAGATCTGAAAAAGTCTACTCGGATCGTTTTTGCCAGCGTTCTCATTGCTTCTATAAAGTAGAGGGTTTGCGCAAGTCCTTACTCTGTTCCCCTCCCCACCAATACCCCATGGCCATCATGTTCCAGACTGATAAATAATTTCCTTGATTTGAATTTATCAGAACCAGAGAAAACAGCCTCACATGTGAAGTCTTTAATTAAGAAGCATCAGCATCACTTTGGAGATAGATTAAGAAGCAGGCTCTGCTCTGTACCCTGGGGAGGCTGTTTTGGGCACTTCTGGCTCCTGGTGTCATGGTCACCCCCCAGGATAAACCATTTGCCAAGCGAGAGAGAGTGACACAGTCTCCTCAACTTCCAGGTACCACCTAAACCAAAACTACTCGGATGAGTTATTTCTCACAACAGATTTCTCTTTACGTCTTTGAGCTCCTGGCCAGTTAGTGCGTTTCCCCAGGAGGTTGCAAATTCACATTTTGTCGATCTTTTATTCCAGTCGATCTCAATAGACTGCCTTGTTCAAACAACCTTGAGTTAAGAACTATTTAAAGGGATATCAAACGTGTTATAAAACCTCATGGCTTACTTTGGAAAAACAATGTATTTACAATTTACAAACCGTGACTACAGAGAAGAAGGTTAAAAAACAACTGTCACTAACGTTTTAGAACACCTGCCACCACGTTCCAGAGACCGTGCCCAGCATTTTCACACTTAAGATATAACGTGCGGCTTCCAGCAGCCTTTGGAAGAGGTAGATAGAAAGGATTCCTATATTGCGGATCACAAAAGGTAGATCTCACATAAGATGTTCTAAGTTACACACTTAGTGACTGCGAGAGCCAGTTTCAGAAGGCAGTCTGGCCATTTTATTTTTTGCTAGGCTTTGGTTTTGAAAATAACATCAAGGATACATACATGTGATGAACTGAACTTCCATGACGTGTACAGTCGTTTAAGGGGTTTCTCCGATTAAGAGTCTATAGATAGTATTTTCTCACTTGCCTTTTTAGATAATAGCCAGAGGCAAAATCTGTGTTCTCAATGCCACAGGCTATATCGTACCATAAAGAAGGCAATAGGGTTAGGAAAACAAGAATCGCAAATGAGCACTGGTACTGCCTACCGTTTGTAAGAAAATAATAGACTGATAGCCATTTAATGAAAATCTAGCCAATTTCGCAATAAATGCCCAAACTGCTTATGATTGTAATGTTTTTCTTCTAGCCATTTTAATTACATATATGGAGTTTCAAAAATATCATGAAACTGATAATAAAACTAATGTCCCAAACCACGAAGATCGTCTTGGAGCATCAGCAGATGGCACTTAGCACTCCCATGTGAGTCATCGTCTTAGAATAACTTTCTTCTTCATGTTGCAATACTTTCTCATAGGGATTTTGATTTGCAAACAACTTTACATCCACTGATGTTTCCAGAAGTTTTTCCTTATTCCATAAAAACTATATCTCAGTTCTCTTTAATCATGAACTAGTCATACTATTCGTATGGTTTTCAGCTTCTCCTTTTGATCTCAGAGCGTCTCCTACGTGTAGGGTGGTGATCCTGCCATGATAAATGTCCCAATCATTTTAGCAAGATCCATTAACCATACGTGATTGAGGCTTGTCTGCCTGGTGGATCCAGAAGCTCTCGTCTCTGCAACTTCAGAAGACAAGTCATTGCATCACTTTGCTATTTCTCTCATTCTCTTAAAGACCATGACTGTCTAGTAAGTGCAAGATAACTTCCTGGGTGTGAAAAGAAAAATGTATATTATGGTTGGCGTTTTGATGCCCACACGAGGAAAGGAGAGAATAGTCAGTGTCTTGCGCTTATGCAAGATTGAGGGCTGCAAATAGGTACTTGCGAGACGTTGGGACTCGTTAAGGAACATGATGACTAACAGGAATCCCAGAAACACGGGCCAAGGCAGGGCCAGAAATAACACAAGAGAACTAGCCATCTGCATGGGATGTTAATTTGGGATAGAAAATACTTCTTGTGAGAAATTAAATTCCACTTTGACCTTCACACAGCTATATAGCCCAAACTAATATTGTCAAAGGGTTGTGCAGATCCCAAGCTGATAAATGAAGAGAAAGAATACTTCAGGAAGATGAAATATTGAAGGCTCCAGCCAAAGAAAACGCAAAATCACTGTTTACGTGTTGCTCTCCAGGCATGGCAAGGAAGCTCCTGCCAGACCAATTTTCTCACAAATAACAGCTATAAACTTGGATTAAAAAATGTTTTAAACCACCTGGAGGTAGCGCAGAGTGAACAAAAGCAGAAAGATTATAGCAGAGAATCAATTTAGAAGAAAGAAAGGCATGGAGTGATTGTCTGTTTTGGTTTTTGTTTTTTTGTTTTGTTTTGTTTTGTTTGTTTGGTTTTTTTAATGATTTAAGCCTGACAGCAGGAAGGAGTCAGAGCTGATGGGGTGATACATTGGTGGAAAATCCATACTTTCTCTGGCCTAAAGAACAGGAGGACAGAGTTTGGAGTAGTCATTGGCCCCAGAAAGTGAGGGACATATTCCTAAATGTCAAGAGCCAGATTGGGGTGACCCCAAACCCTCGCTGAGGAAATCACTGCCCTCCTGGCTGGTTTTGGACCATGCGTGCACAGGCCAAATGCAAAGCATTTCAAAATGAAGTCTGAGCAGCAGCAAAGAGACGGTGCTTATGAGTCCAAGATTAACGACCCGCTGAATCTTAGAAAATCAGCACTCTGTTTAGGAAGGTGCCATGTCTCTGCGCCTTCAGAATATTTAGGAAACAATACAAATTCAGCCACCAGATGAGGAAAGAGGACAACTTAACTCATTCCCACAAGACAAGACAATCAATGGAAACCAGTGTCCACATGAACACACACACACTGGAATAAGCAGACGGGTTTTATTTGAACTGTTCTCAGTAGCATAAAAGAAAATATGGTCTCAATTAGTGAAAATATAAGAGGTTTCGTCAGACAAAGAGAAACTAAGAAGAAATTCCAAATGGAAATTCAGGATTGGAAAAATGCAGTGTATGAAGTAAATATGCATGGATTGGGCTTGCCAGCCAAGGGGAGCTGACAGAGGAGGCAGTCAGCAAACCTGCGGGGGTAACAACAGAACTTCTTCAGTCTGAAGAACAAAGGAAAAAGTGTGAAAACCAAAATGAACAAAGCCTCGTGGGCCTGTGAAACAATATCCAAAGTTCCAACATACATGTAATCGGGGTCCCGCAAGCAAAGGAGAGAGGAAATGGAACATTTTAAAATTTTTTCTTTAAAAGAATGGCTGGAAAATTCTCAGCTTGGCAAAAGACATTATTTATAGAATCAAGAGCCTCAGTGAATCCCAGGAGTAGGTGTGTGTAAAATGAGCAAGCACATCATCGCCAAAACACTAAAAGCCAAAAAAAAAAAAAAAAAATGTGTTTAAAAGCCAGAGGGAAATGACACATTCCCCACATGCAAAAAAAAAAAAATTATTTAAGGAAATATCCTACGATTTCTTGCCTGAAATTAGGGAGATGAGAAGACAGTGGCACAACCAAATAAAGTGCCGATGGACAAGCAAACGTGTCAAAGCCCTGCTCCACAGAACAAGTGTATCCTTCACAAGCCAAGGTAAAGTAAAGAAAACCTCAGATAATAAGCAACAGAGACAACATGTTCTGAGTGGAGCCTCACCTGAGGAATAATAGGACAGCAGAGTCTTCAAACCGAGGAGAAGCAGGATGTAGGAGGAAGGGTCTTCAGGAAGGAGCGAAGCACAGAGAGGAAGAAACACCATTATTTGCACCAAGGAGTCAAGGAAATTTATAAAGCGACTTCCAGAATTCAGAGTTTAATTTTAAAAGATCACACATCAATCGGATCATTGTTTAAAATCGGCAAACAGTGGGAAATATTACACAATAAAGCGTCAAACAGATAGAAAAGGTCGGGGCGTGTGAACATTCTGCAGCACAGGTGCACTCAACAAACTCGACTGAAGATGAACTTGAAAGAGTTAAACCACGTAGAAAAGCAAGGATAGGAACTAGAAAGAACAGACGGGCACAGAGGCCCCTGATGAAGATGGGGAGTGTGTCATCGGGCCCTGGAAGAAAGGCTGCCTTAGTGTGAAGTGGCAGAAAACTCGGCCAGACAGCCTTCTACCGCTGGGCGAAAAGCAGAGCTTGTAATCACTGAACTTGGCTGTGGAGCTGAGATTTCCAGGCAAAACAACAAGGTGTGGCCTCGTTCCTCCTTGCTGTTTGCTAGAAGAAAGAGGTAAATTGAGCAATGAACCTTCAGGCAAAAGGAATCAGGTCACGATGATCTAGAAGACGCTCAGTCTGTCCACATAGCGTGCCCTGGAAACAAGGCCACAGGCGTGACTGTTTGTCAAAGAGACCAGATGTGCAACTCACGGCTCCAAGACAGGGGGAGAGGCAGGGTTACCCCGGAAGGACCCATGGATGCTCGTGTTTAAAGGGGTGAAGCCCTTGACACCCCTGGGAGACTCACAGATTTTTGAGAACTTTGTACCAGCACAAACTCTGCAGGCCCAGACCGAAGGGACAGGGATGGGATGAAACAAAGGCAACAAAATTTAAGAGTTTCTTTTCCAGTTTGAATTTTAAAGAGACAAGGCGAGTGAATATATGGCATGAACTGTTTCTAAACTGCTTTGTTTTATATGATTTTCCTTTGGAAATTTCATTCTCCCTCTCTCCCTTGGGGTTTGCTGAAAAGCCCACAGGTCACTTGAATTAAGTTCACAAAAATGTCAGGATGTGTGTCATGACCACACGTCCTTGTTAACGGAGAGATGACGAAGTCCGTCTCTGGTGACTTGCATCTCCCCGCTGAGTAATTTATCCGTGGGATGATGATGCAGGTGCTGTGGACCACCAGAGGGTCTCATGGGAGGAGAGTTTCTGAGTTGGCATCTCGGAACGGATTCTTTATTTATAGACTCAACAGTAAGACAACTGAAGAATGTCATAATGAAGCTTCCAATCTGAATTTCATGTTTGTTAATTCGTTCAGAGCCCAGCACATAGTTTTTAGGAAAGAAAAAAATGTTTTTAATAAATCTATTGACATACTTAGTATTTACGGACTATATGCTATGCCCCTTGTGATGGAAGATCCCAACTGAATCCAACATTGACCCTCCACTCAAGAAACACTATAAAAGTATGCAGGTAAAATTAACAATATGATGAGGTAGAAAATAGTGAACCGCGTTGAACAGGGATACATCATTATGGAGGATTGGCAGAAGTACAGAGATGCGTCTGATATTTGTTATCCCTGCATTTCATGTCCAGAATTTTAAAAAATCAATACATTATGTTTTAGAGATAAGAGAACCAAGAATATTATGAGCCCAAGGAGAAATGGAAAGACATGGTAAATACATGGCTGATGCAGGCCAAAAGTGTCTTACTTGGTTTTGAAATGATAGGTGTAATTATGGGAAATAAGCATTCGTTTGATTCTGACTCATTTCTCTTTCGATCCGACAAGTTGATCCCAAGGATATGCATGAGATGAGCAAGTTTCCAAGTGCTCTGCTTTTACCTGGTGAAGTAATGTTTCTGAAGCCACCTGGTAAGCCGTGAGGGAAGGAGGATACAGTCTAAAATGCAATGTATTCTCCTCTTCTGCATCTCTCTCCACTCTGCGCTCATTGCCTTCACGTTGCTTGCACTACACACTATTGAGACCCTGTAGACAGATGCCACACGGAAACCACCCAATGGAAAACCAGCACACAATCGCCAGACGAGATGCTGTTTCCCCTGGTGCCACACTGAGCCACGTTTCCCACGGGGCAGCCGGTGAGAAAACAGATGCCACGAATTAGACTCCTTCAACGTCACGCAGTATTTAAGGGATAATCTCGTTATTTTAGTCATTTAGGCCGTGATTATAATATAGAGATCGGAAAGCTACTAAAATGTTTGTTCTGGGAAGGATGCTGAGGTAGCTTTGGCCTGACTCGTGGAAAAGGACATCTGAGTGCAAAGCCTTCTTTATCTGTCTGCACTCTATGTGAATAACTACAATATTTTCAAAGAAACACACAAATAACAAATTCCACTGGACACCGTTCTCTGATAACCACAGAAACATGGGAGTAATAACCTAAGAAGTGGGGAACTTTGTGTGTCCCCCGCAGGTAGTAGACAGACCCGCTCGACCGAGGCTTGCCTTGACATCCGTGGGAACAAGTCTCCAGCATCGACTCTAATGTATCATTAAACTTTTATCAGATCACAGCCAGAATGCATGAAGATTAAAACTCGGTTTCGCTGAATAATGTATGCTAAAACGCACATTGCCCATGCCCAGGTCATCATCGCCGCTTGGCTAATGTACTTCAACGGACCGGCGGGCATTAGTGCATCTATCTGCACTAATATCTTGGCAGCCAGCGCACGGGGAATGTTTTGTATCACTCGAAAATGCAGCACAAGCACCCAGATGCAGGCCATCTTCGCTTCTGTTTGACTAAGGCCTCAGAATCGCGCCACTCCCCCTTAAGATGGTCGCTGATTTGTTGCCCAGATGAGCTAGATGAGTCCGGAGCGACTTTTCTGAGTGATCTTCATTTTCCCTGAGTGTCCTTCATCGTTGCCTGCGTAGATCCTTCATTACTAGGCAGCAGGCTTCTCTCCAATAACTGAGGCCTGTATCCTCCGTCTTCAACGTCACCCTAATACAAATATATAAACAAACAAATAAACAGGAGATGAAGGTGAAAAAAGTTTTTAATCGGCTCTTCAATTCACATCGAATTGTGTGAATGACTTCCCAGCGCTCGCCCCCCAGCCCGTGCCTGGCTATTCTGCTTACAATAGAGTCAGCGGTACTGTCCCCCAGGAGCAGACTTGCCACGGTACTGTGAAGAGAGGGGACAACATCGGCGTGGGTAAGATGGGGGTGCTGACCGACAGGAAGTATCGTTATGAATCCCCACGAGGAACAAAACACGCTTCCCCTGAGGTTCCCAGTGAGAAAATAATTCTTTGGTTCATAAGAGATGATCACGGTGAAGCAGAGGGGACACCGCACTCAGGCCGGGGCTTCCCTCATCCAAAATTATTTCATGTGACAGCCTTCCAGGAGCCCCCACAACTTTACCACTACAGGTGGGGCTCGGCACAGCACCGAGGGGGGAGTCCGCAGTGATGGTCACAGCCATGAACCTTAACAGATGGCCGAAAGAAGAGGTCTGGGGGATTTGAGGTGTGGGGGTCAGTAATGACCAGGAAAAAAAAAAAAAGACAAAAATCTAGAGTCACAGCGTGGGAGAAGTGATTCCTGGGCAGGGGGTTCTCGAGAAGAGGAGAGAAGGCAGACGTCACGACGGCCTGGCCTATGGGACTTCGGGAGGCCAGCCCCGGCCGAGGCCAGCGCATTCACACAAGGGTTTGCTTCGTCCAAGGCTGCGCCTTCCCCACCTTTAAGTATCAGCTGTGCCACGGTGCCTGCTCGTGTCAGAGGCACGGGACGTATTTGTTGAGCGAACGGACAAATACACAAGCACGACTGTGTCCTTTTGATTTGAGGATCTCCCGCCATCCCATAAAGGCATTTTATGTTTTATGTCCTTTTAACGTGAGCATTAACAAGAGGTGCTGGATTCTTTTTTATTTTATTTTTATTTTTTTATTTTTTGAGTTTTATAAAAAATATTTTCTAAAACATGAGCAGGAACCAGAAGTCAAAGCCAGTCATGACTATGTATAGTGTGCTGAGAAATAGTTCACCGAAATCCCTGTCAAGTGAATTTTTCTTTTTTTTAATTGGAAAAATAGCGTCTGATGGTCAGGACAACTGAAGGGAAGGAGCAAAGAAAGAGAAGACAGGCCAAGAGGCCTGGAAGTTTTGAGGGAAACCAGTTGGACAGAGCTGGAGAGCAGGGGAAGATTAAAAACCAACGGTTTCGATGTGAATACTAGACGAGTCCAGTTTAGAAGCCGTCTCCACGGCCTTCACAGCAGCGACCCAGCCCTGCGTGTTCGACGGTCTGGCTGACGTTGGGGACACGTGGCTGAGCTCGCCGGAGCGACACCCCAGTGGGAGTCCCTATCACGGATTCCACTGAGCATCTCCCCGGGAGAAAGGCGAATGGCCGTGGCTTTCTGGTCCTTTAAACACTTTGGGAAAATATACAACCCACATGGACGTGCGTCGGGATTCCTCCTGCCTGTCGTCGTTCATCCTCAGCAGAGGTTTCCGAGAGCCCAGTGTGAGCCAGGTGACAGGGAGGTGCCACGGAAAGAGCAGCGGGGACCCACGATCTCTGACCCCAGAGGTTGTGTGCATGTTTGGGGGTGCAGGGGATGGTGGAAGAAACACACACCCGTTAGATGGAAAGACACCATCAGGTTCCACGAAGGGCAATGAACTAAAACCAAGCGGGGACCGTTGACAGCGACCAGAGGGAGACACAGAGGGGCCACTCGCTCCGCGGAGAGGGAGGCAGAGCCAGGGTCCTCCGTGGAGGTGATGCTCCCGCCGGCCCGAGAGACTGGGCACCGAGGGTGTCCCGGCGGGGACCTTGCAGCCGCGGGGACGGTGAGCACACAGGCTCCGAGGCCGGGCTGCTTCCGAGGGTTGGGGTAATAGCACAGTGCAGCATGGCTCAGGGGACAAGGTGACAAAAAGGCCAAGTCTCGGGCCCATCAGCCCCGTGAGGCCACCAGGGACCCGCAGCAGCGCCCAGGGTCTCGGGTCGGTGTCGGCCAGCCCTGCATTCGCCAGATGCTGGCAATGCCACTGTCCTGCAGCAAAGGAAAGTGTCTCTGCCATGCCCCGCCACCCGACGAGTGGAGCGACGCTCCAGGTCTCGGCAGGTGAACTCACCTCCGACACTAACGCCCAGAGCCCTGCAGCCCCCACGGGTGAAGGGCTCAGTCCACACCTCAGATGGCAGTCGCAAGAAGTAGGTCCCCAGCTACTGAGGAGCTGGAAACGGGGTCCCCATAACCCCTTCCTGATGTGCCATAAACCCTCAGAAACCTGTGGAAACACTTTGCTTCCATATACCGGTTTATTCTAAACGACCCGATGAGGATCCCGATGACGGTGACCAGGCGAGGTCCGAGAGGGTCCAGGCTACAGAAGCTTCTGGCTCCGTGGGGCTGGGGTGCGCCACCCTCCCATGTTAGGGTGTGTTTGCCAGCCTGAAGCTCCCCTAACCCCCATTCAGGGATTTTAATGGATTAGCAGCTCACCTCTAGCCCCTAAAGGATGGGGGCCGGGCTGGAAGTTCCAAGCTTCTAAACATGGCCTGTCTTTTAGGGACCAGCCCCCATCTAAGAGGCCACCAGGTGTCGCCTCATTAGGACAAAGGATGCTCCCATCACCCAGGAGATTCCAAGAGATGGAGGAGCTCTGTGTAAGACGCCGCCATCACCCCCAGCAGCCAGGAAATTACGAGGGTTTGGGGAGCTAGCGTAGTGCCAGGAATGGGGGCAGAGACCAAATATACACTCGTTATGTCACCCTTGTCCTCGCAAAGCTTCAAGAACTAGGATTCTGCAGCCAACTGCCTTGGCTCAGGCTTCTCGCCTTAAGTAAGCAAATAATCAAGTTTATAGGGTCCTACAGAAGGGCAAGAGTCACCATATCAAACTGATCGGTCGCCTAAAACCGGAAACCATTATGCATCAGGTCCCCTTTCCGAAACAAGCCATTCTAGAATGATACCCACAGCAGTGCCCTTGACACGAAAGCACCCGCGGCGTACGGTGCCGATGGAGATGGCAGGGGGACGTCAGCGTGCACCTCTAGGACAGCCCCACGCGTTCCACGGGGCTTAGATCATGTCTGGCCTCTCACATTAATTAATTTGAATATTACGACTCTGAGGTAATACCATGCCAAGTATCTCTGTCGTCGGTTTGGTGTTTGCAGACTGCATGTGGCTTCGCACGAGCTCGTGCTTACACTGTAAATGGTCCGCGCCTGGGCGCGTGGCAGCGGGTCTGCCTGGTGAGGACGTTTACACACCTGCCACCGGTACACCTGAGGGTGTCCCTGTACCTTCCCTCCTCGTTCATAACATCCGTGAGGACAGGACAGCGGCACCCTTCTCTGCATCTCCTCTGTGGACGAGCGCTGTGCTTGTCCCAGAGCAGGTGTGACACAGCTGAGGCTTCATGGAGGAGGCAGAAAATGTCTGTGCAAACGGGGTGACGGGCAACAGGCTTTACAGGTAACGTCCAGCAGGGACGCGACCTATGATTCCCCGTTTGGTGTTGGGTCATTTTAGTTTTGCGTGTCCCTGACTGTCAAGCACAGTGAATCGCACCCTAAGGCGGAGACCCCATGGGTGGTTCCCTTCTCCCTCTCACCCGACCCTGTGTGTGCAGGTGACCGTGGCCTTCCATGGAACCCCCAGCCCAGTGGGCTCTCAGTCTGGCCCTGAACACTCAGACAAATGACAAGAAACATTGAGCTATTTGGGGTTTTATTCTTGATTAAAGAGTGGTGAGCTTATCAAAGCTTTTACTCTGAAAGTTGCTGGAGGGGTGGGTGGGATACGGAGAAACCAGACGTGTACGCCTTTACTATGAATCGGAAGTAGCTAAAATAATGATTTAGAAAGTTTATTTGGAGCTTATACCAAAAAAAAAAATTAAGAGAGAAATGTTTCTCCGCATCCTGGGTTTCACCCTATAGAAGGAGTAGAAACATCCATCGGCCACATTCATTCTTCACAAATCCACGAGGCCAATCAGCGATATGCTTTCGATAGCATTTGGTTCGCTTCTGTAGTGTATAATTTTCTAATTATTCAGAAACAGTGTAATAATACCTTCTGCTGAGAGAAAAATGTTACAAAAAAAAAACCAGATCTGGGCCTACCAGTAAGTAGTATCCAGACACCTGTCACTCAGAGTGACGTGCTTTCAAACAGCATGACATTTGTCATTAAACATATCTAGACAATTTTGAAATGGGATTCTGTCCTCAAAACGACCGAAGCACATATTAAACAGGACGCAAACGGCAGTGAGAAAACCCCAACGTGCCCATGATGAGGACACAGATCGCTGTCACGAGGACTGCCACCGCCGTCCATTTAACACGGATTTGCAAGGAACCCTTTCCTACCTGGCCGCTGCCAGCCTGGAGGATGATGTCACAGGCTCCACCGAGTCACGTGAGAGGCAGCATGCTTGTACCTCCGCCACGTGTGTGTGTCAACATCCACGTGCGTGCATGTGTGTGCATTTACACGTGTGCACATGTGTTTATACCCACATGTGTTGCTGCATCGAGTTTAAGAACTGGGGGTTGCAAAGTCGTGGCAGTAAATTCGGACGGTGCCTTTGGGTTGTTGGAATTTCCCTTTGACCCCTGGAAGAGAGGTTCTGCCCTAGAAGCTTCTGTGTTTCCGTGTTCACACAGATAAGATGCTGTCACATGCAATCGGTAAATGATTACGGCTTTTGGTGCCAGAGGCATGAACATAGGCTCAAAATCACTTTTTGCTGGCGTTTTAATAATTGCATTATCTTATTTCTAATCTATGTGGTTTAAGAATTAATTATATGGTTTAGGGATTACAAGTTTGGTATCTGGCACCCTATAACATGAGTCCAAATTCCAATTTTACTCTGTTTAAATTTTGTGCTTGATTCTATAGTTGTCATTTTTCTCTTCATTTGGGGTCTGGGATTGAAAAGATCAGGGCTTACTCTGTGAAACGTTCAGGTATTTGAGATCCTTTGGGCTTCATTCTTCAGAGTTTAGTGTGATGAACTTGTCTCTGTACGCACTCAGTGAACCCAGGGACAAGGGGCTTGCAGGGACAGGGGACCGGACGCCAGCCTCCATCGATCCCCAAGGCCAAAGGATTGCAGCTGGGAGGGCTAGTAGCTGTCGCGTGGAAATCAGAAATTCTGCATGTGCCAACTGCCAGAAAGTGACGTCGACAAGGAAAATAATCCGTTTGCTGGCAAAGGTGTTCAGTTTTAATTTCTCGGTGAAAATTCTACTAAGTGCCCTATCCATGACAGCGTTAAGGAAACGACTCGCCATGCGGAGCCATCTGTCCAGCTACACGTATGCACACCTAGTACGTATGTGCAAGTGCACACCTTACACAGACAGATCCAGACAAGCGTGTAGGTCGACCTGGGTAAGCTTGGGTTGAGGTGAGCACAGGAGGCAGGAGAAGCACCACCACGCAGAGGAATGTAAGGACGGCAAACCAAACAGGCAATCAACACGGTTTACTTTCTTTCCTTTCAAAACGTCCCACTTTTCAATTCTCAGAGAGATCGTGGGGTTTCAGAATGAGCAGCAGGGAGAAGGACACTTTTCTCCCTGGGTCACTGCTCACAGAGTGGCTGCAAGTGGAGGAATTTTCCAGGCGTCTCGGGTTTCTCCTCTGCGAAACAAAACGAGAGGGTGGGACTAGAGGATCTCCACCATCGTTTTGCCTCCGAGATGTAATCCGAGGCTTTGTTTGGCCTGGCACCTCGGCCTGCTTTGTTCCTCCCTGAGCTCAGGCAGCCCAGGGCGTCGCATGGAGGGCGTGACCCAGACTGATGACAAGTTTTGTCTTCCATGGTCCAGGCATGGGAGCGTGATTTTAGAAAATCAGTATTCCCCGGGGGAGAGTCGGTCTCCTTCTGCGAGGTCAGTGCCAGGGCTGGGTGGGCCATCGTTGCCATGATTGCAGCAGAGCCTAAGGGAGAAAGAGGTGGACCAAGCAGCCGGTCAGTGACCGTCCTGCTGTCACTGCCCCATCCTCTCAGCCCAGGGCGTCCAGATTTGAGCCCATTCATTGTCTTTGCTTTTCCAACGTTTGAATGATGTCTCTGTGACTCGAATTTAACAAACAATGGGGAAGAGCTCGATGTTCTTTTTTTGTTCCCATTAGTAGGAGAAAGCCTGCGAATTTTAAATGTCTTCAAGTTCAAGGAAAACTATAAGTCTGTTGATTTCAATATTACACTGTGCAAGTTTATTCTGAAGCTAACACATTTTATGGTGTGCACAGTGCCAAGAAATCAAGACACGGAAAGTCGTAAAGGAAATAAATGAAGGAGGAGTGGAGGAATCAATATTTATTTGACATATTTACTAAAACAGTGAATATTCATTATCTCTAAATATTGTACAACTTCCAAGATAATGTACTCTTTTATGATGAAGTAGTCCAAATAGATCAAAGCCCTTGTGCACATTAGGATATGAACCTCAAAACTCCATGTACATTTTCTCCTGTTAATCTAGCCTTTCAGCTTAATTTGCAGCACCCCAGATCCAGCACCTAAGAAGGTCACAGAAAATATTTCCCTCCCCTGCTCTCCAAGCAGACGGTTGTGGGAGGGTTGGCTTTTGGTCAGAGTGAGGGGGGAGCCACAGGCGATGAGCACATAGCTTATGTGCCAGAAGCACCCCTGGGTGCTGCATGAAAACAACGTGGGAGGGTGAGCTTAGGAGCCGCGGGACCAGTCGTTATGACTTTGCTGTATTGTGTGAGGTGTCTTACACTCGACCAGCTAAACCCCCTGACATTTTAACAATGTCCAGAAAGTCCTGAGGATATGTGTACTTAAGGTGTCCTTCCATCTAAAACAGAGAAAATATGAACCTCACATTTTTAATATTTTCATATAATGTGGGCATATAATGTTATCAAACTTGTCTCGTACTTATCCTAAAAAGTCTCTCACCTATTATTTTATTTATTCCAATGCAAACAGTAAATGATTATAGCTTTTGGTGACAGAGGCTATATTAAAAATCATTTTTTGCTGGTTTTTTAATAATTACATTATTTTATTTCTACTAAATGTGGCTTAAGAATTAATTATATGGTTTAGGGAGTACAAGTTTGGTATCTGGCACCCTATAACATGACTTCGAATTCCAGTTCTACCCTTTTTTAATTTTGTTTTGCATCTTATGCGTGATTCTATACTTGTGTGTCTTTTTGGGCAAGACAGAGTGGGAAAAGGCCCAAACCTGGAGTCTGAGGTTAGCATTTAAGCAGAAGGGAGTGGGGATAAGAAGGGGTTTACAATGAGCGTGAGTGTCGGGGTATCTGAAAACAGATAAGAACACAAACAAAATCCTGGTGAGGGAGACTTTACAAAGAAAAACTAGAGTTGGGGGACCATGTTTTCATGGGACAGACCTTGCATCGATTCTTACATTTACGGATCTAAAAGTAACCCACCAAATAGGACACCGGACCCTTTTAAAGAACACACAACCTATAGCTCTCTGCCAAACCCAGAATCTGCGATCTTTTGGGTCAGTTTCCCACACCCCGCGGGCACCACAAGGCTGGAGAGAAAGGCACAGGGCAGGTCCTGCAGGCCCCGTCAGCGTGTTTACTCCTGCTTTCTGTTGTGTGTGTTTTATTTTCTTTGTATTTTTACAACTTGAGTAACTTCATATTTTCATTTCTCTATTTCCTCATTTTTTAAACGCAGGTGATAGTACTACCCACTTCATGTCATGTTCTGAATTAGGCATCTCTACCAGGCAAATATATATATATATCGTGTTGAATGAACGAGCATGAAATGGGTAACCTCAGTCTCACGGCGGACAAAATATCTGGGATATGACCTTAAAACGTCAGGGTGCTGACATGACTTTGCACTGAATTCTGTAGTGACCCCAAGGAGGGCTGCGACGGCCAAGCCCTCGTCACTCAGGCCCTGAGAGTCAGGAGGCCTAAGCATGCGACAATGCACAACTTTCGCCAAGGTCAGATTCTCCGATTACAAAATCGAACTAGGTCATAGCAGCCTTCCTTCCAGATGCGGAAAGTCAGGGTCCCCGAACTCCACACTCAAAGCTTGTGAGCTTGTGCATTGGGCTGAGGCTCGGGGTCTGGGGACAAAGCCTGGGCTGGGTTCAACCACCTAAAGCTTCAGGTGTGACATGGACAGCAGAGGCACCGATCCAAGAGGAGGGGGACATGGGAACATCTTGTGCCACACGCTGACCGCAGGACAGTTCAGCAGACGACCAGTTGCAGTCTACATAGTCCCATGAAACCAATTTTCATATTTTCAGGTTGTGGGCCCTGAATTAGCCTGTTAACCGACTCCGTTTTCCAGTTCACTTTGGGAGCAGCGAGCTGGCGGCCCCTTTGCAGCCCCGATGTTCTATTGGGTACTGGGGAAGTTTCCAGAAGCACACGGGAACCTGGACTTTGTCCCCACCATGAGGTGTGACCTTAGCACAGCTGCAGCGTCACAGAGCTCTCAATTACATGATTTCCTATTTAGAATAAATAGCATAAAACAGCCAACTGCTTTACAAGGGCGCAGCTGGGATATTGAATTCTCGATTCTGCTTTGTTGGCTTATAATTTTTCTAAAAATCTCTCATTTCATCTCCGTGGGTCAAAGGAGATCAATACATCCACGTTGGGGGTTGTTGAAAGTAGTCCAGCCAGGAATAAGGCACTGAATGAACGTGTGTGTGTGTGTGTGAGTGTGACTCAGGAGGAGAAAGCAGAAGAGAAGTCAGCACATCTGGGGAGAATTAAGGAGAAAATGGGAGAAAAGTTGGCTCACATAAACTTGTGTCCTCCAGCTTTTTCGTCTGACTCACAGTAAGTCACCTATCTGTGCCCCTCCCAGTCCTTTTAATTTTATTTGTAAATTCTTGGCCCACGGTTGGCTGATGCTGGAATTCCTCCTCGGAGTCTACTGCGACTCTTTTGATCAGAGACGCACCTTCTCTTTGTCCTGCTCCCCTGTAGGCAACCGTAAGCACCCCAGGAAGAACCTTGGGGCACGACACGCAATGTCCTTGACCAGATGCACCCCATGTTGACACAAGGTAAAGGTCGAGGCGATTACACAGCCAAACGTTTGAAAAAGAAAACCAACCTCCAACCAAAGCAAGATCAAAGACTTCATAGACTTTTTTTAACAGATAATTTTTCAGGTGATTTTATTTTTAGAAAATATTAAAACGAGAAAATATCAGCAAGCGCCTCTTAAGAGATATTCGTTTAAAGATTCTGATGTCAGGTGTGGAATTTACAGCCTTGCAGATGGCTGGGGTATGTTTCAACAGGGGCAATTTAATATATTCCACTTTGTTATCTAACAGATAAATGTATTTTTTTATGTTGGAGAATTAAGATTACAGAAGATGGCAAGAGTTTTGTCTCTGAAACGTGTCATATGTATCCGATCTCTGCTTTTTAACTGTGACTTTAAAAATAGATAACTACTCATTACCCTAAGGAGAAAGCACATTCCACATAAGGATATATTATATAATAATATTATGGCCATGAATGAGATTAGGGAAGAATATTTCCAATATCAAAAGAAATTTATCATTGAATATCTCCTTTTTTCATGATTTAACTACAGAATGTCTATTGATTGTCAATCCGGTATAGGGAAGACCCTAACTACCACAGGAAAAATGGCAATAAAATAAAGATACAGTTTCTGTATCAAGAGAGCTCAGAGCTTATTAAAGTGTGTAGAACATGGAAATGGACAAAATAATTCGACTAAAAACTAAGGTCTGTTCATTGCCATAAATGAGGTATACTTGCATCATTGGTAAAATTTGGGAGAAAGACAAGATTTTCAGCTCAAAGAGCACTGTGATCTTAGATGTGTACCTTTGATCCCTTGACTGACCACTTAAAAATAATGAAAATAGATGTTGCCAAAAAACATATATATAATATATTAAATTATTTAAAAATAGTTATATGAGCAAAAAGCCTAAAGAAGGCGGAGGTATTACTCTGCCATAACAGGCACCACGCAGACCAGACCAGGGACTGCGCCTAGAGGCACTTGTTTTCTCACAGTCCAAGGCAGGGGCACCAGGGATCTCTCTCCGATCCTCTGAGAGATTTCTCCCTGGCCCGCAGGTGGCTGCCCTCTCGTGTGCTGTGTGCTCCTGAGGCTGTTCTCTGTGCACCCCGAGGCGGAGGGAGCTCGAAATCTGCCCTTTCTTCCAGTAATGACACCAGCCCTGCTAGATGGGGACCCCATTCTATGACCTCCTCCAACTTTAGTTCCTATGTCACTCTATAAGAGACAGAATTAGAGGGGCAAACGGGCAGGGGTTTTGATGACGAATGTCACCATTAGGCCTTTCTGGGGGACAAGAAACACTTCTGTATCTTGATTATGGTGACGATTGCACACCTCTACATTTGCCAAGAATTTTAAAACTGTACGCCAAAGAAGAGTGAGCTTTACTGTCCGTAACTTCAAATTACATTTAAAATAATATAATTTAAAATAATATAAAATACTAAAAAAAAATAGTAATAATAAATTCTAGACTTCCCCTTAGTAACACACACACACAAAAAAAAAAATCTGACTTTCAATGTGACAGAATTCTTGATTTTCTTTTTAAATGCCATTTGCCACAATTGTCTTTTATATGCTTTCTCAGGGGGGAAAAGAAAATTCATTCACTTTGAAAGATTTTTTTAAAAGATAAATAATATTTTTAAATGACTAATCTGAATCGATTCAGGTCTGAAAAACCCTGACCAATTTATGCATTCCATGTGTTTTACAATATTGTCAACCATTTCCGTATTCAGGTTCCCATTTGGGGAGTCAGAATCACTAGACGTGCAGAATTGCAGCCCGTGCTGACTGCAGGTTTGAATAAGTAACTGAGTCCTGGGTTTTGAAGTACCTCCCGGGGAGGTGACGCTAATTGCCCGCTCTGGATGATCTCTGGAACCAACTCCATCTTCTGTTAATGGGTTTCACATTAATATTTTATTAGTATGGCCATTTGAAATTATTGCTCGTTGCCCAAAGGCCTATGAAGTGCTTCCTGCCTTTGAATGAGGACCAAGCCCACCCACCCTCAAGGGCTTGAGGCAGGGAAGGGCAGGAGGACAAGTGCTGTGACTAGGCCCATTTCCCATGCGATCAGCTCCTTCCCCAGCTCCCAGGACCGAGCACATTCGAGAAGGAACAGAGGCTGGTGGTATCTTGAATTTCTCTCTACCTTCCTCATGAAATGCTTCAGTGACTTCCCTAAACTTACATTTGCCCATCGTCTTGTCTGTCTGGATTTCAGGAGTGTTTACCATCACAGCCCATAAAAGGCCACGGCCATCGTGCCCGAAGCATGGCTCACCTCAGGCCTACTTGCACGTTAGCATCAATTTCAAAATGGCATAGACTAGTATTGTTGTTGTTGTTGTTGTTATAGTGGAATCTTTAGTAAAATCAGATTTTAGAATTTTAAGATGAATCCTTAAAACAAGGACAAAGAGAAAGCCATCACTGGATGTTATTCGAAGAGCTCAGCTCAAGACTTCCCGTTGTTTCCTGGTCCCTGCTGAATCGTGAAGCACATCCTGTGACTCGAGTGCAGGCAGATTGGCTTTGCACAGCTCTGGTTAATTCAGTGACCATACAAGGTCGGCGTGAAAGGGCCACACACGGGCTGCAGGCATCCAGGTATCTGCATGTGTCATAAGCAGAGAAATGCATGTAAAAGCTGCCCAGCAGCCTGTGAACGGATTAAGGTTGTTCACTTTTCAGAGGAGAGCGGGGAGGAGGCTGTCACCTGCACACGTTGACTCCGAAACAGTATGTGAGGCTGAGGCAGAGTGGCCTTTGCTGGTCATCTCAAGGCTGACTCGTGGGGACGGGTCGGATCCCCGGCACACAGCGACACATCTGTTTCCAGTGCGTTTTGCCGTGAACCGCAGGGTGAAGATCGTTAAGCAATAAAGGACTTAGAAGGTTCCTCAGGCATCTCAGTGGAGATATTTTTAAAAGACCCACAAAGAAAAGGGAAAGCTGTTCATATCATGACCACCGAGTGAAAGCGAGCTCGGCCTTAGCACGTGGACATGAAATGTTCTGAAACTTTTGAGACTGTTGGGAAGCTTCATCGCCAATTGGATGTGTGAAGATCTGAGGAATTGGTATTATTAAATCTAGGGGTGTGATAATGGCGTCGAGGTTGTTGCAAAACTTCTTGTCTTTAGAGATAAACCCTGGTTATGGTCGCTAAGACTTCCAGAATCTGCTTCAGAATAATCCAGGAGGTGGGGGACGGAGGGATTACAGATGAACCAAAGTTGGCCCTGAGCTGAGTTGAAGTTAGGAGGTAGGTCCAGGGGGGCCGTGATGCAGGGCACCCCACTTCATACCTTTGAGTATCTTTGAGACGTTCCACAGTAATAACTTAAATCAACATGTTTTCAGAAAGGAACCCCAGTGGTTGCCTAATGAATCTTATTTTTTAAAGTTTGTATGGAATTTGACAAAACAAATGACATGGGACCTAGACAGCCAAGCTCATGTTATTTGCTGTTAATGGGGATTTTTCATCTCACCTTGTTGTTTTTCTTTTTTTTGGGGGGGGGTGATATTTAATTATTTAAAAGATTTAAAAGTGTATTTGCCTCACAGTATTTGCCAGTTCTTTTGCCATTTCACGTTCTTTTTTTTTTTCCCATCCTGTGCTCCGCGTCCTTTCTCTCTCTTCTTACCATGCTCTGGCCTCGTGTTTTACCCAACGTTGTTAGCTATTTTCCATGGGAGAGTCAGCCCACGGGATGCAGAGATTTTCCTGAGCTTTTTTGTATTCACAGATCACCTGGGCCCAAAAGTTAGCAAAGTAATTGTCTGTAGGTGAGGTTACGAGGGAGGGACGTAAAGAAGTAGAACACTGCAACATTTCCGGGAGGGAATCATTAGCTTTCTACTTATCCCTACGTCAAATCTCATTTAGAAAATCTAAATCCCAGATTTAAGGATGATACTTTGGACAACCCATCTCCAAAGAGCTCAGATACCTGAAACAAGTTGGAACGCTCTCCTGTCCCGTCTCCCTACTGAGATTTGTAGCCTGAACCTAAGGGGTAGATTCTTCCCCCACGGAATATTTCATGACCCAAGAAAGGCACTTCTCATTGATTATCAATATTCACGATGGGACGCGCTCTAGAATTGTCCAGCCAGGGAACCAGGCAACGGCCCTGGACCCCCCTGACTCCCCACTGATCACTGCGCGGGGAGGATGCCCAAGAGCGTTCGGGGCTCCGTGCCCCACGTGTGCTGGTGCTGGAAAGGAAGGAAATGTGTTCCCTGCCTCGTGCCCCTCACCAGGCTCACCCCCAAGTTTTAAAAGCAAACCTGATCTGTGGTCTATTCTTGTTCACTGGCATTTGGAAATTTAAAATATCCAAACCGGAGAGGTCCATAGGAAATTGATGATAAAAATAGTGAGAAATCAGATCTAGCACATCCGGACTTATCTGCATAGAGGCGAACACTGTGACCCTATGAATGCTGAAAAGCAGGACGAAGAAGCGGTGGCACGGCCACGGCCACGGGTCGTGTGACACGCGGGGGTGTGACGCAAGGCCTGCCCCCACCTTCAGGCACTGCCTCGAACTTCCTTTCACTGTTCTCCTAGATCATTTGTGTTGCTTTGACACCTCTCCTCAGCAGCACACTATCTCCGGGAATAGCATTCTATCTGGGGAGTGGGCGATAAGAGCAATTTTGAGTGAAAAGTCAAAAAAAATATATATGAAATCCCCATTGATAACAGTAAAGCAAATCACCGCCAAGGAGCTAGTCAAGGAATATGACGAAGATGTAAATGCGGTCAACCGAAATAAAAAATATCATTTCGTAAGCCTGTCGGTGCCCTGTCTCATGATAGGACCGAGCAAGTGTTATTTTCCGCGACGTAGTTGAATAATTGGAAACAAGAGGCGTGAAAATCGACCAGCAGTTTTAACTCGGCGTGCTCGGTTTGCGAGCTAGAGATCCCAAACAGAGAACGGGCAAGGCCGGCCTTCCGCCCCCTGGTCACTCACCTGCTCATCAGATCCTTAGAAGAAACATGCACTTGAACCCATCCTCCGCCGCCACCTGCAGTCCTGAAACTCTGCAGTCAGGATCTCTCATCAGTATGGCTTAGCGGGCATCCCTATCGTCTGTGATTTCCCAAGCAAAGGACCCCAGGTCCAGAAAGACTTTCCGATGGCTGTAGCGTTGGGGTGACAACTGACCCGTTGATGCAAATTCACTGGACCAAGCGAAGGCCATGCGGGGGCATAGCAGAAGATGACGATACGTAGTTGAAAAGGTAGTTTTGGTGCTTTTAGTGTCTGGTCAGTCTTTGTCCATAAAAGAGCATTTCTAAACAGATCCCTATTTTTAAAACATTGTTGTCAGTTTTATTCTTAGTCCCTTAGGAAAAAATGTGAGGACGTCAGCAGTTATATGTTTTAAAGTCCTCTGTTCTGTTCTAAAAACTTATTTATAGAGGTTCTCTCCCATCCTAAGCTCCATGCCAAGGACAGGTTCTTAGAAAGTGAACGAGATACCGCTCCCACCTGGAGACCTTCCAGTCATGGGGAAGGACAGGGACAGACCGTCCCAATATGCGGTGGGCAGCGCCATCCTGGCCCTGGCACCCTCACTCCAGGACAGGCAGAAGGGAGCTTCTGAGGGACCCAGAAACGTTCCACAGTGACAAGTTTGGGGTCACAGATGGAAATGAGCCAGGTAAGGAAGGCGTACTAAGAAGCATGAGCAAATATGAGAGCAGGAAGCAGTGCCAAGGGGTGGGGGTAGGAGCATGGGCCTGCGAGGGTGACCAGGACAGCAAGGATGAGTGCCGACGGGCGGGCACAAGCCAGATGCTGACTGAGTTCCTGTCATTACACCCTGAATGCCGTTCTCTCTGCTTTGATGGATCCTGCTGCTCATTCATTATTGAGAGACAGTAAAAGGGAACATGCTCTGCAGATGATTCATTCAGCATTTCCTTTCCTTTCGCGTTTGAAATCAGGGAGCCTGCGCGCCTCAGTCCCAGGGGAGAAAGGGGGGTCCTGGTCCACCCGTGTGTGATTATTCACATCCAGCAGGAGGGTGCGGTGGGTGCAAGAGGAAACAGACGGGCAGGTTGGCAGCTCCTTGGCCTCTCCCTCTGCACCTGCCCAGGTCAGCATTAGCAAGAACCTCACCTGCCCCTCACAGGGTTGTAGGGGCCCAATCCCCGCACACCCCTCTGCAGCCAGTCCATAACCCGCCTGAGAAATTAGAACAAGATGCCAGTCCGGCCAAGGGGAGACCAATGTCCACCCTTCATCAGGCCAAGGTTCCCAGCAAAGAGGGAGGTGACACAGAGCCAGGTTCCGAGGGGACCCAGGCTTGGGGGCAAGCGCTGTGCCGTGGCCATCCCGAAGCTCCTAGGAGTTGGTCTTGGACGCTGTGCTTCGCAGGTGGAGTCCAGGGTCCCTTGGGTCATGTACCAGGCCTTGGAGCCTTGGCTCAGCCATAGCCCCAATGCAACCCTGCCCAGGGATGACTTCTCAGGGGTCCACTGCCCCAGACCTTGCCCCGGCCCCCAGCAATGACCATTTTGGGAGTGGCTCCCAGGAAGTGTCTGCTCCCGCAGGTTTGCAGGTGTGTGTGTCCAGGGGACCCTCATCCCACCCCACCCAGGTCCCAAACACTGCGGGGATGGGGGGCATGAGGTGAGGGGCCACACTCCAGAGTAGGGCGGAGGCAGGGCCCAGCGGACAGAGTGGGAAACGGGAGGACAGAAGCGCGGTCACTCAGCCACCGCTGACACCGTCCCGCGTGACCGTCCCCGGGCGTGTGCGCCTTTCTGCTCTGTCTAACAGGGACTCTTCTCACGCGGCTGTCTCTGCACAGACCACTCAGATCAAAACTGTTTCTCCCTTTGGAGTGACGTGTAGATTAATCAGAATAGGGCTGTCTCCGGGTTTTCTGTAATGCATTTGTGAGTCTCCAGTTGAAGTGAACAATGAGAAAAGATCTAGAAAATGTTGAAAGAGAGACCAAGGCCTGAAATGATATTTTCTCCAAGTAGGTAGCAGTGAGCACTGGATCCCTGGGCAGAAATACAAGCTCCCACCTTGCTGACGGCTGTGTCCATCACAGGACGAGTGGCCGGTGGCCAAAAAGCTCTTTCAGGAGGTGACTCTTCCTGCTGGCCTTTGCCCCAGAGTGATGCCTAGAGGATGTCGCTTTTAAAGTCCAGGGTCTAACGGCTCAGAGAGTCATGGGTGCGCCCTGATCCCTCGCTGTGAGTCTTCTCACCGTTTGCTTGGCCGACGCTGTAATTTCCAGGGTGACTCACCCTGACATCAGATCACGCTGCAGGCCTTTGTGCCCGTCTCGTGGTGAAGGTGACTCACACGTTCAAACATCGCCTGTGATGTTCCCAAAACCGTAAATATCTGGACTCAGTAGAATAGAAATTCCCAAGTACACTCCATTAGAAAAGATCCTGCTTCCATGGGGCCTTTGGTGAACAAGGCATTCAAATACAGCCATGGACAGACATGCCACTGGATTAGGGAGATATAATGTTAATCTATTTACTGTTTAACTACCTTATCTACCAAGTTCGAAAGTCCAATGACACCTCACCCAAAGCTGGCTTTTGAGCTACATTAAATTTAGCCATTGTAGAGTTGAGTAGAGTTGATTTTGAGACCACTTAGCAAAAAAAAATAAATTAAATTAAATCACATTTTATAAGTGGCATGCAATTAGAAACATGAATTTTTATTAGTTAATGATTTTCAGTAAATTATATGTTACTTTAAAAATAGATTTCTAAAATTTTACATTTTCATTGGTGGAAAAATCTCTGGATTTTCAAATTCATTTCATAATTCTAAATTTATATTTGTTAGGTCTACGTTACAAAATACATAGACTTTTTACTTTTCCTACTATATTAGAAATGAAACTCCTCCGTAATCAGAGAAGGGGTTGAAGGTCGCAGACTAGACGTCGGTTATTTAGATGAATGCTAAACCCATGGCGACATTGCTCTCACGAACAGGACCGCATGTTGAGTCGTTGAGTTCTAACACAGGATGTGGATCTTAAAGGGAGGAAATGATTTATAAATTCATAAGGATCCTCTTTCATTAAAAATTCATTGGTGTTTCTTGATTGTTTAAAGTGATATTTTATTTAATTATCTTTCATTTAAGAAGAACAGTCGTGTTGGCTAAAATATAAACATCGTAAACATTTGCAAATGGCATGTGACAATCAGAGTCACGCTTCAGGGACGGTGCGCTTGCAACTGGAAACATAACTGTAAGCCACACAAATGGGGAATAGAGAATTCCAGAACTTTGAAAATGCCCAGTATCCCATTCATACGGAAGACTGTTGACGGGGGAAATTTTGACGGGCTCTTCGTGGAGTTTCCATTGTCTACTGAGTGCAGCGTCCCCCAGGCTGAGGCGTGTCCTGTCGAGCCACCACCTGAGAAGAAGCTTAGCTGCAAACCAACGGTTTCGGCCCAATTCTTTGCCTTTTGATTAGCAAAATGGAGCTCACATAAGGAGACACTAGGGGAGGTCAAGGTGGACTTGCTCAAGATGTTCCCCTGCTGTCTGGCACCCCGAAGAGAGAGCTGGCCTCCCACAGGCCCCCAGAGACACCGGTCAAATGGCCTGGGGTTCGAGGCCATCAGCCCGAATCCACTGTGAGATAAAGCCAGGATTGGGCCGGTGCCTCCCAGCCACAAGCACTGATGGGGCCACTCCTGCCCATTTGCCATGACATCCGGCTGCTATGGCAGGCCCCCGGCCCCAAGCACCTCCCTACGATGACCCCGGGCCAGGGTCCTGGGAGGTGTCTGTGCTTCTTTCTGCAGAGCATTGTGCCTTGTGGCCCTAGGAGGGGCATCACTGTGTCTAAGTCTTGCTTCAGGCTGTACCTCTGTGGCACCTCACTACTCCTGTCACCAGGACTCCCAGGGGGCTGCCCAGCAGGCCCCGTGGGGGTGCCTCCTGTCCACGGGCAACGTGACATTTTCTGGTGTGGTTGTGCTGCGGCTCGCCCATGCCATCTGGGTCACTCAGCCCTCTCCTGTGGGCACACAGGCTCCCAGCTGCGGGGACTGCTGGTCCAGCTGCCCTGGGGGAGGAGACCCACAGGCCTCTTCGAGCCAGCCCCCGCTCCCCTCAGGATCCCGGCAGCAGAGAGTCTGGCCACCAGACCACATCTTCCCGATTGGTGACAGTCGCTCTTCAGTGCTACTTTGCAGAACGTCACCCCCTCTCTTTAAGCTCCCTCCCTTTGTCCCCTCAAGAGTGGACGATGCATTTTGCCATCTGGCCCCTGTCCTCAGGCAGATTGTCCCATACATACTCTTTAACTCTGCTGAAAATCTGACCTTTTTGCAATGATTTAGCAACAAACTAAAATGTACGAGCTTTATCAATTTTTCTTACCTTTGCTTTATTTGCTTCGTTCCCGGAGCTGGGGTAAGGAATCCAAAAATAACGCCATCCCACAAAGTTTGGGCTCTAGAATCGGAAACCTGAGTTTAGGTCTCCTTTCTGTTCTCTCCTAGTCTGTGCAAACTTGAAAATATTTTTCTATGTTTATATAGAGCACACTCAAATATATGTTATATGTCCATTTTATTTATTTATATTTACACATGAATGTTATTTACATAACAAACATACACACACGTTTTATATGTTATGTCTAAATAAGTAGAGTTTATTTTAATCATTAAAAAAATAATTTAAATAATATAAGAAAACCCATCGCCATTCACCGAGGCTTCTCTCTTATTTTCTTGCACCTGAATGAGACCTTTGTGATCCAAAGGGTGGGAATCTCAAAACTGACCAAGGTAAAATGATAGCTCCATCAATTTTCTCTAGGAAGAATCAAAACAGGACAGATTCGTCATGGCTGTTATTTAATTAAAGGGATTCTGAGAGGTCGCTCTTGTACCAGAGATTCAACACCCAAGGACTGTGCCATAAATCTCTGTATTATTATTAAAGCAGTATCTATGATACAGGTCACTGTTAAATCGAGAGTACGTTCCCCAGAGGCAAAGCACGCAGTGCCACCTGCACCTGTGATCATGTGCACGCAAACTGCCTCCCGGTGTCCGTCGCCTGAGTCACTTTCAGAGCTGTGCTTCTATCATATGAGCCTCTACTGGGGACAGAACTAGGAACGAGCCATTTTACAGTTGATTTTGTATCTTTCCCAATCACCTGGTCATCGCCAAAGTCCGGCCTGAATGTCGACCTGTCATCACGTAATGGATTTTACTGCTGTTTCCGTTTATAAAGCTCGTAATGCATTCAGGCACGAGCCAGCAAAGCAGTCCTGATATCAATAAAAAGCAGGCTAGGAACCTGAGAGGAATGGACCAATTCCAAGTAAGAAGTGTATCATTATCAGTTCAGAGATAAAATGACATTTTGCAAAATGGATAGAATTTTTGATATGCTATACATTCTGCAGATTTTATGCACGACTTACCTGTCTGTCAGCATGTTTTTATGCGGTCTTAAGTCATTCAAATGCTTTAGATTTTCATTATATTTTCAAAAATTGCCCTTCAAGGGCAGATTCCTAATGTTCATCATAATCATTCCAAATGCCAAAATAAAACAAATTAAAATAGACATCAAAAACTTTTAAGTTGTTTCAGGAAATAGTTTTAGCATGCCATTGCCAGCAAATTTGGAAATTAATCATATAGAATAAATCAAAAAAATTAATTGGAAAACACACTAAAAAGATTTTTTTTAACATTAATGCCGAATATGTTATTGACACTTTTTGTAAGCAATTCTTTTATCTGAATGTGTGTATGTTTTATTTAATCCACACATCGCACTCATCAGTTGCCTATATCAGGGCTGCACAAAAGAAATATAACGAGTGTCCACAGGTCATTTAAAATTTCTAGTAGCCACATTAAGAAAGAAAAAGCAGACTATCTGAACTTTAAACCAATACTTTCAAGAATTATCATTTTAATGTGCAGTCAATATAAAAATTATGAAGGAAACATATTGCCACCTTTTATTCCCGAGTCTCTGGCATCTGGTGGGCATTTATACCCCCAGCACATATTGGTTCCAACTGGACATGTTGCAAGAAGCTAGTGGCTCCTGTATAGGGCAGCACATGTCTAAATCATAATCACTGTTCATTCCAAGTTCAGTGTGATTTCTCGTCCATCTTGACAGCATCATAGATCCATTGCCTTATATTCTGTATTTTTATGTCTTTCGTTGCTTACAAATGCTGATCCTTGCTCGTAAATGCTGGCCCTGGTAATGTGTCTACATGTGGACAGGCAGGATCCCTAAGTCGGCCAATAGCGCCAGGAGGCTGCTTCAAGTGCACTGATGGTTGAAATTGTTCCTAGTTCCATAATAAATTGGCATTGCTTCTCGGTTTTGTGCTTCTTTGGGTAATTTAGAGACATTAGTGATTTTTCTTATGTTCCAATTCAAAGTTTTCATTCTATATATGCTACTTATGACAAAGCTCATAGACCTCAGGAATAATGGGGTGGAAAGTTTATTATCGCAGGTCATTTTTTTTTAATATTATGATCTCTGCCTTCATAAAATTAACAGACTAGTAGGTCATAATATTAAGTGTCTTAAATGCATTGAATATACTTTTATAGACCACATGCATCAATATTGAAAAAAGAGGTGAAAAAGTAAAGACAATATTACTGTGAAGACAACGTAATTATTGAACACGAAGTCTTCGAAGGAACGTACTCATTACTAAGAATCCATACTAAATGCAAATACGATTCATGAGCGTCCCGTACTGGTGATAGTAAATGACACTTATGAACACTTGTGGCGGACCCAAGAACAGCAGGTCACAGACACGTTCAGAGTTAGCGTGACCTGGAACAAAACCAGGACACTTCATAGGTGTAAGTATCTGGTTGCCCCTGTGTGCTGATACCCTGCAGACTTAGAACCGCTTAGATGACAGTTAATATTTGCTGGAACGAATGAGAAACTGGCCATCTGAAGATGCCTATTATTTTCTCAACCCCATAAGTAACGACACGTTTCTTAGGATACAAAATTACCTGCCAAGGGGATACTAGAAGAAAAAAAAAAGATTTTGTTTCCTCACTATCTTGGGAATAACAAATTACCATATTACACACTACACATCACCCCTAGGTCGACACTGCTGTGGGAGTATTGCAGATCTTTCAAGGATAAAGAATTCCAGTTAGGGTGTAGTTAGTATATAACTGTGTAGCTGGTATATGTTTGTGTCCTTGGTACATGACCACCTGAGAAAATGCCATTTAAAAGTTTAGGTTAAGAGTGAACCTGAAACATTTTTTTAATTAGAAGTGGATTCTCGAGGGAAAAACGTACCTCTGAGGCGTGATATTCAAACTTTTTAGGTTCACGTATAACAGATCTTTTCCATTTGGAAAGATCAAGTGAAAGAAAAATCAAGTGAAAACCAGCCATTTATTTCTGTATAATGTGCCTCCCAGGGGATCATAAAGAATGGTGAAAGAGCGAGATAAGAGAAATACTGCACGTGTTAGACTCACATGAAGTTCTTTTCCTTTTTTATCTTTACATTTAAGGGAGAACCATCAACAATTGGCCTGCCTGTGTTATTTTGCTATATGCAGCCATAAACCGTCAAAGTCTTCATTCCAGCCACAATATTGACAGTCACAGCGTGGTCGAAATGCCCTGCCACCAGTCAGCTTATTGATATTTTTTAGAGTTGATGAACCTTTTTGGGCTGCTATCAATATTCACTAAAAGATGACATAAGTAAACATTTTGTATTAAGTATTAGAGAGGAACCTACTTCTCTATTAAAATAAAACCAAGTCCACCTGATTACAGGACTTGACAACTTCTACCCCATCATTTTGAAAACAATAGGGCTTTCACACAAATATTGTGACTTCTTCTATTTGGGTTGCAGGAACTAAGTCAGCAAGCTATCCCAGACCAAAAATGATGACCCTGGATTTTAAATAATTTATTCCCACAAAAAAAAAGACAAATAACCCCTAAGATGGATTGAGTCACTCAGTATCAGGCAGCCGGTTTATTCCTATATTTTATAACGGTGATTCTGAGACTTATTGGACTCAGGATACTTTTACACTTTCAAATTTTTTAGAGAATCCCAAAGATCTTTGGATTGTGTAGATTATATCTACAAATCTTGAGCTGCTCAAAATTAAAACTGAGGAAAATTTTAATAACTATTTACCGATTTATTTTAAAATACTAATAATAAACCTCTACGCTATTGATATATTTTTGAAGAAGAGTAACTATATGTTCTTTTTAAAAAGTGAGAAGAGGGGCATTGTTTGAACTTTTTGAAAATCTCTGACTATCTGAATATCCACTGTTGCATTAATTCTGTTGAAATATGTTGCATTGGTGAAGATACTTAAAAATTCAGCCTCATACATTTGGAAAAGGGAGGAATATTCTAATAACCTCTTCAGATCATTGTTACAGAGTTTGATACCATACTAAAACTTGACTAGTGCAGTTCCTTTTAAGTTTCAATGTGAAAACTGTAATGTGGACTCTAAAACCAAACAACACATTTCTTGCACTCTTACATTAAAATCTGTGGGTTTATCTCACACGTTCGAATGGCTCTTTGATCTATGTGTAATGTCATAACATCATGCATTCGTCATCTGGAAAACATCTGTTTTAGTTGCTCAGTTTTTTTCAAATACTGACACATCTTAATATATAATACTAAATTCGCTATCACTGCTGAGCTCATCAGAAAAGTCGTAAGTGCTAAAAAGTTGCAAGATCACTGTGATAAATACAAGTTTTCCAGATTTTATCACTTGAAAGCTCAGCATTTATTGGCGACAAATCGTGTCAGCTGTTGTCCTTGAAATGACAGACGAGTTTATTCCATTTGAGGAAGTCTCTCCTAGAGACCCAAGGATGACTAACCGGAGATTTTGTGTCAGTCATTCTTTGGCGATAAAATGAGCTGGTTCAGCTCACAGCTTAAATAATCAGACTCCTGCTTTTCCTCAAGATGACCATGCTGCTTCGGCATCCAGAAGCAATAAGGCACATCTCCCATTTCATTACACAAAAATGTTCGCAGGCGTGTACTATGGAGTCAAGATTTAATAAAATTGATGCATTTCACTGCTACAATAGGAATGTCTTAAGCCAATGCTTGTTTTCGTCTTCCGAGCCGATGGGGAGAAACACAATTGATGGCTAGCGTAGTCCCATGCCACCGTTCCGATTCATGCTGAGCCATCTGCATGGTGATCCCTTGCTGCTTTTGCATCATCGGTGCCAACAGCATCACAACAGGCGTTGATTTCTCAGCATAATTATAAACATAGTTTTGACCACCGCAAAGCTCTCACGCGCTCTCAGAGATAACACACGTGATGGGGGGACCACACTCTCTAATTCCATGGGAACCCACTCTTGGGGATACCCAAATGCCTAAGGCATGTGAATAGCCCAGATAGTATTTTTATGCTTTTGAAAAAAATAAAAATTCACTCCCTAGGCTTTATTATTTGTTTATTATTTGGGAAAGTGCACATTTTCCATAGTGGAAGCTTCTCCCAAGAGAATCTTTTCTGTGTCCTATTAATGGCCCCTCCCCCCGTGTCCACACTCCCTTGTTTCTATGTGCTATGATTGTGATTTCTTTTAAACCAAAGCATATCAGAAAATATCCAAATTCTACTCAAGCTGCCTAATATTTATGTAAAAAGACACAAAAATGTCAAACATACTCTGAGATGAGTGTATATGAGTTGTTAAGGAAAATATTTCATATTAAAATTATTTTTCTTAAATTACATAGAATCTTCAAAATGAGTCAAAGATGTTGACATCCACTATTGTTAATTAAATGTGTTTGCATAAATCTGCCTTCTACTGACAGTAAGTTACTCTTAGAAGATAAATATAGGACTTGAATTATTGAACTGTTGTTTGTATTCAATAAATTATATACCTTATCTTAAACATAACCATATTTTTGAACTTTAAGCTTATACTACAAAGCTACTGGGTAAAAAAAAAATGCTATCTAAACTAAGTGGCATTTTCCAGCTAGTACCTAAGAATGAAACAATAACATGTTAAAAAAGTAAAAAGAAAATCTGTATCAGAATAATAATTACATAAAATTTCTTAGAAGGAAACATGAATACCAATGGAGAGAGTTAATTTTTAAAAATATTTAAGCATGAATAAAACAGGCATACAATTTACTTCTAACTCCTACATATCAGTGTAGCACTTTTATTTTTAGTAGGAATTGCAAAATTCAACTGAACCTGACATTTCTCACGTAAAATGTGCAGAATAAAGAAATGGAAAGCATGAAGTACTATTTTCTAAATGTTTGAAACTCTAATTTATCATTTCTGTATTTTAAGAAATAAAGCTAATCTACTTCCTAAATTTTATTATGTATGTTTATTATATAATTTACATGTTAGCATTATATATTATATATAATATGTAAATTATATTTTATTATATATCAAGTTCATTTTGGTATTCTAATCTTGAACTAAAAATCAAAGACAGCGTTTAAAACACAACTATATTCCTTTTCCAAAAAAAAAAAAAATTAATAAAAACTAGTGCATATCCTCCTCTACCAAAATCATTCTAGGTCCTTATAACAGATGGAGAGAATGCAGACGGTCTCACTGATCTGTCCATAGATATTCACATTTCATGTGCTGGACCAGGTTTCCCTGGATAGTTCACTGAACTGGCATTAATCGATCTTTCCCAAAGCCTCTCGGGTAGGCTTTCAAGGCTTCCAGGTTCTAAGTTTTGGATCAGACAGCCGAGGTGAACAAAGATAGCCTCCTCTGTCTGCTGTCTTCCACCCTTCTTTACTAAAGGGCGTGCTGTCGGTGTATGGGAACGTCCCATTGTGGGGGCCTGGATCACTGTCATGAGTCCCTCACCCCCTCCATGTGGCACCGCAGTGCGGCAGAATGCAGAGAGTGTGTGCTCGCCCCTCCCCCAATGTAAAATGGCACTGTGCAAACCTTTCTGCAGTGCAGTGGAGTGAACAAAACCCTTCAACCCTGCATGCACGTCTAGCTAGCCACCTTGTGTTCATATAACCTGCCATGAAAAAAGATGATCCAAGTGGCCAGAAGTCCTCAGAGGCTGAGGGGACACATGGAGGAGCCTGGAAATGACCTAGCGTGCGGGAGCCTGTAGCCCGAAGTCTGGAGGTCAGCTTAGCCGGGCGAGTTGCAACTGGCCCACAGCCCCACAAGAAAGGAATAGATGCTCATCGTGTCATTATGCCACTGTGACTTTTCTCAGTGAAATATTGCAGCAGAAGACTGTCTCTGCCCTGGGATACACAGTCATCCTGACACACGACAGAAAAAAAGGCTTACTGGGCCCTCGTGCCTGGATGCAGAGCCTGGTGGCAGAGAGCAGGGCAGCGGGTGATGAGCGAGTCATGATGTCTGTGAAAGTCGGTGTTCACGTTAGAGTCTGACACACGACATTATTTTAACAGGAGACTGAGCAGCAAGGGAATGTGTATAATACACGCTGTCACCATACGTGGGGCTTCTGTTTTGTTTAAAGTAGTGAGAATTCATCCAAAAAAAAAAAGCAAAGTCAGTTCCTGATGTTTAATATACATGTTTGACCGTAGCGGATACTGAAGGATGGCATTTGTGGAGAATTTGGGCGGCAGGGGTATGTGGCATTGGCCCATGATGTGTGCCTACAATATCGTAGTGTCCCTCGTGATTCCCGGGGACCCTGGCTGTCTGGCAGATGTGTTTCTCCCCCATCCCACTCTAAACCACCGTAACTAACCAAAAGAATCCAACTATCGCTGACAGCTAAATTGTTTGGATCAATCCGGAAAATGAGAATGTAGATTTTTGTCACTTATTCGAAATTACGTGCTGGGCCTCGCTTCCAATTTCTTAGGCCCAATTCGTAAGATAATAGGTCAGATGTCTTGCCCCACACAGATTTAAATAACAAAGCAGAGCAAGGTGGACACAACACCTTGGGGAGCTTCCCAAAGGAAACACCTTTTTCATTTTGCAGACAAGGGAAGTGAAGTTGTGCTGGCCACCTTGCCCGAAGTACAACCACGGGCTCACCGGCCCCATGACCCAGCATTGCTCTCCTGCAGGTGGAGGGAGCCCCCATCCCCGGCCCTTACCACGAGGTCAAGGGGACTCAAGGAAGTGCCTTGTGGGACCCATATGTGCTCCAGGTTCTGGATGGAAGCCAGGAGGCAGGGCTAGCATCTCTGCTGGTGGTTTCCCCAGAACTGGAGGTGGTGGAGGTCACGGCTGAGGAGGAAGCAGGGCTGGTCACACCCAAGGGCACGCTGTTAATAAGCCAGGTGTGTTTGAGTTGGAGGAGAGTCGATTCTTTCATTCTGTAGAGGGCCTCAGAGCCATTTAGGTATAAGAAACCGTCAGGTAGTAAGAGTGATTTTCCTCGTTGGGCACATATATTTTCTGTTCATCGAAATCGGAGCAGTAGAAAGGGTTGAACTCATCCAAGAGGTGGGAAACCCGGCTGCTTAGGAGAAGAGGCCGCGTGTATTTGGGGGAGTGGATGAGCTGTTACTGGCTCGATGATTTTTTATTTAAACCGACATGGAGGATGCTGCAGGAGACAGGTACGTAGATGCTGATTGAGTCACCAAAGGGTGCCAGCTCGCAGCAGAAGGAAATGACTGGAAACGTGCCCTCGGGCTCCCGCCCGGGTTCTCCCCGATTTGCCAGTCCGGAGGCCAGGCCCTTCAGTTCAGCGGGCTCTGACCCCTCCTTCTAGGATGCCCCCCGCTTTGTTAGTGAGGTCTACACTGGCCGAAGCACAGGCCTGCATCCGGACAAGGTGATGTCGGCACATGGGTGGGAAAATTTGATAGAGGCCAAGTGAACAAGAGGCCGGATGCACGCAGCCTGAAATGGTCTGATTGCAGATTTGCAGCCAGTATCGGTCCCCAAGACCCACAGGAATGGTGACAGGCACAGACCTCTGGACCTTCCTCTTGGATCCCAGTCTCTACCCCGATGATCCATGAATAAACATTTTCGTAGAGTAGTATCCTGCTTCTTACTTTATTACAAGATGACCGCAAAGGTCAAACTTGAGCACGGGTCAGCAGAATCTAATTTCTCCCCACTAATACGTTGTGTCCTTACCCATGGGCTGATTCAGATTTTTTAGTTTATTTCTGTCTTATTAACTTTCTCAGGCGTTCCTACATTGCCCAAGGAAGACTCTCCTTCAAAGAATGTGAAGAACCTGGCAATAAGATATGATAAGCTCAACTCAAAATGAAAAGAGCTATGAAAAACTTCTATATTTGAAAATATATCTCAGGAATCTGAGTCTTAAAAAGGAAGGAAATTCTGACACAGGCTGCCACATGGGTGAACCTGGAAGATTTTATACTAGGTGAAATCTGCGGGTCACAAAAGGACAGATGCCCTGTGATTCCACTTATATGAGGGGCCTAGGACAGTCACTCCATAAAGACCAAAAGTGGAGCAGTGCTTAGCAGGCCTGGGGGGATCCCTGTTTAACCGGGCCAGAGTTTGTGCTGGCGAAGACCAAGGCTGTTCTGAAGACGGGCAATAGGGACGCCTGAAGACATTGCGACTGTGCTTCAATGCCCCTGAACTGTAGGCCTGAAAACGGTGAACATGTTAAATTTTATGTTGTGCATGTTTTGCCACAATATTTAAAAAGGGACAGAAAATCATGTATGTCCTTAAGCTAAATTTCTTAACACTGTATGAAAAGCAAAGAGTCAACAACTAAGTTTACGGTCATGTTTTGGGTTTACTCGCCCACTGCCAAAATACCTCCACCCCAAGGAAACTGTGAAAGGATTTTTACGTTAAAGTGACTTCCCTGGAGCGTCCTGCGATCTGCAGGGTGTTTCTGTTTCTTCTTAAGGTGGGTGTGGAGAGCTGGGAAGACTAACTGGAAACACTGGTTTGCTCCTACCTCTCCTGTGTCGTCACCATACGTGTGGCTTTTTTTGTTTTATTTGAAGTAGCAAGAATCCACCCGATGCAAAACAGTCATTATTGGGTGTTCAGTATACATTCAATGAGGGCTTCCGTACGTTGAGAGTCTTTTGCAGGGAGCGCGGCTGTCCCCCTAACTCGTACACCTGCTCTGTCATACTGTCCCTAATTATCCCTGAGGACTCCGTAAGTCAGAGGACGGGTTCTCCGCCCAGGAACCAGGGCGTTCTTGAAGCTGAGCGTATACGAGTGTCCAGGGCATCCATTCCTTAATGTCACCGGCTTTACAAACCACATTCAAGTCATAGATCGTCCCAGTGAAAACCGGGAGTCACCAACAAAGATAAAAGAAAGAAAGGGAAAGGATGCTTTGGTGTTTTCAGGAGTAAGAAGAGGACAAAATAGGAGAGGTCGGGAAAACACCGGGGAAAGCAGAAAAGCCACTTGAAGATGGGGATGGAGACGCAGGTGCACGGGCCAGAAAAGTCTCAGAAATGGGGTGCGGGGACACCGTGGTGCGTAAGCCCGCCTGTGACACGAACAACACGGACGATGGTGCTGCCCGGGCAGGTGGTGGATGCAGCGTGCCCCAGAGGGCACGGGACAGGCCAGGATGTGGCCACGTTGGATGATGACTGCCACCGGCAACCAGGACAAGGAGGCCACGCTGCAAACAAGCCTCCCTCAAAAAGCCCTTGGGGACACGGACTGTAAAACATCTGTCTATGCTCAGATGTGCACGCTTAGGGTAAAAGGCTGATGAGCACCTGCTGCTCTCTGCTCCTCATGGAAGGAACCCTTTCCACGCAGGGTGCTGGCCGCACCTAAAGCGTCTCCCATGACCGGGGGTGCAGCTGAAGTTCCTGGTCCCCAGGGAGGCTGAAGCCCACGCCTGCCCGTTGGAGTAACTGAAGAACAGGCAGAAGAGTCCCCAATTTCTGCGTCTCTACCGGACACCATCGCCAAGTCTCCGCCCTGTCTGATCCCATGGAAGCTGAAGTTCAGCGGCTGGGGGTGAGCCGAGCTTTCGGTCCTTGGGTTCTCCTCCAAGCGACGTGCCGAGCGACAGAGTCCCTGTGGGGTTCTCTTGTTTCCCGGGGCCGACTCAAACTCAGGGACAGACCGGGTGGGAGGGGCCTCAGCCACCCATGTCATGGGGGTGGCAGTGTCCTTTGTCTCTGAGCCCGGGGCCTCGTGTTTCTGACGGATGACAGAGGGTGACACGCAGCATTGGTGACTCAGAGCCGCCACACGGCTGGGAGGAATAAGCTTCAATCAGCCACAGGCCTCAGAAGCCTCCGCGGGGCATCCTTATGAAAATGTACGACGATAATCTGCATTTAGGGGCCGGCTATAAGAGAAATCCTTCATTGTGAAAGTATCTTCACGCTCTAAATGAAAAATTGCTCTAATCACCCAAAAAGCACTTCGGGGAGGATTCAAAATATGGGAGTAATATTCACATCATCGCTATGCTCTATCGTGATGTGTGGGCCGACCCAGGAGTTGCATGAATATGAACACTCCGGGGACAGGAAGGGAGGGGGACACACGTTCCAGCTGCCTCCAGTACGGTGGTTCCACCATTCAGCATCATTTCCCTTGATTCTGAGAGGACTGTTCATCTTATAAATCGATTTGTTTGACTAATTTTCAGGGTTAGGATATGAGTTTGTAGAAGTGACACGGCAGTTCGTTGCCTCCCCCACCCTCCCTCCGGGGCTCCGTGTCCTGGGTGACCCCTGGGGACCCACAAAGCCCATTGTCTGGACAGTGTGCTTCATGGGGCAGAAGCTTACACAGGCCGGGAAATGCCATGTTTAAGTCTGGAAGCTTCTGTCCGTTCTCAGAGGCTTTTGCTGTTCATCTGCATTAAGACCCTCGACGTCAGCTCCTGGATGACAATGAAACGAGTCCAGTGCAGGAAGGGACGCCCAGCTGTGGCGCTGCAGAAAGCAGTGGGGACCTCAGCGGCCTCACGGTGTCCTGCACGTCCACTCAAAGCCGCCACAAGCAAACGAGCAACCTGGAGACAGCCGGGAGTTCTCTAGGCTTCTGGAACTTTCTCACCTGGGAAACAGAACACGGGCCAGGACGACAGCGGGACCCTCTGTGACAGCAGAGCTCGACCACAACCCCTGCTGCGGTCCCAGAGGCCACGACCTGACCCGTAACTGCCGGCTTTCCTCATTTTTCTCCCGTCCCCTCCATACTGAACTGCAAAATTAATAAAAGTCAGAGGACATTTTTATATGTCACAATCCATAGATTTGAAATTTTGGCAACCTTTTAGCAAAGGGAGACACTAACCAAAAAATAAAATAAGTCATAACCAGTAAGCGATGTTTTATTATTATCACTAGGTTCAAATTATTTTCTTGGTTTCTATTATGAAAGTAGATTTTCTGCTCGGTCAAGCTTCTATTTATTTAAAAAAGACAAGGCTGAGGGGAATATTAACCAAAGAAAATACGCAATGTGCAGAAAGGTTCAGATTTGGGTAGAAAGATAAATTGGTAGGCCTTTTAGATAAGGTAGAATGGCTCCCAAGAGAATATCTGGCCAAGCTTTCGGTTCAGGATGTTTTCTAATGAAGTAAGCATCAGCAAAGTCATGTCCCCTAAGAGGTAATTTTCAATTCAAATGAGTATTACAAATTAAATTTCTGTTACCAAATTTTTCCATATTATGTCAAATTGTTACACGCAGTGGTTACGCAGAGCTCACACAATAAAATCAGAGAGATTTCTTTGCTTCTTTATTTGGAACAAGATGGTAAAATCAGCAAACGTTAAACCTCAGAAGTCTCTAGAAGAACATCTGTTTAGGCCATTTACTGTTGTTTTGGGGGGTTTTTTTGCTTTTTTTTCAGTTATGCAGTACATTGGTTAGGCATTTCTGTAGTTTATAAAACGATCCCTCGGATCGCTCTATCTTCCCTCTGGCTCCACACACGACCGTGACCTCACTCCTGACTGCATGCCTTGCGCCGTGCTCCCCATCCCTGTGACCCTCCAGCAACTACTAATTGGTGCTTCTTTAGCCCTTCACCCCTTTCTCCCAGCAACTCTGTCCCGCCTCAGGCCATTTACTTTTACTGTAAACCAGCCCTGGACATTCTGGTCTTTGATCAAGGTTCTTCAAGATTATAACAACAACAACAACAACAACAACAACAAGTTATCTGAGCCAGGCAATGGGCTAAGAGCTTTATCTGCGTTCATTCGCTTCATCATGCTTCTTGTAAACTACACAGACCTTTGTCAGACTGAAACTTAGTGAAAGGTGTAATGATCTGAGCAATTTGATTTCCAAACACTTTCAAAAGGAAACTGTGTTTTAAAATAATATGGAAGATTTCTATATAAAGTAACTCGGTATTTGTTTTTCCAGTCAGATCTTGGATTGAAGTTCTATTTACCTTGCATTCTCTAATTCTAACACATTGAAAGTTATTATACTGTTAAACTGCTATCCGCATTGTCAGTGATTGAGAGAAAGTATCACCTATGGGTAAAAGAAAGCAAATATGAACGAACCTCATAGGATATCTTGGTTTTCCAGAAATTTTACCTTTCCTCATGTTTTCGACAAAAACTGCCAAGGTGTTATTTTTAGTGTAAATTATTTAAGGTCTTTCTGGCAGTTTTCGAGCCATCAGACAACATGAACAAGAGAAAAATAGTGAACAAGGGAAAAAAGTTAAAAAATAAATTTTCAGTGTTTACGAAGTCTATGAGTGTCTAATCAATTTTCGTCGTCTTTAATTTTACACAAGGGGATTATTTGGGGTGCACTGTGTTCTTTTTGAACTCAGGTTTTTCTTATTTTCTTTTCTAGAATTTAATAATGCATTTTTACATCACTGGTATTGCTGTAATAGTAGCACGCATTCCCATCAGCATCCTGCAGACAAAACAGGAGCTCAGTCTCTTCCATCATTCCTGTCATATATTTGTTGACTCTCTCAGAAACATCTCCCTAGTATAAACCAAATGTGTGAAAAGTCTGTTTCCTTCCATCGCAGAAATAGCCAGAGGCTGGGAAGGAAGCATCAGCAAAATGGCATTTTCACTGCACACCTGGGGAGAGACGCTTCGGAAAATGGTCAGGAGGTAACAGGTGAGCATGTTCTCCCCGAAAACGCTTCTTTCTGAGAAGATGAGTTGAAGGGTCTCTCCAGGTAACATCAGCTGAAAAACTATTCATTGACTTCACCCTCCCTGCAAAACTGCAATTATTGAGCTAAAAATGGCATTTGGTGGAGCAGCCGTGTCGCCGAATGGCTGAGGGCTGGCCTCAGCGACATGACCAGGACCCTCATCAAGGCTCTCCCCACTGGGGGCTTAGGGTCAAGGTTAAGGACCTCGGTCTCCAAGGTGCCTTCCATTTAAACCATCAGATGTGACAGTCCTACCATCACGTAACACCGTCACTGCAGTCTCCACGGATACAGTTTTAAACGTGGCTGTAAATGTGTTTTTAGTGCATTACGAATGAACAAGCAAAAGAGAGGAAGATGCCATTTTGGGGGATTCTCTGATCTTGGGAGGCTTCCTGCTGACTATAACACAGGCTGCTGTGCCCTCTGCTGGTGGTCCCCGGAGTGTCCTTTAGGTGACAGCCCTGTCCTCTCCGTGTCAGGGTGCACACTTCCTTTCACCCCTTGTTGCCACACGCAGCTTCCAGCATGTTTTCTGATCTCCTAATAAGGCAAACGTAAATGCCAGGCTGCTTATCAGAGTCGAAAAACAATGGGAGCCGTGAGCTTTTATTCATATGTTTTGTCCCACATTTCTCCAAAGAGGTGCTGGCTGATACCTGTTTTTTAAAAAATAAGACGTCTAGACTGGATTTGTTGACATACGTAAGTGGCGTATTTTGCACTTTAACACGTAGCATTTGAAATGGAACCTCCTTTCCACCATCTCCAGGCTCCCCTGCGGAAGCCAAAGTCTGCAAATAAAGGGCTCCGTGGCTACCCAGTTCTGACCGTTTCCTCCCAGGGGTCTGGGAATATGACACTTCTTGTCTCGGCCACAGCTATGACTCCATTGTGCCAAGGAACAGGAAAGGATGTGAGTGGCTTTGTGAAAGGGACAATTCGATTCCACGTTATGAGTAAAGATTTGTTCATGAACAAAGAACAATGAAAATGGCTTCATAGGGGAAGAAAATGCACCTAGGGTAGAATGATCAGAAGAATAAATAAAGGAATCTCCCACCATTCACCACTTTAAAAGTTCTCAAAATTATATCTCCTTCAGCAATATGTGTCCCTTTCAGAGGAAACAGAAAGGCTGATCTGGTTCTGATGACTTTTTATGGCTCTAGAACTGAGAAAAGGAAATGAATTCTCCCAGCAGCCTCATGTGAGGCTGGCTTCTACAACAGTCCCCACTTCAGGTGAATGATAGTCACTGCTCAAGCGCCACCTGGGGACAGGGTAGCTGAGTGCATTCAAGGCGCCTCAAAATCCTGAAATCTGTCTTTGAATGAAGGATGTGATGGATCCCAAGTCTACAGATGCTGCACGGGCATACTGGAAGTGATGGGGGCCAGCTAAACTCTGGAGCTGCTGACACACGGGATGGTCCTGGGCATGCGGCCTGCAAAAGAGATGCGTTTTAGAAGTGAATCTACTTTCAGTTTAGTTCACGAAGGGCTGGCGACGTCATCCCTGTCCACAGCTGAGTTTTGCTGGAAGAGTCAGGGAGGCCAGCCTCGCTGGCTTGGAAGCCTTTTGGTCTCGTGACAGGTGGGTTTGATCACAGCACAGGTGAGGGAGGATCTGCTTGGAAAATGCTAACTAATTGCTTCCGGTGCTTGGTATGCTGCACACGCCCACAAGGTCATGCAATTTGGACTGCAGGCACCATGATTCCCTGTGTCCTTCCACCTCCCCCTCTACCTAAGGAAAGCAGGCTTCAGAACTGGCGATAGATAAGGAATAGAGAGAAAGTTAAGGCCCTAAAACCCAAGAGGGTTCCCTTCCTAGAGCTACACGCCAAGTCCCTTCAATTAATAAAAGTCACGTCTGTGCCGGAACAATCTAATGAAATCTCCATTTCCATGTCTCAACCTACCACTGAGGCAGCAGGTTTGAATGTGTGCCGTTCTTGATTGTTTTGGGGTTTTCATAAATTTTACGGGGAAATATTTAGCTGACTTAGATATAGACAGGATGGTGGGAGGAAATATTTCAATCTGATGAGCCCCAATGCCTTGAAAGAAACATCTTCCTGGCTCCAGACTTCATCTCGCCTAACATGTTTGGCCTGAGAAATCAAATGAATGAAAATGTCAGGAAGGGACGTAATCGAATCCAGCTGGTGACTGCGCCAGCCGCGCCTTATTAGATAAGGCCACAGCCAAGGGCGCTGGAAACCACCGCCCTCACCCAGGTCCCTCAGCTCCCAGAGAGCCCCCGGGGCCAGGGGGCAGCTAGAAATGACAGATCTGAGCATGGTCGACTCCCAAACGCCTCGCCCTTAGGAAGGTTCCATTAAATTTTTCTTTTTTTAAAGAAATTATCTTTTATTTCCAGCTTTATTGTGATATAATTGATAGATAACATTGTGTAAGTCTAGGGTGGTATGTTGCGCGTGACCACCACCATAGCGTCAGCGGACACCTCCAACAGGTCCCGTAATTACCATTTCTTTTAGCCGTGAGAACGTTTAAGATCTAGTCTCTTAGCAATTTTTGAGTGTATAATAATACAGCATTGCTAACTATGACCACCATGCTACACATTACATCCCTGGAAATCACTCACTTTCTGTCGGGGCGTCCACATCCCCTGACCGGCAGTCCCCCACCTTCCCCACCCCCCGGGCCAGTATTTTAGTGACTGCACCATCCACACCCACGTAAACATTGCATCTTCAGTGATCTTTACCAGTCCCCACAGCTGTCATGCTCACGTGTTAGGGATCTTCCTGTAAGCTTTACAGTATATAAATCGATTTAAATTTCTCCATCGCACCACGTATCAGCTCTGATTTCTTAGTTGCATCTTCAAGACAGTGGCTAACAGCATTCTCACAGGGAAAACGAAACTCTAGTCACTAGTGGTTTGGTTTTTATGTAAAAACAATAATATAGCTCAAGTTTAACATTTAAAAAAAATAACAGATCATATGCTTCTCCATGCCTAAGCTGAGTGAACAGGCAAGCATTTATTGTACCCACAGTATAGTCCTTATTGCTGGATTCTCAAAAGCTTCCTAAATGCATGGAATTTAGGTAATTACAAAAGGTTTTTGTAATGAAGTCTCTTTTGCAATTCAATATAAAATTGCTAGCTGACCTGGAAAAGGGCACAGGCCGGAAATCCATTGGTTTAATAAAGTCTTAAGATCAATGCGTGAAAAAGACTAAGCCTTAATGTCTTCCTAGTAAATCAAACTAAAGGATTGTTTGTATAACAGTAAGTGCAACTTGGAGAAAATCTCATTTTATTACTTAAAAAAGAATAATCCCGGATGTTGTCCTGAGAACTGCATATTTCATAATTTACCTCTTTAGCAGCAATATTTCTTTCCATTAATCTACTAAACTCTAAAAACCAGTGGTATAAATGATCTGAATGCCAACCAGTACACGAACTTGGATATTTCAGTGTTTTGAGAATTATTTGAAATATAAATTTAACACTCATAGTAATTAAATTAACCCAGTGTGCAAATCCACATATTAATCAAAAAAAGAGAGAAACTGTCAGAGCTTTAGAGAATTAAAATGTACACGAGCGTGCCAAAGGTTCTAATATGCGACTTAAAAATGAGTATAAATTCACTTTGCTGCCAGAAGTTCATTTCCTGAATTTCAAAATGATTATGATGTCTGAAGCTCAAGGTTCCATTTTGGGTTATACTTAACGTCATTGCTTACTTTTTATTTTGCCTACAGCAGTGTACTCACTACAAAACTCGAAGCTAATAAAAGAGAATTTCTAAAATCTTCAAAACTTTTGAAGGGTCCTTCTTTTCTTATTTCAGAAGAGTGAACTGTACTCAGTCCCTGTTGGATTAGTTAAGAAGCATCAAAGACATAGGGAAATTCACTTAATAAAAATATATTCTATGTTAATATTGATATTTAAAATCCTTTAAATATTATGTGGCTTTTTCTTTTCTTTGTACGGTATAAAATATATGTTCCTGGTTTGGGAATCAATAAACAAATACAGAGCTATGAGCAACTCAGTAGAGACACAATCAGTCTTTAAAATAGTATTTTCTGTGTCTTTCTTTAAGTTTCCTGTTGGCCTGTCACATTGTGTTCTCACATCCTTTAGAAGCCATGTGGGGAAGCAATAGGTAGGCATGTTTACCAACGACTGAGAGAAACACTGAGGGCTCGTTGGGTTTTGTTATATTTGGTCATTCGGTCATACAGAGCAAGGGACAAGACCAGTACACAGGAAACACCCGCGAGAAAGGACAATGGATAATGGGCAGTTTAACGGTTACGTTTTCTACAAAAAAAAAAAAATAATAATAATAAGTCAAATAGGACCTCAGACAAAATACCAAGTAGTAGCAACATTTTTAGCAATTGCAATTCAAAAACAGATACAGGCCTGGTGTCTCAGAATGTATTTTTCTTTAGCACCAAATCTTGCACCTTTTGTAAAAGCACTACTTATAGTTTAAAAGAAAGAAAGAAAAGAAAGAAAGAAAGAAAGAAAGAAAGAAAGAAAGAAAGAAAGAAAGAAAGAAAGAAAGAAAGAAAGAAAGAAAGAAAGAAAAGAAAAGAAAAGAAAAGAAAAAGAAGAAGAAAGAAAGAAATTAAGAGCCTTCAGCAGCAGACAGTAATCATGTCTTTCAACGACCTAATTCCCAGGAATTTCCAGGATGTGTGAGCATGCTTAAGGATTTAGCTCCATCTACAGGAAGCAGGAAATAAAGCAAATTCTTTATAAACAAAGTTCTGTCTGCACACACCCTAATATTAAGATAAGATTTGTAAAACAAAGACAAAATTCTCTCTTTGTTTTTGCTTTTTATAAATGATGCTTTTGGATGAGAAAGTTCCAGAGAAGAAAGTGAACAGACTGGGCAAGAAGCATGTGGTTCATTTGTTACTAAGGCTTTGAATCAACTTTAAAATTTTTTTTCTCTTCTTTGTAAAAATAATAAAATAATAATAATAATAATAAAATATATCAATATAGGTTCATCCTTAGTAAACAAAAGTACCACCCCATGGGAGAGGCTGATGGTGGGGAAGGCTGTGCCCATGTGGGGCCGCGGGCAGTGGGGAATCTCTGTCCCTTCCTCTCAGTTTTGTTGTAAACCTAAAACCGGTCAAAAAAGACTTAGTCTTCAGAAAAGAAGCCTCACATAGGGTCCACCACAGCACGAAGTACCCATCCGACACCGGGCTCAGGGGAACCAGGTGACTCTGGTTGCCCAGTCCCCTCTTTGTTCTGCATCCTCCTGTCCCCAGCCGTCCTCTCCGGCAGGGGTTCCCGCCCCACGTCTTCCCAAACCTCTGCCCTCCCAGGTCACTGGGCTCGGAGGCCCCCAGAGCTGCAGCATAAACACACAGTTCTTTACTTCACCCGCAGGTCCTGCACCCCTGGGGGATGGGGTGGTGGTGCCCTGGAAGGGCTCAGCCCCACTTTTACCCTACACTCTGCAGACATGCCTGAGTGGACTTGAACCTCAAAGACAGCAGCTCTGAGCAAGGGGGACCCAGGCTTTGTGGGCTGTGGAGTGCGTGGAATGTGGGGGGCCCTCTTTAAGAAAAAGAATGTAAAACTATGCATGAAAGTTGACTATTGGAAATGAGAATAAACATCTCCATAAATTGCAAGTTTTTAAAAGGATGAGAAATGCCTCAAGCATCCCACGTAGGAAGAATTTTTTGATTAATTAGTGTCCCATCACACCTCTGTGACGCCTTTTCTTGCGTTTTTCACTACATTCTCTTTGATTATCTTTGCAGGATGATCATTTTCTAACATAACATTTTCTATTAAAGAAAAACAGTCAGATGATTTAGTTTCTTTCTTCAGCAGAATCCGCAAGACTTATTTTTCATGCTCTGTAACCCTGGAGGATTCTGGAAAAGGAGAGGAATTCCGTCTGAAATCACGCATGCACTAAAGCAAAGCAGCTTACTAAGGTGCGAAACAGCAGGATCGGGTCGCTTTCGTATTGTGGTGTCACTGGGGCACCTGTCTGTCCAGGACACGTGTGTGGGTGCCACCCCGTGCCGTGGGCTGAGTGCTGAGTCCCCCCAAAAGGTATCTGCTGACGTCTGGATCCTCCACGTGGTGGTGTCAGGAGGTGGGGCTCAGGGGGGTGACAAGGTCAAAGAGGTGGAGCCCGCGAGGATCGAAGCCCTCATAATAAGCAACAGAGAAGGTGGTCAAACTCCGGAGACGCAAGAAGATGGTCCCCGGTGATGGGGGAGGCCCCACCAGGAGCAAGGCCATGCGGGCCCGCTGACCTCGGACTTCACGTTCACCAATCAAGCCACTGGCCCATGGGGGACATGTGTCACAGCAGTCTGGTGTCGTGAAGCGTCCGGTCCAAGGGTTTGGGGCTCTCACAGATGCGCCAAGCAGACACCAGTTCAAGACCAAGGATGACCGAACCAGGAGGTCCAGCCTGAGCCAAACTTGATTTCCCTGGCCAAAGCTCAAGGTGATCCAGAAGGTTCTCATGGTAAAGGGCCCAGGAAACCCACCGTGTGCAGAGCAGAGGAGATGGAGCCAAAGCCAGACTCCTCCATTTTGCCCCCTCTAACCTGCACGTCTCCCTCGACGGGGAGAACAGAAACAGAGCCAGAGTCGGGTCGGAGCGCCCAGGAAATGGATGGGGAGCTCCACAGCCAAGAAAGGAGGGGACGCTCCGAGAGAAGCACTTGTGAGGGTCGCAGGTCATGGAGGTCCAGCCCTACCCCTAGGCAGTACCCCCAAACACAGGGTTCCCCTCATGTCACAGTGCATCATCCCAGAAAGAGTGGGTGGCCGTAGACTGTCTCTGAGGACGACTTAGGGAACCCCAAAGTCAAAGAGGAGACAAAACAAGGGGCTAGAGCATCTGGGTCCTCCACCAGGTCGCCCTAAACCCTCCAACAAGAAGCCAGTTTGCTCCAGTATCTGTCACCCAATAGCATCTGGCTTTCCACAGAGGATTGCAAAGCACCAAAGGACAAGGAAAACAGAAGCCAGCCTCGGGGTCAGACAGATGGGACACAGATGCTGGGGTTATCAGACAGGGCACTTAAAATCATAGCGATTAATATGCGCAGAGCACACAAGAGCCCACGGGTAGAGACAGAGCCTCTAAGGATCAGACTAGAAACGCTAGAAATCAACACCACATCAGGGACACGCAGGATGCCTCAGGAGACTGGACCCAGCTGAGGAGGAAGCGGATAAACAGACAGGAATTTCTCCAGCTGAAATTCAGGGAGAAAAAAAGAAGTCACAGGAGACATTCGAGAACAGTGGGGCAGTTCCTTTACTGTGTAACGTACGTGTGATTGGACCATCAGGAGAATAAACTTAAGTCCAGCACCTGCTGTGTCTTCCTCTCATCTTCCCTGTCGGGTCTTACACGATTCATGCGTAAACGCAGCTCCCGAAGGGACTCTTGTCCTTCGTGTTAAGCTTTCCCTAACTGGCAGCGCCATCCAGATGTCTCGGGACTTTTGCCTCTATTTTCCATTCTACAAACAAGAATCACAGCAGAGTCGACGCTTAACAAACGTTTTTCTTCTGACAGATCTATAAAAGAGAGATTTGCTAAGAACCATTCAGAAAATAAATTAAATTGTCCTTTCACAGTAAAGAGTGCTGGTTTCGAAACAATCGATTGAGTCCAGGACCTGGGGGGAAAGGTCAGGGCACCAATAACAATGTTCTGTCGCCGCGAAAATCAAGCGCTGAGATGACATTGGAGAATTTCGTTTTCTAAATGTCTTGACATTTGGGTTTGAGTTTTAACCCGTTGTGAGAATTCGTGTCACAATAATACGAGCTTGTTATTTGAAGCTTAAAGTAAGAAAAATGGTCAGAAAATAAGCCGTAACATTCCAAATTCTTATTTTGGGTCTTCTTGGATAAATATAAATTGTCGTGTCCTCTTCCATGCAACAAAGCGAAATAAAAAAAGAATTACCCTCAATAATTTTATGATTACGCTCTTCTTCTTAACATTTTGACATTCTTTTTCTCTTCTCTTTTTTATCTGCAATAATAGCTTTAATTTAGAAATCCCTTCTGTGTCAAGTGGAAATGATGCATGAGGGGATTAAGCCAGAGTGGGGAATTCAGAGAAAACAGGGAGCAGACAAAGGCCTCGAATGTAGCTGGCTGATGCACCCTATTTTGTGAAATGACAAGTACCGTGATTAGCTGCCTGGACACATCTTTATTTTATAAAATTGGAATTAGACCTTCAAACAAATTTAAAATATTCTATTTGCATGTGTGTATGCTACCCCTTGGTCATCAAAATGTGTTTTTGGAGATCCAGAATCGTACGCCTTACCTGACGGCTTCCAAATCAGAACCTGCATTTATCGAGATTTCAGGCGATGTGGACGCACGTTCAAGTTCTGTGCAGCTACCAACTTCAGGAACAATGTTTTCACCAGAACGTGCTATACAAAATTCAAGCCAAAGTTTATTTTCTAATACGCTGCTTTTGCTGTTTTTGCATCACAGCCTCCTCCCAACACACGAGTGTAACGTGAGTGCTCACTTAACAGTTAAAAGCAATTGCGTCCTCCAAGGTAAGAGCTCATCCTTGCCTTTCATCTCCAAATAAAAAGACTTCGAACGAAGTAACAGCCCCCCATGCCGTCTGCATCCTAGGATCCGCTGCCCCTACTAGCATTTCAAAGGTCAGCATCTACTAAGTGAGGTGACAGAAAGGGACCACGTCTCATGTCTGCTCCGAAGTGATTCTGCAACACACAGTGCAGGTCATTCCTATGCTATGGCAATAACTAACTCGGAGTGAAAGGCCGAAATACAAAAGTTAGCTCTCCTCTCTTTCTCTGTCCCTCCTTCTCTCTTTCTCTCTCCATCTCTCTCTCTCTCTATGTGCATGTGTGTGTGACGCCAATTTTTTCTTTAATGGATCATGCCTTGGGTGCTATGTGTAAAAATTCATCACCGAACTGAGAGTCACGTAGATTTTTTGTCTCTCTCAAAATTATTATCTTACAGTTCCGAAAGTCAAAAGTCCAAAAGAGGTACCCCAAGCTACAGGGGCCAGGTTCTTTCTGGCGGCTTCTAGAAGGAGCACCGTGATCTGTTCCAGCTTCCAGAGGCTGCCGCACGCCTGGGCTTGTGGCCCCTTCCTCCATCTTCAAAGCCAGCAGCTGAGCATCTTCGGCTTTGTCCCTGACTCTCATCAGTGGAGGAGGGAGACAAAAGAAAAGATCGAATATGAGTAATTACACTGAGCCCACTCAGGAGAACCTCCTTTTTCAAGGCCCACCTGATTGGCAATCTGACTCTCAACTGCAATCTTAATGCCCCCTTGCCAAGTGACATGCGACACCACAGTATTCGCAGATTCTGCACATTGAGATGTGGCTAACTTGGGGTGGGGGGGCAACATTCTGCCAACCGCACCCCCATTATGAAAAAGAATGCAGAGTTCCAACCCCTGAGAGTCGAGTTATCGGTGTACCACAGAAGACAGAAAGTTCTCCATCAGCCCAGAGATTCATTTTTCTTACACGGTTTCCGATACATATAAAAAAATACAATTCTTTCCAACTGTCATAGAGATGTAGAAATCAACTAATAAGTAGATTTTTAGACCAATATTTCTCTAATCGAGCTAGTCATTAAAGCATCGGAGGTGCTTATTAAAAACGATTCTGAGATGCCACATCCTAGGACTCGGGGGGTGGGGGGGAGTCAGGAATCCCCGTGTGTGACCAGCATCCCAGGAGGCTCTGTCGATGAGTCAAGTTGGGAAGACAGGACTCGGCGAAAGATGCGACACGTCATCGAGACACAGCGATGAGAGTCGTGGAAGGAAGAAGCGTCGCACGCGTGGACCTGATTCTGCATCACGGGGTGGCAAGTGAAACACCAGTCAGTGAGACACTGCTGTGCTTTCCAGAACGACAGACGCTTGTCCATCTTCTAGAAAACAGTCTTACCAAACATAACGATGGGCTTCAGCCGCACTCCTGTGTAGCCCCAGGGGAGGTATGGCCTTTATGAGCAAAGGAAGTTTTTAAGGAATAGCAGACACCCCCTGAGCACTCACTTTGCTCTCTTCTGAATGACTGGTGTGCATTAACACCTCTCATCCCCGTGAGGATAAATAAGGTAGGCCCTATAGTTATCTCAATTTTACACAGGAAAATACTAAGTTAGTTCCCCAAAGCCACAGCCTCCAGGGCCCAGAGACAGATTCTAACCCTGAAAGCTTATTTCAGAGCCTGTGACCTTGCGTCCTTCGCTGGGTTCACATGCCACCTCTCGGCAGAGGCCACGTGATGTTGTAGAATTTCAAGTCAAACCAAATACCCTTTGATATCGAAAATCAGTCACAAAGGTGTCTTTTACAGCTCATCACGTGAACCCAAACCGATTGAGGGTGACCCAAATAGAGTCAAGGCTGACATCAGGAAATAGTTAAAATGCCGAAGATGCCACTTAAAAGTTCAGTCACCGTAAGACCAAACGGATGGATCTGCAAGCAAGCTCAGTCATCAGACGGGACTCTGAAGGGAAGTATTTTGGAAAACACGAGGCATGAAGCCTATGTAAATCAGATATGACCTCGCAGACAGTACAGAATTTGTTATTAAAAACGTGGCAGCTTTGAAATTATTGCACATTTCTCATAAATAAAGCACATATTAGAGTGAGACTTTATTTTAAAATCTGTGAAAATACTGGAAGAGCGAAATGGAGAAAAAAATGGTCTGAGAACAATTTACGGTCTGCTTTTTAATGGTCTCTGACATGCAGACAGGAACTGTGATGCTTGGATCCACGAGAACGTTCCAGGTGTCCTGCCCACGCAGACCCGAGTGTGGGGAATCTGGGAAGGCTGACTCGCATGGCACGTAATGTCTGCTAGCACCTAATGTTCCCTCAGACCGAGGGGACAGGGTGGAGACCAGTAAGGGAAGGGAGACGCTGCCCTGGGAGAAAATATCCCTCACGTAAGCTTCAGCTAAAATTCAGCTCTTTGAGCATAAACCGCCCAGATTCTAATGCCCGTGGTTCTTGGGCATCTGCTCATCTATTAAATATTCTGAGATTATAGGATTTTGACTAGACCTTTGTCCTTAATTGTTCACCCAAACCTCAATTTACCGCAGATGTAATAAAGTCCAAATACGTCATATTTTTCCTCCCTCCCTCCCTCCCTCCCTCCCTCCCTCCTTCCTTCCTTCCTTCCTTCCTTCCTTCCTTCCTTCCTTCCTTCCTTCCTTCCTTTTTTTCCATTCTTTTTTCTCTTTGTGGTTTAGTTAGGGACGTTCCAGCTGCCCCATCTTCAAGCTCACTGACCCCGTCCCTGCCCAGCAAACGTCTTTGGCCTCTTCCTGAACGTTGTCTGCTTTTTCCATGAGGGCCCTCCACCTTAGTCATCGATATTTTAAATAAGTGCAAAATCTGTGCCACATCAAAGTATGTTTCTGCTGCTTGTCGTGCGTTTCCAGACTGCACATTTTCTCGCCATTTGGTACACCTTGTGATTTTTTACTGAAAGCCAGACGTGACATGCTGGGCAGTGCAGACAGAGGTAAATAGGCTTTTCATGTGGGGTTTGGGCTGCGTTTAATGTTTGTTGTCGCTGTGTGTGCCAGAGGCTTCAAATCCCCCTGGTTTCAATGTTTTTGCCCCCCTGGTGTCTTTGGGCCTTCCCGTGAGTCTGGAGGTTGCAGCTCTCTCCGCAACAATCTGCCTGTCAACATGAGGGTGGTGTGCTTGGGAGGAGACAGGGCCGGGCCATCTTATGATTATCTCTCAGTGTCTCTGGGCTGGGACCCTCCCCAGGGCCACTCGGGTTCAGGAAGCCTTGCAGGGGCTGGGGTGGGGCAGTGGCCTTCTCCCCTGGCATTTTGTTAGGAAAAGGCTTGGCCTTATGTCACAATGACCACTCTCCCGCTCCCCTGCCAGAGCCCCTAGGGATGCCCCTTGGCTCTCCACAGAGTTCCCAGAGGTAAAACCCTTGTTCTAGGGTCCCCAGTAATTTCTCCCTATCTCGCAGGTCCCTACTCTTCAACCGGCAATTCATCAGAATGACCGTGTAAGTGTCTCTGCCAGTTTACGGTCCGTGCCACGTCTGTTCCCAGTCGGCAGGCTTTGGCTGTGACTCCCCAGGGTCCCCTCCCTCCTGGGATTGTGGAGCAGGGCCTAGACCTGAGACCTCACTGATTATTTTGCTAGTTCAGGTTTCGTCTTGCTGCGGGGACAGCAATGACAACTTTCAAGCTCTTCTCTTGTCAGAACTAAAGCCACAAATGTCCACCTGCTTACTCGTGTGTTCTACCACCTTCTGCCCATCCTGAGAGCCACCTTTGCCCTTCCCAGCGCTGGCAGGACCCACCGCTGCAATGGGCCTCTGACCTGGCGGAGGTAAATAGGCTTTTCACGTGACGTTTGGGCATGTTTAGGGAAAGGTAGGACGTAGAGACAGACACCCCTGATATCTGTTATTTACGTAAACAGCTGGTCGATCAAAACAAGCTATTATCCAACAACTCTCACTAGATTTCCAAAACAATTACTTTATAGGTGAGTAAAAGGTATTCAGGTGAAAGGAAATGAAAAGATCTGGAAGCCGCTTTTAAAACTTCACAGTTTCTGAGATACAGAGCAAAATAATTTGCATTTTGACACTGAGCGCCCATAAAGGAGATTATGCATGTAAATATGCGTGTGTACTTTAGAAACCCTTATTAAGATTTTAATTGGCTGTCAAGGGCAACCTGTCACATGAAGAGGAAACTATTTTATGATTCATTTGCCGAGGGTGACTGTGACAGCTGAGATTAATTTAATCTGGGCTTTTATGCATCCGTATTCGAAAGCCATCTAATGTGGAGGCAAGCGCGTGGCTTTGTTTTATCTCGATGAGGAAGGGAATGTTTTCTGTCTTTTCCCTTTGGATGACTACAATGAGCTGGTGGTTTAAACGGTTTTGTAGTTAAACACAAAAGCGGATTAGGAATGAAAGCTATTTTCAAGACGTATTTCTGCCCTTGAAGCAAGTGCTTGAATGACACGCGGTCATGGAAAGCAGAGGGCATGCAGCATTCAGCCTGGAAAATGAGCGTTTACCTCAAGCCTCAGTTGACATTTCCAGCTGATTGCAAGAATGTCAAGTGCTGTTTCACATCACTTTCCCGCACCGTCCTCGCACCTTGGCCTTGGGCCTCGGGCCAGTGTCGGATCTGGTGAGGCACCTTCACTCCCCAGGGATTCATATGCATGTCAGGATCAAGGCCACCGGAGCGAGAGCTGGGAAGCAGCCACAGGAACGTGGGGAGAGCTGAGGGTGTGGGGTTCTACCCTGCACTCCATCATGAGGGCTGTCTGCTGAGCTTTAACCGCTCTGCTGAAACCATGAGATCCCGGTCCCCCAGAACCCCGACCAGGAGCCCACTCGTCCAAGTCTTCATCTTCACCACTGACCTCTGACCCCTGAGCAGGTGCCGTGTCTCTGCTGTGCACTATGGTATCGCCACCCCCTGGGCAGCCTGTCCCTGCATCATGGCTCCAGGTTGGAGCCAGGTGGCCACCCCATGCCCCTGCCTTGGCCAAGCACTCCTGGCTGGCATGGCTGCCTACACCAGGCTCTGCCAGCTCAGGGAAGACAACAGAAATGCTCCGTGCTGGGAGAAGAGATTTCTGTGCCAAGGACACCTGACTTAACTAAGTCTTAACCAAATCTATGAGGTTGGACCATTCCAATTATTTCCGATGGCCTTGGCTCCTCGTAGATGAAATGAGGGGTCGAACTGTGGTTCTAAGGGTCCCAATAGCGTGCAGTTCTCACATAGAATTGCCCAGGCTTCCTTGCGCACGGTTAGAAGTACGTGATACTAATGCAGGAGCTGATTATCACATGCGAGCTGTAAATTCAAAGTCACAAATCAGTTCCCTAGCAAATGCATCCGCGTGACAAAAATGCAATTTGCAGGCATCAAGTGGCATTGGCTAAAGCTATAAAGGGGGAGTAAGGGACACACGTAGCTCAGAGAAGTTCAGGGACGTTCAGGCTTCAAAAGCAGCCTCATGGGAGCCCTCTCATCAGACCTGCCCCCTCACACTCAGGCCGACTTCCTTTTTGGTTGCAACTTGCTCGACAGCATCCTGAGCCTGCTGCCCCCTTTCCTCCCCGGTCATTAAATAAAGTCATGGGCGTCACTCTGACAGCCCACGGGGAGCAGGATGGGGGGTCAGGGCAGGGCTGCACTGGACAGCTTAGGACCCAGCCCGGGCTCCAGGGCATCCTAGCTGCTCCTGGAACAAGCCAATTTTGAGGGTGGAGAAAGCCTGGAGCAAAAATCGAGATGCCTTCGCTGAGAAAGGGGGAGATGGAGAGGAAACGGGCCCCATCGACAGGGCTGTTATTGGCCGGGCTTGGAAAGCAGAGGAAGAAGAAGTGTGCATGGGGACACTCGAAACCACAGCTTAACTTTCAGCATCTGTCTTGAATGCACACACAGATCAAACTGAGTGACATAGTTTCCCAAGTAGCTGTTCCTTTACTCCCTGAAGTTCATCTCTAGGAGAGCACGCAAACGACTCTCGGTCACACTGGCCGGAAGAACACTCTGTCTCTTTATCTGAACCAGGGGAGGATGGTGGTTTCTAAAATCAGAACTTACCTAACTAGTCGGTAACCTGAAGCTCAGAAGAAACGGGAAAGGAGATAAAATGGGCGATGAGGACAGAGAAGGAATACTCGTGGCAACGACCTAAGATTTTCTAGTGGAGCTGATACATTTAGGCCAGATTATAAAAATACAAACCACCGAGGGCAGCCCAGATGTGTTCTCTTTATACAATATGATAAAATGGTACGACTGGAAGGGAGATACCCAAGCGCACAGTTGACTAAAACAGAAAAATATGCAAATACACTTAACTGTTCAAGGGTCAAATTCTAGAATCATGCGCTTGTCACCAGGGTCTGTGCTGAGCGTGCTGGAACTCTCACCCTTGAGTTACTCAGTGTCGTCATCTTGAGATTACAGCACACCCTTGCTGTTTCAGTGCGTACTGGATCAAGTGCCTACAGCACTTGAAACATGTGGAAGACGATCCCATGATGTCAGTGGCCCATGGAGCGTACAGCACCAGCAGCGTACGTAGGGTTCCACTTACAGATGATAAAATCGAGGTTCGAACAAGGACTCGTGACTCGGCCATAATTACTAGGGCTAAGAGGTTTCAAAGCCTCGATTCCAGCCATTTTTTGACACTAAGTTTTGCGGGTGTGTCATCGTATCAGTAAGAACGTCGTCGCCACACAAGCAAGCCTCGTTTTCTGATGGCTTCTACGGTAATGACTATTTTAACCCCCACCTGCCTGATTTGTTTGTCTTTCTCTCTGTTGATTGTAAATGCAGAAGAGAAGCAAGGTAAACACTGCATCCGGGGTGGCCACACAGAGCAGGGACGGGGGCAGCCACTTGAACCCAGGATGACCGAGGAGGAGCTAACAGCTTGGGTGTCACATGGACATCGATTTCCGAGTTATTCGGACACCCTGCAGACTTGTCGTTGTCCTGACTTATACAAATATTTATATTTTGGCCTTTGTACTGTTTGGGGAGGCACATTCATAGCTTCTACATTCATTATCATTTTATTTAAATTGTATAACGCCCCCTTGATGTTGGCAGGGCAGGTGACAGGGTGAAGCATGTCTCAGCCCAGTCGTTCCTGCTAGAGATGGTCAGAGCACAGGCTTGACCATGCGGTGCTCCTGCTAAGCGCGTGTGCACACACATGGCACTGGGGAGGTAACTCTCAGACGCGGCTTTCACTTTTCTTTGCTTCCCCTTCCAAGGTCAGGGTGAATCCTCCGTGTTCACAGTGCTCAGAGTTTTCCAGGTCTAGTCTCTCTTATGTGACACTTTTAGAATAAACCTTCCATGGCTGGGATCGAAGACAAGGTGACCTGTCGTCCTCAGGTGAGCACAGTGACCAAGAACCCAAAGCCTGGTCCTGTGGGCTGTGACCCACCTTTCTGTTCTCATATCCCACTTCTGCCCGAGACAACACCAGTTCCACTTTACGGCCCTGGGGCTCGCTTGTCCCCTCCATCTATCTTCCCTGCCTGGTCAGAGGCAAGTTACCTCTTCCTCCTCTTCATGCAAACAATGGGTTTGTTTGTTTCTCATAAATCAAGTCTGTGTGGTGCCAGCTCCTTTGGTATCTTCGAATTATTTAGAGTTTTATAAAAAAGAATCCTATTTCAATCTTGACTTCATGTACATAATATTATTTGCTGAGTGCAAGATCCCTGTGTCACACTGCTTTGCCGTCCCAAAAAATCCCAGCATCGTTGTTTTTGCAGAGATGACAACTAATGCAGCTTTTATCTGATTTCTGTGAGTGAGATAATGACAGCGCATCCGATAGGCGATGTAGGACCAGTGGGGAGCTTCTCCCACCATCTACAAACAGGCAGTGCAGATAGTCTTTTAACCACAGAGTAGTAGTCTGCTGGCCAAATTTTTAAAAAATCAATAAACCTAAGCCTCTTTGGTGCGCCCACCAGAATGGGGGTGTTGCTTAGTTAAGGGCTCACTCTTAATTACATTCACTGAAATGATGCTTTATCTGTGATGAGGAGTGCTGTTCAAAACCTCAGTGTGGCTTCTCCAACGTCACTAGTACAACTTGGAAGGTAATTTAGAAAGAAAAAAAGATAAAAACCATCCTAACCAGTAAACACAGCCACAAATAAGTCTCCTCTATCAAATGTCTTCAAGAACGTGTCTTCATTTGGCGTCACACCCTCCAGGCTCGCCCCCTGCTGCAGATGACAGGCTTCCCATCTAACTGTCCTTTTTCTTCTTGTTGTTACATTACTGCAGAGTTTAAATGCGATGTGGAGATAAATACAACTGTAAAAGAATCAACTGGCATTTTCTCTCAAAAAGATATCGACAGCTAGCACCTCGGTGTGTCTGTACGGACCCCTGGGCAGAGCTGCTAGCCCAGTGTGATGGGCATGGTCATCTGGCTGAATCGTCAATGCACAGCAAAGGCAGAGCTTCCTTTAAAAAGCACCGTTTTGTCCTAAGAAAATCATCGAATATAGTTTGGGGTGTTCATGGGTTTCTGGCTAAGCATCTGACATGACCATGACTTGTCTGCCCACGTTTCTGAATGATTCTGATTGAAGAAAAATTCTTTGGATAGAAGATAATCCTGAAACACGCGATTGAAAATTTGATATTTTGCATAGTCAAAAAGACTTTTCCTGCTTAGAAAATGTTTTCTCTGTGACACAGATGTGCTTTTCAAAGCCTCGGAATTTCCTCTTTTGAAAATATGTTGAGCCAACTGAATTTTTTAAAGAAAATTATTATATCCTCAATTTAGCTCTGCTGAAAGAGCATGCAAAAATGTCAGTCATGCTCTTTATAAACATTCTAAAGTTTTCCTGGAGTTTGTCATGTGAGGATGAACTGAAGGGACTGGGGCCCTAGGATGAAAATGGACTTTAATTTTTTAAAGAATGAGCAAGTTTGAGGTAAAAAAATAAAATAAAATAATAGTGCCAACAGTTTGAAAAACCTCCATCTGCAATATGCAAAATCCTTATTGGTCATTATTTGTAATGTTTACCGTCAAAAGATCTCTAGTAAAAGAAGAGAGTAGGTAAACGTGTCCCTTTTTGTGTTTCCAGTTTTTGGGGGGTGGGATTACAAAGACAGCCACTGTGAAGATTTTATTTTTCCGCAGGGATTGTGCCATGTGCGTCCTGACAGCAGTGGGTGAAAGATCTATTTGCTCAGAACTTACAAGGCCGGTCTTGTGTGTTGCTGTTTATGCTAGCAGACATGCAGTGGTATCTCCTCGTGGTTTCATCTGAATTTCTCTAATGATTGAAGATGTTGTGCATTTTTCATGTGTTTATTAGCTATTTATATATCCTATTTGGGAAAACGTTCAAATTTTTTCACCAGTTTATTGCTGCTGCCTTTTTGCCACTGAAATTTGAATCTGTTGTATATTCTGAATGCTAATAATTTATTCAATGTTTTGCTAATATTTTCTCTCAGTACATAGCTTGTCCTTTTGTTTCCTTAACAGTGTCTTTCAAGTCTTAAGTTCTTAATTTCAATTAATTTTACGTTTTCATTTAAGTGTAGTGCTGTTGGGTGTTATCCCAAAGAAACCATTGCTGAGTTCAAGGTCACAAAGTTTTTCTCCTATGCTTACTTCTAGAAATCTGGTATGTTTTAACTTTAGGTCCATAATCCATTTTGAGATAACTTTTGTCTGCATTGCAAGGTGTGGGCCAAGGTTCAATATTTTTACATTTGGACGCCCCTAGCACCCTTCGTTGAAAAGACTATTCTTCCGCAGTGGAATGACCTTTGCAATTTGGAGAAAATCACTCGATGGTATTTAGCAGGTCTCTTTCTGGACTTTCTCGGTCCCACTGATTCCCGTCTCTTTTTGCTAACACCACTAACGTCTCTACCGCAGCTCTAGAATAAGCCTTCAAGGCAGGCGGCGGGAGCCTAGAGACCAAGAGTGCTCTCCCTTTTTCTAAATGGTTTGAGCTCTCCTGTTCCTTTGAATCGTCATTAAAATTTTAGAAATAGTTTGCCATTCTTATTAACAAATACTGTGTGATTTGGGCTCAAATCATATTTTAAAATGTATACATTCATTTCGGGAGATTGACAGTCTCACCTTGAGGAGTCCCCCAGTTCACGAGCAGGGCCCACCACTACGTTTACTGATGTCCCCCCCTTTCATGTCAGAGGTCTGGCGTATGGCACATGCACACGCTGTTAAACTGATACACAATCATTTTAAGTTTTCTGGTGCTAATGAAAATGGTGTATTTTAAACTTTCAATTTCTAATTATTCATTGCTCGCTTATAGATATGCGATTGGTTTTTAAATATTTGCAGATCTCACTTATCTGTTTTAGTAGCTTTCTGGTAGGTTCCTTTGGATTTTTTACTTAAACAATCGAGTCGTCTGTGAATACAGTTTTATTTTTTATTTACAAGCTATTTGCTTTTTCCTTTTTTTCCACTATTGAACTACCTAGAATGACCAGCAGTGATCTTAGAGGGCATTCCTGTCTTGATCCTTATTTTAGGAAGTGTTCTCTTTTACCAATAAGCATATGTTAGCTGTAGGTATTTTATAAGTCTATTGTATTGGTTTGAGGAGTTTTTTTTTATTGAACGAATGAATATTGAATTACATCAAATGTTTTCTTCTGCATCTAGTGAAATGGCATGTTTTTCGTTCTTTAATCTATTAATATGATTTATTATATTGATTTCTGAATATTGAACCAGACTTCCATTTCCAGAATAAACCCCACATTTTGCCATTTTTACATATAGCTGGGCTCACTTTGCTAACGTTTTTTAAGAGCTTTTGTGTTTGTGTTCAAAGATATCGGTCTATAGTTTTATTTTCTTGTCTTTGGTTTGGAATTTTAGGTAATGTTAGCCTGATAAATAGAGTTGGGAAGTATCCCCAAAACTTCTTTATGGTAGAAGAAATTCTGTGAATGTTTTATTATTTCTTCCTTCAACGTTTGGTAGAATTCATCAGCGAAACTTTCTAGGTCTGGGGTTTTATTTGAAGACTTTCAACTGCACATTTAATTACTTTAGTTATGTTTCTTCCTAAGTAAGCCGGCAGTTTGTTACTATTTCTTCTTTCTCTGTGAGTTTTTCTCCATCTCTATTGGTTAAATTCAGGTCTTTCTCCCCATCGCCCTGGTAACACAGACCAGGGTTTAACATGTGTGCGTGAGAGGCTGTGACAGATGCGGAAAGTTGTGCTGTCTCCCTTGCTTGCTACTCAGGGGTGGTGGGAGAAGCTAGCCTGTGTATAGCTGGAGTCACCTACCCCACTGAACCAGGTGATCCTTCAGCTTTGTTCTGAAGCAGCAGAGTAGGAGTCGAGGGGGAGAGGCCTCAGGGGCCTGCATGGGCGAGTGAGGCTTCTCAACAGAAGCCAGGCCTGGCACTGACTTCCGATTTTCTCTTCCTCTCAATAAGTCAGTAGATAACACTGAATTCGGCATCAGAGACCTTGTGACTCAGCATTCACAGCTGTATCACCTGTCGGCAAGGGTCCAGGTGAACCAGGAAGGAGAAGCAAGATCAAGTGTGTGCCTGGGTGGGCGGACCTGAAGGAAGGCTTGGGAGAGACCCCGAGGGCCTCCTTTCACATCTTGAGAATTTGGTAAAAGAACCATAGGGCTGCCTACCTTGACTGTCTCCCTCGGTGTTTGTCAGAGTCCTTGGTGCCCCAGAATCTTGTCACAAGAAGCTTAGAGGTCCTCCACGTGGCCAGATTTAAGGGTGTTGACTGGGGTCGAAAATTAACAGAGACAAAAGCCCTAAGCCTCTGAAGAAAAGATAGTGTCCTTATGAGAAGTGTTTAAGAGTTGTCACAGGTGAAAGGAGATGATCCAAACGTGAAGATTCCTGAGGACAGAAAGTCAGTCCTCCCACCCCTCTGTTTCAAAGCCATTCCTTCCTACCTCCCTGTCCCCCTGATGATGTTCCCATCAAGTACTCCCTCTTAGACAATCTTTCCCCTCCACGAATAAAAATACTCAGAAATCTCATCAACTAACATCCAACAACAAAACAATAAAATTAACATCAGCAAAATAACCTAAACTCCAGAATATCTTGACTACATCCTTCCTCGAGCTTTTATCTTCCACTTCACAACCAGAATTCTGCAAGGAATAACACGGACCTCCACAACCTAACTTCACTTCACCCTTAAATCTACGCAATCGATCCTGAATTCCTGAAATCACACTGAAGCTGCTCGTCAAGAGTCACTGATCAATTTTCACTTGACCCATTACATCCTCCTTTAAGCAATTTTTTGGTTGGGTGTCTATGCCATTCTATAAAAACTGGGATACCTTTGACTTTAAATTTCAGAAACCTCAAGTAAAAGCGAAGTCATCTATAAGGAAATTTTATTATCTCACATAACTTAGCCACATCCCTTAATAAGACATCGCAATACAGGGACTACGCATGGTTGATAAAGCATCAGTTCCTAAATCATCAAAGGCAGTGAGAGTGTGTATGTATGGGGGAGGGGGGGAATCATGTGCCAATGCCCACAACAGGGAAACTGTTTCTCTCGTGTGCCTTTAAGATCCAGCTAAACCTTTTCCAGAAATCTATTAGTGGCCCCTCCTAACACAGGTCACATAGCCACCTGTAAATAAAGGATTCAAAACCAAGGGAGATAAGAGACCTGTTTTCCTAAGAGAAATTTCCTAAACAAAGATCCTTTGGCCTTAAGCCCCATACCCACCTATGAATGAGTCTGTCTCACAGGTGTTGTGGTCAGTATAGAATAGACCAAACTAAGTATGCTCTCAAAGGCTGTTTATTAACCGGTGGCTGTCCTTGCCAGGAGCAGCCCCAAAAAGTACAAGGTTTTTAAGCTCTAAATCTCATTCTTCATTCTGTCTCAACACAAAGATCTCCTTTCCTTCTATTCACTATCTGTCAACCCACTGGCCAGGTGTGCAAGCGGGGGTACAGAAGCAGAAGGCTTATTGTTAGAATGTCATGTTCCTATAGTTAATAGCCTATGTTCCCATGACAGTAGCCAAGTAGTCATTTCCAGCTTATATACAGTTGATTGTTTCTCATGCCACGCAAGGAAGCAGGGACACTCAGGCAGTTAGTGTTTGAGCTCATCGTTACAAGTTTCATGAGTAACAGAACGCGGCTAAGGATTCCAGAAGCGAGGCCTAAGGTATAGACTTCCTTTGTCTAGTTTTAGGTTTTAATTAACTTTTACCCTTACCACAGTTCAGCAGGCTGTCACACAGGAAAATACAGCACCACGCGGGCCTAATCCAAATTCACCTGGTTCACCTGGAGAGTTCTGCCAGCGAGGAGGACAGGCCGAGTGTTGGGTGGACAGGCAGCAATGCCGGCTGTGTACCTTCCACTGGCTTTTCCGCTTCTGCTACAATCATTCAAGCTCCCCATCTTCTGCTCATCCCGTAACTGTTCATATTAATAGCTGTTCAGTGTCCCGCTCTGGTCCTTTTCTTCCTCCCAGCTTTTCGCTCACATCTGCTGGTCTGTCCACCGACTGACTGGACGCTCCTGACCTTGAAACCTGTTTTCTCCCCAAGAGATCACTTACCTGGGTGTGAACCGACACCGCCTGGACAGACAAGACAGCAGAGCGCAACTAGTTACCCCTCTGCGAGCACGCACGCGCACGCACACAAACGTGCCCCAATGACAGACACACACACACAGAGGGCCTCGTTCCAACTCTTTACTTATTTGTGAGCATCCGCGGAACGTGTCCCACGCGCCCTCAGAGGTCCCGTCCCCCGCACGGGGCCCGCAGGCGCGCGGGCGCGCTCCCTCCCGGGCTCACTTATACGTCTTCATGTGCCACAGCCCGTCGTTGAGGTAGTGGATGTTTTCGATGCCGATGCCCTTGTTGACCTTCTCGATGTCCTCCGCCGACATCTTCATGACGCCGACGCACAGGGCGTGCTGCTTGCCCTCGGCCATGATGGCCACCACCGTGTCCACCGCGGCGGGGTAGAGCCGGGCGCCGGGCGACGTCAGGCCGGGACACATGACGTTGGCGCCGCTGAGCACGAACTTGATGGCGCCCTTGTCCACCTGCTGGCGCGGCAGGATGAACGGGTACTTGTGCAGCAGCCTCAGCGTCGGGTAGAAGGGCCCCTCCCGCTGCCGGAAGAACAGCAGCTCGCCGTTGACCGTGAGGATCTCGATGTGCTCGTGGCAGCGCACGATCTTCACGGGGTCCTTCTTGGGCATGATCTGGTTGAGCCACGGCTCGATGCCGGGGAACTGCTCCGTCAGCTGGTTCTTGATGCCCTTGATGACGGACGTCTTCAGCTGGATGCAGTTGGACACGTTTTCCTTCTCGTCGAATTTCTTGAACATGATCCGGAGGTGGAGGGGGGTGGGGGGCGACAGCACGGAAACGCCCGCGACCGCGGGAGAGAAGGCGGAGCCCGCGACGCTCGGGCGGGGGCGCGTACCCGCGGAGCGCCGGCGAGACGGTCGCGGCGGCCGTCGTGAACCGGAAGGGGGCGTGCTTTACGGCTGTGCGTCCGGCCGGCTTACGGCAGCGCGTCCGGCGTACTCACGGCAGTGCGTCAGGTTGACTTCCGGCGGAGGGGGCGGAGCTAGGGAGGGCGGGGCGTCAAAGCCGCGTCTAGCCGCGGGTTGGGGAGGGATGGGCGGCGTGGGCGGCTCCCGTCTGTTTTGGCCAAATCGTCCCCCCCTTACCCTCGCCAGGAGCAGGGGACCGGCCCCTGGCTGCTGACAGGCCGCTCCTCGCGCCCGCCACGGCCACGGCCGGGGGTCACGTCGGGCTCGCTGGCCCCCCCCCCGCGCCCCCCGACGCTGCCGGCGCCCGTGTCTCCGTGAAGTCGCCGCCTGTCACCCTCAGCGTCGCCTCGTCCCGGAGGGGTACAGAGGTGGGTTTCAGTCCGCCCCCGACAGGCAGGGGCTCCGTTCGGGCTCCGTGTCCGGGCGCGCCCGGTGCCCCCTTGGCGGAAAGGCTCGTCCCGGTCTCCGCCGTCCGCAGCGCGTTCCTGCCCGCGCGGTGGCATTGCTGATCGGCGCGTCGAATCGGTGATTACGGCTGTTTCCCTTTCGGTCCGGCCAGCTTTGGATTCGAAGGCTTTAGATCCGTACCCATGTGAGATGCGGGCGGCACCCGTTCGTTAGGACTTCATTCGTGTGGATTTTACGGTCCTTCTAAGAAGCGCGAGGGCCGCTTGGGCAGGGTGTGCGTGCTTCATGTGTTCCGTCCCCCAGCGCCAGCGCCGTGCCACACTGCCTGCTACACACGCAGCGAGTGGCTGATGAATGAAAGAACCCTTCCCCTTCGCCAAGGTCCGGTTCCTTTTATTGTTATTTTTTCCCTGCCAGTGCTAGGTGAAAAAAAAAAGGACAAATTCTTGCTCTCTGGACACTTCTCTCCAGTAAACACATGCTTAATGGGGGGAGCCTACACTGCACCCGGAGTGAGAACAGGGGCTGGCTATATGGTGGACGTCTCCCCGCTGTCAGGAGCTTACAGCACGTGAGTGTGTCATGTGGAGCCTCCCCATTCTCAGGACAAAAATCTGTTAGTCTGGGTTCTTCCAGATTACCTACATATATGTGTGTATTTGTGTGTGTGTGTGTGTGTGTGTGTGTGTGTGTGTTTAATTTTTAAGGATTGGCTCACGATTTTGGAGGCTGAGAGGTTCCCACATCAATAGTCAACAAGCAGGAGTCGCACGAGAGCCGACGGAGTACATTTTAAAGTCCAAAGTTAGAAGAAGACCAGTATCCCAGCCAAAAACCACAAGGCAGGGGGAATGCCCTCTTACTCAGGGGTGAGTCCCCTTTTTTGTGTTCTATTCAAGCTGTCAACTGGTTAGATGAGACCTGGCCACATGAGGGCGCAGTCTGATTTATTTTATTTAATGTGTTCATCTCACAGAAAAACCCAGAATAATATTTGACCAGATATCTGGGTACCCCATAGACCAATCAAGTTGACACATAAAAAATAACCGTCACAAGGGTAGACCATCTTAAATGAGGCAGTATAGGTGGGGTGTTTGTGTGGGCTGACCCAAGGGCCCAGGAAAGACCTCTCCATCACTTACTAGAAATCCTGGAAGTTCCTGAACTTTTCCATGTCAGTTTATTCATCATGAACATGTGGTTATCAAGAATACCCATCTCCTGGGGGTGAGGGTGAGAATTGCTTGAATTCATTCTTAAAACAGTTGGGCTTTAAGTTATTTCACATAGCTGTTATTAAATTGTCATCAAAAAAAAGTTACATGGATATTTTAACATGCTTCATACAGGATACTGTACAACTGGCCTAAGACTTGAGATTTCCTATTGATGGCGGAGCCTCTGGTCTGCCTCCCTGAGGGTTCACTCCAGTCACTGTGATCCTGTGAAGAGTCACACATTTCCAGACATGTCTCTGGTTGTTTTAGGAACAGCTAACCTAGCCCGTACATACGAGTTTCATGTGCTTAACGCTGTAAAATGATTATTTTTCTTTAGTCCTTAGGGATTGTCTTGTTGTGTCTGTGTGTGAAATTGGCTCTGTGTGAGCAGCACAGATCAGATGTCATAAACATTCATGGGAGAAAAAGTCACTACTGGCTAGAATGACCAGGGTGACCTGTCAGTTAGGTGACTAATTGCTTCATCAGAAGTTATCTGATCTGGTTATCAGAGAAATTCCTAAAGTATTTTTTTAATGAAGCTGTTTTAGACTAAGGGCTCTGAGAAGGTTAAGTCTGGAGTTCATAGCAATAAAAAATCTTTTTGAAGCTAATAATCACTTTTATCTAAAATCATACTCAGTTCTGTACGATGTAACTCTTTTCCCAGGTCAACTTTTTCTTAGGCCACAAGCATCTATTTGCTGTCTACAATGAAAAGGACTCTAAATGCTAATTTCTGCATCTAAATTCTTCAGTTAAAAAGTGAAAACAACTTTTTTTTAGTCTTCGTAAAACTCACCGTCCCTAATGGGGCTTGGTTGACCTACGTTAGCATATGAAAAAAATGTGATTCATAAGTGTTGCTTTAGCTAAAGTGTTAAAACATTAAAACACACTACCAGTTTATTCACGTTCAATAATTTTAAATCAATTCAAAATTAATTAACTATATGGATTTTTAAGAGAAGGAAAATTAGGGCATCAAACTCAGTGTGTCAAGTATGGGGTGTAGCTAAGTTTTATTAGCCTCCTTCAGGATCACTTTATTTCTTTGTGAAATCTCAATAATACTGTATATACTTCACAATATATGTGAGTGGTTATGGGAAATAAACATAGAATATAAAGAACTTAGTTAATAGTAATAAACAGTACATTTAAAAGGGTTTTATTTATTTGCAAACCCCCCTAGTGTGGTGGTTGTAAGATTTAAGATTATACTATTGATGTAAAAATTTTACAGAAAATCATTGTAGCTTTGGATAATTTACTAAGTCAAATAGTCAAGAGATGCCAGAATTGAATTTAATGTCAGTAATCTCAAGGAAGTATGTGATTGAGACGTGATGCATATATTGCAGAATTAATCTGAGAAAACTGAATTTCAAATATTTCACCTTCCTACAGCTTGTCTGCATTTTGAGAAACGACCACTGGAGGGCAGGAGAGCCAAACAAGTCTACCTGTGGCGCCAAGATGAAGGGCTGTGCTCTTAGAAGGGGTTTCCTTCCCAGGTAACCGCCCTTTATCAGACAGTTAGTTCCCCCGGTTGTATTTCCTAGAGAAATCCATCCATCTCTGTAGGGTCACCAAGTATTCCCAAGCTCAGATGAAGCACGTTCTAAGTAGTAATCTGCTTAATTTACAATTTGCCAGTTTTTCCTATCTACAAATGATCAACGATAAAATCATTATTCCTAAAATGTCTATAAAACGTCATTAGCAGTTATGTTTTTGGCCTGCTTAAAGAAATAGAGGAATTTTTTTTCTCACGTTGCTTCAATGTGAACTATTTTTGAAAAAAATACATTTTTAGTTATGTGCGTTATGAAAATAACCTCACAAGATAAAATCTTTTAACTATGTCTTCTGCCTCGTTGCTCCATGCTCCAGGAGACGCTGCTACGTTTCTCGCACTTCACACATGCTCTCTTCGTCCTGAGCGCATAGGTGGTTAAGGGGGAGGGGTGTGTGTGCGCGAGCGTGTGCCACACCCCCACGTGGGAGGGGGTGCCCAGCGTCTCCAGCCCTGCGAGAGCCAGGAGGCTTGAGCCCCGGCCTGGGAGGTGAACCCCCTTCTCCTCCGGACCCCATACCCCTCCCGGCCTGGCTTCGGTTTCCCAAGTGGCCCACGAGGGCCGCTGGGGAACCGCAGGCGCCCAGCTAGTCATGGCCCGGCCCCTGGACAGGGGTAGGGGTGGCGGAGTGGGCCTGGGGCGTGGGCAGCGCTAGCTCAGGACACCCCCTCCGTGCGCACAGCGCGCCCGGGGCCCCAGCCAGGCGGGTCCCTCTCTGCGCTGAGACTCCACTGCCCGGGCAGCCCCCAGGCCAGGGAAAGCTGCCCCTGGCCGTTCCCGCCTGCTCCCCCCACCTCCCGGTCAGGACTTCCAGGCTAGCGTGGGGGTGGGAGAGGGGCCATGCGCCAAGGGCAGGGAGTGTTAGGCAGTGACCGGTGGGCCTGGCTCGTTGGTGGGTGCGCGGTGGCGCCGCTGCCCGGGGCCACTCAGCTCCACGCCACCAGGGCTCGCCGAATGGTCTCCGCAGACAGGAGGGTGCAGGCCTGTCGGGGACGAAGCCCAGCTTCGGGTCAGTGTGGCCAAGCTGTGCGCACAAGCGGGAGGGGGGAGGCGCCGAGCACAGCCTTGGGGCGCTTCCGTCATGAATGGGGGTGGGGGCAGGAGCTCACAGGGCGCCTGGGTGAGGAAGGCTTGGGAGGTGGGAGTGGTGGTGAGGGGTGCGCACTGCGGGGTGTCGGGGTCCCGAATGCCAGGGGCGGACAGATGCCCATGGCTATCACAGCCTAAGCAGGGGAGCCCAGCAGGCTGAGGACACTCAGGCATACAGAAAACAGGCCGTGCCACCCCTGATGTGGACAGAGTGAAGGGAAAGCTACGTGGACATATCAGCGGATGTAAAAACAAGTGACAAGACTCATCCCCCTTTTGTGATAAAAACTCAATAAACTCAGACTAGAAGGAAATGAACAAGTACTGGAGACGGTAATGAAAAGCCATCTGAACAGCACCCTGGGTGGTGAAAGCCTGAAGCCCTTGCTGCGAGGCTGGAACCACCAGGGTGCCCAGAGCCGGCTCCCATGTGGGCACCTAGCGTGCTGTCTGGGCGGGGGCTGGCACAAGGCCATTCCAGTGCAGCCTGGAGGGGCTGGAGCATTGTTTGCATCTCCAAACCCCCAGCCCTGGGCTCTGACGCCCCAGCAGCTCCCCTGAACTTGGCTTGGATGGCACATCCAAGGCTGTCCTATGCTCACTGAGCTTCCCTAGACTGCTTTCCTGAGGAAGGGGCTCCAGGCATGGAGGCAGGGGAACAGGGAGGCGCCAGGCCATACCGTCCTCTTCCACCTGGCACCGGCTGCTCGGCTCAGAAGCTGGGTCACAGCCCTGCAATGAAGTCTGTGGACATAATGAGTAGCCGTCAGGCTTGGACAAAGCGTGCGGGGACCAGGCCCAGGCTCCACACTGCCAGGTCAAGGTGTGCACCTGTGGGACCTTAGTGGTCCCATGAGTATCCTTTCAGCTCCCTCCAGGGGATCTCGTGGGGCCTCTGCTCCCTCACCTTGCCTTCGGGGCTGCTTGTCACCAGACATAAAATCTGACGTGATGGTGAACAATGCCCCCTGCTTGGTGCATCCTCTTCAGGGGGGCGAGTACCGCTGACCTGGAGGCCACATTCACTGCTGCCTGTTCACACTGCATGTTTGTTCTTGGCCCTTTTTGAGTTTCTGATGTCACAGGGATGTTAAACCTCACTCTGGCCTTGGGTTCTGAGGGATGCTGCTCTTGTTTCCATTTGTCTCCCCACTCACTGGTGACGTTTTCCCTGTGTTCAGTTGGCCACAGAGAGCCAACAGTCTATCACTTCTGGCTCTCAGTGACACTTAGAACATACCTACTATAGGGACTTCAGTTTTCACATATTTTTTTACCTGGAGTTTCCCTCTTAAATACAAGACTGCTGTTTTACATTTTTAAAAAATTAACTAGTCCTCCTTAAAATGTGGGCTGACACAAGAAGCCACATATTCTAGGATCCCACTTATATGACTAGTCCAGATTAGGTAAAGAAACAGACAAAAGTGACTGGCTGTTGCAGGGGGCGGGCTGGTGCTCAGCAGGAGCTCGTAGTTCATGCCTCTGAATTGCACAATTTAAAATGATCAGAAGGTTACATTTTATTGAATCTAAAGGTAGAGTGTGAAACCTCGTTTACAAAGGGGGAGCGGCCTTCCCCAAGGCTGTGGGATGGGTGAGGCCCAAGGCAGAAAGCTGCTTCACCCTGGAAACAAAACCATAAGGACGACCGCAGCCCTGAGCAGCCCTCCCCACGGGCCAGGGTCAGAGGTCAGGGGTCAGGCCCAGGGTCAACGCTCGCACAGCTTACATTGGTCCAGACAACAGCCCTGGGTTTGGCCCTCGTAGCACTCCGGTTTCCCAGCAGCAAACAGGCTCGGAGAGGTGGAGTACCATCCCCCAGACGCACAGCGCGGTGTGTGCGGCGCCCCCAGGGTGGCCTGTCGGCTGCTGGAGAAGGGGCGGCCCGGGCGTCTGCTCCGAGGTCAGACCCCACGCGCTCTACAGCTGCTCCGCGCGCCTGCCTCGCCGTCCGCACCCCGCGGCTCCCCCAGGTGCGGGGACACGCTGGGGCGGGGCCGGAGGGGACGGTCGGACGCGCCGACCACAGCGAAGGGCGGGGACGCCGTGGCCCGACGCGCGGCGAGGGCGGTGCACACGGCGGCCCCTCGACCCCGCCAGTGGAGGGTCAGTGCGCTCTGCTCTGCTGCAGCCGCCGGCGCGTCCGCGAGGTCCTCGGGGCGCCCCTGACACCCCCTCCGCCCGGGGCCCACCCGGCGCTGCGGCGTGGGCGGAGGGGGGGGAAGAGCAGGCCGCGCCTGTCGGGGCGGGGCTCCCGGGCCCCGGGGGCAAAGGGCGGGACCCGCAGGGCTCGGAGGCCCCGGCGCTCAGCGGCCTGGCACGCCCAGATGCCAACGGAGGCCACGCCCCGGCCTCACGTCCCGCCCCCCGATGGACCGTCCGCCAATCGCGGAGCCCGGGTCGGCTCCCCCAGCCAATCACAGTGTTCGGGCCGGCGCCCCCAGCCAATCGCGGAGCCCGGGCCGGCGCCGCCCGCCCGTCCCGCCAGTCCCCCGCGGCGCTCGCTGTCGGGCCCGGCTGGCGGCGCGGACGGCGCGGAGCATGGCGGAGATCCCGGCCGTGGGCCTGGGCACCTGGAAGGTGAGGTGGCCCCGCGGGGGCGGGGCGACGCCTGTGGCCCCCGCGACTCGCCGCGGAGTGGAGGAGCCGCCCTCGGGGACGCCTGCGGGGCACCTGCGGGGACGCCCGCCGCGGCGTAGGCCCGCCAGCCGTCGCCCGCCTGGCCTCGGGAGGCCTGCCGTGCTTGGAAAAACCGACGGGGTTTTAGATCGCAAGTTTTCTAAGAAAGGGGGTTGTTCCGGTGCCTCCCCCGCCCCATTTAGAGTTGACATCCAGCATTAATTTGAATTAGTTTTCGGGGTGCAGCATGGTGGTTAGAGGTTTATGTGACTTACAGGGATTCCCGTCCCTACATTGGCCCAGTGCCCACCTGGCACCATGCATAGTTATTACAGTGTTGGGGCCAAATCACAGTTTTTCAGAACTAATGTTTGGGAAGGCCCAGAGGAAAAAGTCCTCAAGGCTGGGTCAGGGCAGAAAGAGGGGCAGCCACCTGACTAGGTCAAAAAGACATCACAGGAAGTTACTGGAAGAGTAGGAATTAGAATGACCAGTCCCCACTCCTCTAACTATCATTTAAATGATTTCTTGTATCCATATCAGCTCTCAGAGGCCAAGGGCACAGTTTTACTGTTTTACACATCGTCTTGTCAGCATCTAGCCAAGGACGTGCATTTGGCAGCCGTTCAATAAGCACTAGATGGCTTTAACAGCCCTGACTTTCTTGCCTGACGGATTCTGTCTTCATCTTCTGTCTTCTGCACGTGGCTGGGTATAGAAGTCCACATGGCCTTGCACACGGGGTGAGGAAAAGCTGTGAAAGCCGTGCTTAGGAGGCCAAAACCTTCCTTTGTAGTGGTGGGCCTTCGGGGGCATAGAATTGCGCTAATCATAATTACCCTTCCCTGATCCTTGCAAAGGCTCCTTTTCACCCAGTTATTTTTAAGGGGGCAACATCACAGACCTAGCACCAGCAATCTGTCTCCCAGAACGCCGCATCACAACCCACAGAAGCTCAGCGGCTTCGAAACACGTGCTTCATTACTGCCACAGGTCCAGTGCCAGCCGGACAGCTCCGTGTGGACCTTGGCCTGGCTAGCCTGGGGCTATTGGGACCGTGGCGACAAGACCTGCCAGGCTGCAGAGGCTGAGGCTTGGAACTCTGATACATTCAGTCAGCCATAGTGAAACACGAGGACCACTCTGGGTCTCGGGGGAGGCAGGCCTAGCTCTGTCTGTGCCTGTAGAGTCACATTAAATCAATCTGGGAGAATTGGCTTCTTTGCGATGTCAAATCTGGCCCTCTACAAGCACGGTGTAGTTCATTAGTAAGTTGTCCTAAGCATATTTCCTCTGTAAATGTCCCTTCACATGGTTGTATAGCTTTCTCCGTAGAGGACACACACTTCTTTGCTGGGATTCGTCCTGGACATTCGATGGTCTGTGACACTGCCAAAATAACTCTTATCTGAAATGATGTTCTCAACTTGTTTGCTGTTGGTGCTTAGAAAAACAGCTGTCTTTGGTTCATTTACCAGTGCCAGTCGCTTTGCTAAACTGTACTCTTATTTCAGTGAACTTGCCTATAGTTTCCCTTGGGTTTTCTACATAAATGATCATCTTGTTTGCAGATAATGAGAGTTCCCTTTGCTTGTGCCCTGAGCCTTCAACCTCACATGGCATTTTCCGAACGGCTCGCTCTGGGCAGGACCTCCAGTGCAGTGACCCCTCCGTCGCGTTGCCGACTTTACAGGCAGTGCTTCCGACATGTCCTCGATCGTGGGTGACGCTTGCCTGGGTTTTTTGGTTTGTTTTTGTTCTCCTGGGTTTTTGTTGTTTTAAACATGGATATCCTCTATTGGGTAAAAGGGTTGCCTTTCTAATTTATTAGGAGTTTAAATCATGAGTGGGTGTTGAATTTTATTCAACATCGATTGAGAGGAGTTTTGGTTTGTTTTTTTTTTCTTTTTATGAATCATGGATTTTCTATTATCAAGGCATCCTTGGATATCTAAGCTAACCTCAGTATGGGTGTGCTACATCATTTTTCTTATTTATCTCACTTGTTTTACTGAGGATTTTTGCAACTATTTCATAACTGAGATAAATATGTAACTTTTAAGGTTTTATCTGCTTTTCATGTCAGGGTTGTGCTGGTTTGGTGGAATGACTTTGGAGTGATTTTCTCTTTTTCTCTTGTCCAAAAGAGTCTGTGTAAATTGAGATTTCTGTTCTGAAAATCTAGTAGAACTATGCAGATGTATCTGTCTTAAACTAATTGCTTCATTTTTTGAATAACCATAAGACAATTCAGTGTATATTGCTTCTTAAGTTGTTCTAGGAGTTTTTCCGTTTCGTTTCATTTTTCCAAATTGCCAGCTTACAGTTATAACATTCTCATAGATTTTGAATCTCTATCTGTATGTGCTTTCAGTCACGTCATTGAAAAAAGTTGGTCTTCTCAGTCTTGTCGGGAGTTTGGCTACTTCATTAAGGTTTTTTAAAGAACCCACCTCTGGCCTTGTCAATCTTCTGTCGTATCTTTGATATTTATTCTTATTGTCATCTCCTCTTCTAATTTCTCGGTGGTTCCTTTCCTGACTCAAGATGGATCCTTGGCTCCTTAGCCTGCAGCCACTCTGAATCCACTACTTGTTAAACAAAGATCCTGCTGCTCTCCCTCGTCGGCTCATGTGCAGTCAACGTGAGCACGGCCCTGTGAGCCCCAAAGCCCACTGGGAATGTCAAGGTGGGCAGGATAGAGCCTTCCCAGCCCAGGCCCTGTGCTGGCGGGCTGCCCAAGGCACACTGAGCGCTTTCTCGGCTGAACATCCGTACTCTGCAGATGCCGGACTGCTCCTGGGTTTGGGCAGACGCTGCCGTGCGGAGAGCTGGCTTCCGTGAGGGTCCATGCACCTGTGCACGGGGACTGGCGTCTCTGCGGGCCCAGGGCGGGTCTGCGCCTCCTCATAGCTCAGCCGTTATTATTATTATTATTAATTACTCACCCTACATCGGCTTATTCTTTGTTCACTAAGGAAGCACAGCCTCTCGCTCAGTTACTCGCAGGCACTAAAGACACCTATAGAGTATCGCCCAGGTAAGGGGGAAGCTGAACCGAACAGTGTGTCCCCCTTTTTTGGCTTCAACGCCCTGATTTTAGGGCCCATGGAGAATGGCATCAATTCAGCGACGTTTGTTTTTCCGTTTTTCCGTGTGTCTGCTCTGCATCCTGCAGGGTCGGCTCCTACTGCGTGGGGGTGGGGTGGGTGACTTACACTTCTTTCCTCCGCAGGCGGCTCCTGGGGAGGTGACAGAGGCAGTGAAGGTGGCCATCGACGCAGGGTACCGGCACTTTGACTGCGCATACCTGTACCACAATGAGACCGAGGTTGGCGCCGGCCTCCAATACAAGGTCACCGAGGGCGCCGTGCGGCGGGAGGACCTGTTCATCACCAGTAAGGTAGGATGCCCCAGGACCGAGGGCCTGGCAACAGGACAGCTGGCTCAGCGCCCGGACGATCTCCCAGGCTGCCGTGGAGCTGGCCAGTCCATCCATACTTGACCCAGACCTGACATGGCCCAGCTGACTGGGCCAGGGGCAGCGCGACAAATGGAGGAGACAGCACGAGACGTGGGACAGTACGCGGGGTCCAGGGGCTATCAGAAGCTGCAGCTAGTTCCTGGGTCGAGCAGGTTGGCAGCCAAGAGGAGCTGCGAGGCCGGAGCCGGGGACAGGCTGGCCCCAGAAGGCCGGACGCCATCTTAGTGGGGCGCCCTTCGTCCCCAGGTCTAAGTGGGCCGCTCACGTCCATGTGAGCGGGACCAGTGCTATGCGGGAGAGGTGGCCGGGGCCGGCCACGTGCATTCGGAGAGAGGCAGGAGGCAGGAGACCATAACGGCTGTGGAGGTGGAGATGGCAATGGCCGAGGTGGGACCACAGCATGCTAAGCCGTCAGGCCAGGAGCCGTGGGGTCACGTTCCAGCGCCGGCCTGACACGTGAGGCACGGCATCAGTCACAGCTTGGGCCCCGCGTCCTCATCCTCATGTGTGGCACAAGACTCTGGGTTTCTTGCCCCCAAGCATCTTCCACAGCTGCAGGGCTCAGTCCATCCCTGTAGGAGGTTTGCTCTCCGTGGAGTCTCCAGAGAGAGTTCCCGTCACTCGGCAGTGCTGCGACAGAGCCGGCCCCGTGTGACCGTGGCCGAGGGACCACAGTCTCTCCTGACCGACCGCAGGGTGTGGCCATGGGTACCTGGGGGTTGTGTCCCAGGTGGGTCCTGTAATCTGGGGACAGGTCGCCCCCTAGAGGCCGTGTGCCCACTATTCTGGAAACTTAGAAAAGCCTTAAAAACACAATTTTTAAGAAACAAATCAGCGATGTACCCACCGCCTGGAAAGTGTGACAGTGTGACACACTTACGTCCAGTTGCTTTTTTGTTATACCCTGTGCTTGTGGTTTACTTTGCACGTTTCGAGCCTCTTTCTTTTACCTATTTATGTTTGTTTTTCCTTTTGCTGGGATGGCGCCTTCAGATTAGCTTCTGTCTCAGTTAATCCTAAATAGTATAATGAAGCAAACTGTGAGGGAGATCAAGTCACAAAGTCACTGTGTCACAGAGGGCATGCGCAGCCGTGGCTGGTGGCCTGACCATGGGCCGACAAGGCCTCAGTCACAGGGAGCCTTCCACAGGGGTCTGTGTAGGTGGGAAACTCGGTACAGAAATTCTGCGTGTTTTCTTCATGTCTCTTCTGCCTGTGGGCATCAGTTTTTTGTCCCTGTGGAGCCAAACATTTCATGCTTCCCCCCAACCTCCATGGGGGCAGCGAGGTGGAGGAAGCCTTGAGTGGCCTTGCCTGGCCCCGGGGTCCTGTGCCACTGCCCGCCACGTTGACAGCCGTCTGAGCCCGGGTGCTTCATGGGAGCCAGGGACGGACATGAAGGTGACCTGTCTGCCCCCCCCCTCGCAGCTCTGGTGCACCTGCCACAAGAAGACCCTGGTGCAGGCGGCCTGCCGCAGGACCCTGAAGGACCTGAAGCTGGACTACCTGGACCTCTACCTCATGCACTGGCCCATGGGCCTCAAGGTACTACTCGATTGCTGCCAGGCCCCGGCTGGCTGCTGTCCTGCCTGGTCCTGCCTGGCAAGGGGAAAGCTGTGCCAGCAGCCGGGACACGGGGTTCCTCAGGCAGCGGCAGCCACGCACACACAGTCACCTGTCCCCAGGCCTCGGCTCAGGGCAGGCTTGGGCTCCAGGACCTCCAGTCTACTTGGCCCTTCCTTCTCCAAGCCAAGAGGGCAGCCACCTCTTCCACGGGTCTTCAGGGGAAAGCGGGTCTCAGAGGCCACACTGCTGCTCGCATCACTTCCCAGGGCCCAGGGACTTACAGGTTCTGCGGTGCGATAGCCGCTCTGGCAGCGGTCCCGGCGGGGTCTGGGGGAGCTTACCTCTCCATCTGGTTTTGTGCTCTCCACTGAACTGCCCTGCACGCCATGTCCCGTCACACCAGCTCGCCCCTCGCCCAGCCTTGGCCCCGTCTGGCCCTGGCGTGGGTGGCCCCGTGCACCAGCCCCTCAAGATGCACCCAGGGCTCAGCCCCACAGGTGGCGCCAGGGAGCAGAGACGGCTCCGAGGGCGCTGTCCCTCGTCGGCGTGGGTGGCTGTGCACAGCGTCCCCCACATGTGCGCGTGTGTGAGGAGCTCATACGTGGCATGTGCCACGTGCAGTTTCTTTCTAGATTAAACTGCAGAAAGCGCTTCGTGCGCATGCGGCTTGGCCTCCGGCTCTCTTCTTTCACTGAGGGGGCAGCGGCAGCTCATCCATCGTGTTGGCTGGGCCACGGGGCTGAGGGGCCGGTTCAGGGCCCGCTGCGCTGCAGTCACCCCGTCCACCGCGGCAGCAGCCATGTCGCTCACTCATCGGGGACCAGGCCCAGCGGAGGCGACTCGCGCACCTGCCCCTCACAGTGCCCACAGCGGCTCTGCGTGTGGGACGTGTCCCTGGGCCCTTGGCTCAGACGGGGCAGCCAAGTTGCAGGGAGGCTTGGGAGGGTGTCTGGGGCCCAGGGGCCGTCATCCTCCAGCAGGTTGCTGTCCTGAGCATCTGGGTGTCAGCCGACCCCAGGGATGGGGCCGGGCAGTGCTCCTGAAGAGGCAGAGGGACGTGGCCGTGTGGGAGGGGCTCTGAGATATATCAGTTAGTTGTTTCATATGAGAAATCCCACAGAAACATGGGTCAGGCTACAGTTTCAGACATCTGTCCCCGTGTGGCTCATGAGAATGATTGGGTGTCACTGAGTAAGCATGTGTCTCACGCACCCTGCCCGCCTGGGAGAGGTGGCAGCGCTGAGATCGCACACTGGTGCCCGCGGCCACCTGTGCTCTGTGGAGGGGCTAGGAAGAGCGGGGCAGGCCTGGCAGTGTGCTTGGGGGGCCGTCGATCCTGCCCTTCCCCCCAAGACGCTTAACTGCATTCTGCCACGGGTCAGCCTCCAGGTCTCCCTTTCTCACTCTGCAGGCATGGGCAGTGGACGTTGGGCCCGTGGGGCCTTTGCTGGCCACCCAGTCCAGCCAGCACAAGGTCTCACTCAGGCGCGGGCGGGGTCCGGGGAAGGGAGGCCGCAGGGCTCTGTGCCACCTGCACCCAGTCCCCTGGTCAGAGTGTCACCCCCCCTCAGCAAGCTGCCCCCCCTTCATCCTTGCAGCCCGGGGAGGAGGACCTGCCCTTGGACCACAGCGGCATGGCAATCCCGAGTGACACCGACTACCTGGACACGTGGGAGGTAGGCTGAGCCCGGCAGCGTCCCCACCCAGCCGCCTACCGTGGGGGCCTCTCCTGCTCAGAGACACCAGCCTGTGTGTCCTCGAGACGCATGTGTGCCACACGCGTAGGGAGGGGTGCCAGGCCATGGGACTCCGAGCTCAGTGTCATCCAGCTCGTCTGAAACCTGTTTCAGGGACAGCTATTTCAGACCACCCTCCACCCTGAAAGGCTTATTCATTCTTTGGTTTAAAAATACCAAAGCTGCAGATGCAGAAGGATGGGAAAAAGGAAATTCACCGTCCATGCCCCGTCAGCTGGTGTCACCCTCCCTGGTGACCTGCGGTCCCTGTGGCCCCTTCGTAGGCATCTTGGGAGGGAACCTGGCCGCGGGTGAAGCCAGGTGGAGCTGGGAGGGGAGGGGCCATGTTCACCTGCTGCTGGCGTCCAGGTGAGGAGAGGCGAGGCCCACGGTGAAGCAGGAGTCAGGAGGTGACGGGTGCGGGGCATGTGGCAGTGACTCCAGGGTGCGGGAGGCTGGCCCTAGCCCTGCCCGCTGGGCATCTGGAGCTTGGCAGGCTGGCCTGAGGGTGCGTGTGAGTGAAGGGACAGCGTGGGTCACTGGGACCACCGTGCCTCGGCCTCCCACTGTCCCAACAGCCGAATTGCCAGACAGGCAACCCAGGCGTCTGAGCTGTCGGCCGCCCAGGGCCGCAGCTCCAGGTTCCCCAATGCTGGGCTGTCGGCGTCACACAGGCGAGGTCCGGCTGACGTCCGCGGTGCACACCGACTCTGGCCACCGGCCTTGCGGTCACTCAGCATCGTGCCACCCGCTCGCCTGGTGCAGGCCACGCTCTTTCTGAAGCTGAGGGACAGCCCGCCTGCCGGTCAGGCCACAGCACAGGGCTGCCAGCCACTCTGCCCTCGGGACCTTTGGAGGGGGCAGTGCTGGGTCACAGTGGCTGGTGTGGGTGTGCTGGGGGGTGGCGACCTGCACAGTCAGCGGGGGTGTCCTGTAGGCACCAGGCAGTTGGCACCATCACGGCTGCAGGGACAAGTGTTAGCCGAGTGCCGTGTGCATGGTTCGATGTGTCCTTCGCCCTGTGACACGGGCAAGGTCGTCCCCTGTCGGCAGATAGAGGAAATCGAGGAATGGCGAGGTCCTGTCATGTACCCGAGACCCCCAGCCCCTAACCGACAGGGGCTCGTGACACATCACATAAAACATCCTCAATGTCGAGCAGAGCCAGTGCAGCTCCCGGGCAGGCAGCACACGCCACGGGTGGTCAGTGGAGTGGACGGCCGTGCCACAAGTCCTTCTCGTCCCTGCTAGGCCATGGAGGACCTGGTGGACGCAGGGCTGGTGAAGGCCATCGGCGTGTCCAACTTCAACCACGAGCAGCTGGACAGGCTCCTGAGTAAACCCAACCTGCGGTTCAAGCCCCTGACCAACCAGGTGAGCTGTGGACGCCGAGGCAACAGCTCCTCCACCGTCCCCACCACGTGGCCGCGCTGGACGGAAGTGGGCAGGACATGAGGCAGGCAGTGGACAGTGACACAGCAGTGGACAGACGGCAGGTGGGCGAGTCCTTTCTGAAGGCGAGTCTGAGAGGAGGTGGCGTTGGATGGAAGGCGAGAGCCGAGTGTCCCCCGCAGGTAGCAATGGGGTCAGCAGACGTCCTGGGAAATGGCAGCAGGCCTGGCAGGCCCTTGTCCCTCACTGGCGACGGTCAGAGGCCACTGGCTTTCTGGGGACAGCCAAGGGCCCCTCCCCCTCTTCCCAGCCGAGCAGGTTGCAGCGGGAAACAGTGGGACGACCAAAAGGTTCTGGGACTCGAATGCCGCAGGGCGATGCAGGAGGAGGGGTCAGTTTCGCAGACGGGCTGGCTTGTCAGGCGAAGGACGTTGGTTTTACTTAAACTTCTTATTAGCATCTTGTGTGTGTGCAAAAATTGCACACGCAGGAACAGAGTCTGGTACATTCCCATGACCTCACCCTGGGAAGAAACCCTAAGCCGACATCCCAGGAGCCCCTCCCGCTGAGGGCTGCTCCTGGCCGCGTCTGACGGCACAGGCCGGATGTGCAACATGCGTGCCCCTCTGGGTCTGGCTCCCCACACGTGGCACGTGTGTCAGGCCCTTCGTGTTTGGCCGGGGCTGTCCACCCCGTCCCTGTGTGAGGGTCCCATCTGCTATCGAAGGGCCGTCGGGCAGTCCCACTTTGGGGACACTCCAAACAGAGCATCGCGTTCTGCTTCTTGGTGTGAATGGCGCTCCTAAGGGAGGCACGGCAGACGCAGGAGTCCCCGTGGGTGGGCCTCGCGGGCAGCTCAGTGAGCACACACGTGTGCAGCGACCAGGGCCAGGGCCGGCCGCAGCCTCCTGGAGGCTCTGGCCACCGGCATGGGGATTAGCTCGCAATCCGGCCCACGGCCCCCGACCTCCCCGCTGCCCCTGGCCTCCCCACAATAGACTTTGGCCTCCCTCCTCCAGACCTGGGCACACGGGCTGCTCCTGCACAGAGCCACTCCTGCCGGGTGTGGGGTGTCAGCTGGGCGACACTTTAAGTCGAGGACCAGCTGCCGCCTGGGCTGTGGGCGGGGTGGCCCTGCCACCTGCTAGGTGGAGAACCCCAGCAGCGCCCCTTCCCCTTCCAGGGACTTCTGGGGCCCCAGCGGCCTCTCCTGGGTCCCCGGCCGTGCCCCTCCCCAGCCTGCGGGCACTGTCCGTGGTTCTGAACCGTTTCCCGCGTGTTGAAGCAGTTCCCAGCAGGAAGCAGATGGGGACTCAGGACAAGCAGGGGGCGGGAGGCTGCGCATGCGTTTGCTGAGCTGCCCTGGGAGTCGGCCGCAGCTTGTCTGTCCCGCACGCCTCTCCTGCCTCCGTCAGCCCCTGGACAAACACCCGCCGAGCACCTGCCGTCCACCTAGGTGTCGGGGGGCCAGGTGTCTGCGAGCAGAACCCAGGCCCGAGTCCCCGCCCCCATGCAGCACATGCCCCAGTGGCCAAGCAGCCGGTTGCAAAGAGCAGCGACACCTGCGATGCCCACTAGAGGCCCGTGTGCCGGTGCCACGGTGTGACCTGCGCCCGCCCTCGAGCCCATCTATGGCCAGCTCTGAGACAGCCTCCGAGCCCCGCAGCCTGGCCCTTCACTGCCCAGGTGTGGGCCGCGGGCTCAGGGTGGCCACGTGGCTCGTCAGGGACGGGGCTAGGACGCCGACGTGAGTCTAAGCGGCTGCAGTCAGCTGTGGTTGTCCTTGCAGATCGAGTGCCACCCGTACCTCGCTCAGAAGAACCTGATCGGCTTCTGCCAGTCCAGAGGTGTGTCCGTGACGGCGTACCGGCCCCTCGGCGGTTCCAGGTAGGGGCGTGTGGCGGGTGTGGGTGCACAGTCAGTGGAGGGTGTGCAGGGCGAGGAGGCCGCCCTGTGTGCTTGAGGCCAGCGCCGAGGCTCACGAGGGCCTTGAGAGGCTCCTCCAGGGAGAAGGCCGTGACGCGTAAGAGCTCATGCCTCGTGTCTGCATCCTCTGTCGGCCTCACCATCAGGACAGGCCCCATGGCTCCACCTCTGTGGAAGGGCCCCCCAGACCCTGAACCCTGCTTTGAGCCCCCAGCATCAGCGGATGAGCCGCCTCCCACAGTCCCCTGGGCCAGAGCTTGGGCTCATCCTTCCCGGTCCCCACCCCACCCTCCTCACTGCCCTCTGCTGGGGTGCCAGTCGTCTGCAGCGACCCCGGAGTCTGTCCCACCTCTGTGCCATGACACCGCCCTCGCGGCAGTGGCCCCAGACTTCTCCCAGGTCGGCCAGGTTCCCAGCCACCTTCCGCATGGCTGTGTCACCCTCCCACTGACAGACCCTTCGGCTCCTGGCACAGCCTAGCGGTCCCGACAGGCCTGGTCCTAATCTCGTTTCCTCCTGCAAACTCGCCTGCACCCAGGCCGGAATGCGCCCTCCCTGGGTCTGCGCCTCCACACCATCCTCTTTACCTGGAAAGCTGGCTGCCGTCTTTTCTTTAATCGGGCTAACACCAGTGTCCCATGTAAGGCTTGACCCAGGGCCACCTCCTCCAGGAGGCCCTCCCAACTTCCCCTTACCCGTGTTTCATCCACAGTCCTTGTCACACTGTCTTGCCAATACCGTCTTCTCAGCTTCCCCCACGTGGCAGAGCCACTGGCATGGACAATGACACCTGAGTCCAGACTCTCAGCCCAGCCCCTGGCTTGGTGCCCGGGACATGACAGCAACGCAGCAAAGGCCAAAGCTGTCTGCTTTAGCCCTTGTGTGCCCCGGGGAGAAGGGCACGTGCATGTGAGCCCAGGAGGGGCTGAGTCGTATCCGCAGCTGAGCCTGGGTGGCAGAGCCCAGTGGGACCGTGGGTGCAGGGAGGTGGCCGGCACCCTGGACCCACAGCCGGATGGAGCGGTCTCTGGCCCCCGCAGCAGATGCTCAGGGCTGCTCCTCACCCAGTGCTCGAAACACTGAGTGACTGTTTAATAACCGTCCATGGAAGGTGGCCCCACGGGGTGCTTCGGGCCTGTCTGCGGCTGGGCAGATGCTGAGGGGCAGGTCCGGGCAGCCTGCACAGCCGCAGGAAGGCTGCGTGTCCATCGCCCCGGCTTCCTCGTGGCCATCGAGGGCGGCACACCTGGGGCCACCGCCCGCAGCCATCTGTTCTTGGTGGTGGCGCTGCCAGCCCCCGGGAAGAGCCCAGACACCATGGCAGGGCAGAGGCCTGTGCATCCCAAACTGCCTTCCGCGTCTGCAGACAGAGCTCCAAGTAGGCATGGGCAGCGCACCCAGCCATGTTCCCCAAGAGGGGACCGCAGCATCCCTAGACAGCAGGTGGCGACAGGCTTCCCTGCACCACCCGGACGTGCTGCGGTGTGGGGGCTGGGCGGGGGGTGCAGGGCGCCCACGGTGGAGGGGGTCTCACCTTCCCGAGGGGCAGCGTGGGGTCTCAGCCTGCCCTGTCCCCTGCAGCGAGGGGGTGGACCTGATGGACAACCCTGTGATTCAGAGCATCGCACGGAAACATCAGAAGTCTCCGGCCCAGGCAGGTGGGGCGCCTGCCGGGCGGGGGGCACCGCTTGGCTTGCTCCAGGAGCCCCAGGCCGGGTGGGGAGGACCCTTCTGGCCGAGCCAGTGACTGACCAGAGCTGTCGGGTGTTCCCCAGTCCCCCGGGGCCACGTCCCTCAGCCCACCCGCTGAGTGACCAGAGAGGCACCCAGGACTCTATCCTTGCTCCGATGGCCCGTGTCTGAGGACCAGATGCAATCATGAAGCCTCGCTGAGGCACCAGCCCTTCTTCTGAGCCCCACAGCCGGCGGTGTCCCTCGCACCGTGCTGGTGGCCCAGTGCACAACGTGATGTGTGTCCCTGAGGCTCCAGAAAGGAGAGCATGTGGTCACGGCATCCACGGCCCCGACGGGCTTCGTGCACAGAAAACGCGACCCTCGGGGAAGCAGCCGGAACCCCTTCCCCACGTGACCCCATCTCATGTTAGGCTTTTTTCCCCGCAGGTTTTGATCCGGTTTCAGATCCAGAGAAACGTGATAGTCATTCCCAAGTCCGTCACCCCAAAGCGGATTCTTGAGAACATCCAGGCCCGTGTCTTCCTGGGGGTCAGAGGGTCGGGGCGTGGGCTGCTCTCCAGGCCACAGCATGGGACCTGGATCTGGGGCCCTAACCCAGGCTGTGGATAGGGTGAAACAGGCAGGGAGGCGCTGCGGGCCCAGGCACCAGCCCGCTCCGTGACACTGCCGATGGCACCCGGCTGCCAGGCTGGTCTCTCCAGGCGGAGCCGCTGACACGGAGTCCCCATCGCTCCGCACCACGCAGAGGGGCTCCTGTGGCCGGGGCCTGTCCCCTCCTATGCACAGGTGGCCTCACTCCATGCATCATCCCTCCCGGCCCTCAGGCGGCTTGGGGCTGGCAGTCCCCTGTGAAAGCTGCAGCAGGAACAGGTCACCAGCCCCAGGCGCGTCAGGGCCAAACAGGGAGGGGGAGGAGGCGCTGAGCACTCTGGCCAGCGAGACACCTGCGGGTCACGGAGTCACGGCCGCTGCAGAGTCACGGGGCCTCCCTGGCTGCTCGGGGTGGAACAGGTGTTTTGGGGGTATTTCTGTGGTGGTGGGGAACTTCTTTGCTGCTGCCCCTTTGGCCTTCTCTTTGTACCCCTCGCTCCTGAGGGACAAACAGCACGCACCCCGTCTTTCCAAGGGCTCCTCCTGCCGCCAACGCCCCCAGGCAGCCACGTGCCAGTGCGTATGGAGGCCAAGGCCAGGGCCAGGGACTGCACCAGGGCCACAGGAAGCGTCCCCCACGCGTCCGGCACGGCGCCCTGCAGTGGCTCGTGCTCCGCTAAGTGTCCCCCCATGACCTGTGGGTGTCGTGCTTTGGTTCTAGGTGTTCGACTTCGAGTTGACAGAACAGGACATGAGTGACCTCCTGGCCCTGGACAGGAACCTACGACTCTGTGCCTTCGACACGTGAGTGGGGTCCACCACCACCGGGCACGGGCTGCTTAAGGCTGTTGGGGGAAGTGCCATTCAGTGAGCCCAAGGACGAGGGTCGCATGCCAGGGCCACGGCTTCAGTAGCCCCGTCTCTCATGCCATTTCCCATACACTGAGTGTCTGTTTCGTTGCCGTGTGTTTTCTGGTCTCCAGAACCAAAAACCACAAGGACTACCCCTTCTACACGGCGTACTGATGCATGGACGGGACAGCGCCACGGGCCCCGGCCTGACGCCGCCCAAGGGGACAACGCCCAGACCACGGCCTTCTGGGGCCGGCTGTGGGGACGTGCGTGGCTGACCTTCATGACAAACCACCACTCCGGAGCTGGCTGACGATGTGCGGGCGAGGGAGCTGCCTGAGCCGCCCGCCTACACCCCGCGTCCCCCTGTCTCCACGTTCCCTGGTCCCTGTCCCTGTGACCCACAGAGGTCCCCTGGCTCCTCGAAGAGATGCAGGACAAGCTGGGAGCTGCCTTCCTTCCTCCAACCTCAAATTCTGATGTCACTATTCCCCTGTTCAATAAAGCCTTCGGAGCCTGTGTCAGCACCCTGCCTCTGCCGCGCTTCCGGGCAGCCACCCTGCTGTCCCCTGCCCTGCCATCCCCTGCACGTGGGCGTGGCTCCCCGCCAGCCCAGCTGCTCCTGCCATCCACATAGTCGGTGGTTCCTGGGTGTCTGCCTGGCACCCACCTCGGACCACACCTGAGCCCCGCCGGTGCCAGTGCCTTGAGGAGCAGAGGCCCAGACGCACTTTCGTCACCCAGCAGTGACCGAGTCCACAGTCTAGACCTGGTTCCAGCCGGGCATCCCACCTGCCTTTCGTGGGGGGGGCAGCTGTCCTGCCATCATGTTCCGGGTCACTGACCCGGCTTCCTCCTCAGGGCGAGGGGACAGTGTGCTGGCAGCAGCAGTGTCAGCAGGACGAACCTCTCTGAAGCCAGCAGGCAGGCAGCAAGGGGCCCGAGTGGAGTCCAGGGCTCCCCAGCACGTGGCAGGAGAAGAGCGCACTCTCCCAATCCCACGGGTGCCCTGGAGCACTTGCCCCGGGCTCTGGTGGGAAAGAGACGCCCAGCTGTCCCCGAGTGAGCCGTCGGCAGAGACTGGGGCCCGAGATCCATGCAGACCACCGAGCCCGGGGTGTGGGGTGTCCTGCCCCCGCCTCTGCTCTGCTGCCTGCTTGCGGGGCTCACAGGAGAGGGGCACCCACCCAAGCCCCTCACCTCCCCCCAGAGCCCTGGCGGCACGGCCTGAAGGTCTCCCCTTCTGTCCGGGAGCTGTTTGATGTAGAGGTCCTAAGGCCTCAACGCCGTGAAAACAAGCCTCCGCCTGAGTGTGAGGGCCCATGGCCTCCCCACTCTGGTCCTCCCCGCGTGATGGCAGAGGCAGGGACGGGGCTGGGTCTCCCCTCCCCGTGTCAGCCTGGCTCTCGCCCCCACACACCGCAGGCCCTGGTCCCCACACTGCTTCTGTCCCCTAAACCCCTGGCCCGTGCGCCAGTACCGATCCGTGGCCTGTTGGGACCCGGGCCGCACGGCAGGAGCTGAGCGGTGGCCAGGCCGGGGAAGCTCCACCACCGGCATCTGCGGCCACTCCCGGCACCAGCGCCTCAGCCCCACCTCGGGTCCCTGGGCACCGGATTCTCACAGGAGCAGTGGTCCTCAGGGCCACGGAGGTCGGCCACCGCTGCTGCCGTCACCACAAACACAGACGGCCCCCAACCTCTGTGACCAGCCAGCCAGCCAGCCGTCGGTGAGCGCGCTCCGAGCGCGCTGTCTACAGACGCCCGTTCTGCGTGCAGGCCGTGGGCGCGGGCCCTGAGCTCACGGCCAGCAGCACTGTCGCTCGCCCCCGGGCAGAGTGGACCTGACACGGGAGGCCCAGCACCGCCGCGTGCTCTCAGTGACAGGCGACGGCGCTCCGCCCTGCTGCGGGGCCCGTGTCAAAGCTGCCGGAGACTCCTTCAACACGTGCGCATGTCATCCTCACGAGTGGACCGCCGGACGTCCCCAGGGTACGTGGACGGCAGGAAAACTCCTGCACGATTGGCTAATGGGGATTTTTATCAATAGCAGTTTCTTTCTGCTTCGTGAAGTCATTCCGCCCGATCCAGAAGGCGAAGAAAATTGAGACAAGCTCAACGAAAGGACGTAAAAGTGGCTGCAATTCCCTTTATGAAATGCAAACACGTGGGGTATGCGGTTCACTTAGCTGTTCGCGCAGAGTGTTAACGAGCGGCCTCAGTAAATACCCCGCGGCCTTTAATCTTGTGTGTTTTAAGCTCCACGATTTTAACTCCTCATCCTCGCGTCCTGTCTGATCCAGCAGCTTCCGCGTGCCACGCTGTCTCCCTGGCACCACAAATACTTCGCGCCTGCGTGCTGGGGAGAGGCTGCGACCGCCACTCGCGCACACACACGAGCCTGGAGGGACCACAGCACCCGCGGGACCCCGGTCCAAAACTTTTCACCATCCTCATATCGCTTTATCTTTTACAGAAACGTGTTGACCGATTTGTAGATAGCTTTTTTACTAGGATCACTTTGAAGAGCAGAATCACCCAGGGTCCCAGGAAGGAGAGGCGCCGGCATCAGACACACCGTGTGGGAGATGCGTGCGCACGGTGGGACCTGGAAGAAGGCCCAGCGTGCCTCCTGCTGCCCGCGGGGGACCCGGTGCAGGCGGCCCCAGTGTCTGTCGCTCTGGGGGAGCCGCACAGTCGGGAAAGCTGTTGGCTACACCTGCCACCAGGGGCCGCCAGAGACGGGCCGCGTCCAGATTCAGGAGGCTCTGAAGGCCAAGGTCGGCTTCACGGTTGGCTTTGAGGGAGGTGGGTTGGCTTGCACTTCCTTCCCACACCCCGTCCCCGCCTGCGGACACTCCACGAGGGGGGCAGGTCCTGAGTCACACAGCCGGGTTCAGGGCGCGCTCCGGTCCCAGCAGGCATCGGCTTTCACCTGAACGGAGACCCGAGGGCAGCGGGACACCAAGGCACACGGAGCCAGGCCGGTGGCCGGCGGAGGGGCGGCTTGTTTTATGACAGCCCAGACTGCCCTCGGCAGAGGATAAGGGTCCCCTGCACCTCGACTGACCGCACTCTTCTCTAGAGCGAAGTGAGACCGCCTGGCGTTCCAGCGTCACCGCCTACCACATGCCGTCAGCGCCTGGCACTGGTGTCACCACCAGGCGTACCGCGTCACTGCCTGGCGTTAGTGTCATTGTACGCCATCAGCCCCTGGCAGCGGTGCCTCCGTGACTCTCCCCATCCTTCGTTATGTTATGTCTCTCTCCGAATGGGGTCCGCCATGCAATCTTATTATTTTTCCTTGAAATGCTCAGTTTTCTCAAAGAATTTAAGCCACGGGGAGCATCTCCTGCATGTCCCGTGGCTCCCCACGCCTCGCTGCCCGCAGCACCTCCCGTGCCCCATTCCACCCGAAGAAATTCCTTTGAACTTTCTTTGTTGAAACTTGCTCTGTTTTCCTTGGTTCCAGCGTGTCTGTGATTGCTCATTGAACCCAGTGTTTTTGAGGCCGCTTTAAAACCTTGGTCGGATGAGTCTGACACCGGTGCTGTCGGCATCTGCTGCTCGTCTTTCTTTCAGCCTGACACCTGCCTGCTCTTGGGATCATAATTTTTTATTGAAAACTGGACATTTCGGGTCTCTTGTATGAAGTTTCAGATCCCTTTGAAAGGTCTGATAAGATTTTATAGTGTGGTAGATTCGTAGAACAAAAAGGGGGAAGGTGGACTTTGGACATTTTAAAGTGCGGTCAGTGGTGACCTGTTCTGAGAGGTCACGTCCCCTGTGGTCGCTTCCCGGGACATCAGCATTTCGACCCCAGCGACAAGGGGGGAAAAGCAAAAGAAGCAAACAGAAAAGCCAAAGCAGCGCTCCATGAGGTTGTTTGAATATATCTTCATTTACTTCGTGGGGAAAAGACTGGGTTTAGAATCTTTTCTTTCTTGATCCTGGCACTCCAGCCGTACCGCGACCAGCTGGGCATGGAGTACGCCTGTACCTCCTCATCCTCGCGATGCTCGCCAATAACCAACTGGAACCACACCCGGGAGCGCCCACAGACGCAGTGGTTAATATTCATCCAAAAACGCATGATTCAGATCGTCCCTAAAGCTACACGAGAGGGTGGTCTCAGCCAAGTGGCTGTTCCTGGGCTGGGCAAAGGGTTTGAAGTGGCTTAAGCACGAAAATCCGCATGCTTTTAGTACGAACTGGACTAGTGACTGTGGCGCTGCGCTGTGACACATGGTAAAAAATAAATGTGCGCACACACACCTGGGCCGATGTCGCCTGATTTTGCAGCTTAAGGGGATACACTTGTTCTGTGGGTGTTTTAAACTCCCAGAGGGGCAGGAACGAATTCCGCCTCTTTTCAACGCCAGCGCCAGTCTGGCTTAACACATAAAGTTGACAAATGTCTCAGGGTGATGATGAAGAAGCCGATAGAAGTGCCACCGCTAGCCCGTTTTTTCAGGCGCTCGGAAATCGTCCGTCTCTGCCGTGACTGCGTGAAACATTGTATACTAGGCCCGGAGACGGAAAAGGGATTATAATAGAAGTCGCTTCCACGGATCCTTTTTAGCAAGGAGCGTGAACTCCAACACAGTCATGGTCGAGATAGAAAATGCTAAATCTGCGATGACTATCATCCACTCAGATGACTGATGCTGATCACTGAGGATTACTACCTGCTCCTCTCCTCTCCCTCCCTTCTTCCCAGCTGTCGTTTCCTTATTCATTCAACCAATATTTGTTGATTACTCAGGGAAAGAGCCGCTTTTTTAAAACCATGCCCTAGAAACCTAACTTCCGTGGTAAATGGGAAATACGCCACAGGTTAGAGAGCTCTGCGGCGTGTTAGTCAGGAGTGTGTACCAAGAGAGAAACGAGTCAGGGCAGAGGGAAAGGAAGCGCTGGGCCTTTCCAGATGGCGTGACGGTGATGGGAGCGTCGTAGCAGAGAGCCCGGCCTCGTGAGGGACATGGGGGCCTTGGGGCTGCGCTGGAGTCAGAGGGGACGGCAGGGGGACACGGAGGTGAGGCATGGCGGGGACCGGCCCCTGGGCCATGGTAGGTTTTGTGAGGAACATGGCCTTGACGGCAGGCCACCAACTATCGAGAGGCAAAGTCCACCATCGGGTTTACTTTTTAACCCTCTGGCCAAAGCGCAGAGGCCAGGAGGACAAAGTGCCCAGGACCCGGGGCCACTGCGACCCTACCTGGGGGGAGTCGGGGCGAGGGGCTGCAGACACCGTGTCCGGCAAGGGCTTCGCGATGCTTCTTGGGCATCCTGGCGGGGCTAAGAGATAGTGTGGGGGGGGGCGGGGGGACTGGAGGGGGCAGGAGGGGGAGTCTGCGTTTAGATGGTGTTGCAAAGTGTGAGGCTGAGTGAAGTCACCCAGGACGTGAGTGTGGATAGAAGGAGAAGAAGTCCCGGATGGAGGTCACCCCAAAACTAAGCCGCCGCGTTGAGGAAGAGGACCCTGCAGAGGACAGGAGAAGGGGTGGCAAGGAGGGTGCGGGAACCCAGAGCGGCCGGCAGAAAGGCAGCTCAGAAACGCCTCCGGGGTGACCGCGGGAACATGCAGAGGGCGTCCTTCTACTGCTGGATCCTGGAATTTAAGCCGGAACGGAGCGAGGCGCCCCCGGAGTGACAGCGCAAAGGTGGTCTGAGGCCCGAAGAAAAAACCATTTCCAGCAACTTTCCCAAAAAGAAGAGGAGGAGGCAGCCGCCCGCCCAGACTGGATGGCCAGTCCCTCCTACCCCCACCCCCATGGCGACGGAGGGACAAGCCACTCACATTGTTTCCTGGAAATAGCGAACGTTTTCATCGAGGCCGTTGAGAGTGTCCCTATCCTCTGGTGTCAACTGGGAATCCAAAACCTGTGAGAAACGAGAGAAAACTGACGTCTCACCCGCCACACAGGGACAGGTGGTGAGACAGCGGCAGGAACCCGGGTCTCTCCCAGCAAACGTCCTGGGGGTCTGTGCGTCCAGACCGCAGAGGCCGGGATCCCCACCACAGCCGGTGGCTGAGGCTCAGGAAGCCTAGGAACGGCTGAGCCCGCACCTCACCTGAGTCCTTCGTTTTGCTGCTGCAGGAATCGAGGGACGACTTACCAGGGCCACCGAGCCCCCAGCCGGACCCTGTTTTACTGCCCTCTGCACCCCTATGCCCCCTCCCCCGCAGCAGGAGAGGGTGGACGAGTCAAAGACAGCGCTCGTGTGCACAGAGCGCGCAAGGGGACCAGCCTTGCCCTGGCACCCCGACGGCCCGCCCCAGGGGACGCCGGGCCTCCGTCAGGCCCTGCCGCCCACCACCCGACCGCGCACCTGGAGGTTCTCATGAAGCTCTTGGCCAAGAGCACCAGCCCCCGCTGCAGCTGGTACCGCAGCGCCACCCGGGCCGGGGTCCGCCCGTGCTTGTCAGCGATGGCCTTGATGACGGAGTCCTGCAGAACCGGGGAGCTCCTGACTATCCTAGGAGGGAAGCAGAGATGCCGCGCGTCTGAGGCCGCACGTCTATTCCAACCAGGGGTGGGGGCGGGGTGCTAATTCTCTAGAATCTTCTTTATCACCCTCTGGCTGTCTCAAGGTATGGTTTTGCCTCTTGGTAAATGCAAAGGACAAGAGAGAGGCAGAAAGGGAAACGCGAGTACTGCTGCTTCATTCTGAGACATTTCGGAGAAACTCAGTGAAAGATGGCATGAGGAGACAGAACTGCTGTCTGAACCGAGACCCCATGACAACTCCCGTCGTACTCCATGACCAGCTGCGTTACGGGAATCCGCTGTTCCGAAAGATGCTTTCTGTCGGCCCCCCGCTTCGCCACCAATGCTGAAGCGTGCCTGTCCCTCCTCCTCCCGGAGACGGAAAAGCGCTAAGGGGTCCGACAGCAGTTGCTCGTCTCACGTCACTCAGCTGTCGAGTGTCGGCACAGGGGCTCCGGCTTCCTTCATGGCGCTTCAGAGCCAAAGCCCCTGGCCCACGAGCATTTTAATCAGTAACGTTACGGTTCGGGAATGTGTCGTGGGGTGTCTGCGACGCAGGCCGGGGCAGGGCTGACAACGATGAACTGACCCCAGGGGTGTCTGTCCTCACGCCCCCCAGACAGCTAAGGAAAGTCCCCCCGTGGGCACCCCGTGGACGGCGAGAGTGACCTTGCAGAGCCCATTACCACTCCTTCTCGAAGTCAGTCCAGGGCGCCAAAGGCGACCAGGACGATGTCCTGGGACCTGCAGTAGTTCAGCAGCTTGCTCTGGTTGAGGTACGGGTGACATTCCACCTGCGGAGCGCCGAGTGACGTGTGGGACCGTGGGAACAGCAGCGCCCGGTTTCCCAGGAGCGCGCGGTGCCACACAGCACCGTCAGGGACACTTAGCAATACCAGCCACCAGCTGCACCCAACTGTCACCCACGCGGAGCTCCCAGGGGCTTCGCTCCGGCCCTGCCCAGAGACCTCGATACTCAGAGGACAAGGCCACCCAGCTCAGTGTCCCCACTGTCCTTGGGCCTGACTCACGTGTCACCCCGCCCCCGCCCCATGGCCAGCAGCCTCGACCTGGCCAAACCCTTCCCCTTTGCAGCCCGGGGGGACATCCAGCAAGGCCCCCCCACCCCCGAGAGAGCATTCACTTTCTCCTCCCTAAGGGGTGGTCTCCAGGGCAGAGGGAAGCCTCCCAAGGGACGCAGAGCACACCCTTCTAGACCTCTCCTGACCCTTTCATCTGGAAATAAGGTAGGGGAAGCCTTACTGACACTTAACACGCTGATTGGCTGTCAACCTCCGAGCCTGCACAGAGGGGGTTAAAAGGGGAGAGAAGCAGAGCTTGTGGCCGGGGACCTGGGCGCCCCGGTTCCCATGCTCGGCGCCCACATGAGGGTTGTGCACCCCTCCCTAAAGCAGGCCCTCTTAATCTAAAAAAAATCTATGTGGTGGCAAAATACGCTTGCTGTAAAGTCACCATTTTAACCGTTTGTACACGTACAGTTCAACGGTACCGGGTTCGCTCACAACGCCCGAGAGTGACCTTGTGCTATTGAGGGGCACGATGACATGGGACTCGAGAGGCGTTAGGACTCCAGGTGCACTGTCCACCCCCTTTCACGTACGCGTGCCCCGATGCCACCAGCCTTCTACGAGGGAGAGAAGCCAGTGGTCGGCCAGCTCCGAACCCCTAGCAGGCTGTCCTCCGCCCCAACCCCGAGATGCTCCCTACAAAGTGACGCCATCTGTCCTGCTGAAGCAGCTGATGCCGGAGGGGCAGGGAGCACATGAGGGAGAGGTGATGGGCAGGCCCGGCCAGGTGTCCCACGCACCTGGCTGCAGACGGGCTTGTGCAAGAGCCCGGGCTTGCTCAGGATCAGCTCCAGATGCCTGCGGTTGAAGTTGGACACCCCAATGGACCTGGTGAGCCCCGCCTCCTTGCACCTCTCCAGGGCCTGGGGAGGGGACGGCCGTGAGGAGTCATGAGTGGGGGGCACAGGGACCCAGGGGGCTGGGGGTGGGAGACGCTGTGAGATGATGGAGAAAGGACGTCTCGAAAGGCACAGGTGGCCGTGAACAAGACGGGGGTCGGCCCGGTAAGTGGGAAATGGAAAGTAACGGGATGATGGAGAAGGTGGGTCACAAGATGAGAATGGAGTGGCCAGAGTGAGAGGAGCTGGCGCGGCCCTCAGCCCTCAGCCGAACACCCGGGGATCGTGGCCGAGCGATGGCGCTTCTCCATCGCCTCCCCGTGCCCGAGCGCACCCGCCCCCCGTCCCCTGCACCCTCAGTTCCTCACAGGTTGACCCTCCATCTGCTGATGTCCCCTCGCTACTCGGCGAGCAGGCGGCTGGCCTGGATGGGACCCGCCTCTGCCCCACACCGCCCCCACCCCCGAGGCTGCTCTCACCTCCCACGTGGCACACAGGTCCACCCAGTCAAAAATGACTCTCCCCTGCGTGTCCTTCGGCAAGATCTCCTCCCCAGGCTAAACAAAAACAACAGAAGAGAAGCTGCTTGGAGCCCGGGGACCTTGCTTGAGGCCAATGTGCCAGCCCGTCCTCACTTCTAGGAAAAGAAGCGCGTGTAGCAAATCCACGGTCTAGAAATTCTTTTTTATTTTTCTTTTTAACTCTGAAGCTTTAATAAATACTGTTTGTGCCGAGGACCACTTGGGACACCCAGGACACCACCCCAGGGCAGCTCGGGTGGACGGCCAGGGTTTGGCAAGCCCCTTGGTCCTGGACTCCCGCCCACTTTCCTGGATAAGGTCACAAGAGGGGGCGAACGACTTGTCCGCAGCTCAGGGGTGTGTCCGTCCCCCTCTTTACATGTCCTCGACCTCAACTGGCCACATGAGGGCGGTCCCCAGACCCAAGCAGCCACGGGGTTGAGGTCCAGGAACACGGGGCCTTCGAGGAATACAGGAGGGAGATGGAGACGGGGAAGACTCGCCGTTGTGGGGCCAGAACAGCAAACTCAGATGGGGACGGTCGCAAACAAAACGGGAGGAGGGGACCTCAAAGCATGAAGTATGCTTCTTCTTGTGTCCACAGACCACATCCCCTCTGTTTCCAGTTCTTAAATCGATAACCAGAGTAAACAGGTTCTGCTCACCTTCAGAGCCACTGGAAAATGACTGAGGTAAAGGTCCAGGTAGCTCAGCTGAAGTTTCTCCAGGGACATTTCCAGGCTGGTCGGACCAACGCCGGACGAAGAAAGGTGCTCCATATCTGCAACCATCAGAAGTGGGGTGATTTCCTGACGACTCTTTAGGAGAGACCTCATTAAAACAGCAAACAACCGTCAACGACTGGGATAGAACCCCTTGGGTCGAGGGCCGGTGACAAACCACCCGGGGAAGCTCGAGGGCTCTTCGCCCATTTTGCGAGATCGCGGTTTCTCCTCCATCGGAAGGAGAAATAAATCTTTATTGACCAGGTGATAGGTTGCGATACGACGGCTAAAGCTCAGAGGGGCTAAACAACTTTTTCAGGTAAGAGATTTCGCAAGGTCACATCTGTAGACAATGAAAGAACTGAAGCTGGTTATCCGTGTCCAAAAACGAAAAGGCGTCACCTCGTACCATCGCTAAGGAAAGACGACGGCACTGGGGCAAAACTCGAGGATATCTGAGCTGCAGAAGCCACATCCATGCCTGAATTTTAGAAAATATGATAACGACAGCTACCTAAGAACAGCATGTAAAATATATTGATTTTTCTAGCATTTAAAGTATATTAAATGCTTTTTTATAGAAGTTTTCTATGTACTTTTTACCTAACCCTCCTGAGAGTCCTGTCGTGCAAATACTATCTGCATTTCACAGCCTGGGAAATGGAGGCGCAGGGGTTCGGTGGGCGTGAGTCTGGGGTCACACACGTAGCGGGGACTCCGACTACGGGGCCACGTCCCAGCTGGCAGGCCCCCAGCCGGCCCCCAACCAGCCCCTGGGCTCGAGGCCTGACAGCCAACGAGCTTGGGCCGAGCGGGGACAGGTGCCACCAAGGGCGGGTGCCGCGGAGGCGCACGGAGCACCTTCGTCGTGCAGAAGAGGTCATCCCTCGTCACCGTGCCATCGGCCATCTTCTTCCGGAGGGCCCGGCCAATCGCCTCTTCATTCTGGTACACGTAGCCGAGTCGATGTGGCGGTAGCCAGCGTCGATGGCTCTCTCGGTGGCCTCCCCCACGTCGCTCTTGGCCACCTGGGACAATGTGAAAAGGCAAAGACCCGCCTGATTCAGGAAGGGCCGTCGAGGGAAACTGAGGCTTGCCTAAGGGCGAGGCAGCTGGAGGTGACAGCGCCCGAGGTGACTCCTAGCCGGCAGTGAAAGCGTAACGAGTGACTCTAAAGGGGAGAAGTCCTGATCGGCCGTGGGGGCCGGCTTCTGTGGGGCAGACTCGACCCACCAAGGTGGGGGAAAGGGGCGACTGAATCTCCCGAGCAGACGTCTGGGGTTCACCCTCTGCCTCCTGCTCTGTAGACTCAGGCCGTCATCCGTAGGCTTTTTAAGTCCCCATAATTGTTTCCCTCCCCCTCACCCCCTCCCCCTCACTCCGTAATTAAAAGGTCCCTTGGCTGTCTTTTCACGTTTGTCAGCTCCTGGTGGAGATTCGCTGACTGTCCACAGGTCGAGGGGCCAGATCGAAGGAAAAGCAACACTTCACCTCCCTGTCCCCCACAGTCACACCGCGGGGCCCTCGCGTGAGTGGGCCCACCCCGCGACCCCCCTGAAACAACCGGGAACTTCACCGAGAGCCTCCGAACCCATGGAGCTGGGAGGTCGCGTGAGCGGGCCAGGGCACGCATGCCGTTCAGCGCCCCGCACCCACGGAGACTTCCCTAGTGCGAGGTCCTAGCCACCTGGCCTCTAAGAGACACCCCCACTCCCCACCCCGGGCCACCAGAACTCTCTCGGGCATTAATCACATCTCTCTCTCTCCAGGTCCTTTTGCCCCTGAGGTTTCCCTGCGCATCCTGTGAGTGTGGCGGACAGGGACGACTGGACGTCGGAAGCCACAGGAAAACTTCACCACGGGCCAGCTTGCTGAGGCGACCCTGGCCGTGGGGTTTCATTCCTTCCACTCTACGTGAACTGGCTCTGACCAGACAGCAGGGAAGAGTGACAGAGACCGACATGCTTGCCCCAGATCCGCTGAGTGGTGACCCCTTCCCTGCCTCTTGACCCTTGATCCGGCCACTCCAGGTGTGGGGCCCAGAGCAGCAGTAGGCCCCCTTGGGAGCTCGCTGGGACTGGGCGCCTTCTCCCAGACTTAAAAGGTCAGAACCTTTGCAGGTGAGGTCCCCAAATATGCATTTCTAACAAAATCCCCAGGCGCCTTTTCAGATTGAAAAGCACTGACTTTCTGCACAAAAGTCACCTGACCTGGCGAGAAACCCTACACAGTTTAACGCATCTTACAAAAGAGGGAAGGGAGGCCCATGCGGATGTTCCAGATTCACACGGTGACTGGCTCCGATCCGGAGGGGCCCTGCCTGCCCCCTGCATGCCCAGTGCCGCTGGGGTCACCTTAGCTGGAGCAGAGGTGCCACATTCCAGGACGGGCATGAAGTGTCCGTTGTTCAGCTTCGTGAAGAAGTGTCTTCCTAGACTCATCTTCGTTCACCCTTCTGGCTAAAACAGACCGATTTCCTTTACTGAGAGAAATTTGCAGAGGGAGGAAAACAGTGCGGCTGCTATTTTTCGCAGCTTTCAGTTCAACGATTCCACGGCTTTTCGTGTATTCCTAGAATCACTTCCTCTAGACTCCCGCAGAGCATTCTCATCATCCCTAAAGAGACCTCATCCTCGTTAGAAACAACTCCCCACCCCCATCCCTCCAGCCGCCGGCAACTATTTTGTGTCTCTGTAGGTCCTCCTGTTATGGAGATTCTGGGTGGACGCATTCACGCCCAGGGTGGCGTTTTGGGACCGCCTTCTTTCGCCCGGCATGGTGTCTTCTAGGTCCATCCACTTCCTTCGTTTCTACGGCTGGACATCATCCCTCTGCAGACAGGCCGGCTACTAGATGTGGAGCGTAAAACGCCCGTGACAAGGATGCTCAACAAACTCAGAAAAGAGCAGGTGGGAACTCAGTGAGAACTTTAACAACGAGACAGAAAATGTAGAGTGGAGACGGAAAACCTCGGAGGGGACCAGTCAGAAAGGGAGACTGCAACTGGGACGAGGAGTCCATCCCCGGGGATCGACAGACTGGATGAAGCAGGGGGTCAAAGCAGTGACTGAGAAGACAAGGTGGAGGAAAGCAGCCGTCCAAACAGCAACAAGAAAGGAGTACCCAAAAGTATATGTATATGAGGATAGTTTAGGGGGCCGCGGAGGCAACGTCAAGCGGACCAACATTCGCGTCACAGGCACCAGAAGAGGAGAGGGAGCAGGAAACTGAAAGCCTGCTTGAAGAAATAAGGACGGGAAACTTCCCTCACCCGGAGAAGGAAACAGACACACGAGCCCAGGAAGCTCAGAGAGTCCCAACCACGATGAACCACGGGGGCCGCACCGAGACGCCCTCATCACGAAAATGCCAAAGGTCAAGGACAAAAGAGAGAACCTTAAAAGCAAGAGAAAGGCAGTCAGTCACTTGCAGGGGCACTGCCGTCCGTCCGTCCGTCCGTCTGTCCGTCCGCCGACTTCTCCGCAGGCCCGAGGGACCGGCACGAAGTAGTTGGTGATGAAGAGCAAGGACCCGCAACCGGGGTGACTCTACCCAGCTCAGCTGTCAAGGGAGAGGTGAAGAGTTTCCTGGACCGGAAAAAGCCGAAAGTGAGAGGAGACCTTGTTAAATCATTAATCGAATGCTTCGAAAGACGAAATAAACCCATCTGACTACAAAAATGAGCTCACTGTACAAAAGTTAAGAGTTAACTCAAAACCATACTAAGCTTCAGACGTTTGCACACACACCCAGGTGTTTAAACAGCGCTGGGAGCCGAGCGACCACGGGGACATCGAGGGGCGGTCGTGGCGTGTTCGCCCCACCCTAGCGCGCTTGGGGTGTCCACGTGCGAACGGGAAGGCGTGCACAGCTGACCCCCCTCCGCGGGGGTATATCCCCAGACCCCCAGTGGAAGCCTGAAGCTGGGGCGGCGTGGAACCCCGTGTAGATCATGTTTCATCCCGTACACGTGTGCCGACGACGGAGTTTCATTCATAAAACGGGACGGTGAGAGCGTAAGGACCACGACTGAGGATCACGGGGAACAGTGGGAACGACAGACCGTAGCGGGCATCATGGGACGTGGTCTCTCCCCGCCTCGGTCCCTTGCTGTCCTGAGCTCCCCCTCCTTGTGATCATCTGAGAGACGAAGCGCCCACCCGGGGGGTGCAGCCGGGCAGACGCGGGATGGGGGTCCATGTCGGGGGCAGGATGGGTCTCATCCCGCTGCTCCGAACAGTGTGCTATGGGAGACTCGCGGACCGTTTACCTCTGGGATTTCCTGTTTCATGTTTTCAGACCTCGGTTGGCCGTGGGTAACGGAAAGCAAGACCGCGGATAAGCGGGGCTGCTGTATCGGGGTCCGGCTTTGTAGCCACGACCACATCCTCCCCGGGCACATACGGATAAGACGAGCATGAGGGAGACATGGAAAGCGCCTGCGAAGCCGTCAGCATTCGCCCCTGAGCATGGGAGTTGCGGAGAGGAGAGGTGAGAGGGACACCGCGCACAGAGGAAGATTTCAGCTGAAGACATGCTCATTTACGTGCTTGTTTAAAATCCCACATTTATGATTTTTCTCTATCTGTAGCAAAATTAAGTCAATCCAGTAAGTGAGCCAGATGTCGAGGCAACGGGTGATGACACACTCCGCACGAGGGAGGGGTGCGTGCGAGCTCACGGCCAGTCACCTGTCCCCGGAACCGGCCCCACAGCGCCGCCGGGGAACCGGCTGCCATCGAGGCGCGGTGTCCATGTGCAAAGCTCCAGGCGCTCCCGTCGACGCGCACGGTGCACGGACACGTCCAGCCATGGCCGTGGACAAGCTCGGGTCGAAGCAGAGACAGTTGCCCACAAGGTGCTGGGGCGACGTTCGCACGCTCGCCGGCCTTCGATGTTTGCTCCGGGAGGCCAGCCTCCTCCCAGGTGGCCATGGGCTGCCACCGCGGCCCGCTGACCTCTCTCCTAAGCCACGGGTAAAGCCACAAACCCCGTGTGGGTTGGAGGAAGCGTCTGAGCACAGTTTTAAGCGTCTGAGGGAAAGAAAAAGCTCCTCTCTCGGCGCAAACACACTCCCTTCTCCGGGTGTGAGACCTGGCCACGTGCCTGTTTTCCAGGAACAGGTCCGAGTCCGATCTGCAGATCCAGAGCCGATCTGGGCAGTACGGCCAGTGGCAGAACGTTGGCCATCCCGAAGTGGACACAAACAGGCCGCCGTTTCCAGGATGAAAGCTGTGGACACCGCAGGCTGAACCGCGCGCAGCAATGGTGACCAAACCGGTTCCTCGATGGTCGGTCGCTCGTGCCAACCCATGCAGAGCCCCCTGGCCTGCCTTCTCTTTCTCCTTCTCCCCAACCCCGAGTCTGTAACAATGGGTTGTGGTCGATGGGGACAGAGGCCTGTAGGGTCCCCAAAGCTTCATGAGACTCTGCTGGGGACTGAGTAGAGGCCTCGGGGGCCCACATGTGCCACACTCGCTCTCCCAGCGGTCACGAGGACGGTGGCCAGGAGCCGTCATTCCCAGACGCCGGCATGTCACGCTCGGCTGCACCGTGCCCGCCCGCACGCCTGGACCCTGAGGTTGGCGCAGGCAGCCGCGTGTCCACCGGTGCCGAGCTTCCCCGTGTTCTGGCTGAAATGTCCCCACGGCCCCCAAGCCTGACTGGCGGCAGCAGGCCAGAGCATCCGCCTGACCCGGGCCCCGCTGGGGTCCTGCACCCCATGGGCCCCGGACTGTCCCCTTGGCAGTGGCTCTCACACAGGGTCTGTGATTTTACTGAGGACGACGACGACGGCGTGTGGTCCGGGGACCCCTGCGTGGATTCCCTCCCGGCTCTCCGAGGGGGCGAGGCTCACCCCTCCCACAACCCCCGCCCCCCGCCCGCCACCCCTCAGGCCTCCCACTGGTCCCTTCTCTCTTCTGCCTCAGAGGAGGCACCTGGGCTTCAAGGTCGCATAGGCAACGTGCGACTGCCAGGGTCGGACTGCGTCCCTGCAGCGAGGTGCGCTAAGGCCAGGCACCGCAGATGGTCTGGGCTCACACGTTCTCGGGGACAGCACTACGGCCCCCAGGGCCCGTCAAGGGCAAGGACAGGAGAGTTGGGTCTGGCCGAGGGCCCGCTGGCTCTAGGCGAAAGCAGCGCCCCCTGCCTCCCGGGTTTCATGGAGAAACCGGCTGGCCGGGAGGGCTTTGGTCCTGCCCTGGGGATTCAGACCTCCCCCAGGGACACGGTTGGCTGAGCCAGAGACACCCTGCAGGAGAGGGAGAAGGCAGGAGGGAGAGAGCGGGAGAGCAGAGGGCGCCCTGAGGTGATCGCATAAGGTGCCCCCAGATAAATATCCGCTTTGTCCCCGCTCCTTTGGACGCCAGTGTGGAGTGCAGAGGACAGCAAACATTTGCTCCGCAAAGGGCACCCAGGCACGGGGTCAGAAAGTGAAGTGCGATGCCAGCCCTAGAAAGCGGCCCGCTTCCTGCCCCGAGTTCTCCCGCGTGCTCGCTGGGTCCCATGTGAGCGCTGGAACGGTGGTGCCTTGAACGGTGGGGATCGTTGGGGGGCGGGGAGGGGAGGGGAGTAGGGCAGGAGAGCCCAGTGCCATCGGGGCCCTGGGAGGAACGTGAGGAGGGACACGGACCTTTAGGGGGACAGTCCTGCAGTCTCGATGGCAGCGTCTGCCGCCCCTCGTAGCCCGCCGGACAAAGCGGAACCCGCTGCCCTGTCGCGCTGCGGACTGGCTTCCGACTCATCGGCAGAATGTGTCCCTGGGGCAGCCTGAGCTGAGGGAAGGAGGGAGCCACTGTCTCTGCGGTGTCGTTCTTCATTCCCGCCAAACCCCCAGGACCCACCAGGGGCAGGCTCGGCGGATGACCCAGCAGTGTTCACAGACCCTGATACACCGGCCAGGTGCGAAGCGCAGGGAGCTATGACAAGGAGACTGTCACCCCTGGCAGCTGCTCTGGTTCGGGCACGACCCGGTCAGGAAAAGCTGTCTCAAACCGACCCTAACCCCACAGGAACGTGTTACCTCCATGAGCAGAGGTCCCCAGGAAGGGCCAGCCGCGGGAGTCACCGCGGATGCCCGCCCCTCCTCTGCCGGCCCTCGGCTCTCCCTCCTCCTGCGTGTCGTGTCGGCATTGTCCGTGGGTGGGTGAGGACGGGGCGGCAACTCCAACGTCGCTTCACGGCAGGACACACACAGAGAAGCAGAGTGGCCTCCTGTGTTTCTTTAAAATTCCCTTTTCAGAAGGAGAGTAGAGGCGAGGGAACGCTCTGAGTCCCCCCCGCCCACCGCCGTCCCCAGCACCGTTCCTCTCATTGACCAGATGGGGTCCGAGTCGTCTGCCCAAGGCCATTTCACGTCCAGGGTGGTAGGATTAAGGGACGTGACCTTCGCAAGTCCCCTGCAGGGGGACGAGTGTCCAGGAGGCGGCCACCGGGCCATTGAAGCCGCGGGGCTGACACGGCGAAGGTCCTCGTCAGGCCCCCAGCCTGGGCCGCTCTGATGAGCCTTGAGAACTCCCCGCTGCGCAGGCTTTGCCGCAGAGCGCGTGAGTGGGCCCTCAGGCGGGCGTGGGCCTCTGCTTCCCACCCACCGGGCCACGTAAACAAGGCGGCAGGATCCTCTCAGCTGTAGAGACGTCTGTCCCATGTGACGGGTACAAGGGCGGGCTCTTGGGGGCGTTAAAGCCCGGAGGCCACCCCCGCGACAACTCTCGTTAAAGGGGGAATGCAGAGAGGACGATGGGCCTGACCAACGTCCAGTCACTTCATCACGCACCCAGGACTCGCGTGACCAAACGGCATGGTGGTGGCAGTAAGGACCATGACAGCGGTCACCCACCCTCCAATGACTACCTCTGACCTCCAGCATCAACGCCGTGTCGCCCACTGAGTGCGACACCCAGAGGCAGTGGAGTGGAGGCCACGCGAGCCCCTCTGAGCCGCCCAAGTGCCCTCCATGTGCCGTTCACGGTCAACCACCTGGTCCCCCAGGGTCCGACTTCCGTCCGCAGGAGCACGAGTGCCAAATGCGAGCGCTGGCAGCAAGCGCCATCGTTCGGTTCTGAGATCAAGGTCGGTCACTGGCCGGCGTCCCGGCTGGGCTGGCCGTGCCTGTCTTTCCCTGGCCAGCCGTGAGCCCGTGGAAGGCAGGGCCCTGCGCTCCCACGTGTGCAAACCGGGAGCTGGGAGGGGCTGGGGCCGCCGCCGCTGCCCTGGGTCGTGGGTCCGCTGGCCACTTCGCTTCCCTGAGGTCTCCCCTGGCGCAGCTCTAAGAGCTCACAGGGGCCTCCCCGCCCGTGTTCACGCACGGCTGGCTTACGGCCCGCCCAGGGGCACAACAGAGCTCGGCCACGGTTTCCAACCCACCCCGCCCCCCGGCGGGTCAAGGTCAAAATCCCCCCCCCATTCCAATACCCCACGCGTTTGGCGTATGTTCCGATACGGAGCCGGCTGCAGGTTTGATGAGTTTACCTTTTATATCGTCACAGTTAAAACTGGGCTCGGTTCTGCGTCGGGACACAAGGAAAGTCTCTCATTGGCCATAACGCCCTGAGCTCGGACTTGTCTGATCCCCCACGCGGCCTGCACCCGCGTTATGGCCCAAGGTGGAGACAGCGCTCTCCCCTCCCTGCCGAGTCGGCAGGCTGGAGCCCTTGCCAGGAGGACACCGGGTTGGGGTCTCCCTCAGTAAAGTCGCACGAGCCCGTCAGCCTCCCCGCTTCTCCTGGAAAGGTCTCACACAGCTTCATGTGAACGGTACCCTAAAACCTTTCTGCCTCACAGCCCACGGTTTCAGCGTCCACCTGCCCTTCACCACAGAAAGACCTTCAGCCTTTGCTCTGACGCCTCTCTAGTTTCTGCGACGCCGCAAAGGCCACCAGTGAGGTCGCTGCTCCCCGTGAGCGGGGCCGTGGGCACACGGAGAACCCACGACCCCTGCCTCCCAGGGCGCCGGCCCCCTTCTCGAGTGTGGGCGGTCCTCGCGACTTGCTTCTAATCCACAGACTATACTGTAAGGTCAAGGCACAGGATTCCCGTTCTTAGGCGACACGTGATTGTGACGCCTACCTTGGTGGCACACCGTGATGAAGTAAGTACGAGGCCAGGCTGGAGGGACCTGCGTGGCCGGGCGTGGGGGTGGCCCTCGGACACTGGCTGGCAAGGAACGGGGTGCTCCGATCGCCCCGGCTTTGGCACCTGGATCGGAGCCCGTTGAAGACCCTGAGCCGAGGGTGTAGCCGGGCTGGGCCACACCGCACAACAAGCTTGCGGCGAGCACAGGGAGATGGGCGCCCTGGCGAGCTCAGCACGGCCAGACACGTGCGGAGACAAAGGACACGCAGAGCGCGGGCAGGACGCGCGACAAAGGGCAGCTCACCCGGCCCAGGTGTGCTGGAGATGCTTTCACGGTGGCCTCTGCGTGGTGTTACGATGACAACCTCTGAACGTCCGAGACTCGTGCCTTCGTCCAGTGATAAACATTCACGAGTCGCGATGACGGGAGAGAGAGACACAGCTGTGGGTGTTGGGAACAGGACAGCGGGACCCCCGCCCGCTTGGAGCCCACTTCCCAGCAGCGAGACCACGAGCTCATCGAGGTATAGGATGAAGGTCACGTTCGTGACAGAAACAGGTCTCTGCCGGGTCGGAAGGCCCCTCGTCGTCCTCTCCCCCAGGAACTGCCCCTGTCTCTTGCTTCTTGGGGGTCGGCCATGCTCTCCCCACCTCGCTTGCCCTCCCCATTCCCCGCGAAGGCCAGGCCTGGAAGCACCTGCAAACCAAGGGCCCAGGCCCTAAAGGAACCAGGTGCGATCTGTCCCCCTCCCGCCCCGAGGGACTCCCAGGAGCCGGCTGTGGCCGCTCCTCTAGGACGATGCCTGCGGGGATCTCTCTCAGGCCCCGCGGAGGGGGTGAGGGCATGAGGACTGTCCCTTCCCTGCAGGAGGAAGGCAGGTCCCAGGCCTCGTCCAGCACGTCCAGGCAAAGGCGGGATTGTTTTAAAGCATTTTGCTGGAAGGGAAGGAAAAGAATTAGCGTCACGGAACAAAGACAGACGACGGATGGCGTGCGAGTCGCTCTGCACGGAGATTACACCCAGGAGGGGACCAAGTTCAATGTGGCTCCCGACTCCGAAGGGGAGTGTGACCCGGGCCCTGGGTAGAGCGTCCTCACATCCAGGGGGTAAAATGTCACCCCCTATACGGTCCTCCCCGAATAGGTGGGGTCCACGTGAGGCGGCGAAGAGGGGCTCTCCCCGGCAGGCTCCCGGCCCATCTCGCCCCCACCCACCACCCATAGAAGGGGGCCACGGGGCTGGGCTCCGACTCCTGAGGAATCGTGCTGCCGGCAGGCCGCGGGGCTCCCCTGCCCGTGGGGCCTCGCACACCCTCCCTGGAGCAGGACGAGGCCAAGTTCTCAACCAGCAGAGCGTCTGACCACACAGGACGTGCACCCCAGCCGAGGCTCCCCAGGGTGGCACAGGGCTCGCGCTCCCTGCCTCCGGGGGCTCAGCTCCAGCGTCACCTCCTCAGAGAGGTCTTCCTCGCAGTACCTTCCCTGCCAAGTAGCTCCTGTTCCCCACAGCCCCCTCCATCTCACGTTTCTGTTTTAAATGCCCCAGAACCACGGCCGCTGTCCGAAATGGCCTTACCTGCCCGTTTCTATGCTGGTTTATTTCCCACACATTGTGTGATTCGAAGCTGTGACCCCCCATCTACCCACCCACACCCACAAATGCTCCCCCGCGTGCGGCAGGAGCTCCCTAAACATCCGCGCAGTGGACGCGGCCGGGCTCTGAGCGCAGCTGCACTCGTGGGTTTTAAGCTCTTCTCTGTTCCCTTCTTAGATTCTGGGAGCCCCACACTGTCTCTGAGTTCTCATCAGGAGCCGCATCCACCTCGCAGAGGGGAGAGAGTCACGGCACCTTCCCTGCCTCCCCCCAGGTCCAGAACTGAGAACAGCAGTGATGGGTTTCGGCAGGTGCAGCTAGTCGCAGAGGTGACAGCGGCGTGGCCGGCGACCATGGAGGTGAAACGTAGCAGGCCGCTCACCAGCACGTCGCGACAGCAGCCCTAAGGGGTGCCCGAGGTGGCATGAGACATTTCCAGGGAACAGCCCCACCCCGGAGTCGTGTTGACTATCCTGACAGAGGGAGTCCAATGCGAGAAATGGGGATCCGAAGGGCGGGAGCATCTGAGACACCACCTGGGGCGCAAGGACACGGCGCAGAGGCGAGCGGGAGCAGGCAGCCACTGCTTGCTGCTCTTGTAGGTGAAAACCCAAGGAAGAGCCCAGGCTGGGGGCCGAGGGGTGGGGGGTCCCCTGGCAGGAGCTGCAGCCATGGTACACCGGGCCCCATGGCTGGGAGCCATGGCCACTGACGAGCTAGAAGCTGAGGACGGCATTCCTCAGAGAGGGGGGTGGGGGGAAGCACCCGACATCTCTAGTCTCCCCTCGGCACCTCTCAACACCGAGCCCGGCGGGAAGATGTGCCAGAGCCGTTCCGGGAGCTGCTGACACTGCTCAGCGAAGCTGGGTCACTTTGCTGGAAGCCGCGATGAGCACAGGTGGGCAGAGGCGGGGGCGACATCACACGTCCTGGCCAGACTCAGTTCGGCAACATGCACTGAGTTCCCCTTACACATGCAACGCTATTTCTCTTTTTCTTTCTATTTTCTGGTCACGCACGTGGGAACAAGTGTAAGAGCTTTGAATGTGCTTTCGCTGGCCGTACCCTTAAATCTCCCCCTGGGAATGAAACGATGGCGACCGTCTTCAAAACAGGGTCATAGGCATGATCGTTGCGGGACCTGACGTCCCTGGTCCCAGGGGGAGACTGTGTCCCAGCCCCAGCCTAGACGTGCAAGGGTCGTGTACGTTGTGGGAACGCAAGGGCCCACGGCCCTGCCACCTGATGGCGGCAACGCGTTCAGCCAGGGACCCGACAGACTGGACGTCTGGCGTTTTGGGGTGTGGGGAGGGGACGCCCCAGCAGGGCGCGTCAGACTTGTTCTCTAGGCCGACAGGAATCCAAGTGCGGGAAGGCCGAGGCCTCTGAATGCTGCACGGCAGGTCCCGGAACGCAGGGGGCACGCACCTGGCCTCCCAGAATCCGTGTGGGAGCCCCCAGCTCTTCCACTGGTGCCGAGGCATGATGCTCCACAAAGCCACGCCAAGGAGACGAGGGGGTCGTTAGCTGGATGGGCCCCTGAGGTGACAAGGAGCTAGGACACATCGGGGTCTGTCTCGGACCCCCACGGAATTAGGAGATGAACACTGTAAATTCTAGAGAAACCGCCAAAAAGGTTAAAAGAGCCCTACGCTGATAAGACACGAGCGAAGCTAAGTACACGACTGATGGAGCGTTTACAAAAAGGAGAGCAGAAGAAGAGAAGAAGGAAACAAAGAACAGACGAGACCGACAGACGATGAGCCACGAGACGCTCGGTTTAAGCCCAAGCCTGTTAACGCTGACATTAGCTACAAACGGGTTACATTCTCCATTTAAAAGGCAGGGATACTGGAGAAAGCAGAATCTCATGCATGCTCTCTACCAAACACATGCAGACAGACGGTGCCGTCTGTGTTCATGGGAGGCCTGGTGAGCCGTGTGGAAACCCAGGATGATTTTCAAGCTTCCAGAGCTCATACGTGCGTTTAGGAAGGACCCAGAACGCAGAGTCGGCATTGAAAAGACCGGTGGTACGTTTATACGGGCAGTAAAGTCAGAAATGGAAAAATTTAGTATCATTTACTATTATACTAAGAGACAAAATATTTAGGAGCAAATCTAAAAACGTGCGACATTTCTATGCTAAACTATCTGAAATATTGACGAAGTAAGTCAGGAGCACTTCAAGAAATGGGGAGATGTGCTTCCCACTGCTAAGGGGCCAACTCTCCCCAAAACGTTTCTCTAGAGTCAGGACAATCCTGCTAACAACCCCAGGACCCCTTTTTTAAGAAACTCACACACACACACACACACACACACACACACACACACACACACACACACTTGGACAAGCAAAGGAGTTGGAATCGAGAAAATAATTTTGAAAAAGAACCGATTTGGATGATTTGAACCCCCTTATTTCGAGAGCATCAAGGCACAGTAATGAAGACAGTGAGGTGGAATGAAGAGATGGCCACGCGGACCAGCGGGGTGGGTGGGCCCCTGGGCCGGTGCACGGCCCGGCCCACGACATTCCACCACGGTGATGGCGATGTGAGGAGAAGGGGCAGTCTCAGCAAACACAGCTGGACCCAGGGGCATCTTTCCAGGCAACAGCAGGGGCCTCCAGTCTCACCTCCCCCCATCTGCACCCACACGGCAGCCTCCTCCCCAGACGGGGTGCCCCTGTCAGTCCCTCACTGGCCCCCACTGCTCCCAAGAAGGGCCCGTTCTCCTTGGAGAGCTTCGTCCCTGGCTTCCTTCTCCTATGCTCTGTTCTGCCCCCAATCAAACCACTCGCTTCCAGTTCCCCACCTGTCTATGCACCCCTCCCCCCTCGTGCCCCCAGAAAGTTCTTCTGGCTCACGAATCTTCACCTGTCCTTCAGTGTAATGCTGTGGTATCACCTCCTCCAGGAAGGTCCCCAAGGCACTCCATGACTCCATGAGGGGACTAGGCAGGGACCCCGCTGATGTGTCCTCTTAGCCAACATGCTCGCCCCTTATCACTTGTCATCATTACTGAAAAGGCCCGTTTGCTTGTCTGTCTCTGTGTGTCCCTGTGTCTTGCCGACTGTGGGGTCCCCAGCCTCTAGCGCCCGTCATAGTCACCCTGTCATAGTCCACAAGTGCGGGGGACAGGTGTTTCCAGAACACTCAGCTCCTCTGAGCCATGTGGACAGCTGCTGCGCCCCTTGGGGAAACACCCGCGGCTCAGGGTCAGAATCCCCATTAGCAAGTTCCAGGCCCACAGCCACGGGCGGGACTCACAGAGGACCCTGTGGGGACAGACAAGCTGGAGGGAACCGAAAGGCTTCCAGGCTGAAGTAAACAAAGATGAAATAGCGACGATTAACCGTTCTCAACACTGGAGGTCTCCTGCGGTCTCCCCAGGGTCGTCCACCCTCGCTTAGGACAGAATGGCAAGGGCTGGTCTCAGCCAGAGGGGTTTCAGGTGGACACAAGGCAGTGGTCCTGGCCCCAGAGCTGTGAAGGCGAGGTGAGTGCCCCCCCCTTGTCAGGTGATGGACGGCTGGCAGTCCCCTCTGGGGGAGGCAAACGGGGCCTTCTTGTCTGGAGAAATAAAGACGTTGAACAACCCTGATGCCCAGGGTGTGGGGTGCCCCGCTGCATTCACTCCGCCGTGATCTTCGTCCCCAATATTTGCTAAAACAAAGCAAAGTCATCGTCCAAGCAAGGGTGTCCAAGCAAGGGTCCAGCAGGCAGGGACTTGGCCCCACATTTCAGTCAACGCTGCCCCCTCTTGTGCAGCCGCAACATTACCTCGGCCCAGGGGTGTGATCACAGAGGGACAGAAAAGTGGGGGACTCGGGGCCGTGCCCCAGGCCGGCTGGCTCCCGGTTAGGCTTTCAGAATTCACCCAGCCGCAAAGCACAGCGCCTGCCCTCTGGGAACTGGGTGCGGGCAGGTCCCTGTGGGAGAAAATCCGCAGAGCGGACCAGCACCCCGGGAGGCCAGCGGAGCAGCGATGAGGGCTTCATTCCGAGCTACGGGTCCTTGACTGGATCCCGACAGGACGTTCTGTCAAGCAGAACCTCAAGGTCCATCAAGGAGAAGGAGGAACCGGTTTCGCATTCGGAGCCACGCTGGCCGAGGAGAGGGAGAGGGCAGGGCTGGGGACAGAAGGCCCAGCAGGCGTCGCTGGGGACATGCAGGCCGAGCGTGCAGAGGCCTCAGAGCAAACCCTCCTCGTTCCCCAGCTTAAAGATCCGAGGGGTTGACGGTGACATGGAGCTCCGGAGAGGACACAGGAGAGGGAGCCAGAAGGTTCGTGAGGTCGGAGAAGTGATCACCTCCATCCCAGACAGAGTTTCAAGGCCCTACCTACAGGACATCCAGATGCAAAACTCCGGCAGGCGACTGGACGGGCGAGCTGGGACTCAGGAGCCAAGGGAGGGTTCAAGTTATAGGTTAGCCAAGCCTTGGGGACACGCGGGGCTGCCAGGGGATCGTGTCACACCAGAAGACAAGGGGCACTGGGTGAGCCCCCCACCTTGCAGGGCTGAGCTGAGTCCCTGCGTGAGGGGACAGTGAGGGCAGCAGGAGCGTCTTATATCCCGAAGAAGGGCGAGCGATTTCAAGAAAAAATGTGCTAAAGCTGCCCCGGGACACTGGATGGGGACATCGTCAGGCACTTTGACCTGGTCCTCCCGTCCCAGGAAGGACACCTACTCTCCTGTAGCCGTTTCCTTATAGAGGAGCGGGCAGCCCCACACCTCCAGGGGTGACCCACGATTTTCATCTTCGTTTGTGACTCTCCCCGTAGAGAACTTACCTTTTACAAGGGAGGGTGGTTTTAGGGCAAAGATGTTACTCCTTCCCGTCTGGGCCACAGGCCGGCCTGAGACCGATGTCCCCTCATCACGTGGCAGAGCTACGCGGCCACCGTGGCGGCTAAACCACGCTGCACAGCCAGCAAGCTGAGGCTCTGCGGCCTTCTTGGTTTTTATTGCCCCTTGAAGGGAAGGTTAAGCGCAGCACCGAAACTCAGGTGGACGAGGCTACTTCGTTCACGTTACCAGACACTGTTACTGAAGTAGCAGCAGGGACTGCCTTGACCCTGGAAAGTATGTCAAACGACATTGAGTGCCCCATTACTTCCAACAGCTCGCGAGAGGATGATGTTCATGAACCTTCCTTGCTGACACGGGAAAAGCATCACCGTAAGGATCGTATTTCAAGAATTGGCACCAGTTGCAAAGCAGCTGTGCCTGCCCATCCCCCCACACCCCTTTCCTGGAAAAGGAGGAGGTTCTGGAGTTTTCTTTGCACTGGGAAATTCTCTCTGCCCCTGAACACCGCCAGCGTCCTACGTCAAGAGTGAAAGAATGGGGCGGGAGAGGAAGATTTAACTGGTCAAGGGAAGACTAAAGAGGGTTTCTGAAATCGTCCAGCCAGCACTCATCTCGTAGGCCATCCAGGCGGCTCTCTCATCTCGGTAAGGCCAGCAGACTTGGGCGGGTCCCCCGGGCTCACCCAGAAACTCAGCGGCAGAGCCGAGGGCATAACCCAGGTGTCTGGTGCTTTCTGCAAAATGCCTCAGCATCCCGAAGGGCAATGCCACTTAGTGGCACGCCAGAAGTAGGCCCAGAGGAGGGGTGACGGGCCCAAGGTCACACAGCTGACTCATGATGGAACTCACATTAAAACTTAGATTCCCTGATTCCTATTCCAGGCCCTATCCACCTCCCCAAAGAAAATAGAGGAAAGGGAGAAAAGTGGGTGATGAAGCACGTAAAGACAGAAAAACAGAGGTAAAAAAGGAAGAGGACGAGGGAGGGATTAGGCTGGGGATGAGGCAGGTGCAGCAAAGAACCAGCATCATGACGGGTGCAGACGCTGAAACGCACGGGCACGAGGAGAGCACCGAAAGCGAACTCGCAAACTGTCCCTTTCAGGGTTAAGCCAACGAGCACACTGCACGTCACTCTGGTAGTAAAGGGGTCACTTGGACCAAAGAGCGGAGACCCAGCAGCCGCCTGGGGTGCGGAGCAGAGGAGATGTTCACCTCCGGTCACACCTGGCCCACAGATAGAGCCGGTGGCGGCGGCCGGGGGGGGGGGGGGGGATTGGCTGTCAGCTGGTCCGGGGAGGCCAACCAGAGGGTCCTCATCACAGTCTTCCTCGCAGCGTCCAGCATCACCCACGCGTCTGCTGTCCCCGACCCCGAACATCAGCTTCTCTCATTTTCCTGAACAGTTATGAATCTATTTCGGGTTGGCAAGTGAAGCCATTAAACTCTCAGTGGTGGGGTCACTGAGTGAGAAACGTGGTTTTGCCAGATGAGAGAGACTGTGTCATTGCTCACATCGGCGTCCCCAAGGCCCACCGTCAACCTGCTCCTGGGAGCCAACTCATTTCCAGAAAAGGTTGTCCCGGGCAACCCAGGAAACTGAAAACCTGCGGGTACGCAGCGCGAACCACCTTCCTGTAAGGGCCGGGTCCCAGGTGACGACTGAAATAACGTCACGAGCAGGTGGGGAGCTCCAAGGCCGAGTGAGCAGAGGTGGAAGAGGCGGAGGACTGCCAGCTGTCCATCACCCACCCTTCGGGAGGGTGGGGGCTCAAGGCCCTGGTCACCTGTGTCCACCCACTCCGGGTCCAGTGGCAGCAATGTCACCTGAACAGCACCAAGCACGGGGCATGGATTCTCTCACTTAATGGATGGACTCTGGCTTTCTGGCCTCAGTGGCAACGGACCCAAGGCCTGCCTCCTCTGGGCAGCTGGGGCTGGCGTGCCACCTCGCCCAGGGTCGTTCCAGAAACCTTCTGAAAGAGAACCTCTGCCTAGGGGTCCCTGGACGGTGGGAAGGACGGGTCCAGGTTAGGAGCTGCTGTTCTGGGCTCTGGGGGCGCCCTGGCTCCGACTGACCCCATCGCACAAGGATGACACTGCCCTCCTCCTCCTCCCGCCATGGTGCCCCCGCAGCGGCCCTCACATGGGTCCCCACTGTGTCTGGCTTCTCTCTCCCACACACGTCATTCAGTCTTGTAAAAAGAGACTTGGGGTTAAGTATTGGTTCAGATCGCCCGCATCTTGTCTGTCGCAGGCTGTGCCCAGAACTCCTTCGGCAGAGACTCTCTGAGTCCCCAGGAGAAGTTTTGAGCACGCCACGCCCGTCACTCAAAAGGTCTTCCAAATAAAAATGCTAATGACACCCAGAAATAGGACTGCTCTGCCCCCGGATTTCATGGCGATAGGAGACAGCCCGTGAGTCAGCTCGTCTAAAGGGCGAGGGGTGGGGAAGGGTGAAGTCGAAGAGAGTGGGGACCAGTCCCCCGACAACAGTTCCCACCCCACAGGTCTCTTTAATTAAGCATTGGGTGGGAAAGTAATTTAAAAAGTAACAATAACAGCTGGGCGGTGATGCCAGCACGGATGTGTGGGAGGGTGGGAGGTGCTGCCCTTGACCTCATCCATCCGCTAGGAGAGCAGGGAAGGTTTTTCTGAGTGTGGAGGCCGCTCGTAACATCCACTGCTGTCCCAGGTGAATAAACGGAGGCAAAAGCCGGGCAGTAAAGCAGAGGGTCGAGAGCAACCAAGGATCCCAAACCAGACGTATCTGAAGTCAGGTCCCAGTTTCTCCACTTCCTACCCATGTCACCCCAGGGAGACATAGCCTCTTCAGCCCTAAGTAGGAAGAGTCAGTGCACCCACGCCCAGGACCAACGGTGTATGTCAACGACCAGACCTCTCAGCTTCCTAAGGAACATTAAACCGATTCGTGTCAGACATTAACTTGGTGCCCAGCCCTGCGTGAGAGTTCAGCAGATGGCTGACGGTGAGAACGATGGCGCAGGTGTCCCCTGCGGACTCCCGCCTCTGAGCCCTCGATGAGTGAGCCTCAAAAACGAGAATGATGACCTCTGACCCTGATCCCGCTTACGCCTCTGTTTTCCCAAAGGGTCAGGATGTGTAGGACAACATCCAGGGAAAAGATATCATTGATTTTCAGCTTTAAAAAAGGAGATCCCGCCATTTGCGGCAACATGGATGGACCTGGAGGATGTTATGCTGAGTGGACTAGGCCAGACACAGAAAGGCAGAGGCTGCGTGGTCTCACTGACATGTGGAATCTAAAACAGGTGGTTGCCGGGGCTGGGGTGGGGGACGAAGAGATGTTGGTCAAGGGGCGTGAGGTTCTGTTACACCAGACAAGTACGTCTGGTGACCTAAGGCACAGCATGGTGACAGTACGTAAAAACTATCATCGCTCCCAATTTGCTGAGAGGATAAATCTTATGGTCCAACCACACCCACAAAAGTAACTAGTGACTGATGAGGTGAGAGATATGGCAGTGGGCCTGACTATGGTGATTATTTCACAGCAAATATGTATATCCAATCATCAGACTGGACACCTTGAGTATTTAATATCCAATTCTACTTGTCCATTTTACCTCAGTAAAGATAAATAAAGTAAAATAAAATAAAATAAAATAAAATAAAATAAAATAAAATAAAATAAAATAAAATAAAATAAAATAAAATAAAATAAAATAAAATAAAATAAAACATTGATGCAGCATGAAACGGTTTCGGCATTCCTACCTCTATATGAGTTCCAGCAGGAAGATGTGACTCCCAGGGGACCGACAGTTCGAGAATCCCAGCACATCTGAAGGTAAAGGGCCAAGACCCAGAGAGAGGGGCGGTGGTGACACAGAAACGCATGCACTCAAACACACTGTCGTGAGAGAAAGAGAACGCCTCAACGAAAGGTAAGAAGCCTGTCGAAGGAAGTCGAAGAAATGCGCAGAAAGACTTCCAGGGGCTGACCCCAAACCGTGTTTTGCATTTTTAAATTTAGCGCATGAATTAAAGAAGAGGACGGTCATTCACTATTGAGACCAAGTAGTCCCAAATGTGGCAAAATAGAGAGAACAAAATATAAAATGAAAACGAGTGAAAAAGAAGATACTGCCAGGGAGAAAAAAATTTTCCTCGACCCTTCTAGGTTCTCCTGGCTGGTCAAAGAAGCAAATTGACAGGAGAAAATCAAATAATCAGATTTGATATTGTACATCCAGGTGCTCCACGAGAACATGAGGCCCCCCCACCAAAGGTCAGCCAGCTGAGGTTTACATGCCCTTCCAAGCTAAGGAGAAGCAGGTAGGGATCTGGAACTTTGAAGGGAAAGGGGGGGATCTGAGGGGCTATGGGAAGAGCAAACGTTTGGTGAGTCAATGTTGCCCATGTTCCACGGAGACAAAGGGACAGAGAAGAGTGTGAGCAAACAGGTCTTGCAGAGTCCCCCCACCTGCTAGCTCTGACCCACTGTGGACACCTCTGGGGATAGCTCTACTCCAGAGACAGGCTCTTTATTTAAATTCTTTCAGGCACTTGGGGACGAGGGTAGAGACGTAAAACCTTCCTGAGTCTCCTGCCTTAAAAAGAAACAGCCTCAAGTGCTGCTCATGCCAGAGGGACACATTTGAGGTTGGCAGAGTTTGTTCCCCTACGACACTTAAAGGACAGCCCCGGCACATCTAATAGCTGACAAATAAAGAGATTATAAGGGAATCACGGGGGCCACATTTACCCTCCCACCGTAAGCAACTAGGAAACCAGACAAAATGCATGGCACGTGTTAGGGACAGTGGCTAACGGACAGCATGCGACTGCCAGTTTCCCCTGGGGGTGTCCTCGACGAGACTGTGGGTTACTATGATGTCTTAACCGTCCCCACTCTAGAGTGCACACTGTCCTAATGCCCTGTGTGACAAATGGAAGCATGTCTCAGACCAAAGCGGTGTCTCGGCCGTGGGCTGTGCACGCCACCTTGTCCAGGGAGCATTATCTCTACCTGGAAGAGCAATGACGGACAAACTGCGGCTGGCGACCTGACGTGTGGAAGTGGCAGACGTCGCTCACGGCAGTGAAGACAGCTAATGGTACTTGTTGTCAATGATAAAGTCTGGGCTTTCAGGAGAAAACTAACATTTTGGAAAACTTGTATCAGCCACCAAGAGCTCACTCAGGAAGAAATAGATAATGTGACTAGTCCTATACCGATCAAGGATCAAAGGCATAGTTAAAAATCTCCCCCCCCAAAGGAAACTTGGGATGCGGATAGCTGCACTGGTGAATTCCACCAAATATTTAAAGATGGTTTAATAGTATTTCTATACAAACTCATCCAGAAAATAGAAGAGAACACATTCCCACTCATTTTATGAGTCTATTGTGCTGACAGCAAAGCTAGACAAAGATGTCAGAAGGAAAAAAGGAAACGGCAGAACAGCATCCCTCATGAAGACAGAAACAAAACCCTCAGCAAAATAGCAGCTAATCAAGCCCCAAAATATTATAAAAGATGATACATCATGATCGAGTGACATATCCCAGAAACAGAGAAAAGACGACGTTCTAAAAATACTATCGATTCTCCTTAATTTTGGTTTTTATGTTCTAAAAAGTTGCTTTAAACACTGAATTCACAAATAATGAACCATTTTCCCAGGGGAAATATAAGGTCAGGTTCCTGCCGGCCTCTGGTCACAACCTTCTCATTGACTGATCAGTACATAAGCAGGTTTTATGTGTTTCTACTCGAGGAGCCTCATTTACTACATGTTACGGATTCATTATTACGGAACTCACGGCCAACAGCCCTATGTCACGCCTGAAGGAAACTCTGACACACGTGTTTTCTCTATAAGACACACAGTCATCCTTTTTACACCTAAGAATGCTAGTCAGCACTTCAGCATTGTGCTTAGGAGGCATTTTGAACAGGATAATCACCAAGAAAAAGAACGAAAAAGCTAAAATATGGCACTGCCTGGACAGTGAAAAGGACACTGTTTACAGTATGAGCTGAAGCATGAATGCTCAGCTGAGAGCACGATGCCACGATTTGACAGGACGCGTGTCTGTGAATGACCACAAAACAAACAAACAAACAAACCCCCCAAAATTCTGGGGTTAAAAAAAATCGTAGCAAGTAGGAAAATTTGCAAATACGGAATCAGTGAATAGTGAGGACAGATTACAATGATGGGGAAAAAAATGTCTGTGATTTGAAGAAACACACCCAAGGCTACGATTTAAAGGGCTCACTGAATCCTGGTTAAGGAGAAGAGACACATAGGTGAGCCTATCCTAATAAAGTTTTTAACTTATCTTGATTAAGAGAGAAACGTGCAAACTTCCTGGAAAAGAACAAGTCCCCCACTGAGGGGCCAGGGCCTCGACTTGCCTTGGGCTTCTCACCTGCTGCCCAATAAGCTGGGAGCACTCAAGTGAGGCCACCCCTTGGCAGAAGCGGCATCACTGGGTGTCAGAGATGCAGAATCCCAGGCATCCTCACAAGGGCCCCAGAGCTCAGACAGTAGAGAGCATCTCAAGCCTATTGAGAAAGAGGCTGCTGCCCACGTGCCCTTTAAGAAACCAAAATACCATTTGCCTTCAGGATAAAAGAGAGATGCTTAAGGACATAACTCAGAGTTAGAGGGAGTATGCCACCTCCGGGTCCCATCTGAGAAAAATAACGTGAGAAAAAAATAGTTAAACAATAGGTAAAAGAGAAAGATTTCACGATGGGGGAAGGTGAGGAGGAGAGAAAACACGGGGGTCGAGGACCTTGCAATACATAATTAAATGTTACAGGTAAGAATAGATTCTCTGAGAACATATAAATGAGAACCTTTGCACTGGGAGAAATGTATCATAAGCGAGATTCTAATAATACGGAATATGGAAAATGTCTACGTTCTGCCTGATTTGGCTGTGAACTGAAAATTGCTCTAAAAAAATAAGTGTATTTAAAAAAAAAAAAGTTTTGAAGAGGAAAAAAAATTGATTAAAAAGAAATCAGTTTCTACCCATTTCAGAATCCTCGTCACGTCAAATCAAATCAACGATCGGGTGAAACAACAATGAGCTTAACATCTTCTCGCTGGGTTTGATTTGGAGTTTGACTCTAAACAAACAAAAGGAAAAAAAAACTGTGGCCGTGTTTTTAAATGGGGTTTGCTGACTTTCGAGTCACTTCGGAGTCATATATAACTCTCTCCCCTGAATTGAGATGAAGCATTTTTTGCGGGGGAGGGGGGATTGGGGAGGGGACTTAGATAAAAAGAAGCATTTCCTCCCAGAGGTGAGTATAAAATTCAAAAATAGGTGAAAGAAGAGGAATGTGAACTCTACTTCTCTCTCTCTCTTTTTCTTTTTTTTTTTTTTTTTGAAATTTTTACGTAAATTTAACTACTGGGATGAGGCCTCTCTTGTGGGATGTTTGTGAAGCAGGTGTTCGTGGCAGAGGGAGCCGGAGCTAGAAGAATGAGGGTTGTCACCTTCCCAGGTGCTGCCCTTGGGCTCTGGTGCCTTCAGGGCTGCCTGTGGGGTAAATGGAGGGAGGGCTGCCCACCATGGACCAGCATGTATTAAAGTTCTAAGTAAACCTGCATTTGATCAAACAGTTTCATTGCTTTTATTTTAAAAAAGAAGAAGAAAAAAGAAAAAAGAAAAGAAAAGAAACAAAAACAGGGAAGGAAACTGAAAACTCTTTATAATCCAATCGACTATTCCTTTGAACTTGAAACACCAACTTCTTTTCCTAAGAACAAGGGGAAGGAAGTGCTGCCGGACCCAGCGGGCGGCCAGCCTCTGTCTCCCTGGAGATGTCACAGGTTGAGACACACAGGGGCTCGCATACCTTGCTCCCCTATTTACTGAGTGTCTCATCCACCAGTGTCACAGTGCCCGTTAGGAGGTGTGTGACCCCCACTGCGTGGCGCTTCCGTTTCTAAACAGAGTCGAAAGAAAATCACGAACAGAGGCCCACGATGGGCAACAGTGTGACCCGGCTGGTCTCGGGTTGACTCTCAGGCCCTCTTCCTGCTCCCAGCCATGCCTGGCCCCACGTCCTCCTCCCGGCTCGGCTACTCAAGGCGCCCGCTGTGATGGTCGCATCACTCTTTCCAGGGCATTGGGATCTCAGTCTGAAGACTAACAAGGCTCAGGACAGCAAACCTCCAAAGCTTTGATCTCGGACCCCATGACTGCCCAGTGGGAGGGGTGATTCTGTGTCCCTCCAGTTACACGCACAGTGTGTGCCACCCTCCCTCCAGCCCCCTGTGGTGGGGACACAGGACAGAGGCCCAGTCCTCATGGGGACAAACATATCAGATGTCCCGGAAGCTCATGTGCGAGAAGCAACAGCCACCCCAGGCCCCCTCCTTTGCTCCATTTTAAGCTCTATTATAGGACCTTCCTGGAAAGCCTCGTCCCCCCTGCGTGCTCACTAACCAGCAACACTTCCTTCCCCTGCTGAGAGTGATGGGAGCGGCCTCTGTCCCTCAGTGATCAGATTTGACTCTGATTTCATTTCCAGGTGCAGAGAACACAGATCGATCATCGTGCTGGGCTTAACACAATCGAAGTCATGGTCTCCTGCCCACGTCCTAACGGGGGCAGGGTGGACCAGAAACCAGTGAGGTAGAGAAAACTTTCAATATAAGTCTGTCCAGCCATCCCGGGAGGGAGAACGAGACATATGTCAGGATGCGCCTCCCCTCCTGCCTTCATCAGAAACCTCAGCCCCACCTGGAGATTGATGCTCACTCTCCTCTGAGCCATGAGGGCGTGAAGGCTCCGAGACAGATGTGTTTGCAGTCAGCCAGCCCACCCACAGCACCCTGCGTGGATGGGGGCCCCGCCTGCCACCCCGCTCTGCCACTGCTCTGACAGAGGTGTCAGCCCCCTCTCCCTGCTGTCGGATACCTTTCCAGTTTGACTACTGAGCCCCAGTTTTTCTTTCCTGTCAATCCCTCCTACCCCGACTGTACCCCGAGAGATTCTGGGGCGCTGCTCACTCTGATGGCCACAGGACCCTCAGCGGTCTTTCCTTTGTAATCCAGATGCTGTCGCCACCTCTTGTTGCCCTGTCTGTCCGTTCACATGGTGGCCCAACCCCACAGCTCAGGTAGGCTCTCATAGGGGTGAGCTGGCTGCCCCTGCCCACAGCCGGCTGCCCACACGTGTGACTGAGCCCAGTCGGGACCAGGATCAACAGCCTGAACTGTGAGCTGAAGAGAAGGTGATGGTTTCAGGCAATTGAGTTTGCGGTGTGACAAACCACTATTTATACAGTCCTAACCGCTAGTATTTACCAGTATTATAATATTCACCAATATCCTTATATAAGGAATCAAAATACTTACTCAACGGCGTGAAGCGAAGTATTTTCTTAACCGTGCGTACGGACTGTGTGAGACAGTGAGGGGACTGCGCGCCGACGTCAGTGTTTCCTAAGGGTGTGAATGTCGGAACACACTTAGGGTGCTCACTTGCTGTCTTGCTCGTGACACGCAATGAGCTGATGCTCGCGTGTGGTGGGCAAGACAAGGAGGTGTCCAAGGAAGGAGCCAAGAAGACAGCACAGCAGCACTTCATGCTCCAACGCTGACCGAAGCGAGACCACGTGTCGGGAGACCTGACTTGAGGTTCTGGCCGATGCCAAGGAGACCACGGGGCCCCACTCTTCACCGAACCCGGACACCGAGCTGTGAGTAGTGGTAACGTGTTCGTGTGTAACCGCAGTCTTGAGTGGTCTGTATTCTTCCTCCGGTGTCTTTCATTACAAGATCCAAGTCCTGGGGGAGGTTTTAGGGACGCCTGGAGCCCAGCAGGTGATTGCCACAATGAAGGTCACTTACTTGGGACTAATTAATTAAAACAGAAGTAACAGGTCAGGACATTTCCACTTGGACGATTCTGCTCAGCGTTTGAAAGAAATGTCCTTCTGTTTGTAAGTTCCTTGACCTGTTTTCTGTTTTTATGACCAACTTCTGTGCTTTCTGTCTTCTTTAGAGCTGGTGGGCACGCCCCAAAGTCGTGTTCCCTTCCCTACCAACTGCTAAAATCAGAAGGGGTTTTGAAAGGATAGTTCAAAGGGCTAATGGAAGAAACAGCTTATAAGTAAAAACCACTTGCTGATGGTCAAGCATTTTTTGAGTTTCAAATGTGGGCCCAACGCTCCTGATAGAAACAGATTACAGAAACATATAACCCATGGTCTTCGGACTCAAAGCGGCTGAAAATCTGAGGGGCTTAAAATCTTAAAGTCTAGGAGAATAAAACCAGTACAAGTGAAATTATTAGAAAACGATGACAGGTGAAAGTAGGGTGGGAAGGTCAAGATCAAGGCAGAGAAGCAGGAAGGGGTTTCAGGAGGGGGAACGAGGCGTGAGCCGGGATCACTGGGGGGCTGTCCCACTGAAGGCCGAAGCCTTGTTGGTGACGAGCAAGGGAGACACTCGGTTGTGAGGGTGGGCATCCCCCGGGGAGTCTGTGGTCCATGCAGCAGCAGTGAGAAGGGCACAGCCATACAGCATCCCGCGTCAGGATGCTGTGTCCCCGCCCCGCTAAACCTGATCCCAAACCGACCATTTGAAAGCAGGAAAGAGCTATACACGTGAGGATACTTTGTGCCAAGGCAGTCACAGGAGAGAAGAAACTTCAAATACAAAATGCCCACCAGCTGACTCCAAGGAATATTCTAGAGCCATCACGAGAACATCCGTGAAGACTATAGATGAAGGCAGAGAGCTTGTGAGTAATATTAAATAGGAACAAACTAAATTATATGTGATTTACACAAATTTATACATACTAATGTCTACGTAATTTGTAGATTATAAACATGGAATAAGTATTCATATGAGAACATACTAAAGGGATACCTAAACATTCAAAAATAGCGGTATGTTAGTTTGAGACAAATTGTTCATCTTTTAAAATGTCACGCGGTTAAAGGTGATGCAATAATACCCATTTTTTTTTTATTTTAAATAGTGAGTTATATCGAAGAGATGACACCACGAAGGTGGGAAATTTTCACCGAACAACTCTAAACAGCTCTGCGTTCCTATTTTTGAGTGCCACATAATTGCACTGGCTTGTGACTCTACTCTCCCAGCTCCGTGCCTTTCCTTTTCATTACTTCTGTCATCTTTAATTGCTCCCTCAGACATTCCTAAAATACACTGATAACACGAGACGTCCCAGAGCTGTGCCCCTGAGCTGCCATTCCCGGTGATGAGTTCAGAGGCACGGGTCCCAACCTTCTACTGCTTCTTAGACCTTCTCGTTCGTTCCCGGGGTTAAATTTGGAGCCTTTCCTCGCATTAGACCTTGCCACCTAATGGACTTGGGTAAATCTATAATTTTGCGCCCACGATACAGACCCATACATGCAAGGACTAATGAATTTGCTTAACAAAGATATACTAAGTACTATGTACCCCACACTGAACTCTAAGCCTTTGATTCTCCTGCAGTAAGGCCTAGATCCGTGTAACTCACGGCCCACCTAACTCAGCAGTCCTCTCTACTGCCCTGGGGCTAGGGCCTGGGGCTGCCCAACATCCCACCACCCCAGAAAAACAAGTCAAGGGAGAGTGAGTTAAGGGGTGAGCTGCCGTTCCTGTCTGCCCCCCACGCCCACACCCGCTCTGCACCCCGGACGGAGGCTGTATGTATGGGCTCCATCAACGGGCTTTTGCCCTGACTTCCAATGGGATTTGGCCAAAGTAGGGCACAGGGTCTGTAAAACCGAGCAAGTCATGTAGCTCTCTGAGACTCCTTTGTACCCCCTGCCTGTGGGACGCTGAGATGATGGGATTAGGTCATTGATCCACTCATCCACTCACTCAGGACGTGTGCCTGTGAGTTCCACGTGGGGCTGGCTTTGCAGCTGCGTCATCTGGGCCACTGCAGACAGTCCTGTGCTCGAAAGGGCCCCACATGGATTTAACGCTCTACTGTCACTACCCTGCATACCTCAAGTGTTTTTTGTTTTTTGGTTTTTTGGGGTTTTTTTAGCAAAAAGCCCGTTTTCACGTTCTGAGCCTGGGGGTATAGCAGTGCACAAAGCGGACGTGGAGCTTACACTCTGCAGCTTACACTCTGCAGCGTAAGGCTTAATCCATTTAGGAGATTCTTTGATCACATACTCTGTGAGGAGCAACACTCAGAGGAAGAGAACTCCACAAGCAGCAAAGATGTTTGCATGTGAAAGAAGGAAGCCCGTATGAGGCACTCCCTTTTTTTTTCTCTTTTTTGTCTCCTGACGCTGATTAGGACCTCCAACACAACATTGATTGGAAGCGGTGATGACAATCCTTCTTGTCTTCTTCCTGATTGTAAAGCGAACACTTCTAATATTTCTCAGTGTAGGCTGGTGATTTTTCTAGACTTTATACCCTTGATTTGGTTAAAGAAATTCCTTTCTACAGCCAATTTGGTAAGTTTTTTAATCAAAATCCATGTTAGTATCATTAAAGGTACATTTAAGTTCAAGTTCCTTTAGAAAGGCCTCGGCCTCAGAAGCTGTGCTTTTTAAGTCTTCCAACGGTCCCAGTGAGTCTCGGGAGAAGGGATGGTCTGTCTTCGGGTGGCCAAAGGCCCTGGTATTTACCGAGTGGGTCAGCCTGTGACAGTGGAGCGCTCTTGATTACTTAATATATTACTTAATATGTTACTTACATTCGACCATGTAGAACCCGAGCCGACGACAACGTCTCCTCATGCTGGAGGTCCTTGGATCTGAACGTGTAGCATGAGGCTGAAGGCTGGAGGTGACCTTCAAAGCTCAGACAGTCTCTAGTCGTCCACTCATTCATTGTCTTGCCTCTAAAGGCAGCACGTCTCCACCATTTCACCAGCAAACCCTGCCCTGTGAATCCAAACTCACCAGCCATTTCTATCCTACAGATGAGGAACCCAAGGTCATAAAAGTTGTCGGAAATTAATAAACTTCTTCGACAGTTGAGCAGAGTTATTACTTCAATTTATTCACGGCTGCTCTGCAGGGCTGCCTACAACATCGTGCTGTCTCCTTGCCCCAAACCTGGCAAACTTACTGTGTCCCCAATGAGGTTACTCTAACTCCCACCTCCTCCCCCTGCTCAGCCTGGCCCTGACTGACGTGCGACCTTTTGGGACTGAATTATTGAAATCCATTAATGGCTTTATTGCTTCTGATTGCTGGCATTTGCCTGATGTACTGTACATTTATCAAGCTCTTGTTCTCCTGGATGAGGATTACTTCTGGCTTTGATTTAAGCTCCTCGAACTAATTTTCCTTACCCAGCATCAGCTCAGCTCCCACAGTCCTGGCTAACAAGCTGCTAATGAGTTCGCCATGGAGTTTGTAACAGAAGAAACTCAGAATTTAGTGGGTGTTTAGCAGAGTGAAAAGGTGCTGCTGAACTTTTAGGAAAGGAGGTCATTTCTCTAGAGGCCCAACAAGGTTTGGGGTGATAAACCCCACTCGCTGGGAGTGCAGGGCACTGTGCTGTGTAGTGACTTCCTGTGGATGGGGTGGGGGTGGGGTGGGCAGAAAGTCATGTTACACCACCTGGGGGTCTCGTAACGCACCCCCTTCCTTAACTTTAACTGCCTGCTCTGTCTGTGTCTAAGATGACTTCTGATGAATCCACAGCCGGAAAGAAGAAAGGCATCTGCGTCAGTGTGGAACGGTTGGGAAGCTGACTCACTCCTCCGAGAAACCTCATGCTGATGTCTCCTTGTTATTGCTCAGGTAGCTTCAAGGTTCGAGAAAAGAGTCTTGCCGCAGAAGGCAGATCTGGGCTCTTACAAGCTGTCGGGTGAGCCACCAACCTCTTAACCTCCAGTCAAACGTGTGACAACGGTGCAGCCTTTTCCTGCCCCTGAGAACAGGGTTGGTCAGATGTCAGACGCCCAACATCTCCTCTGTGATTGAAAGCTGGGGCCCACCTAACTCTGTCCAAACTCCAATGCTCGCCTTTTCCCTCATGTTCAGAAGGTCTAAAGCCAGAGGAGTTTGGCTGCGTCATGTGGAGAGCAGGGTTTTCAGGCACCACAAGCCAGATTCCTCCAGGCTGGAGAGGGACATGACCTCTGTGCTCACAACCCAACCCCCCCAAACCCTCCCACGTGTGACCAGAAACATGACAGACAGAAGCTCCAGCAAGAACAGACTGGATGGGCAAGCGGTTCTTGATGCTGTCTTCCCACAGCTCTGCCCTCGGCCATAAGGCTTCTCTCTCTCCATCCCTGTTCCCATGATCAAAGCCAGCCCCCTAAGATAACACACTCCTAACAGTCACCCATTCTCATTCAATTAGCATTTCCTGAGAGCTGCCGCCTCCCAAGGGCTGGCCTTTGACATCCAGGTCCTTGGCGTATAGGGCACAGTCCCCAACCTGGGCAAACCCACAAGGCAGCAAAGGATGAAGCTGAGCAGAGATAACGATGGTAAAACTTGACCTCACGACAGTACCTGCATTGAGACTGGGAAGGCCAGCCCTGCAGAAAATTTTCCTAGAGGAAGCCACTTTCCTGCCACATCCTGAAGGATGACCTGAAAGGCGCTGTGTCCTCACAGAGAAGCTGTGGACCCCTCTCGTGTGGCACGGCCCACTCTCCGTGGTCAGTTTGCCTTCATGCTCCTTGCACCCAAATCGGTTCCCAGCACGTGGGGGGACCGCAACCAAAGGCCAGTGGGTAAGAGAATGAGTAAAGCACAGATTAGCAAAATGTTGTTGTTGTTTGTTTTTTGGGTTATGCAGACAGACAGAAAATCTCATTTGTCTGTGATCTGAGTAAAAGAAAAAAATGGAAGTCTTCCAGGAGCATTGACAGCCACGAGCCCACACTAAGTGCAAGGTTCAATGTCTAAGAATCTTTCTTTGGCCCCCAAGATCGGACAAGGGGCTCTCGAGGATGGCCTCGCAGCTTCGCAGGTGTTCCCTCCTGTGGCAGTCATCTCGCTGTTCCTCCACTGCCTCTCCATCCATCGCCATCCCACACCAGCTCACCCCGCAGGTGACTCAGAACTGGTGGACCCTAACCTGCATTCTCATATACTGCTGTTCAAAGTATAAATGGGGTGAATCACTAGTGAGAGCGATTGGCAATATTTTTTCAATACTTTATCTTTTAAAACGATAGAAGTACAGATCCTTTGACCCCTCAGTTCTCAGACAACTAAACTAATAGTCTGAGAACTGATGAGTCAATAGGAATTACCTATTCTCAACAGGAAATAGGGTCGCTGTTTCTTCTGACAAATGCTGCTTCAAGAGATGCTGCTCTGAGAGCAAGAATCATGACTGCCCCCTTCCATTTTTAATCTCTGGCAGTCAAGACGGTCCCTCACATTTAGAGGCAGTCAACAAATATTTAAGTGAATAAATGACTTTACCAAAAATTCAGATTTTCTTCATGATATAAAGTCTTCTTCCAAAACCCAGCATGTCCCTCTTCCAAGTGGGACAATTAACCAGTTCCATAATCTTGAAATGGCAAAGCGGGGCGTCTCTGAAGCACTTCCTTTGTTGAAAACCAAAAACATATTTATTACTGACATTTAAGGTTTTCTGCCACCTACTCCCCCTTTGCTAATATCTCTGAAGAAAATCCATTTCTGGCCAGATTTATCCTCATTTACATCTAATTCTCCTCGGACTACTCAGTGGAGGAGTGTCACAAAAGGTTAGGGCACCGGAGAAATGTGACAACCAGAGAATCAAGCACATGCAGAGCCTTAATCGACAATTAGTCAGAAGGAAGAGAAGCGCAAAGGAGCCAGACTCTCACTGTAGCAGATGGCCAGGAACTAGCCATTTGTGACTGCGAGTTGCAAAGAACATGGGGAAGGGGTTTCTTGTAGGGGACCAAGCCAGAGAAAAAGCCCTGGACCGGTGAGCACTGCAGAATGAAACTCACTGATATGGGCAGAACCAGAGCATTCCTACTTCATCTGGGAAAACACATTGGGTGCTGACTATGACTCTAATAAGTAACCAGAGCGAGAAACTGGCATGTGAGGGCCATCTGAGAGCCTGTGTCCAGCCAGCATTTAATGAGACCAAACCGGTCTGAAAACAACCTTCCCTTCATTTGCATGAGGAACTTTCTCCTGCTGATGCAACCACAGAAAAGGCCGGTACTGAACTCCTGTAATTCCTACTGTCTACAACACACATCTCAAACTTTGTGGGCTCAGGGACCCTTTACATGCCAAGGATAATGACAAAGTGCTTTTGTCTATCTGAGTTACACCTATGATCAATATTTACCATAATTGACATTTAAACGGGCACAGTTTAAAAATGTATATTCATTCATTTAAAGATAACAATAACAAACCTATTACCTGTTAACATAAATGAAAACATCTTATGGAAAATAACCATATATTCCAAAATCAGAACTAAGTTTAGTGAGGAGAGTGTCACTGTCTTATAGTATTGTAAATCTTTTTAATATTTGAGGTTTTTTTGTGTAAATATTGGCTCCCAGTTCTTTGTCAGAAACGTGCTTTGTAAATACTTTCTCTTAGTCTGTGTCTTGTCTTTTCATTCTCTCATTAGTGATCTTTGAAGAAGAGAAAGTCTCAATTTTGATAATATCCAATTTATATTTTTTCTCAATGGACATGCTTTCGGTATTGTAGCTTAGAAATCTTTTCCTATCCCAAAGCATAAACAGTTCTTTCCTACATTTTTGTCTGGAACTTTTATAGTCTTTTAGGTCTATGACTAATCTTGAGCTAATTTTCAATGTGGAATTATGTATGGATTGAGAGGAATTTTGTTGCTTGTGGATAGCCAATTGTTCCAGCACCTTTTGTTAAAGACTATCCACTCTCCATTGAACTTCTTTGCTCTTTTATTGAAAATCAATTAATCATATATGTATGGTTAAATTTCTGGTCTCAGTGCTCTTCTATTAATCTATAAGTCTATCTTTTCTCTAAAGTCATGTTCTCTTGATTACTGTAGCCTTATAGTGACCCTTGACATCAAGTTAAAGCGAGTCCTCTATCTTCTCTGTTTTCAAAGTTGTTTTGGGAATTTTAGCTTCTTAACATTTCATATACATTAAAAGTGGCTCATCAATTTTAAAAATGCTGCTGGAATATTCACTGGAATTTTGTTCATTGGAATTTTGTCAGTATGGCAAGAATTGCTATCTTTACCATACAATATTCCAGTCCATGAACATAGTATATCTTTACATTTATTTAGGTATTCTTTGAGTTCTTAAAGTGTCTTAAGATATCAGCATACAGACCTCACACCTGATTTGTTAGTTTTGTGCCTTTTTTTTTTTAATTTTTTGTGCTACTGTAAATGGTGGGTGGTGTGTCATTTTCATTTCAATTTCTAATTGTTCATCACTAACATACAGAAATACAATTAATTTTATATGTTGACATATCTTGTGATTTTGCTAAACTAACATATTGGTTTTAGTTGTTTTTATTTAGATTCTTTGGGATTTTTAACACAGAAATCATGTCATTTGTGAATTCGGTTTTATTTTTTCCTTTACAATCTGTGTTTTTGGTTTTTTCTTGCCTTACTGGGGTGGTTGAGAGTTCCAGTATATTATTGCACAGGAAGAGTGGCAGCAGACTTCCTTGGCTTTGTTTCCAGTCCTAAGTGGAGAGCATTTAGTTTTACACCATGAAATGTGTTAATGTAAGTGGCATTTATTAGGTTGAAGAGGTTCTCTTTTATTACTAGTTTGCTGAGTTTTTTCTTTATGAATGGATGCCGAATTTTGCCAAAGGCTTCTGCAACTATTGAGATGATGGTATAATTTCTCTCCTTTAGTCTGTTGATATGGCTAATTAAAGTCATTGATATTCAAACGTTGAACCAGCTTTGCATTCCTAGGGTATATATATATATATATATATATATATATATATATATATATATATATATATATAATGTTATTATATATTCAAATATGCATATATTTGGTCATATATGCATATATTCTTAGCTTTCATTTGTCAGTATTGGTTTGAGGATTTTTGCATCTATATTCATGAGGGATATTGTCTGTAATTGTCTTTTCTTGTGGGATTTACAGAATGAGTTGGGAGGTATCCCTCCTCTTCTACACTGGGCTGGGACCCAGCACCCAAGGTGCAAAGGCAACCAATGCACCTAATGTGCAAAATGTCTGGCAGCTGTGCCACGCCGGCGCTGGCCTCGCCCTTACACAAGTCTTCCCATGCCTCATCCAAGTCCCAGCCCTGCTTCTGTGTTCTGGAATAGTTTGTCCAGGACTAGCATTATTTATTTTTTCAGTGTTTGGTAGCATTTTCCTGTGAAGCCATCTACTAGGAGAGGTTTCTATGTTGGGAGTGTTTTAACTACAAATTCAAGTTCCTTCATAGATACAGAACTATGCCAGGTATCTCTTCCCTCTTGAGTGAACTATGGGAGTTTGTGTCATTCCAGAAATATTTCCATTTCATCTAAATTGCTGGGTTTATGGACATATATTTATTTTTAATATTCATTTATTACACTGAAGGGTCAGTAATAATGTCCCTTTTTCATTCCTGACATTGCTAAGTTGTGTCTTCTCTCTTTTTTTATGATTGTTTGGCTAGAGGCTTATCAATTGTGTTGATCTTTTAAAAATACCACCTTTAATTTTCATTGATTCTCTCCTTTTCTGTTCTCAATTTCATGTATATGTGTTCTTATCTTTACTGTCAACAATTGGTTAATTTAGGTAAAGAGTACAGAAGAGTTCATCACACTCTTATTTCTTCTTTTCGAGAGATCAGAAAATTTTCCAAATAAAAAGTTGGGATGACAGAAGCATGCATGGGGAGCCGTTGTGATGGTAGAGTGCTGACAAGTGGCCCGCTCCTCAATAATAAAGTTTGGATGTTTGAAAATAGCCTAGAGGAAAAGGATCAGAAGGTCGGAAATGAACAATGAATCATTGTTTGGGGAAATCTCATTTTCACCTCTGAGCTGCTGCAGGAAGACTCTACAGAGCAGAGGTGTTCTCATTAGCAGCTCGAGTTCAGCTCAGTTTTCTCTGCCTTCTGTGTGCAGGACATCAGCAGTATTTTCTGCAAACAGCAGGACCCAGGTGACTGTTCAAACCTCCCTTTCCAGGGGAACGTGAAGCTCAGTGAGCCAGCCTCCTGATACAGGTGTGAAACAGGAACAGAAACATCATCATCCATGACGCAGTGGGGAAGTGAGTCTTTGCTGAGCAGAAACACAACAGAATTTTGAAACGTTCAAAAATATCTTGGGAGTTGAGGGAAAGGCAGAATATAAAATAATATTGATGCTATGGCTACAAATACACACGACCCAACATCTCCCAGGCTGCAAACCCATGCTCATGCCCTAGTCGATAACGCAGGTGTCCTCTCTACAGCCCCCGACCCTGGTGGGACTGAGGCGACTTTATTCCTCTCGGCCTTCACTGCAGTGAAGTCAAGCCGGGTTCCACAAACAACCAGAAAGCTGGTTGCTTTTCATCTGGAGAGGCTCACTGCCCTTTCAATTGCCCAATTCCTCAAACTCATCTACAAAAATATTCCCATGAGAAAGTCATTTGTTAATGCTGGGACTCGGATTAAAATGAAGACTTTAGTTCCCTAGGCCTGAGGGCTGAGATCCTGCATCACTAACAAGCTCCCAGGGATGCTGATGCTGCCGCTCCATGGACCACACTTTGAGCAGCAGGCTCCTGGAGTACTTAACACCAAGTACCATAGTACTTAACACAAAGTACTATAGTACTTAACACCACACACTACATCCTTATCACCTATGTTCTGGTACTTAGCAGGTAGCCAATAAACATATTTTGGAGGGATGACTGAATTTATTGACTGTCTCTATAATAGTAGAATGAAGAAAAAAGCTTTATCAAGATAATCTGCTTTTCATCCTAATCATGTTGTTTTTTTTTTTGGAATTAGGAGGATGGGGCATTCTTAGATGGCAGCAGAACTGGCAAGGAAGGTGTTTATCTTTTGGCTTGTGAAGCACAACAAGTAACAGCATCAGTAGTTGAAGGCCTTCCTGACCCATTCCACCCAGAGATCTGGCCTCAGAGAGTGAATCCGTTTGTCCTGCTTACAGCAGCTTCTGTCCCCACCCTCATAATAATCACTGGCCCAAACTGCAGATGTATTCGTTGTTTACCCACCCCCTACTTTCCGTATCTCACACACACACACATACACACAAGCATCCTCCTTTTAATTTAAATTGCTCCTTCTGCTTCTACAATGGGAATTAATTGTACGATCTCACACTACTGAAAGCAAACTATTGGTGGCATTACTACCTTCTAGGTCTGCAGAGAAAAAAACACACATCCTTCATTGTCCTTTCATTACTAGAGATAAAATGTTATCTCAATGTCATCTGACTCCCTACACTTGTCTTTTTGAATAAATGCCTAATAACCTCTTGTTTTTATTTCATTTCAATAATATTATCTTCAATTATGGGCTCCATGTCTAAAACACTCCCTCTCGAGGCACAGAGAAGTGTCCTCCTTGTGGGCAGACATGCAGCACACACAGCTTTGCGAAAAATGAGGCCCTCAGGAGTATCGTGTCGGGAGGCCTGAGCTTCAATAATAACCTGTGTGTGACCCCACCGAAGTAATTAACACATCTGCACCTCAGTTTCCTCTTCTGAAAAATGGGGAGATGGGATTAGATGGTGAGGTCTCTTTTAGGCCAAACATTCTACGATTCTAGATTGGTTCACAGGAACAAAAACTTTTAAAATACCTAAAAAATCTCTTTTCAAGTGTATGTGATTGATTGCATCTAGAACATACACCTATATAATTACACACACACACACACACACACACACACACACACACACACACCATGTTTCTGCTTCTGCTGACCCCATCCTCTCTTTAGTGATGACATTTACAGGCTTGTTGCCTGGAAGGGCTGTTTGGTTTGAGTTTGAATCTATTTCATTTTATTTATTACCATAATAAAAGCCTTGTTCCAAACAAAATTTTGTTCAGAAACCCAGGATGTGAAACAAAACTAGACATTCTGGTTAAAGTGTGCAAGGCAACCTGAAAATCTGTACCCTGTCTCACCTGACCCCCATGCTCCCCAGTAGGAAACATCCCACAAAACCCCAAAGTCCCCACATCCCATCGATGGTCATTTCATCACTGCTCACTTCCAGTAACAGGATACTTTTCTTTTTGGTTGGATGAGGGGAAATCTAATAGCTTCGAGACTAGAAAAATTCTGTCCCTTCATAATCTTATTCATTAAACCTATTTTATCAACTAGAATCTCATTTTCACAGAAATCTGCTCCCTCCTCCACACGAAACCCTGCCAGTGTGAGTTGACATTTCTTTCCTCCATCTTCTCTTCCTCAGATGAAATTTCACCAGTGGATTTGGCTCTCGTGGCTTATTTTCAGGTTCTTTGTCTTACTCAGCCTTATCGAGTCCAACTCCAGCTCATCACATCACTTTAAATATATAACACAAAAAACCAACCACATTCTCAACACATACATGCCTTCAACAGCATTCTCAAATAAAACGGGTCTTGCGCTTTTTAGAATCCTATTAGCTAGAGCTTTTGTCTCCTTTCTTAACATGGGTGCTAAAACATAAAACTTTGCAGTAGTAAAACTTTAAGAAGTATCATATCTATTGACCTGCTAAGGATGCCTTTGCAAAGTAAACATCTGTTTGATCTCTGCTGTGGATCCTTGGGCCCAGCTTTCAGATGGGAAACTGAGATCCCGCTGTGCTTCTTCACTCATTTCGGAAGTAGGTCCATAGTCCTTAGATTTAGGTTGCAGTCTGCAGAAAGCACACGGTCAAGAGTCCTGTCCACAAATGCCACCACGCATGCTCTATTTAGAGGGTAAAAATTAGGATATTTTATTAAAAGATTCTGCTTCTATCACTAAGAATTTTCTCCATATTATTTCCACCCTATTATTCAAGCAATTGATATTCCTCACATGGATTATAGTAGGTGTTCTTCACCACAATTACAACAATAAGGAAATTAATTACTCTGCAAACAAATGGGATTTCTAGGGCAACAAGAGCAAAGGTTTCCTGAGCAAAGGTTCTGCTCTCACATATCAATGTAAGATATGCAGGAGGATATTATTTTGATGTATTAAAGTCTTTTTTTTTTCCTTGTGAGGGCACATTTCTCTTTCCTCATCTCCCACTTAATCAGTTAGGCTAGCCTCTCGTCAGATACTCAAGGGAGGCAGGTAAATTGGAAGTCTTCTTGGTTTTGGTTCCCAAAGACCTAAGCATAAGAGAGAGCAGAAGGCACTCCTGGCATTTAAAAAGAAAAAAGGAAAAACCACCCACATTTGGGAGAATCAGAGTTGAAGCAAGGGCCTCCCCTGCAAAGAGTTCACAGGTTACCAAGCACGTGGTGGGTGGGAGGCAGCAGGATATGGAAGGAAGGGGGAGAAAAGAGAAAGGTCAGTGGGGCCCAACATGAAACAGAGACAATGTGTCGTAGCTGGGCACCTTTCCCAGGCCCGTCTCCTGGCTGGTAGGAATAGCATTTCAAGTTGAGAGGTTTAATTTAACTATTTTAACCTGATCTTAAACATAAAGTTTCCTGGGCCTATCTCTGATTCTTAAACAGGTATCTTGGTCCTTTTCTATGACTTCTTTCTAAAAAGATTTGGAGAAATTATTGAATAAAAAGGTCAGTAAACTTTTTAAGAGCTTCTTGATGAAATCATTTCAGAAAACTTTTATACTGACACCAGCGGTGTCCAGAAGGTGTTTAGCCTCATTAATGCAACACGTAGGGCAAATGAAAACAAAAATCTCTCATAGTGTTGATATTCAGGGCTGGCAAAGGTACAGGGAGATAGGTTCTCCCACATCATGACATTATTGGCCTAAGTTAATGGAACTTTTATTTCGGTTGCCAGGAAGAGAGGGAGGAGTTCACATCTCACAGGTACTTTTCTTAGGCTCCATCCTGTGCTGGGTGATAACATACAGTCTCTCACCTGATTCTAACAACGGCCCAACATGGTGTGCTGCTGATGAAGAATGTCAGACCCAGAGAGTCGAAAACTCTGGCCAAAGTCCGTCCACATTAAATGTGGCAGAGCCAGGCTGTAAATGCAGACTCGTCTGATTTCAGTGTACCAGATCCTTGCACGGCACCTCCCAATATGATGTTATACATCCAACAGAAGTATAATGTGATAATGTTATATGTGATTCTACCTTATTCAGTAGCTAAATTCTTTAAAAGAAAAAAAAAGTGAAATTAATCTGAATCGTGTATTTTACCTAACCTGACATATCCAAAATATTATTGTTTTAACCTATAAGAATTTTTAAAAATTAGTAATATTTACATTCTTTTTGCACTAAGTCTTTGAAATCCAGTGTGTCTTACACTTGGAACCATCTGAGTTTGGATTGATCACATTTCAAGTGCTCAAGAGCCATGTGTGGCTAGTGGCTGCCATACAGGACGTCACAGAGCTGCAGCATCAGAGCAAACTTCTTTCTTGGAAAGGCTATGACAAGGAACTCCCACAGTACAACCCCAGGGGTGTTGGCTAGTTAGCACGGCCTCCCAAATCATGGAGAAGAAAGTTCTACCATTCCGACCAAATATCTTAATGTCACTTAATTTCTTTAGTACTCTGCCAAACCCCAGTAAAACTATGACAGGCTCTCCCGCCACTCTCATGTCTGCCTGTCGATGACCCCATGGTGTCCCTGAATGCTGTGGCCCTGCATGCTGGTGTGCCTCCCATCTCTACCACACGAGCCATCAGTCCCTGAGCCCCTTCTGTCTTGCCCTGTGTCGCACCTGAATGACCATCTCACGAACGAATACAAAATGCTTGCTTCTTATGATTCATCTGTAACTCCAAAATTAACACTCGTGATGCTTTCAGGGCCATGCGTGGACACACACACGTGTAGAGTGGCGAAATCTGCGTCACCCGACACACACATTCCCTGAGATGCTTGAGCAAGGCAATGCACTGCCTTCTGGTTTCAGCTCAAAGTGTAACTAGGGTTCTGTTCGCAGTTACGTATTGCCATTGGGGGTTGATTTCATTGTCTGAAGCGGCCCCTGAGCACCGTGCTTGAGTCCTGTCTATTGTCCCCGAGTTCAGAAGACTGTGATGTAACTTACGGAGAAAACGTGTGTTAGATGAGCTTCATGCATGTTGTAGAACTGTCAGCCATGATTCAGTGTTAATGGATCAGTCATACATATTAAGCAGGTGCCTTTGAACAGAAAACGTTTATGAAAACGTGGCCAGAGGTGCACGAGGTACCTGATTCCTAGGGAATGATGCAGCATTTGCAACTCCCTGTTCCCAGCAACTTTACGGACCACGACCACCTTGACCAAAGGGACTCGACTTCATCTGTCGAGTCCCCGGTAATACCCGGTGACTGTGTTTGTGGCACCTGTCTCTCGGGATTCTGCGGTGGGAAAGTCTCAGCCACTCGCAGACAAATAGGCACATGTAGGAATGGACCACAGCCAGCTCCCGAGCCTAGGCTTGCCAAGGGAAACTTAGGAAAACTCAATAGCAGATAGGACTTGCCCGTTTTATTTGAACTGACTGAGCATTGTGCCTAGTTAACCTGCAGACAGGTACACAGAGGCTCAGAAACACACTTAATGGTAGGGAGGTGGCTAGGAGAGAAGGAGGGGCAAAGGTGAGTTTATGGCACCTGGAAGAACCGGGATCGCCTTGGCCACCGTGAATGAAGCCTGACTGTGTCTCCACGGAGAACTGTGGGAGAGCCCATACACCTGGACCTCCATCTGGGAGCATGCCGCCTGGTCTGCTGCGTTGTGCAGAAGTTTTTAAGAGTTTCCATTTCTTTGTCTCTAAAGAAAACTTACATCCTCTAAGTGGATCTGCTGGTATCGATCGTTTTGTCTCTACATTTACCAGGCCCAAGTTTGGGAAAGTGGCAGTGGAACTGCCACGCAAGGCCAGCCAAGAAGGCACGTGTCCTCATCTTCTCTGGAGAGGGACAGAAAGCTTTTGATTCTGTTTCATGTGGCCCTGATGAACACAGCCCTAGGACCTTCATTCTATGATAATCAATCAGCAGCCAAAAGCCCATTTAGAGAGGACCATAAAGTGTCTGATAAGTCACCGGTGCACCTGGATGTGGAGACAGGCCAGAACTTCCTCTTCCTGTTCCCATGGCTGCTGGTTTCAAGGTGGATGCTAAGTCCAGTGTCAACAATTTCTGAGAGGTCTGCGGAGGAAGTGCTGGAGAGCCCCTATCAGAAAGGACCAGAACAGACTGCATTGTCACCGGAACGCTATTATCACAGCAGGACTAGGTGTGGGTCATCAAATTGGCCCTGTTGGGGAAAATGTGAGTCAAATGAAGAGTCTTCCCTACCCAGCAGACCAGAACAGTTTCCCCCGGTTACAAGTGGATGCTGCTCATTTTCACGAGATGCAGCAAAAGCAGTGTTCGGGGGGAAAATGTAGCTTCAAATTCTGATGTTATAAACTAATAGAGGGGAACATGAAAATGAAGAATCAGTCAATCCAGCAGAATACAGAAGAGGAAAAACAGAGATAAATAGGAAAAAAAGGGGGGGGGGGTTCAAATAGAAAGCGAAATAACCCCAACACGCCAGTAATCATGATTAGCATAAATGCGTTTAAGGCCTTGTTCAAACAGAGGTGGTTAGATTCGATGTTTTAAATTTAAGTATATCCCATTTACAAATGAATTCGGACAGAGAAAAGACTGGGAAAATGCAAACCCACAAACACAGGGGGAGACTAACATGCACCCTCCAGCAACTGAGGAGTCACATAAGCTAAAATCAGCAAGGGAAACCAGAGGAGCATTGAAAAACGAGAGTGACAATGATATTCTGCGTCCATGTGACACTTTTCCAAGTTTTTATGAATACCATATTCACAGTGACCTTGCTAGAAAAACAGGGAAGGTCCACCAACGTGCCTTTAACAGACCAGAAACAGGCAGAGAATGTAAGTGGCAGTCCCAACCAAGAGCCAGGCTAGCGACAGAGGCCGGGGCGCTGACTCCCCTTCCTGACACGAGGCAAAACCTCCTTCCTATAAACCAAGCATCCTCACGGTTGCCTGACTCCTTTTTCCTATTATTTTCTTTTATGGCCTGGCTCAAACGTGGAGAAAACGTGATCTGAAAGTGCTCCGAGCACTCTGGAGACGCGAGTTTTATAGATGGAAGTCATTTCCACTCGTACCTAAAGCCCATCAGCTTCTTCCTTCCCACCCTGGGGCCTCCACGTACTGTCCACATCGCTGAACACCCTTCCAGGTGGAACCCATGAAGACCGGACACAGGGCAGAAGGCCACACGCACACCTCGGCGAGGGCAGGGAGGGAAGGTGTGCCTAGGGGAAGTGACACCCCGGAGCTGTCTGCTCCCTGGTGTCCTCGCTCTGCCCAGGACTCCCCACCCTCCACTACATGCAGCTGGAAGAGGGTCAAGCTGCAAAGCAAACGGGCCGCTTCCTGAGGTTGTCATGCAGGTGTATTTATGACAGCATACCCTGCCACCCAGGTCTGCGAGGACGGGGTGCTCTCTGTGGAAGCTTCTGGAAGCATTGGCCAATCCCAAGGCACCCCAGAATGGGTCAATGGGCATCCATGGGCCCACCTATCTGGAGGAGGGGGTGGTGGGCCCAGAGGACAGTCGCCACTACCATGCTGAGATCCTCTGTCTCGTGGTGCCTTGGCCTGGGTGCGGGGCTGTCTTCCAGCAAGTCAAGAGGAGACCGTCATGTTGGCAAGAAAAAAAGCCAGTGTTTATTGTTGCTCCTTCTAAATCCCAGGCTCGAGGGCTGCGGTTCTCAGTCGGAGGCCTTGTCGCCCCCAGGGGACATGTCTGGGGACATTTTTCGTGTCACAGCTGGGCAGAGGAGGGAATGTCAGTGGCACCTAATAGGTGAAGGGATGCCACTGAACGCCCTACAGTGCTCAGGACTGCCCCCATGGACTCTGGCCCCAGCTGGCACCCCAGGGTTCAGACAGGCAGCAAAGGGGGTCACACAGGTTGACAGCTAACTACCCCTCAGCCACGCGAACTCCGTTACTGCCTAATCATCTGAAATGAAAAAGACTTCTCCTCAAAACTAGAATATATGAACAAATAAATGAACGAATGAATGAATTCGGATCAGGCCTCCTAGGTTCGTGTGTCCACCTATCTCAAGAGAAGCCCCCCTCTCTACGAAGCCTCCCATTTGTCCCATGAAATGCCGTGAGCATTCGGGAGTTTCGTAATCCAGAAGTCCACTTACCCTTCACCGAGAGGGACTTCCAAGGTGTGGGGTGCCCATCCAGGACGGGGGTCTGGCCCAGAGCGGGGGCCTGGAGAGAGCGTGGGTCTCGCGTGGCCCAAGGTTCCAGGCGGCACTGAAAAGCTCGATACCCACATGGGACCTGGATCCTCACTCTAACTGTCGCCCAGTTCCTGTGTGGTCCCCGGCAAGTCACTTCCCTCATTGGCTCCAGTGTCCTCATCTGTGAAATGAGGGGTGGCCTGGCTAAATTATGTGGGGAAGAAAATGTACCCCCCGCCTGAGTTCGGAGCACCTGTCAGTGTGAACTGGCCTCCCGGCCACGCTACCCACCGTCTCCCTCCCAGTTTTCAGCCACCAGCCCCCTTGTCATCGGGTCTCTCCGCCAAACCTCCTTTCTGTCTGAAACCCTCTGCTCTCCTCCCCTGGCAGAGGTGCCTGTTCTGAGTCTCCAGGACAGGACGCTCCCTCTGTACTGTGGTGTCTGCCACACTGAAAGTCGGCTCTGTTTCTGTTTCTTTCTAAACTGCAAACAGCTCGTAAGAGTGGAGGTGGCGACTGACTCCTTGGATTTCTCAGGGCCCTGGCAATGCCCAGCACTCAGCAGGTGCACCAAAACATCTGATGGATGGATGGAAGGATGGATGATGGATGGGATGGATGGGATGGATGGATGGGGATGAGTCGATGGATGGATGAATGGATGGATGGATGGATGGGTAGGTGGGCGGGCAGGTGGGTGGATGGATGAATGGGGATGGGTGGATGGATGGAGGGAGGGATGGATGTGCAAAATTCAAGCACTTTCCCACTAAAAGCTCTGGGTACTTTGTCCCTGCCCCTTCGCAAGCCCCCTGATAGGACATCTATACCGAGCTTTGTAAGAAAATACTACAGGTGAGAACCCCAGGAACCAAAAAGACAACAGGTGACTGTCACATTGCCTTCTCTACCTTCCAAGCCGGTCCTGGCTCTAGATTTCCAAAAGGCGGGGCAGGGTGACAGGGATGTAGGAAGAATGGAATCAGTAAGAACCAAGGTCAGTAATAAAACTCTTCAGAGAAGCTGCCTCTCGGTTTAACGGTGTTTTGCTTTTTTTTCTTTTTATCAATGAAGCAAGTTGCCAGGGCAGGAGGGGTGGGGGTGGGGCGGGCCTGGAGGGAGGCAGGTAGGAGGGGTCAGGGACATGGAGAGCCTGTCGTCTCCGTGACGTGGACAGCTGGTTCTGGTTGTATTTTAAACAAAATTGCATCCCAGCGTAGATGCTACGTCTGGAATTACGACCCGCCCTGTGATCTGTCACTTTCACACACACGGAGGAGGGGAGCGGTCTCCACAGAGAGGGGACGTACAAGGAGAGGAGCTGGAGACCCAGGAGACACAGGGGGATGCTCCTGGGGCAGACCTCTCGGTCCTGAAGCCGCGCCCGCCTCACTGAGCACCTCCACGCCACAGGGAGGGCTACTGTCGGGTAAGATTTTGGCCGGGGACTTCTTTTTGAAGGGTTAAGTGATCTGCCCCATGTTGGGCAGGAGATGCTGGGGACTGGACAGGGGTGAGAGATGAGAGCTGAAAGGCAGTGTTCAACACCACAGTGTTTTAAGTAGAGAGAGATGGCCCCAAAGAGACCATGGAGAAGTTTCTTAGGAGAAAAAAAGATCTTCTCTTTGTTGGGGAAGAAACACCTGGTTTGCAAAAGGTAACAAATCAGAGGTAGGATGGGTTCTTGTTACAAATCTCTTTTTCTTAACAGAATTCAGCTGTGACCCTAAAAAGCGGCCTTTGGGAACCCCTCACAAATGGGGAGTGGGGACAGGGGACAGGGGACAAAAACCACAGGATATTCCCTACCACCTGCAGGAATCGCAGGTGCCTGGCTACATTCCTTGCCTCTCCTGTGCCAGCACCCCTCACCTCTGTCTCCTGCCTTTACTCTCTGGATGCACCTGTGAGGCAGGCAGTATCTCCTTTTAGGATGTGGGGACCGAGGGGTTAAGGGATTCTCCAAGGGTGAGGAAGGTTTTGAACCCAGGTCCTCAAAGCCCAGAGCCCTTTCCCCCTGCTGCAGCGGCGACACTGAAGGAAGGAGACAGATGTCTGCAGTGACAAGGTGCCACCAGAGGAAGGAGGGACCATACAGATGTTCGGTGTCTCTGAAACCCAAGTTTTCTGAGAAATCCTGTGTGCAGTTTTCTCCTCAAACACAGCAATCTAGCAAACATGCGCGCGCGCGCGCACGCACACACACACACACACACACACACACACACACACACACACACACACACACACACACACACCCCCCCCCCCAGTTCCGAGAACAAATTAAATAACACAGCAGTGATGCGAACGCTGCCAGGTACCTGTGTTCTCTCCAACAGGACGACTTTCTCCCGGCTGTCCCTCCGTCTTCGGCGGACAAGCCTTTCGGTGACAATCCCTCAGTGCTCACCTCGAGGGTGAACTGCTTACAGGTGTGTGTGTCACACAAACACTTCTACCGTGGGCAACAGAAAACTACTCCCTCAGATTCAGTGCCACCCCGGCTGAGATGCTTTCATGTTCTCCAGATTCTGCATCACAGATTCATAAAATGTTTCTACACCCCTCGTTTTTTAATTCAACTTCTTACTGGCGTTTGCAGACAAACTGGGATAACAGGGAATAATGCTGCCTTCCCCGCCGCTGAGGAATGGGGCCAGGGCTGTGGAATCAGGCACCTGCTGGCCCCCTCCCCATCTTCCCCCTCCCGTACCCTCTCTAGCGACAGGTGCTCTGAATTTCACCGGCCTGGGTTCCTGGGCTGTGACTGTCACAGCTCTCAGCAGTGAAGGTGTGTCTTTAAAGTACCCGGAGAAGGCACCTCTGTGAGCAGCCTAAAGAACAGGTGACCAAACGAGAACAGTGTAGACGTGGAGCTTTCCTCCTTGGCACTCACAGAATGGAAGAGGGGAGACGTGCTCAGTTGGGGTTTAGACTGCACTGAGGAGCGAAGGATGTCTTGTCTTCATGGGGAGCTTCTTTTCAGAGGTGAATGGGAGACAGACAGACAGACAGACATGGAGATGGAGGGGGAACAGGGGTGGGGGAGTCAATCCCCAGGGCCACCTGAGTTCTGTCACACTCCCAGGGGCTGCTGCGGTCCGGGCTACGCCTGGGGAGTGGCTGCAGTAAAACGCTGACAGACCCCGTGGGATTGTAACCCGTGTCCTCTGAGCCCTGAGCCCCTCACAGCCTTCCTGCTTCCCCTGTCCCCGCAGGGAGAGATGCTCCTGCCGGCCCACGTCCTGCTGCTCCTGCTCCTCGGAGCCCCCAGGACGGGCCTCGCCCAGAACCCCCTCAGAACCGGGTCCATCTCCGCTTGCTGCACCGACACAGCCCCATTTGAGGCCAGGAGGAGCCAGCTGGAGGAGGCACCCCTGCTCAGCGACAGAGGCCCATCCTACCTTCCCAGCCAAGGCCCGGCCTCTGGAGAGGCCAAGCAGAGGGGCCAGGGTGGGGACAAGGACAAGAGGACCTTCACTGCGGGCCCGCGGTCCAGGCCCCCACCCCAGGCGCTGCCCAGGGGGAGGCCACAGCAGGGTGGCCGTGCCAAGCTCACCCTGTCCCTGGATGTGCCCACCAACATCATGAACATCCTCTTCAACATCGCCAAGGCCAAGCACCTGCGCGCCCAGGCGGCGGCCAACGCTCACCTGATGGCACAGGTCGGGAGGAAGTAGCGCAGGGGTCGGGCCCGGCCTGCACATCTGGGGGGTCCAGTCCAACAGGCTGCTTCACCACTCGACCCCCACCCCCGCACCCTGGCCTCCTCCCCAGCCAGGCCCCAGCCACCTCTGGACATGCCGGGACTGCAGCCTCGTCCCACCTTCACCATCCGAGGCCACCATGGTCTCACCCTGTGCTCTGTGCCCTTGTTTCCCTTCCCCATGCTCCCTGCCAAGGGCCCCGGGCCTGAGAGCGGGTACTCGGGCTCCTCCCCAACCCCGGCCAGGGCCCAGGGCTGGGAGACAGCAGCCACCCTTCGCCACCCCGCCAGCTCCCTCACCCACTGTCCGCCCCCATTAAAGCCAGTGGCCTCCTGAACCCCTGTGGCCTCCACTCCTCCTTCCTCAGCCAACTGCCTCCAACCTCCAAGCTCAGAAAGGGGAGGCGAGGGAGGGGGGTTCTGGTGAGCCCATTCCCATATCTCCCAGATGGACATGGCTCTGGGGAGGTGGGGGGTCACAGGGGGAGTAAAGAGCTTGGGAAAGGCCAGACTGGCAGGACTGTCATCTGGGGCTAGATCTAAAGCCATCTGTGTGGCCTGGTCCCACCCAAGGAACACAGCCTGGGTCTAGGCTAGACAAAAGAGGGGGCTTTTGTTCCCCCCATGGGACACCCCGTCCTCCATAGCCTGGGAGAGAACAGGGTCACAAAGCCCTAAATAGGCACTCACTGGACCCAGAGTAACTTCCCGGCACAGTGCCGGGCACGAGGGGACACAGATGGGGGGCTAGGCCTCTGCTCTCGGGAGCCAGCACCTAGGTGAACAGATGGAACCCAGTCTGGAAACAAGCAAAGGCCACCAGGAAGCACAGCGATGCACTAAGTAATAGCAATTAGCGTAAAGCATCTGCGAGGAATTCAGAGATGAGAGTGTTTAACGTGAATCAGAAGCCACCGACGATGGACATGAGTGGGTACTCCGCTGGCCTCTGGCAGCGAAGCCCAAGGGCCAGACTCCCAGAGAGGGACCGTGGTCCCCTCACTCACCATGGTGATGCGTCACAAATACGTCACACGCACCCCTGCATGGCGACATACACGACCTGCCCACATACCAGCAGCGGCAAAGTTACACCACAGGCAAATGACAACTATGGAAAAATGTGTGCCAGGAGTATAAGACAGACGGCTTATGGATCAAATGTACAAAGAGCTACTGAAAATTAAGGGCGGGGTGGGGGGAGAAAAAACCCAAAAGGAAAAGAAGAAAGAATCTGAATAAGGTGCTTAGAAAATCTGTCAGAAAGTCCTTAAAATAAAATATACCACATTTATGGAAGCGATATAAAATATTTAGGAGCATTTATCGAAGATTATAAAGAGAATGAAAAATCCATGTATATTCCCTTTAAAAGTGATTATTGAAATTGGCTAGACTTAAATAGTAAGATTCACAAGCTGAACTTAAAAGTTTAAGAAATAATTAGTTTTTTATCTTAATTTTAGTAGATTATTATTTAAAAACAAAGGAAAACCTGCCAATGGCATTCTTGGGTGTGCAAATGCGCACACACACGCCCTCTAGTACAGTGACACTCCTGTGAACAAGTGAAGTGTTTCACCAGCGCCCTCCAGTGTCTAAAGAGAGAAACGAGACATGTCCATTAAAGAAAATTTTTAAATACTGAGCTAAAGGCTAATAAAAGTTCAAAGCACTGTGTAGGACGTGCAATGTGAAAAATTTCCATCACTGCATATTTACTACCATGCTTTCAACACAGCGAGAGATTTTACAGTGTGCCCCTGTCACCCCCGAATCCCGGGGTGGAAGGAAACGGACGGTCCACCTTTCTCTGGTAGCTCTGTGAGGCACATGGAAGAGGCATCCCCGGAATAACATCCCATGGTCGCAGGGCAGGAGAGAGAAGGCAGGGACCAGGAGCCAAGGCAGGGGACAGAGAGAAACATGTGCTGGAGTCTGGTTTCAAGGGCATGCCTGTTGCAAAGGAGAGGCTGGGATTAGAAATTCAAGCCGAAACTAGTGGGGACGTTGCTCCATGTGTCACGTGCAGGAGTTTGAACAATGGGGAGTAGGCGATGCTCTGTGTGGGTTGCGGGATGATCCAGGCCGTGCTTCGGGACACGTGGTCGCAGAGCTGTGAGCAGGCAGACTAGGAAGACAAAGTGAGAGGTGGGAGAGCATCTGGATAGCGGCATGCTGGTTCTGGGGAGAGGATCTGATGACCTGAGCTGGGATGGTACTTATTTTGTCAGGAGGAAGCGATTCTGGAAACGTTACAGGAGCAGAGTTGGTAGGACTTAATTCAGGCAGAGAGCAAAGCAGAGAGGGCAGTGGACAAAGTGTGTGCTGCTCAGAATCTGCTTAGGTGGGGTCTTGATGACACACACAAACGAGAGAATGCCGAAGTAGCAGCAGAGTTCCAGGAAAGTGGAAAGTGTTTCTCGGAAGAAGCCACAGTTAAGTGTACACAAAACCTCTAGGAGGTCGGGGCCAGCTTGCAGGTGGAAATTCCAGCACAAAACTCTAGAGAGAAGGGAAACGTAGAGGTGCACTGTCACCCACGAAGAGCCAACATGTTGTGAATTAGATAAAGGAAGGGCAGAGAAGAGGACAAAGGGTGTCCCTTTGGGGCAGCCAACGGAGAAAGGGAATCCTGGGGGATGTCCCACTAGGAGGGCCACCACGTAGTGCCACAGGAGGCAAGAAAAAATTTCGAGAAAAAGGAATCACAAAACGCGTAAGGGCAAATATCTGAAGGCTGAGATGTCACTGTTTTGAGAAATCAGGGATGATCGATAATCTTCAAGACAGCAGTTTCAGCAGAAGGGCCAAGGTGTGAACAGAAGACGGGGGGTGGGCATCACACCTACGTTCTTTTGAAAAGTTTCACGGAGTGAAAAGATGCGACAGTATGTTACGATAGTAACAGAATCCAGAAAAGCGTGTCGAGTTTTTGAATGAGGAGACCTCAACATACTCGTAGGGAGAATAAAAAAAAGCAATGGAGAAAGGGAGACAAATACATACAAGGGAGGAAAGAGCAAGGTCTTCTGGAAGGTAAGCGTCGAGAGTAGAAAGTAGAAAAAATAAACGGCCTTGAGAGGAGAGGACTGTCTTCTGAGAGAGCAGAGGATAGGCGAAGAGTCAAGATAATTTTAAAGGGAAATCAAAGAGGAACATAAGAAGTTCAAGTTGGATAGATGTGATTTAAATAAAGTAGGAAATCTGCCAGTGCTTTTCCATCTAATAAATATTGAGTACTTGCTGGGTACCTGACACCAGAGTGACAAGGACAGTTAAGGCAGTCCCCACCTCAAGGTCACATTTCATAAAGAGTTATTTCCATTGTTAGCTCAGGTGGTCTCACTCTTTGAGGAAGAAATGGCAAATTATCCCCTCCTCAACCCCAGATTCATATTAAAAAATATAAGAAAACAGGAAAGGGAGTTATTTTGTCAGGAAGAAAATGATGCCTGTGGGAGTACAGTGACATGAAAAAGAATGCAAAGTATGAGGGGAAATCAAAGCAAACATCTGCTGTTTGAAGTGACAATAATGTCTCGTGGCGTTTAAAATACGGATGGCATTAAAACACAGAACGCACACAAAGCAGGAGGGTAGTAAACGAAGGGGAGGTGTCCTGTGGCCTTCACATTGTCCAGGAGTAGGGAAAACCCTAATGCGTTATAGACGCCACCAAGTCAGGTCCGAAAGCTGCAATTTCTAGGGCATCCGCTAAAAGAATCCTTTAAATGAATAGTTGACAAGCTACAGAGGGGAAACACAAGTAATAAAGAAAACTGCTTGGCGAATCTAACATTGATATGTGGCACGTAGAGGCAGGTAGCAGCACAAGCTAAGCGATTCTTAGACTCACAAAATCTTGGAACTGGAGAGGGCTTAGAAGCAGCCTTGTCTGAGAGGAGGGTCTGACCATATGGAGAAGCTAAGTACACACTCCAAGGTCACCTGATTGGAACAGTGCCATGCGGGGACCCGCCCTTCCTAAACCCTAGGTAAATGTGTCTCTTCCGTTCCACGGTGACAAACCTGGTTAAAAGACACAGCCCAGGGAAAGGTGTGTGCACCCTGATGCCTGCTCCCCAGCAGACCCAGTCCTGGGGCTCACAGAGCTTAGGTCATCACACGGCTTTACCCACGACTGAATCCCTCAGGGATGATTTTAAAATGCAAACACGAGGGACACGGATTAAGTGAAAAATAGAGCCTCCTAGTAACCTGGACGTGAGGGCAGGCTTCTTCAAGTATCGGAGGGTTTCTTAATCAAAGGGCCAGACAGTCCACTGTTGGTCTAGGTTGGATTTGCTAGAAGTTAACGGTGAGGTTCACCAAATCGCTGCGTAGGAGGAAAAACACTAATTTTTTCGGAGTAAGGTGGATCTCTCAACTCACTGGCTCTCCTGTATGTGACCATGAATTTCTCAATCACCACCTGTACACCCCCAAATGTTTAAATTTACTAAAATCAAGTTTAAATGACTTTTGACTAACATACACAGCGCCCCCCCCAGCCCCCCCCTCCAAAATGTGAAGTCAGGATTTTTAAAAGGTTTGCTTATAAGCAAGGCGTAAGTGGGTGTGTAATTCTGGGTGAACTCTTTGCTTCTCACCTGAAACTCTAAGGCTGAGTTTGGCCTCAGGAGGGAATTTATGAAATGTATGGAAGCCTGCTTCTCCACGCCAGTGTCCACTTGAGCTCCTGAGGGTAATTAGTTCCATAAATTCTTTCAACGACAGCCACTTTCTCAGAGGTCAGTGATTACAGTGCCACCCAAGCTGTCCACTCTCACTTCCCGGCACTTTTCCCCGTTGGCCTGAGACCTGAGCCCTTGGTCCAACGTCCTTAACCAGCATCCTCAGAGACTCACAGTTTTTAAACATGACTGTTGGATGGTTCCTTGGCTTCCTTCCCCGCAGTGTCATTCAGCTCCACTCTACTTGAACCATCAGCTCTTAACACGGTCTCCCCAGAAGCTCAAACTTGCGAAATCCTTTCTCTGACCACATTCCCTTACTTCCCCCTCCCTACCCAGGCCAAGGCCGCGCCCCAAGCATCCCTCGTTGGCTTCCTTCCCCCCTTTTAAATCACCATTCAGGTTTTAAAAAAGGCAAATGACTTTTTCCTTACTTTGTAATTTCAACAGACACAAATACCTACTCCTCCACAAGGGCCAAGTTTTGACTGCCAGGAATCATGGAACACGCCCACACAGGAGTCTTATCAGGATGAGAAGCCTGTTTTCTGCATCAGAAGGGCCCCTCAGGCTCTTTGCCTGTCTGATAAGCTGACTGGCAACCCAGCCCTCCTCCAGGGCTGCAGATTTAACTGTAAGAAAATCTCTAGTGGGAAGAAGCCCCGGCTGGTTGCAATGTGATTTGGACTCCGCACCCACTCAGGGCTCCAAACCCTTGCCACTTTGCCTCTTCCAGTCACGAGGGGAATTCAAGCTCGCCACTTGCATATTCCCCTCTTGTTTCTTCTCTGTGTGATCATCTCTCACAACAAAGGCTATGAACTCAATTTAGAAAGTATTTCACTTAGTACCAAGCAATATTTCAACTTCTCGGACACATAAAAATCAAAACAACACGTTCTGCCATAACAGCCTCTCACGCCCGTCAGATTTAAAATGATCTCAGTCCATTAGCCACCGTCATCAGATCAAAACATACCTAAGTCTCGAGATTTAGGTAAAAATTTAAAAGGAGGGATTTGTTGATTCTACATCATGAAAACCACTTACAGGTAGATTTTTCTCACAGTCCACATGGCACATGCGCCAACAACAAAATTGCAGGTCTTCAAGTGGTTCAGCAGAACTGACCCAGCAAGGGCCAATCTTGCTCTTACTGGTTTGAGAATCAGCTGAGAATCCCAGGGTACAGAAGGAGGGTTGAAACGTTGCTTCTGTTGAAGAATCAAGAATTCTGAGATGCTGAAAATCGCCGCTATGACTGGCACATAAGAGATTAAAGGAGAAATGAGGATTTAAGTAACTATATTCATTATCATCCTCAAACTCAGAGGACAAAGATGTCTGTCTGCACGCTCTACCTGTCATGCCTCTATCACTTTAGCAATTCTTACCTGGGGTTCCCGGGAACTCCAAGAGCATAACTGAAAGCAAAGCAATTGATCTTTACAGAAAGAGCAGCAGGCCAGGTCTCAAACAAAGGCAAAAACTAACTGTTCCAGCTCTTCGATTAAAGGTGAGGATCAACTGCAAATCAACTAAGCTTTTCCAGAAAGATGCGAAACTACAGCTGAATAAGTGAGGGCTTATGCAAATCCACGACAAATGTGGATAGCTGAGGGGGCGGGGCGTGGGACAAATGCCCCTTTAGAAATTTCTTCTCTTGTATTAAGAATTTGTTAAGAATTGCTTGGTGGAGAAGGAAGCCAAATGCGACGAGTAAAATTTTGCTACCACACCAAAGCAAGATCGTCAGCAACAGACAAGTCCCAGAGCCACCTACCAGGCTGATAAAGGTGCCCCCTGGTAGTGACCGACCAGTGGGCCAGGTGAGCCTTATCACAGGGCAGGACTCGACTCCACCGGAGGGTTGAGCCGCTGGCTTCACTTAAAGCAGCACAACCTTTTTTCCATTTTCAGCTCACTCTTTTCAGCTGTGGTGAGCTGAACACTTTGAGGTAAAGCTGTGGTTCACTGAGATTTGTCAAGGAATTAGAAGAAAATAAGAAAACAAAACAAAGCAAACCTCTTTTGTAATATACTTTAAGAAATAAACTTTAAAAAAATTTTTTTTAAGTAATTTTTTTTCCTTTGAAAAACTAAGTCTTAAAAAAAAGCTTCCTCAGTCATCCCTGGAATTTCAGGCCTGTACGCTCAGTTATTCAATCAAACGCTCACGCGGGCTCTGCTGGGACGCCGCTTCGTAGACGGGGACACCCGCGATCGGGTGACGGTAAGTACACACTGCCCTCGAGGACACGGTGGGCCTATTCTCATTAGCCGAAGGACTGGGGAGGGGCGGGCCTCGCGTTTCCCGGCAACCGCCCGCCGCGCGCTGATTGGCTGGCCGCGGCGCGGCCGCCATTTTCAAACCCCGGAAGATGGCGGCGGAGGCGGTGGCGGAGGCGCCGCGGTCCTGACAGACGCCTCGCTGGCGGCCGAATCCGTCGGGCGCGGCGCCCGTCGCTGCGGGACCCCGGGCACCCGGCCACCGTGCCGCTCCGTCCGCGCCATGGAGCCCGCGCCGGCGGCCCCGAAGCCGCCCCAGCCGCGGAGGCGGAGCCGCCGAGCGTCCGAGCGCTGCGCCGGCGGGCCCTTGGGGCCGGAGCCCGACACCCCCGGGCCGGGGCCGGACGGCAGGTGAGCGCGGGGGGGCGGCGGCGGGGGGCGCCGGCCAACTCACCCCGGGTCCGCTCCCCGGCGGCGGGGGGCGGGGCGGCACCGCTGGCAGGGGGCGGTTCCGGTATGCAAATGAGGAGCCGGAAGTGTCCGGGGGGCGCGGCGGGGTCGGGACCCCGAGCGCGTGACCTCTGACCCAGCCGGCCTCCAGCCGCCACTGCCCCGAGATGGGGTTAGGGATGCTCGTCCGTGAAACCACGGCTGTGACCACGGCCGCGTCCGAGGGGCCCCTCCTTGCACATACTGTAAATACCGGGGCTAAATGACGCGTAGGTAACTGTTTCTGCCCCGCGGGGCCTCGGGAGAACCCGTTGAACGTTACGCTTCACCCCATTTGGTGGGAACATAAATACGTGCTCATCGTTTCAGTATGTAATACTGAAATGTTGTATCTGTTGTATTTCATAATGTTTTATAAAAGATTGTATAGTATTTTAACAGATGAGAAGTGACGCTCTCCACGGGTAGAAAAGATGATCCTGAGACCTAGGATCCGCCAGTAGTGATGGGCCTTACTTTGAATTCCGTTTTTCCAGTTAAGTTGCTGAATTTGTAGAATGGATGGATGGATATCCAGGGTTAAAGGTGCAGCCTCAGGCTGGGCTAGTTATTTCTCCTGAGTTTATTTCTTCTTATAAACTCAGATCTGAAGATTCCTGTGCGGTTTAAGGGAATTTAACTTTTTGGGTGGGCTGTTTGTCACAACATTTTATACCAAAACAGGGCATATAAACACAGATAGTTGTGCCAGTTCTTGATAACCCAGAACTGTTATTATTACTGTTTCTATTAATAGTGGCTAAAAAATAAAAGGATGCCCACATTAGCTCCTAAGACTCTGCTCCTACATCAAATGACTGTACTTTTTAAAGTTTTTTTGAGATACAACTTGTATATTATAACATTCACCTGTTGTAGTGTGCAGTTTAATGATGATTAATAAATTTATAGAGTTGTGCAACCATCACCACAATCCACTGCTAGAACATTTCAACACTCCATAGATTACCTCAGGTTTTGGACAGTCATTCTCTCCCACCCCCAAGCCTGGACAGACATTGATCCACTTTCCATATCTGTGAACTTCTGTTTCTGGACATCTCATAAATGAAATCAGGCAATATGTAATCTTTTGCATCTGCATGTTTTTGCAATTCATCTATATTGGGCATGCATCAGTGTAGCTAACTAATATCCCATTATATAAAATGAATAGTCCACATTTTGTCCTTCTTACCAAACTGTTTCTGAGGCTACTAATTTTTAATAATGTATGCTTTTAGATATTTTTCTGTTCCCTCACTATTACTGTTTTTATCTCTTGCACCCTCATTTCTGAATTTGATGCTGTGGGTAAGGCAATCTGAGAAGTGTATTAGAATTGCATCACACAGAGGTGCTATGGTGGTGTTCGGAATGTGTGTGCTGGTTCCTAGATACTCCACTGTGTTCTGGACTAGAGGTGTTCTAAGAGGTGTCTGTTGTTTGGGACTCTCAGGTACAGATAAGAAGCCCCACGTGCTGTAGAGGGTAGAATCTACATGATTATCAGCCCCTCCAGAATCTTTAAGAGGTAGGAGAAGAGATAGTTCCTTAATAACAAAGATGCTGAGCAGTCAAGAGTCAGAGAAGTTTATTACATCAGATGTTTGACCCAAATAAATGCATTGTTATGTAATAATTGTCTTTTTTTTTTTTTTTTTGCCTAATTTGCAAAGAAATCGAGAGCCTGAATATTTCAGCACCCCAAAATCAACAGATTTTAACTCTAGAGTATAGTTTACATCATTCTTTTCTACATTCCTGGTACCCTTGGCATTTACAGGTTATGTCTGGTAGTTTGTAATTAGTCTGAGGCATTTATTAGAGCTGCACTTGCTGGTGCGTGGGAGTGACTTCCTTAGCAGAGCAGCTACCTCTCAGCACTACTGTATTCTTGTTTTAACAGATGTGTAGGCATCCCAAACAATTTTCAGTTACACTTTGTCATGTTTCAGGTGTTCTTATGCCTCGTCTTCCTTCTTGCTAATTTCAGCAACCTTCTTTGCTGTATTCCTATCATTGAACCTTCTATTTTGCTCACTTTTTAAAGATTTTACTTCGCTAACTCATTTTGGTTGTTTTACATTATAAACCCTTAAATACCTTCCTTATTTTAAGCTAGTATCTTTATGTTTTTGTAGTTGATTTTCCTTTTTAATTGGAGTTGTTTCACTTATACTGTCTAGTACATTTTATGAAAATGTTATTGACCTACCTTTCTGCCATTTATAATTCCATTTCAGCTCTTAATTATCTGCCGTGATAGGAGAGGGCAGTGACACAAATCATAATCTCTGAAAATGCAAATTGGCTTAAGAATGAATGAACAGGATGATTCTCTTTTTGAACATCAACTTTACCATTGTAATCATGCTTTGTTTAGATTAAATCTATTTTAGGGTAAAAATAATGGACATTGTTCAAAAACATATCAAATAATATGAAAGGAAGTATGTTAGAGGCAAGGAATAAGCACAGTGGTGTTGGTGGGAAACACAATTTTATATACCAAGCTAGTTCCTTCATATATTAATTAGTTTATTTTATGCTTTATGTTATAATTATTTAGATGTATAAAAAGGGAGATTGGACAAAAATTCTTGAAAAGATGAGGGGCAGTCACTTCTTATTTCAGCCTTTAAACTCTAAATGAACTGTATTTGGTATATTCTAGAAAGGGTAGTTATAATATTAATAATGCTTTGTGAAATCAAAATGTTTCCCACAAGTATTTAAAATAGCTATTACATTTTGAGTCTGACCTCTGTGAGAAATGACTATGTCTTTCCAAGATTTTTGAAAGTTGGCACTGTCTCACATGCTTTCTGGGCACAATTTGTTTTTTGGGTTACTTTTTTCCATGGGTATTCAAAATAAATAGGTACTTGTTATTGAAATGGGGAAAAATAGCATTACTGTAAAGCTGATTACAGCCAGTGCTGGAAAGAATCTTATCATCCAATTGGGAATATTTTTCCAGTTTGTTAACCTGTTTAAAATTCCTAAGAGCTATTTTTCTTTCCAGCTTTCAGACGTAGAATTCATTCTGAGGTCAGTATGGTCAATTCTAGGGAATAACAACTTTAGTTTTGTGTTTTCCCAAACACTTGTGTTTATTGAATATTTTAAGCACCAAAACTTTGTAGTAAACATTTGTATTAGATTTAAAATAACCCAAGAAATCATAATTGCTGCTTCGCAACCCAGTCCCCACAGATGGCTCTTTTTAACCATGTGATTAATATAACACTCCCCCAAAGCAATGTTTTTAAAAAGTGGTCTATGGACTAATGGTGCAAAGGTTTCGTTCTTCATATAATCTTATAGCATTTGTTTATATCTATCATGTAGTCGTGTGAGTTATGTATTTCAGATGTCCTTCTGTTTAACTTACACACCTTGGTACAGCGTTTTATCAAAAGCATGCTGTTTTCTTCACTGCTGCTTTCCTTTTCCATAGCTGCAAAATCGTCTCCTTCATTTACTTCGCTCCACTGAAGAGGCCCAGAAAAGTTTTTTGATCCCCAAGAATAATCAAAGGTTTACTCTGTTTTAATTTGTTAAAAAGAAACAGCAGGTCCAAAATGGAGTCACTTGTGCTCACACACCAGCAAGCCCAGATGTCCGGCCTGACCTACCTGCAGTCCCAGCCTCCCAGGGTGGTAGTCTGTGGCCAGGCAGGCCAGGTGGGGTTTTCTGGTCAGCGCTTCTGGGTCCCTTCCCCTCAGGAGGGTGACCTTGCCTGAAACAATGTAGTCTTTTCCCACCCCCTCTCTGCCTTTAAAAACCTATTACTCCTGTCTGTGTGCTGGATGGGATGCTGCCCAGTTCATGAATCGTTCATTAAAGCCAATTTGATCTTTAAAGTTTACTTGGTTGAATTTTTGTCATTTAACAAATGTTTCCCAAATAATTTTTTTTAGGAATTATTTGCTTTAAATACCTTAAGATCTTTCTGCATTTATTTCTACTTATTATTAGTGGCATTGTATTGCACTACACCAGAAGCCTTGGTAGTAACCAAACAGGCCTAGGGAGGAAAAGGAGAAACCTACTCATGTCGGCATAGAGGCCTCTTTCTACCCTGCTTCTTGCCCCAGGCCTTGCTGCTGCTGCCTCAGCGCCTTACCCCCGATGATGCGCAGTGTTGGACCTGCCTCCTAACTGGTCTTGCTGCTGGCCCTGCCTTCTTTCTGCCCAGCCAGCCTCCTCCTCACGTAGATTCAAGCTGATGGCTGCCCCACGTATTCAAAATGAAGTCCGTGCTCTTTAAGGGTTGTGTAAGGCCTTGTATCATGAGCCAGCTTTTCGTTCTTTTGATTCTCAAACATAAGCAACTACTTGCAGTTTCCTAAATGTAATTCATTTCACTCCTCCTTGAACATTGCTATTCCCTATGCCCAGAGCACCTTCCCTGCTCTCTTATATGCTGTGCTAATTGCTGTTTCTCTTTGATTCAGCTTCAGTAATTCTTCTGTGAAGCTGTTTTGACATCCTCTTTCTCCTGTAGCCCTTTCCCTTGTGTTTCTTCTAAAATATAAATCAACTTCTGCTTTATATTCAGCTTTGAAAAAACTACAGGAGCCCTTGTATTTGATTTAAGCTTGCAAATTATTATAGGAAAAAACAGCCATTTTGGCGTTTCTGTAACTTATAGTGAACAAAGACCATGAAGATCAAGGATGAGAGACGGAATACACAAATGGACAATGGCCTGACAACTCAGGAAGCCAAACAGTAACTTCTGTAGCAGTTGGCCCCAGATATCCAGGGCTTGATCAATAACTGCCAGCTTCCCTAAAATTTGTGCGCTCTTCTAATTTAGAATCAGCCAAAGCAAGACAAATTGCGCCCCAATCAATCACATGGGATGCCCTGCTCCTAGTTAGGCTGCCTACAGCTCTCCACGCAAGCAGCCTCCAGTCAGGGTACATCTGAAGCCTTCTCTTTTTCCCACTATGAAGTTATTCCTCCACAGACTGCTTCTTAGTCTGCCTTCGTGCAAGTGATGGGGCCTTGCTATAGTGAGCTCTGAATAAATAGCATGCACTTCTCTCATTTGGTTCATCTTCATTTATTTCACAAGGGAGAAAACTATATTTATATCTGAAGCAATTAACAAAGTATAGTTATAAACTATTTCCTGTGCTAGTTATGTTTTGTGGGGTTTTTACATATTCTATAAACATACAGGTTTATATTTTATAAAGTTGAAGACAGATTTTTGTCATAAGAATTCTCTATTCACATTGAATGGAAAGATGACACAAAAAGAAAAATCTGTCACTTAATAAGAACAAAATTCTAGTCAAATTTTAATCTTAATTGAGACCTTTGTCTCAGATGTAATCCAAAGCTTTTTATTTTGTTTATTAATTATAATTTTTTTAAAAAATCAGTACATGGAAGAAATGTAATGTGAAATGCAAATTAAATGTATTTAGGTTTTATTTATTATAATAGCCTTTTATTCTTGTTTTTAAAATGTTAAACATGAATGTTAAATTTTATCCAACAATTTTTTGCATCATTTACTGTTTTTTACCTATTAGTGCAATATAAAATGAAATTTCATATAATTGAATCATATATACCTACAATAAATTCTGCTTGGTTTGGTGAATTACTATTTTTTTTATATACTCTTAATCTAGTCACTAATTTTATAAAGGTCTGCCACCTTTGTAAAGATTCCAACTGAAAAAAAAAAAATCTGAGAGTGACCGGAACCTGTACCCTGATTTCTTTTCTCTCTCTCTCTCTCTCTCTCTCTCTCTCTCCCTCCCTCCCTCCCTCCCTCCCTCCCTTCCTTCCTTCCTTCTTTCTTTCGCGTACCTCCCTCTTATTTCTATGAATGAATGATTGAAAGGCTACTTTAAATGATTTTGAAACTATGAAAAAAATTTTTTTAACTGTCCGGTGCTTTATTTTAATGATGTTGCTCTCAGTCATCTACTGTTTTAATTTCCTGTTAACAGATATTCCCTTCGGAGAGGTAGCTCCTTCACATTTTTAACACCTGTTCCCCACTGGGACTTCACTTTGGTGAGTAGACTCCTGGGTTTTTTTATTTAAGACGTTAGATAGGATTAATTCCTGGGTTGTCTTTCAGTCTGGTGCACAGTTCAGTTGTCTGTATTTCTCTAAATATCCTGAGATAGTTTTTGGCAGCCTAACTTAGTTTTTGGCAGCCTAACTTAATTGTTTTCTTCTAACAAATTTTTATTTCAATTAAATATAAAACAAACTTTGAAAACTACCAAACCTGTTCATCTTATATAATCCTTCCTTTATTCCTACTAGTGTTAAAATTGAGACTATATTATGAAATGTGAAGTTTTTTATGCACATACTCTTAATACCTTTTTTCTTGATTGAAATATACAAAAATATATATGATGAATGAATTATTTTGCTATTAATCACTTTAATATAGAGGGACTGCTTTATTATTTTAAAAATGAGGCTTTACAAAGGCATTATCTAACTTTGTCCAAAGTGACACCAGAAAACTTATTTTTTTTGTAATTAAAAACCCATTCATTACCTCATAGTACTCATAAACAAAATATGTACAAATAGAGCATGATTCTTACATTTTCCTTGTGTGGGAGAAATAGCAAAAATGATTCTGGTTCTAGTTTGCCAGACTTCTCTTGTGTGCATGTATTGGTGATGTGCTGATGTGTTTAGCAATACATATTTAATTTATGTTCTATTTTTTTGTCTTTGATTTATATTACGATTGGGAACTTCTGTTCAAGATTTCTGTACTCTTATACTGATTACATATATTAAAGCATTCATCAAAAGTGATTCTTGATTTTAATTCTGTTTTGTATTTTCCTTTGAAACTTTTATAATCTTGATCCCTTTCCCTACTAGATGATGAGACTAAACTTAAACAGAAAAAGTTTAGAAGTGTCTCCAAACTTGATTTTGCAAGCAAAAATAATTTGAGCATGTAGCGTCAATGTATTTACTTATAATATTTATGCATGTACCACCATCATTAGCTAATATCACAAAGCACAATATTCATTTAGAGTGAGACATAATAGTCGACATAAATATATATTTCAAATAGCCATGATAATTTCAGTTTTGGACTGACTTATTGGGTCTGATTAGGTCGCCATTGTTTTTAACTTTATAATGTGAATGCTGATGAGCTTATCATCTGTAAATTAAATATTAATTAAATTTCTTTTTAAGGGCTAAGAAATGCATTTTTAAAAAGTTCTAGCGTTTTCCTCCTGCACTCCAGGGAAGATATCTTGCATATACTTAGGATGGGTTTATGCCACTTGGGAAAACACTTGTAAATGTCTCCCATGACAAAAGAAATTTCTTGTGGTTCATGTATTATTAAAACTCTCAAAATGCAATCAAGGAGTTTTGAGAGAGAGATTTATAATTTTTAAATACATAGGTTAAGAAAAGAACAAAAATTAAGCATCTAACGCAAGAGGTTAGAAAAAGAATAATGAAGTAAACCAAAGGAAATAGAAGGAAAAATAAGAGTGGAAAAAAATAAAATCATCACCCAACCATGATAAAATTCTTGGAAAACCAAGAATAGAATAAAAGACTTCCTTAATCTGAGACTTACCACAAACAACAACACATAATAAAATGTTTAGGACATTCCTTTCAAATTTAGAAAAAGCCTGCTGTCACCATGTCTATTCAACTTTTACTAGTCTAGCATTCCTAGCTAACACAGTAAGATAGGAGGACAAATTAGGAAGGAAAGAACAGTATGGTTTTATTATTTAGAAAAAATGTGATTGTCTACATAGAATATCTGAGAATATTAACAGCAGCTATTAGAATTAATAAGTTCTAGCAAGGTTACTGGATATAAAAGTTATAAAAATAAATCAATAGAATGTATATATACTAGCAATAAACCATTAAATATAATTTTTAAAGATGCTTTTAATGAAAAAATTTTTTGAAAGCTAGGAATAAATATGGAACAATCTCAGAATTCGGTGGGAAATATTGGAAGCATTAATAAAGAACATAGCATACCTAATTAGGTAGAAATATATCATTTTCACGCAAGGGAAGATTTAGCATAAAAATATCAGTTCTCCACAAATTCATTCATAAATTCAGTGTAGTTCTAATAGAAATCCCATGAGGGTATAATAGATCTCATTCTGCAATTTTTGTGGAAAAGTGGAAGGCCCAGACAGCAAAAATAGTGCACAAGTCAGGGAGCATAAGACTTATTGTACTTGCTTTTGAGACTTACTCCAAAGGTATAGTGATTACACAGCATGATGTGGGTGCTGGGATGGATAAATAGACTGATGAAACAAAATAGAGACCCTAGAAGCTGACCCCCACATGTATATGAGACCTTACTGTGTCATAAGCATTAGGAAGGAATGGTGCTGTCAAGAGATGATGTCTGGGGGTGCTGACATGTTGGCTCTGTCACCTCATGCCACATACATACAAAATACACTCTAGATGGATTGACTATATAAATATGAAAAGCAAAACTTTAAAATATTTAAAAGAAAATATAGAATGTATAAAATTGTTAAATTTTTTTATACACATGCCCACATATGTACAATTTTATATAAATGCGTCAGTGTGATCATGTACATGCTTTTTCCCCTCAGCAGTCTTTTGGCTTGGCAATTTCCTCCCACATTCTGCGCCCCACCCCCACCCCCTCCGTGTAAGTCCTTGGGTCCCCCAGCCTCTGCTCTGGCCCATGTCAGCCACACCATGTGTATCCCTCTATGTTTTGCTCCTATAGTTATTCATGAATATACACACAGCCTCACAGGTAAGATACACGGACGCCGGGATTTTACTTAGTTCGCTTTACAAATTTAGGATCATATTATTCATAGTTTTCTGCACCTTCTGGATATGACCTTAGGATCAATAAAGGTTTCTTGAGTTCGTCACCTCTTTTTTGTTTTTTTTTCTAATTCTGATTTATATATTTCCATGTCTTGTATTATTTTTTTAATATCTTTTAGCTTAATTTGAAATAGTATGTTACAGCTTTTCTCTGCTTCTTTAAGCATTTCCTTCATTCCCTATAGGGATGTTATTCTTCCCCTTGTCCTTTTTTATTTTCTTAGAGTTATTTTCTGTAGGATTTGACTTGGAAAATTTTCTGTTCATTTTATTTAACTTAGTTTTCCTGAACTTTTCACAAAGAGGCTTGGCTCAGATAGCTTTTCTAACTTCATAGAGCTCCCCCTTTGATTGTTTTCAGGATGGCTTGCTTCTGAGACTTCCAGGCTCCCTGTTTTTTCCTCCACTTCTACCTGGACTTTATCTTTCCTGTCCCCTGTTGTCCCTGTCCTGCTTGATTTTGATTCTCCTCCCACCAGTTTCTCTTCAAGGCTGGGTCAGGTTCTGGAAGGGAGCTATGTCTGGTCAGTTTTGAGAGTTCACAAGAGCTAAGCTCTATCACAAATAATCTGAAAAGATATTTTGAGATGTGGGAGAATGAAATGTTACTTAAAGAGTCTTCAGTATTAAGAACCAGGAAATAAAGATTTATACATAGTTTTGCCACTAATGGTGCCAGTAGGACTGAATGAAGGTGATGAATGACTGGAAAGGTATTTCAGGGATGTGTATGTCATCTTCCAGCTGATAAATCCTGCTTTAGGCAACAAGTCTTACTTTGGAACGTGAGAAAAGGATTTTTTTTCTAGTGAAGACCCCTCCCTCGCATAGAATAATTTGTGTTCCTTTCTTTAAAAAATTTGTTGCCTAAAAACTTGACAGCCTTTGACTTCCATAAGAGTTCTGTTCTGAAAAACTTCTTCCTAAGTAGATTTTTTAATAGGATAACATCACTTCACAAGAGATGATTTAGTCAGGTGCACTATTTAAACAATATATATGGTAGAGATCATTTATGAACATCCCTCATAAAAATATTCGTATAAACACAGCCAAAGGCTTCACTTTTTAAAGTGATTTTTCTAGTTGTATGGAGTCTTGGTTTAGTGGAGTATTGTGCATTCCTTCTGTATAATAATGAAATCTTTTTTTTTCTTATAGAAAAGAAAACGAAGAGCAAAAGATGATGATGTCATAAGCCTTAGCAGCCTTGATCTGAAGGTAAGCCTTACTGCTGTCAAAGAAAAGCATTTAAAAATATGGAGATAGCATTTATTTCTGTGCTAAAAGAATAATGGATCCTGGGGGGTCTTTTGCATTTTTAGGTGTAAAAAGATTTTTTTTAAGTGTTTATAGTCTTTTTAGTAGTATTTAATTGATCTGAATCCATCTTTTCCCAAACCAAATTCTTAGTAAGTTTTGGAGACACTTAAATTTTTAATCCAAATGCTTTTTAAAAGCTCAAACCCGAATACAACTTTATTACTAACTTCTTTCATACTCCTCTAGTCCAAATGCAATTACTTTTTTCGTCATTTTTTTTTTAAACTCATTACTAGATAGTTTGGAATTCTGGTTTCTCCGAAGTTCTATTTTATTGATATTTCAATTGGTGCTTCTTTTTTTTAGTAAAACTTGAAATTCTGTGTTTAACCTATTTTTAGAGAGATACATAGTAGTTATTTGTAATCTTGAACTCTAGGGTTTTAAAGTAGAACATGCTTTTCTTATATTTAGAAAAAGTTCTTAAAATATTTATTGTGAACTCTGGAATCTTTTTATACACTGATATGATTTTTTAAATGTACATTTAATTTAATGGTATAAAACATGAGAGCTATACAAGGGTGGAAAATACAAATGTTTCTCTACAGACTAAAAGATTTTTAATGCGTCCATCCCTGTTTATAACAAGGTCCTTATAAACCTAATTACAAAGTTAGAAAAGAGATTAGCAATTGCACTTCAGAGTATCCCCGGTAGAGGGCAGCAAAGAGCTTCGCCTTCTCCCTTTGCCCATAGCCAGGAACTGAACCGGCATCTCTTCTATAACTTGTAACAACTGGATCTCTTATCTTTTTATTTACCTGCCTTGATAGAAAAAGGCTGGAAGGCAAGTAATCTCTCGACTTTATTTATGGTTCCTTCTCTAAAATGCTAGCAGCTCTTCAGCAAATGCCACCCGGTGTAAGAGAACTGAGGACGAGTTAATGATCTCAAAGGACCCCTCCAGCCCTTGACTTTATGAAGTGTCCCTGGAGCCAGGATGCTCAGGCTCATCACTCAGAGTGCTAATTGAACACCCCGTGTTCATTATTGCTTTTTAAGATGCTATCTGCTGTTGTCAAAATTATATTTGGACCACAAACCCAAACATTCCAAATGAAACTAAGATTTTAGAGTTGGCGAACTGGGATTTTTGTGCTACGACTGTCACCGTGAGACCCTATTTGACTCCTGTAGGCTTTTTATTTGTTACATATAAAGACTTCCACCTTTACCTCATGGGTCCTCAACTGAAGGGGAGAAACAAGGGCTTTTCCTTCCCCTCATTATCTTGGCCTTACCTGTATCAGAACTGAATAGAAAAACCTAGTTTGGAGAAAGACATCAGATAAGAGACCCGTGAGATTCCCCTATAAGCTTTCCTCTCACTGTGCATAGGTCTTTTGTTCCCTTATGAAACTAAGTGGCCATACTGCTGAAACTAACAGAACCAGACACCTGGCTTCTAGTCCCACCTCTTACTATCTCGGAGGGCTTAGGCAGATCTGTGTTCTTACCTGTGACACTTAGGGACTGCATTCCATAATCTCTAAGGTGACTCCACTGGAATGCTGTATAGAGCTATCTTCTACAAATAGCTTCTCTGAAGGCCAGCTGCATCATGTGTATTGATGCATGCATATTGATGACCGGGTGATAAAGGATAGATGATGAAACATAACCAATCTCCATTGCTAAAAAAAGTCTCAGTGCAGAAAGACGAGTTGTTAACATCATCTTGAATACAAAACACATTGGTATCTACAGAAGGGCAACATTGGGCCTTCTGACAAGAAGTAACACTGCCCTTCAAATCTTAATAAATTGGTTTTAATAGATTATTTGTCATTATAAATAGTCTGCACCACTATTTATTTGTTCTACTCACTCTTTAACCTCTAAGTCCTCCTTAAACTTGTAATTACTAAATCTGTGAGTCTTCTCTTACCCTTCTTAACCTTTTTGCTGTAATTGACATCTTTTCTTCCCTTGGCATCTTGCTCTTTCCTTTTTTGACTGTTTCGTCTGCAAAACATTTTTCTTCAGCTTTGGACTCGTCATTTTTGTCCAGATTTTCTTTCCCAGGCATCTCACGTCCCAAAGCTTGGACGCTGACCCCTGTGTATCTGACTTCTCAGTCAGATCTCCCTGCTGGCCTCTCCAAGTCTTGCGCAGCACTCCCACAGACTAGCTCTGGATTTTCATTTCCATGTTCCACCACCACCTCAGACTCAGTACATATAAAATGAAACTCAGAATTTTCTTTCAAAGCTTATTCCTCATTTCTCTATTTGCATTAACAGGCATCTTGACTTCTTGCATTTGTTGTCCCTTGCATATATCCTTTTCCTATCTGACACAATGCTTCATAGCCGCTTGTGATTTTTGCGTTGTTTCCAGTTGTCTTCCAGACCATTTTAAACACCACCTTACAACATAACTTTCATTTATCTCTTGCATCTGCCCCTCTCCCCTTACCACAGCCCGTGACGTCACTGTGCGTTCACACATACCTCTCCCCTACGTTTTTTGGGAACGCCGTGCACATCTCCCTGCTCAGACCTATGAGAGCATACCATGGCCTCCAAGGCACCACTCAGCTTGGAAACCTGCCAGAGTGGTTTCTCCTGAACTCCTGTAGCACTGAGGAGCTGTACAGCTTATTTTAGAATCTGCAGAAGCTGCCCTATATTATTCACCTCTCCATGTGGCCATACACATGGTCTGTCAGCACTTTAGGACCAGGGATGAAACTTACTGTTGCGTATCATCCATCATGTCTAGAATAGTGCCTTCTGCATGGTAGAGTTTTCAAGCTTCTCTGCTCCTCTTAAATCCTAAGAATAGAAGTGGTTTTTCAGATTACCAGCATTATACAGTTAGAATCAAAATCCTGCCTTTCAAAATAGAATACGGTACTTTCTGTTAAGGAAGAAAATCTGCTTTGTGGCAGGCCTACCAAACCAACAGAAGTAGTGTGTTTTCATAGAGGAAAGGATTTAAACAAGAAATTCAGAGACTATCGATCACTTGTATGTGGCTTCGGGCAGGTCACTCCACCTCTGTGAACTCCCTTCTTCACCAGTAAAATGCAAGACTTTATAAGCAGGCCTTTTCACCCTATTGGGGCTATAGAAGATCCGTTAATTCACGATAGAGAGCGACCCTGTCATACAGTCTTAGAGCAGAAATCTCCTGTTACGTGTTTACGTTCTGAAACACCTGTTACACAGATACCCAGTTTTTAAAGCAGAAGAAAAACTCTCTGCCTTTAAGTCCAGGCAGGCCCGCGCCGTAAAACCTCAGGGAGCCGGCGCTCTGCTGGTCTGAAGAGATGAGACCCGGGCGATTTTAGGAGGCGGCCACGCCCCGGGCCCTTCCAGGGGCGGTTTCACGGAGAGGACAGGAGACGGCGCCTGGGGCCTGGGCGGGGGGGCGGCGGGTGGGGGGGCCAGGCCGGCTCATCCCCGGGGGCGGGCCTGGGGCCGGAGGGGCCGCCCGCCCGGAGAGGCCCCGCCCTCGGCGCGCGCCAGGCCCTCGTCCGCGGGGTCACGTGCTCCGCTCCCGGCTTGGGGCGGGGCGGCCCTGCCGGTCCCGCCCGGGGAGTCCCGTCCTGTGCAGTGCGGGGCCGGGCCGCGAGGGCGCCGGGGACCATGGTGGCGCCCGACGACGCGGCGGGCGCCCTGCCCGTCAAGAGGGCGCTGGGCGTCCTGGACGCGAGCGGACAGCAGCCCCGGGAGCAGGAGGTGAGGCGGGGGTCAGCCCAGTCCTGAGGGACGAGACCGTGTGCGCGGGGCCGAGGCGCCCGAGCCCGGGGCGCGCTGTCCCTTCTGCCTTTCGCGTCCGCCGAGTTCCGTGTGAGTGGCGGCTCGTCCTCGTCCGCGGCAGGGAGCGTCCGCTGGGGGGGTTAGACCTGGGAGGGTTAGATGGATGGGCCGTCGTAGGCGCTGGCCTGCGGCCGTCCCGGCTGGCCGGTCTAATGGACGGTCCCCTAATGAGCCGGGTGGCGTCGCGCCGTGCTGCTCGGCGCTGACGGCCGGTCTGCGCCTGTGGGTGGGTACCCCACGTACCCTGCGAGCTGCAGCGCCCCCCTCGCCAGCCCCGCTCGGCTCTCCCCGGCCGGTACCTGTCCCGGGGCGCGGGGGCCTCGGCGGGGCACGTGAGGCGCGGCCGAGCAGGTGCGCTTCCCTTTGCTGGGGTTAGCTCTGGCTCTGTTTCTTGTTTGTTTGCTTTTGGGTTTTGCTTACATGTTTCCGTTTTCTCGAAATGTCTCAGCTCTCCCGTTGATTAGAGCAAGTCGCATGAGGTTGTAATGTAAATACCAAAGCTGCTCCTCTTTTTGTTTGGCATCAGACTCTAACCGTGTTTCTGGCTACCTCTACCCTAAAGGTTAGAACCGCCGAGCATGTTGTCAGGTGTTAGCACTGGCAGCACAGCCTTACATACCTAAATTTGACGATATTTATTATTGTTTAGAAAAGGAAGAAATCACGTGTGGTCAGAACTCAGTTTTATCTTTTTTTAAATACCTATTTTTCGTTCTTATTTTAAAATTTTTGCCAGATGGAGATTATTTACCCAGTAACCCAAACAAATAAACCCAGACACATACTGTTTTTTATTTAAGGGTCTTGGTTTGGTTGACTGTAAAAGAGGCCCTCCTGAAATATACCCTCTTACATGACACCACGGGTAGAAAAAACCTTTTCACAAAAAAACTGAATTCACAACAGAATTTTTCCATGTTGTTGCTTTTATGTATAAGGTACGTTCCAATAAAAGACTTTAAATTGATTTTACCAATTTTCTGTTTATAGATAATCCAGAAAACAGTGTAAGGCCTAAAAATCTGACTAGTAAAATATTTGAATTTATTAAAAACTCAGTCTGAAAGAGGATTCCCCATAGACATACTTGTGATTGCCAAGCTAAACTAGATAGTCTGGTTAAAAGCTGAGCTAAGTAAACAACATAAATTTATGTTAGAGAGTGTTGGGTGTTTTTCCCGTCTAAGCGAACTTTAGCCCTGGTGAAAGGTCGCTTGTGGTAGAAAGTTCCTTGAACACATAAAACTTGTTGGTGTTTTTTTTTTTGTTTTCTTCCTGCCAGTATTGTAGATTTTCAGATTGTCTTTCAAGGGGACTGTATAGTTTCAATAACTGTACATGTTCTCTAAGCTTCTTGTGGTTACCATAACGCTGTTAGCAGCACTCCGAAACAAAAATAAGTAACAGCAACAAAAGCAGTATGTAAGCCTTATCTTGGGAGCCAGTGAGAGAGATTCCTGCCCCCTCTTCAAGCCTCACCTTCAGGTGCTGTACCTGCACCCTGTGTGTACAGAGAGCCAGTGGGAGGTGCGATACCAGTTCTCGGAAACCTTGGTCTTCGAAATATATTTTATGACAGTGCACATGTTTAGATTCTTAATAACCAAACTGGGATCATTAAAATCATGCATCTGAATCTTTAAAGAAAAACTACTTCTGGGTGTATCTGACATGGGCCACATCCCAACCTGCATTTTAAAAGTCAGACTTTTGTCCCAACCTTGTGGGTGACACACGAATGCCTGATCAGTCTATGTCACTTTTCCACAAAAGTTTTCCGTCTGTCAGTTTTTTCAAACAGTGTGTGTCCTGAAATTAGTGAACCACATTCAGCATTATGCCTTCACATTTCAGTCGCATTTTTTAAGGTATCCATTAAAATTCTTCATATTTGTGAAATATATGTGCTAAAAGTTTGTGTTGTGTCTGCCAAGCGTTCTTCACATATGTCCTTTTAGTAAGGCAGGAAAGTTACTGTTGGGTCCCCAGAAGCATGTGCAAAAAGTACAAAGGCGCCCTCCCACCCCACCCGTGTCCTGATGCAACGCCGTGCTTTCACCAAGGCTTTTTAAGAGTGTCCTGCTCTGCCGACTGAGCCAGCCAGGCGCTCTTACCAAGGCCTTTTAGATTAGATAAACTCTTAAAACTAACATTCTTTGTGAAGAAGTGAGATTGTAGATGGGTTTCTAAAGGACTAAGGAACATTATTTAACCACCAGATACTGCTTTGCATAATATCCTGCCACCCTAAAGAGACTGCATAAGCAAAATCACAATTATTTCAGAAAGGTGCTGTAGATGTGTTTACATTTAACTATCTAAATCAAAATTCCGTAGTTTTAATTTTCAGTATCACATAATTTTGAGTTACCAGGAAAATAGTAGTTGTACAGTATCTTATAAAGAATTTTTATTAATTTGATTTTATGTAATAAAGTAGATACTAAAAATTACTTTTCCTCCCAGCTGAACTAACTCTTCCTTTCAAAATCACTGGGAAGAGTACCTTTCCATATCTTTTTAATTGAAATTAAAGATTTTGTGATTACTGAGAGGTCAAATTTGTTATGCTTTGACCAAGGAAGAGGAAATAACCTCTTTCCAAAATGTGGAACAGAACTTTTTGGTGACTGCTTTGTTTCTGGTTAGCGTTGGCACATCTTACTTCGTGAGGTAATTCTATCTCCATTAAAACAGAAGACTCTTTGTACAGTCTTTACTAAACAGAAAGGAATGCCTCATCCCAGACCTTCTGCCCAGGCATGTGTCACTTCAGTCTTGCACACTTGTGTAGCGTAAAGGCATTCACACATGTCCTTGGCCACACAGTGTGCCATTTTGCTACATATCTTAAAAGGTTTCTTTTTCAGTTCATTTAACATTTGCACTTGAGTGGTTTTATGTTCAGTTTTACTTTTGGAGTTAATTATTAGTCAGGGAAGGGCTGGTCTACAGCTCCACCTCAAGGCCTTCGAGGGCTCGAGTGGAGTATCTCCAGCCCCCTACGTTAGTGGGTCTCGCATGTCTCTGATTTGTGTGTCTGCCGTCGAGAACTTTAATAAGCCCAGTTGCTGCTTTGACTTTTCAGATCCTTTAAGTTTCTCTGCAGAGAATTTTGACTCTGCCGTTTTATTCTTAAATTACTCTAAGTGGATTATTTTTACTCAGTTTTCATACCCCTTTTTCATATGACTTCAGTCATAGCAAAGAATTTTTAGAAAAACATGTATCACTTTCAAATGGTAATTTTATCTTTAAGTGCTAATTTTAATATAAAATTGTAATTATATATCTTTCTGAATTCTCATCAAAATTATTTTGTCAAGTATGCCATAATTGTCAAAGGCATCAAATACAAACAAATAATTATGCTCCATAGATGTTATAAAGGATAGGCCTGTTTTTTGGTCTGGCCTTCTTTACTTCAGTAACTGTGTGAGTCATCTAATGGTATGCCTCCATTTTCCCAGCAGGAATATAGGAAAATGCAGTTTGTAAAGTTTGGAGATCCTTGAATAATAAGTGATATATCTGTTATGCTATTATTATTATTTTTAAAACAATACATGTACAATGATAACTATTTCTCATGAATTTGTAAATAATTTTCCCTTAAGTTAGTAAATTAGATATATATGAGTGAGGATCTAATTAATTATAAATCCCAACATTTCCATGGTAAGTGGAAATATTTCTAAGAAAAATATTAGTAATAGCTAAAATAATAAGCAAACACTGTTCTGAGACCTTTAAATATATCATATTTAATCTTTATAACAACTTTAAGAGTTCTACTAAACTAATTTCGCAAATGAGGAAACTGAGGCCCAGGATGTTCCCTAGCGAGCACCTCTGCTTGAGCACTTCCCAAGATGGTGGCCTCACTGGCTTCACAGTCGGCCCATTCCATCATCAGACATGTTCACTCAAAGCTGTTCTCTCACACTGAGGCTTTTAGGGATTAAATTATGTAAAGCCTGGGGTTTGCTTTCAAATATTCCAGGAGGCGCAGACATGAAACATACTGTCACACCAAAACTGTCAAAGCTGAGTGATAAGTACTTGGGGTTCATTATGCTTCTCTCCACCTTTGTGTATGTTTGAAATTTTTCATAAAAATGTTTTTTTAAGAGTCGATCTTTATATTATACTAAAAAGTTTTATAGGATTTTAGAATCTAATTTGCTTGTCAATTTTAGTTTTTCTTACGTTTAATGACAATTCTATGTTCTCAGTGATATTCAGATACTTGGCCTTTCTTAAACCATTTATTTTTTTAATAAATTACTCCTGCTCATTAGTGTTCTCAGTACTTTAACGTAATCTGTTTTTGTTTTTACAGGAGCCAAGCAATAAAAGAGTTCGACCTCTAGCTCGTGTCACGTCCTTGGCAAATTTAATCTCTCCTGTAAGAAATGGAGCAGTCAGACGCTTCGGTCAGACGATACAGGTAAGTGGGGCCAGGTGGGAAGCAAGCAGTGTAGTGAGGGGCATTTTGTAGAGGCCTGAAGCTCTTGTTTTCTTTGCGTTGTACCAGCAGGTTTACTTTAGTGTACTTAAACATAAATTTTCTTTTTGGAATATGCTGGTAAGAAATATTATTACCAGAACATACTTAATTATATGCACATCTTATCTCCAAGCACGGTCTTGGATAGCTTTTATTCCCTAAAAGGAATTTTGGCTGATAAATATTTTAGAATGAAGTGTAGATAAGTGACTATTTTATGCATCAAGAAATTCTCAGAACTTTGTTTTTAATTTGTCTGATATTTTAAGAAGAAGGAATAATTACTGTATCTTCCAAATCTTTTCTCTCTTGTTTACCTCTGTTCTTTCTCTTTTAAGTCATTTACCCTTCGTGGTGACAGCAGATCCCCAGCTCCTGCCCAGAAGTTATCAAGCAGATCAACAGTCCCCACACCTGCCAAAAGGAGAAGCAGTGTCCTGTGGTCAGAGATGTTAGACGTCTCTATGAAGGAGTCTTTAACTGCCAAGGAGATCCGGCGTCAGGAGGTAGGTTGGCATCCAGCAGCAAGGCCATACGTGTTGGCTTTCACACAAAAACACAGTCCCTGTGCTTTGAACATATGTTTTGACAGAAGACTGGCAAATGAATGCCTGTGGCAGAGTCATCTTACATTTCTGTATTTGAGTGGCAACTCCTAACACGTGTTGAGCAGCACTTTGTGACAGGTGGCCATCAGCAAACTTAACAACTCTAATGAAAGGGTAAAATCATGAAATATGACAGCCTCTTACTTGAGATTCCATTCAGAATTATAGATTTCAGACTGAGTCACTTTAAAAGGCAGAGTTCAAAACATGAAATAATGGTAAGGGTGAGTTGTATATAATGACCTGTGGTGTTTGCTGGATTTTTTTAGGCAATATATGAAATGTCCCGAGGCGAACAGGATTTAATTGAGGATCTCAAGCTTGCAAGAAAGGTCAGTAAGTAACTTTTGATCGTATGCCCTAGTTTTTAAAAGTGACATTTCACAAGTTCTAAAGGATAGTTTTTTTTACCTTTAGAAGAAGAAAATTAGAAACTGTCTACTGGCGAATACTTTTTTTAGATGAGGTTTGTTAGACACATCTCTTCAGATGTGAGTATCCGTAGGAGAGTATTTGGGGACTAACATACACTTTAATTTATGTGTAGCATAGAATCCACGCTAGCTTTATATAGTTAGCCATGCTTGCCTTCAAGTACACATCTTTCATCGTGTTTTATTTGCTTGATCTTTTTGTGTGACACGCTTCTCCCCCCTCATAGGCCTACCATGACCCCATGTTAAAGTTGTCTATTATGTCGGAAGAGGAACTAACACAAATATTTGGTGATTTAGACGCTTACATACCTCTGCATGAAGGTAAGCTATGCTACTTAATTTTTATTAGTATCTGAACAGCAGTAACACAAGTAATTTTAAATCTAAACTATTAATTTAGTGTTGAATTATTTAAAAAGTAAACCAATAATTGGTAGTCCTGCTTTTTTTTACACTTCAGATCTGTTGGCAAGAATAGGAGAAGCTACCAAGCCTGATGGAACAGTAGAGCAAATCGGTCACATTCTCGTGAACTGGGTACGTCGCGACTTGTTTAGATTTTACAGGTCTGCCATGTTTGTCATTTTTGATGAGTATTAGATCGATTTGCTGTAGTAACTGGATCCTAAAGACAGATAAACAAGGCATTGCAGTTGAACAAATTTATGTACCTACAAGAAGTTCCCATCTCTGTTTAAAATTCTTTGTGAATGATGCACTTTTATTTGTTTTAAAACTATGTTCCTCCTTGGACAGAATTCAGACAGTATATACCATTAGTTATGTTCATTCTTTCTGCTGACATCTGAGTGCCTGCCAGATGCTGCGCCCTGCTCTAGGAGGTGTCACTGCAGGGTCAGTGATGAAAGACAGTGTCCGTGTTTATGATCTAGCGAGAGGATAGCCAAGTATATGAAGGCTCATTGTTGGCGACAGATGTGACAGGTGTCCCGGGAATACAGAAGACTAACATCTAACGAGGCTGGGGGAAGTAGAAGTTGCAAGTCTTTGGTTGTTAGATTTAGCCAAATTAGGGTAATGGGGAAAGGTGGTTCTAAAGTCAGACCAGAACACTACCCTTCCCCCACTGTTAACTGCAGGAAAATGTCGGCTCATTAAAACTGTCAGTGATAACTGTGAGTTTTGTTTCATGTTCACTGGCTTACTAAGGGACTAAATCGCAACAGGAACTTACACCTTGCTTTCTGTTCTTACTCTCCAGTTGCCAGGCCTAAACGCCTACAAAGGCTACTGTAGTAACCAGCTGGCAGCCAAAGCTCTTCTCGACCAAAAGAAGCAGGACCCCAGAGTCCAAGACTTCCTCCAGCGCTGTCTCGAGTCTCCCTTCAGTCGAAAACTAGATCTTTGGAGCTTTCTGGATATTCCTCGTAGTCGCCTAGTCAAGTACCCTCTACTGTTAAAGGAGATCCTTAGACACACTCCAAAAGACCACCCTGATGTTCAGCTTCTGGAGGAAGCCGTGAGTAGGCCCATGAATGATTCCTACCCTGCAAATTTATATATTCGCTTGCTTTAGGAAAGTGCACAATGACATGCTCAGATTTTTGGCATGTCGAATCCGCATAGTGAAGCGTTCTGTACGTTAATGTATTGTGTGCTAAGCAATAAAGATGTGACACGTACTTACATTGTAATCAGAACACTGGATTCTAATCTGGTCTCTCACTGGCTAGTGACTGGGCAAATCACTCAGTTTGACTGATGCTGTTTCTCCATCTGTGAAATAAAAGGACTGACTGAATTAACTGATTTCTAGAATCTCTTCAAGCTTTACAATAATTCTATCAGTTTAGTGAGGTGTTTTATCCCTATAGGGTAAATTACTGTACTGAAAATGCTTCATCGATTTTTTGATAATTTTTAGGTATTGATAATACAAGGAGTTCTCTCTGATATCAACTTGAAGAAAGGTGAATCCGAATGCCAATATTACATTGACAAACTGGAGTATCTGGATGAAAAGCAGAAGGATCCTCGAATTGAAGCAAGCAAAGTATTGCTTTGCCACGGGGAACTGAAGAATAAAAACGGACACGTAAGTATATTCGAGTGCTAACGTGAAGTGAGATTTTACTTTCCTTTTCCATCCCTGTTTAATCTTTCAACGCAAATTTTGAAGCAGGTTTGTAAAATAAATTAATCACCTAATGGTTTTTATTTTAGGTTATCAGCTTTGGTAAAGCAAACATTAAATGTCTCAGAGGAGAATCGCTAATACTTTTTTTTTTTAGTTTTGAAGCACACATCTTGTTTGTCCAGGGTTCCTTTCTAGGTAAATTATTTTATAATAAAACATTCAAAAAGTTTTTTGTAGTTTACTGTATAGCGATGGAAGTTGTTTTTAGCACTACTTAACAAATTCTGCAGCAGAACGAATGAAAGCAAACTTATTTTTAAAATCTTAATTACCAAAGGACCTGCTAGAACTAAGTATAAGAGTGGATGGCATTTTTGTTTTGTGATGTGCTTTTCAGAAGCCTAGTTTATGAGTCGAGGTTCTTTTTGGGAAGAGTTGAAGTCTGACATCTCTGATTTCTACCGTGAGGCCTAATTGTTTTAAAAGGTTTAAATCTCTGTGGGATGAAACAGACCCATTAACATTTTGCCAGCTTGCATTTTCTAATCCTTGTTAGGAAGCTGGTAGACAGTCCTGGTGTTGCCAGTGACGTCACACCAATGGCCAAGGCTCTGGGAGCAGTGTTTACAGAGCAGCTCCTTAGTCTGGGGTCACATGCCAGTACACACGTCTGCACAGTCTGACGTTAGCAACGCTCTCCAAGTAGAACCTGCCCTGCCGTGGAGTTGCCGTTCCTGTGGGGTCATTTGTAAGGGGCTCTCAGCAAACAGATGTATGAAATCAGTCTAGTCAGATCATGTTACTTTAGCAAGGGATTTCACTCGCCAGAAGTCACGAAGTTCCATTCTTAGGAAGCTTTGTTTCCCATTTCTCCAGAAACTTTACATTTTCCTGTTTCAAGACATCTTGGTTCTGACCCGGCCTGTTACACGAAACGAGCGTCACTCCTACCAGGTGTACCGGCAGCCAATCCCGGTCCGGGAGCTGGTCCTAGAGGACCTACAGGACGGAGACGTGAGGATGGGAGGGTCCTTTCGCGGGGCTTTCAGCAACTCAGATAAAGGTAAGGCCACGAGTTTCAAAGCAGTTTGAACAGACGTGAGCTTAGAACCTGAGTGAATTTTTTTTTAGTCTAAGAATTCTGTCCCTACACAAAGAATTACAACTGACATGGGTCTCCCGATCCCTTGCCTGTTGCTCTCATGGAGCTGCCAGGCACTTCACCACCCCGACAGCAGCAAGCGTTTCTGACAGGTAACGTGTAGGCCTCATTTCAGGTCTCTAGTAGACGTGCGTGTCATGTAGATACCAGCACCCTGTCAAGGTGTAGGACCTCTTAGTCTAAAATAAGCCTTTCTTTTTAAGTAAGCTTTCCTTTTCTCTCCATTTTTATTTCTCTAGCTAAAAATATCTTTAGAGTTCGCTTCCAAGACCCGGCTCCGGGCCAGTCTCACACTCTGCAAGCCAACGACGCCTTCCACAAGCAGCAGTGGTGCAACTGCCTTCGCGCGGCCATCGCCTCCTTCCAGCTGGCCGCGGGTCCAGCCAGCCTGCAGGGTCTGCCACCTGGCCTACAGGGTCTGCCAGAGGTGCATGAGGAGTGGGAGGGGGGCAGCCTCTCCCCCGGGGGCGCCGGGCCCCAGAGGAGGGCATCCACCACGCCTAGTGTCCCCCAGATGGGAGTCGGTGGGGACGCTTCAGAGCACGGCTCCCCGGCGCACACGGCAGATGGCGTGAAGAGAACCAGAGCGCCCCGGACACAGCCAGGGCCCCGGAAGGCGCGGGGCAGAGCCGAGCCTAGAGGCCGGCGTCAGGAGACCGTGGTGTGACAGTCCCCTCTGCTCACGCAGGGACACTGTAGATGGGCACAGTCTGCGCTTTCCTGTGAGGCTGGCGTGGGAGTGTTACCGGGTCACTTTGTACCAGTCTTAACACTCCCTGTGTTTTTGGTGATTTGGGTGGTTTTTCCTTTTTTTTTTTTTTTTTTTTTTCTTTAATGGCAGCTAAAGACATATATACAGGTTACTGTTAAAATGCAAGTTTTTTTTTTTAGATATTTTCTCAGATTTAGAACATCCAAGCCCAGTGTTTTTAATCAAATGAAATATTTATGAAGTAGGATTTCACTTCATTCTGCATTCATGACTTTTTAATACCAGCCAACCATGACATTTACAATATTTGCCAAAACTTAGTATTACAAATAACTGGGATCTTACCAGTGTTTCTTTGATAAACTTTGCAGAATTTGAAATTTCAACATTGTCACCTAAAACATGGAATACTTGTAATATTCCAGAATTTATATTGAAGCATAAGTTCCTTGGAAAACAAAGCAAAAACATAAATAGGTTTCCCATTTTATCAACTGGAACGCTTTATATTTGTTTTTCACTGCTCAGTCCTCATTTCTAAGTCATTTAACCTGCCAGTTATTTAAATTTTTTTTACAGTTTTTAGTATTTGCTTTTAATTTTTTTACTTTGATGCCTTTTCAGATTGGCACATCTTTAAAGTATTTTTTTCCTTGATTAAAAATGAGTGTGTGTTTGTATGTATATATATATATGTATAAATATGTTTTTTAAATCATATTAACTTTACCAAGTGAAACCAAGCCATACTGTTTTTGAGCCAATTAAGAAAATTGCCATTTTTAAGTGTAGCGTTTCAGAGTGGTAAAGATACATTAAATGACCTGGTATCTCTGGACTACTGAAAGAAAACCACCTTAAGGACTTTGTTGAAAGTTTTAGTGTTTGATAAGCGAGAGGGAAGGCAGTTGAGTAGTGATAAGTAAAAACAAAAATAGGAAAAAGAGAGTAGTTTTGTCTTAAAGTAAAAATGTCTGGTTGTGCCAGAATGTGGAAGGAGATAGTAAAAGATAAACTCGAGGGTGTGTAGTAAGTTGTAGAAGGTTGGGGGAAGTGGACCTTATTTGCCTTGGTTTATAATACCTGCAAATAATGGGTTTGAAAAGCAACGAGGTATGTTGAGAATTTGGCAGTATCAGATTCATAACAGGGAAAAAAGACGAGTCTTTTACTGTCAAGTGTTTCTGTTCACATGAGGTCGTAGTCTTTAAGGGGTGAGGAGGAAAAGCCCTGTGTCCTGGCAGAATATAGTGGTTCAAGTAAATGTTGGCAATTACGTGAACTATATATTTTGCCAGTGGAATGAAAATTGTAAAAGACTGTAAATAGATCCATCCAAATGATTTCTCTGTATAAATGAATTATACAATTAAAAAAAGAAAGTACACACATAATTACCCTTAAAGCTTTCTTGGCTGATGGATGTTTGGGGGATGTTTGCCAGAATGTGTTGGAACAACAAAGCAGGTGATGGCAAGCCTCACGAAAGTTTTAAAAAATCATACAGACTTAAACCTTTGAAATTCATTGATGAATAAGAGAAAGATTCACTTAGGTCACTTTCTGCATCTTATTAAACCATTCAGAAGTCAGTATAATCAGAAACAGCAGTTGGCTTTAAGACAGCTGAACATCTGGCCGCTCTTTCTGATAGGCTACTAGCAGAGCATCATGATTAATTTGATTAATTTCATAATTTAGGTTCCTCAGCTTCTAACCTAGACCGAAGAGACGTATCAAGCACTTGCATTGTATGGACTCAACTGGATTCTAAATTGAGCAAACTTTTAATAAGACAATTGGAAATATCCGGTGTCAACTGGACATTCGAAGTCCAATCATTATTATGCTTTCGCATTTAACAGTAGTGCTATGATTACAGTCTCTGTAAAGACACATGCTGACATATTTATTGATCAAATTGTATGACGTGTATGATGTCTGGGATTTCCTTCAAGGTTGCAGAGCAGGAAAATGAGGATAAAAATGAGACAAGATTGACCGTAAGCTGAGAATGACAAGCTGGATGAGAGATGCTGAGAACCTGTTTCACTCTTTGCATATCTTTGTGAATATGTTTGAAATTTTTCACCTAAAAGGAAAAGACTTAAATCCTGGTATCTAGTAAATTTCCAGCTCAACCTGTCACCACCCCCTGAGCCCCCAGCCTTCACTTGTCAAAGTAAAGGTAGAAAGTTATCAAACAGCCGCCTCAGCCACCGTCTCAGAAACTCAAACCTTTGGCCCAAATTCGACGCTCGTGTTCCCTCCAGTACATTCACATGGCTGCCCCCTCCCCACCTTCCATTTCCCCTGTCGCCTTCCCCTCCCCCTCCAGCCCACTCTCTCCCGCACACACGTGGAACCTCACTGCGTGTCAGTTGAGGCAGCGAGAGGTGTGTGCCCAGCGTTCCCCCTGAAGTGGCTGCGTGCAGCTGGGTCCCGAGGACCCCGGCGAGGGCCAGGTGTTAGCTGCATCCCTCCCTCCCGAGAAAGGAGCCAGCGCTGTGACGTCTGCTGAGTGGACCAGAAAGGAAGGCTCAGTGAGCTGTGTGCGAAGAGCCCTGAGCATCTGCCTGAGAATTCCGATTCCACACCTGTCACCAGGGGGTGGGAAGAGGGTTTCCTTATCCCTCCCACTAGCAGCCATGCCAGCAGGGACGGGGCGTCGGGGTGCTCTGAGTTCAGTCCGATGCCCTCCCCAGACGAGGCATCGTTCAGGAGTTGGCCTCCTCTGGGGGGAGACCTGGGGCCCGCGCCGTGGCCCAGGCGTCGAGCCCTCCTGGCTCGTTCTGCACAGTAACGTGTCCGCTTCCTCCGAGAAGAGCGACCACTGTGTCCCCCACCTCCAGGGGCCCACGCCTGCCAGGACCCCCAGCTTCCATCTCCCAGCTGCGATTGCCATCACCTCCAGCTCCTGTGCCTACGGTGTCCTTGTTCCCCTGCCTTCCCAGCATCTTCTCGAGTCCTCTGCAGACTGCAATGTGTGGGGAAGCTTTGGGGCTGTGTCCCCAGACCTCTTCTCTGCTCCGGGGAGCTCTGCTCTTTCCGGTGACTTAAGCATCACCAACACCCAGCAACTCCTGGGCTTAATCCCCAGGCCTCCGCTGACCCTGAGCGCCAGACTCACCACCCAGCAGCCTCCTGACACACCCACTGGGAAGTCTGGTGTGTCTCACACCGGACTCCAGAGAACTATGGCGTCTCCCCTCACCTCCCCCACCATGACCACCCATCCAGTCCGATCCCTCTGACTCCCTCTGACTCACACTCCTCCCACGACTGCTCCAGCTGTAAATCCAGAATCTTCCCGCTGCCTGCCACCTGCGTTGTTCCAAGTTAGTGTTATTGGCAGTAGCTCTGGTCCGAAGAACAGCATCAGTGGTCCCCACACCCCCTCAGCACTCCCCAGTCTGCCCTCCACGGGGCAGTCTTCCTAACGCAGAAATTACAGCCCATGATAAGATATCAAAGTCAAACGTTAGAGCTTTTGAGATAACTTTCTGATGCTGAAAACCATTTTCATCATGGAAACTTGGGAAAATCCAGAAAAGTATTTTAAAACTTATCTGAAGAAAATGAGAACAACCAGACCCCATAGACTAGAAGATATTTGTAAAAGACACATCTGATAAAGGATCAGTATCTAAAATACGCAAAGAAAGATCTTAGAACTCCGTGAGAAAATGAACAAACCAATGTGAATATGGGTGAAGGACCTGACCATCTAGATACCTCACCAGAGAAGGCATACAAATGGCAAATTAAGCACATGAAACGATGCTCCACATCATGTCACTAGCAAAAGCGACAACGAGACACCACGTCTTAGAATGTTGGCCTCCACACACTGGGGGACAGAGGCGGGGGAAGGTGGGAGCAGCAGGCACTCATCCATTGCTGGCCGGAATGCAGAATGGCCCAGCCACTCTGAAGACCGGAAGACTGTCGGGCGGTGTCTCCTCAAACTACAAATCTACCACGTGACCCTGCAGTCACGCTCTCTGACGCTTCCCCGAGGGGCTGAAAATGTGTCCACACAAAAACCTGCCCACAGGTGTTCGTAGCAGCTTCGTCCAGAATTCCCCAAACTGGGAAGCAACCAAGACGTCCTCCGTAAGCGGGTGAACCGTGGTTCACCCAGACAACGGGATGTTGGTCAGCACCAAAAGAAACGAGCCAGCAAGCCCTGAGACGACGTGGGGGGGCCCTAAGTGCGTGTTACTGAGAGAAGGCCATCTGAAAGGTGCACACTGCATGGTCCTAACCCTGGAACATTCTGGAAAAGATGGAACTGCAGAGACAGGAGTGTCAGAGCTGGGAAGAGGAAGGGGTGAACAGGGGGGCATGGAGGGTTTTTAGGGCAGTGAAACGACTCAGTGTGACACAATAATGGCGGACCCATGTCATGTTCCATTAGTCCAAACCCACAGAACGTCATGCACCAGGAGTGAACCCCAAGGTAAAATGGGACTTTGGGTGGCGTACCCATGGAGGTCCATCGGTTGTAACCTCCGATCTGGGATGTAGAGGGGGGGGAACAAGCATGGGGGTGCAGGAGGGATACAAGAGCCCCACCCATTCACCCAAATTTAGCTGCAAACCTAAAGATGCTCTAAAAATAAAATATTAAAAAAAAAAAAAAAGTCACCCAGACCAGAAAAAAAAAAGACGTGCCATTAGGAGTACACGTCCTTCAAGCCATATGCACGGAGACCAAACCTTGAACAAATCTGTACGTGTTCTACAGACAGACACCGAGTGTAAGCGCTTAGCAGGGGGACGCGGGCCCGCGTGGGGGTCCGGGCCACAGGCCGTCTCTCTCAGGCCGCGGTTGCTCGGGCCAGCTGTGTGTCCAGGGGTCAGGACCTCAGGCTTGACCCCCAGGCCCGCTGGCCCAGACCCCTGAAAGGTCAGACTGAAAAGTGTGGGCGTGACCGTGGGCCCACTCCTCACAGGGGTGGAGGGTCACGGTGTCGCCCTACATCACGGGGCAGCAGTAACCCCCCATCTGGGTGGGCAGGGGAGTCCTAACCTCTTCTTGTCCTCCCCAGCTGAGTCTGGAACCGAACTGGTCTGTTTCCAGCGAACGCGGGCTGGGCCAAGCCGGGGCTGGGCCCGCTGCCTGTGTCTCTCCCGTCTCTCCCTGCCCACCGGCTGGCCACAGGGGAGTGGCTCCCACAGGAGCTAGAGCAGGCCCTGACCCCCGACCCCCCTACAGCCTCCCAGACGGGGCCCAGGGGTGAGATCTGAAGCCTCGGGTAGCACCCCTTCGACCAGATGTGCTTCTCCCCTCTTGGCCCCATTCTCCGCGACTCCAAGCGCCTGTCGGACCTGACTTGGGAGGCTGGTGTCAGGGCCCCGCCACTGCTCGAACTGCCCCAGGGCTGGAAGAGTCGGGCACCTGAGTGACCTCACTCGCCTGCACAACCTCCAGGCACGGCCTGCCCGACTGCTTCCAGGCAGAGCCCCCTCCAGCCCCCAGGACCCCACATCGCCGTCCAGAGAAACACGCGGAGTCTGGGGCGTCTGAGGGAGAGGAGGCAGAGAAAGGGGGCAAGGCCCAGAGCGGGAGGAACCCCGGGAGGCTCTGCAGCTGCGGGGGCCCAGCCGTGCGGTGGGGCCACGGGCCGTGCTCTCTGTCATGTGTCAGCGTGCGCGTGCCGGGTCCACATGTGGGGCATAGGGAGGGCTCAGCACCGACCTGCCCCGAAGGACGTCTCGGACAGCGAAGCCGCACAGCAGCACGTGCGATAAGCAGCTAGCACGCTCCTCTGCCAGGGCATCGAGGTGTAGACAGTGCACCTCACAGGGTGGCCGATGGGGCTCGAACCCCAGCACTCATCGGCTCGGGCGGGCCCGCGAGCCGCGCGTGTCCCCTCACACCGCCGTGCGCCTGCCGACCCCAGTGGGGGGGAGCACACTTTTCCAAAACAAAAGAAAAACACGCAGGCGTGTAAATACACAGCCCCGACACCACCTCACTCGGAGGGAGCGTGGAGCCAGCGTTTCTGCAGTGGAAACGACTGCTGTCGCCCTCCACCGAGCCAGGTCTCCGGGCTGACACTCCCAAGAACTTTCCGTGGAGCATCCTTGTCACAGTGCTGCCGTTGGCACCTGCGTGCCTAACGGTGCATGTACAAAGGGTGTGGAACTTTCCATTGGTTCCGGGAGGTTCTGAGCTCAGACCGTGCGAGAGAAGGGACATCCTGACCCAGCAGGGCCCAGCGCCGTGGCTCCCCGCCAGGTCGGGTCCGCTCTGCACCTGTGCCCGCATGGCACCCCGCCTGGAAGGCTTTCCCTCCTGCCTCATGACCTCCTACTCGCCCCGCAGGACCCAGTCAGGCCTCGCTTTTTCCAAGCAGCCTTCCCCGACTCCCCGCCACCGGGTCCCCACTCCCCGCCTGGGGATCTATCGCTGCCGGTGTTTCTTACACTCTCCAGGGTGAGTGTCGCCTTCTCCACTAGTCCGTGAGATTATTGCCTGCGAGTCCCCAGAACCTGCCACTTCTGACACGACCGTGCTCAGACATGTTTGCGGAACGAGGTAGAAAGGCCAAACGATTCCAGCTCGGCCGTAGCAGGGCCGGTGTCACAGGGCTGTGGCCGTCACACCCGCAGAGGTTCAGGCCTGCAGGGCCCACAGGTGGCCTCCGTGATGCCCCTCCCGGGATTCACACCCTCCCCAGTCCCTTCCCGCCCATGTCAGGTTCGGTCTGTGGGACCGACAGGGTAAGACGTGACGAGGCGTGACTGCCTCTGCCTTGCTCTGCCTGAGGTGTCTCTCTGCAGAGGAAGCCAGACGCCGTGTCGTGAGGGCACCCAAGCTGGCCCTTGGACAGGTCTGCGGGGAGAGGCCAGCACCAGCTCGCCCACTATGAGGCGACCCCACAGGAAGCAGACCCTCTGGCCCCAGGCAGAGCCTGTGGACAATGCAGCCTCATCCAGTGGCTTCCTGGCTGTCACCTCCAGAGAGGAGCCTAGCTGGGACCCCTGAGCCGCTCCCAGGGAACTGGTGAGATAATGGGCGGTGGTTACTGGTTTGAGGGCCTTATGTAATTTTTAGTGCGGCAGTGGATAACGATGCAGGTCCTACAAGCTTGGCTAGGCCGTGGCTGTGGGGACAATCGCAGAGAGCCTGGCCGCAGGAGCTCGCCGGCCCCCCAGGGTCTGGACCAAACAGAGGGAACAGATAAGGAGTAGATTTCAGTCAGAGGAACCAAGGCCCGAGGCCTGTCTCCTGGGCCCAAAGCAGAGAGACAGGGCACGCCCACGCTGACCAGGCACGGCCTGAGGCCCTCTGCCCTCTGTCCCTGAATCCTGCATCCAGGGGACAGGCAGAGAGGCTGACCTTGAACGCCCCAGACTTACTCAACCCTCCTTGGTTTCCCAGCGGGGAGCTGACCAGTCGGGGGCCCCATGGCCACTGTGTGGGGACAGAGCTGAGTCTGCGCCGGCTCCCGGCCTGCACCTCCGTCCCCTTCTGGCTGCACTGGCCCCAGTTTGTGGGGGAGCAGGGGTTCCTGTTTCCTCCTCCGGCCTCCCTCCCTCTCCCTCTCTCCCCCTTCCCACCCCTCACCTCCCTCTCCATACAGAACATTCCTGATCGTCTTAACAGGACGCGTAACAACCACACAGATCTGTCAGACACGTGAGATCATGATGAGCAACATGACAAATGAGAACCACTGTTCATTAAGTATTTGCCGTCTGCACACAGTCGCCCCTACTATGGGGGATAAAAACTACGACCCGAGGCCCCCAGCCCAGTCTGTCCCCTCTCCTTCCCACCCCAGCTCTGTCCTGCAGTGAGAGGGGCCTGGCACATGCCCAGCCCACGTGGCCACACTCTGCCCACGTCCCCCCGACCTCAAACCAGATGCTCCCAAACAGCCAGTTCCTGGGCTGAGATGTCCAAGACATCCCCCTCCCGTGGGCAAGGGACACGGAGCCAGGCGACTCCTGGAAGGCCATCGTGGCGAGGGTCTGTGACGTCGGCTCCACGGGCCCGCGCTCTGGAAGGCCACAGGTGTTTGGTCCGGACGCCAGGAGGTGGCCAGTGGGAGCCTGCGGTCCCCCCACATCTCTCCCAGTGTGTGCAGCCCCCACTTATTAACTTATCATTAACTTCATTTTCCGGGGACGACTCAGCTACTTCTGGCCCTGTGTCACCAGAGAGAGAGCCGCTTTCACTGGCTTTCAGGGGCAGGGTCTGGCATGGCTGGGCCCAAACCCATAGGCAGAATATTCTTGAACTCTGCTGTGGGCGGAGCGGCAGGTGTGTGGCAGACGACAGTGACCCTCGGCTGCTGAGCCCCCACCCCGGGGGGCCTGAGACGGGACACAGGTGCCATCCATGTGAAGACACCATCGACTGCGACAGCAGGTGGGGGCTTCAAACATTAGCCGAAAATCAGCAGTCGCGCCGCAGATGCCCGGCTCAGCGTGGCGGGTCTGTAAAGAGCCTGTCGCCGCAGGGACTCCTCTGCAGGGGACGACAGCCCGTCTTCCCCACGGGCACCCTGGGGAGCCGACTCCACTTCCAGCCTGGGAGGCATCACCCTCACAGCCTGAGCAGCGGCGGTCTTCCCCAGAGGACCCCGAACACCATGGCATGCCTTCCCACCCCCGGCCAGGAGTCCCAGCACCCAGTCCCTGGAAAGGTCCCTTTGTCCTGCTCGAGGGCCCAGAGAGACGGCTTCATCAGAACCAGCAGTGGCTGCCGGCCTCTGACAACCATGCGGAGGATGTGAGAAAAGCGCCCCCGCCCCGCACCCCCTCGCTAGCCTTCTGTCTGCACTGCTACACATGCTAGAAGCTTCCAGAAGCGACTCGGCCTGAGCCCTGGCCTCAGAGCCTACGGTTTACCAGGTGCCCCGTGCGCTGTCATCTGTGCGTGTCAAGGGCATTCCCTGACTCCCTCCCATATCACTGAACGTGACCTTCAAGCCCCAGCCACCCAACGTGACCTTCAAGCCCCAGCCTCCCGGACCGGAGGACGAGAAGGGCACTCTCCTCTCCTCCCTCCAGGATGGACGGTGCCAGGCCCGCCTCCAGCCTCCCTGGGCCTTGGAGGGGATCTACAGAGGTCACAAGACAAAAAGTGGCCTCAGTACTTTTCTCGATGAGCAAAAGCAGAAGTTTTGAGGCCTCGTGGAATTTTCGAGAATCTTTGGTGAAATGAATCAAAAGACGTGGAGGCTGTGTCTTCCAAAAGTCCCCTCTGTGGCTGCACCTCGATGTGGGGCCTGAGCCCCCCTGGGCTTGAGGAAGGAACAGGGGTGACTAGTGCCATGTCCCTCCTCGAGGTCAGAGACCCAAGAGCTCCGTCCTCCAGCCGCGCCTGTCCCCCCTGTCCGTGGCCCCACAGTTCTGCTCTCCATGTCCCGTGTCCTCCGACCCCTTCCCGGCCCGTCTGCATCACCCCATCTTCCTCTCCTGGGACTCTGGCCGAGCCTGACCCTCTGTGGCCTCAGAACCATGGGTGGCGGGTTACGTCTCGGTCTCTGGAGGGCCCGTCATTCAAAAACCACCGTCACCGTTTCGCACGTTTTTCTGGACTCCCCTCTGCCTGGCAGTTTTCGGTCTCCACGGGCTGCGTCGTGTGGCTGCATTCCGAATGTCCCCTCTATGTCAGGCCTGGAAGTGGAAAACCAGCTTCCCTTCCTACAAGAAAAAGGAAACGACAGCGTCCTGCCAACAAGTGTCACGGTCAGTCGGCCGGAGCCCTGCGCCTCGGGAAGGGTGCTCTGTTCCCTCCTTGTTCCCTCGGCCAGTCAGTGCCCCCCACACGGGTGGACGGGAATGTGGAGGTCTCCGGGGTCTCTTTCTGAGCAACCGTGCTAATTCCTTACTGTCGTCTGAGTCTCTCTCCATCTGCCTCCCAGCTGCAGGTTACGGCCCACAAAACAGTGACATCACCCACCCGGATACAAGCCTCCAGGTCTCAAAGGGCACGCTAAAAAGACCGGGTTTTTTTCGTTTTCCAGCGCCAGCCCGCAGGGCAAGGGACCAGCATTGTTCTGGGAGAGATAACGGGCTGTTTCCAGCCTCCCAGCTGCTGGCCGTGGCCGATACCACGGCTCCTGACGGGAAATCCCCTCTGCCTCATGGAAAACCGAGAGCAGCCCCTGGGGCCGGTCAGGCTCCGCCCAAAGTCAGAGAAGCAAAAACACATCCGTAGTCTCAGGCCTGGATGATGCCCCCAGGCCGTGAGGACACTTGCAGGGACACAGGAGCCTGTGGGAGGACACATGCTCCGCAGTGTACCCCCCAGGTGCGTCTGAGCCGTGTGCCCCGTCCAAAGGGGTGCTGGCTCTGACGGCGACCCGATGCAGCCTGCAGAGGACGAGGTCCTGCCAGTGAGAAAACCAAGCCCCTCCGGCCCCAGATCTCACTCAAGGTCAGTGCCAAGGTCAGCTAGCTCCCCACCCGCAACCAGCATGAATGAGAGACCTCACCGAATTTATTGCCTGGTTCCTTCTAGAACTCATGAAGCTAAGCACCCCTCCACCCCCACCCCAGGCCACCCGTGGGGCACCCCACAAGGCGGTGCACGCCCCACCCCCAGACTTTACTCTCGCGGTTCCTTCTGCCGAGAGCGTCCCCTCACTGGCTGAGAGCCGCGTCCACCTCCCACACAGAGCCCGGTGCCACCAGCCCAGAGTCCCTGCCCTTCACGGCGCATGCTGGTGACGCCGGAATCCACCGACGGGTCACCCGTCACTGCGTACGGTCACTTACACCTACATCCCATCTCCCTTAGAAGCCAGAGGCCGGTGTGACACCTCACTCGTGTTCACGGAGACCCGTAAGGTGGGCGCCTCGAGAGAACACCTGTATAAGGAAGGAATGAGTGAGTGAGTGGATGAATGAATGTGTCACCACCGCCGGCACCCCCACGGACTGGAGAAGATACCATCTTCTCAAAAGCACTCACATCCCCTCCCCCAAGATTTGACTTCATCTGGGTCAAAAGTCAGCCAGGCCAAAAGGGGGGTGGGGACCTCCGGGCCGGCGAAGCTCCTGGCACCCCATGTCCGGGGGGCAGAGTGGGTCCCGGGGCTGTCGGTTCACCAAGCAGAGCACCAGCTGTTCCCAAACAGAGTGACGCAGCCTCGGCTTGCACAACCTGCAGCCTCCCATCTGGGATCTGTGCAGCTGGGTGCTCCCTCCCGATCCCTCCCCACGCCCCCATCACCGCTCCCCCCAACCCCATCCCCCCAAACCCCACCCCCCCACATCCAGGTCTCCAGGCCCCAGGGAAAGCCACAGCAGGGCCTTCACTCTCAGCCTCACCCCTCAAGCCCCCGGGAACTCAAAGCAGATACCAAGCCTGGGCTTCCCACTAACTGGGGGTCAGGAAATTGGGGGCCCCAAACCCACCAAGGGGTCAGGACACAAGAGGCCCCCACGTGGCCTTTTCTTTCGTGCTCCGGGGGCTCTACTTGTGCAGCCAGAACGCAGCAAAGGGTGGAAAGGAGGAATGAAATGGCGAGTGGGTGCCAGTGCCCTGGGGGGGGACGACCATCTGCAGAGGGGAGAGAGGGGAGAGCACCCCCAGATAGGGGAGGACCGCAGATAAGCAGAAGGAGGCGTTGGCCATTCCCAGATTATAGCAAAGGTGGAGAGAGAAGGGCGAGTGAGGTCATCCGTGGGCTGGCTGGGCTGGGCGGCAGCTGGAGGTGCGGCCGGCCCTGTCCCCACAGGTGCAGGCTGGGGACCTGCCCCGGCTCCCTCTGGAGGACAAGCCAGCTGGTGAGGAATGGGGTGGCCATATTTACTGGCCCCCAAAGCTCAGAACCTGGGCTAGTTTACAGAGAAAAGGAGACAGGATCACTCATCTGGAGGGTTCCTGGGGCCAGAAGGCACATCTGGGGGAGGATCTGCTCTTGGGACTTTTCGGGGCGGGGTGGAGGGGTCTTTGGTGCCCTGGGAAGAGAGAAGCCTTGATCTGACACCCTATAAACTGGTCAGAGGGGCTTGATGTCTAAACCCTGTCTGTCCCTTGGGCACACACACGCGCTGGGACCTCCGTACTCCTAGACCGGGCGGGAGCGGACGTGAGACGGTTCATTCTTCGTGGCCACATGACTGGGCGCCGCGGTGCCGGGCAGCGGGTGAGCGTCATCTGTGGGGTGTCTGCGGCCATTTCCAGGGGAGACTGGCATTTGAACCCGAGAACCGAGTGGAGCCCGGGGCCTCGCCTGCGACCCAGCAGGCATCGCGGATGCACCAAGTAAGAGGTGCAGACGGACATCCATCTCCCGCCGGCCAGACACCGGACACCGGACACCAGGCAGTGGACAGCGGCCCCTGGCCCCACGCACACCACCAGCTCCTGACGCCTGGCCTGGCACGGCATCGCCCCCTGGCTCTGCCTGGCAGGTGGCAGCCATGAGACCCTCGGCCTCCGTACCGGGGAGCCAGCCCCTCGGACGCCTCTGCCTCCTGTCGGTTCCGTCTCCCTGGGGGACCCTGACATGTCCCATCCTGGAGGGGTGTATGATCACACACAGGCGGAGACAACGGGGTGCAACGGGGTCACCCTGGGAGTGACTTGCAGAGAGGTCATCTCTGCAGGTGGAGGGGACACCTGGGGGGCAGCCCAGCTTCATGTGGATGGTACAGGATTCATCCCAAACCAGCCAGGCCTCACCCTGCACCCCGAGGGCGCGCTCTAGTGCACCCTCACGGGGTTCACTTTGTTATTCGGGGTTCCGAGGTGGGGGTGAGGCCTCATTCACGAGGAGCCATAACACAAGGCGTTTCGTGACAAGGTTGGTGCAAAGAGGGGGCGACCCAGTCATGCTCCCCAAGAGCACGAAGCCAGGGTCTACGGTGCGCCCAGCCCTGTTCTGCAAAGCTTCCTGGAGGAGGACGAGGCATGTGATATGGACCTTAAAAGAAGGATGGGGTTTTCAGGCCGGTCAGAAACAGGTGGAAATAGGATTTAAAAGATCCGGGGCGATCCAGTGAAGAGAAGGTATCGTTTAGTACACGGAATTAGAAACGTCTGGGGCAATTTCCTTTTAGTCCAGATGAGTGGTGTTCTCGCCCCAACCAGTCCCTGCAGGCGTGTGGGTTCGGTCCTGCTCAGCGGAATGTCAGTTTGGTGTGTGATTCACACGTCAGATACCGAGCATTTACCACATGCACGTATCCACGGACTGAGCCCGTCGATGAATCTGCAAATTCAAAGAAGCACTAAGGCGAGGAACAGTCTGGATGGATCTGTCAGGAGAGGGAATGCAGCCCCACCCACGATTCACGAAACCCCGCAGGCCTGAAAAGGATCAGCTCTCCTTCCCCCAGCTTATAGACCCCATGGGCTGAGAAAAAGAGCAGAAAACCCCGTTTTTGCCAGGTTGTGGTGCCATGTTTAGGCGAAATGACTGCAGCCGACACACATCACCGAGCCGCAGGTGGAAAACCTGCAGGGAACTCAAATGCTCACCTGGACGAAGACGGCTTCCGAGAGATCTTCAAAACCTGTTCACACGTCCCGTCCTAGATGAATCTCATCCCTGCCACTCTCACGAAGGCGTCTGGGGCCTTCGGAAGCTTCCGGAAGATACTCCGTCCTGGAGGTCCCAGCCAACCCCAACGCCAGCCCCCCTCCCAGGGCCAGATCCTCCGGGCAGGTGAGTGCAGGGCCCGCGGAGCCCTCAGTCTTGTCCACGTGCTGCCATGCGGTGCCTGAAAGGAGTCACTCCCTGTCCCAGACCCTCGGATTCTCTCTGTCCTCATGGGGCAGGAGATCCAGAGAAGCCCCTGCTTGCTTCTCGCCTTGAGGCCCCATCAAGCCCTTTTGGGGACCAGATCGCCAGTGAGAAGCCCGCAAGGTCCGGGCTCCAACACCAGCCAGACAGGTGGCCCTGAGCAGCCGGCAGCTTCATCTCTCTCCGAGGCCTCAGTTGGGGGCCCGTGTGCCTCCCCGTTGAACTTGGGGTTGGCCGTTCCCGTGTGTGAGCCACGTGTTTCTGCCATGTCAGGGGGTAGAAAAGAAAAAAAAGCATTTTTCTTAAAGAAAATCGATTTTACACTCCACAGACTTGAACAGTGAGTTGCTTTCAGACGTCGAACCTCGCAGGCCAGGAAAGTGTCAAAATTAATTTGGGGCACTTGTAGGGCTCAGGGTAGGAACATGGAAGAAAAACAAAAAATCCACAACACTATCATCCACGGTGACGATAGCTTCGTGCAGGGAAGAACATCTAACTCGAAAAATGTAAAAAGAGCATATTCCCGGAATTTAAAAGCCTGAATGCATCAGGTTTAGTCCAAAGCGTCTTTATTTTCCCCATTTCCACACAAAGACTGGGAAATTTCGTCTCGGACCACTTGGCATTTAGGAGTCACTAATGCAGAAACTCAGGCCACTGTGACCTAGGTCCCTCGGAGACCGGGCTTTGTAGAGGGGGCACCCCCATCCCAGACACAGGGAGCACGTTGCCGCCCGCCGCGTCTCCGCTGGCACACCAGGTCTGCAGGGCTCTGCCCCGTTTCCTTGTCTTCCTGTCTTTATCTCCCAATGACATCTCCCTCCTCTTCCGCCCTCTCCCGCCTTCCTCCCTCCCTTCACGCCCCTCCCTTCTCCTCGCAGCACCCCTAGCCCACTGGCCACCACTCAGCCCTCAAACCCAGGACCTCCCCTCTCCGTGTCCAGCCACAGGCCACGCACTGGAGGGACGTCGGCCAGACTCTGAGGGCAGGGCTGCAGGGTGTGAGGGTCGCAGGACACTGGAGTGGTCCACTGATAATGTCACAAGGGAGAGAATAAAAGGAAAACATCAGCACTGAGACAGCCCCCGCCCTCCCCCACCTCCGGGTGACCCGCTGGGGATTAACTGGACGTACTGGACAGGCTGCCGCGCACCTCCCGCAGGTGCTGGTGTGTGGGGGGGAGCGGCGTGTCGGGGCCAGTGTTCTGCAATAACCCTCCAGGTGAGCCGGCGCCGCCTGTCCCCACCTCGAGCTGGGAACCACAAACTGGGACAAGAAGAAGTCAGTCGTCACTGAGAGTCTGGGCTTAAATGTCCCTCAGCCAGACAAAGCGAGGAGGAGGGGGGCCCATTCGTGAGCAGCACCCGAGGTCGCAGAGCTGGTCGCAGACGCTGCCGGCTAGCGCCTTCGCCACCCCGGGCCTCAGTTTCCCCATGTGAGACAGGAGCTCATATCAGGCTCCCCCCGAGAGCCGGGCGAGGGGCCCTCAGAGGCCCAGAGCTGTGACAAGCGGCCGCGTTCAGACGGCGCCTTCTGGCTTCAGGGTGGGTGGGGGAGCCAAGGACCATCTCCCATCTCCCCCTGGCTCCTTTGGGTGCCCTCCCCCAAATCCTGGGAAGCAGCTTTGCAGCCCCAGCTCACCAAGGGGCTGCGAAGCGGCAGCAGAGGAAGCAAACAGCTGACAGGTGGTTGGCCCTCTGTGCGGGAGCACCCAGACCATGTCCCCTCGCACGTGACTGGCAGTGGCCCCAGCTCAAGGCCACTGCCCACTGTGCCCATCATGGCACCTCTGTCCTTCCCACCCCCACACCCCCACACCGAGGCCAGGCTGGTCCTTTGGTGCCTCTACCTCTGCGGTACGTAAACCCACTCGACCCTGCGTCTCTAATGCAGGACGTGCACAGGCACACACACGCACACACGCACACACACGCACGCACACAAACATGCACGCACGCACGCATGCACAGGAACACTGTTTAAAACCTGATTCGAGCCCAAAGAACCGTCGGCTGTGTTCGTAGGGTGGTGAGCTTTATTGTGTGTGCCCTACGTGGTGTCCCAATCCTGGGTTTCAGCCCCTGACCCAGCAATCAGGCCGACACCCATGCCTGCTCCACTCCCCCCTCCCCGCAACCCCGGACCATGCCCGCACCTCTCAACCCCCTCGGGGACCAGAGAGGAGGCAAGGCCAGCCGTCCAGCCTACTCCGGGCCCAGGGAAAAGGGCAGAGGCTCTAAGCACCCCGGATGCCACCGCATGGGGGGCCCTTCAACCTCCCAGCCGGACACTCAGCACAGCACACCGCCCTCGGAGCTCACGTCTCTTTTATTCAGGCCACCATGTGGCTTTGGGGACCCTCACGACAGCCCTGTGAGGTAGGGGCACGCCCATTCACCACAGAGAGGCGCAGGGGCAGCCCCAGGTCCCCCAGCCGGAACCCAGGCCAGGAGAGGCGAGGGGCCCCACCCCCCAGGTCCCCTTCCTGTCCCCAGTGCCCGGGCCAGGCCACCGAAGCTGAGTCGGGCAGGGGGACACGGCCGGGCCGGCCTCACTAGCGGGTGAGGATGCGTGTGAACTCCTCGTAGTTCACCTGTCCGTCCTGGTCCAGGTCGGCCTCACGGATCATGGCCTCTACATCCTCCTGGGACAGCTTCTCGCCCACCTGGGCCATGGCCTGCTTGAGCTCGTCCACGCTGATGTGGCCGTCGCCGTCCAGGTCGAAGGCGCGGAAGACCTCCTGCATGTCCCGCTCACTGATGCCGCTCTTCATCCTCTTGGCCATCTCCGCCAGGAACTCCTGGAAGCTGATGGCGCCGTCGCCGTCCGTGTCCACGCGGGCGATGATGTCCTTCAGCTCTGCCTCTGTGGGGTCCTGGCCCAGCGCCCGCATGGCGTCGCCCAGCTCCTGCAGGTTGATGGAGCCGTCGCCATCCGTGTCGAACCTGGTGAAGACGGCCTTGAAGTCAGCCACCTGCTCCTTCGACAGCTTCTCCGCCATGGCGTGCGCTGCCGGCCGGCTCACAGGCTCCTGTTGGCGCTGGTATGAGGCTGCGACCGAGTGCCATGGGGTGGGGACCCCTCCTTTTCTGCAATCAGAGCGCAGGGAGGAGGCCGGCTCCCCCACCCACCCCATGGCCTCAGGCGAAATCCTCCTCCGGGGAGGGACAGGCTGGCTGCAGACAAGAAATGCAGGAACCGGTGTGGCAGGGCCCGCCCTGGGAGGCTGCAGGGGACGTCCTGAGCACCCACCAATAGGCCTGCCCACCTTTCCCAGTCCCAGTCGACCACGCTGACCTGGAAGTGTTGTGCCAGGTGACACTCGCAGAGAGCCCGGTCAGGCCGAGGGGCCCCAACTCACAGAGCCTGAGGCTGGGAGAAGAAGGGACCCTCCCTGGGGGGACACAGAGGCCCGGAGTCGTGGGACCCCTGTGTCCAGCGCTCCTGTTCCCCTCTCTAGGGGCTGCTGTCCAGCTCCCGTCCACAGGGCAGGGCCGGTGGGGGCAGGTGGTGGCAGAACTGAGTGTAATTCCACCAGGCTGGGACCGCGGGGGTCATCAGACGCCCCGTCCAGGGTGGTCAACAGATCTATGGCTGGAGGAGGCCGCCAGCCACCCGGGGCTTTGGGACAGCGAGGAGCTGGGCGGCGTGTGGAACCTGGCGCACGGGCGGCGCCGAGGATGATCAGCTAAGCGAAGTTCACAGGTGACTTCAGGGGCAAGGAGGAGGCCCCCCGTCCCACGGGTCCTTGTCTAGCTCCATGGCCCTGATGCACCTCTGCTGGGGACTCCACCCCTGGGGAGAAGGGCTGTTCGCTCACCCCCCAGGGCTGCGGGGAGACCGGAGGCCAGCCCCGGGAGACGCTTGGGCACAGAAGGACAAAAGGACACAGAGGGGCGGCTGAGTCCCCTGAGGGCGGCCCTAGGCCCAGACACCCAGGCCGGAACCTCCCCAGCACGGTCTCTGCAGATCCTCACTGCCCCCCGCTCTGAGGAGCAGAGTTTAGACCAAGAGCCTGGCCTCTGGGAACTGTCTCCAGCACCTCAGCTAGCAAGACCCAAGGCCGCAAGGGGACGTTTGCCTTGGAGCCCCCACGGTGACTTTCTCAAGCAAACCTGCCCTCGACCCCTGTCCATTCTCACGCCAGCCCCACCTCTGCCTGAGTGTCCGGAACAACACCTTCACCCTTCTCCTGAGGAACGTGGGCCGGCCACCTGCTCTGGCTCCGCCCCTCAGACAGAGTGCGGAGTCTGTCCTTCCCAGTCCCCCCCCCCCGCACCCCGCATCCAGGGCACCCAGACAGGGAGGGAGGGAGAGACAAAGGGAACCATTGGCGTCGTCTGGCGCCTTTTGCACGTCTCGCCTTCGTGCTGGAGAGGCTCAGAGGCCTCGATCCGTATTGAGCAACTAATTTCTCGCTGAAACCGCCAGGCAGTATCAACGGGGCGTGTGGGCCCATCTGGGACACAGGCGGGGGCAGTGCCCGTCTGGCGGGAGGCCAGGGAGGTGGGGCCGCGTTATCCAGAGCCACCCGGCTCCTCCATCATTTTTTTAAAGAATACTTGAAGCTAGAAATCTGTATTTCCAAATTCTCTTTTCTTCGCATCTTATCTGCAGGACTCGTGATCGACACTCCAAGAGGCTTGTTATTTTCTCATTTTCCCTTCACACGTTGTAAGGGAAACGCGAAGGCTGGTCAGGCGCCGCTGGGAGACCTGGCCCCCTGGTTCCAGCTCCGTCACCCACGTGGGCACTTAATTTGTGGCCGAACATCCTCATCCATAGACTAGGATGATGCGTCCGCCTCATCTGACCGGCCTGCTTAGGGTCCAAGGCCGGAGGCCTGCGATCGACGGAAGGTGTCGTTGTTCCACGACGAATCTCACATCAGCCGCAGGCTGGTTCGTGTCTGACGTAAACCGATGCGCCAGAAAACGCCCGCCTGGACGGGGACCCTTTCCGTTTCGTGATCGCACCCTTCTGGGTGGCACGAATACATTAGACTTGTCTGCCTGTGACGCGGCTGGAGTCACTTCTCACCGTCCACAGCCGTGGACGCGGGCCGGCTCCGGGTGGCAGCCCCGACACGCACAGAGGCGTCCACCTAGAAGGAGCATTTTAGCTAGGCATCCCCAGGGGACGGAACGACGGTCATTCTCCACGGAACTCTCATTCTCCAGGGATTCAGGGGGGGCCCTGGAGGTCGAGGCCTATGCCCGAGGCCACCCGGAGTATGGGGAGAGAGCCAGACTGCCGGGCGGGTACGGCACATCCTTGGCCACCACTTGGGGTCCCGCTTCCTCCCAACGCAGTGCCTTCTCTGCAGAGCAGGAGCCAGCACTGAGGTGGCTCTCCCTCCGCCTGTCCCGGTGGGCCCGCAGCAGGGATGGCCCCCAGGACGGGTGACGGGCAGCGCAGGGCTCCCGACGGCCACACTCGGGGCAGGGAAAAGGGGAACAGCACGGCCCTGGCAGTCGAACCCCAACCAGGCTTGACGGGGCCCCTCTCTCCGGCCGCTGGTCTAATGCGCAGCAGCCGGGCCACAGGGCCCTGGAGGAAGCGGGAGAGAATCCGGACCACCTCCCGCTCACTCTGGCATCGCTGTGCACTCGGAGGCCGGACATCCCATGAGGCCTCCCGCGTGTGACAGGAGCCGGGGCCCCAGCGAAGACTGCCCCTTGCTCCAGGGGCCACACGGGAAGCACAAACAGGGCTCTGGGCACCCACTGTCATGGGAATCACGTTCACTGAGGACGGAGAACCTGGAACCCACAAGGATGGGGTGCAGCTGGGTGGGCAGGGGTCAGGCGGGCGGGCATGCTGCAGGAAGCCTGGGCCTTCTCCGTGTCACCTATCGGAGGTCAGGACCCTCCCCTGCCCCCTCTCAGCGTATCTCCCTGACACTGCTTTTCCCAGAGAGAAGGGGCTGGGTCCCGGAGGAGAAGAGGGTTCCCCGCATCGAGAGGGGCTCGATGTCCCAGATGTCCCAGGGAGGAGCGGTGAGCATTCGGGGCGTTCACAGGAGCAGCGCGCAGGGGAGGGGGCGTCGCCACCGTCCCCCCTCCCAAGCGCAGTGGCCGCACATGCGTGTGGGGGGGGCGGGGTGCAGGTCCTCGCTCCACTCCGGCTCCTGGTGCTGAGAACCGATTCCGCAGCCAGCCCCGGCTTCCCCAGGAGCAGAGGGTGCCCCGGCCCCCCCACTGCTATTTGGCTCAGTGGGCGAAATGCTCGTGAGAAACCGGTCAGGCCGGTCGTGGAGAGTCCCTGGCTCCTGGACTTGCTGGAACCTGCCTGCCCTTCGCTCCTGAGCCAGTGTCTGGTGCTGACGCCACCCCGACCTTGCTGGGGAGACCCCACCCTGTGGGAAGCAGTGGCTGTCCACGTGAGGCCACCCACCATCGCTCCTGTCTTAAGGAGAACGCTGCGGACAGTGGGCTCCAACCACCCTCGCCGTGCCCATCCCTTAACCACGGCTCACATGCCCCCCATGCCCTGAGGCAAGCCTACCCACAACTGCACCACGGGCTGTGCGGGGCTGGTCCTGGATCCCTGGGCGGCCGTGTGGCCCAGGGCAGGTGACGTCACCTCTCCAGCCCCGGCCGCCTGCACTGTGAAGGAGGCGACACCAGCATCTGCTCTGTCAGGTGCCGAGAGGACCCAGTGAGCTCAGGAAGGTGCCGGCGCAGTGCCCAGCATCGGTAGCCACCAGGGAGGGAGCATGGCTGTTGCTCACTTGTCCCCTCGCCCAAGTGCCAGGCTGAGGGCCCAGTATCCTCATAGCAGACCTCGCTTTTAGGGTCCATGTTCCCAGGACGTCTCCAGCCGAGTTGAGCACAGGCGCCCCCTGACAGAGCCGGTCTCCTCATCACGCCCGCCCTGGGCAGGCGCTCTCTTGTTCTGCAGGGCGAGGCCGCACCTGGGGGACAAAGACGCGGGAGAGCCCTGTCCAGCCTCAGGTGTGATTTTCGAGCTCCCGGGGGCCAGCACTCCCGTGAGATGGCGCTCAAAGAGACGCCTCAAGTGTCCGCGACCTGGGGTCACGAGCGACACTCTGCCCTTGGAACCATCTGCCGGCGCGGCTGCCAGGGTGCAGCACCCGCCATCCACCAGGCCTCGCGGGGGTGCTGGGCCCCAGCATGCCGTGCCCCCGTTTTCGGTCCGCCTCACACCTGGGAACTTGCAGGACCCACACGGCTCTCTGTGCCGGACGCAGGGCTTGCTCACAGCTCGCACGCCTGCCGGCCCCAGCGACGAGCACCCCAGGGATCCAGCACGTTCCGCGAGGAAAGCTGAGTCGGACGTTTTTCCAGGTCACTGGAATCTTAACCTCAGCCGTCTCGGGGGGCTTTCTGTCTCACTCCCCACGATTTTAAACAGATGGGGGGTGGGCCGGAACCCCAGGGGGCGAAGACGCCCAGGGCGGCAGTCGGGCCTCTCCTGCAGGACAGGCCTGCGGGGACCTACGCGGCCCACGACCGGGCTCGCCCAGCGGACCGCCCCCCCGCACCGCCCCTGCCGCCACCGGGGGTCTGACCACACCGCTTGGACCCCCGAGTCTTCCTGCCAAACGCTAAGCCACCGCTCCTGCTCTCAGGCCTCTCCTTGGACGGCCTGCTCCTGGGCAGGTGTTTACCCGTACAGGTAAGTACGCGTTTGCAGCTTTTTTCCACGGGGGAACTGTCCCCGGCCACTGCTGGAAGCCGCTTCCCTGCCCGTCCAGCTGCCCTGGCCCCTCACCGTGGCCCCCAATTCCGGTCCATCTCTCCCTGTGACAGCTCCTCCTGCACCCGCCTCCCTGCGCTCTCACTCTCTAGGCGGCGTTCCCACGTCCACCAGCCCAGAGAGCTGAAGTCCCACGATGGGATCCCCGTCCCCCTCGTTAGGGGCACTGGACCCCCTTTCTGGGCCCCCACGGCCGGCCTCTCATCCCCCATCTCTGATCCAGAGCAGACGGCCGCGTTCCAGGGAACCAGAGTGTGCCCTCGTCCTACATCATTCGCCCTTCCCTGCTCGACAGCCTCGCCAGCGATTTGGGGTGACGCGGTCCCCTGGCCACAGCACAACTCTGTGACTGACACGACGTGGCCCCTGGCCTCCCTGCCACCCTCGGCCCCAGGGATTCTGCAGCCCTTCGCATCTGCTCTGGATCGCATCCGCCCTGGATCGCATCCACCGCCCCCGGCCTCATCTGTTACTGGGTCACCCACCCGGGGTGACATCACCTCCCTGCCCAACCGGAGTGAGCCGCGCCCGTGCCTCCGCTGCTGCACTTACCTGACACATATTAACACACAGAGCTACTCCCGCGCCCTGCGGGGCGCTTTGCCGAGGGTTTGGAGACCGACCTCACCCTGTCCTCGATTTGTTCCTGCATCACAGAAGAAGGAACTGAACCCCAGAGACGCCACACAGCTGGTCCACGGTAGCCCGGTTCACCCTGGTCCGGACCCCAAACCCTCCCGCACTGCGTCCAATGTCCAGCTGTCCTCCTGTCCTCCGTGTGCTGCTGACAATCGCCAACTCTCCACCCATGCTGCCCTCGGAGACACGGCGAGGACCAGCAGCGAAGGCTCCTGCCACACGCTCACGACTCCAGTGTGCCACACCGCGACAAACACGGGTCCTAGCGGTCATCAGGATCGTGGCGCTGGGCAGGGGCCTGTCTCTGACCCGGTGGGAGGGTGAGGGGGTGGGTTTTGGAGTGGGGCTGAGCCCACCGTGGACCCGAGGAGCCACCCCGGCCTTGCCACTCCCTGGCCACGTGGCCATGGCTGCATGCCCCACTGATTCTAGCAGGAGTTCTCGTCGTCCCCGTTCCCTCCTCCCGACTCAGGGGCTTGTCCTCCGGCTTCGTCCTGGCCCTCAGCCCCTGGCAGTGGGGACCCTGTCAGAACCGCCCCGACGGCCTCAGGCCAGGTGGCCCCGCACAAAGCAGACTCACAGGGCCTGTCATCTGCTGAACGATGGGTGGCTGGGTAGGTGGGTGGGTGGGTGGAGGCCCCGATGAGCAAGCGAGCGAGGGGAACTCGAGGCTCTGCCCACATGTAAGCTCCTCTTTTGCTCCTGGTCGAGGCTGCAGAACAAAATTCACTCTGTGTCGATGAGGAACGCGCATCGAGCTCCTGCGTTCAGAGGACTGTGGCTGCCTCCACCTGAGCACGCTCCGGGGAGGGGCCCGTGGGGTGCTCTTCCTCGGAGCCCCGCGACACGGCCTCACAGCACCAGTTCTCTGCTCCCCCAAAGCAGGAAGCGAGCAGCGTGTGCTCCCCCTTTCTCCTCCGCCTCTCTCTGGTAGGTCTTAGACCCACACCAGGGACCCGGAGTCAGCAGCAGCGGGGGAGCCAAGCCGCTCTGAGAGAGAATCGCGTCTGCCACCTCCCCCGTCTCTTCTCCCTCCTCTTGTGGTGCCCTCCCTGCTCTCCTAACTCCTGGCTCTGTTTGTTCTTCCCTCGTCCCCGAGCTCGCTTGCAGCTGACCCTCATGCACTGCGTGTCCTCGGCCAGACCAGGTAGGGAAAGTCTCCAGACTCAGCGCGCACCAGGTCCCCCTCCCCCCGCAGGCTGAGTGCCATCGCCTCACACCTCCTCGCTGCGTTCCCCTGGGACGCTGCACACCCCGGCTCTCCGCCACACGTCCCGGGGGCGCCCCTTCCCTGATCCACCAAACGTGACCACCTCTCGGCCCGGCACCCACAGTCTGGGGCGACACCCTCCAACCGGCTCCACGGGCCTCGGGAGATGAGCCCAGGAGCTGGGGTCTCCCCTCCTGGTGCGAAGGCAGACATGCGGACCCAAGGCCACAGGGTCTTCTGCTCGGGGTGGGGGGGGAATCCTCGTTGTCGTCGACACTGAACCTCGAGACTGTTGCTTTTTTCTGGGTCTTGGGGTCCACATGGCTGATGGCCCCCATGTCACAAGCACCCCGCCCAGCCCTCCCTACCAGGTGGCACTGCTCGTGGGCACAAGCCCTCCGTCGTCGCCGCCACGGTCATCCGGCTCATGCATCCCCGATGATCTGGGTCCTTTCCCAGCTCGGCCTCCACCCCGCCACGCGACCTTGGCCCGTCTTCCCCAACACCTGTCCTGTGCCGGGGACTGCGCTGGGCCTGGAAACAAGACACTCCCCCTCTCCCCTAAGGGCTTGAGGCTGATGAGACAGTCCCTTGGCACCTGGGAACGTCCTCGGGTCCCCTCCTAAGGCCACCCAGTCCTGGACATCTAAGAGGGCCTGGCTCAGCGCCAGCAGACGCCCCTCACCCCGCAGTGGCATGGTCCTGGGTAACTGCTTTTGTTTCATGGGCTACCGTGTCCTCGGCTGTGAAGCGAGGCCCTTGGGCTGCATGGCGGCTCTCAGAATTTCCTTAGCCACAGAAGCCACATTTCAGGTGAAATCTTACTCACTCCTGAGGCAAGTAATAGCTGATATTTACTGGGCAATTCCGGTGTTCCCTGTACCCTTCTGAGCCTTCTAGAGAGGCACGGGGGGCAAGGGAAGTCGGGGGGAGGGATGCCGGCCTATTTCCTCCCCCCGCTCCCACCCCCGCCAACCAGGAAAGCCCCTTTGCACTGCGTCGAGGCGGTCAGCGTGACCTAGGGACCTCGCTGTGAGCACACACGAGAAGCCTCCGATGACCCAGAGGGCACTGGCCTCACAGCAAGCAAGCAGCTAGGGTCCCTGGCCCAGGCGGGGCACCCTGGGGACTGACTCATGACCCCGCTGTCCGGCGAGGACACGCTGAACCGAGAAGGCAGGCCCAGGAAACGCTCGGAACAAGCAGCTCCCTCTGCGCCTGGCGGACTTCGCTCTGCTGCTGAGGCCTGGGTCACGCGGGCACACCCCACCCACACTCGCCACTGAGCTGGGAGAGAGGTGACTCAGTCCCGGCCGCCCAAGGGTGATTGATCCGGTTATTTATTAGATTCCAATCAGAGGACTCAGGGGCCGATCCAGGACGGCCGTCTCTTCCCTGAACCTACGCTCCCTCAAGCCCGGCCGTGGAGGAACCCTAGTGATTCGCAGAACTGACCCATTCGGAGCTGGGTCACCCCCCGAATCTGGACTGGCCTCTGGTGGGGAGGTTTTAAAGGAAGGCCCAGGCCCCCGGGCCCCACGGAAAGGTCCCCCACTGGCTGAGCGGACCCTCTCTCTCCTAGCAGTGAGGTGGCTGGGAAGGTCGTGTTGCCCCGTGGTCCATACGAGTGGGAACACAGAGGGCATCAGAGGGTGCTGGGCTGCGGGGTCACCTCCGAGGGACTGGCTAGATTCGCTGACACGCGTTTGCCGCAGAGGAACTGCTCCTTGAGTAGGAAGCTGATCAGTAAATGTTACACCGTGATGGCGCACTGACGCCTGAGGGCTCTATCTCCCCAAAATCCATACGTGGACCCCTAAGCCCCACAGGCGATGCCGCTGCTGAGAGTGGAACCGTCGGGAGCGGCATCAGTGCCCGGAGGCTCCGTAAAGACGTAGCTGTCCGCCACGTGAGGACACGGCAAGGCGTCTGTGGCCTGGAAGGGGGCCCCCACCCAGCCACGCCGGCCCCCCGACCTCAGGCTTCCAGCTCCCAGTCTGCGGGGACTAGACTGCGCGTGGGGCAGAGGCCCGTGGCGTTCCGCTGCGGCAGCCCGGATGCGCTACAGCAAAGCGCTCGCACTCGTGCGGGAAAAGGGGCATAGATGAGCGAACACCAGGGCCGGGGGTGGCTCAGGGGCAAGTCCCACGGCCGCTCTCAGCCACACCCAGCCTGGCAGAGCACGGCAGGGCAGCAATGGCCGAGGCTGGGGGACCCTATACCCTGTCCTCTCTAACCTGGCGGGAGGCACCGAGCAAACCCTTTTTCACAAAAGGCGTCCCGGCACCGCGTCCGAGGAGAAGGCAGCACCTGAGCTCTCCTGCTTTCCAAAGGCAGGTGCTGCAACAGGTGGGTCCGCCCGACGTGCTGCTGTCGGGTCTGGGTTTAGCCTGTCCCCTGGGAGGCCAGCACGGTGCCCGCCAAGATCCCAGCATCCTCAGTGCCTCCCACCTCCAGCCCAGGGATTCTACACCCGGTTCAGACCACTGGCTGCCTGCACCCTGTGACCCATAGTCCATCTGGGGGGACTCTGCCCCCCGGTGCCCTTCCAGGCCAAATCTGTTCTCGTAATAGCACCAGGCCCTTATGTGCCCTTTTTTCACTGTTTTGGCGTCAACAGCAACAGGTGAGTAAAATTACTACCCCTTAGCGTCAGCTCAGGCTCCCGTCCCACTTAGTAGGCATCGGATCCTTCACTGCCGCAGTCTCGATTTAAAAAAGAAAAAAATCGAGTTTCCCTTAAGAGAGTCCTTGCAGAAGGAGCAAAATTATTGTTTTATTAAATTCGACCCTCACACACCCGTCCTGACCGTTCTGCTGGATGCTGAGGGAGACGGTTCTCGCAGGAAAGGCCCGAGCAGCAGGGTGAGCTTTGGCCCGGCGTGCCGTTTTTGTTGGGAAGAACCCCTGATCCGCAAGCTGTGTCACTCAGGTCGGTATCCGACAGGCATTTTCTCTAAAATGGGTCAAGTGAGCCTGTCGCTCGCTTCGAGAAAAACAACTGACAGTATTTGTTGTGGCCACTGATAGAATCCAAGCTTCCGTGTGACAATGGGAATTCTCGAAATCTCGCTTCGTCACCGTGGGCTTCGGCTTTTCCAAAACTTGAAGACTTTGCCGGTGGGATTGGTGGTGATATTAATGAATGCGATTTTTTAAAATTCTATACGCATCGGGAAACCCGCAGAACTCAGCAAACCGATATTTCCCAAACGACCCCCGACGACGCCTGGCGTCACGAAACCAGGCATGGGCAGCAGGTGCAGCCAAAGCACAATAATGACGGATGCATTTTAATGTGACAGTCACGGCCTCGGATCCCACGCTGCGCCTGACCTTTAAGAACTTGCCGCTTACCGCATTTTGACACAGTACCAAAGAAGACCCACAAGCCCCGAGGAGTCATTTAAAAGGCCCGCGTCAAGCCTGGTGATCATGTTCTTTGAATCAAATCGGCGTCTCCCACAGATGAGTGCAGAAGCAGACCTGGACCTTTAAGCCAGGTGCGAGAGAGATCTGCAAAACTTATTTTTTTTTTTCCTGCTATTTTTCGTTTTGAAAACGTATTTTTTACAAAACTATGTTATTTATGTCACTGTGTAATGGGATTTTTAATGTCTATTTTTTTTAAGTTGCAAATAACATACGAACACATATTTAAATATTTACATTGTTTTCCAGTTTGAATTCCAGACCTGCTAAATGTTGTTGCCAGCTGTAGCGAAAGCTCGGTGGAGTCCTCAGCACCATGTACGTTCCTTAAACGGTCCTAAGACCACGAATTTCTTCTGCAGGCGCACGAGGCCCATGACGCAGGACCTGCTCCCTGTCACACTTCGCTGGCTGAGTCGCGACACTTCAGCCCTCCCCGGTGCCAGCCTTCGTGAGGCCTAAGGAACGCCGCCTAAAACCCTCGCCGACTCTCTGTCCCTGTGACTTTTCGAAAACCGGCTGGATGTTTGCGCCAGGACGCGGTGACCCAGAAGGCAGCAGACACGCGGCAGGCCACTTGCCCCTGCGGTAGGTGAAGCAGGCAGGGAGGGAGGTTGAGAGAGCATGTCCCCGCCTGGCCTCACAGTCCTCGTCCATCAGCAGGACCGTCTCGGGCCCAGGTTTCTCCCGACGCTGGGCTCTCCCCGGTTCTGCGGGACGCCCTGTCAGTCACATGCCCACGTCCAGTGGTCCTCTCTGCCTCCTGCTGCTGCCCTGGTGTCATTTCATGAATACATACGTGCCCTTGGGGGTGAGGAGGCAGCATATGGCCTTTGGAGGACACGTTCAGGCCACACGATAGCGTTGATGGGTTCTCGCTTTCACGGACCGTGCCTCTGATGTCACATCTAACCCAACTCAGGTCCACGCTGGACACCTCGGGGTTTTCCAGACTTTCTCCTCTGTTGTTCTCGGGAGTGTTAAAGGTTTGCGCTGTCCGTTTAAGACCGTGACCCATTTTGAGCTGTGTTTTGTGACAGGTGTAAGGCCTGCGTGTGTCTTTTGCACGTGGATGTCCAGTCGCTCCCCGTCATTTGTTGAAGGGACGGTCTTTCCTCTGGTACGCGACGGCCTTGGCTCCTTTGTCCGAGGCCAGTTGACGATGTTCACAGGGGTCCCTTTCTGGGCTCCCTGGCCTGCTCCGCTGACCAGTCTGCCTGCTCTTCCGCCAACGTCTCACCGTGCTGGTCACCGCAGCCTTGAGGTAAGGTGGCCTCGGCCCTCCCACTCGTCCTTCCCCCTCGACATCGTGTGACTCTTGCAGGTTTCCATGGGTTCCCACAGGCGCAGCGTCCCCTTCTCACTCTGTGGGTGGTCACTCTGCGGTTGGTCATTTCCCCCGGCCTCCTGGGGGTTGAAGACGAGTCTGTGTGCCCAGAGAACATTCCACCTGGCCTTCTTGAAAATCTCTCCTCTATAAGAACACCTCTTATTTCAGCTCTGGCTCCCCCCAGACCAGGGGCCCAGACGGGACCTGGGTGAACATGTCCAGGGGTTCCCGCCACTGAGAGGATGGCTGTGAGTTTCTCACTTGCTTCTGTCCTTCTCATCTTCTTCTCTCCCTTTCACCCATGAGGCTGCAGCCTCACTGGCCACCGCTCTGTCCCTGGACCATGCCAAGCCCTCCCCGAGCCCTGGCTATGAGCCTGCTCAGACCCCCTGCCTGGAAAGCCCGCCTCCCCCTTCAGAGGACCACCAATGCCACCTCTCCAGAGAAACCTTCCTTCACTCCTATCACAGAGGCGTGAACTCGCCCCTCTCTCCATCGTCACCCCTCCTAGTTCCTTCACGGCATTTATCAAAAATGCCCAAGTATCTCACTTGTCAGTTGACTTGCTGACCAGCTATTTCTCGGGTGGAGCATAAGCTTCTTGGGGGGCTGGGGGTTGCCTGTCTCGTTCACGGCTCTGTCCCCAGCACCTGAGCGACACCTGCACAGAGCAGGCCCTTAATAAATACTCACAAATAGATGAGTCAGTGAATGAGCTAGAAGGAACCCTTTTCCAGCTGTGTGTGTGTGTGTGTGTGTGTGTATTTTTTTTTCCCCTGAAGTTAAGAAGATAGTCTGCTCCCACCCGAAGGGAAAAAAAAAACCTCTTTTCCTTCTCAGAAAACCCTCCTGAGGACCCTGATCTTCGGGATAGGAAATGGGAGACAAAGGCAGGAAGGGCCTTCCAGCCAGCATGACTTCTGCTCTTCGTCCTGCCAAAAACCTTGGCCCAGGGGCTGGTCAGTGTCCAGAGCGAGGGGTGTGAAGACTGGAGAGGAGGACGGGGAAAGGGGTCCCCCAAGGTGGCCCTGCCCACCCTTCTGATGGTGTCCTGGCCACTGAGCGGTGCTGGGGGGAGGCCACGGCCTGCCACCCAGAGGTGCTGGTGTTAGCTCAGTTAGCCGAGCAGCCCCATTCGGGTTCCAACAGGACATGGCCTTCAGGGCATGGGGTCTGAGCAGTGAGAGGAGCCCTGCCCCTTTGTAGGCACCAGCCAGGAGAGCCAGGGGTTGAGCACCCACCGGCCGACCGGCCACCCTGCAGACCCTGGAGGAGCCAGGAGCCCACACCGAATCCGCACCCCGCCTCCCCGTGACCATGCCCGACCGGTGAACAGGGGACCAGCAGCCCAGCTCAGGGAGGCCTTTCCTGGTCCGGCACAGACGACACGGCACCATGACGCGGGCCCTGTGCCCAGGGCCCCATGCAGGCCGAGGTGCAGGCCGCGGCCAGTGAGATCTCCCAGGACTTCCCCGAGCTCCTGGGCATGGTGGCCAGGAGGGAGCAGGGCGGGGACAGTGAGGGACCACAGGGACCACGACGGCCTGGCCACCACGGCCGAGCTGTGACGCGTGAGGACCTTGTCCTGGGCAGCATGCTGCTGCTTCTTAGGCATCTCCCTCAGTCTCCTTTGTCCCCCCATCTCCTCACCCAGGCGACACAGGCCCGAGCCCAGCAAACCCCGAGTGCTTCTGTCCCTCAGGTGACACACCTGGGCACGGAAGATGCGCGGAGGATGAGTAAGAGTCACAGCGATGAGCCATCTTCTGGAAGGGTGAGGTGTGCCACCACGCCGCCCTCGCAGGACTGGGCACGAGACCAGGGCCGCCCTCAGACTCGGCTGCTGCCGGGTGGGGGTGAGCGGGAGGACCTCGCCCTGGCCAGGGAGTGGTGACCAGACCCTGGCCACGGGGCCAGGCCTGCAGAGAAGCTGCACGCCCCTTCCACGCAGCTGGCTTGCTCCCTTCCACCTGCCCCAGGCCACTGGGACTCACCTTTGAAGGCGGAAGAAAAACTAGTGGTGTCCACCTTCCCGGAGGGGACCCGAATAACGGGGGCAGGAGCCGCAGTGGGTAAATGAAACGCCGTGCTCCTGAGATGGGTCTTTGTTCCTGGGTCCAGCCCAAATGCTCTCTGTGAAATCCAGGGTTTAGAGTCTCCGTTTGGGGGCCTTTCGGAAAACGCGGTGAAGTCTCATGTACCGAAAAAAGACTGGTCCAGGAAAGGTAAGTCTTGAATGTTTATTTCAAGTAAAAGGGAAAACTCGGTAGCGGAGAGGGGTTAAAAATCCACGCTGCCTCCTCCTCAGGTGGGGTGGCTGCCGCTGGGATGGGCCTGGTCACCGTGGTGTTTCCCAGCATTCAGCCCAGAGTTCTGGAGCTGCAGGGTGGCCTGTGCTTGGAAGGAAGTGAGGGGCAGGCACTGCTCGCCTCACCTGCTCCCTCCTGCAGCCCCCCGATAGCTGCACTGGTGGGGGCAGAGGGACATGTTTCCCCGAGCCCCAAGCGGGCAGAGGCCTCAGACAGCTGTCCCGTGTTGCTGCCACCGCGTCTCCCGTGACTCTGAGTGTCTGGATAGAAACGTACCCTCAGTTATAACTGCGGTTCTTCCGTCCTCAGGGACATCCGAGGTGACACGGCTGAGGTGGCCTCATGGGGCTGAATGTCCTCCCACCACTCTCCTTGGTTTTACATTCCTGAACACAGTTTTTAAAAACCATCTTCCATGGTCCTTTCTCATTTAAGCAAGGTCATCAGCCTGCTCATCGGGCCACCATGCTCAGCCCCTCTCCCGACCTCTGCTGGTTTAGGGACAGGGGACAGGACCATCAGGCTGAAGGGAAGGCAGCTGGGTGGGCACACCCTCCGATTCCAGGGGAATCCCCTGCCCTGGCAGCCACGCGACATCCGCTCCGGGGACCAGCCACCTGTCAGCCTGGGCTCAGGGCCTGGGGCATGCCTCCAGCCACCTACAGCCTCCCCGCAACCCTTTTCTCTTCTCCTGCTCATGCCACCAGGCCCTGTGCAGTCCCTGGACATCAAGCTAGATCGTGATCACCAGATGTAGGTCCCAGGCCTCACTGGGTCAGGTGGGGAGGCCAGGGGGGCCAGATGAACGCTGGCTGCGGAGGGGGAACCCCCGGGGGGGAGAGGCTGGACCAGCACCTCCTCCCTCTGGGCTTCCAGAACCACTTTCAAAGCCCTTCTCACCCTCAATCCCTTTTTCTTACTCTCGCTGAAAGATTGGACTCGACCAGCCATCTCCCTTCATCCCCAAAAAGGCACTCCCTGCCGGCCTTCTAGAACGTTCCATCACCCCTGGGGAAGGAATTTATAAATATCACCGTGGTGTCCCTGTGCCTCCACCAGCTTCTCATAAATCAGCGCTGGGCTCCCGGGCCTCGCGGACTATATACAGCCTGTCCCCTGCCTCCTGTTTCCAATTTTGTGCCAAGCGCCAGCCAGCCCTGCAGGCCCCTCTTGGGTTCCAGGGCCTGCTCAGGGGCTCAGGGCCGGCAGCCCGAAATGACTGCCACGTTCCATGAGGCAGATGGAAATTAAAGCTCACGTGTGGGGTGGAGACTGCCCCATGCGAATGGCAGCAAAAACTAACAAAAACACCTCTGCAGAAGCCTGGGGGCGACCTGCCAGCCACCCTCCCTGCCATTCTGCTTGGGGGGGGGGGGTTGTTGCTGTAGCGACTGGTTCTCAGCCAGGAGGCGGCACCCACTCAGAGAGGAAACAGGACCTGGGCCTGAAGTTGGTGAAAGGCCTGCACTGCCCACCTACCGGTTTCGGGGACAACATGACCTTCCGCAGCGGGAGTGGGGGGAAAGCAGGGGGTGGCTTTGAGGGACAGGCTTGAATAGACCTGGAGAGGACGGCAGCGTATCTGCACTCACAGGAGAAGGTGCTGATGAGGACAGTGCATGAAGGAATCTCTAACCACCCCGTCAGGCTAGCGGGCCTCAGAGCTGCTGGGGAGAGGAGGGGAGCCAGGCACAGAGCCCCAAGGGGGCAAGGTGCCCACAGGGGGGACGCAGGTGGGCCCAGGCCACCCCACAGACCTGGGGTGACTGGGCAGCAAAGGAGCACCCCGCAACCCCGAAAACTGACCCCACGCAACCCTGCCAGCCGCGGGCAAAGCTCGTCGCCCTTGTCACCAGCTGAACTGGTCTCGTCTGTCGCCCGTTGCCCACTCCGAGGCCCCTGAATTGTGCTCCCACTTCCATCGTGAAGTGAGGGTACGCCCGTGTGCAGGGGCCAGACTGTGGAACAGGCCTGGTAGCTACTGCACCCTCAGAAGATGTGGGTGTGGCAGCCACTTTGATGAGCTCATTTTAGGGCACATCGAGGCCTCAAGTGTTTAAATAGCTCCCAACGTCACACGTCCGTGAGAGGGGACGAGACAGGAGCCAGCGAGGATGTGTCCCTCTTTTCCAGCAGGGACTAAACCTCAAGAACGGTCTGAAACATCCGCAGGGATTTTGATGGGAAGCAAGAAGAATTTCACAATGGCACAGGGTTTTGAGATGCTTCCAGAGGACGGCGAACTGGAGAAAACACGGCCTGTGTGGGGACGCTGCCGACGTGTGGGAAAAGCCTTTGCATCCCATGGGGCCCTGTCACTGTGCTTTGCACAGAGGTGCCTGAGGGGACGCCTGAGTCATGCGTGAAAGTGCTTATAGGGCGACCCCAGAGACACTGGCTGTGTCTCCCAGGGCCAAGCTATCGAAGCAGATCCCCAATCTGCAGTCCTCGACCTAATTTTCAAAGTCAAGGGTCAGTTCTCGACCCCAGAGTCTCGCTGGGCATACATAAGCCCCAGATTTTGTACAGTCGCCACTTTGAAAAAATGACACCACATTCCCAAGGCAGATGCTCCAGGATGCAGCAAGACGCTGTGACCCAGAACCTGTGGGGCTGTCAGCTCTGTCCCCAGACCGAGGTCTCCACTCAGAGGGAACAAAAACAGGCCCAGTGGTTTGGCAACAAGTGAGCCCTCTGTGCAAAGGGCCGCGGGCCACCGGAGACTCTGAAGAAATGCTAAAACCGGGTTCTTTGACCCAGAATTTGGTCCCAGCAACGTTTTCATCTCTTGCTGGAAGGGGGATGGTGGTGGGTGGGGCGGGAGGTAGGGCAGAGGACAGTGCCCGAACAGGGGATAGGAAACACATCTGTACAGTGACAGCTTCTCCTCTCCAGGGGTGGGGTCTGGGGACTGCACGACCAGATGTCCATTCCGGCACGTCTATCCTCTGTCCGTTCATATAGGTTGATACAGGTGACAAATCTGCCTTCAGGTAGCCAGTGTTCAGCAAACGGCCCAAACAGGGGTCTCGAATGTCGCCAGGACCCGCGGTGTGACTGGGACTGTGTGAGTGACGGTGTCACGTGTATTCCCATAGATGGGGACCTCGGCAGGACCTGAATCCTCCTCCACTTGCCATTTCGCATCCAGTGACTGCCAGGGTTTCCCCCGGCTCTGCACGCTTCACGCAGCATATCCCTCCCACAGTCCCATCCTCTGGTGACCCAGCGTCACAGGGCGCAGTCAAGTGCCAGTAAGACCACAGGCCGTGTAGCTGCGTGTCATCCTCCCACAAGTGGTGGAGGCCTCTCCGAAGCCATTTCTGTGCCAGGACATCCACGGCTGATGGAACCGTGCACGGGGTGACTGCTTAGGTCAGAGAGGGAGGGACGGACGCACACCCGTCCCAACCGCACTTACTGAAACCGCACAAAGATGCGTGGCCACGTGTCCCCCTCGTAGGCCCTCCCCCAGCCTAGGAAGCGGTCCCACAGAGAGGGCCCTAGAGCAGAAGCTGGAGCATCCCTGTCATCGTGGTGAAGCCGCGTGTGGGTGAGGTTCCAACCCTCCGAACGTCCTCGCTCCCTGCTCTTGTCTGCAGGGCACAAAGAGGAGCCGTCTCAACTGCTGGCAGTCCCAGCCCTGGGGGTCCGCTCGGTTCTGTCACAAACGGACCCAAACCGCTATCTTTAGACCCAACCCCACCCCCTGCATCTCTGGCTGCAGGATTCTCCTGGTGCGTGGACGTCCCTCTGCCAGACCTTTCCACGCGGTCCAGTGTCTGTTCCTAACGTTCTCATTCTTCAGTTCTCTTCGTAAACCTGCTCGTTGTTTTCTTCCCATTCTTCACCTTTTCAGACTCAGATCGCTCTCTTCCGCCCTCTTCTCCTCTCCTCCTCCCCTCTCTCCTCCTCTTTCGCCTTCACTGTCACCTCTGTCTCTAATTGTCTCTCTCACTCTTTTCTGATCTTTCTCTCCAGCGCCTCTGTCCCTGAGCCTTCATTTCTTTCCCTCTTGACTCTCTCCCCATCTTTCCCTGACCCTCCCTTTTCTTTCCAAACACAGTCTAACCTCCACTCCATCCTAACATTTCTTTTTTTTTGTCTTATTTTTTCTCTAGTTGTTTAAGGATTTGACCCTGGGACACACAAGGCCTTGTTGCAGATTTTTCCTTCCTGTGGCCTGAGCGTTTGAACAGCCTTTCCTTTCAAAGCCAGAAGCAGCGGGAGCTGGTCCAGGGCCTCTCGCTTTGTTTTGCTGGCACTGCCCAAGATGGGAGGGTTTCTGGGTTCGTCCTTGACCTCAGACACAGCAGCGAAGCCAAGCAGAGAAGCATGTGTCAGCCGTCTGGGAATCCCACTGGGCTCTCTGTTTTTTTTATTCTCGTCTCTTCTGTTTTGGTCTGACCTTCTACAGAAATGTGTACCTGTGTGTTTATCACTCAGTTAACTCGTTCTACTGAAATGCCCTCCATGAGCTGTAAAGAGCAAAACAAAGTCCCTGTTCGCAAACTACTTCATTCTTCAGGACCTACGGACGCGAAGCTGTCACCTGTGAGCAGTGAGAGGCCTTGTCGGTAATAAGACGGACGATGCCGACCGTAAAGGCTTATTTGTCAATACATGCTACGTGTCCAGTGAATGGGGAGCTTGGAGAGGGGACATTGATGCAGGACATCACTTGTAAAATTCTTAATCTTTTAGAGAAAACAATAGGGGATATTGCTTGCAGAGTCCTTAATCTTTTTAGTAAACATAGTTAAGTTTTCTTTCCTCCTTTCCTTGGGAAAACAGGCCCTCTCTCTCCAATCCCGATAATTTCCCCAAACTGGTGTCTCAGATCCTTTGACTATTGATAAGGTCATCAGCCCATTTTTAGCAGAAATGGTGTTAGGCCAGGCAGGGCCCTTAGAGTTTGAGCGGGGAGGAGACTTTAGGCCAAAGGTTTTTTTTTTTTCTCTTTAAGAAATATATTAACCAAGCCTGTTTTCCTTTACTCACTTAATCAATAATAGAAATTAATAGATATATGATTTAAATGATAAGTTTGTATCTTCTTTTCCTTGTCTAGGGACTGAGGTGACACTTTGGCAAGAAACCCAAGACCCCACCCTGACTGAGGCAGAAAGGGAAGAGCTCCATGGAACCCCTGCAGGCAGGGACAACGACCCTTCTCAGCAGGAAACAGACACTGAAGGGACCTCCCGCCCCAACATCCACACTAATGATAAGGGGGTTCATGGCTCTTAGAAAAGAGTTCAGCCGGAAAGATAGGGGTTTCAGGTCTGCCTGCAAAGACACTGAGCTCATCCTATCCTGGAAGGGATCTATCCTAATCCTCCCACAATTAAGCAAGCCAGAAGGCATTTTTTTAACTTTCACAAAGAAACCAGTAGGCAGAGAATTAGGTACCAGTTTAAGCCAGTCACTCCCACCCACACAATGAAGACCCCAATGACCTTCAATGCACCTGAGCATCACTCTACCATCAGTATAATGTTATGCGTATGCCCGGAGGTTCATTAATATCATTATAGCAGACTGAATTCTGGAACGAACATGCACAGAAGGCAAAATGATGAATCGATCTCAGGGTCCATTAGGGAAGCCCACTCCTCTAAGAAAAGTCACCACCCTCAGCAAACAGGGATAAGAACTCCAGGCCTCTGGAGCCACGCTGCTCTTGCTCCACTTTCACGTCTAGAAGGGGACTGTCCCTTCTAATAAAAAATTTTCAACCATAATTCACTGACTTGCTCAGTTCTTCGTTCGAGACATCAAGAACCTGGACCGTGTGATGGGAGAGGACCCCACTCTCCAGTAACAGCATCACGTGGAGTCTCGAGCATCAATACAACAGATCCCGGGATCCTGAGAAACATCCTTAGCAAAGCTGCTCCCAGTCAAGGTCAAGAGGTCACGATCCAGTGGGGAAGATGAGTTCAGAGAAGGCCACACGCATGGAAAGGAAGGGCTCTTCCTAGAGCCTGGGGACTTGCTGTTGGCCAGGGAAGGGCAGGGCATCCTTGGGGACTGAGCAAAGGAGGAGGGACACCCGGGAGCCAGCTTGGCCGTGGAATGGTGGTCATGGAAAGGCAAGGGAAGGACTTTCAATGAAGTCACACTGGAGGGAAGCCGGCCACCACCGGACCTCTGGGCCCTCCCTGACTTGCCCTCCAGGCCCCACTCCCTGTCTCCCTTCCTGAATTCTGGGGAATTCAGGTCTTAAAACCGACTGATATCCTTGCTCTTAGGAACTTAGATTGTTCTCAGGAACTTTGATTACTACGATCACTACCATCCGCTCTGGAGAACGAGGGAGTGTGTGTGTGTGTGAGAGAGGAGAGAGAGAGAGAGAGAGATGTCTGAGAATTTTTCTTCTCTCGGGTGAAGATTTGAACCCAATATCCGTGTTCTCCTGGCCAGAAATGAAATTACATGCGTGGTCAGTCCTACTATGTTAGGAGAGCGACAGGACAGAACGTTCAATGTTGGAACTTTCCTGAAAAATCAAGTCACACCCCAATCCCAGGCTTCCAGAAACACCTGCAGAACAGCAATTCATGCTGAGTTCTGCCCACAGGCACAAAATACTTCAGACGCCTTTTCATTCTATTGTCCTCTTATTTGCCTTTCAGTGAAAGAATCACGGAAACTTAAAAAACACATTGTTGAAAGGGACCCAAGAGATGAAAGAGTGCGGCTTTTTCACTATAATAAAAACACAACTGCAGCATGCACACTGCTTCAGCACTGCAGAGCACCTTACCCAGTGCTGTCCTTGGCTTGTCACAGGTCGGTCGGCTCTGTGTGGTGGGGACTGTGTGTGAGTCTCCCCGGGGTGAACCCAGGTGCCCGGGCCCAGTTTTTGAAACCACATTTCATGACACACAACCCACTACTCTCTCTCTCTTTTTACATTAATTTATTTTTTTTCCAATTACATACAATATTATATTAGTTTCAGGTGTATTCTGCTGCTCTTTATTTAAAAAAAAAAGATTTTGATCATTAAAGCTAGATTTTTAAACTTAGATCTAATTCAGGAGAAGGGGGGAAAAATAAAGAGTTGTCAACATTTGGTGTACAGCCTTCTAGAATGTTTCTCATACGTATTTTTTATTAATAACACACGGCATTAATGCCTGTGATAATTTATATTTTTATAATTTATATTTATATTTTTTATACAATAATATAGCACCAGCATTTTCTCATAGTCCAAGATACATACATATGTGAAAATAGACCATTTTCTGGGCCATAACATAAATCTCTACTCACTGAGAAAAGTTCACATTTTACAGAATGTTTTGTCCAGCTACATAGAAACAAATAGCAAACAGAAATTAATAACGAAAGGATAATAGGAAAATCTCAAACCACTTGGCAAATATATGGTACGCTTCTAAATCATTCGTGGGTCAAAGAGGAAGTCTCAAAATAAACTTTAAAGGAACACATTGAACCGAATGGGGATGAAAACACGCATGTTGAAATTTGTGGGGCGAAGGCACAGCAGGGCTGAGGGAGATTTATAGGACCAAATGGTTGCGTTAGAAGAGAGAGAAACCTCAGATGAATGAGCTCAAGAACCTAGTGAAAGGAGCATAAAACAAATCCCCAAAAAGCAGAAATAAAATTGTAGAGACAAAAGCCCAAATCAATTGAATTCAAAACAGAAAAATAGGGAAAATCAATGAAAGAAAGAACTAATTTTGATAAGGTCAATAATCTTGAGAAAATGCATGTGACTCTACAATGATCTCAAAATAAAACATTATATTTTAAAAAATTCAAAATAAAATTGGGACGGCGCTTTTCATACATCCTATGTTTTATAATTAATGATATATCACGAGCATTTTCTCATCCTCCAAAATATTCTTATTTATTACATTTATTGACTGCTTTGTATTTCACTGATGGATATACCATAATCATTTAAATATTCTTTTTTTCCTAGGGATGTGGAGTATTTCAAATATTTTGTTATTATTGCTTTAAAATGCTGAGAAGAACTTCCTAGTGCCCATTTTGCAAAACCAGCTTGACTAAGATACAAACAACAGACCATATGATTCACCCATTTAAAGTATACAATTTAGGGTTTTGAGTATATTTGCAGTGTGGTGCAACTGTCACCACAATCTAATTTTAGCACGTTTTTTTCCCTCCTAACGTGAAGCCCAAACCCATTAGAAGTCAAGCTCCATTCTCCATTTGCCTGCCGCCGGCCCTAAGCAACCACTAACCAACTTTCCGTCTCTATAAATTTGCCCGTAGAGACAAATTCTGGACATCTACGAATGGGACCACACAATATGTGGCCGTTTGTGACTGGCTTCTTTCACTCAGCAACGTGCTTTTGAGAGTCAGTCATGTTGCATGCAGCATGTGTCACGGCTTCCTTCTTTTTCATGGCTGTGTAATATTCCATTGCGTGAATATATCGCATTTTACTTGTCCATTTCATAGTCAATGTATACTGGCTTTTTGCTTTGGGGCTATTATAAACAGGGCTGCTATTAACGTGTCCGTGTGTGTGTGTGTGTGTGTGTGTGTGTGTGTGTGTGTGTGTCTTTATTTGGGGGGGGCATGAGCCTAGGAGTGGAATTGTTGAGCCCATAGGGTAAGTCTATATCTAAGTTTTTAACCAGGTGCCCATTCCTGATTATTTCTTCAAGGTACATTTCTAGCAGTGAAAATAATTAGCCAATGCATCTTAAAATTTTCGATGCAGATCACCAAATTATACTCCTAAAAACTGTGCCAACTTCTGCTCCCACCAGGGGAGCCGGGCGCTTCCACTGTACAGATCTGGGCTCCAGAGGCTCTCTCAGGATCAGGTCTCCTGTCATGGACTCACTCCTTATCTGGACAAGGCTTTGTAGAAGGAGCCAGAAGACCCAGTTCCTCTCCAGGGCCTGCCGCTTGCTGGGCAGGCGACCTTGAGCAAGTTATTTCTTCTTTTGCAAAAGAAAGGTGACACCTGTCCCGCCGACCCCGCTCAGCCCTGGGCAGTCCGTATCGGAACGTGGCGTGGAACTGCTCCCCAATGCCGACACGCCAGACGGGAACGAGATCTTAGCTGGTTTGTCCACAGCACATCAGGACTGTTGTTAGAACTCGGTGCTGGGAGCCAGGGCTGGTCACTTCAGACAGATTTGCTTTCGCAGATCCCGAGGACAAACGGTTATTCTTTCTCGTACTATGGATGTGGTCACACGGCAGTGTCGGTGCGTCGCTGAGCTCAACGCCCCACGCCCCACCTGCACCTGCACCAGCGGCTGGGTTAGGGAGGGACAGAGGGTTGAGGTGCCAGGGACCCCACACCTTGACTGTGATGTCTTGACATCACGGTAGAAAGTTCTTCTCTCCATCCACACGAATGTGTCCTCCTGACATTCTAACTGGACGTCTGCCTCCCTCCGGCCCGCAGCCATGGACCGGTTTCTTTCCTGGGGATCTTTCCACAAACTCAGCACCTTCCTTGGTGGCGCAGAGGTTGGTGGGAGCTGGAGAGCCAAAGGCGCCCCTGCCCGCTCTCTGGTCAGCTGTGACCATGCCTGGACGGGGACCAGGGCTCAAAATCTTCGCCAGGCGCCTCAGGCACTTGTCCTGCACCTTACAGGAGACCGCCCTGGTGTCAGGGTGGGGTAAAGGGCAGCAGAGGCCTGAGTGCGAGGAGTGGCCTTCCTGGTGACGCCCAGCCTCCGGCCTGGGGCCTGGTGACGAGGTTTGGCCAGAACGAGATGTGTGGAGCAACCCCAAGTTCTGGGGGCCTCAGAACAGACCAGTGAACACATACTCGGCCAAGGGGAGCCACCCGTCACCACTGGGAAGGCCCGAATTCTAACTCGATTTCCTTTTACTCAACCCAGAGGGCTAATTTTATTTGAGAGACGAAGCTATCTAATTAATAGGATTAGCTACAGGTAATGAGACTCTCCCCTGTTTTAGGCCCGTCACATGTGTCATCCTTAATCCTCTCAGCAGTCTTAAAGAAAGCAAAACGCCCATGTTACAGACGGAGAAACTGAGGTCTGTGGTGATCACGTGACTGCTGAGGCTGTCAAGCCCGTAAGCGGCAAAGTGGGGTTTGCAGCCAGGTCTCCCCGACTCTTCTCATTTAGGGTGACGTCGGGGTGTGGCCTGGAGCCCACTCCCAGGTCTCTTCTGGCCAGGGGTGCAAAGGGTCTGTCCAATGTGGTGTTCCTGCGGCCAGGAGGGACCAGCCAAGGGCCCGCCACGAGTAAGCGGGGCAGGGGTGAGTGAGCACACGGAGGACAGCACCGGAGGACATCAGCTGACCTGCCTGAGCGGTCACCCAGGCAGGGCCCAGGCTCAGGCTCGCCTCCCGTGAATTCTGGCTCCTTCTCCTTCCCTCTGGCCCCGCAAAGCCCTCTGTCTAATGGGTTCCCCTTCCAGTCTGATGTCAAGGCCAAGGACCCTGGGGTCTCCGGCCGGTGAGTGTGGTTGTCGACAGGATACATTAGTGACGAGTCACTCTACAAGCAGTGGATCAGAGAGCGGGGTGGACGCAGGATGCTCTGGTGTCCGCTCGGCCTCCCGTGGGGGCGGCCGTAGGAGCCTGCCAGGCCTCACTCTCTCTGTTGGGGACGGAGGGGACAGTGCCCCAGGGAGGAGGCTTGGGTCAGGCCACAGGCCTAGAAGAAGTCGGTAGTGGACAGCTGACAAAATGCCATCGCGAGTTCACGTGTGGGAGCCCAGTGGGTCAGAGCTGAAGGTCACTCGTCCTGAAAGACGGTGATGACCCAGCACCCGGCCGCAGCCCTGGGCCGGAGCGGGCTGGCCAGCTGCCAGTGTCCGTGGGCTGACCGAGCTGAGGGCCTTCTTTGCAAGGCCACAGGAGGTGAGGGCCACCTACAAGCGTGGGCATCCCTGGAGGACACAAGACAGGGTTAGCGTGGCCATAACCAGTATCACCACACACAGACCGTTATGGATCCCCAAATGCGTCCCCCAAAATCCGTATGTTGAATCCTACTCCGCAGTGCAGTGGTGTCAGGAGGCAGGACCTCTGGGCAGTGACAAAGTCAGGGGGCCCTGTGATGGGATTAGTGCCCCTAAGAAGAGACCCCAGAGAGCCCTCTTGCGCCTTACTTCACGGAGGTCACAGCGAGGAGACATCGTCTGTGGACCAGGAAAGGGGCCCCCACCAGACCCTGAATCCTGACCTCAGACCCCAGCCTGAATGTCTGATGTTCAGAAGGCCCCAGTGCGTGGTCTCAGGTTCACAGCTGAGCCGACAGACACGTGCCCACGCTCATCTGTTGTCCCAAATATGCTCCTTGTGTGGCAACCACAAGCCCGGGTGCAGGTACCCTCCACCCCGCCCGAGCTAAGGCTCACCTGTCAGCTGAAGAACCACCCTCAATTTACCACGGTCCTGAGGGTGTGGCTGAAGGCACGACGAAGCGTGACACCACATCCCCGTCCTCGAGAAACTCACCCTCAGAATGGGAATCCAAAGAGAGGTACACGAGACGGAAACCGACGTGGACACTCCCCTCACAGCTGACAATGTGAGCATCGGGGTTTAGAGAGGAGGGAAGACGTCAGCATCTGGAATCTGAGGTGACAGTAATCGGGGGAGGCTTCCTGGAGGTGGCGAGGCCTGAACGTGCCTTCGAATGACAGGTTCAGGAGCGCGACGATGACGTTCGAGGGGAGAGGGATGGCAGGGACAGTCGGGACTGAGGACACGGGCAGCCCCGGCCGTCGTGGGCTGTTCAGGCCTCGGCTCCTCGCTCCAGCCACGCTGTGGGTGGTCGGGTGACAGCGAGCACCGACAGGTGGGAGTCGCGTCTGTGGCACGCAGCTCTTCATCTCAGATCCGATTCAGGGAGGGTGGGTACCGTTTCTCCGTCTCTCCCCTGGGCTGGGCACCTAGGTAAATGAGCTTACTCCGTTTTCACGACAAACCTAGGGGTCAGTATCACTAACCCCACTCCTCAGATGGGGTGACAGAGGTTTACCGAGCTTAGGGAACTTCCCCAAGGGTGGACGGTGTCTTCAAATTAGCGCCGACAGCGGCGGCCTGGGCGTGGGAGAGGGAGAGGCCCCAGGACACTTGGGGGTGCCGGTAATTATGTCCGTCATCTCCTTTGGGATGACGGCTTCACTTGCGTACCCCCATGTCAGAATGTCCCCGGGCATCCACTTTCCATGGTGCCATTTCTAGCGGGCCCGCCACACCTCAACAGCGGTCTGAGAAGGAATTCTAACTCGGGCTTTCTGACGGCACAAAAAGTCGGAGTCCCCGTGGCCACGCACACGCCCTTGCTCGGAGGTCACCGCCCCGGGGCCCGCACTAGCTTCCCCCACGGGAAGGCCCGGGCGCCGGGCCATCAGGTATTGTGACACCGCGCTATGCCCAGAGGTATATTTCACAAAACCCGGCCCTGCTGGGTTCTGCCTGTTCTCAAGAGCTGGTGTGGGCCGGCCGAGCTCTCTGCTTTGTTGTTTTTTTTTTTCTTTCTTTTTTTCTTTTGTAACAGATGAGGAAATGGAGCCAGAAGGAGTGAGGCTCATCAGCTTTCACAACGTCGCCTCTGAGTCAGGACAGAAACGAGGATCTCCTTCCTTTGGTGGCAGCCTCAAGCGAACCCTGGGCCTGCCCCTGCAGAGCCCCCCAGAAATGCCCTCCCGGGTTCTCCTAAGGACGGGTTCCCTAAGGACGGGTTCCCCTGCTCAGAATGGTCTGACGTGTGAGGCCCTGTGCTGTGGCCTCGCTGGTGTCTTTCCACACAGCTGGGCTCAGTGACCGGCCGAGTGCACCGGGGCCACCAGTCCTGGGAGCAAAGCCACAGTTTCCCGCGAGGGCGCCACTCCGCGTGGTGGGGGATGGATGGATCCTATGGGATCAGCCCCTCAGGCTGGGCCACTGTGTCCTGCCTCGCAGGTCACACACCAGACAGCTACAAGGGGCCCTGGTCACGAGGTGGCCTGCCTGAAGGCACTTGCGGTTTAACGGGAACTCACAAACCTTGCCCTAGATGTCTTTCCTTACAGACGAAGGGGGTCAGACCCGCAGATGTGTCCACGCCGATGACCAGCGACGCCTGCCCCAGGACCAGGCGCCCGGGCTGGCGCTGCCTCACCTTGAACAGGGGACCTGGGTCATCAACCCACTCCCAACAGCATGAGACACACAGACGCTCCACAACTTAACAAGTGGCAGGTGTCGTTATTATGAAAGTTAAAATCCACTGGGATTGAATGGCCGGAGAAGTGCCAGCTGGCCGGTCCCCGACCCCAACACAGGGGACAGGGTGACGGCTGACGGAGGAGATGGGGGCCTGGAGGGAGGGTCAGGCTTGGGGGCCTGGCCTCCCCTCAGCACTGGGAGAGCGCGAGTTCGGCCCACGTCCTTTGCCACCTTTGACTTTCCGCAGCTCAGGCTCAGCGGGAACAAGGCCCCTTGTGAGTGGAGGGGAGCCCGGCTCAGCCAGCTGCCCCTTCAGAGGCCTCGCAGCTTCGGGTTAGGCAAACAGAAACCTGAAGGCTCCCCGAGGCCTCCCCTGAGCAGGGGGAGGCAGGAGCGAGCCTCCGGGGAGGAGGCGGGGAGGGCAGTGCATGCCCTGGACACTGTGCCCAGCCCCGAGCCCTCAGAGTCCTCGTTCACTGGGACCCACCTAAGCTGGCACGTCTAAGGGTCTCAGGACCAGGGAACGGCGCCTGGAAGAGGTTGCCTCAACTCGTGAAGGCAGCAGGGACCAGGCGTGTCTGCCCCCGAGGCCACTGCTCCCGTGGGCCCTGTCTGTCCCCTCGCCCCCCAGAGCACCCCCAGCCTCTGCCCGACCCCTGGAACCCCAGTCCTGCAGGAAGGCAGCGGGACGGCCTCTCCCGAGGCCACTCCGGCCCTGCGCCCTCACCCCGGCGTCAAGGACATCGAGCCCTGGGAGGCCTCTGCTCCGGCCTCCTGCTCGGAGGGGCTGTGTCTGTGCCCGGGGTGAGTCAGCCTCTCCCCGCCTGCCGCACCGCACGCCCACGCGCACACACGCCTGCACCTGCACGCACACACGCACACGCATCCTCTCAGGGGGAGATAAGGCACTTTGCAGGGACAAGGAGCGCCCCCTGTATCTCAGGGTGACTCTGGCCTGTAAGTAGCTCACCCGTTCACTCTGAGTGACTAATGATGGGCGTGACCTCTGAGTGGGTAGACGGGCCTCCGCGGGAAGGGGCGAGGCCAATGATTGATTTATAATTTATTTACACTGCCGCCCTCACCCCCACCCCTACAGCAACCATCAGCTGTGTCCCTGGGTCTGCTTCTGTCCCGCTTTGTCTCCTCGTGTGTTTCATTAGACGCCACGCACAGGCCAGGCGCACGGTGTTGGTCTGTGTCTGGCTTCCCTCCCTCGGCGCAATGCTCGCTGGGTCGATTCGTGTTGTCGAAAATGGCACGATGTCATCCTGCTTTGTGGCCGAGTAGTATTCCGTCGTGTACGTGCACCAGCCACCTCTTCTCCATCTCCAGTCACCTGTCGATGGACACTTAGGTGACCTCCGTATCGTAGCTATTACGAGTGACGCTGCCGTGAGCCCAGCGGTGCACACATCTTTTCGAATTAGTGTTTTCTTCCCAAGTAGGATCGCTGGGTCCTACGGTAGTTCTAATTTTAATATTTTGAGGAACCTCCAGACTCTTTTCCTTAGTGCACCAGTTTGCGACCCCACCAATGGTGCACGAGGGTGCCTTTTCCCCACGTCCTCGCCAGCACTTGTTGTTTGCTGACTTATTGACCGTGGACATTCCGACTGGCGGGAGGGGCCATCTCGCTGTGGTTTAATCTGCATTTCTCTGATGGTTCGCGATGTCAAGCATCTACCCGTATGTCTGCTGGCCATCTGTACGTCCTCTTGGGAGAAATGTCTATTCCAGTCCTCCCTCATGTTTTTAATCAGATGATTTGTTTGTTGGGTGTTGCGCTGTATGTTCTTATCATCTTGGACGTTAACCCCTTAAGTGTATGGGGATGGACTGGGTTGTGTTAACCGTGAAGTTCGTGGTCATTTGTTTCTGCCTCCGTGGGGAGCTGACACAGAGGGAAAGCAGAGCAGGGAGGACTCACTTCAGGACAAGAATCTGGGGCTGTCCCATCAGCTCCGGCTGCCGCAGCAGACATGCCACCCCGGCAGCTCAAACACCAGGCTTCGGCCTTCTCACAGTTCAGGAGGCCGGCATTCCGAGACCCAGGCTCCGTCCGGCGGGGCTTGGTGTCCCCTGAGGCCGCTCTCCTGGATGTGCAGATGACCACGTCTCTGTATCATAACGTCCTCTTATAGGGACACCGGGCAGACTGGGTTCGGGGCCTCCTTTTACCTCACTCACCTCTGTACAGGCCCCGCCTCTGAATACAGTCCCACTCTGAGTTAGGGCTTCAACCATGAGTTTGGGGGACACAGCTCAGCCCATGACAGAGAGCCCCCGCGTTTGCCTCATTTCTGTGAGGCCCTCACCTTTCCAGCAGCTTCTGGGCCTCCCAAGGACCCGGCTTGAGCCCAAGTAGCCACTGCCGGGGGAACCGGCCAGGGCAGACCAGGGAAACTGAGGATCCTGAGGGAGGACGCAGATGCGGGCAGTGGACACAGGCGTCTCAGGCGTCTCAGCAGGGCGTGGAGTAATTCAGTCTCCTCCATGGAGACCCACGGCCTCCTAGTCCTTCAGGGGCTCCCGGAGAGAGCAAGGCGGAGTGGGGGGTGCCAGGTCGCATGCAGAGGTGCCAGGGGTTAGACCCGCACTGACTGGGCGGCTTTCTGCAGAGACAGCGGCCGGAGCGAGATGAGCAGACATGTGAGCATGTCACCGCCCGGGGCCCCTGGGTAGATGCTGGCCAAGAAGAGACTCAGCTGCTTTCAGAGCTGCCCCTTCCTCTCTCCGGTCTCCCCTGCCAGTCTCCTCCAGGCCAGGGCGAAGCGTCTCACTGCTGCGATGTCAGGGTTTGGGGACAGGAGACCGCGCACCTGTCTACCTGAACATGGAAAGTTTCACACAAACGCTCACCTAGGTGCACGATGGCTGCCCTGATGACCACAGAGGCAGAAAGTGGACACTGCAGTGTCACCCCAAGGCCGAGGGAGCAAAGGGGACAGGCTGGAGTGATTCAACTTGGGGCACAGAGAGGACCCCCCCCCTCCGAGGACAGGCTCCCACTGGGGCCGGCCCATCTGAGGTGGGACACAGCAAGGCTGTCATTGTGACTGTCGGAAGGGCCGCCGGGTGGACTCAGCTCCCCAGCTCAAGTACTTCGATAGCCTCTTCGCAAAAACACGGCCCATGGTCGCACTGGCTCCTTCGTCCTGCGTCTCCACCCACCCAGTAGACCCTGCCACGGGTGAGGAACTCAGAGCCCGTGAAGACGAGCCTAGAACCCACCCCTGCCGTTCTCCCCTCTCGCGGCTTCGGCGTGTGCGGTGGTTGATCTTACGTGGCCACCCGACGGGGCCAAGGGGAGCACAGGGAACCGGCAAATGTGATTCCTGCGTGGGTCCCTGCGGGTGTTTCTGGAAGAGGGCGGAGCAATATGGACCACCATCCCCACGGTGGACAGCCACATCCGAACTGATGGGGCCCGAATAGGACCAAAGGCAGAGGGAGGGCAGACTTCTTCTCCTGCCCGGACACTGAGCTCCTGGTTCTGGTGCCCTCGGCCTCTGCCTGAACCTCACCATGGCGTCCTGGGCCTCCAGCTGCAGATGGCAGACATGAAACCTCTGGGCCCCAGACCATGTGAGTGGGTTTCCAGCATGAACCGCTTCCTCCGTATCCACGTGCCCTGTCGGTGCTGCCCGGGCTTCTAAGAAAACCCCCCACTTGTTTGCTCTCCAGCAGGTGTCTTTGGGGAGCTTTGTTTTCCAAGAACAAAAGTGTCAAAGCTCTCACATCATCGAGAAGTCCAGAAAAGATGGTTTTCCAATTAGGATAATCCAAGGAGGGTGTGACAAAGGGACCGGCTGTGAAGGTCACACAGGGTGAGGAAGGCCCTGGGGGAGTGCCAGGCCCCACAGGGCGCTGTCAGACATTTGAAGAGGCCGGAGTGGTGAAGGGGAGAAGGCTGGCTGAGGGGAGCCGTGACTCCTGGGCCAGACGCAGTGAGCCCGACTTGACCCTGCACCTCACTCTCCCCACTCTGAGCTCCCGCTCAGGCTGCCCACTGCCCACTCCCAGGAGGCGGAGAGTAAGGCTGTCCCCCGAGATAGGTCAAGCAGCTCAGTCTCAGGGGAGGGGGCAGGACAGGCCTCGAGGGGCCACAGGAAGGCGTCCAGGACGCCCTGGGCACCCCTCAGGAAACGCCTTTCCCGTAAATGAAAAATGCAATTCTGCCTCCAAGGCAAGCAGACATCATACCCACAAGGCCTGATGGACACAGGCACAGCCTCAGTCCTGAGAGGTGCTCTGCTGTGATGGAGACGGTGTCAGGGTCCAAGAATGGTCTCTGCCATTCTGTGGGGGTCTGGCATGCCTGGGCGGGGGGGCACCCGCACTTCCCCCAAGGCCCCATCGAGGGTGCTCGGCACTGCCCGGTGAGGAAAAGCACACGGTGTGAACGGGGCCACGTGCCACCCTGCCTGCACCAGAGGTCAGGTCGGAGCCGGACACCAATTACCGAGTTCAAAACCAAAAACAGTCCCACAGAGAGTCTCGTCAGGCCTGGCTGCCGGCCAGCCAGTTAAAAATGGATTCGGATCATTTCTGCTAATTAGACAAATATTTTTCCAGAGCCGCCTTGGTCCCCGCTGTTGCCGTTGGCCCGGGTTGCTGGCACACCCCTGGACTCGTGCCCTGAAACGCAGCACGGAACCGAGGACACAAAGGGACCTTTTGCCAAAAGAGGACGGACCCGTCTACAGTGCAGAGGCTCCAAGTCCACACAGAGAGACGGGACGACAGGAACACGGGCGCTCATACCGGGCGGGCCCCGGCCGGCTCACACACAACTGCTCACACTCACACACATGCAAACATTTGCTCATGTGCATGCACACACTCACATGCACACACAGATGCTCACATGCACACGCATGCTCACACGCTCACACACTCACACTCACACACGGGCGCACACACAGGCGCACACACAGGCACACGCTGATGAAATGCAGTCTCCCCCCCTCTCTCCCTCCCTGAACCACACTTCCACACACACACACACACACACACACACACACACAAATAAGAAATCTAGTGCAGACTGGGACCCCAAATTCAGAGACTAGGGCGTCCCTTTCGCTCCCACCCTGAAGGAAGTGCAGAGGCAGCTGAAGGAGCTGCTTGGAGAGAAGAGCCAGGAGTGGGGGCCGGGTCTTCATGGGGGTCGTGACCCCGCATGGGTGGCCGTCACAGCCGCCCGGCCTCTCCTCCTGCTATATGCCACGTGGCAGAAGGCTGTCCCCAAGCAGTGCTCCTGGACAGGGCCCGGAGGCCCAGGACTTTCCGAAGGACAGTGGGCCCTGGAGAGCAGGCCCAGAAAGCTCACACCGGAGCAGTCAGGTCCTGAACGCTAAGCAGAACTGCCGGGCACACAGTCTGTCCTCTTTCCTGACCCCAGAGAGCCCTCAACTGGATGCACTCAGTGCCCTGGACCCACCCACACACTGCCTCGCCCTCTTATACGGACACACCCAGAGCTGCCCCTTTAAACTTGGGACCCCCAGCCTTTCTGCAGAGAAGCCTTGGCATCTCGCGGGCCCCTGCCTCGCACGGCAGCATCGCCGACACCTGCCAGGCCCAGCTACACAGATGACCGGAGCCCAGCCCGCGGCCTGCACCCACGGGATGGCACCCAGGACCCTTGCCCGCTCTCGAACTACAGACTCCTCGGCTGTCACAAGAGGCACGTGGGCTGCACCGGCAGCTTCCCGCTCGCGAGGCCCCGCTCGGCCAGCCACGCAGTGGAGCAAAGCAGGACACTGCAGTCAAAGAGAAGGTGGAGGACACCCCTCTGACCCCCAGCTCTCTGGGGCACGATTAGAAGGCGTTGGACCAGCAGATTCCAGCCCTGCCCTCCAGGAATGTTACGATCCTGGGGACCTGGATGTCCCCCTCCCACCGTTCCACCACCCATTGGCCATAAACCCAACCTCCGTTGACTAGTTACACACTCCTTTTTTCTGGATCCTTCCGTCCCAGCCAAACTGCTGGATCAGCCAGGCTTCAGGGCTCCAAGGGACCCGTTAGGTCAACGAGTGTGCGAATTCAAACCCTCGCTCCCCGAGGGACCACAGCCCTGAGCCCCTCAGCCACTCCTGTCCATGAAGGGTGAAGTCTCAACCGACCTCACAGAGGTGGGAACAGGGCCACAGCAGAGTCGGCAGCCCATGAAGATAGGGAGGTCAGCTCGGGATGACCAGACGGCTGGGACTGGACCACAGTTGGGCTTGCAAACCACCGGGGGGTCCAAGGTCTCTGAGAACCTTCTTTCAGGGGCTTGAAGGTTCGAGGTGCTGGCGAGAAGCATCGCGTCCAGAGCCTTGGGATCCCGCAGACTCTGCTCGAACACTTTTGGTGACGGGGCTTCCTGCTGGGTACACCCCTCGGGGCTTCTGCTGGGCTTCCCCGGTGGAAACCCAGGGACACCCTGCTCCCCACACTGCACCCCGACACGTCACCAAACAAACAGGACCCGTCTCACTTCAAAGCAACCTCGGGCATGCATTACGAGCGACTCAGCGTCTTTCAGCCCAGACGTCCCCTCCCCTAAGGATCAGGCTTTCTCCCCATGAGCTCGGCTCTGCCAAGTATGTCATTGCCACGCGCATCCTATGTGTGGGCTGGGGGAAGTGTAGGTACATCTGACCTCCGCGTGCGGACCTGCGGCCAAACAGTGCATCAAAGGCCACTTCGTTGGGAGGAAAGCAGAGACTGTCTCGTGACAGTCCCATAACAGGGCCATGCCGGCATCCCAGAAGGAGACCCAGCTGGCCTCTCGCTCCCCGAGTTCCTGAGTCACAGGCCTGCCTGTCCCGTCCACCGGGCACCTCGTCATGTGCTTTCTCAGCGTCTTTTCTCTCTCAGGAGGGAGTCGGGGCAGACTCAGCGTTTCTCCCTTTTCCCTGGAGGGGAGGTCGCCCTGCCCCGGCCCCGCATTCTGATCATGAGCTAAGCGAGGGTCATGGAGACGTCCTCGCTGAGCTGTCAGCTGAGGGAGACTGATCACAGCACCTGCCTGGGGGTGGTGGGGTCTCCTGGCAGGACTGGGGGGTGGGAGGCCGGGCAAGGAGCCGGCTATGATGGCGGGCAGAGCAGAGCCTGCACGGGACCCAAGACTGCAGCCACGAAGCCCGAGCAGAGCTGGACCTGGGGAGCATCTGCATGCGTGTCCATGCGTGACTGGCCTCCTCCCCCCATGGGACAGAGACTGTGCACCCCGGCCACCGCCTCTGGAGCTGGCTCCTGGCCAGCCACAAGGGCTGAGGGGTGAGGCGGCGTTCTCCACAGGACCAGGTGGGGCACAGGCCCTGCCTTCGTTGCCCCGGGCATGGGCAGCCGCAGTAAGAGCCCCTGCCATCCTGCGTGTCCTTCTCCAGTGCCACCTGTCTGTGAAGGGGCCCCTGACACCTTCGCCAGAGGAGGACAGTCTCTTCACAACTCTTAGAGCATCTGGGTCTATCCCAGGGGACTTAAAACCCCTGCTCGTGTGCTATGCCCCACTCCTCCTTGAATCCCGATTGCCCTGGACAGGGAGAGTGCCCCGCATGTAGAAAGCGCTCAAAAATATGTACTGAATTGCATCTAAAACAAGGAGCCGCTGTCTGGGGCCAGCCCCGGGAACCAGCACCAGGCGGCCAGCCAGCTGTCGGTGTCCATTGTCCTCTGTGAGGGACGAGGGCGCCCTGTCCCCAGTCCCTGTCTTGGAGCCGGGGGAGACTTCGGAGGAGATAGGTGTCATTCCAACTCGAGATGATTGCGTGTCTCAGTGCATCTGGACCCAGATAAATCACAGCTGATGTCATCCACAATCGTCCTCCAAGCGTTCCTTATGTGGGAAAGTCATCCAGCAGCCATAACTCAGCTTTATGTAGATGCGCGTTTGGCTCTAAGCGTGCAAACTTTTATGGGACTTCCCCCCGGGGGAGAATGCCTCAGCAGCATGCTTAATAAGCCAGCATATCTCAGGGTTGACCCTCGGGCGGTTAGGCGCTGCCATCCGCCAGCTCATGGGCCCTGACAAGGCAGCTGGGGCACTTTTACTCTCCGGGGACCCACGACGCCTCTGGGAACCTGGATCATATCAATACTCAATCCAACTGCACCACGTGGGGATTGTAAGTATGGGCGATGCGATCTCCCTCATAATAAAAACCTGTGATTCCCCGATCCTGCGGCCACCACCCCGCCCCCACCCCAGGCCCCCACCGCCGTCTTCTCCTCGCCACACACTCACTGTCTGGAGAGAGAGCCAAGAGCCCGCAGAGAAGAATCAGTGAATAAACAGAATGTCTGAATAAAGTCGGGCTTCGCCGAGCACCTTGCCATCGTGACTCAAGGCACCTGCCAAGCGCACACTCTCACTCTGTGTCTGTCAAGCCCACCTTCCCTGCCCAGACAGCCCGAGGAAGTCCTGGGCAGCTAGGCCCAAGCAGGAGGCACGCGCGTCCATAAATAGCTTGCTCCTTCCTGCCAGCTCCTAATTTAACTGCCGTCCTGGAGGAGAAAACGCAAAGAATATTTAAACTTTAAACAATGACACATCACCCAAGCCGACTGGCAGGGCTTCAAGGGGTAAGGCGGCTTTCCACCCAAACTTAGACTCCGTGTTCTTTGCTGAGCTGGGCTAGGTCACTCCAGGTTCTCATCTGACACACGTCTGGGCCTTGGCCCCTTTCTCGTGGCACCTTGGCTTTGCCCCCAGACTGTGTGCACGGTGGGAAGGCGCCCTCGCTGTGGGCTCTGGCGGATGCGTGGCCGCGAGGTTGGAAGTAAGGTTGTTCTTGCCGGAGATTCTTTGGAAACAGGTCAGAGATGACCTTCTAAGGGCATCGGGTGCCTGAAAAACAGCCTCGCGGGTCGAGCCAGGCCACCAATGGCTGTTGACTGAGAAGAGCAGAAAAGCTGAGGCCTGACGCTGGCTCCGAAGAAGCTTCAAATGCTGTTCGGGGGCGGGGGAGGGCGAGGAGCCGAGGTCACTGGCCGCGAGGTCTGGCTCCGCAGCTCACACCGGCCACATCGGCTTCCCCACCTGTGAACTGGCACGGTGACAGTTCCCACCTCTGAGCTGGGTCATGGAGGTGAGATGAGGGGGTACGCGGGCGCCCGGCCCACCCAAGTTCTCCGTGCTGCTGGGGTGTCACGGCCACCATGAATTGTGCCCCGGATTCACGGCCGTCGTGGAATCCGTGGTAGCTCAGCGGTGGAGCGGCAGGTCAGGCGGCATGGGCATTGTGGAGGAGGACGGCCACCAGGCAGGCCACAGCTTAAAAGGTCCGGTGGGGAACTGGTCACTAAGTGCCCTGACCACGGCCCTCACTCTCCCTTCGTCTTGGCTTTTTTATCAAGGGCGGGGGTCGGGCCCACTGCGTCCACTCTGCTGGCCCATCTTCCCATCCTGGACACCACACCCAGCGAGTGACGCCCAGTGAGGAGAGCCCTGAGGGCGCCCCAGGAGGAACCCGTGGGGTGTCCTCAGAGGTCTCACCCGCGGAAGCGAGACCCCTCCTGGTGAAGACGCCCACCATCTTCCCTCCCACCCGGAAGGGGAGACCCAAGGTGGGGCTGGAGTGGGGAGATTCAGGCCGTGAGTCCTATAGTCAGAATCCTTCAGCAGGTCCTCTCCTGCCACCTGGTTGGCCCTGGCCCAGATGCGAAAAGGGGGCGCGGGGGAGGGGGAGGCGTTCTGTTAGAGATGATGATGGGCCAGGTGAGCCAGAGCAGGTATGGCTTGCACAGGTGCTTCCAGGGCTGAACTTCAGACAGTGGACAGTGTTCCCTCTCGCTTCCTATTACCATCGCCGTGCCAACGGTGATAGCAGTAACGAAAACGAAGACGACCATGCCTGCCACTGCCTGAGTGCTGACCCGTGCAAGGCGCTGTTTGGAGCGGTTTGCGGGAAGGAAGCCTCTGGCCCTCACGAATGCTCTGTGGGGAGAGACAGATGGGGAAACTGATGCAGAAAGGTTAGGGAAGCCTCCCAAAGTTGACAGCTCAGCAGGGCAGGATGCAGGTTTCGACCCAGGCATGTGGCTCCAGGGCCCGCATCCTGCCTCTCCTGACCCCGCCTCCCCAAGTTCACGGTTGCCTCGTGATGATGCCCCTCATCACTCCCGGCCACAGCTGCCTCCCCATGCTCTGAGCCTGATCCTCCAGCCGGCTTCATCTCCACGGTAGGTCCATTTTTACCAAAGCTAGCTCTCAAGGCCGGAGACCAGCCTGACCACGGTCTCAGAGAACAGAGCTGGCCCTCGGGGTGTTGTACATGCTTGAGATGGAAACCCACAAATCCGGTCTGGACAAAACTGTCGGGGACCCTAATATAAAAGCCAGGACGTGGCCACCCAGCTCTTGTCCGGCGCTGTTTCACCTCCACGCACGCTGATGGTCATTTGACCGGCTGTGGTTTCGGGCCCAGGCCAGTGACTTTCAAGTCCGAGTTTCTGTAACTATGTGGTAGACCCTGTCTCCAGGCCTCCAAATGCCCCTCAACCTCTCCCATATCTCCTTCCATGTTAAACCAAATTTCTCCTTTCTCTTTCGTTGTGTTGATTGGCCATCACCATGGAAACCCTCCCCACCCTGACCAACCTCTTAGGAATGAGCCCCGGGCTGGTGGGGGCTGTGTGTGTCCTCTCCACAGAGGCAAAGTGGTGACAGCTCAACCCCCCCCCCCCACACACACACACAAGCATCACCGATGAGTGTTCCTTCCTCCTGTTTGTAGCAGAGACAGCTCTGTGACTAGACCTTTGGGTAGGGCGGGGCAGGAGAGTCCTCCCCTGGGGGTGGGGAGTAGGTGATTTGCCTTTGGGGTTACCTCCTCAAATAACAAAAGGGGGGGCTGCTCTAGGTCCCTGCACAGCACAAAACCTAAAGTGCAAGATCATCAACCGTAGGTCTGTTTTTTCAAAAAAGGCCATATTCTACCTATTACAAAAAACTGAAGACTTTTCTCACACTCGTGATCACAGACTGCTTTCGTGTATGATTTTGCTCAAAAATAAAGCCATAAATGCACAAAAGACAGGCACGGATGAAGGCCGTCTCACAAACCTGGCTGTGTCTTATCGGTAACAAACACGCTGCACTTGACTCCCTAAGATATTATCAAATACCTGTGAGCCAAAATATATATATATATATATATCCAGAAGGTATAGATTTAAATACATTTTTTCACAGTAACCGCCCTTAAGTATTTGCCCAGTGATAAAGGGGAACAATACCACCTCATTTAGAACTGTATTCCTTAAGCAATAGTTTAAGAGACTCGGCTAATTAAATAATGCCTATATTACTGCTTTCATCACGGTACAAGAGAATAACCCTCTTTGCTTATTGTGTGCATGTTTCATTTTGTTCTGTGATACGACACCATTGCGTAGGTTTTATGAATATATGGCCACGTTAATGGCCCTAAACCGAAAAACCGCACCCTGCGGCGGGTACAGGAGATGACCTCTTCCTCGAAAGGTGAGCTCATTCCAGCATGGCTTGCCAAGTCTAACAAGATACGTCGTTTGGATCTGCAGTGACCAGAGAGATATTCTCAGCCTGGATGCAGAGGTGACTTCACAGGTGTACACACACGTAAATAGCTTTGTACACTTTCCTCTCTGCTGTCATGATCCCACAGACAAACAGAAGACACGATCAGAGGGAGTGCAGAGGGTGAACCTCAGAGAAGTCGAAACGCTTCCCAAATTGGGGAGGAGGAGGGCCGGGGTGATGTCATCTAGATGACCACAATGGTCGGTCCCAACCTCACTCCCGGTCACAGGATAGGATCATGAGCTGTCCACCTCTGCTCCATCACCTTTCCGGCATCTGTTTGTCCAGATTCTTAGTCTCGCTGATCAGGGGCAGCCCAGCAAAGCGCTCCCCGAGAAGCCCAGCACAGAGCGTGAATCCTCCTCCCACAGGGGGTTCAAGCCTGGGACTCACTTAAAAACACAGATTTCTGGGCCCCACCTAAGCCTTCGGGCCTGGTCTGTAGGTGGGGACCAGGAAAAGGTGTTCCTCAGCCCCCACCCACCGGAGGATCTGAAGATGAGCTGTTTGGGCACGCCAGCCTCGGCCTTGGGCCTCGGATGCTGTCTGGAGGTTTGGGAGGCAGAAGTCCCCTGGGAGGCAGGAGAGCAAGGAGAAGCATTTGGGGGCTCACGGGGAGGTGCATACTCAGAGGACTGGTGTCGCTGTCAGGGGTCAAGCTTCGCCCAGCGGGTACCTCCCCTGCCCTATCAGGAGAAGGAGAAGCTCTGCCCCTAAGCAGGAGCCCGGCACAGCGAGAGAAGCCGTCTTGGTAGCAGAGCACAGACATGGTGTCCACTGGCTGCCGCTACTTCCAGGCCGGCCTTGGAGGGCAGGGCAGGCTGAGCGCCCTGCATGCTCGTCTCTCTCCATCGCACAGGACGAGTGGGGCGCTGGCACAGTGCGGGCACACCCGCGGGGCCTCTGGACTCTGGGGTGGGCCTCGGGCTGGGTCTCAGAACCCATCCAGGCCGTCAGCACCAGGATGCCTGAGGGGCCGCTCAGGGACGAGGCCGAAACGCCAGGGCCCTGCCTTCCGATTCTTCACCCTTGACCAACGTCGGCGTCCCTTGCTGCCTTGTCCCAACCCTGCCTTACGGTTTTGGGTGCCCAGTGCGTGGCGCCAAGCCTGGCCCACAGTGAGTATGAAATAAATACTCGCTGCGTCGAGTCGAATTCTTTTCTGATGGCCCCTGAGTCCCTCCATGTCTGTCATCAGGGGTCCCAGCAGCAGGGCACTCGGTGTGCGCTCGCCTTGAAATGAGCATCTGCAAAGCCCTCTGCCCACGAGTCTGGGGTTGGCCTGGGCTCTGTGAGTCCAGGTGAACTTGACTGCCATTGGTGCCGGGGAACAAACTGTCACGCCTGCCTCTGGCCTCGTCTGCAACCTCTGCTCTCAGGTGAGACGCCTTCAGCTTGTTCCTGCCCCCATCTGACCTGGGGAGGTCAGGGAGCATGGCCGTGTTCTCAGCTGTGTGGTCTTGGACAAACCATTCGACCTCTCTGAACCTCAGAGACAGAAGTCTGGCAGGGACCAGGGCCATGCGTGGAGCCATCACTGTAGACGGCGTTCTCTTTACTAATAAGGACACAGTTTGCACGCCATCGCACTTCCATCCACGCGTTCACACACACATGTTTTGTCACCATGGTGGTGTGTGCGGCGGAGGAGCACCCTCCGGGCTCAAACATGCAAACCGATCGCTGCCCGGGCCCGGTACGAAGGTCCATCCTTGTCCGTGGGGACCCTGTGTTCCGAGTCACAGCCTGTTCTCAGGACCATAGGGGTCATAGGTCACTGGAAGCTGTCGCTCTCAGAGGGCAAGAGTAGAGCAGGATCAAGTCACCCACTTTCTACCGTAGCGTGCAATTGTCTGGATTCAGAATCTTCTTTAGGTGAATTGGGACCAGGTCAGGACACTGATTTTATTACATTTTCCAAATAGATTTGATACAAGTTTACTGCTATTTATCCACACAGTGTGTCAAGGGCTTACCATGTCAGATTTTCAAAGCAGACAAAGGAGAAATTGAGCTGTGGCCATGTTCAGGGCCAAGTGCTCGCGAGCCCTGTAGGAGAGGGAGCTGCTCCCGCCTGCTCATCCGCGGTGGGGACGCACCTGGTAATACCTGGTCCCACTCCCGGGGTCCAGGGGCAGCTTTAAGAAACTCCGTGGCTGGACAAAAGCATCTGGAACGGTGGGTTCTGGGCGGGGAGCGGAGACTAACCACAGAGCCCACAGCGGTTCCACCGCGGTCATTCACTTCCCGTCCGGGCCGTGCACTAGGGAAGGGAAGGCCGTGAGCAGGGCCCTCTCAGAAACGCGGTGCCTGCACAGTGGGGAGGGCTCCGGACACTGGGGTCCCTGTCCCAGGCCAGGGCGCCCTCCCCCCGTTTCCAGAGGGGCCGCCTTTATCTTTCCTGAAGCTGGGAGAGGTTCCCCTGAGGTCAGCAGGACCCGTGCCAGCTCCTTCCCCTGGAGGAGGAGGAAGGTGGGACAGACGAGGGCAATGACGCAGGTGTCCCATGGCCACACTCCACAGCAGGTCATGGTCGTGAGCAGCAGGCCTTCCTGGTGCGAGTCCCACCTGCAGGGCTGCAGGGCTCCCAGGCCTCGTGCTTGGCCAGAGGTCCTGGGGGGCCCTCGAGAGCTCCCCGCCTGAGAGAGCCGTCGGCCCTCTGCCTCTCTCTCTCGCTGTCACCTGGGCATCTTTGCAAGCCTCTGAACAAACAACCAGAACCTCTGGGTTAGCCTGGTCCTCGGACGGACCCGGATCCCGAAGCCACAAGCTCTTCACAGTCTTGATACTAGAGGGGGACCTTGGGCCTCCTTGTGGGTTGGCTCATCCCCCCGACTCCCACTGACCCGCTCTCCAGGTGAGCACTCGAAAACCTCCTCATGCCTCTCCCTGGCATGAGCCCACAGAGCCGGAGACGGGGTTCAAGGCCCTCAGGCTCCCAAAGTCCAGGCCTGGCGAGCTTTGTCGCACCTGCTTGCGTCACAGCACGAGGAATCTCCAGTCCACGGAGATGAAGCACGTGGCCGAGACCAAGCACGTGGCAGTCCCCTGGGTCCGTCAGCCGCCCTACAAACGCTGTTTAGATGGGGGCCAGGCCCCCAGCAGAAAGGTGAATGGGGCTTGCAACGAGCCAGAGACACGTTTCGCCGAAAAGTGAACTGAATTGTAGCACCGCCCTGGCCTCTTTCTCACCATGAACACACACCCCATCCCGGGTGTTTCTACTGCACGGCCGGTACTTTGCAGAGGCCGAGTGACAATTCTCCAGCCGGGAGAGAGAAGGCCAGCAGGCCAGTGGAACATGCAGGCATTTAAGTCAGTGCGGGCGAGTTTGCCCGGTTGGAAGGATAGGAAAGGAGTGAGTGTTCAACCAGGAGCTGGTGTGTGCGAAGGCTTCTGCGCAGTGTCTCGGGGGAATGTTCACTGTAGCCCTGGGGGATGGCTTTGCGGAGGCCCAGGAACTCCTGGTGACCGCCTGTAGTTCGGGGTGTCTAGGGAGCCGTTAAATCACTCCCAACAGCAAATCTGGCCTCCGACGGTCCTCAGAAGCCCCCGCCACTGGCGTGAGATGCTGGCTCTGCGCTCGTCAGGTCTAGAATAACATCCCGCCTCCAGGCACCCCTTAAATTACTGCAGCGTGTGCCCACCCTGCTCCATCCACCACGGGCGAGGCCCCCTCCCGGCTCTGAGGTCAGCCCGGAGGAGGCTGAGGACAAGACGCAGCTGCTCCCTTTGGACTGGGCGGCACGCAGGATTCTTGTGTCTGAGAAATATGGCAGGAATCTCATCCCCCAGAGAGGAGCCCCAGGCTGCCCACGCCTGCCGCAGAGCCGCCGAGGGGGCCACAGCTGATGGACGGTTGGGCCTGCCTCCGTGACTGAATGGCCCCCAAGGATTCCTCTGGACAAGGCTCAGCCTGCACAGAAGGGTCCGATGGGGACTTAGGACCCTTTACCTGGGACGTCCCCATGGTTCTTCCCTGCTCCTGCGAAGCCTCAGCCTCCCAGCCAGGGGAGCCGCCTGAGAAATGACTGACACACCTTCAGGGTCCCCGGTGCTTGGGCAGCAGGACCAGCTGTGGGCTCACCAGCACCTGCGCCTTCAGGGATAGTCATAAATGTCCTGCGACCATAAGGACGTGGCTTAGGGGATGCTCGGACACACAGCCAACCCAGGCAGAGGCTCAGACACGTCTCCTCGTGTCCCAGCTTTGCCCATACACACCCTGCACCCTGGGGGTGCCTGCACGGCCCCCCCACTGCCCACGCACACATGACTCATGCCCCCCTCCCAGGACACCGCCCCGTGCAGCCCTCCCTCGGGGACCTTCCTCTTGCAAAGCTCTCGCTGACGGTCTGCCTCCACGAGGCCGTGGTGGGCGGTGGTGCATGGCTCACTTCCCATCTAGTTCTCCAGCCATGTGGCTTTGGGTTTCAGAGGCATTTGAGTTCTCTGTGCCTCAGTTTCCTCATTTATAAAACTTGGCGACAGTAGGGTTAGATGAGCATGCGTGCAGGAAGCAGGTAGGGAGCCCCATGCCAGCGCGATGCTCTCTCTGCCTGGGTTTCATGGCTCCCCGTCCTGCAACCCCCACAGTGGTCTCTGTCCCATCACAGTGGACCCCTGAGGGCAGGGACCATGTCTTATGGCCGCCCCATGGAGCAAATGCCCAGGAAGTGATGTCTCTCTTGGAACTTACGGGGCAGGAGATTCACACGGCGACTGCCATGCATCCTCCTTTAAAGGGAACCCACGTGGCTTCTCTTGTCACTCATCCGCCCCTGTCCCCAGCAGTCCATGGCCCCGAGCAGGCCCGGCAGAGAGGCTGGATTCACAGGAGAATCTTCCCGGGGATCTGACAGGTGCACGGGAGACACTGGCTGGAAGATGGGATCCCCCAACGTGGTAAAGAGACGTCTTTACCACGTCTCTGTGGTAAAGACGGAGGAGCAGTGACAAAGTTGCGGATGGGACACTAGAGAGACGCCTGGCTGCTCCAGAAGCTTCTCCACCTACAACTCCTCACATCCGACCCCCTCCCCTGAGACCTGGACCAGGGGTCTGAGCCCTTGCCCCTCACCCGAGGCAACCAGGGGCCTCCAGAGCCTGGGTCAGAGGGCACAGCTGTCCCTGTTTGCCACCCGCCTCCAAGCAAGGCCCTGCCTGCCGACTGGACTCCTGCCCCGGCCACTGGGAAATGAGTTCTGCCAGGTGGGGTCAGCATGGCGTCTCCCTCAGGGGGTGCAAGAGCACCCCAGGCAAAGCCAGGCTCACGCCTCAGTGGGTTCTGCTGCCACTAAGATCCAGGCCTCAGGCCTACTGGTGCCCGTCCCTCTGCCCTCTCCTCCGCTCCCCTCCTCCCTCCCTCATCCTCCCCAGCCCGTTCTTCTCCCCTGAGGAGGCCACAGCCTGCTCCAGACAGCTCACTTTGCTCTTGGCCTCCCTCTAGTCGTTTCCATTCCCCTGGGTGGGGACCAGGAGGGGCGGCCAGGGGCTGTGGTGAGCGGGAGGCGGACCAGCCGTCCTGGCCTCTCTCCGGGACGGGAGTATTTCTGGGGGGCATGCTCGGCCTTCCAGGGAACCCCTGCTCCCTCTGCGGCCGCCTTTGGGTCTGGGGCCACATCAGCTTCTGCAGATCCGCCTCCCTGTGCGTGTTCCTGTGTGCGCATGCACACTCGTGGGTGTGCGTGGAAACACACACTCACGGGCTCCCAGATCACACGTGCCTAGCGCGTTCACACACGCGATCACGCTCGCAGTCTCACAGTCACAGGCACATGCTGGCCCACTCACACGCGCACACCCACATGTACTCATGCACGCGCAGGCACGCTCACAGGCACACATGCACCCTTTGCTCCTCAGCATCCCCGTGGAGGTAAGGCGCCAACCTAAATAATGCAAAATGCGTATAAAGTCAAATATGCAATTCAGCACACGCTGCAAAAAACCAGAAACTACAAATGCCCGAGCGCTGTGGTTGGAAGCACAGGTGTCCCCGTGAGTGTGTCACTCCTCCAGAGCCCGGCCCCTGACCGGCCGTGTTGGGGCTGGCATCCCAGCAGGCAGAGGAACCACACCGGACATTAAGAACAAGCACTCCTGGACAGCCGGCCTGGCCCAGCCTCCGGCCTCCTCTCCAATCCATGACCCAGAGCCAGGGGTTGCCTCAGCAACAGCCTTCCTGGCCTCCCGGAGCCCTGGTAACGTGACCCTAGGCAGGTTTGCTGAAGACAAAGGAGGGTGCTGGGCAGCAGCTCTGGTTTCAGGACCTGTCCCCAAGGCCCCTCCCCAAGGAAGAGAGGAAACAGGATCTGGGAGGAAAGGTGAGGAGGGGCCCCAACCCCACCCCACCCCCACCCCCACCCCACACCCACAGAAACAGCTCAGCAGGAGAGACGTGGGAGGAGGGGTGGACCTCTGTGACACCCTGTGGGACTGATTCGGTAATAATCCTTGATTAGGTAACAATAACTTAATAACTGAAGCCCAGGCCTTTGCCCATCCTGTCCCTTCACTGTTTTAATCAGCAAAAATGCCCGCCAGATCCCCAGGTGACACCAGGCTGCGAGGCAAAGCTCACGGCTCCTATGCCTCAGCCAGTCTCCTCCGTGAAGCAGACTCCATGAGGCTGCAGTCATGGGCTGGGACCCACGATTTCAAGAAATACGTTCTAGGGGGAGTGTGGCAGCTCAGAAATTGCTTCGAGGGTGCAAGTCGCTCACTCTCAAACCCCGCGTGAGCCGACGGACACATGACATCTGAGAGAGCGGACGCGGCCGGAATACACTCATGTGCGTGTTACCTGCCGCCACAGGCCCGGGGACTAGGAGTCCCTCAAGCGTCTTAGGAGCTCAGGGGCTTGACGGGACTTGACTTCAGGCTCCGGTATTGTGTTTAGAGTGTGCGTGTGTAATTTTGCAGCTCGGGAGCTGCAGTTAAGACCCAGAGTCCTGGAGCCAGCCCCTGGGTTCGAAACCCAGGTCCAGGGTTTATGAGCTGCGTGTCCTGGAGGGAGCACCTCAGCCTCTCTGTGCATCCGCCACCTCGTCTGCACAGTGGAGGGGATGACATCACCCATCCCCCAGGGTTTGGCGAGGACAGAGCCCGCAAGTCTAGATAAAACACCTGTGACAGCGCCCGGCCCACAGCAAACGATTTCGCATGGTCGCTGCTGGGAACAGTGACTCAGCCGTGTGTTTTTACGAGTTTGGTGAGTTATTGTTGCCTGCAGGGCCCAGAGCTCTGCACGCCTGGCCAGGCGCCAGCCGCTTGGCCCACTCGATCTCCAAACTCCTCGTTACCCTCTTAGTGCCAGGCTATGCCTGGCCACTCCCAGAAGGGGTAGGGCCCACACCCAGGCAGCCCTGTCTCTCTCCGGGGCAGCCGGAGGTTACGAGGCCCAGCCTGTGTTGGTGCCCCTGGTGGGACCCACTTATGACAGAGCTATCCCTGCGCCCCCTCCCCCCGGCTGGCCCACAGGGACCCATGCTCCTAAGGACCCGTGGCTGCAAGAAAGCACAGCCTCCACCCCAGCACCATACCCAGCCGCCCCGCAGAGTATGAAGGGGCCACCCTCTCTATCTCCTTTACTCCCTGGGGGTCTCTCTTCTCCCCCACTGAGTCTGGGAGCCTAGGGGGGGGGGTCTGCTCGTGCACAGGAAAAGCCTGCTCTCGCTCGGTCCCTTCACGATGTGTCTGCCGCTGGCCCCACACGTCACCCCGGATGTCACCATGCTCTGAGACCCATCTCCCCGTCCACATGGCAGGCAGCGTTGGTCTCGGGAGCCTGGGACCCTGGCGGAGAAGTGGCTGAGATGGCGCTTCACAGGAATGTAGGCCGCTGCTCCCGGGGACGGGCCTGGCTTTAGGAATCACCCCCCATTTCACCCCCTCACCCACCCAATGCTTTTCCAACAAACCAGAATAGGTTCGAAGCAACCGAAACCAGGCTTCCAAAACAGCAAACTCCACGCTGCCAAACCGCGTCTGGAAACCTGAGTCGGCCTCCCCGTCCTTTGGGGCCACGCTTTTATTGTGCTTTGCGTTCTTCAGGCCGTGACTTGCGTCATTCATCCCAGCCAGGCCGCCAGAGCGGAGCAGCAGACCCTGCCCGGAGGCCTCTGCGAGCACCGGCTCCCTTAACCCTCACGACGCCTCGGCAGAGTACATGCTGCTCTCAGCTGCACCCCATTTTCAGAGGGGGAAACCGAGGCACGGGGAGATTGAGGAGCACAGCCAGCAAGCAGCCAAGTCGGGGTTCACACCCAGGTGGCGAGATCCGGGGTCCACGGTCTAACCCACATGCTACCTTCCATCTCATCACGCTGGCCTATGTGTCCCATACGTGGCCTGGAACGTTCTAGAAGGGTGGTCATCAAAACATCTTGCAGGAGTCCTGCAGGCAATTGGCGATGCTGCGGTCACTGCGGACACAGGAGCGATGACCCAGCAGTGTCACCCACCTCCACGCCACCTGTGGAGACTGCGGGCAGGGGAGCAGGAGGGCGCGATCCTGCCCCACGCTGGCCGCTGGCCACTGGCCTGGGTGCCCGCGACAGGTCTGGGAGGAGCCAGGAACCAGCACCATGCTGCTCCAGGGCGGGCGGCCCCCTGCTGACCTCTACAGGGCCCACCCCTCCCCGCCCCCCAACTCCCCACGGGAAACAGCATCTTCTCTTCATTGTTCTGGAAGGAATTTTGGCAGCGGGCACAGAGAGCGTTTCTTCTAGGTTCCTGGGCGCAGCCCTCTCTTCTCTGTGGGCACCACATCCTCGCTGGAGACACTGAGCCATGAGGGGACAAGAGCTGGCTCCCTGCCACGGCCCCACCGGTGTGCCAGGCTCACCCTAGGGGCAGGGGAAGGGTAGCAGAGCACCTCGAGGTGACGCGGCTTCTCTTCCCACAAAGGCCACCTGCCTGTGAGAGCTTGGGCTGTGCCGTGCTTGCCCCCACTCCTGTGGGGGGAATGACAGGTCTCGTGTCTGTGTCACATGGGGTGGGGGCACACGGGTCCCAGCCCGGTTTCTGGCTTACACCCACCCCACTCTCTGCTGCATGGGTGCTCCTTTAGCACACAGCGGGGCAGGGTCTCCTCCCATGTCCGTGTCAGCAAGGCTGGTGGGCGAGGACAGACCTGGGACCCCAGGAGCACGAGGACAAGCTACCCGCCATCTTCCTCCCTCTGCATCCCTGCAGTGGGCTAACGGGTCACCTCTTCCTGGTGTCCGACAGTTTCCGCGTCCCCTTCCAGCGTTTTGCGTTGGCTGCCAATACCTCACGGGCCGCATCGGTGGCAGGTTGTGTGTCCACAGCAACCCAGCAGGGTAGACAAACGGGAGGTCATCGTTCCCCATTCACAGACGGGAAAGCAAGACCAGAGCGACCTAGCGACTAGCACCCACCCCGACATCCCAGGAGAGTTCCCTTGATCATGAGGCTGTGGTGTGAGCTCTCTGTGCAGGGCTCAGGGAAGTGAGAAGGGGTCTACTCGGCTTGAGTGAGACATCCCCCCATTTAAATTTGGGGCTCGGGGCACCCTGCTAGCCTCAGCACAGTCCCAGCCCTGTGGGACCCCTCGGTCACGAAATTAAAAGCAGCGTCATGGCCAGGACCCTGTGGTCACAGGCTCAGTTGTTCCCATTCTCTACTCTGAAGAGAGCCCACCCCAAACTTCACAAATATTATCTCTCTCCAGGGCCATCATCTTGCCATCCCCTGTCTGTCTCCTCTGCTGGCCTCCAGGACGCTCCCGGCCAGAGCCACTTCTCCTTAAGAAAAGGGACATAAAGCGACAGTTGACTCAAGAGAGTGGGACCTTGGGGAGGCACCGAGAGGGGCCGGCACGGACTGCAGGCCCTCACGGGACAGCCTGTTCGTGGGCATGGCTGGGACCGTGCGGCAGAGCAATGGGGAGCGGGAGCTAGAAGACTGGGTGTCTCCAGTGGTTGAAGCCGAATTACTGGGTGGCCAGGATGGCTCCCCCATGCTTGCGGGGTGACTCAGGAGGCACAGGGCACAGAGAGATGACCGGGAGGACAGCTGAGGGGAAGCCAGACCAGCAGGCAGGGGCGGAAGGGAGAAAGAGGGGTCCTGGCAGTGTAGGCATCCCACCTCCTGTCACTAGACTAGACCGCTCCCCTGGAGGAGGGTGGCAAGAGCGGGTGGGGGCAGTTTCTGCCCTGCAGGCCAACACTCATGGCCATGGCACCGACCGTCCTGGAGGGTCATCTGTTCCTTGGCCAAGGCCCAGTGGGCAGTTCCCATCCCAGGGGCTGGAGCCTGTGCCTGCACCCGTCCCTGCCTGGTGCTCACAGAGGCCCCCCAGCGTGGCGTTATGTAGGTAGCGAACCTACGTGTGAAGGTTTCTGCATCCCAGCCCAGTGTCCATAGTGGCACCTGCTGCCCCAGCCCCACACCTGGAGGCGACAGCTGCGGCTCCAGGTGAGTCAGCTCCCTGCGCCTCCTGTCTGTCCCCAGGAGGGCGGGCATGGTCCAGACACTGCAATGGGATCCCGCCCCTTGAAGCACTCTTCCAGCCTTATTCCCAGCATCTTCGTGTTGTCCCAAAGCCCCAGGACCTGCCATGTCTGAGGAGGAAACGCCCCACCAGTCCTTACCTGACCTGTGCTGCCACCTCGAGTGGCAACTTCGTGACAATAACTCATCATCTACTGACTCAGGAACGACGATGGGGACGTCCCAAAGCCTCGATCGGGTGAGACCCAGACCTTGACCACAATGGGACTCCCCCTCTAGTTGGACGTAATCCATGAATTTAAAAAAGAACGAATGGCGTTTCAGCCTCACGAGAGGTGAAAAGCGAGCAGCACTGCCACAGTGAGTGGGTACAGGAGTCCCCAGGTGGGGACACCAGCGCCCAAGGCTGCCCAGGCCCCAGGGAACACTCGAGGCTTGACCCAAACGCCCGCCAGCACCGTCTCAGCGCGCAGCAGAGGTTCAGAGCTGGGAGTGGAGGCAGAGAAGGGTGACTCCAGACTAGAAAATCTGACTGAGATGCTTGCTCGTTGCCCCCTCAGACGACTTACACAGCCTTTTAAGCGGGTCCTTGAGGAGTGAGGCTGAAGCCAGGAATTTCCAACGCCGGCAGAGCAGGGTTTGTGGGTGAGTCTCATTACCTTCTTTCTGTGCACCCGATGGGGCCGGGGATGGAAGAAGAATGCCCTGTCCACCCCGTGGCAGGCCCAGCCCCAGTGTCCACCCTCTGGGGGCCCCTAATTCCCACTTTGGGGGAGCCCAATGCATGGAAGGGGCCCGCCCACAGTCTGGTACAGCCAGCCCAGGCCTTTCTGCTCTGAGTCACAGATTTTGCTCAAAGTTCGATTTGGCGCCAAGCTCAGAGCCACTCTCAGCCCTGTCCGTCACCGCGGCTCACTCCTCTCACAAGCTGGGGGCCCAACCGCCTCCCTTCTCCAAAAGTGGTCCCCAGTCTGCCACCTCACCGTGACTCTGTACCTACTCATACTCACCACTCTCCCCTCCCCCTCCAAAAAAAGGGGAGAAAGGAGTCATATGGTGACAAAGAGGTGAAGCATTGGGCATCAGAGCAGAGGAAGCGAGGAGCTGACGGCCAGTCCGCCCCCCTCAGGAGGCTGTGGCTTAGCTCTTCCCCAGGGTTCTGGCCAAGCCCCCTCCCCAGCTTCAGGGTGCTCCCCAGTCTGTGGCCTCTCCTGCACACTGCACCTGGTTAGTGTCCTCTGATGTTCTCTCTGGTTGTGGCAGCCACATCAGTTAGGACACCTTGAGGTCTTCATCTGAGAGTCTCAGAGTTTAGGCAGGATGCCGGCAGTGTGCTTCAAACGCAATCGCATTTTGCATTTACTCTTCAGTGCGTCAAACACCCAACGAAGCCACTGGAAATAACTGACTGAAGAGGAAGAGGACGCCGTCACCACTCTCAAGAGGCCCGATGGAAGGTCTAGGGAGGACCTGAAGTATTCAGTGCCCCAGGCTGCGGGGTGACAGGGTGACAGGGGCTCAGGCCTGAAGGTGGATGCGTTCTCTGACCTGCCACCAGGGCCCCAGGAGAGCTCCGGGGAACTGCCCCCACCTGTCCTTGCGTTTCACCCAGCCCCTGGGGAGGCCCCTAAACGGCTTCCAGGCTCAGATGTGGGGAGCTTCCGAGGGCTGGGTCTGGCACGAGGCCTTTCTGGGTCCCTGTGGCTCAAAGAGCTGGCTTCTCATGGAAGCTCCAAACCAGAGGTCTGTGCCGGCCCCAGGGGGCGGCAGGCCTGGCAGAAGGTTTCCTGGGGACACCAGCCTTCTCCGCCCCGACAGCTGCAGAGATGAACGAGGGGAGGCGGGAGCCAGGCCCAGGCAGAGGGGAGGCTAGCTGCGGCCCCGGGGAGCCTGTGCACACGCCACGGCAGTCACCACCTCTGGAATGTGGCTGAGACTCAGGCTGACCCACGGCCTGACTCCAGACCTCCACACTGAATGCATGTGAGGCGCCAAGCCAGGCCCCTGGAAATAGCTCCAGGGCCCACGCCAGAACCATCCAGAGACCATGAGCTCAACCCCCTCACAAGGACCTCAACCGTATTTTAGGATGAGTTAGCTAACCTCACTGTGGTGATCGTTTTGCAGCGCTGACACACATGAAATCGCTACGTCGTACGCCTTAAACTTTCAGGATGTTGCATGTCGATTAAAACTCGGTAAAGGCAGAAAACTAAACGACGACAAAAAAAGAGAATGTAAAAGGATGATGATGCACTTACCACTCTCCAGTGGCTTGCTGGGAGGTTCGGGGAGGCCAGCTGACAGGCAGACGGACCTGAGCCCAGGGGAAGCCACGGAAATGCTAGGAGGGCCGGGAGCCTGTGGGGGAGTGTGAGGAAGGACGGAGAGACGGAGCGACGAGGCTCTTCATGGTTCTCGCTTGTGGAGCAAGTGTGTGGGAAACCCCCCAACCCCAGTGACGAGGGAGGAAACGCGAGTGTGACATCATCACTGATTCTGGGGAACGGCCCTGAGCGTCGTCTTCCCTGAACCACCGATGAAGTGGGATGAAAGTTCTTTTTCTCATGACCAAAACAATTCGTCTGCATTTGGGGTTGAAGACTTAGAAAACACAAAGGAACCAACAGAAGGAAATACAAATCGTGTGCATTGTCACCCATGGTCACCCTTCATCCCTGCGGCCTTCTCTCCGTACGAGCGTGGTTGTGCTAAATGGCAATTTGTAGGGCACATTCATACTCGACCATGCTGCGGTCGCCTGTGTTCAGAGGTGGCTCGGTGGCAGCGATGACTGCTTCTGTGTGCGGGAAGGCTGGCAATGACGACCGTTACTTGTCACGCCACCCCCTTGACATCATCATCCACCTGGGCCTCTTTGTATCAAGACAGGAAGGGCCTCCACAGACCATCTCCTCAGCCCACAGGATCATCCCATTCTCCCTTCGCAGCCCAAAGCGCGCGTCTGTGACCCAGTGCGGTCATGCACTGCACCACTGCACACACCCCCTTGTATGGTGTGAGCGCTGGAGGGCCCCGAGGAATCACCCGCACCCCTCTCCCACCCCGACCACCCTCACTCCCATGTTACAGCCAAGGAAACCGCTTCCAGAAACAGCCGGATCCGAAGGCATCCTGTGGAGCCCCACGGTGTCTGTGTCCCGGCCCCGACGTAACCCCTCAGTCCTCCTTGTGTCATCTGGTTTGGTGCCCGCTCATCGGGCACATCTTAGTGAGTCCCTAAGGTGACTCACACCACCTTCCCCCAAAGGGCCAGGGCACCCGGAGCCAGCCAGAGGTTCTGGGACCTCCCTCCACCCTGAATGGTTAGGCGGCGGGGCAGGGACCACTGATGGAAGTGCCGGTGGTCTCTCCCGAGTCGGGACAGGAAAAGAACTCGGGGCTGTTTTTCTCCTCCAAAAGCCAACCCCGGCAGAGACGCTGCGGCTCTTAACACCGAACGTCTTTTCAGCTGGAGAGGAATGACCATGACCTCAGCCGGCACACACAGGGCCCCTGCTGCGACGCATTCAGGGTCCTGTAAATAGCCGGCGTCTGTGGGGCCCATGTGGGGCCGGGGTGGGCTGCCGTCAGCCGCGGATTTGGGGAGAAGGCCAGAGGCTCAAGCCCATGTCGTCTGTTACCGGTTTCCCGCTCGCACGAAGGCCAGACGCCGGCGCCGCGTGCCTCAGTGCAGACTGCCATAAGGGATTCATCTTTATTGCCTGAACTCTGGTCTCTGAACCACGTCGGTTATGGCCCTTTGTGTAGCCGATGGAGGTGTGAAGCGAAACACTGACTCTCCCTGCAGTGGAGCGGTTCACGGGGCTGCACGGAGACGGGACCCACCTCACCGTGAGAACAGAGACCCCAAAATCCCCAAATCCCGATGCCTACTCCCCATCTGCGGGTTGGGCATCGGGGAGGTTAAGCTGCGTTAAGGCTAACTTGAAGAGTGTTGGGCAACGGAGACCTAAAACCCACACTTAAGAGATTTCCAGAGTTACAGAAACGATACGCTATTATTATTATTATTATTATTATTATTATTATTATTATTATTCAGAACAGCACATGAACAATTTAGTTGTTATTAACTAGCCTCGTGGAGACTATAAAACACACGGGACCAGCCGGGGACGAGAATCTGTCTTGGCTCTTCCATGCATTCGCTCCACAACCTTGGGCCAGTCACAGAGGTCGAGCCTCAGTTTCCTCTCCTGCCGGGTAAAGCGTTTACGGGACCCGAATTTCCCTCCACTGCTGCCTCTCCGGGATAAAACCACAGCGGACAAAGTCACACGCGACTTGAGAAGTCACTGTCCCACCACAGTGAGCGATGCGGGGCTGCCACCACCCAGGGCACGTCGGGTGGGATGGCCTGTGCCTCTCCACAGCCCTCCATCTGAGACAGCGGGAACTGGGTGGCGAGCGCCCCGGGCACAGGACGAGGTTGGGGCGCTCGCCCTCGGAGCTCAGCACCGTGAAGGCCCGTGATGCAGGACGTCTCCAGTCCCCTGGCCTTTGGGTTCTGCCTTCAAGGTCACCCCATCCCCCAGCGCTGCGGGAGAGGGGACTCCGGAAAGTATACGGAGGATGGCCTTTTGTCTTCAGGGAACGCTTAACCTCGCAGAAAGGGGCCTGACGTGGCTAAAAGGCACCGCCCAGGTCCCCTGAGGATGCTCTCCAGCCACTACAGGTCCATCGGATCCTGGAAAAAAAGGAGGTTGGCACCAGGAGCCTGCACAAGGTCTTCTCTCTTGTTCCTTTTCGTTTCCTGCAGGTGACGACGGGCAGATGCCACGGCAGGGAAGGTCGGCCCCATGAGTCATTTCCTCCCCCAAGAGTGTCTGACTCACCTCAGCCCCACCTCGCGCGAGTCTGCTGGAACCGCAGGGCGAAAGGTCTATCCTTGAGCTGGTGGCGTCCCCTGGCTCTCAGCTGAACCCCACGGGTCACATGGCTCATGCAGGGAGCCCGGGGCTAGGGCTTGGGGCTGAGTCCTAACCCCGCTCTGGGCTCTCAGCTCACCGGGAGCCTCCAGGGGACAGGAGGACAAGGCCGCCCAGAGTCACAGGAGCGGGGTGCCCAGCCATGGGGTTCAGTCAGGAGCAGGCTCCACTCATCCTGAGCTCCCAGGAGACATGGGCACCGTGCCCAGCGCCAACCCAGCCTCACAAGGAAGAGCAACAGCGGCTCTCGCCATGAATGTCACACCTGAGAAGATGCAGAGGGTAGGTAGGTTCTGCTTTTAAAGTCCCCCCGTCCACCAAGCACACGTCTTCCAGAGTGACCCCCGGGGCTCACCGGAGAGAGGCGCAGCTGACAGCCCTTCCTCTCTCTGCCGTGTGCCTGGGACACGTGGGAGCAGCAGGTCTCACATACACGCGTGTGCAGCGAGCGGTGGCCATGCCTTTGCAGCCCCGCCGAGCTGGGCCACGGAAGCGATGGACAGGACGAGTCTTGGTGAGGACAGACCTGCCCCATCTGGGCTCCGGCTCCGGTGGCAGCAGACAGGGCAGCTCTACCTGCGTCTGAGACTCTCTCTGGCTGCACAGAGATGGCTGCCTCCGCCCATTCACACCTGCCATCCCATGCATTGTGTTCTGCCCACGCCACAGCACCTGGGGCTGGCCTGGGGCTGGCCGACAGCACCCTCAGACTGCACGGGGTGCCTGCTGGAGGCACTGAGCTCACAGCCGATGCCACTGAAAACTCCAGTGGCCGCAGATAGTCCCCCAAAGGAGGCCCGGGGTACTAGAGAAGGCCAGGCTGTCCCTGCAGATGTGCCCACTCTTGGAGAGACCCGAGCACAGGCTGGCTGGGGACCCACCGAGTTCCACATCCCGTGAGGGCGACCCTACCTCCTGGCCCCTAAGGGGTGACCCAAGAGCAGACTTCTCTGAGAGTAAAGCATAGGTGTGACCCGAGAGAGGAGACTGGCTAAGGAGGCGAAGGGGCCCGAGGGACACTTGTCAGACCCCCACCTCGTCCTCAAGAGGCCACTACTGAGGCAGGTGGGAAGGGGGGACCAGGCGGCAGCATCATGGGACATGGGAACTGCGAGCTCTGGAGGGTTTCTCTTCCCAGATTCTACCCTTTCCCTACCCAAGCCGTGCCTTGACATCCCCGCATAAAAGTAGCAAGACTATCAATAGCCAGGTCTGCTGGGTACTCAGGGAGTGCTGGGCACGTTTATTGTCAACTCGTCTAATCCCAAGGGAGGCACGTGGCGGGGTGGAGCAGAAATAGCCCGCACGTTTTACCGGGCTTGGTCGAGAGAATTGGAGGGAGAGTGTGTCTTGAAGAAACCTGCAGGCAGAACTCTCCCCCCCTGAAAGACTCACCTGGCCCCCAAGGAGGGAACCAAGGGAGAGGAAGAAGAAACAAGCGAGGGGACCGTGGTTTCTGGGGCGGGCGAGGGGTGGGGACCTGTGCCCACATTCTTGCTCCCCTAAGGGACACGTGAACATGTGTCCCCCACCTCGAGCCCGACGTGAAAGCCCAGGGACAGGGTGGTGACTGGACCGGACCAGACAGTGGGCATCTCAGCTGCTCCCGTGCGCACTGAGCATCGACGACCACGCAAGTGCCCCAAAGCACTCGCACCATTCGAGACTCCCAGAATGTACCCCCGGCTTTGGGTGAGGGGCCAGGAAGGCGGAAGGTGATGGTGCAGCCGCCTGGCAGGAGACGGAGTGGAGCCAGGTGTCACCGACCGCTGTTCCAGAAAAGCCCGTTCCTCTGGTGACCGGCTTCTTGGCACGAGAGTCTCAGATGCTGCGTTCGTCTATGTTTCCAACCTAATCCCCAGTGGCTCGTCGGTAACTGTCCACTGCGTGGCCAGACAGCCCGGAGTGAGAAGTGTCGTAGCTGAGGCAAAGGCGGGTGCGCTTCTCAGTGGGCTGCAGGGACCCCTGGTGTCAAGGTCCTTTCCGAACACTCCAGAGGCGTTCAGTTGCCTCCGTCACTCACCCGCGTGCAGTGCAGGTCTCCGGGGCCTACACGACGTGGGATGTTGCATCCGATTGAACGCGGAACCGGCATAAGGATCCCACTGTCACCTGTTCGGCCAGACATTCAAGCCATTTGCAAAATATAAAATAATGTCACTCTTTTCACTAATTTTGTTTTGTTTTGTTTTGCAAAACATTCAATGAGTGTCTGTATTTTTAATGAATTGATAAAGCATATTTTTAAACTTCTCAGCTTTAAGTGTATGGGTTTTCGAGGTGTTTGGGGAGCGCTGGAACAAAGAGCAGGAGGGGGGACCAGGCAGGAGGCACGGGAAGGCAGACCTGCAGCCCTGTTTGACCTGAAACAAACCGCTCGACCTCTCAGGCCCATCTCCCACACGAAGACCCTGCACCGGAGGCTCTGAGGCCTCATGCCGAACAAGATCTCCAGCTGAGGTGGATGTGGACACTCGATGAGGTCAGTGGGGCCCCCCCTGGAATTCTGGCCCCTTTTAGGGCACTGTGGGAATGCGCAGCATGGATTTTCTGGCTAAAAATAATGGCCCGGAGACCTGGGGGTCAGATGGCTGCTCCCAGAGCCCGAAGGGGGATGATGTCAGCACCCCGGAGCCAGCAGCAATCCGGGGAGGCTCAGGTCTGCAGGTGACTGCTCAGGAACCCACCATCCTCCTGTGCCTCCAGAAATGCCACCTGGAAGCTCTGCCCGCACCCAGAGTGTATGCGAGTGCATGTATGCGTGTGTGTGCGCGCGCTCACGCCCCATCAAATGCCAGCAACAATCCACTCAGACCCAGCCCAGAAACAGAGCTCAGAGCCTTGTCTGTCATTGTGGCCAGGCCAGCCCCACACGGTGGCCGCCTCCATGAGCAGCAATGCTGGGGGGGCCGCGGGTTGTCATTCCCAGCAGCAACGACATCCTTCCCTCCTCCTTTGTGGGGTTATCGGCAACCTGCTCTGAAATGCGGTTATAAATACCCGATGGTCAGTAAACAGGAGTTATTTCTGAACTGTACCCAGGAATAGCCAACTGCCCGGACAGCCAAGGTTGTTCTTCAGACCCTGGGAAAAATAGAAACATGGATATGGTTTGTTTTTCCATCATCCACAGCAGAATCTTTGCTCGCACATGGCTTATTATAATTGTTTCCATTTTTAAAAAATCTTGTCATCTCGTAGCCTGAGGAATGAGAGAAGAGGGGAGAGGGAAACGGAGAGGGAGAGGGAGAGGGAGAGAAAGAGGGAGAGGGAAAGACAAGGAAAGTGGGTGGAAGAGTCTCATTTCCTCTCCAGCTCTGTCGGTGACGTTCAGGAACACAGCATGGTCTCGGCTTCTGCGTGTTCTTGACCCTGGTTGGCCTGAGGGAGGAGGACCCAAGGTGGCAGGTGAGCCTAGGGGAGTAGTATGAACTTCCAAACCCTGAAAGGATCAGGAGAGAGAGAGAGAGAGTGAGAGCTGGAAAAAGGAAGGCCACAATAAAGACTGTGGGGACGCGAGGCTGTCGACCCCTCTGAACCTCCCTCTTTGCCTCTGTGATCAGCGAGCCATCCCAGACCTTGTCTTGGGAATGACGGTTCATCAGCCCTGTCCCCTCCCAGCCACCTCTGGTCACAGGCGCTGTCGGCACCCCGTGTGGCGGACGGTGCTGCTCACCTCTCCACCGTCAGCTCACAGCTCATGTGCGGACAAAGCCCTCGCTAGCACAAGTCCAACAGCCATGGCCATCAGGAGCCCCCCGGGAGCTGCAGGGGGCTGGCCAGGCCGGTGCCCAGCGTGGGGTTGGCCACTGTCAGTCAAGGCCTCAGTCTGCAGCCCGAACGCAAGGCCGAGGAGGAAGGCGGGTTGGCAAGGAGGCCCAGTGCTGTTGCTGGCCGGCAGGTGCGCAGCCCGCGGACTGGGGACACTGAGTCCCATCGAGGCCTCCTCTTTCTCCTGGGTGGCTGTGTGCACAAGCAGGGAAGGCGACAAGGCTGGTGGCTTCTTTCTAAAGAGGAGAAGGCCAAGGCCCAAGAACCCCAGCGATTCCTCCGCAGGGCCAAGGGCCAAGCCCATGTGCCCGTCTCTGCCACCACCTGGCTTAGGGGGCAGCAAGGCCTTGCCGTGACCTGTCCCGCTCCTCTCTGTCTGGATGACAGCGAACCTTGGGGTCCATGCCACTTGTCGTCCTGGGCAGCCTCCCGACAGCAGGGCCCGAGTAACGCCTCCTAAATTTGCCACACACCCTGTGCCCGAGCCCCTGCAGAGCCCCAGTGCAGAGCGAGGGGCTGACCGCAAAGGGGCCATCTATTAGCGAAGAAGTGATGTCCCCAGGTTCCCACTAACGGGAACCAGAACGGAGCATCCCCTCGGGCCACTGAGTCCTCAGGCTTCCCTCACAGTCTCGGCGGCATCCCGTTAACTGCTGCTCACCAGCGGAGAGGCCGTGGGGCGACCAGAGTCTTCATCCCAGTCCCATCGGCCCCGCAAAAGAGAACGAGCATCTCAGCACATCTCCTGTCTGCCTGGTCTTCCTCCTGCAGACGCCCAGGCCCTACTGGATCAGGGCTGGGGGTGCAGGGACAGGTGGTTTGGCGGCATCGGCTCTGCCGTGGGTGCCTGGTCTATACACTCGTGTGCGTACGCCATGCGTGTGTATCTCTGTCTGTAGGTGCCAGTCCCTGGAAGGTGACGGCTACACCATGAGGAAAGGATGACTCGCAGCTCTCTCTCAGCTCCTACCCACATGCAGGCCTGTCGAGAGCCATCCAAGCCTGGGGCTCGTAGCGGAGGAGGACTGGGGGTACCCCGGAGGCCAGCACCCCCACCCCCGCCTCTCGCTGTCTGTTGGACTCTTGGCCACGAGTAGAGACTCTTGTCTCCGGGTCACTGCCTCTCTCTGTGGCTTCGTAAGTAAATATCTAGGGATGACTGCAGACAGGGAATCAGTGAGGTGTTGGGATGACATCAGAAGGGGGAGAGAACCGAACTCTCTACCTTCCAGACACTGGACCTCCACCTTCTCATCTCCACCCTCCGCAGGTAACTCCTCTTCCCCCCTCCCTCCCTCTGCGTCTCCTGCCCACCTTAGCCATCCCAGGAACCTCCTCTGTGCTGGATTTTATGCTAGGCCTTGAGGACATGGGTGTGGAAGGCAGCTTCGCTGGCCAGCGGGAGGGTGAGCCCCATGTCCCCACGTCTGGCTGATGCTGGGGGCAGGGACAAAGGGAAACTGGGTCCCCGAACGCCACATCCTACGGGCAGGCAGTTCGAAGAGGACTGTCCTCACTGTTGTGGGCCGCCCTCAGAAACCAGGGGTCAGCGACACCCTCAAACAGCTTGCTGGGTTAAAATTAGGTCCAGGGCTGCCCTCCCTGACCACATACCTGGAAGCAACTCTCTCAAGCACAGAATCTCAGCGATGGCCTCTGGGTGAGTGTGTGGGGGGAGGGGGTGTCTGGCACAGCCAGACCACATGCCAGGCACCAGCCTGGGACAGCCCCGCAGTTCAGAGGACTCTGAGGGCTCCCGATGGCCGTGGCTGTTGGACTTGTGCTCAAGAGTGCTCTGTCGATACACGAGGCCTGACTGGAGACACCTCCACCTTGCACAGAACACAGAGGGGATGGACAAGGCGGGGTCTGGGGAGCGAGGCGGCTGACTCAGTCCTCCCGACAAGCCAGACCACCACACAGGGGGCATTGACCACCAGAAAGCGGAGAGCGAGGCTGTGCGCCCGGACCCCATGTTCTGGCCAAGACGGAACTGTCCTCCTGAGCAGACAAGGTCTGGGCAGTGGGGGGTTTTGTTTGTTTGCGCGTTTTGTTTTGCTTTCTTTGCTGGGAGGGGAGGTGAGGCAGCCTGGCAGCCCTAGAGGATGACTGCCAACCTTGTCCCCAGGAAAGGTCCCAAACACGTGAGCAGACGGCTGTTTATGGGTCTGGTAGCCCAGGGACAGGCAAACCCCCCAGACAGGCAGCCCGTGAGCCCTGCGAGGCTGTGCAGGCCCGTTGGCAGTCTGCGGTCCCAGCAGAACCACAGTGGCAGACTGGGAGATGCTTGGACACCCCCCCCCCCCCCGCCCCGGGACAGTCCTTGCTGGTTCGCAGTCCCTCCCCACTGGGAAGTGCTTTTCCAGTAGGACCCTACCAGGCTGCGAACCTGAAACCCCTGGCTCTGGCCTCCACCTCCCCTCACCGCCCTGCAGGAGGAAGCAAGGAGCCACATCCACGAGCACAAGGACAGGCTGAAAGCTTGTGGCCAGGGCTGTGGCCATGGGTTTCCCGTCCCTACGACTCCAGCCGAGCAGCCTCTGTGATGCTCTGCTGCTGGAGGTGAGGACCACGGCCCCAGCCACTCGGAGGGCTTGGCTAGGGCACTGGGGGTGCCAGGGAAGGACACAGGCCCAGTCCGTACCGGGGCCACGAGGTACGGGGGGCTCACAAGCCCAGAGAGCCGTGTGGGGCGGGAAGGCAAACAGTGATCCTCGCTGCCGACATGCGAACCCGTCACCCTCGACGCTGACGATCACGGCCACTTAGCCACAGCTCTGGGATGCGGAGGATTTCCAGGAGGCCTGGAACCAGCAGTCTGGGTGTGTTCCACCCTGCACACCACCCTTGACAGTCACGAATGCGCAAAGCCCACCATGCCCAACCCGCCATAAACGCAGGACTCGGGTTTTCTTGTTTTTTGCACCATCTCTGCACTAACCCAGTGGTTTCCAATTGCCTCCTCCCCATCTTTGTCCCACGAGCTTCCTCTACCCCCAGAGGAGTCTGCAGCCCGGAGCCAAAGTAAATACTGGGGGCTGGGAAAGGGGGGCCCTTCACTCCTGCTGTGAGCCCTTCCCTCCACAGGGGGACCCCACCTCCACCGGTGCTCAGCTGCACTCCACACCGGCCAAAGGCGGCTCCCTGGCTCCCAGCTGCCGGGACTCCTCCAGGTTCTGCAGGCCGGCGGAGGACATGGGACGCTGCCGCACTGGGCACGTCGTGCCCGTCCATCTGCCTCAGACCACAGCTCCAGGATGACAGAGGAGAAACTGACTTCTTCCCTTTGTCCCAACCGTCCCAAACGTGGGTACCTGTGGCCTACAACAGGGAAGCGAGGACGACCCTTTAACAGGCTCGGACAGCAGCGTGGTTCACCAGGCGGCCCCAGGGTGGCCTTGGCTGCAGGTTCTGCTCCATTATCTCTGTGAAGGATGAAACGTGGGGTTTCCCAGACCGATTTCGGGACCCGTGGCTCAAATTCAATCAATGCTCCCCCATGATAACCCAACGAAAGACAGAGAATCTTAGTTAAGCTAGCAAATATTTACCTTAACTGAGATTCAAACAGGAACCTGAGTAGCAGTCGGTTTTTATCCGTCTAGTGGCGGTTTAGCTATTGCTTTCTCTTTTTTTAATCTTTGTCCTACTGTCTTTATTATTTTTCAAAATATTTAGACCAAGCGAGCTCTGTAAAGCCTTCGGCCGCTCATTCTAGTATCATGCAACGACCACGGCCAACAAGGTCTCTCCAGATTCCAGCCTAAATCATGTCGGCAGCTTAAACAGGCCTGTTTTCTCTCAAAAACACGGCTATCTGTGCTAACGAGCCTTGGTTAGGCTCTCGCAAGTGTCATTTCATGTTCACGTGAGAAAACTTTGAACCCTAGCCTGGAGTTTTGGGGAGAAGTAGCACCCAGGGGGGATGGTAAAGGTGCCCCGGGAGATGAGGTGGGAATATGAGGGGCATTCACAGCCCCAACGCTGGGGCGAAGCTCACGACATAATTTATCAAATAATTGTGGCGGGCCAGTCCCGTGCTGGGCACATTTATACGCCACACGGTTTCATCCTCCCCACAGCCCTCGGACACAGATGTCACCATCTCCGTGTTCACATCATACATGCAGCATCCGTGGCCCTTCCAAGGTCGCACTGCCACTCACAGACACGGCCAGGTGTGGGCTGGCCTGTCGGGCTCTGAGGCCTGGACCCTCGACCCCCGGGAACCTGGGGTCTGTAGCTGATTCCCTTGTGCGTGTGCTCAGCAACCGATGGTGAGTTATTTTTCTTCGATGGCGTCATCTCTCTCTTGCAGTGGCCTCTCGTCAGCCCCTGGAGCACCACGCCCTCAGCTGCCCCGGCTCGTTGTTTTCGATGTGTCGCTGGAGGTCGCAGTCCCGCACAAAGGAGCACCCCACAGACGGGGGCTGGCTAGGCGTGATGGCCCCACAGCCACCCAGCTTCTCTTTTTCTGAACTAACTCTTCGCCCTCCTTCACACCTACTGTGAGCGGCTGTTACCGCCACCACCCAGACGTACTGCCACCACCCAGACGTACCGCCACCACCCAGACGTGCGGCCACCGAGGAGGTCGGCTCTGGCTTGCCTTTGCACCCTCCAGCACCAGCAAAGTGCTGATGTCACCGAAGAGGCCCAGAGACATGCACGACCCACCCCCAGTGGCTCTCGACCTTTCGTACCTGGCACTTTTCTCAGTCATTCGTGTCCCAAGGGAACTCAAGTGCTTTTTTTAAGGACACCTGAAGCTTGAGGAGACTTCTGCCACGTGGGCTGTGGGGTGACTTTCTGGCCCTTCTGTGTCTGCGAAAGACAGTGTCAGCTCCTGGAGAGTTGAGGTTTGAGTCTTTGGTCTTGGGACTGGTCAGTGGGCCACCAACCACAATCCCCACCCCCAGGCCCCGGGGGAGGGGTGGTGAGATCATGTCTGTAGAGACCACGGCCCTCTGGGGGGAGCGATCCCCCCTTAATTTCTTGGAAAGGCTGCCCCCTCCAGCCAGCTCTGCTCACACCATCTCGTTTTCCTCTCAGGACAAACAGCAGCCTGCCCCTCCTGCCAAGCTCCCATCGGCTCGCCCCCTAGTCTTGCTTTGGGTGTCTCCCCTCTGGGCCAGGTGCATGTCCTAGCACTGGAGACGGAGCTTTTAATTACACGGTCTCCACCAGTTTAAGACTGCAGACGGCTATAATAAACGGGTTCGGGGCACGTTTCGTTCTGTCTCTTTCATTTCTATGCCTTCCCTCTCTCTGGGTGTGGGAATCTGGGACGGGAGGGAGAAGGCTGTCACGCAGGCTTTGGGGACCCTCTGCCAGCCCTCGGCTGTGTGTGGTGAGACCCCTTCTGTGGGTTCCTTCTCTACGCACCAGGGTGGGTGTGGGCCGGTAGCCCTGTCGCCCGGGACGCCACAGAACCAGGCTGTCTGCCCATGCACCTTAAACCCACACAGTCACACGGGTACGCCTCGTCTTACTGTGTGCATTTTCACAGGTGGAAGGCAAGACCCACCGCCAGCAAAGGGGCCACAGCTCACTTAACCGCGATCCCGGCTGCGGTGAGCTGTGCCCATCTGCCCGTTCTACCTCAGCCACACTGGGAAACAGAGGGTGACTCCCCACGTCCCACTGTGGCTGGAACCCCAGCTCCACCACCAACAGGAGTGTGACCGTGCACAGGGTCCTGAACCTCAAACTGGGGACGGTGGTAACATCCATCCCATGCAGGCGATCTGAGGGTTTAGTGAGACGACACGTGTGAAAAGCACTTAGACTGCACTTGGCATGTCCTAAGACCAAAAATTAAGCCATTATGACCATCTGTGTCTCCTGCATTTGGCTTCAAAACTGTCTTTGGAGAGCTGAATGACAGTGAGCCTTCTGAGAATTTTGCCCCACATTCCCAACGAGGGGACTGGACTTTGGAGGAGAAGCTACCCTCAGAGTCACAGGGCTGCACGAGCTCAGGTAGGGGGCCACCCCACTTACGGGGCACGGTGGGGCAGGAGGGACATGCTGCCTGAGCCTCACAGAGCATCTGGTGTTCAGGAGGGGACAGGAACTTGTCCTGGACAGCCGAGTCTCTGGAGGGCGCAGGTGGGCAGGATCAGAAGCGAGGCGTGGAGAGCAGGGCCCTGGCTGGCTCCGTCACCCCGGCCACACAGGCCTGCGCTTGTCCACAGCTGCAGGCAGCATCTGAGTGTCCCCGCCCGAGGGGGAAGGACCCCTGACCGTGAGGCGCAGAGCTCCCCACACGGGCACGGTCATCAGTCATCAGCCTCAGCCAGGTCGGGGCCACAGCTCCTGTGGCTTTGTGGCCTGGCCAAGCCGTGGCCCAGAGCATACCCGTTCTCTCCTGCCTGAAGTCCTGTCAGGAGCAACCCCTGTCACTCTTAGAAAGGGCCGGGAGCAGAGAAGCACAGAGGCAGGAGAGCAACAGGCATGAGTGATGCCCCCACCTCGACAACAGTGGCCTGCGGGGTTGGCGTGCCCCTACCCCGCCCCTGAGCTGGGGGATTGGGTGGGTGCAGGGCCGAGGAAGGGAGACAGAGGACTGGGCATCGATGAAAATGGGGTCTGATCCTTACCCCGGAACCTCCTCTGAGTCCCCGAGTGCAAAGAAGGTCACCTCCAGCCCTGCCCCATGGGGACTGTCCCCCCCTGCCCTGCGCCCCATTCCCACAACCACCCCCCACCTAGCAGAGCCCTTTCCCCGTGGCGGAGAGACCCCACCCACCGAAGCAGAGCCCTCAGGCCCAGTGTGGCCTCGGCTTGGCGCACTTTTAAGTGGTTTGGAAAGGAATCCACTCTGGGTTTTGAGGCCCAGACACATTTTTTTAACTTTTCCTCTGTTGTGAGCTGTTATGACTGGTTTGGGAGCCTGGCTTATGGAGGGGGGGGGGAATGCACAGGCTTGGGGCGGGGGTGGTGGGTGCAGAGACGGGAAGGGCAGGCTGAAGGGGGCTGGGGACCCCTGCCCAGCGTGGGTAGAGGACAGGCAGGCCTCCAGGGGTGCCCACCAGCCCATGCCCCTGTCCGGATAGGACTCCACCTGAAGGGCAAGAGCTTGGCCGCCTGGAAAGTAGTTTGGGATCTAAGAGGTTGATCAAGCGAATGGGAAGAAGGGAGAACAGGGACCTGCGGGTGCCCACGAAGAGGCTGTCTGCATGGGGGCCTCCCGCGTTGCGTTTTCCATGGGCTTCGAGCCCAGGTGTCCACGAAAATCCAGGGGCTAGGACTGAGGTTGCAATCTTCCAGGGCCCCCAGGACCAAAGCAACACCATGTGTGCCCTCAGCCAGCTGTGGGGGGCACATGCCCGCTGGTGACCCAGCTCCCGGCCATCAGAACCGTGGGCTGAGCGCCAGGGAGAGTGGGGTGCTGGGGTGCCCGTTGCCACACGCATCCCACAGTGACCAAAACCCCGGAGGAGGGGGGCTGTCGAGGCTGCCCCCCACCAAACATGCTCCGGGGAAAGGCTGCTCCAAAAAAAATTATGTTTTTCATCCCCCGCTCCCAGAATTCCAAGGTACTAAATGCTATTTAAAAGAAAAACAACAAAGAAAGGCTAGGAAAAACAACCACACCCACTCGCGGACATTAGTTGTGCTTCCAACAACACTTCCATGCCATTATTTCACCTGGGCAGCCGATGCCTGAGCCCTGGCCTAGACCCACGAAAGCGGTGTCAGGCCCGGAACCCTGCATTTCAGGCGGCACCCCAGCTGGCTCTTCTGCACCACGCGTACAGGGGCGCTGGAGACGCCAGATGCCTAAGTACAAGAGAACATGCAGTGCCTCGACGGCCCTTCAGGTAAAGAGAAGCCAGTCGCAGAGCTAAACGAGAGCTCTTGGAATCTGCTGTCGGGTGGGAGAGGAATGTCCTGGGGCTCAGCTCCCCTGGCTTGCCCGCACCCCCAGAACGCAGCAGCGGGAAGGCGGGAGGTTCTAGTTCTCCGGTGCAGGGTGCCTGGAGACCTGCGTCCAGCCAGCCCCCCTTCCTCCAGCCCGGCCCCAGCATCTGGCAGAGCTGTGGGAGAAGGCAAAGGTCACATGGGCCCCGGGGACGTGTAACAAGCTGGTGGCCCATGCAAAGGCCTTTCTCATGGAGCAGATGAGAACCAGAGAGGGGGAGCGACCTGCCCAAGGCCACCCCGCCCGGGCAATGCCGAGCAGAAATGAGACCCAGCGGGCCCTGCGTACTTCCTCCAGAACTGGAAGATGGGATCATGAGAGTCCACCCCAGCGTTTCAGACAAGGAATGTGAAGGTGACTGTCCTTCCCAGGGCCACACAGCCCCGTGGTGACAAGTCAGGTGGCAGCCCAGCCCCGCCCCCCAGATCAACGTTTTCCTGGAACTGTGATGCTTTTAGTGTCCCAGGAGTTTCATTGGGGAAATGGGGGGGTTCCTGAGAGTGCCAGAGAGAGATGGGCCCCTAGATCAATGCCCTGCTTCGTCCCAGGCCTCAGAGAGAGAGCAAACCCTGGCCAGACCCTGGGGGGCCACAGTGACCCCGCTCAGAAACTCAGGTGGGCAGAACCAGGCCCGGCCCGGGCAGCAGGCCAGTGCGTCGGTGCCCCCATGTGGCCTAACGCCGAAACGCCAGGCTGGGGACCAAAGCTGGGGGGGCCACTTCACCTGAGTTTGGCCCTAACCTCTCGCCCCCGGGGGCCGTGGCCTGCAGAGCTGGGGAAGTCTGTGTGCGTGGAGACTCAGGCCACGACTGTGTGCCTAGCACTGGCTGACCGTTATTTGGGGGTAAATCCTTAGCTCATTCATGAAAGCTGAGGACATGCAGGGGACCCCAAGCTTAAAGCTTAGTGATGACGTTAAAAAGCCAACTTCAAGGATCACCCCTTTGGTTCTGTCTTCAGCAGGTACAGCAGCCTGGGCCCCTCACCTCAGGGCAGCCCCTCAGCCCCTTCCCCAGGACTAAATCCCGCTAAGACCCATGGAGCTGCTACCTCCAGACACAGCAGGGACAGCGCTCGGGCCCACAGTGTCTGTGGTGACTCAACTCTGTAGTTTGGAGAGATTCAGGGAAAACAGCAGAACCCGAGGCTCGAGGAGAACTCCTGCCATTTCATATAATGCTTTTAGATGAGGGAGCATTGAAAAGATGATTGGGGTCCATCGGGCTCTGCTTCCCCAGACCCTCGGGAAGCGGGCAGTTCCTGGTCCCCACCACCCACCGCTGGTCACTCTCAGAAGCCCTCCCATCCCTCCCTTCCTCAAGCTGCCGACAGTCAGACAGTCACCACCGTGCAACATCCTGCCTCTTTTTTCCTTTGTTCCCCACCTGGGAATCGAGGCAGCATGAAAGAAGTTATTGAGGATCGGAGAAGCTAAGTAGCCTTTTGGCAGAGTTAGACTGCAAAGGTTGTACTCTTCCCTGTTTCATAAAGGGGAGAAGTTGGAGGTGACCAGAAATGAGTAAACTGAGGAGACTTTATTGACTGATTAGTTGGAGATTTTAAAAAAGAGAGAGAGAGCAGCGGTGGTAGGAGCTACCAGGTACTACTTACCATCTACTCTTCTATCATAAGAGAAAACGTACGTTGTTTGGGATGGCAGTATGCCCAAACTAAATAACAAACAAAACCAAAATGAAAAAAAAAAAAAGCATTATATTCCCCCAATCTTCTTTGCATACGTGGGAGGCCGATGAGATAGAAAGAAGCTATTGGGTGGGACCTCGAAAAACAAGGCTCAGTTAACTAGCAGACATGCCTTTGTCCTTGTGCCTTCCTTTTTCTTCCTCCCTGGAACATGGTGATGACCGGAGCTGTAGCAGCCACTTTGGGAACATGAGGAGAGTCAAGAAAGTTGTAAAAACTGTGATCCTGGCTTACTTGAGCTTCTACACCAAGAACTAGCAAACCATGACCCATGCATGAGCCATACCTGGCCCTCCACCTGCTCTTGTAAATAAAGTATTATTGAAATATAGTCATGCTCATTCATTTGTCTGTGGCCGATTTTGTTCTGTACTAACAATAATTTGGACAGAAACCATATGACCTCCCCCCAAAAAACCAAAAATATTTACTATCTGGTCCTTGACAGAAAAGGTTTGTTGACCTCTATGCTAAACCACAGGCAGCGACTGCTTGCCCCCAGACTTATGTAAAAATACGTGATCCCGTATTTAAGACATGAGGTCAGGTTTCTGTTACTCACAGTCTAATTGATATAATAACACTTACACTCCAGGCCTTTGAGGTTACACAACTATGGGAGCAGGCCCTGATGGAACAGGGCTGGTATCCTTCTAAGAAGGGGAAGAGGCACCGGGGATGACCACGTGAGGACACAGGGAGAAAGCCTTGGCCAACAGCTAGCCAAGGAGAGAGGCCTCGGGAGAAACCGACCCCACTGACACCTCGATCTCAGACTCCCAGTGCCCAGGACTGAGAGTGAACAAATGTCTGCTCTTTAAGCTGTCCAGTCTGTGCTATCTTGTCACGGCCGCCGGAGCTGACTCAGACAGCATGTGACTACACCACAGGGTGCTTCGTGGTGAGTGTCCCAGAGAGGGAAACGGTAACAGCGAACAGCTTAGCTCCGAGACCTGTTCCCGTATGGACAGACCATGAGCCACGGCTGGCACGCTCCCCAAGTCCAAGTGGCCTCGGCCCGCCCTGAGGTTTCCCTCGGCTGGAGTTCCACTTGAGAGGCGGCATCGACGTGGGGGCTGTGGGGTCACACGCTCTAATTTTCTCTCCGTCCCATCTAAATTCGACAGCCCTCTTCACCTGGAAGAGAGGAAAACGCACCAGCCAGGCATCGTCGGGGCTTTTTGTCCGCTTATGCAGCCACATCTGCACTGTCCCTGTGTTGGGCTTCAACTGTCCTGTCTTCCTCCCAATGCTTGATTTCCTGAGATGACAGTCTTTTGGAAAATAGCATTTCCTGAGCCCCCTTAAGCTCAGATGGGGGCTATTTCTGCTGCCTCGTCTCCCTTCTCCTTGTGCTGGCATTCGGCCTCATCAGAGGAAACACAGACCCTGCCATGCTCGGTGACCTGTGGGGCTGGGACTTAGTGCTAGGCCAGGGACACGGCATCTGTGTTTTGTCCCAAAGGGAAGACAAGGGCAAGGACATGAAATTTGGCTTCAGGAAGGGTACAAAGTCTTCTTGGTCCTCGCGGTAGAAAGATCCTTATCATTTCTTTTGTCCAGTGTCCCTAGACCTTCTACAGGGTGGACGTTAAGGCCAGCAGAACTGGGAGAAGTTCTGAAAAGAGGCTGCGTTCGGCACCAGTCGACACACACCTTCTGTCGGACGCAGGGACAGTGGCAGACTCACACTAGCTGTGCCTCCCCTCTGTGTCATCTCCCCCATACCGCCGCCTGGTTCTCCTGGCATCCTTCCTTCTAGGCGGGCCCTGTGGTCCCCAACAAGCTGTAAGTGGCAGGGACGCGTGTCACTGCAGGCCAAGGCAGGTGGGAGGGGCACATCTCCTCCACGTGGTTTCTTTCCCTCATCTGTGAGCGAAAAGCTTCAGAGGAGAATTCTGAGGTCTCCGACAGGGGCAAGGAGCAGGGTCCCCTTGGACCCATGATCCTTGTGCCTTGAAGGGAAAATCAAGTCTCATAAGGAGTCCCTGGGATTTGGGGCTGTCCGGCTGATCAGAGACTCGAGAATGGAGCATCAGAGACTGTCCAAACAGAGGCTTCTGCCTTTCAGGGACGAGCTTCCCCGTCCTTTCACCGTGGGCGTTCCTGCTCACAGGGTGACAGCAGTGGACACCAGGGCCTTCACAGGGCAGAGTCAGGACCGCGGCTCGGCTACATATACCCACTTTGGGGCAGGCTGTGGATGTCCTGCCCACGGTGCTACTCAGGCCCCAGCTGTCCCCATGTGAAGCTATGCTCCTGGCCACCCCGTCGTGCTTTCCTTGCAGGGGTCAGACCCCTGTGAGTGAAGGCCACGCGGTTCCCCTGAAGCTGGAGGCCAGTCTCACTCATTGTTCCAGGAGGACCTTGGGACACCTGTTCTGGGAGGGACGCGGGCCTTTGAAGGAAACAAACGGTTCCTCTTCTCTCTCGAGTTGAGCCCCGTCCAGGTGAAGTAGCAGAGATGCCAGGACAGCATGTGGGGTGGCCCACCACCCAGTCACAGGAGGCAGCCTGGGTGGGAGGGAGACAGGCTGGCCTCTGCCCGCCCCTTACCCCCACCCTTGCAGTGGGCTCCGGTGGAAGTTTCAGCCCACTGTGCCCTGGGCCAGGAGGTGTTAACAGCGGAGAACTCTCCCGTTCTCGAGAGCAAAGATGACCAGGCGGCAGAGTCTCCACGTCCAAGCCCAGGAAGAGCACGTTTAGGGATCAGCGGTGGTCCCCAGGGAACAGTGACCTTTAGACCATCATGGGCAGCACAGCCACACAAGACAACCACAGGAAGGCCAGAGTGCAAAGATCTGAGGTCCCCCCTCCCGGCCCCACCCAAGCACCCACAGAAACTCGGAAATTGTGGGCTACTCTTGGGGGGGAGCTGACTCCCCAAAGTAAAGCTTGCAAGGACTCTCTTAGCTTCATTTGGGTCACATGGAAGTAACCTACACATTTCAGCTTGGCGACAGTCAGTGGCGGGTCCTTATTCACTACGGAGGCGGAGGTGCATCTGCTGTCCTTGGATCTCTTGCCTTCATCTGTCATTTCCCTCAGCAGTGGGGAACGCGCTGTGGAAAATAACGACCCTCACCTCTCCGAGGCCGTCGGCAGTCGCGTGTATGCATGAAGTGCATGCAATGATGGCGTCCACGTCCCCAGATTCAAATGCTGGCGGCAGCCGGAAGTCTACAGGGCTGGCGGAGTGAGGAGCACAACTGTGCTCCTTGTAGCTCAGTCTGTGAAGCACGTGGCCAGCCTTCGAGGCCGGGGGCCGAGCGAGAAGCCTGGATCTCGGTCCGCCATGGGGCATGGGCCCCCGCTGCATCTGGCATCCGGAGACCCCACAGCTCCCAGGAGCACTGGACTTCCAGGACGTGGCATGGACCTGAACCGACAGAGCCTGGTGAGGAGGGAACCGTGTGGGGGACAGCAGCCGTCCTGAGTGTGGCTCTCCCCCACGGCCCACCAGCGGCAGTGGAGTCCCCGGAATGCAGGTTCTCAGGCCACATTCCAGACCCACCGAAACAGAAACTGGGAGGGGGCCCAGGAACCTGTGTTTTGAGGACCCCCCCCCCAGCTGACTGAAACACCCCGAAGGTTTGGGGAGCCCTGAAACGGAGACTGGGAACGCTACGTGGCCACCTTTGTCTCCTTCCCCGGTGACTCGGGGCATAGGATTCTGCGTTTCAGGCCCGTCCGAGTCTGGGCCCCAGTCTGGGCCCACTCTCCTCCATCCCCCCAACAGAACACACTGTCCGGTAGCAGGCAGGCTGTGCTACGAGGTTTAACAAATGTGACATGTCACAGGACCTTGCTTGGCAAACGATGGGTCCTAGGTCCACGTTTACCCAGTAAATGTGAATTATGACAATCAGATTTACAAAGTGCATCCTCCTGGTGTTAGGGTTCCCAGGGAAACAGAACCAGGGGCCGGGGACACACCCATGCACACACACGCACACACATACACACATGCACACACACACAGAGGGGATGGGGAGAGTAGGATTTATCACGAGTGGCTCACAGTTACAGAGGCTGAGAAGTCCCATGACCTGCCATGGGCAAGCTAGAGAACGAAGAAGCCACTGGTGTGGTCCGGTCCACACCTGAAGGCCTGAAAGCCAGGGGAGCCATGGCCTCAGTCCCCACCGAAAGCAGGAGGAGAGGAATGTCCCAGCTGGGCAGGCAGAGGCCCTCCCTCGGCCTCTGTAGTCTTCCCACCCTTGACAGATTGGACGCTGCTTTCCTCAGTTCACCAACCCAAGTGCTAATCTCTTGCAAAGCCAGCTTCACAGACACCCTAGTGGTAGCGTTTCATCAGCTACCTGGCCATCCCCTTGGTCAGCTGGCTGCCTTCCCCCAGGTTTCGTCTCTTCGTGACCTGGGCAGACCCTCGCAGAGTGCCCCAACCGTCATGGGCAGTTGGTCGAACATTCCCGGAATGCAAAGGGACGTGTCGTTGTAGGCCGGCCTCAGAGCTTGGAACGTTCATTTCCGTGAAGAAATGTGTTCAGACTTGGGTCCCGGTTTCCCCGTTTCCAGAAATGTCACCTGCCTTTATCGAGTCCCGGCGACTGGGCCGCCCTGTTTCGGGGTCAATCCGTGGGCTAGATCAGGCGATCGGCAGAGGCCTCGTCGCCTCTCAGGTGTGACTCCCTGGGCCTGGCAGTCGCGAATGTGGGGCTTCAGGTTTGGTGTCATCCAGCCTTCCAGTGATATCGCTTTGATCAGTACCACCTTCTCCCCAAACTGTGCCCTAGCGGCAGTAGCCTGTTCTGAACGGAAAGTTCTCATCCCTACAGAGCTCTGGCTTTCTATGCCCTCAGGTGATGTCACAAAGGGTAGGGGTAGGCCATAGACTTGGTGACCCTGGCATGGCCCGACACCCTCCCCGCCGCTCACCAGCACTCTCTCCACCACCCCGCCCCCGGCGCCTCCATCCTCACCCTTGGCTGCCCCTCTCATCCTGTTTCAAGCTGGCTAGTATATAGAGTACAGTCATACTCTTGCTATATTTCTTGAATGAAATTGTGCACTCTTTGCTTTTTTACGAGAAACAAAGAACCCCCTGACTCCCCAAAAGAAAAGAACAACTAACGACTGACCCTTTGAACATGGCTTATGATGAATTTTTTCCTATGGCTCCGTTCATCTCAGTTTTTTAGAATCACCCCTGCAAGGTGGGGATTCCCGAGGGCCATGCGCGGAATCCCGGTGCACCTTGAATGGCCACTTCTAGCTCTTTGGAAAAACTAAGCCTAAGAAGGGGTTATGGTCCACTCTTCACCGTGCAAAATTCCACGGGTTTAAACATCCTCTTCCGTGCCAATAATCCAAGTCCTTACCATGTAAACAACATCACGTGAATATAAAATCAAGGTGTTTAGGTTATGCAATTGCGTTTATTAACCCCAGACTTGAGAAGCAGGGTCAAGGTCATCTCTGCTCACCTCACCCAAGAGCAGAGTTAGTGCTTCCTTCCCGTTTGTTGCTTCAGATGCAGCGTTTGCTCTCTGAGAACAGTGAGAATTTTCAGGGCCAAAATTTGTGGTTTGGGGTGGTTTTTTTTTTTTAATATATATCCTTAGTACCCAGCAGAGGACTTAAAATAGAGTAACTAATTTGAAAAGGATAAAAAAGAAGGAAGACAGGATGGACGGATGGTTGGACGGATGAATACAGTAGACCAAGCAATGAGCGAACCCTCTTGTCTCATCTTAAGCTCTGACTCTAACACAGCAGAGTGGGCCTTGGGATCCACCAAGGGTAACATCAAGAATCAATGGCAGTTTTCTTGTTGGTCGCACAGAAAGCAGAGAACTACACTAACTGTACGTCTTGGCTCAGAGTTCAGATGCAAATTCTCTTTCAACTCTGAAGTCTGTGGTTCACAAGAACCGCACACCTGGAGACCAGCTGCCGGAAAGCGAAGTTTTATGTGAGTGTGTGTGTGTGTGTGTGTGTGTGTGTGTGTGTGAGAGAGAGAGAGAGAGAGAGAGAGAGAGAGAGAGAGAGAGAGAGAGAGAGAGAGAGAGAGAGAGAGAGAGAGAGAGAGAGAGAGGAGGGCAGGGGAGAGAGAGCTGCCGTGAATCTTTATGGTTTTGAGAACTTCGGCTTTTAGGAGGCGCCCTGTTTAGATTGGACCCACTTCAGACCCATTTTCATCCAAATTGTCAGAGATCACAAGACTTTCACACCCATAGAACTGGGGCCTAGCTGTCAATGCCATGTGGTACCAACACCGAGAAAGACTCCGGGGTCTGGAAGTAAGTATTTCCAGGCCGTTACAGGGAGAACAGTAAATGCCACAGCGCTGCCCAGAGGGTGGGAAAGCTGGACACCACCTGCTGCACCCTCCCGGTCTGGCTGCTCACTATATGAATGAGGGGGAGGCTTTGTGTTGGGAGCCAGTCTTAGGGTCGTTTCGTGAATCAAGGAACTCAACTGCCTAAGAGTAAAGAGTTTTGCCCCCTGGGAAGAAAGCGCAAAGGGCAGTTCTAACAAGCAGCCCAGGGGAGGACATGGACACGCAAGACGTTCATTTCATTTCAAACGACTTCAAAGCTTTGTGCAGACTCATCTGGGAGTATCGAAAGGTGATCACAGGTGGCATTTCCGTGCCAGCATCAGCGTCAGCCTGGGAAGGAGCCGGAGAGAAGACTGCACTTTCTTTCCTGGAGACTAGACAGGACCCAGAAATGGCAGAGAAGGGACTGCTGGGAGAATCCCTTCTTCCCTGCACCTCCCTCACCCCACCTGCAGAGGGCAGGCAGCGCCCAGGAGAGAGGCCGGGAAAGGTGACGTCATGTGACATTTCCCTTCAGATAGATTCATACCACATATAAACAGGTTGGCAGCTTTATTTTTCATCTGCCGTTAAAATTTTTACATCTACGAGTGTTAAAACACATAACTCTAATTCACCTTACCTTTCGTAGAGTGTAGGCCTTATACAAACAGACCCTCCAACTTCTCCCCTGCCGATGGGTCTTTTAATATAATATGGTTGCTGCCCTACACCTCCCCACACCCTCCTGGTGAAACGTCCGAGTTTCTTTAAGGTATGTTTGGCAAAGCAGAAGTACCAGGCACATGTATTATGCACTTTTAATGGTCCTCGATAGCATCGAACAGCTCTACAAAGTACACAAATCAATGAAATACCCCCTCAGCAGTCTGCGAGTGCCCATTTGCCCATACTGCCCGTCAACATGAAGAAACCATCCGACCTTTTAATGTCCGTCAAGCTGATAGGATGTGGCGATATAATTCTAATTAAATATTCACTAATTTGTATTTCTCGGATCATGACTGGCCATCCTTTTCTGCCAGGGGACATCTGAGGTTTCCTCTTTTGTATATTTCCTCTCCATAGTCTTTGCCTGTTTCCCCCTTAGAGGGTTGTTAATCTTTTTCATGAATTATAAAAGATCTTTATGTATTTACCTTCCCAAGCATTTGTGAACTATGTTGCAAACGTCTTTTCCAAATCTGTCGGCTGCACTTTGAGTTTTAAAATGTCACCTGAGAGGTCTTCTGCGTATATTCCTCCTGAAGTAGTACCCCAAAGTCAGAAGGGACTTGTTCACACAGCTATACGGTCTACAATCGCCAATAAAACCGCAGTCCGGTCATAACCAGGTAACGTTTACATTATATGGGAAGCACTTTATACTTTTTGAAACATCTGAATTTTAATCACTGAATTTCAGCCTCAAATACACATGAGGCTAGTGGGGGCCCCATTTCTCAACCATGACATTCATTTGTTGATCATCAACGTCCTTTAATGATCGGAGTCTGGACTTTTATCTTTCTTCTGCAGCCGGGAAAAGTTTGTCCAGGGTCACAGCCTGACTTAAGGGCACAGGCAGGTTGTTTGTTGGATGCGGCTCCATAAAGCCAGGGGTGGGAGAGGGACAGGAGGCCCTAAAATCTGTCATCTACAAGTGTTAATGTGTCTCTCCACACGAGGGTGGCACTGAGCTCAGCATGAGGAGAAAAGGGGCAGAAAGTCTGGCACCTGAGCCAGACTTGGCACCATCACGTCATCTTCTGAAATGTGGGGAGGGCGACAGCGGCCCCTCTGGACTCACCCAGCCGGGAGCCCATCTATGTTTCTGTTTCCATGAGAAAAGGGCCTTGCAGACCCACGGACAGCCTCTGTCCAACACCTTTTATTGAGCCACTGGTGAGGGTGGGGCCCAGACCCTTCGCTCTGAGCGCCCACTCGTGGCAATGTCACCGGCTCATGGCTACGGCAGGTCTGCCGCACAGACGCAAGCGCAGACCCAGCGCGCAGACCCAGCGCACTTCCCCTCATTGCTATCAGCACACACAGAAACAAACACGCGGAAACACAGCTTCGCCCAGAACTTGAACCCAAGACTGAAACCAAACAGGAACGACGTGCCTTCTCGGCACATGGTGACATCGCAATGGCTGCGGCAGGGAGGCAGGAAGGCCCCGTGCAGCCAGCAAGACACTGTCCACCGGGCCTGGGGCCTCACCAAGCCATCGTGAAGACACGAGGCACGAACGTGGACCATTTAGGTTCATTCTCTGGGAGGAGGTGGCCAAGGCAGACCTCAGAGGATGTGGCGATGTCCACATATCTGGGCACACTGGCTTTGGGCTTGACCCAAGACAGCATTCACGAGTGATGCCTCCTCCGTTTCCCCAGAAACCAAATAAACCTGAACTATCTATGCCGAGTCCCCTAGTTTAACTCCCTGTCTTTTTGTTTGTTTGTTTATCGTTATAACACAGAATCTCAAGAAGAAAAACGCAGTCTGAATATACTTCACCTCATGGCTTATCATACAGAACTACTTATTTCTATAGCTATAGGACCAGATTGCGAAACTTTCCTTCCCCACACTGGGTAATGAGTCTGCTTCCTATGGGGTCCGATGCGCCGAGACCACGCCATAAGCACAGAAGATATTCCATGAGTGTCTGCAAGTTGCATGATTCAGTGGTCGGTGCTGGCCACCCCCTCCACCAATTTCCAAACCTCAAGGAATCAGCAAAATTTAGGGTGGGAAGCAATTCATTTGACAACTGTAGAAACATGAAAGTCATTCACATTCATGGAAATACGTGCTAACACGTCCTCACGTTACCTTTTGTTTTAAAGGCTCGGGAACAAAACCTGTCACAGCCTCTATGTCCTCTAGAGGATTTTTTCATCCCTGACATAAACTTTTTAAGAGACCTAAAATCAAAGGAAAAATTTCCCGTGAAACACTGTGCTGCTTCTAGAGACCGAAGAGCCAGAGTCTTCCCCCCACGTGACCGTACACGGCCCTGAGTGCTGGGCACACCTGGGCAGGTGGGCCTGGGAAGGTGCCCACCACGGCTCCAGGAGAAAGCATCCAGGTGGCAGATGTCACCAACGCAGTCATCCTAGGCCACGTGGTGGGACCTCAGCTCCCAAGGGCCTCAGCACCCTCTGTGGCACAGGCTCCACCCCCTGAACCCCGAGGGCCACCCCAGTGCTGAATTAATGAGGTGGCACTGTGCAGGCATGTGGGAATTGGCCTCAGAGCCCTGGACCCCCAGCCCCGCCCGGCCTCCCCCTTGTGCTCCCGGAGGGGTCTTTCCTGAGAGTCCGTCTGAGGAAGGTGGGCGGAAAGAGGACAACTGGACGGCTGGAGACAGAGTGAGAGCAGAGTTCACAGAGAGCCAGCACAGGGCCACGTCCCCGACAGAAGCCGAGGCAGGGCCTTGTCGGTGCCCTGGGAATACGCTCCGGAAGTCTGCAGCGAAGATGAAACGGGATGGCCAGTGGGGACTCGGAGAGCGTTGTCCTGTCTATGGCAATCGAGGGCTTCAGACAAACGATGCTGGGACCAACAAGGCCAGCGGCCACCGGCCTGCGCCCCCTCCTGTGCCGGCCGCTCAGTTGTAGGAGAGGTAATCAATGAGCCTGGAAGGGATGTCCAGTCTGGCGATCTTCTCCAGCCCTCTGACGCCGGTGGCCTTTCGCAAGCTCACCCTGCACAGCTGGGACAGGGTCAGAGGTGTCTCTGGGAACAAGAGACAAGAAGCACATGAGGTTAGCTTGACAGTGTCGAACATAGATAACTGTCCTTCAACTTAAAAAAATGCCAAAGTGGAACTGGAAACACCTCCGCCCCCCTTTTTCTGGAAGTAGGATGTGGCCCCACATGCCTTCTCTGGGAGGACAGCCAGGGACTGAGGGTGTGAGAGTGGGCGATGGAATCTCATTTTGTGGGCACTTTTGTCGGGTTTTGTTTTGTTTTCATTTTTTTGTAATTTTTTTTCTCCCAATATGATATAACCTAGCACGAGGATGTGTCAGCAAAGCTGTAATCTACAGCTGGGAGGCTTATTTATCAAACTTCCAGACAAAAGAGGGACAGGGTGAGGGTCGGTGCCAGCACATGCTGGCTGCCAGGTCCTGCCACTCCAGGTCACAGGCTCTGCTCTCACTACTGAGTACCATGGAGAATGGAGGCACGCCACAAAACAGCTTGGAAAGAGGATGCAATGCAGGCCCTGATGGCAGAGGGTCAAGACCTCAGGACTAAGAGGAAGCCTGGAGCCAAAGGTGCACCCTAGCCGCCCAGGCACGAGGACATCTGCAGAATAGAGCCTGGCCTGGAGGGCCTGCCTCTTAGGATGATCTGTGTTTGACAACAATATAAATTAACCGAAGAGTATTCTCTAGTTTTGAAAGTTTTTGAAATAAAAAAAGTTCTTTGCAAGAGAAAAATTAAAATGACTGATGAAATTCATTTTCCCATGATACTTTGTCCCCCAAATTATTTGGGGGGAAAACCATCATTTTTCAGGAAATGTTTAGCTGACAGATATAGAGTTTGCCACAAGTTCATACTGGATTTTTGTTGGGTTGGGCTGGCAGAATTTTGAATTAAGTGGTTCTTTTTAAAACCGACAGGTGTTTGAAAGCCTCCTGCGACTGTCATTCTATGCAAAGTCGTTTAAAAATTTGTACCCAAAGAAGAAATCTTGTCCTTAGCCAGATCGTTTGTACTCTGTGTCCTGAATCACAGGTGAAGTTTGCGCCTACATTCTCAGCCTCATGTGGACTTAGTCGGAGATGGTGTGTTTGCTCCTAAATGATCTGCTATGTGTCTTGCATAACTGTCCCCCGGGCAATTCTAAAAGGCTATGTGACATTCAAACGGCTGGGAGAGCTGGCCTCACTTTCATAGTGCTCGAAGCACTTGGCAGGGGCGCTACTGCTCCACGTGTAGTCTGAAGGCTTCTTCCCCCGGTTGTCCCGGGCGTAGATGTTGCCGCCAAACTCGATGAGCATCTCGATGAGGTCCACGTTCTTCACCTTGGCCGCGTGATGGAGGGCTGTCTCGTGCAGCTTTGCCGCATTCACATTGGCCCCTGCAGGTCCAGAGCAGAAAGAACCATCACCAACGAGGGAATGTGGAGCCGAGAGAAACATGGGCTCGGATCTTTTCGTCCAGCACAGCATGTAAAAGCAATCCTGGTCCAGGAAACAAAACCAAGACAGACTCCGCTGCAGCCTTTTCAAAATCCTTTTCAAAATCCAAAAACAGTAATTACTTTTTTTTTCCTTATAACAAGAGAGCTAAGGACAGGTAGCAATACCAACGAAACGTAACTGGAAATAGAAAACACAAAGAAGAAAAGTGAAATGACTTTTCTGTGAGTTAAGAGGTGGTCCTAATGCCCACAGCCCCTAAGACTGGAGGCTGAGACTGGGCAACTCAGCCCCTCCTGCCTGTCCAGCACATGTGCACACATCACACTTAGCTCACACGTGTGCACACCATGCATGCACACACACACTGAGGTACAGGACAGAGGCTCTTAAAATGTGTTGTGTAAATGAGGAAATAGTCCGTAAAAAAATTATATATGTGTGTGTATATGTATAAATATATATATATGTAATTTTTTTTTTAATGACAAGGAAGCCCAAAGGGAAAACAGATGATTAAAATGTTTGTATGAAATGTCATCTTCAGGGCACGGCCATCACAATTCTATACAGTGGGATTTCTTGGAGCCTCGAAATCTTTTTTTTTTTTTTTAAGAAAAATACTCCTTCCTCAAAGCCTGCTCCTAAGTGGATAAAGAGAAAGGAGATAGAAAAGACTTTTTTGTCTGTTTTTGTTTTCTATGTTCACTGGGCCGGACCTTCTAAATCCTGAAATCATACTTTCTTTTTCAATTACAGTTGACATGCAGTATTATATTGGTTTCAGGTGCACAGCATAGTGGTTAGACATTTATATAATTTGTGAAGTGGTCCCCCCGATGCGTCTGGTCCCCACCTGGCACTGTACATAGTTATCACAATATTATTGACTATGTTACCAGTGCTGTACTTTAATTCCCTGTGACGATTTTGTAGCTCCAATTTGCGCTCCTTCATCCCTTCCACTTTTACACCCAGACCCCAATGCCTCTCGCATATGGCAACCATCAGTTTGTTCTCGGTATCTATGAATCTGTTTCTGTTTTGTTTGCTGGTTTGTTTTTCAGATTCCACATACAAGTGAAATCATATGGCGCTTGTCTTTCTCTGTCTGACTCATCTCACTTAGCATGTTGTTGCAAGATTTCATTCTTTTTTGTGGCTGAATAATATTCCATTGGATATATGTACCACCTCTTCTTTATCCATTTGTCTATCCAAGGACACTTAGGTTCCTTCTATATCGTAGCTATTGTAAGTGAGGCTGCAATGAGCATAGGGGTGCATATATGTGTTTTCAAATTAGTGTTTTTGATATCTTCAGATAAATACCCAGAAGTAAAATTGCCAGGTCATGTGGTAATTCTATTTTTAATTTTTGTGCAACCTCCACACTGTTTTCCAAAGTGGCTGCACCAATTTACAATCCCACCAACTGTACATGTGGGTTCCCCTGGAGAAAACTATTTTAAACAAGTCCAACAAATAGCCAGCATCAATGAAGTTATTCCCCAAATAATAGATCAACTCACAGTCATAAAATATTATTGAAGTGGGATTTTAAAAAAAATCAGATCACTAGCATGTAATGCTACATGCGGAGGGCCAAAATAGAAAATGAGAGGGCATAAGGCTATTAGACTTTCTAGTCCCACTGCTCAAAAATATTTCTAAAAATCCTGCTTTCTGATTTATGACTGAAAATAGGTTTGGTCCCCTAGTGGAACATGAAAGCCACATCTGTGACAGTGGACCGTGTGATCAACAGCACACAGCAAGTACGCTGCCACAAGTGACACAGGTGAAGAGACGTTCTCTTCACTTCCCACAGCCAAACTCAGAAGTCCAGTATGGTGTTGCAGTCATAATGCAAATATGAATTTGAATGCTAAGTGCAAACTTGTAATGAAAAGTAAGTGATAACGTCTACAGAATTTAAAGTCTAAGTAGCTTTCTCTCTGGTCATTAATCCTCACAATATTCTTGCCAATAGGGAACAAAAGAGGCTGTCTCCATGTTAGGGACAGAGAAAGGGACACAAGGCAAGTACATGTACTCTCATGGTCAACGAGAAAACTATGGCTGAACATAGCCCTACAGATGACACCTCCCTTCCTCCCTGGTCAGTGTGCTTCCTCTGTGTACAAGGCCTCTATGGAGTAATTCTTTCCAGAAGGTACAAAACAGGATCTTTTGAAAGCGTGTTCTGGGCATCATTGGATTGGGTGTGAAGAAAGGACTGGTGACTAAGAGGAAAGTTGGCATGCTCTGCAGCAGTTGGGAACAACGGGCCAGAGGTCCACAGGGCAGCTTGGCAGGGGGAGAGGGGGTTGAAAACAGAGCTGAGCAGGAAAAAAAAAAAATAGGCAATAGGGTAAGATCTATAACACAGCACCATTTACGTCCATTAAAAATACATGCCACAAGCAACAATGTGCACACATACAGATACGCATGAGATGGTGGGGTGTGGGGGGCAGAGGAAAGAAGGGAGAAGTGGGGGAACTGGCTTTGTGTGGACTAAGGGTGATAATGTACCTTGAACTGAGTGTGGAGAGAGAGAGAGAGAGCCTAAGAGTCAGCAAAACAGCTGATGCCATCTGGGAAGTAAGTATCCTCAACCTCATGGTTCAGAGAAAAGGGGTCAAAGTCTGCTCATTATCAAAATCCTGATTTCAAAGCAAAATAGGATTGCAGTGGACTCAGAGTTAAACCTTAGCCAGCGGAGACAAGGAGGGGCTGTCACCCGCTCAGCCCACCAAGACCCCGGCACAGTTCCCGGGCCAAGCAGGCACACACAGCTCTGCTCTGTGTGGCTGACACAATGACGGAGACACGTGCGACCACAAGTACTGTGCTGAGAAGGGGGAAGCAAATGCTCATTGTTCAATCAGCTGCTCTGAGCACTCACAGCAGAGTTAAATATTTACTGCCAGCGATCAGATTAAAAATCACCCCGCCATAATCACGGGACTTTCCCCTTCCTGAGATTTCCTCCTCTGCAAAAATCACATGCAGCTTGGGGACTTGGCCTCGTGGCTACAAAAGACCGACAGCCTCTGTATCAGCCCCTGCAGTCACCCATGGCCCCACACAGCTAGCTCCAAGAGCAGGGCCCGGTCCTCTCTGAAATCATGTGCACATTTTTCTAGATTTGTGGTCAGTGGCTTTCATTTGATTTTGTGACCAGCCCTGAGAATCACTGGTTTGAAAAAGAATCCATATGCTACCCTTTCCTCTCTTCTTTTCCTATATTTAAAAAGGGGGGGAAAGTTTTCTGGAATGAAAAGAATCACAATAGAAAATAGAAAAAGACTGCACGTACTCTAAGAAGGAATGTCAGAGATTGTTTGAGGTTCGAGTAGCAATCAAGAATGGAGCCTCGAGCCAACAGCGCAGTGGCGGCCAACAGCATGAATCAGCACTGACACATCAAGGATGCTTCCCCAGAGGATCTCTTCATCCCCCATTCAGTCCCCCAAGTCTATGGAAAGTCACTTGGAAATCTACCAGGTGCCCTGTTTCAGGCTTAGATGAACATTCTGTCACCTTCTCATGCCTTCCCAACCTACCCCACAGCATGGGCATAGTCCCAGGTGGGGGTGGGCGGGATGACCTAACTTCCAGCGTGTAGTGTGGGTGCATCCCTGCTCCCACTCAGGCCCGAGCCAATCGGAATTTGGCAGAGTCTGGCCAAAGGGACAGGATGAGGTTTGGCCAATGGGACATAATGGGAGGCGTGAGGGAGGAGGCTACCTGGAACCTCGGAAGGTGACTTCACCCCATCCGGGACACCAAGCATGTGGTCAGGTGAACACTTAGGAAAGCAGAAATGCAAAATTCAAAGGACATGCATTCTTGATGACGTCGTTGAACCCCTGGGGCAAACTGACCCTGAAACTTGCTCTAGTTCTGATCCGTTCACTTGTTGGAACTGAGAATTAAACGCCTCACCCAGGTGGAGCTGGCCACCTATCACGAAGGAGAAATCACCTCTAAAGTATTAATCCAGAGAGGATATGGGGTTAACACCATTAATTTGATCTTTTCCCTAGAGACACAACAAAAGGAGCTAAAACCATGGAACGAGGGAGTACTGAGCACGTCCAGAGGGGTGGCGCATTGTGAAACCCATATTTCAAAAGCTCAATAGTAATGATAGACAGGCCCCCCACCTAGGCTGACACATGGGGCCTCCCACCTAGGCTGACACATGGGACCAATCCTCTGATGAGGCACTTGGCTGGAAGACTTACGATGGTATCTAACCTAGATATTTTGTCATTGCATAAAAAATAAGAACTGCTCCCATGACCAACCAGACACAAAATGAGTCTTTTTCACTGAAAAGCCTTAAAAGCGACACTTTAAAGTAAATAAGACTCACTCCTAGAAAACTACATGAAAATTAAGCTCAAGTGACCATTATCCCAAGAGAACTCACAATCTTTCTGAGTAGTTTTGTTTGGTTATCCTAAGCTTTGTCCAGAATAGATGAGCTAAATTTTTTCTCAACATAATATTTAAGTTGCGTTCATAGAGAAAACTCCTTGCCAGTACCCGCTTTGGCTGCATTGTAAAACTCCTGGAGTGGGCAGGTCCTGAATCCAACTTTGGTTGGCTGGATTGTTCTTTGCCTCGCTTGCCTTTTTCATCTTGAGAACTTCTCTATCCTGAGCATTTTTTATTTTTTTATATAAAAAAAATTAATTACAGTATTATATTAGTTTCAGGTATACGACATAGTGATTAGGCATTTCTAGAACTATGAAGTGACCACCCCGGCAAGTCTAGTAACAATTTGAACTTCTTAATCCCTTTATCTTTTCCACCCCTCCCCCCAACCCCGCTCCCATCTGGCAACTGTTAATTTGATCTCTGTATCTACGAGTCTGTTTCTGTTTTGTTTGTTCATTATTCTGTTTTTTAGAGTCCATATGTGACATCACATGATATTCGTCTTTCTCTGAGGTGTCTTGGTGTGGGCCTCCTTCGGTTCATCTTGTTTGGGACTCTGTGCTTCCTGGGCTTGTATGTCTATTTCCTTTGCCAGTGCAGGGATGTTTTCAGTCATTATTCCTTTCGCCAGGTTTTCAATCCCTTGCTCGCTCTCTTCTCCCTCTGGGGCCCAGGTGATGCGAATGTTGGTGTGCTTGGTGTTGTCCCAGAGGCCCCTTAAACAATCCTCTTTTTCTTTTTGCTGTTCCAATGGGTGTTTTCTGCTACCTTGTTTTCTAGATCACTGATTTGATCTTCTGCTTCATCTAATCTGCTGTCATTCCCTCTCAGGTATTCTTCCTTTCGGTTATTGTATTCTTCATTTCTGGCTGGTTCTTCGTTGTTTTCTTTCTCTGTTGAGGTTCTTGCTGAGTTCATCTACCCTTCCCTTAAGTCCATTGAGCATCCTTATAACCAGTATATTGAATTCAGTATCGGGTAGACTGCTTGCCTCCATCTTGTTGAGTTCTTTATCTGGAGTTGTGTCTCCTGTTCTTTCATTTGGGACACATTTCTTTGTCTCCCCATTAAGCCTGCCTCCCTGTGTTTGTTTCTATATATTAGATAGGGCAGATATGTCTCCCGGTCTTGGCAGGGTGGCCTTATGTAGTAGGTGTCCTATGAGGCATGGGGTGCATTCTTCCTGTTCACCTGAGCCCAGTGTTCCGGGTATGTCCCTCGTATAGTTTGTGGGTCCCCTCCTGTTGTAGTTAAGCCTTGACTGCTGTTGGCACATCGATGGGTGGGACTGACTAAGACTGACTGGTTACGAGGACTGATCGTGACTACAACAGACAAGCTGTTGCATGAGAGCTGACCCCATGGAGTGGGAGTCACTTTAGAGGGGCGATAGTGCCAGCCGAGTCTGCCATTCAGGTGTGTCATTTGTGGAGCTGGTTGGGTGGTGCTCTGGTGTGATCTGAGGCCAGCCCCTGGGTGTGTTGGTTCTGGAGTCTTCTGAGACGGGCTCCAGTATAGGCCAAGGCCAGCTGCCAGTCGAGCCCAGCTTGGAGCCACCTGGTGGGAGCTGTAAAGTTATCTGCAGTTGGTTGCCACTTGTGCTGGCCTTGGAGGTGCTTGGGAGAGGCCACACTGTGAGCCGAGGCTGGCTGTCACTCGTGCTGGGCGGGAACCTTGGCAGGCACCGTGACACAAGCTCCGTCAGCCACCGCTTGTGCCAGGTTTGTGACCACTTAGTGGAAGCTACGTCCAGGCCAACACTGGCCACAGCTTATGCTGGGACTGGGGGCCAGCTGCTGGGAGTCACAATGTGAACTGAGACCAGTTGCCACGTGTGCTGGCCTCGGGGGCACTCAGCAAGAGGTATGGGACAAAGCCGGACACTCCTCGTTAGGAGTTTGTGGACCTTTGAGAGACTTTGGTGAGTCTAAAGCATAAGCCAAGGCCGGCTGTTTCAGTGGAAAAGCCCCTGAAAGCAGCTTGGGTTGGGCACGTGAGTTGGGAGGGATGAGGGCATCACCAGAGCGGGGCGAATGCTGGGAGTCAGGTCAGCAGCGACTCAGATGAGGCGCCCGCCTGCACCCGCCAGCTAGGTGGGGGAGACTCCACAGAGGAGCAGTGGCACCGGACGGCACTCCCGTTCCTCTGAGAGTGCTGCCCACCCTGCCCCTCCAGGCCTCCCTGGAGCCAGACGGTCCGGCTCCTCCTCATCTGTCTCTGGCGCTCGTCAAGCTTATGCCCCGGCCCTGGAGCCCAGAGCCAGTGCGTCTGTGAGTGAGTGAGTGATGCTGTGCACGACCCCTCGAGGGGACACCCCGGACTCCCACAGCCCCCCAGCTCACTGGGACAGAGTCCCCACTGGTTTCACAGCCAGGTGGTATGGGGACTCCTCTTCCTGGTGCTGAGCCCTGAGTGGGTGGCCTGATGTGGGGCTGGGACCCTTCATTCCTCAGGGAGGATCTCCACAGCTATAATTCCCTCCAGATTCTTTATCACCACATGTGGGTGTGAGACCTGCCTCTTCTGTGTCCCCGCCCCTCCTACCAGTCTCGACGTGGCTGCTTCTGTGCATCTTTAGTTATAGGGGTTCTGTTCAGCTAGTCTCACTAACGGTGGTTCTCTAATTTGAGGTGATTTTGATGTGGTCATGGGAAGAGGTGAGCACTGAATGTACCTACTCCGTCATCTCAACTGGAAGTACTGGGTGTTTTAGAGCACTGGACAACACCCTGGATTCCAAATGTCGCCAACTCCATTTTCCTCTGGACCCCCGTCTCTTCCTGATTTAGACAGAAACCTTACTAGGTAGGTATTGCGGATGGTCCCCTGTGGCCACTAGAAATAATTATCAGCATTTGTCAAGCACTATTATGTACCAGGTTCTGCAGAAACATTATCACAAATCCTCCCAAGAAACCTGCACAATAGGTTTCATTCTTCTGATTTTATAGATCTAGAAACTGAGGCCCAAGTCCTAGCCGGCAAGTAGAAGAGCCAGCTCCATACCTGGGCCCTCTGACTGTACCACCAAGCTCTGCACCAGCACACGGTGCAGGTAAACACAACGCACCTGCTTTGAGCAGCACTTTGACACAGTCCAGGTGCTCCCGGGCACAGGCAACGTGCAGAGGGGTGCCAAAATGGCAATCGTGTGCTTCCAGATTGGCCCCGACATCAATAAGGAGCCTCACACATTCAGAACTTCCTTCAAAGAAACAGAAAAGAATGAAAGCTGTCAATGAACACATACGTTTGAAATGATAAGCGTGACAAAACCAGCTGGTAAGCCCCATGCTTGGCTGTGGGGGACAGAGGGGAACCAGGCCTATGTTCCAAACTAAGAGAGCAGTTTATGACCCCATGTGGCCCCAGAGAGCAAGAAGATGCCTGTCCTCTCTCCTGAGGGCACAGCGGTTCTCCAAGCCTCTGGGCAGGGGCAGAAAGGTAGCACACAGCCAGCCCTGTTGCTGGGAGAGCAGAAAGTTGGAGACTGCCACTTCCGAACAGCTGGAGAGGACTCCCCTCAATGCTCCCCAGCTTCTCAGTGGGAGAGAAGGTGCTCCCTGCCTCAGGGCTGCCTCCCAGGTGTGTGGGAGCAGCAGGCCTGGAGGCCATGACATAAACCTGCTGGCATCCCCAGTCTAAGTCTCCTGGGTGAACTACCTAGACTATATAACCACGGGGTTCCCAGCCACAGATGCCTTTCCTGGCCCCTCTCCAGGTATCTTACACACAGGTTAAGGTTGTGCTCTATTGTGCACGAGACTCATCACTTGATCCAGCTTCCCTTCGGCAGCTATCACGGTTCCACCTCTAGCTCTGAGACTAGCCCCTCATCAACAGCCGTCTGCTGGGCATTCTCGTTTGGATGTCTGGACCGCAACCAAGGCCTCCCTGTCCTCAAGTCCTCCCGGCCAGTCCATGTCAGCCATTGGCCACACTCCCTGCTCAACCCTGAGTCACCACGCTCTCCTCTTCCTCATCAAAGCCCAGAATTCTTCTCAGAGTTTTCTAAACGAATCCATCTCACTTAGGCTCCAATGCTCTGTGCTTGGATCATTGTGATGTGCTAACTCACCCCCCACTTCTAGTCGCTCCCCTCACCACCATGAAGAGTAGCAGAACACACCACAGTCCCTTGTCAGCCTAATGGGTGGGCCCAGCCAGTGACCTTAATGCAGTAAACTTTCCCTCCCCTATACTATACACAGACGGCCACTAAACTAACCCTTAAAAATATCATTTTACCTGTCATTCAACAACATCTGTGCGTAAACCTTCAAGGGCTGCCCGTAGCAATCCCCAGGGCCTGCGGGTGGTGACAGATGACGTAAATGGGGGTACTGGGGTGTGAGGCAGCTGCCAACAGGGGCCCCAAGTGAAAGCACAGAAGAGGCCACACCACATACCCCAGCAAAGTGCAACCAACACAAATGCCATGCTGGCCAATCAAAACACAGGCCATGGTCTTGCTACCTTTGTCCAAAAGAGTACAATCTGAAACCTGTGGTCTGTCATTAAAAAGTGTCCAGCAGCTGGGTGCATCTGCAACTTCTAGTCTCATCTCCCGGGAGCTTCTGACGCGGCGAGACGGGATGTCATTTCCCCCGGGCCCGGCCTTCCTCCTTCCCTCCCACCATCGCCAAGTCCACCCATCCTAAGAGAGTAGCTGAAAGCCCACCTGCTCCCCGACCCTGCAGGCCAGCTTCCCCTACTTTGAGAGTACCTGTCCGCAAGGATGTGTCTGGGTCTCGTCCCCCAGCCAGAGCAGGGGCCAAACGACAGTGAACACTGAGAGAGGCCACAGTGTGGACCGGTCTCCAGTGTTAGTGGCTGAAAGCATGGAGTGTGTGCTGAGCATAGAATCCCGTCCAGTCCTGGGCGAGGAGTCTCCAGGGGGAGAGCTGGGGACCCCCGTGACCGAGTGGCCAAGAGCCGATACCGGGAGCAATTCTGGGCCAGCCGATGGCTTCCACGTCCTGCCCACACAGCTCCCTGCCGCCCGACTCACCGCTCATGCAGGCCTCATGCAGCGGGGAGGCCGTGTACAGCGGGGGGTTGACCTTGGCCCCGTGGGACAGCAAAAGCTTCACACACTCGATGCTGCCCGAGGCGCAGGCATCACAGAGGGGGGTGCTGCCGTCGATGTTCCGAGCATCCACCTTGTGGGCAGGAAGAGACAGGTGTCAGGGGGCAGAGGGGGAAACGCGCTTTCTCATCCCAATGCACGTAAGACACTCCTCAGTCTCTCTCAGTTCTTAGGTTTTCTAGCATGTGGTGAGGAGCCTCGCAGGCAGGGAGCTCTCGGACAGAAAGGGACCTGGGTTGGGGCCGCTTACCAGCCTCCTAAGGACATGCATCGCCCTATCCGGGGTTCTTTTCTTTCCAGGATCACCTCTGGCCACCACCCCAGCACCTAATACGCATAGCACAGGCGAGGGGGGCTCCAGGTCCCAGCCGAGGAAGGCAGGACGTAAAGACGGGCTGTCATGCCAGCCTCAGCCAGGCATGTCTGAGACAGCTGAACGTGCCCCCTCTAGCTGGGACATCAGCTGCCAGGTTCTGCCTAGAATCTGTGCAAATCTTGTTCCCTTCCTCTCGGACCACCTTCACGGCCAAGCTTTGGGAAGGAGTACACAGTTCATCATGGTCCCTTGCCCCACACCCTGAACCCCGACCCTGGAGCCTGCATGCCCCTGATACCACCCAGCCCACTGTCAAGAAAGCCAGAAAGCACTGGAGACCGCGGGACGTGAGCACTCACACCAGAGGAAGCAGCAGAGCAGATCGGAATCTCGTTTCTGTTCCTGTTTAACCTCCTTCTAGGGAGCAGTGTGCCAGCACCCCACTTAGTCACCCTGCTGCCTGAGCCAAGGCCCCGACGGCTCTCCCGGGAGCCCGTGTCTGCGATGAGCACGGCCTGCCAGGCCCCCGCTCATGCCAAGCAGGGCGTCCCCTCCACCGTTTGGCTCAAACTGCTTTCTCTTTGCCCACCCGGTGACCCCTACCAGTCAAGTCCATGACCACACTTACTGGTCTCAGTGTGCACTTGACACAGACGGCCCCTTCCACCTACGGCTCCCTCTATTTTCCTGCCTCTGTTGTCCCTTCGGCTGGCCCCACCCCTGATGACAGCCACAACCAGTCCCGCTGGGTGTCCCCAAAGGGCAGGTGGCTCACCTGGGCACCAGCGGCCAGCAGCAGCTGCACACACTGCGCCTGGCCCTGCAGGCTGGCCGCGTGCAGGGGCGTGATGGAGTCCACCGTGACCTGGTTGACGCAGGCGCCGCTCTCTATCAGTTGCTGCAGCCGCAGGGCCTCGCCCTGCTGGGCGGCCTCGTGCACGGCCGTGCGCTCCACCCAGAAGCCTGGCGGGGGAAGGACCGGGTGCTGAGCCCAGGTGAGGCAGAGGAGCAGAGCCCGCGCACAGGGACCCTTATGACACTGATGCTAGATGTGACCGCGTGATTCGCCCACACACTCCTCTGGATCCTGAAGGCCGCAGGCCCATCTTTGGTGGCACACAAGGGCCTTTGTGACTCACCTCCTTAGCCCGTCTCCCACACCACCCCACGAACCCCACTTCTCAGTCACCCTCGCAGCTCATCATTGCCTCTGCTGTGTCATACCTGCATCTCCTCACATGTCTTCTCTGCCTGAAATGCCACATTACCCCCACCCCAAGAGTCCACCCTGCAATCTCCCGCTTAGATACTGACATACTCCATGTGGACCCAGTCGCAGTATCTCCTGCTCTGAGAAACACTTCTGCACAATACCTACACATATGCATTCATACTGTTTCCCCTACCCTTGCCCAGGAGGGCTCTGAAAGGAGGGACTGGGTTTTAATGCTCAGTTTAGCAGATTCCTCAGGGTTTTCTATGAACAAAATCATGTCATCTGCAGATATCATGGTGCTTCTCCCTTTCTAATCTGGATGCTTTTATTTCTTTTTTGTGCCTGGCTGCCCTGGCTTGAACTTCTAGCAGTGTTAAACAGAAGTGGTGACAGCAAACATCTGTCCCCTGTTCCAGGTCTTAGGGCTAACGTTTGTCTTTCACTGTGAAGGATGATGCTAGTGTGGGGTTTTGCAGATACCCTTTATCAGGTTAAGGAAGTTCCTGTCTATCCCTGGTTTGTTGAGTGTTTGCATCATCAGAGGGTGTTGGAATTTATCTAATACTCTTTCTGCATCTATTGCAATGATCATGTGGCTTTTTTTTCCCCCTTAAGTCTATCAAAACGGGGTATTAGGTTAATTGATTTGGAGACGTTAAACCACGCATTCCTGGAATGAATCTGACTTGGTCCTGGGGTATAACATTTTTTTTATATGATGCTAGATATGGTTTACTTGTATTCTTTGAGGATTTTTGTGCCTATATTGACAAGTGTTGTTTTTCTTGTGATTGATGCATTCGTCTGGTTTTGGTATCAAGTTAATACTGGCCTCACAGAATGAGTTGGGAAGTATTCTCCTGATTTTTGAAAGAGTTTTTGAAGAATTGGTATTAAATCTGTCAATGTTGGGTCAGATTCACCTGTGAAGACATCTGAGCCTAGGTTTTCCTATGATAAACTTTTAAATTATTAACTTGATCTCTTCATTTGTTTAGGTCTATGCAGATTTTCTATTTTCTGAGTCACTTTGTAGGTGTGGCTCTTTAGGAATCTGTTCACTTCATCCATGTTTTCTAGTTTGTTGGCATACAATTTGTCGTGGACTGAATTGTGTTGCCCCCCAAAATCCATACGTCGAAGCCCTAACCCCTAGTACCTCAGAATGAGATTATATTTAGAGATGGGGGGGTGGAGCTTTACAGGGGTGATTAAATTAAAGGCCGTTAGGGCGGGCCCTAACCTGATCAGACTGGAATCTTTATAAGAAAAGATTAGGGTGCATGGAGGGATACTAGGATGTGCATGAATGGAGCAAGACCACGTGGGCACACAGAGACGAACTGAGGCAGGTCTGCAGGCCAGGGGGAGAGGCTGCGGCAGGAAGCAAGCCTGCCAGCACCTTGGTTTTGGTCTTCTGGCCTCCAGACCATGAGAAATGGATGTCTGTCGTCTCAGCCGCCAGTCTGCGGTGCTTTGCTGTGGTGGCCCTCGCTGAGAGGTACACAGTGGTTCACGGTTGTCCCTAATGGTCCTTTTCACTTCTGCAAGGTCCACAGGAACATCCCCCTTTTCATCCCTGATCTGGTAACTTGAGTCTTCCTTTTTTTTTTTTCTTGGTCAGTTCAGCTAAAGGTTTGCTAATTTTTTGTTTATCTTTTCAAAGAACCACTTTTAGGTTTTGTTGATTTTTCTAGATTGTTTTCTGGCCTCTGTTTCATTAATTTCCCCTCTAGTCTTTATTTCTTGCCTTGTGCTTTCTTTCCATTTAGTTTCCTCTTCTTCCAACATCATAAGATGGAAGGTTAGGTCATTGATTTGAGGTTTTTCATCTTTTTTAACACAGGTGTTTACTGCTATAAATTTCCTCTAAGTACTGTTTGAACTGCTTCTCATAAATTTTGGTGTGTTGAGTCTTCATGTTCATGCATCTCAAACTATAATTCTTCATTTTTACATTCCAACCTCCTCAAGTATGTTTTCAGCAAACCTGTTAATAAATAACAAAGGCACCATACCATCCCAAAATGGAGCGAAATTCTGTCTTTCTCATCTCATCACTCCCAGCCCTCCACCCACCTTCAGCCCTAGAGAATGAGGTGCACAAAACGTGGCCCCCGATCTCCCTGTTTAACCTCTAACCATGGTTCTCACACATGAGCAACAGCATCCCCTGGAGGGCTGAGCCCCACTCCTAGAGTTTGGGTCAGTAGGTCGCAGGTGAGACCTGGGAATCTGAATTTCTAACAAGCTTCCAGGTGATGGAGATACAGCTGGCCTGGGGACCACACGTGGAGAACCATCGCTTTAGACAATGCTCCTCTGTCTGATAAAAGCCCATTCTCTGCCAGCCCTGGCCCATTCACTCACTCCCCCAAACCCCCCTCCCACATCCCTCTCCCCACTCATTCTAGATGGCTTCTACTTGCACCTCTCCTGACTGAAATCCAATGCTTATTTTTTCCAGGACGCCTTGCCCCCACTCAGCTCCCAACTATGCTGAAATGGCAGTCCCTCCGCTGAGCCCCTTCAATGAATGGAGTCTGTCTGCAGTATTTTACCTCCCCAGTCATACCTATCTGTCTTGCCCAGGAGCCAGAGAGCCTATGTGACCCCATGAAATAGTTATGAGATCATGGGGTGGAGGAGATGAAGGGAGAGCTGAAATGCACAGCAAGATTTGATTCCCACAAAATGCATAAGCCACGCTTCTGGAACATTCTACTTAACGTCTCAAGAAGGTGCCCTAGTGTGTTTCCCAGTGGTAATTCATAGTCATCCGCAGGCCTGTCTTGGGGTGGAGTGAAAAGTGGCTATAGGTCACCTTAAAGTCAGTCTAGGGGGCAACCTTCAATGGCAGAATGAGCAGCTGCGACCATAAAAAGAGGAGAGAACAGGACAAGGCCCTAGGACTTGCCACGGAAGGAAATGTTCAGCTCAGGAAGGCTAGGCCCCGGGGCCTGTGGCAGGTAGCCTGGCACGGCTCCCACAGGTGTTCCATCAGCGGCTACCTGGAGAGACGTGGCACCTTCCACTGCAGTGTACAAAGACAAAAGGGATGGGATAGTCAGGATTCACGGTCGCGGGGGATGTGCAGATAATCCAGAACAACATGATGCTTGAGATACTGGAGGGATGTTTAAGTGATGGGAACTTAAAAGCAAGGCTGTCCAAGTGTCCAGGGCCAATTGGGAAGGCATCTCGGAGGAGGTAGGCTGCAGTGAGTCCACGACCAGCCTGACTCGTTTGGCTGAGTATTCCCAGCACCTGGCACAGAATATGGCTCAGCAAAGATGCTCACATCCACACCTCGTTGAATGAATAAGAGAACGAATGGAGGAAGTTACTAAAAGAAATGATAAAGTTTGGACATAAGAATTCTTAAAGAACATCTAATTTTCTTTCTTTATGACCAGTCTATAGAAGAAATGCAACTTACTGGTAACCAGGAGCAGCCATGGAGGGCAGAGATGAAAAGCAGCAGGTGTGAAAACGGAGAAAAGAAACCTGTATACATCAAAGGGCGTGATCAACAGACTGAAAGGCAATGGAACGGGAGAAAATATTTTCGAATCGTATACCTGAAGGGGTTAGTATCCAGAATATATGAAGAATTCCTACAACTCAACAACATAAACAATCTCATTTAAAAACTGGCAAAAGACTAAAATACATATTTCTCCAAGGAATATATACAAATGGCCTACACCCACATGAAAAGATGTTCAGCATCTCTAATCATCAAAACCAAACCAAAACCAAACAAAAACAAAACCACAGTGAGCTATCACTCACGCCCATCAGGACGACTACTGTCCAAAAAAATAAATAAATAAACATTGGTGAGGATGTGGAAAAAATGGGACCCTGTGCACTGTTGATGAGAACATAAGATGTCGTACAGCTACGATGGAAAACAGAATTCTGGTTCCTCAAAAAATTAAAGAGAATTATCATATGATCCAGGAATCAAAAGCAAGATATTGAAGATATCGCATTATTCACGATAGCCAAGAGGGGGAAGCACCCCCAGTGTCCAGACGGATGAGTGAAGAAATGTGGTTTATCCATAGCATGGAATTTTATTCACCCTTAAAAAGGAGAGAAAGTCCGTCGCATGCTACATGAATGAAACGAGTACGTTATGCTAAGTGAAATAAGCCTGTCACAAAAAGGCAAATATACTTATATGATTCCACTTGTCTGAGTCATCAAATTCATAATGGCAGAAAGCAGAACCGTGGTTTCGCGGGGCTGGGCGGAGGGGAGAAACGAGGTCTAAGAGCTGCAGAGTTTTCTGTGTTGAAAAAAAAAGTTCTGAATATCTAATGCACAGCAATGTGCATATAGCTAACTCTATTGACTTATACACTTAAAATTTATCATCCATCTTAACCATTTCTATGTATTTTTTTTTTACCACAATTAAAACTTCAAAAATTACCTTAAAAAAAGTAAGAAAATGATGGAGGAGGCCCTGGGGATAAGGAGGTTGTTATCTGCAGCTGTTACCAAGGACAGGCTGTCATCAACAGGGATAGTCACAGTGACTCCTCCACCCCCTGGAAGAGGGGCCACCTGGAAACCTGAGACCTTCCCTTTGTTCTGGCAAGTTCCCTCTAGGATGAGCACTCCCCTAAATCCCAGCCCTGCCAGTGATTTGGTTTCCTAGCACCCCTCTTCCCACTGCCCCTCTCTCACCTCATCCCCCTCTAGTCATCCCATCTCTCCCTGCCCCTCCCAGGTACCCTCCCAAGCACAGCTGGACCCTAGGCGGGTCACACAGGGAATGCTCAGGACACCCTGATCGCCCCTTTCTTCAGGGCAGACTCCACACCCGGGTCCACAGGCCCTCTAGCACGGAGTCCTGGCCTCCTGCGCTGTCTCCCTACTCCCATTGCCCCAGACGGCCTGTGCCTGTGACAGGTAGACCTCCCCCAAGGGGCCCAGGAGCACAAGGCTGTTTGTATAAAAGCTGACAATGAAACTAAGAGCTGAAAGGACCTTGAAAATCGTTTACAGTCGGCCCTTCCAGAAAACCACATATACTCAGTTCTCTGATAGTAAAGGAATAAAAAAAAAAAAGTAAAGGGTCACAAACCCATAAGGACAAAGAGACCAGAATGCCCTAAGGGTCAAGGACACACTGTATGTGAAAGACCCTGGCACTGGGGCTTAACAAATGATCTTTATGACGACCAGCAATTGTGAATAGTGCAGTCTCAGAGTGTCAGTGTACTACAAAGTAGCAGTCACCTGGATTCTCAAGGGAAAACAAAAATATTTATTTATTTTTGGTAGAAACTTAGGAATTGGGGCTGACTGTCCAGTTGCTTTCTAAGAGATTTTTCAGCCAGGTCTTTTTCAATGTTTTAATGACAAATACCAAAAAGGATCGTTTGTCAGTAACCGTGATATCAAGTGGGGTTTTAAGAGTTAAATTAGGTAGAAATTAATTTTTTTTAGAAAGATTACCTTTCTATACGGACAAGACAATCAAAACCTGGCAAGAGAGGAAAAAAACAGAAAGTGAAAGAGAATAAGTGAAAGCAAAAGAGAAAAAGAAGTGAACGTAGACTACTAAGGGGTGAAGGACAGCCTAGAAAAGGAAAGAGGTTGGGGAGAGGGGCCATTCCTTAGCACACTGAGAGGTCTTCCCCACTCTACCCCCCTCTGCTCTAGTTCTTCCTTTCCTAATGTCAGAACGCAGGTGTGTGTGGGGGGGCGGTGTGCCCGCACACCCTAACCACCGAGCAGGCGTCTTCCATCTCCCCCATCTAGGCCCAGGGACCTGGGGACATTCTTCACTGGAAGTCATCTAAGCCATGGAGGTCACCCTCGGAGGTCATGTTTCTCCGGGCTGGGGGGTGGAGAGAAGAGGATGGCGTTCAGTGGTCTGCCCAGAAAAGTGCTCAGTGAGAGTGTCACTCACTACATGTGATTTCTTTGAGTGCTTTCATTTGCCCTAAATAGGCTTTTCAAAGTTTGTTTACAAGTCCTCTTTGAAGTGTGATTTTAGAGTAAGCTTTCCTGCTCTAAATCTATCTCTACCTATGGGAAAAGGCCCTGGGCAGGGGTGCGGGGACACCTACAGATGCTGACACCCAAGTCCAGGGAGCTCCTGCTTCAAGGAAAGCCAGGTCCCTACCCAGACTCCCTGCGTGAAATCAAAGCAAGGAGCCTGCCTCCCAACCCTCTCCACAATGCCTCTCTCAAACACAGATGCACAGCCAAGGTTGATATGGAAAGAGAAAGAGATCAAAGCAGAAAGAAAATAAGGAATTCTGAAGAAACATGGCCAACGCAGGGAAAAACTTCTACAGAACTTTTCTTGATACTTCAGAAAGAGGACAGAAAACACTGAAATAGTAGGGACCTTTCTAAATGAAAATTCAGGGAATAAGAAGGACTTTCCAGCAAAAAAAAAAAATTTTTAACAAAAATTTAAAAATCCAATGAAAGAATTGGAAAATAAAGTTCAGGAAATATGGAGAGTAGTACAGAAGGACAAGGAAATGGAAAGTACACCAAAAGAAAAAATAGTAAGAAAAATAAAGGTTCCATCCAGTTAGTAGGGGTGCCAGAAAGAGAACAGATAATTCCCAAAGAAGCTCCACTAAAAAGTCCCTGAATTAAATGAGAGTCTAGCTGAGGAGGGTCCTGTGTGTAGTCAGAGTGACATATAAAAAGGGCCCACACCAAGCCACACTATCAAACAGCAGGGATCAGGAAAAACCCTAAAAGTATCTAGATAAGAGGGAAAAAAATCACATTCCCAGAACCAAGAATTAGAATGGCATCTGATCTCTTCAGGCAGTTCTAGAAACTTAAGGACAGAAGCGACATCTTCAAAATTCTGTAGGAAACGCACTTCCAGCCCAGAATTCCACACCCAGCCAGGCTGCCAACGACGTGTGAGATGGAACCAAGACATCTGGGGACAACTAGCGAGATCTCAACTCAACCCCTCATCACTCTTTCCCTGAAGGTGAGTTCCATTGAAATGAGGGAGTTCAATCAAGAAAGAGGGAGATGTAGTTTAAGACGCTGTCCAAGGTTCCTCCACTAACCGACATTTCTAGAGAGTTTTGGAATGTTTTAAGGCAGAAATGAACATGATTTGAGAAGACTTTGGGGAAGTTAATTTCTCAGCCAGGGCACTTATCACCTAGTTCTCTCAAGGTGCTTTCAATACAATTGTATGTTTTAAAAATCCATAATGCCGCAGACACAACAGAAAGATGAAATGACACCCCGAAACTGGGCCAGCACTCCAGGTAATCCTATACACCAATTAGAGACAAACTTGCCTGACAGGAAGGGTGGGAACCTTTTAGAAGCAACTGAAAAGACTAAAAACCCCATCTGGGTTTAAGCCTCAGCTTTGCTGTGTGAACTCAGTTTCACCTTAAATTATCAAAAGTGATGACTATCTAGCAGCGGTCCCAGGGCTTGCTGCCCTAGCAGCTCAGTGGCTCCGGTCACAGTCCCAGGAGCAGCCTCCCCTTTTTCTCTCTTCATCCCACCTGAATACCATAGGTGACTGTGAACTGAGTTCTCTGCTAAGAGTAACTAACTGCAGGCCAGCAGCAGATCACCTTGCTTAGAGACTAAAGTCTCTAAAGCACCCTTTCACCTCCTGCTGGCCTTGTACTTCCAAGTCAGCTCTCGAGGACGGATGCTGAATATGGGGTCCCTATTTCAGTTTTGCAGATAGACACTTCCCTGTAGTCTATAACAAGCTGGATTACAATTGCTAATTTATAAATATCACATTCACTTTAGGATGTGACTTGTCCTAAATTCTTTGTACTTATAGATAAGGCCATATACTGTAAAACTCTGCAACCTTTACCTATGTGAGGTGTTATATTAAAAAAAAAAATGGAAAGCCTACATGCTTTGGTTGGAGTACATCACACATACAGAATTTGAGGTCAGAAGGTTTAAATAGCCTGTGATGTACTTCTGTTGGGATAGTAATGTTTTTTTGGATTCAGCACATGCAGCTGATTCATCAGCACTGAGAATAAAAATGTCAGGACATACCTTGGAGTAATATATTAACACAAAGTCAAAAATACCCATGACCCCCAGAAGCTGTGCCTCCATCCATTAGTAAAGAATGTGCTTTTCTTCTAAAGACACATTCCTTAAACTATGTAAAATAATAAAATAAAATAAAATAAAATAAAATAAAATAAAATAAAATAAAATCATTCCTTAAACTATGTAAAATAAAATAAAATAAAGTAAAACATGCTCAGAAGTTATGCTGTGCTATTGAGTATTCTACAGGAATAAAAATATTTAAATCTGTGTTTAAATAGGCTTCCACACTTAGCTAGTCATTGCTTATTTAATTGAGCCAGTCAAAGATAGATCACGCTGGCAGGGTCAAAGTCTTATGTCTGCCTGGGGTGGAGTGCCAAGTAAAACCAGATATTTATTAAATGCCTTTAAAGGATCATGTTCAAGGGCGCTGTTTTGTAAAATAAATTAAAGGGCTCTCTTTGCCTTGCCATGGCTGAAATTCCCCCTTCGCTAGATTTACATCTCACTTAGATTCTTCCTGCTGTTGTCACCAGCGCGAACATCCTTCAGGTTTTGTTTTCTTCCCAGGCTCCTTTTATTCACCCTAACACCACTTCACAGGCAGGAAAGTGTGCTCCCCCAAAGAATGGCCCTCGGCCCCCCAAGAACGAAAAGAATTCGTTTCCTTCTTGGATGGATAGCCCAGCAGAGAAGGAATTCAGAGCGGGACCCAGATGGCATTGCTCACACAGTGTGTGTGACAGACACACTATCAGGAGGGCACATCCTGCCTCTGGAGCCGACCGCCTCCGTCGCCCGGGGCGTACCTGCGGGATGCTGACGATGACAGTGCCCGGCAGCCCAGGGGATGGTCCGGCCTGGGCATCTTCTGGGGTCTTCTCCTGGGACCTGGCCGTGACCACGCACCCCGCCCCCCCCGCGCGGCCCCGCATCGTCCCCAGGGAGCCACCGTGAAGTGCCGCTATTGTCGCGTCACAGTGATGCCCAGCGCGGCCACCTGCGCGGGCCAGGGCCGGCGGCTGGGACGCCGACACCGCGCCCGAGGGCGCCGGGCATGGCCCTTCCCGCGGGGCCCACCCAGACGCCGCCCGCGACGCTCCTGCAGGACGGACGTCGCGGATGTCCCGGGCGACGATCGCAGAGGCGCCTCCTCGGTCCTCGCGAGCCGGCAAGGGAGGTCCCCTTGGCGCCAGCGCCGTGCCCCCGCCCCCCGCCCCGAGCCTGCGCACCCCGGGGCGCCCCGCACCTACCCACGTCGCCCGGGAGGCGGCCGTCGGCGGCCCCCGGCTCCATGCCGCCCGCCGCGCTCCGGGCCCGCGTCCCCGCGACCCGCGCTGCCGGGCCGTGGCGGGGTGGGGGGGGCGGGGTCAGCGCGTCGCGTCCGGCCGCGGGGCCCGGGCCGCCGGGAGCTGTAGTCCGGCCCGGCCGGGCTCGCCGCCGCCTCTGAGCCGAGCGCGTCCGGCCGCTAAGCCGTGGCCCCCCGGCCAAGCCCCGGGCTTCCTCCTCGTCTTCCTTTCAAAGAGGACATTCCTCCTGGAGCCGGCGTGGCCCCCGCTTCTTTCTGCTTTCAAGGGAAACCGCAAATTCCAGATCGTTCACGTTTGTTCGGAAACAAGATACTCGCAGGCCTCCGCGCAGAAGGGAGGGAGCGCCCTGTCCCAAGTTGACAGCTAAGGGAGGTTTGTTGGTTTGGTTTTGGTGAAGCCCCTAGCACGGCTGAGAAGGTGCGACCTTGCCAGCTTTCCTTGCAGCCCCCACAGAAGCTCGCTCACCCACCCCCACCCCCGGCTTGAACTGAGCCTAAAGGTATGAATTAGTTTGGGCCGGAAAGTCAGATAATCAGGAATTGGCTGATCTGGAAAGACAGAAGGACTAGCCGAGAGCAGAAGGCGTGGCCTGCCGCCCTGGGGAGACTCCCTAGGAGGTGGGGAGTCTTTGCCTGCAGTCTGGACAAGTGGGCCTTACCTTGAGGAGGGACCGAGCCCAACCTGTCAGGATCCAAAGATGCTGGGGATTGAGAACTTCAGGCCTCAGAATGATATTTCGGGCCTATCGGCAAGCAATGTGTGTGCATACCCTTTTTGCCACTTGTCTACCAAAATCAGGCTCTTGAATTCTTTTGCGAGCGACGTGCCTTCTTTACTAAAGGTAGTAAGTACATTTTTGAGTCAATGTATTTGCCATAAGATAGAATGTTTTCCCCATGACAACACCGTGTGCTTGCACGTTTGTATTTTCTTGGATGTGTCTTCCTTGACAAAGTATTGTCTAGATCTGAATATAGATCATATATATGTATTTATATATGGATCTACCATATACATATAAATCATACATATTTATTTATACATATTTATGTATATATGCATGTATTTATGTGCATATATGTATGTATGCAAGTATTTGCTAAACTATTGCAAAGCAAATAGTCCTTTTAATTAGCTTATTATGTTGTACTTTTTTTCTCCATTCTGTTGCTTGAAAAGCTTTTTAAAGTCTTTATGTATTCGGAAATATATACTGAGAGTATTTTCTTTCTTCAATATTCCAAATGTATTTTCCCATCAAGATTCAGAATATGTATATTATTCTGTTTTCTTGTTATTAAGTCTTTAATTCATCTGGAATCTGTTGCAATATATAGGATCTAAGTTAATTCTTTTCTAAACTGAAACAGAATTGTTCCCAAAATACTTATTAAAAATTGATTAATTTACTTGTGTGTTAATCTTTTTTTATTGCATATTAGGTTCCAATTATCTTTTTTCTTTTTTATTCAGATATAATTGACATGTATTAGTTTCAGATATACATGATTCAATATTTGCGTATATTGTGAAATGATTGCCACTGTCAGTCTAGTTGTTAATATCCATCACATAACTACAATTTTTTTCTTATAACTTTATGAACTTTTATGATCTACTTTCTTAGCAACTTTCAAATATTCAGTACCATATTTTTAACTATACTCACCATGCTTTACATTACATCCCCGTGACTTATTTGTGTTATTACTAGAAGTTCGTACCTTTTGACCACCTTCATCCACTTCTCTCACCCATCCACCCCCACCTCTGGCTATCGTCCATTGGTTCTCTGCATCTATAGCTTTGTTTTTCTCATTGCTGTTTTGCTTTGTTTTTTTGGCTTTTTATTTAAATTCCACATATAAGTGAGATCATACAGTATTTGTCTTTCTGTCTTGTTTCACTTAGTACAATGTCCATGTTTTCACAAAAATGGCAAGATTTCCTTTTTATGTCTGAGTAGTATTCCTCTGTATGTGTGTAATGTATTTCATTTATCCATTCATCCATCGATGGGCACTTAGGTTGCTTCCATGTAGTGACTATTGTAAATGATGCTGCAATGAACATGGAGTGCATATATCTTACCCAATTTAAGTATTTTCATTTCCTTCAGATAAATACCCTTAAATGGAATTCCTGAATCATCTGGTAGTTCTATTTTTTATTTTTTAGAGGAAGCTTTATACTGTTTTCCATAATGGTTACACCAATTTACATTCCCACCAACAGTACACCAGGGTTCCTTTTTCTCCAGTGTCTTTATTATCATTGCTTTTCAGTAAGCCTTTAAATCAAGAAGTATGAGTCCCCCTGCTTTGTTCTTCTTCAGAATTGTTTACTGGCTATTATGGAATTTTAGAATCAGTTTGTCTATTTCTACAAGTCATCTGGTAATATAGAGACTGTATGTAGATTGATTTGGGGAGTATTGCCATTTTAACAAGTCTTCTGATCTGTGAAGATAGGATACTTTCTCATTTATTTAGATTTCAACAATGCTTTGTAGTTTTCAGAGTATAAATTTTGCAGTTGTTACATTACTCCTAAGTATTCTGTTCTTTTGGATGCTATCACAAGCAGAATTGTTTTCTTGGTTTTATTTCCAAATTGTTCTTGATAATGTATACAAATACAATTGATTTTTACATTTTTATCTTTACCTGCAACCTTGTTGAACTCATTTATTACATCTAATAGTTTTTTACGGGATTCCTTAAAGATTTTTATAAATAAGATTATGTCATCTGAAAATAGAGATAGTATTCTTCCTTTCTAACCTAGATGTCTTTTATTATTTTTCTTTCTTAATTGCATTGGCTAGAACTCCTAGTAACTTGTTAAGTAGAAATAATGAGACTAGACACCTTGTCTTGTTCCCTATCTCAGAGAGAGTGGAGGGGAACCATCCAGTAATCTTCAGTAATCTTAGTTATCTTTTTTTCTTTTTTAAGAAAAAAAAACCCACAGTATTAAAGTCTCTACACTTGAAATGGGGGAACTTTCAAAACTAAACACACCACTTTTAGATTAGCTTTTTAACATTTTTATGTTCTTTACAATGTCTAATGTGGCAAAGTTGTACAAATGATTAATTAGGCAGCACTAATGAAAGTTTTCACTTTGTCCTTGGTCTATTTTACATTGAAATACTTTATGAAATAAAAAGATTCTACTAGAACCAATTTTAGCACAATCCACTGAGCAGAGCTATCAAACCAACAGTTCTTAAACTGCTTGCAAGACTGAGTAAACTCTGTTGTCTAGTCGTTTTTTAAGTCTTTCACCTTAAATATGATCTTAGAGTGGGTTTTTCAGATGCCTTTATCAAGTTGAAGATCCCTCTTATTCCTAGTTTGCAGAGTGTGTGTGTTTGCTTGTGTGTTTTGAGATAGAGTATTGAATCTTGTCAAATGCTTTTGCTGTGTTTAGTGAACCATGTGACTTCTGTTTTTTGTTCTATTGATATAATTTATTATATTGATTTTTTGATACTAAATCAACCTATATTTCTGGGGTAATTTCTACTGTTCATGGTGTATAATTCTTTTTATATATTGCTGGATTCAGTTTGCTAATATTTTATTGAGAACTTTTGCATTTATAGTCATAAGAGATACAGGTCTATAGTTTTCCCTTGTTGTGATATTTTTTTTTTGACTAGTATAATAATAGCTTTATAAAATAAATTGGGAAATGTTTGCCCCTCTTATTTTTTGAAAAAGTTTGTGAATAATTTATAATAATTCTTTAAATGTTTGGTAGAATTCAATGGTAAAGACTCCTTTGGACTTTTCTTTGTGTGTATTCTTTTTTTTTTTTTAATTACTAATTCAATCTCTTCACTTATAAGAGTTCCATTCAGGTTGTTATTTCTTGTAAAGTCAGTTTTCAGTAGCTTTTTAGTACTTCTAGATATTCATCTATTTCATCCAATTTATTTAATTTGTTGGCATACAGTTGCATATACTACTTCCTTCTAACCCTTTTTCATTTCTGTAAGGTTCATACTAATGTTCCCTTTCATTTCTGATTCTAGTTATTTGAATTTTCTTTTTTTCTTTCTTAGTTAACCTCATTAAAGGTTTGTCAATATTGTCAACATTTTCAAAGAACCCAATTCAACTATTAATTTTCCTTTTTGTTATCCTATTCTCCATTTCCTTAATTTCTGAGCTAATGTTTATTATGTCTATCTTACTACTTGTTTTAGGTTTAGTTTGCTCTTCTTTTATCAGTTTAAAGTGGGGATTAAATTATTTAGTTTTTTAATTTCTTGATATAGGCATTTACAGGTATAAATTTCCTCTAAACATTTCTTTAGCTATATCGCATAGGTTTTGGTATGTGGTGTCTTAATTTTCACTCAACACAAAGTACGTTTTTTAAACTCTTGTGATTTATTCTTGGACCCATTGGCTACTTAGGAGTGTATCAATTTACACACATATACAAGTTTCCTAATTTTTTTTTCTGGCTATCCATTGCTAACTTCATTTCCTGTGCTCAGAGGAACACATTAAATCTATTGAGATTTGTTTTATGACCTAGTATGTAGCCTGTAGAATGTTTTATGTGCACTTGAGAACGTACATTCTGTTGTCAAGTGAAGTGTTCTATAGAGCTCTGTTAGGTCTGTTATAGTGTTGCTCAAGACTTCTATTTACTTGTGATCTATTTAGTTATTACATTCAATATTGAAAGTGGATTAATAAAGTCTCCGACTATTATTGTTTAATTATCTATTTCTCTCTTCATTTCTGCAGTTTTTCCTTCAGTGTTTTGGAGTTATTTCTATTAATATTTGTTATGTCTTCCTTATGAATCATATCATTATAAAATTTCTCTTTAGCTCTAGTAACACTTGTTTTAAAGTTGATTTGTCTTATATTAGTATATTTTGACATTTTTATGGATCATTTGCATTATATCTTTTTTCATCCATTTACTTTCAATTTCTTTTTATCTTTGGGTCTAAAGTGTCTCCTGCAGACAGCTTATGATTGGATTGTTTTAAATTGATTTTGCTAATCTTATTGGGATTCTCTTCTAAGTGGTCATGTTTTCTTTTGCTACTCCTTGTCTTTGACTTTCAGCATTTTACTGTAGTGTGTGTTTGTGAATTTCTTTTGAATTTATCCCACTTGGAGTTTATTGAGCTCCCTAGATGTCTACACCATTGATTTATAATAAGTTTGGGGTGTTTTCAGCTATTAAATCTTTAAATATTATTTCTTCTTTCTAGCCTTTCCTGATACTTTCAATGTTGTCCCACATTTATACAAGGCTCTGATCATTTTTTTCCCCATTCTTTTCCCCCTCTCTGGTCTTCATTTTACAAAATCTCTATTAATCTACTTTCAAGTTTAATTCTCTCTCCTTCAAGTTTAGAGATGTGTTTAGGTAGCAAATGTATTAAGAAAGGTAAGGAAGAGATTACCATGGAAGTTAGAATACTGGTGAGGTTTAAGGTTAGGGAAAAGGGGTGGGCATTGGTTGGGAGGGTGTACAAAGGGGGATTTCTGGGGTTTCGGCAATGCTCCAGTTCTTGGCCAGGCTTTATGCTAAATTAGAGAATTGCACATTCTGGTTTAGTATTTCTGAGATATGTTCTATTTTGTTCGCTGCTTCTACAGTCAACCTTCTTCAGTTCCTGAACACTTAATCTCACTTCTAGGGCCTTTGCACTGCTGTCTTGCACTGCTTGAAAAACTCTCCCTCCACATCTTCCAGGGACTAGTTTAGTCTGTTTTTGTCCTTGAGGTCTGACCTGAAATGTCCTTTTTTTTTTTTCAGTGAGACTTGTAGCTCTGCCCGTCCTTCCTCTGGCCTCCAGCCTCCATCTCCATCCTCCAGCATTTCCAGCCTGTTGTCATAGCATTTCATGAAATTCCATTTTTGGTTGTGCCGGTGACGACTTACGTGTAACGGCTTGGCATCCTCCTTTGTCTAGCTTGTTGCTGGCTGTGATCCTAGTGCCTCACTCAGCATCTGGCCACAGAAAAAAGGTGATATCGAGTGAAGAAATCTTCCTGTTCCCATCACGTGCCACAGGAGCCGGCTCATGTTACTTGACATCTCTCATTGATAGAATTAATGCTATTTGGGGTTCCCAGCTGGTTCTGCGTAGATTACAAACTTCTAACGAGCACGCAAACAAATGTCACACGGCTTTGACCTTTCATAAAATACAACGAGGGCGAGATTTCGTAAATGTCCCTTTGGGGCAAGGCAAGAGAAGCGTCATCGCATCAGCTTGGGCGGGAGACGCAAAGCCTGCTGGCCGTAGGGCCACGGAGCCCCCAAAACACGCGGGGGCCGGTCCCCGCGGCGCGTCCGCGGCGCCCCCGTGCCTCCCCGCGCGCGCCTCCAACCTCCGACGGGGCGCGGACCCTGAGCGACGCCGGGCCCCGCCCCCTCGAGGGCGCTGCGCGCGCCGGCCCGCGCCGTCCAATCCCGGGGCACGCTGCGGCCTCGCGCCTGCGCGTCGGCGTCGCCGCAGGGATGGGCTTCCGCCCGGGGGGCGGGGCCGAGGCCGCCGCAGTTCCGTTTTCACTTTCTCTTCCTCCGTCCCCCCCCACCGCACCTCCACTTCCTGGGGCCACGGGGTTTTACTTCCGGCCGCTCGCGCCGGGGCCGGGCCAGTCGACCTGTTCGCTCAGGCCGCTGGGCGTCCCGGCGTGGGCTCCCGGGCGTGAGTCCCTGACTAGCGCCGCGGCGCCTGCGGCAGGCTCTGGGGCCGGAAGCCGGGCTCGCGTCCGTCGCGCCGCCCGCGCCGAGCGGGGCCGGGCCGCGCCGTGGGGGCCGCCCAGCGCCGGGGAGCGGCCGAGGCGACGCCAGCGGACGGCGCGCGGGGAGCATGGGGAGGACCTCGGCGCGTGAGCCCAGACTCGCGGGGGCGGCGGCCGTGCGCACGACAGGTAAGGCGCGCGCGGGCTCCTGCGTGGCCCGCCGCCAGGCCCGGCGCGTGGCGTCCGCGGTCTCCGCTGGGACGGGACGGGACTGATTTTCTCTGACGTGACGATGGGCGCCGCATGCTTTCCCGGCACGACCGGCGGCGGGCGCGTCCTGCCTCCGCTGTCGCCCCGCCGGGTGTCCGGCCGCTCTTCAGCCCGTTCCCAGAAACTCGGCGTGCGCGCGTGCAGGCTGGCCAGGGCCTTCCCCACGTCTCTCCCCTCCCCCCTTTCCGCGTCCTGAGGCGGGGAGCCGAGGAGGCGTTCAGCGTGCCCTTGGCGTTGCTCGTCAGAGGCCGGCTCCGTCCTTTCGGACGTCCCGGGCGAGGCCTGGGGAGACGTGGGTGACGCTCCGTCCCTTTGGCCCTGTGGACCGGCCGCCAAGTCCTTGGCGAGCCCCGCCCCGCGGGCTGCTTCCCGTGGGCTCCTTTGTCAGAGGCGGGTGTCGGAGGAAGCGGTCCTGTAGCGACAGCGCTGAGGTGGCACCTGAGGAATGCCGTGATAGGTCGGTCGGGCCACGGCCACCCAGCAGGTCGCCTGAGGGTGGCACCGGGCCTCCCTTCGTGAGGGAACGGGGCAGGTTCACCTCCGCGCTCGAGGGAGATGCTTGGAACGTTCTCATCACCATTTGTCTGTTTGAAATCTCCAAATGAATTACCTTCCTTCTCCCTGTCAGGTAGGATGAGAATGGTAAGGCTCACGAAAATATGTTCTCACCGAAGTGGGGCGCAAGGGACCTGAGGTTCCACAGTTCCCCTGAAAACCGTTAGAAGGGGGAGGGAGGGATGTGTGCATGACATTTGATGTCATGGGACCTGAGATGGGTAGTCAGTCTACTCGGGAAGTCCGTAACAAAGCAGGTGTTCTTTAATTGTGCAAGAGTGCTTTTCTGTTGAAAAACTGCCCTCTAGAACCGAACAGCGTTATGCAGTGTGTTCCGTACATCAGTAAATAACTAACCCAGACTAGAGAAAATTAACGAGTGACAGAGTGTGTGTACACAATTATTTTAAGGAAGACCGTGTTTGGAATTTTGGGTTCTCAGGACATTTGGCCCAGTGTTACCAGTTTTCTTTAAAAGCTGTGTCGTCATATTCTCCTGTAATCCAAACATAGTTTGCGTGAATGAATTAAAATCCGCAATGCCTAAAACCTTGCCTCAGATATAGCCGTTTTATTAAATAAAAGCAGAATGGTGTCTGTTGAGTATAATTAAGTAGAGATAGGGCATCTGTTTATCAGATGAATCTTTTATCCCTCCATGAATGGATGTTTAAGATATTTTCAAGTTTCTCCTGTAACTAAGGATGCTACATTGCTTCTCACTTTTTGGCTAAGACTGAGTGTAGTAACTAAGGATGCTCCAGTGGTTATCATTTTCACTGTTGTAAGCAATGCTTTTATGCACTTATGAAACTCATGTTTATGCACTCATGTTTCTGCAGAATTGATTCTCTGTGAGAATGCTGGATATAAGGCTGTTATTAAATTGCTCTTGAGTGATTGTGCCCTTTTATAGTCACCTTCAAAAAGTGTTTTTATCTTCTTTCTAGCCAGCACTGGACAGTCATATTTCTTTAATATCTTACTAATTTTCTAATAATTGAAAATAGCATTTTAATTTTTATCTTCCATGGGTAATAAGAAAGTTAAACATTTTTGGCCGGGTCATATCCTTTGCTCGCTTGTTTTTGGGGGGTTCTACACTCTTCTTTGACCACACTGTTTTAATAGTTGCGTGTTCATAATATATTTTGGTACTTTCTTTTAGAAAAAACATTGCGTTTTTTTGTTTGTTTGTTTTTGCATTTTTCTTCCAGATGAAATTTAGAACCGCCTTTTCAAGTTCCATAGAAAATCTTGTTGGGATATTGTTTGTGATTGCATTAAATTTCTAGATTAATTTGAGAAGAGGCATTCTTTTGAGTTTTTCCTCCTAGGAGAATAGGGATGTCTCCTATTAAAACTTTTGTTGTGAAATATACCATTTATGTGTACTGTAAAAAAAAGGGGACACACACACACCATGTACCAAGTTTTATAGAACATCGCAAGTACCTTAGACGCCTTTATTGAGTGCCTCTCCCCAAAAGCCAAGTATCCCTCCCTTCCCCATTACCATGGTCATCCTGAATTTTGTGTTAATTATTCCCTTGCCTTTCTTTACAGTTTTATCACCTATATATGTATCCTTAACCAACATTTGTTTACTTTCGTCTATTTTGAACTTCATTTAAATGGAATCATACTGTATATCCTGTGAATTGCTTTTGTTAAATTTTATGTTCCTGAAATTCATCTGTGTTGAAACATGTACTTTCCTGTAGTTCAGCAGTTCGGAAACTTTTTGGTGTCGAGACTCTTTTGCTTTTTAAAAAACTATTGAAGACCACAAAGATCTTTTGTTTATATGGATTATATTAGATATTAAAACCAGCTGATTTTAATATAATAGATTTAACATCTATTGGTACATTTTATTGGGTGCCTGTAGTAGTAGTAGTAGTTACAATAAACCTATATTACACTTTAACATAAATAACATTTTTAATGAAAAATATGTTCCAGATCAAAAAAGAAACTAGTGACAAGAGTGGCTTTGTTTTACAGTTTTTTGCAAATATATTTAGTGACTAGAGTCTCATGTCTGAATGCTTCTGCATTCAGTCTGTTGCAGTTTACTGTTTTGGTTAAAGAATCTGAGGAAAATCTGGTCTCACTTCAGCTGATATTTAGAAATGGGTTGCAAATATCTTTTCTCTCTGTAGTGTTTTTTGTTTGTTTTTAATGAGCAATAGTTCTTAATTTTAAAGGTTTTCATTTCATGTCTATATACTTGGAATTGTTATTTGTGTGTAGTTTGGAGTATAGATATTATTTAACTTTATTCTCACGTGGATAACCAGTTGTAGTAGAATTTACCATTGAATCACTTAGGTCTGAAGTTTTGCTAGTGGCAGATTTTTCACTAATGACCTTTCTTAGTGGTTACAGGATTACACAGATATTTTTAAAACTTTTGTTGTGGTATGTTGGATTTTTCTAGGACTCTGTCCATTTTGCCTAAATTTTTAATAATTATTGGCATGGGTTAAAAATGCCCTCTTACTATCATTAGTGTCCGAAGCGTGTGTAATTATTTCTTCTTATTTCTGATATTGAATATTTCTGTTCACAGCCCCTTTTCTGTTAATTCATCTTGCCTGTAGTTTATCAGTTAGATTTGTCTTTTCAGTGAATTTTTTGTTGTTGGCTTTGTGTTAATTTAATAAATTAAAAAATATTTGGAGATAGCTATAGATTCATATGCATGTATATGTTTTAGATGTGTCTCTTAAAGTGCACTTGTTGAAATTTTTAATATAATTTAAGAACACTTTTAGCTGGGAAATATAGCCTATTTTCATTTTTTCTTTTTATGTTTTTCTATTACAATTGCTCTTATTTTGTGCTGTTTGTCCTGGCTGTCCAATATTTCTTTTCTGTCCCTTTTTGTTATTTTTAAAATAATTTAATATATTATTCCATTCCCCCCCATACTAGTTTGGAAATTCTATACTGTTTTTTCTTTTTATAATTATCCTAGAAATATCATGCATTCTTTAGTTTTCAAAATTTAAAAATAACTAGTATTTTCACCTTTCTGTTAGACAATAACAAGACCTTACAAGTTTAACTTTATTTAACTCATTTTAACATAACTTTTATGTTATTATCATGTTATCAGACAGAAAGGACACCTGCTTAGAATTATTATTGTTTTACAGTCAGTGCTTATGTACATTGTCCACATTTTTACTGCTTTCTCTGTTATTCATTACTTTTGTCTTTTAGATCATCCATCTGGGGCCATTTCCTTCTACTTAAAGTATATCCTTTAGAATGGCTTTTATTGAAGGACTTTTGATGATAATCTCTCAATTTTTGTTTACCTGAAAATGTCTTTGTTTCACTCATTTATAAAAGATATTTTTGCAGAATATAGGAGTTTAGTTTGGCAATTGTTTTTAGTACATTGAAGATCTCATTCCTTTGTCTTTTGGTTTCCATTATTGCTGTTGAGAAGTTAGCTGTCAGTCTCTCAATTCTTTCTTGTCTGGCATCTTTGATATTTTTCTCTTTTGCTTTCTGCTTTTATTTAATGTATCTTTATCTTGCTTGGGAGTATTTAGTTTCTTAAATCTGTGATAGGAGGCGTTTTGAAATGTGTTATTGACTAGTCATAATTTCCAAACCAAATTTTCATTTTTATGTTCAACTGATCTATCTTAACATAAGTAAATCTTAGACAAACTACAAATGTATTTTCTCTTGGTCTTCTGCTTTTCTATTTTGTTTCATTTCCCACAGCTTCCTCAACAGAATACATTGCCAAACTTGTGGATTTTTTATAATCTGTTAAATGAAAAGTGAAACTTGATGATAAAACTCTGGGACTTGCCTTTGAGAGAAGGGGTAGGACTCTGACTGCTCTGTTTTTTCAACACAATTATTCAGATGTTTCTTCCATTTAGACCACTGTTGATAAATTATATTCTTATAGTTTTCACATTAACTGGTATAAATTGTGTATGATAATTTATAATTGTAGAAATTTTTCCTTATATTTGTAGTTATCTTTTATATTTTTGATATTTAATTTCTTTTTGTATTGATTATATTTGCTAAAGGAGATCTATTTTATTTATTCCCAAAGAACCAACTTTTGCTTTTATTGATTAACTCCTTTGGCCTTTGGGTTTTTTTTTTTTTTTTTAATTTGGCTTCTCTTTTTAAAATTACTATTTTTTATTGTAAGAAATGTGTCTGGGGCATAATTTGTTTTTCTCTTAATATTTTAATAACAATTGGAGAACCAAATCCCTTGCTAATATTCTGTGTAGAGACTCACTACCTTTGGCATGTTAAAATAGACCCTGTTTAGGACCTTTGAGTACACCTGCTCCCCTATTAGAAAGGATATTCAAGAGACTGGCTTGACCATTTCCAGCACCTGCTTCACCCTGTGATTATCCCCTCTTTCTCTGTGAGTCACCTTAAGCTATCAGGCCTGTTTTTTTCCCCATGGCACATTTGTGTGATAGGTTATATCTGGGAGTGGTCACAAACCTTTGTCATGGCATGAATTTGGCATCACTTTCTCTTTTGTCACTTGTAATAATCAAAAAAATCCAAACGAGATTGTCAAATGTAATTGTCTTTGAGAAGATATAATTTTTAAGATCTTCTTATGAGACAAAACTACTTAACAATATTCACCATAATACCTTTGAAATGATTCTAATAAAAGGTGAATAATTTTGAATATGGAAAGCATGTATGGTCTCCAAAGAATATGTTGACTTTTTATACAGCATAGCAAGAAGGAAACAAAAGTTGATGGATACAGGATTATAAGCATCTGCTTGATATGCAAAAATACTTTGTGTAATTGAATTTTGAAAATGTTAGAACAGTTCTCAAAGTTGAGTATTAAATCCAAAAGGAAGTAAGCCACAAGTAAATGAAAAAGTCGTATTATGTAGGTGCAGTTCATTTTACACAATGGGATATAATCCCCCAAAATGTTCTTTTTTTTTTTAAGGCAAATAACCAGAGCAAATTTGTTACCTTGAATAGTACATAATTAATTTACATGATTCTTTATGTATTTTAGTAATTTGCTTTTTAAGTTCACATTTTCCTGATTTTCCTGTATGGACAACACAATATTGGTAGCTATTCTCTAGCATCTCCTGCTTAATTTTCCTCTAGCAAGTATAGATGCGGTCCAGGAAATGCAATCAGATGATTTAGGTTACTTGTTAAAACATGAATGAAAAGTAAGTATCTCCTTAGACCAAATACCTCATTCTTCCCTCTCCCCCATTCAGTTTTATTTTCGGTGAGCTTTGTTAGGGCTGTGTAGCTCCATGGGAGGGAGGAGCACCCCCATCCCAGCCCCAGGTGCAGTTGCTACCAGACTCTCTTGGGGATCTATGGAATATTCAAAACCATATTCAATAGGCCTTTTTTTAATTGTAAATTTTACAACAAAGGCCATGACGTAGCTGGTGAGTTTAAGTAGAGATAATAAGAGAACAGTAGGGGCAGTGAGTTAAAATAATTTGTAGTCACAGTGGTGAAAAGACAAGGACTTCCAGTTAGGTCTGGGATATGCCATCTGCCCTTGACACTGAGAGCCTGCGGACAAGACCTTCCAGGAAAGCGAGGCTTGGAGCGATCATTGTAAAATAACAATAAAACCGTCCACCTAGGAACGTCAGAAACAGAAGACCGAAGGCACTCTGCTTGGTATTCCAGCCCTCGGAGCACAATGCGACTCCCACGACCCCGCCGCCGGGCTGCGGTTTTGCGCAGGCTCGCGGTGCGCCGCCCTCGTTGGCTTTTAAAAGGCGCTGCCCCGCGCCGCCCGGGCCGCCCCACCGGCCTTCGCTGGCCGAGGGGGCCCGGGGTCCGCGCCAGCGGGATACTGGCACAGCCCCCTCCCCCACGCACAATGAGGTGAGGAGGGGTGAGCCTCCACCCCCCCTCCCCCCGTGCCTGGGACCTCCCGTGCCTGGGGCCACCCACCTGGCGACGGTGCCTGCCTAGCGCTATGCCTAGCGCTGGTGCAGAGGAGACGGGGAGAAGGGCCAGAGTAGGTGCGGTACCTGCTCCGGGCTTTATGGGGAGACCCTGTGGGGCCGCTGAGGCGGGTGGCGGCACGCCCACACACAGTTGTGTGGTTCTTACAGGTTTGGGGTGCCTCAGTCCCGGCACCTCATTGGATTCTGTGAGCATGGTAGTTGGCAGACCCTTGCAGAATTGCATTACTTCTTACAGCTTTCTGCGTGTGTAGCCTTACAGCATTTTAGATGATCTTTTGAACTTTAAAACAGTGATTCCCAGTGGATTTTGTGCTTCAGATAACAGCAAGGGATACCTTGGGTTTTATTTCTTCTGTGCATGATTGTCTTGACGTTAGAAAACTTTTAAGCTTTTGAATATGGAAACTCATAATTTTTAAAAGTTTTATGAAAATCATTTCTCATTCTATAGTATTTTCTGTTTTTTAATAGGGACACTATTTTATTGGTCTCTATTACTATTTTGGCTTATGGGAAATGCTATTTCCATTTGTTTTCTCTACTTTGGAAAGTCTTCATTTAAAAAAACTAACTTGCTACTGCTGCTGAGGGCAACAGCGGATTTTTTTTTACAGAATGAAAATAGCTTTACTTTCCCCAGTTTATATTTTTACTTCCGTAACACTTCAGAAAATACATAAAGCTGTAAAAAATGATATAAAAATTACCTGTATTTGACTCACCCATAAATAGCTTGTATTGAGCTCTGCTGCTGGGCCCAGGGGACTTTGGTGAAAAGAGTGTCTGCCTCTGGACCTTAGATAGACTCCCAAGCAGTAAATTGATAAAATAATTGTGTGTTATGAGTCATTTAAAGAAAACACTTTAGGTGGTGTGATCAGTGGTTTATCTGAGGGCATAGCTTATAGATTTCACTAAAGGAAGAGAGGGAGCTAAGCCACAGACAGAATGGAAAAGGAAGATTCCAGTCAGAAATAACAAGCAGCTCAAAGTCCTGAAGAGAGGAGAGGGCTCTTGTGGGAAAGATCAGTGTCACTAGAACCTAGCATTGAGTCAGGGGAAGGTGAGCCAGGCAAGGTGTTGGAAATCGGCCAGGCCAGATTTTGCATGGCCATGTCAGGTTATGCATTGCATTCTGAGGGCAACGGGAAGCTACTGAAGAGTTTCAGGTAGAGAAATGAAGTGATCTGGAAAACACATTTTATTCATTACATAAACGTTTATTAAAATTTCACTGTACACTAGGCACCATTCTGGGTACAACTTATGGCATAGAAAGGGATAGTTCCTGTGTTAACGAAGCTGGTGGTCTCCTGGTGGACAGGTAATTGAATACAGAAGGAAAATAATCAGATATCGATAAGCATTAAGTCCAAGATGACTGTTGTTTAAATTGTGATATATGGCCTTCAAGACTACACACACACACACACACACACACACACACACACACACACACCTGCATCTCATTTGTAGTCAGCTTTTCTTCTAAATAATTAGGGTAGTACATTTTTCTGTTATCTGATGAACAGCTTTTATTATTTAAGAGCATCTTAATTTCTTTTTAGATTAAGTATGGCAGAAATAATGCATAGATAAGATGCCTTGCAGCAACAAAAATTTACATAAGCACATATTATCCTTACATAAGGATATATTATAAGGCATCTTTTATGAGAGAATTATATAGTAACTTTCTCTTGACAGTTTGATAAGTGACTGTCCTTACCTTATCCCACACACTCTAGCAGCCCCTCTGATCTTTTTTTTTTTTTTTTACTTTGACCTATTAATGTGGTCTGTTTATGTTTTTTCTATTTACTGAACCAGTTCTTACATTTCTAGAATGGACGCTGATTGATTTCTGTTATTATTTTAATGTCCCAATGGATTCTCTTTGCCAATACGTATATATTAGGATTTTAGTGTCAATATTTCTAAGAAATAAGTCTATAGTTCCCTTTTTTATGTCCTTTGTCAGATTTTAGTATTAACATTTCACTGCTTTTTGAAAAAGAATTGGGAATCTTTAGGTCTTTTTCTGAATTTTGGAACAGATTAAGTAGCATAGGTATTATTGTTTCATTCACTTACCAAATACTTACTGAACACGCACTGTGTGCTGGCATTGGGTTGGATGCTGGCTCATTTGAGGTGAACAAAACAGATATGTTTCCTGCCCTCAATGGGCTTGCTTTATTAGGGAAGTAGACATTAATGAAGTCATTGTGCCTATGAGATTATAAATAATAAATACTTTGAAAGAAAAGAACAAGGTCCTTTGAGAGAATATGATTAAAAACCTACTTTAGATTATACATTTTATGTATCTGAGTAAATAGTTATTGAGTACACATACACTAAAAGCCAGTTCTTTTTAAACTAATCAAATATTTACCGAAAACGTAATGTGTAGTTAGGTCTGTGGTAAATTCACAAGTAAATGAAATTAGGTCTTTCAAAGTTAAAAAATAATGGTTATACTAGCTGCCATAGAAGTGGTATATTCCACATTTTTTAATTGAAGAAATTAAGACTTAGATTAATTAGACACTTGTACATTTACACCCTCTGGAAATTCTGCTAAGATTATAGTGAAGAATAGAGATATAGATTCCCAAAGATCAAGAGAACGAGAGAGGAGGAGAAAGGTGAAATTAATATTTGGAAAACTAGAAAGATGGTCAAATTGTAAATGACTTAGGGAATTAGAGAATGCTGAAGGCTGAAGAACGATGAGCCAACAAGAAGCAAGCAGATTCCCACCACAGAATCTCAAAAAGGCTCTGGATTTGGAGGTACCAAGTACTTCTCAAGGTGGCAGTATAGGTGGAGTGGAAGTAGAAGGGTTGATTGATGATTTTTATAGTATCGATGCCCTGATCCCCTTCTTCACTCTGCACACCCACACCACCACTACCTCTCCTCTGCCCTGACAGAAGACTGAAGGTTTACACCCAGGAGACATTAACCAGGCAGGGGCTAGACAGCTGAGGTAGGGGCAAAGCACCTTCAAGAAAATAAGGATAAGTTAAACCCAGCTGAGCATTGAAACCAGAGCTGTCCTTTCCTGTGTGGCTCTCAGAACTAATAGGCTTATACTCTACCCTAAACAAGATATTAATTCTTTTCTGGGGAAACTTATCAACCCATGGCAAAATGTTTAACAGATAAGGACTTTTGGAGTTTACTTGATTCAACAGCTGCATCACCATCAGATCGTCTGAGAGAGTGAGGGCTGCTGGTCAAGAAGTACTGTTTATGCATGAAACTTTCAGTCAGCTTTAAGTGCCTCCAGTTAAACAGAAATGGACAGCCAAGGATCACCAGCCATTTGGTGAAATCTCTAACAACAGAGACCAAACAGGAGTAAACAGGTAGGAAATAAAGGAGCTTTGTAGAAATAGATTCACTGCAGATAACAGAAAAAACTTCCAACAAAATTACAGTATCTTTAGAGAGAAAAGATGATATAACACATCCATGAAAGAAGTTCTGTTTTTAAAAGGGGGAGAAATTGTTCAGAAAACAGGAAAGAGCTCTGTGACAGCAAAAATTAAAAAAAAAAAAAATTTAAATACAAGGATTAGAGATAATAAAGCTGAAGAACTCTCCCTCAAAATAGAACAGCCACAAGATTTATGTCATACATTTGTTTCTATTATTTTTTCATTTTCATAATATACACAAATCACACCCATTTTTATTCCTAATGTTATGCACCTTTAGAAAAATTAATTTGGCACTATCTCAATTTTTCCTAAAGAACTAATCTTCATTTTTTTCCTGCTCTGTGTTTGTTTCTTCTTCTGTTTCTGATATTATTATTTACTTCCTCCCCTTGGAATTTATTGTGTCTCTATTTTCTAAGTTCTTGAAGTGACTCTTAAGTTCATTTGTTTTCAAATGTTTTTCTTCTCTATGATGTACATTTAAAACTAACAGTTTCCCTATAGGGATTTTAGATATATCTGAGTTTAGATAGATGGTGTTTTTGGTGTCATTCATTTTAAACCCTATTACATATCATTATAATATATTTGTAACCTGTGAATTATAAGTAGGGTTTTTAAAATTTTTTTAAATTTCCAATCATGGGCTCTTGAGTGAACTCTTTATGATTGCATCGTAATTTTACTGGATTTTGGTCAGAAATTGTGTTCTGTACAGTGTCAACTTTTAATACTGAACATATTTTCAATATACAGTTAAGTGAATTTTGGTAAATATATGCACTGTGTCACCATCATACCAATAAAAATACAGAATATTTCTGTCACCCCAGAAAGTTTCCTTTGTTTTAACTTCACTTGCCATCGTTTTCCCTATTCCAACCTTCCGCCACAGGCATCACTGTTATGATTTTTATCACTATAGATAAGTTTTGCCAGTTCTAGAACCTCATGAAATGGAATCCTATAGTGTGCACTCTTTTATGTCTGACTTCTTACCAGTTTAATGTTTTTGAGGTTCATGCATGTGTCAGCAGTTCTTTTTTATTGCTGAGCACTTGTATATCATATGAATATACCATAGTGTGTTTATCCATTCACCTTTTGTGAACATTTAGGTCATTTTCAGTTTTAGCCTACTAAGAATAATGCCGCCTTGAACATTCATATACAGATCTTCATGTGGACATATGCTTCATTTCTCTTGGGTACTGTCTAGGAATAGACTTGCTGGTCATGTAAGTATATGTTTAACTTTGTAAAAAACTGCAGAACTATTTTTCCAGTTGGCTCTATCTATAGCTTTATATTTTTACCAGTAATGAATGAGAGTTCCAGTTATTTCTAATTCATGTCAACACTTAGTATTTTCTTTTAAATTTTAGCCATTCTAGTGAGTGAGAGTAGTATTTTACTGTGGTTTTAATTGGCACTTCCCTGATAATTAATCATGTTGATCATTTCCCCATGTACTTACCTGGAGTGTGTCTTCTGTGAAGTGTATCTAAGAGTTCTTTATATATTTTGGACATAAGCCCTCTCAGATATTTTCAACTTATTAATGATGTCTTTTGGACATCAGAAGGTTTTAACTTTTGTGAAGTTAAATGTAAAAGTTTCTCTTTTATGGTAACTGATTTTTGTGCTCCCAAAATCTTTACATGCCGCACAATCAAGAAGATTTTTTTCCTGTGATCTTTTTCTAGAAACTTTATAGTCTTAGCTTTTATGGTTAGGTCTGTGATTCATTTCCAGTTGAATGTTATGGTTTGAGGTAGGGGTTGAGGTTTATGGATTTTTTTTATTTTGGTTGCCATAGCACAATTTGTTGTAAAGATGTATTTTTCCCTCTTGAATTATTTTGGGAGCATTGCTGAAAATCAGTGTCTGAACTCTGTACTGTTGCGTGCTCCAATTATCTTTACACAGCACTATAGTCTTGATCACGTTAGCTTTGTAATAATTCTTTAAAATCAGGTGGTGAGTCCTTTAACTTTGTTCTTCCTTTGCAAAATTTTTTGAGCTGTTCTAAAACCTTTGAATTCCCATGTATGTTTTAGAACCACGTCATCAGTTTCTGCACACTGGGGTTGTGTTGCACATCTGTAGATCAGTGTTGTGTTTCACTGTTCCCCCAGCAAGGTCCCAAAGCCAGGAAGTAGTATTGGGGAGCACAGCCCAGACTGAAGTTAGATGACATAGTACTCTGTGAAAGGGGGTCTCCAAAAACACTTGATGTACCCACCTATTCAGAGGATGTTTTTAGTTCTCTAGTAAAATTTTAGGCTGAAATAATGATTGGTAACTGAAAGTGAAGCAGAGAAAGTATGAAATTAAGAAAAACAAAACATTGTGTAAGAAAGAAAATTGACTCATTGTGGCGTAGCTGTGATTAATGCATACTATTTAGTGAAACATTTAATACCGAGATAAGAAATGTAGTGATATGACTATGAAGATGGGAAGGAGAAGTGTGTTTTTTATGTTTGGGGAAGGTATTTTTCCATTTAAGGAACATCTGAATTGGTTAGGTATTTTTATTTGAAAAACTGGAGTTATACCAGAAGATGCAGCTAAAGTTGAAGGTGGTCACCTAAGAGGAGTGGAAATAGGGCCCCGTGGAAAGGAGGGGACAGAGACTGATAAGCCTGGTGGTATTTGGCTTTTTATTTAGTGATTTGTTGACATTTATTTTTAAAAGAAGAGGAAGAAAGATTAAGTAGCTTTCTCAAAGATACAAAGCTAAAAAGATGTGGGTTCTAAATCTTGTTTTGCTAAATTCTTTTGTTTCCAAAATTATGTTCTTAATCAGGGGTCCTCAATGCCCCTGCCTCAGCTCCACCTTAGATCCTCAGGAATTAGATTCTCAGAGGAGCACTGGTCCCTGGTGCCACAAATGTTGTTCCACTCCTTCCCTTCGGTCTGAAGAGGATATTGTCCTGAACACAGTTGTTTGACACATAACTCTAAAATGATGGCCTAAATGTTAAAAGACCACTTTTTTAGGTGAGCAGTGGGTCTTCATTTTTCTCCTGTAATTTCCAGCTCCAGTCAGAGCTGTACATAATTATAGGACTATGGTAAATATTTGTGGAATGCTTGTGAAGAATGATTAATGTGAGCTGGAGAAATCTTAAGACATCAGAGAAACTGAATCTTGGGCTAGACTTTAAATATGAAGAAAACTTAGACACGAAGCAGAGGAGGGCTATGAAAATCAAACTATATATAACCGATGAGGGACATTATATGAATAGTGATCTGAGTCAGGGTATTTTGCCCTTGTGCCTGGGAGGGAGATGTGATTTAGTGAGTAGGTGGGAATCAAGCATTCAGAGGCTTTAAATTCCTTATATTTTAAGTTTCAAGTTTCACAGACATTTCATTAACTTTTGTCCTTCCTTGCTAGTAAGTACTAGGGGAAATGTCTCCGTGTGGCAACAAAAAAGAACTTATTAAATTATCTAGTGCAGTGCACAGTGCCTCATATATAATAGGCCTTCAGGAGGGCACTTTATAGCGTCACAATATTAGAACTGAAAGGACCCATAGGAAGATGTTTACAGCTATGTGAGGCCTTAGAATACTCTAACAGAGTCCATAGTTACTGTGATTCAGCTGCCAGTAAAAGTGACTTAAACAACAAGGGACATTTATGATATCACGTATCAAAATATCCAGAGGCAGGGCAGCTCCAGGTTAGTTCGTTTGGCATTTGGAGGACTTGCTTAAGGATCTAGATTCTTTCTGTTTGGTTCCGTCCTCAATGTGTTGGCTGATCAGTCCCATCTTGGTTGCAGGGAGTTCCAGGCAACAAACACATCCTCAGACCAGGCCCTAAGGCCAGAACAAGGTCCTGTTCTTTTGTGAGAAACCTTTCCTGGAATTCTCTTTGTAGAGTCCATTCACATCTCATTGGCCAGAACAGAGTCACGTTTATTCCTAAAATAATCACTAACTAAAGAGAGTAAAATTACCATAATGAGTTTAGAGTGATTAAGATTCAAACACACATCCTGCTCCCGAATTATGGGATCAGCCAAAACCTAAACAAAATTGTGTTGGGAAAGAAAAGAAAAAGGAAGATGATCATTGGGAAGGCAGTCAATAACATCATCACACTAAGGTCTCAAAACAAGTTAGTGGTAGCCAGCCCTGTACTAGAATCTTGGTCTCCTGGTTCCCAATGTAATTCTCTTTTCATCACATAAATAACCTATTTGCTTAATGAATATAATCAATATTGCTAATTTTTCTAAAGAATTTGAATATATATTCACACAATTCAACCTCAGATCTTTTGGGAAAAAAGTTATACTATTATACAACTATACGTGTATCTTTTTTTATAGAGCATATTGAATTCCTCAAATAATAACAGCATTCCTTACGCGTATCTTGTTTCTACCTCTGCATTTGCTCCTACTGCTCCCATTGCTTAGAAGACATACACACCGGTGCACCTTTTTGAAAGGCTTGTCATTTGAATGGTACTCACATTTCAAGTATTGGTTCTGTGGAACTTTTCTTGACATCTCCATCTCATGAATTTGAGAGCGTGTACCATTGTACACTCATTCTGTCGTGTTCTAGAGTCTCCTACACATCTACGATACTGGTACTGGTTCTTTGCTTTGCAAGCTTGTCTTTTTTTCTAGTCTGAACTTTCATTATAGAGACTCTCATTTGTCTGATTAACCCAGGATATAGCATAGTATTGGATATATAATAATTGCCACTAATGGTTTTGTTTTAATGAATGGATGAATCATATGACTAATTTGGGTGTGGGGAGAGATTTTGTGTTCTATTTGATTTCGTTATTTCCAACAAGGAGAACATGAATGTGGTTCTATAATCTCTACTCTTAACTTTGAAAGATTTTATTTTTCGGTGAGGCAAAAGTGTTTCCTATTAGAATAATATATTTCTGTGGACAGAATTTTCTTTAGATATTAAAGAATGTTGGAAGAAAAGCATATCATTTTGTGTGTTACTGCTTATAGAGCAAATTTAGCGCTTAGCTCTGCAGAGTTGTCAGAGGTGAACTTTACAGAATTGTGCCTAATGCAGATTAGATGCTCAGTAAACAGTGTTTCTGTAGTCAGTGTGCTGTTAATAGAGCTATTCACTTTATGATTTTTTTTTCTTTTTTATTTTAGCATTTATGACATTAACAGAGAACAGGACTATGTCAAGAATTCTGGGTGTATACTTGGTGAAAATGAATTAAGAACACCCTCCCAGCTACATTCTCTCTTAGAGAAGACCGAGACAGGGCTCATATCAGAAAAGAGTAGGTATCAAACTAAATGCTTTAAGTTATTACTAATAAATCCAAAATAGACCAATGTAATTTTTAATTTTGATCATATGAAATGAAAGGACTTTAAGAAAATAATTACCAATGGTTACAAATTTTTTATAATTATTAGTCCAGAATTGATAGGTGATTAGGGTTTCCGATTGCATCAGTAAAGATATTGGTTTAAGAAAAATTGTTATATTTCTCTATTTGTATTTCTTTGAAATTGATTCATTTTACTTGATTCTGAATTGAGGTATTTTAGATAGAAGTAATACATACTTATATACGAAAACCTAAATTGTAGTAATATATAATGAGTAAAAGTTCCCCTTTCATCCACTTCTCAATCTCAGTAATTGTTGATTTAAACAATTTGTTGACAATTTGGCTTCCCATCTTTCTAGATACTTTCAAACACATAATCTCTCATTTATTTATTTATTTAACCAAAATAGCATTATAGAATGCATGTTATTTACTCCACAGTATATAATAGATACCTTTATATGTCACTACATATACAGGTTTACTTTATGTAATAGTTACAGTGCATTTACCTGTTGATGGCAATTTAGGTTATCTCCAGTGTTTTTGCTGTTATCGATTCTGGTGCATGGATCGCTCTTGTACATATATATCCTATGAACTTACACTAGTATTTCTGAGATATAGATTCTCAGAAATGGAATAGTTATTTGGTATGCACATTTAAGTTTTTGTAGGTCCTGCCAAATTGTGCTCTAAAAAAGTTGTATTTTTCTTAAACTGGCAATTCTTTAATATCTTAAAGGTAATATATTTTAGGATTAAATGATTAAGGGATCGGCTATTCCTTTGACAGCTATCAAATGGCATACTTAGACTAGATAAATGTATCGTCATAGATAGTGTAACAAATGTAGGTTGTAATCTGTTTATAGGGAACACTAATAAGGGCTTTAATGTCAGATATTGTTGAGTTCTAAGTGTTTCTTTGTTGAGTGCTGTTGCTTAATGCACAAACGAGATGTGGTCGTGAAATTTCTGGGGAGATGTAGAAGTGGCTAGTTTTTGTCAGTTTTGTGACAGCTAAGTTGACATTCGTTCAACTCATTATTTTCTTTTAGACCAGTTGTTTGTAGAATGAAAAGGAGAGAACTGTGGCATAGCATTAGAAGTTGGTTTGTCATTTTTTTATTCCTTTTATTAAAAGTTAGAAAGACGTGTCCAAAACTAGATGCTCACTGTCTCTATGATGGATTTTGAGAAAGAAAGATTAATGTAGGTACTCTGAGCAGAATCCAGCTTGTGTAAGGCTTCACTTAACTTTTCAGAGTGAATTTGCAGATAGAGAAATGTGCCCAAATCCAGGTGCTACAGAAAAGCATATCAACTCAATTTCCAGAGTTACTGTGGTTGAACATAAATTTTCTCCATGTGCTCTCTACTGGTCACTTAAGTCCTAAGGACACACTTTCCTCTTTACATCAGGCGCTTCCAAGCTGCCATCTTAGATGTTTTAGAGTTTTTTGTGGAATAGTCCCCACTTCATCCTCCGATAGTCTTGAGTACATAACACAGGTTGTGTATTGCTCAGTAAAAAAGAGGTCATTCATTTCATGTTCATATTGTTTCATACACTAGTTAGATTCTTAAATGCAAGTACATTTTATAAGAAGAGAGAGTGTCAAATTCTTATCTACTTATTTGCAGAGCAGGAAACTTGTGCTTTCTTGAGAGAGTATAATCAAAGTAATTTTTTAAGAAGTCATGAAAGATTCAAGATTTAGGGTGGTTTTCCAACAGCTTGGCTTTGACATACTTTTCCTTTAACTGTAAAATGATTACTTTTATAAATATACTGCTATTTGGAAACTGCTGACTTAAAGGGGGGAGCATTTTAAACCATAAATAAATAGTTTTAGAAATAAAAATATGGAAGCACAAAGTAATTCATTCTCTACTTGTTCTTTTTTTAAATCATTATCTTTATTAGCTCTACTGGGAATAGTATTCCACACACTGCCATAAAGTGTTCTCTGATCACATGTATTTGTGAAGCACTGTGCAAGATCAGTTTGTTTGTTTTTTTGATTGCACTGTTTTTTACAGTTTTCAGTTTATTGTTCATTGACACTCAAAAATAGGGATATATGTAGTATTCAGTACTTAGAAAGCTTAGAGTCTTTTCCTACCTATTAACATCTTGCGGAATTTAGAGGAGCTGATAATCACAGAGGGTTCATTTCCAAAGCTGTAACAACTTTTATTTCACTGTAAGCAACATATTGCTCAAATATTGAGTCTCAGAGTATAACTTAGATTTTTAATATTACATTGTCTTTTAAAAAATATTAAATACAAGGTTTTCAAAATTATAATTTTTAAAGGACTCTTCATTTGTATTAGAGCCAGCAGTATAGATAATTTGTAAGATGAATTTGCAAATGGATAAGCTTCCGAGTTTGTTTCAGTTAATGCAGCTAAAGAAAGCCATAATATTATTGTCACGGTGTTTTGCTGTTTTAATCTATTTAGAATGTCCTTGTGATTGAACATACAGTTGTACTGATAGTGAAGGAGAAAGTGAAACTGAGAAAAAGTATAACAGTTGATATGGATCAGATGTGCTAACCTCAGAATATTAAATGTTTCATGCTCTTTTTTTTCTTCCCTTGCTATTTATAATCTTTCATTGATGTTACTAGGAAGTTTTGCTTATTAAAACATTTTTAAACTACCTTTATAATTGAAGTGGTAGGACAGTTTAGTGCAAATTAATTTTACTGAAGTGTTTGTTTCATTTCTATGACACTCTAGTTTTTTTCTTTAACTTCTGTTATTCATAAGTCAGTTTTAATGAAAATGCTTTTTTTTCCCTTTAACTTTTGAACTTTAATTTGCAGAGTTCTGTAAGATTAGGAAGCCATGTTAATGTACTTATTTATACTCTATAACTAAAACTTCAAGTGCTATAGAATTATTTATCCTTTTTATTATTAATAAATTATCAGTTTGTACCACCACCACAACCCCCCATCTTGTATAAGAAAGTAGAGAGCATACAGAGGCCAGTAAACAAATCAAATGGTTAAATGTTATAAGAATTCATTAGGCTCAGTTCTTGCTAAAGTGAAGACTTGTAAAGTTGAAAGGCTCAGGTTCAATCAAGAGAATTATTGGATATGTCAGCAATTCTAATTAGGAAACATGCCCCTCCTGTGAAGGGCATATCAAAATCTGTGGGATAGCAAATAGGTATGGTTTAATAAAACCACACACACACTTTCAAAAAAAGTAATAAAGTTTTATTTTTGTAAAATGAAAAAAACGATTTTATAATACAACCCATAAGAAGTAAGGTTCAATAGACACATCTAAGCTGGTGATTTCTAATGTGTTTGCGGAGCGCACAGTAGTAGGCCCCTCTAAAGGAACCTGGTGTGGTCAGGGATATGATGAGAAAGTGGGAAGGGTAAGTTTGTCAAAATATGGCGTAGGTTTAAAAAATTGTAAGGGTGAGAAACGTGGGTCTAGTGACTGCTGACCACAAGCTTGACAATAAAGTCAGCTGCAGTTACAGCAACAGCTTTAAACCCAAGGTGTAAGGGATCTGGCAGAGTATGTTTTACTCTTGTGTTGAAAGTGATTCGCCCCCCTCAGTTGTAATCCATTTAGGTTATTTTCTTCACATGAGTGATCTTTTAGTTAAGATGCCAAAATACATTGTAAACGTTTTAGTTATATTGGAAGGAAATAGATGAGGTATTCAGTGATACTTAGTGTGCCAAAAAAACACCATTTTTTGGTTATCTTAAACAGTTGATTATTTTTGTTTGTGTTTTACAGTTTTTGAGACAGTGTCCTTGAGTTCAGACTCTGTCTTCCAGAGGGCAGTTTCAATTCTCCATACTTCTTACTTGGACTCTGCATCTGAGCATGGTTTTCAGTACAGTCAAGTGACTTTGGTGAAAAATGACATTTTCTTAAACGAGGTGAGGTGCTTGGTACACACTGTATCTGTTAGCTTTATTTTAGGTTTTAAGAAATAGACCCATAAGTTTGGGTATATAAGCCTAGTTCTTTTAAGCTGTCACTCTTCAGAGTAGATACCAGATCCTTGGAAATGGTCACTTGGAAGGTAATAATAATGTATTCTAAGGGATAGAAAAATAATACATTTTATTAGTCTTTTAGCAGGAGGAATTCAGATGATGCAGTTATTATTTTTATTTTGTTTTATGTTAGTTTCAGGTATATAGTACATTGGTTAGACAATTATATGATTTATAACAATGATCCCCCCAGTTACTCTAGCACCCATCTGGCACTACACACAGCCAATTACAATGGAACTGACTATGCTCCCATAACTGTTAAGTAGCTAATGATTAGTGCTTCTTCAGCCCATTTTGAACTTCAAATGCAGATGATACATTTTAAAAATTAATTTGCAAAGCAAAATAACATGTTTATAGCATTTGGGTATTTTTCTCTTTATACAGTACAAAACTTTTTACCAAGAAAAAAAAGCAAGTAACTATACTCAGGAAGAACTTCAAGAAACTTACGGGTTTCTTCTGTTTGAAACTGAAAATCAGGTAAGGGAATTAGGTTGTAGAAAATGAATTTTGTGATATTAATATATAAAATTAGTGATATCCTTAAACTTAGATATTGGTATTTCAGTTATGTAAGAATTATAAGATTACCAGTTCATCAGTCTTTTTTGTTATTTAGTTTGGTGGCAGTGTAAAACAACAGTGAAAGCCAGTTATGAAAGAGATTTGATTTATACAACTTTTCATAGGTCCTTTTTAGTTTTAGCTTAAAAACATTTGTAATTGCATGGTGAGATTTGAATTAAAATAATTTCTTAAGTATCAGTAATGCCTTTTAATGGAGTGAATGGATATTTCTTCATTCTGTTTACTGTTTACATAGATATTTTATGTTCCTCGTGGAGGTTTTTCAAGTTTAAATACATGGTTTTGAGATAAGAGGAACAATTCCAGCTTTCTAGTTAATTTGGATTATTTCACGCCTGTCTTTGAAGGTTGAACATCAATATTATTGCTTTTACCTAATTTATAGGAGGAGGACCTGTATGCAGGTTATTTCTCCAAAGATGTGTTTGGCATTTAGATACAGTTTTAACATAATGCAAAAGTAATGTTTTGGTTGGGCTAATGATATTTAAAGAACAAGGTTAGATTTGCTTGAGGAGTGATTAATGTTAGTGTTTAATGTAAAGATATTTTTACAGTAAAACCAGAAGAATTTATATATCATCTACTTCTAAATAAGATACTACGGATTCATCCTACAAAAATACATTTGAGGGTAAAATGTAAGGGAGGACTTATCTGTGATCTTGTTTAATTTGGTTTTGGTGGTGATATTTTTGTTAACAGAAATGACAGGATTTCATGAAAAACTTTGAACTATTAACTAGAACACAGTTGACTTACATAAGCTTGCTTTGTGCCATGAATACACACAGTGTACAGAGTCTATTTATGTAAAAGCTTATAGATTTTAGCATTATTTCATTACTTCTCCCAAGACTGATATGATAAGCAAAGTACTATTTTTTGTTTAAAGGCAAAGTTGGTATGTCAACGTGGACTCTGTATTGGCAGCAGTGCTATCAGTACTTTGGGTGACCCAGCAAAAGGTAAGTCTGTAGGAAAAAAGAATCCCTTTTACAAATGAAATAGGGTTTAATTTAATTCATAGGATACCATATTAAGAACCAATTTCATTAATGATAAACAATAATCTTTAGAATCAGAACTTCATCATATAAATGAGCTTTGAGTCTAAGACTAAAGGTTTTCCAAAAGGAGTTACATGATCAGAACTCTTTCTTTTAAAGGTTGGTTGGACTAGAAAAGATGCTAAAGGTATCTTTCAGTGCCAGGAGGTTATAACAGGCATCCAGGGCTAGCGAAGATCTCTTCTTCGCTGTCATAATGGCAGTAGGAATGGAAAGTAGATAGAACTGACCAAACTTGGCAACCGTGGAATGTGGTGAGTAAGAGAAAGGAAGTAATCAAAGGTAAGGGTTTAAACTTACACTACAGTGATTTTACGAAGGGAGACACAGAAGGAGAGGAGATTGGTAGGAAAGCGGGTATATTAAAAGAGAAAGGTAATCTTATGGTTAGGAACATGGATTAACACTAAATTTCTTTAAGCTTCAGTTTCCTCATCTGTAAAATAGATAAAACTTTTCTAGATTTATTGTGAGGACATATGAGACTAAAAGTGCTGAGCACAGCACACACCTAGTAAACACTCAGTAAGTGGACACTACTGCTTTCATGAATTAAATTTGAGAAATAATGAGATTTTCATAAGTGTTTCTGGAAGATATCCTGGTGGTAGTAAAGTAGTTGGGAAAGAGATTAGGAGTGGAGATTGGGTTGTGTTAGTTGAAGCAAAAAATACTGTTACATGGAACAGTATAGAAGGAAAAGATTGCAAAGAACAGAACTTTTGGATCGTTATGGAACCAAGATGTGGGGGGATGGGGAGGGTATAGAAGGAGGAGGAGTTAAGAGCCATCAGATAGATGAAGAATCAAGGAAGTAAAGTTTTACAGACAGAAGGTTCTAAGGAGGGAGGGGTATTTAGCTATGTTAGATGGTACGGAATTTGGAGATCAAGACTGAGAAAGATAATTGAGCTTCATGGCTAGATTCCTGCTGACTTTTAAAAAATCGCTTTATTGGGATAAAATTTACCTACCAGACAATTCACCCATTTAAAGCATACAATATAGTAATTTTTAATATATTCACAGTTTTACAATCATCGGCACAATCAATTTTAGAACATTTTTATCATCCTGACAAGAAATCCTGTCCCTTTTGGGCACTAACTCTGCATCCCCTACAACCCCAGCCTATGCATCCACTAAGTTTCGTTTGCCTCAGTGGATTTGCCTATTCAACACAGTGCATGTAAATCATAAATGATCTTTGTGACTAAGTTCTTTTACTTAGCATAGTGTTTATGAGGTTCATCCCTATTGTAGTGTATAGCAGTACTTCACTTTTTGGCTGAATAATATTTCATGTTATACCATGTTTTCTTTATACATTCATCAGTTGATGGACATTTGGTGCTTTCCATGTTTTGGTTATAAAAAATGCTCCTGTATAAATTCATGTACAGGTTTGTATAGATGTGTGTTTTCATTTCTCTTGCATATATACCTAGAAGTGGAATTGCTGGGTAGCTGTGTAAAACAAAATTTTTAAAACTGCATTCAGCTCTTCTGGAAGACATGGAAAGGGATAAATTCATAACCTAATAACAGTTTGCATAAAAGTACTTTATCTTCTTGCCTGTTCTTTTTAACTCCCTCTTCTTTTCATTATGAAAAATAATGCTACCATAGAAAAAGAGAATGTGGTATATAATACACCCATCACGTAGGTTTAACAGATGTTTTGCATCATTTGTTCATTTTTTAAAAAATTTTTGTTGCTGAAGAATTTGAAAATAAATTACAAGTAAACACCTCAGCTTACATCTCTAAACAATAAGGCCGTTTTCCTACAGTCCCCTGATTTTATTGTTGCTTTTGGAGGGGCTGGCTTCAGTGATGGTGGAGTGGAAGCTGCATTGTCCCTGTGCATACACACTGGGGTCAAAAATAAAACAGCACCACTGCCTGTGTGTTTACACAGTTACCAGTTTGGGCTCAAATAGAAATGGCTAGTTATGTGTATAATAGTAATATTTTATATTAATGTAGTGTTTTATAGCTTTAAAAGTTTTTGGCTCTTTATAAATCTTCTGAAAACCTAGTAGTTTATGTATCTGTGACCCAGGCCCACCCTCCCTGCTTAAGTAACATAGTCCTCGGTCACGTGGTTGTTATTAGTAAGTGGAAAACTTGGAACTGGCACCCAAGCTTCTGACCATCAGTTCTTTGATTTTTACAGTAGATCAGAGTGTTCTCATCATTATCTTTTATAATTCAGAAGAGACACCTCCATTCAGGAATGTCTGAAATCTGTCCTTTTCTCCTCATGCTCCCCTCTGCCGCTGTGTGGGATCCTCTTCTCCTGTCTCAGCTCCTACAGTAGCTTTCTAGTGGGTCTTGCTACTAGTCTCTCTCCTCTTTAAACTCAAATTTGATGAGTCTCTACTACCTGCAGAGTAAAGTCTAAGCTGATTAGCTAGTTCTGAAAAGATCTTTACTGCTCAGTCCCAAGCTTTCTTTTTAGCTATAGTTTTTACCACTTTTCTCCCCTGCTTCCAGCACTGGCCTACTGTTCTAAATAATTTATGATTCCATACTTTTGTTCACTCTGTTCCCTACTTAGAACTTTGTCCTTTTATTTACCTTCGTGTCATAGCTGCCTAGCACAGACCTGTCATGTAGTAAACTTCATGTGTCATTAAATACACCAGCCTCCTTTCTCTTGGCAGTTTCACTTTCTTCAGTTTCAGTTACTTGTAGTCAGCCAACGTCCCAAAATAGTAAATGAAAAATTCCAGAAACAGGCAGTTCATAAGTTTTAGATTGCATGTGTTCTGAGCAGCATGATGAAATCTGGAGCTGTCTCACCAAGGATGTGCATCTTCCCTTTGTCCAGCATCTCTACACTGTACATGCTTCCCACCCATTAGTCACTTTGTAGCTCTCTTAGCTATCAGATTGAATGATTCAGTATGGCAGTACTTGTGTTCAAGTCACCCTTACTTGACTTAGTAGTGACCCCAAAGTCCGAGAGTAGTGATGCTGGCAGATGTGCTAAAGAGAAGCCCATAAAGTATTTGCTTTAAGTGAAAAGTTGAGAAGTTCTCAATGAGGCAGGAAAACCATATGCTGAGGTTGCTGAGATCTATGATAAGAACAAGTATTCTATCTGTGAAATTATGAAGAAGGAAAAAGAAATTTATGCTAGGTTTGGTGTCGCATCTAAAACTGCAAAATTTACAGCCTCAGTGTGTGGTAAATGCTTAGTTAAGATGGAAAAGACATTAAATTTGTGATGGAAGACATGAACAGAAAACGTGTTTCAGTTGATGGCATCGCATTGCGCCAGAAAGCGTTGAGCCTATATGAAGAGTCAGCAAGAGACCCCCTGAAACGAGTGACACCGAGCCATTTACTTCAAGCAAGAGGTGGTACACAGATTCAAGAATAGGTTTGAACTGAAAAGTAAAATATTACTGGAGAGGCTACATCTGCCTATGAAGAAGCTGCTGCCACATTTCTGGCAGAGTTGATTAAAGAAAAGTGATACCAACCAAACCAAGTCTTCAGTTTTGATGAAACTGGGCTCTTCTGGAAGAAGATATCCAGAAGAACCTAAAAAAGTAAAGGACATGCCAGGGCATATGTGGAGCCTGGGAGACTGGATGAAGGGCACGTGATAAAGCAGTCCTAATGTACAGAGCCAAGAGCCTGCACGCTTTCAGAAGCAGAAACAAAGATGAGCTCCCCGTGTTCTGGCACTCGTTCATGGTGGAATGGCTCCACCAAGACATCATGAGAGGAAGGGTGAGGACAGTACAGGTACACCTGGGAGATGCTGCGAGGTTGGATCCAGACTATTGCGGTAGAGTAAATACCTTAATAAAGCAAGTCACAGATATTTTGGTTTCCCAGCACATGAAAGTTATGTTTACACTATGCTGTAGTTTATTAAATGTGCAGTAGCATTATGTCTTAAAAAGAATGTACATACCTTATTTAAAAATACTTTATTGCTAATAAACACCATCATCTAATCCTTCAGCTAGTCATAATCCTTTTGTTGGTGGAGGGTTTTGCCTCAGTGTTAATGGTCACTAACTGATCAAGGTGGTAGTTCTAAATAAGACAACAAATTTGCTGCATTGATTGACTTGTCCTTTCACAAATTATTTCTCTATAGCACGTGATGCTGTTTGATAGCATTTTACCCACAGAAGAACTTCCTTCAGAATTGTAGTCAGTACACGCAATTGTAGTCAGTAAACTGCAACTGCTTTACCAGCTAAGTTTATGTCATAATCTGAATCCTTTGTTGTCATTTCAGCAGTCTTTACAGCATCTTCACCAGGAGTGCATTCCAACTCAGGAAATCATGTTAGCAACTCTTCATTTGTTAAAGTTTTATCATGAGATAGCAGCAATTCAGTCACATCTTCAGGCTCCACTTTTGTCCTAATTCTCTTGCTGTTTCCACCACATCTGTAGTTATTTCCTCCAATGAAGTCTCGAACTCTTCAAAGTCATCCGGGAGGGTTGCAATCAACTTCCAAACTCACATTATCGTTGATATTTGACCTCTTCCCATAAATCAAAAATGTTCTCAATGGCATGTAGAATGGGGAATCCTTTCCAGGTTTCAATTTACTTTGCCCAGATCCATCAGCGGAATCACTGTCTATCGCAGCTACAGTCTTAGGAAATGTATTTCTTAAATAAGAAGATTTGAAAGTTGAAATTACTACTTGCTCTGTGGGCTGCAGAATGGATGTATGTTATTTGTTAACAGGCATGAAAACCATATTAATCTCATTGCCCATCTCCACCTGAGCTCTTGGGTGACCATGTGCATTGCCAGTGAGTAGTAATATTTGAAAGGAACCTCTTCTTTTCTGAGCAGTCGGCCTCAGTAGTGGGCTTGAACTGTTCAGTAAACCATGTTGTAAACAAACATCCAGGCTTTGTTGTTCCATTTAGAGAGCACAGACAGAGTAGACTGAGCATAATTCTTAAGAGCCCTAGGATTTTCAGAATGGTGAGTGAGCGCTGGCTTCAACTTAAGGTCACCAGCTGCATTAGCCCTAACAAAGGGGTCAGCCTGTCCTTGGACGCTTTGAAGCCAAGACACTGACTTCTGCTTCCTAGCTCTGAAAATATGAGATGGCGGCATCTTCTAATAGAAGGCTCTTTTGTCTGTATATAGAAAATTTGCTCTTTAGTGTGGCTGGATAACTGGCTGCAGCTTCTACATCAGCACTTGCTGCTTCACCTTGCTCTTTTATGTTATGGAAACGACTTTTTTCCTTAAGCCCCATGAAGCAACCTCTGCCAATTTTGGACTTTTCTTCTGCAGCCTCCTCACCTCTCAGCCTTCATAGAATCAAAGAGAGCCAGGGCCTCGCTCCAGGTTAGGCTTTGGCTTACGGAAATGTGGTCGCTGGTTTGATCTTCCCAGGCCACTGAAACCTCCTCCATGTCAGCAGGAAGGCTGTCTCGCTTTCTTTGGTGTGTTCTCTGGAGTAGCACTTTTAATTTTCTTCAGAAACTTTCCATGTGTTCCACAACTTGGCTAACTGTTTGGCACAAGAGGCCTACCTTTTAGCCTCAGCTTTGGATGTGCTTTCCTCACGAACATTAGTCAGCTCTGGCTTTTGATTTAAAGTGGGAAATGTTTGGCTCTTTCTCTCTTTGATACTTAGAGGCCACTGGAGGGTTATTTATTGGCCTGCCTTCACTATTGTCGTGTCTCAAGGAAGTGGGAGGCCCGAGGAAGAGAAGGAGAGAGAAAGGGAATGGCTGGTTGGTTGAGCAGTCAGAGCACACTCAACATTGATTAAGTTTTATGTGGGTGTGATTTGTGGCACCCTGAAAAATTATGATGATGACATCAGAGATCACTGGTAACAGATAAACAAATATGATAATCATGAAAAAGTTTGAAATATTGTGAGAATGACCAAAATGTGACATAGACATGAATGTTTTGGGTTAAATGGCTCTGTAAATTTCATTTAATGCAGGATTGCCACAAGCACTCAATTTGTAAAAAACATAGTTATCTGCAAAATGCAATAAGGCAAAGAGCAATAAAGCAAGGCATGCTTATACAATCAGATGTTTTGAGAGAGGAGAGACCACATTCACATAACTTATCATGACATATGGTTATAATTGTTCTATTTTATTATTGTAAATATTTCTGTGCCTGATTTATAAATTAAGCTATCATAGGTATGCAGGTATAAGAAAACAGTACATACGTATTCATAGTGTTCACTGTCCGCAGTTTCAGGCATCCACTGGGGTCTTAGAACACATTCCCTATGAATAAGATGACTGCACTCACTGAAATATTTTGCAAAAAATTTTAGAATTACATTACCATAAATCTTTTCATTGAATGATTGCTTGGGGAAGAAAAACCTTAGAATTTTCCAAGAATATTATACATTAATCCCATTTTGGTTTCTGTACCCAAGTAGAAAATTGGTTATCAGTCAGATATGTTCTTGTCTTAGCTCTAATGTTTCTCTACCTTTAAAGTAACTCGAGTAGTTTTTTAAAAATTAATCAGTGTCAACAGTTTTTAATGTTGACTTTTATTTTTTATGTTGTCTTGTTTAGCTAAAAGTAGCTTTATGTGGAAATTGTATATATGAAACAATCTTTTAAAATTGTAAATTAATCTGTATTTTATACTTTTTAGGTGTATATGTTTCCAAATATTCAGACTGTCTTCATGCAAGACCATGGTATCATGGGAAATCTGGTTATGTTATAATTTTTAATCTAATTAAGGTAAAGCCGAGATGTGCTTCTATGTAATATTTTTTTTAAAAACCAAATTATCAGTCTATGTAATGTTCCTTGCAATCATTTGCTAAACATAGCCCTCTCCAGACACAGCTGTCCAAATTCGGAAAAAGTAACTGCAGTTTTTACTTTCCTTTAAAGAGAAAGCTTTTTTGTTCATTTAATAGGTGATCTAAGGATATGTTTTGAAAAAAAGCTCGAATGTAATACAGAAGGTATTCAGTGAAGTCTTCCTCTCACCCCTTTTTAGACATGAATAACAGAAAACAAGTAGCTGCCTGTAAAACAATATTACAGTTAATCAGAGATAAATTTTGAAAACAACACTCGTCTGTTTTAAATTGTCAAAATAAAAAATGTTTATTTTCTTTATCCCTAAAACATTCAGACCTGTTCATAGCTTCATTTGGCACCTATAACTAATGATCTCAGAAACTGTTAAATGCCCTTAAATAGTCCAGTATAAGTAAATTATTCAGTTAGAATTTTCACTCAAATTGTAGGAAAGCTCTAATTTTAGAGATTGGTGGGCTTTTTGAGGATGTAATCTGCGGTCTTGTTTTTTTCTTTTGTTTTAGATTTCTAAGTTTTTTGGTTATAAATCTAACAACACTGATTTTTTTTTTTTTTAAAGAGTGAATTTTTCATAATACAAAATTTGTCCCCAAGACCTGGAGGGGCAGCAGCGTTGCACTGGTAGACAGTTACTGCCCCCTTCCCTCTTTAATCCTCCCTCTCCTGCTCTGTGATGAGTACTGTAGTTCTGCAGAGAATGTGCCTGTCAGCACTGAGGACAAACGTTTGCTTTTTTATTTACATCAAATCGCCTTGCCCTTGGTTTCTTATTCCTGTGTCCCACCCTGTCTGCTGGGTGTTGCTGTTAATATTTTGCCAATGTGCTCTCAGTTCCCCTTCACTGTACTGCTCAAGAGCCAACCACACCCAGCATCCTGAAATGTTTAATCAGGAAAACAGGTTGCTCACTGGAGGGATTATTTGTATTCTTTGGCTTTTTAGGCGAAAGAATTGCCTTTGGTGATTCTATAAATGAAGAGGCAGGACCTTAACAGCAAAAAAAACCCACAAATTTTAAATAAAAGTAATTAAATTTTTCTTGTAAAGGTAAAAAATAAACATTGCCTATAGTCTCTTCTTCATTTTGTTATATATTTTGTATATTTTTATTTTTCCTATATTATTATATTTTATTATATGATAAATGTGACTGCTTTTTTTCTTTTTCTGAACAACATGTAACTATTGAGGAAGAGACCTCTGTAATAGGCAGTACTGACTGTTCAGTCCTCAGGGCCTGTGGTCTGCTCAGCACTTCACTTCCTGTGTGCTCCTTGCTGACGTGCTGGGTGCTGGCATACTTGCTGTGCCTTGGCCTATAATTTACTATTGCTAACCTGAGGTTCACTCTGGAAGCTCATCTTTTGAAAGTTTAGATTTCATTAATCATCTTTCATGTTACAATCATTGAACATCCAATCTGTTTGGTAAGCTGTACAATTTTTTATTTTAAAGAAGTGGTTCTCCTAAATTTGGAGTCATTTCTGTACTTCATTGATACTGTGATAAAAGGAAAGACATTTGCCTCAGAAAGATGCCAAAACATACCAGATTTTTAAATACAATTTTAAGGGATTTGTGGATAATTAAAACTATTATTGGCCTTAAAGATAATTTTTTAAGAACCATAGTTCTAATTCTTAACATAGTTAACTGTCATTTGACACACATTCACTTCCTAATAGGTTACTTGTAAATGAGTCCTAGAGTAAGATTATTGCTATTCTTCAAATAGACATCTGATTAGTCTTAATATTTTCATTCTAGGGAAGAGTCAAGTTTGTGCCTGAAAATTATACAACTAACTATACTAGCCCATCTTCTGGCTATGATTGCCACGTGGCTGCAAATACTAATAAAGTTTCTCACAGGACGAGTCATTTTCGAGCCTTTGAACTGAGTCAGGTATAGTCACCTGGGAGTAAATCATTTCCAAGATACATGTCTGTGTCTCATGTTTAACTTTTCAGGACCAGGTTGGTTGAGATCAGCTTGGCACGTTGGAATTCGGTAGTCCTGTCCTGATGATACTTCCTTCTCTTCTTTCAGTATTACTTCTATGAGTTTTCAGGCGGCACTGCTGTTGAGCGACCCAGACAGATCCACCCGTATGTGATCGTAGCATTTCAGTACAGGGAGCCTAAAAAGATGGCAGCGCCAGCCCATAAAAGCATGTGAGTAGTTACAAGCATATTTTGTTTTCCTGGATTTGTTTCCTTTGCTCTTATAAAGTGCTGCTTTGTTTTTTTTCCTCCCCTAGACTTGAACTCAGTGAAAATGGTAAGAAGTTATTTAATTGGTTCCTTTGTTTTTTTTTTTTAGTAAATGTTTTGTTCATAAATTAATTAGTTTCTGACTCTCATTTCTTAAAGTTCTCATCCCCTTGTGGAAAGGGAAATTAATTATTCAAGGCTGTCTGCTCTGTGATGTAACTCTTTGGTCTTCTTATGGCACACTAGTTTCAGCACAACTGTAAGTACTGATATTGTGTCCTTTACTATGCTTGTATAATTTTTTAAATTATTATTTTGAGTTCTTGCTTGTTGGCCCTGGCGTGAATATAGCCATTGTACTTGGCTTTAGATTAGAGTACTTTGGGGCAGATGTATAGAGCATAGGACCATGACACAGGAGACCTAAAGTCACATCTCAGTTTTTACCTTGACCTTAAAATAAGTTGGTTTTATAACCTTTGATAACTCATGTTTTAAATTTTAGTATCTTAATCTATTCATGAGAAAATGACCTCTCATGTTAAATTAAATTGATTTGATACTAGAAGTTTGACTTTCCCTAAGAAGCAAATTGGATTTGCCTAGATAGCTGATAATGTAGATTATAGCCACTTAATTATATTATTGAATCTTTATTAAGATTTGCAATATTTAATTTTCTCATTTTCACATGATTTTCCTAGACTAGTATTAAATAGAGTAGCTGCTTATTTACATTATAATGAATTACAGTATTTTCTTCTGGGGAACAGTGAAGGGCATCTTATGAAATCATTTTATTTTTTAATCTTTTTTTTTTTAGTCTGTTCTTAGTGTGTATCCCAAACTATTGGAAGATAGAATTTAATTGAAATATAAGGTGAAAACTGGTGTGCTGTCAGAATTCATTTTCTTTCTGTTGGCCTTTTTTTTTTTTTTTTTTAAGAAATAGGAGAGATATAGCCCACAGAATAAAGTAAGAATTCTGTGAATACATAAATGAGAATGGAAAATGCTTCGTCACTGAGACAGAATAATGGGATTCAAAAAGTACCATTGGTTCATTCTGTAACATGTATGATAGCCAGTGCAATGAGTGTTCAACTCTTATATAGCATAATTTTTAGAAAATTGTCATTGCAGTATGAATAATTCTTCCACACATCTGGGCATTTTGGTTATACCAAAAATATATACATTCAGAAAATGTGAACATATTTGAGACCATGGTTTGTGGGGTCATTTGAAAATCTATAATATTTTTAAATATACATAGTATTCATTCTGGAATTTATTAATTTAAGGACTTTGTGGTTACAATATTTTTGTTTGCATTTATATTAGAAAACCAAATATGAAGCTGTAGGTAGTGTCATGTGTATTACATTTCATGATATTGTTTTCTTTCTTAGACCACATGAACTAGATTTCAAGTATGTAATGAAAGTGTCGTCTTTGAAAAAAATACTACCAGAAGTTGCCTTTAGAAAACAGAATTACTTGGAACAAAAAGGTCTGTTTGCATGTAATAATAATACACTGTATATCCTGGGCTTTGTTCCAGTTATTTTCCCCTCTCTTACACACACACACATACACACACACACACGCACACTCACACTTACACTTTTACTTAGGTTTTGCCTTAACTGACTCTTAAATGGGTCTTTTGTGATAATTATAGAGTTGCTGTGTTTCATTTCCTTGGAGGCTAACTAGAAACTTTGAAAGGTAGTTTCATCTTAGATGGCAAAGACTAGTATTAATATTAAATACTAAGAGATTTAAGCAAATGGACTGATTACAAGTAGGAGAAGACTCATAACCAGTTCCTTTTGAGGAGGATGGAATTTTTATGATTGTTTTCACTTATTTATATACTGAACTGCTGCTACTTATTAAATTTCATGGGATGACATTGGTTAATGAGATTATATAAGTTTCAGGTGTACAATACTATAATATATCACTTGTATATTGATTGCATTGTGTGCTCATCACCCAAAGTTTAGTTATGTACTTCTCAATGAAGAAAACGTGAGAAGGAAATTCCTTAGTTGTTTAATTCATGGAACATTGTTATTTATATTGTTTATGTAGTATTCACTTGTCTTGTTAATCCTATAGTAATGTCAGTATAAATGAAAGTATTGTTTTTAAATACTTTACACAGTAACTTTTTATTAAGGTGTTTTATAACCAAAAACAATTTTTGAATGTATTCCTAGTTTTTCACCTTTTTTAACATATAAAATGAATAAATTGGTTATTAGAAAAAAATAATAATATTTTAATTAAAAAATGTTCTGCTTTTCTGATTTTCTCCAGTCTCTTACCAAGATATGTGCTTCAATATGTATGAGGTAGAACTGTCAAATAAACAAGGGGAAGAAATAGATAAACTAACAGAAGTCATTAAAAATAAACAGTTGGTAAGAATCATCATTTTAAAATGTAATAATTTTTTCCTTAAATTGAAAATTTGCTAATTATTGCTGTTTCTAGATTGAATTATTTTAGTTTGCTGAAAAGATTTTCATCATTTAGTATCTATTGACATGTTATTGATATAATAGTTATTGACTAACATTTCATCCCCTTTGTATCTTAGTTTACTTTTGTTTCACTAATCAGTTCATACTCCCGATTTTAGGAATAAGAGGACAGTTTTTCTCAAATCTTTTTTTTATTTTGTTTTCTGACAGAAGAATTGGGTAGATTCCTAGTCTTTTGCACTTGTGAGATATTCTTTTGAAGTGACTGGTGTCAGTCCATAGGTTTATAAGGAAAACAGAGTTGCTTCTCCTATTTCGATAGTGTAGAAAGTAAGACTGCACTGAGAAGTAGATAACGATCCAAAGACTTCTCTTGCTCTGTTCACTGAGTTCCTCAGTGTGAGGGTAGACATAGATACTGACTCTACAGTGAGTGCTTCTGAGACATCGCAGAGGAGATGTGTGAGTGTGGGACAGTGACCAGACAAGTGTGAGCCTTTTAGTGACATGATGGACTGTCCCCCTGGTAGATAGCAAGAAATCAGTAGATAAAATAGAAAATTTATATAAGCTGTGAGTAAGCTGTGTCAGAAATAGTGTCAGTTAACATACTTTAAGTCGCATGTAACAAACGCAAACTGGCTTAGACAGTAAAGGTCTTTAACAGGCTTACTTTTCAGTATAGGTGATGAGGTGGGTTCAAGTACTATTTTCTCAGGGGTCTTTCTCTTTTTTAGCTCCACACTCCTCTGTGTGATAGCTTCATCCTGAGACTGCTAGTCAGGGCTACGTGCTTCCTATCTGCATCCAGAGAGTGAGAACCCCTCTTCCAAACCATCTCTTCTGTTTCATTAGACAAGTTTATGTTGTCCGCACCTCCCTCAGCCAGGAACTGCAAAGGGAGTGAACTACACTAATTAGCTCAGGTTCTTCGGCTCCCACCTTCCAGAACCTGGCGTAAGATCATCCCAGCCCAGTCCACAGCTGGGAGCGCCCCACAAGAAGGAGACGGAATGGGCCACATTGGACGCCAAGTGGATAACTATTGAATATCTACTGTAGGATTATAGGCTGATCTTTTTTTTTTTTTTTTGGAGTTAGCATAGTCTATTTTATATTTGGAAGTTAAAAGGAAGAAAGTCCAAAGATGTTTTCAGAAAATGCATTAGTGAAGGGACTACTTTGTGAGTGCTTTATAGTATTAAATATAGTAGAGACTTGGTGCAGAACTTGGCTTTGAAACCTGTTCATTCATAATAATTACTTATATGACTTCTCAGTGTACCATGCTTGTCTGGCTTCATTACAGTATGAATGATTTTTACCTGTCAGACTTTTTACCTGTCAGACTTCCCAGCTGGTGATACTGAGTTCCTGGAGGGAAGTTATCATGTCTTAAGCATTTGATACCTTAGTGCCTGGTGGATAGTGGATGAGCAATAAATGTCCCTAGAGTACAGTGTATGTGGGCTTGTACTTAGAACACTGAACCGCAAGAACAGTACAGAGCAAGGTCTCTTTTTAAAAGGGTGATAAGGTCTACGGCCATGCCACCCTGACCACACCTGATCTGTTGATCTCCTGAAGCTAAGCAGGGGTGGGCCTGGTTAGTGCTTGGATGGGAGACCACCTTGGAAGACCAGGTGCTATAGGCCTTAAAAAAAAGGATGCTAAGGACATGTATGGCTAGATATTTTCTGTTTATGAATAGTGAGAAGTAAGTGTTTAAAAGAGTCTGTTATTTCTCTCCAAAAAGGTTAAAAGGGGAACTTTATGCAGCCCTTTTCAGTACATCATTTGAACTGATGTTTTATAGTCTATATTTGTTTTATTTGCACATCTTTTGGAAGGCAGAAATATGTGATTTTATGTAGATAAAGGGATATTACTTTTCATCTGTTTTACAAAACTAAATTGCAAAACAATATAGAGGCTAATTATTGTCACTTTTAAATTTTACGTCAATAGAAAATGAAACAAGAATTCTCTCTTTGCAATTTAATAGATACCAAAGCTATGAGTGTATATAACTATTATTTTGTTTATTCAGTAATTCTTTTTTGAGTGTTTACTGTGTCCCAGAAGCAAAAGTAGAAAATAATCCTTGCCATTAAGGGCCTTCTAAGATCGTGGCGAGACAAAGACATAAATGCATAGGGCTTCAGCAGAGGCTTATGGAGACTCACAGGAGTGATTGTTCTTGTGACTGATGCATTAATCTCATAATTCAGTTCTAATATAATACTTAGAAAAGAAGTCTTTTTCATACTTGAATTTATTTACCATATTTTTAGGCTTATGACCTATCAATTTTTGAAATAGGATGTTTTATCACATCAAATGGTATATTTGTTTACTTTTTTTAAGTGAAAAATGACTGTATGAACATGGGGTTGTATCCTGTTTGTATATAGACTTTAAAAATGGTAAATAATGGGGAAGAACTATTATGTTTATTATTTAGAATGACAACTTTTAAATAACTTCCCCTGACCTGGGGACAAAATTCCCCAATTTACTATAAATATTAAAATTTCAAGATTTTTTTCTTGAGCTCAAGATTCCACCCAGACTGGTGGAGGGGACAAAAGAAAGGAAGAATTTATTTTCATCAGCATTTCTTTTTGCCACAGGACCTAATTATGTTCTTTTCTATTATTTTCCATCTCTTAGGATGGTTTAGAAAGGATTCTTTTATTGGATACAATCATCTAATTTTTCAAGTTCCAAGATTCTATGACATGTTATGTGTAAACATGAGCTTAAGATGCTGATTATAAGTCTAATCATCTTGAATCCATAGTGGCTAAAGGGTACCAGATTAGCTACTGAGGCAGCAGTGTGAAATGTCAGGCATCTCAGCGAAAAATGAAAGAAGTATTTTTGTTGGTTTTGTTATGTTTTGAACACTGTCCTAATACTAACCCTTAGTGTTCTGGTTATTATATGTGGCCCTAACAGGGCCAAGGTTATTTGAGCGCTAAGGAACTTTCAGTTTCTGCTGCTGGGGGCAAAATTCTCCTGATTCCCATAAACACTAACATTTCAAGATTTTTAAAAATTTATTTTGTTTTTCATTAGCCCAGAATTCACTGAATAGTAGTATAATAGTGTGGGAGAGGGAGAGGAGAATTGAATCTTCTTTCTGTTACGTTTAAGGCACTCATCAAATGCTTAGAAGACCGGGGCGTTTTCATTTTGCTTACATCATCAGCCCTAATGTCAGAAACAAGTAAGGACAACTTTTTTGGAAAAAAACTATTTTTTATTACTTTTACTTATGTTTTGTAAGATGAACACCCCAACTTTTCTCTGGTTCTTGTTCTGTGTAGGTTTTGGTGACGAGCAGATGGGACTGCACGGGTTACATGTGCTCCCTTCGTCCCAGGCAGCAGGTAAGAGCACAGTGGCTTCCGGTTCACTAACTGTTTCACATTTTTTCATCCTCATCTTACTTAACCTCTCAACCCTGCTAATTATTTTCTTTTAAATAACTCTTCCTTTAACTTCCCTACTTGATTCTCCTCAGTCCCTTTGCAGGCTCGTCCTTTCTTCTGAGCTTCACTCCCACATATCCTCCTGTCTGTGGACTTTTTTATTTAAGATGTTTCAGGTGTTCCTCAAATTCAGCATGTCCAAAACTGATTTTTTGTTGTTGTTACTGAACAAACAATAGCTAGGAGAATAATACTGTAATGGTTACGTATGGTAACCTTCTTATGGTGTAAGGTATATCAATATTGAATTATGCTGTACACCTGAAACTAATATAATAGTTTGTACATCAACTAAAATTAAAAATAAATTTAAAAATTTACCTCAAAATCCCCCACAATAGCTAGGAGATGCTTTTATCAATTTGCCAGGTAACTATGATTCAAGGCCTTCGTCTGGGCACCTTGTCTCATTCTCTTTCATCAGGTGGTGTTTGCCTTCATCAGACCAAGAATTGGCTCTTACAGGCAAAAAAATCTTACACTGTAGATAAATAGATCTGCAGTATATCTGTGGTATTAAAATTTGAGGGGGCATTTAGGAAGCAAAGTCTTGAAAGGCTCTTGGGATGGAGGGATTAAGGAATAAAATCAAAGGAGTGGCACCGACCTAGTCTAGTCTGTTATTTATATCTGTCCAGTGTCAGTTTAAATTTCACTTTATTGATTCCCATCACCACTCTGACCTCAATGAGGACCTCTAGGCTTATCATCAATAGAATTTAAACATTTATTTGTATGCTGTTTAATGCCTGTCTTTCTTGTATTCTGCCATATCCCTACTACCTAGCAATGGCAGGTACATAAAAAAATAATAAACGTTTGCTAAACAAATCATTTCTTTTTGTCATTTGAGGAAATTTTTCTCATTTTATAATCATGTTCTGTGTGTTTAACATACATAGCATTTATAAAGCTACAACCAATACAAAAATGTTTTTAAAGTTGATTTCTTAAAATTGTATTTAGTTACTCAAAGCAGAGAGCTGCACTATCTTCGGCATCACTTCTTTGGACTAAGCAAAACATTACTAATCATAACATAATGGCAATAGCTACGGGCACTTTTCAGGCAGTTACTATGTCACGTGTCCCATACTGCCTCTCTCTTCTGTGAGAGCTTTGACTTCATTCTTATTTTCAGATGTAAACTACCACTCGAATAAGAAACATTGGTGTTTATACCATTTGGTGTTGAACAGCACAGAATTTCTCATTGCATAAGCATTGGAGTCACGTTGCCGTGTTCACATCCTCTGGCTCAGCAAGACATTTTCTATTTATGGTCATTCATAGGTTCAGAGCTATGGTTATTTGTTTTAAATTGAGTGATACTTTGCTTAGCAGACTTAAAAAGTTCTTCATAGATCTTATGATAGTCGGTTGCAAATCATTCTGGGTTCTGCCTTTCCAAATTTTTGAAATGATGAAGTCGTGTGGGAAATTATTACTCTAGTATGAATGCTTTTGTATTTTATTTTCCTTCATTTATTGCTTTTTAAGTGATAAACTGCAAAGGAATTTTTAAGGTGTAGCCACATTTTTCTCTTTATTCGTATTTGTCGTTCTGTTCCTTTTCCTAATACAGTTCCTTTTTCTTTAAAAAGAATAGTGTGATTTGTACTTGAGCTTCGTAGGCTCCAGAGGTCTTTGTTATCTTTAGGTTTTTATTACTGAGCACTTAAATTTTCTAGAATTTTATTACCTGCTTATCAGTGTTATGACCTTTTCTATTTATTCCCCCCTCTTACTGTTTTCCTTTAGGTTACTGACTTACAGAAAAATTAGCATTTCAGTCAGAGTGATCTAGAGAGAGGAAATGAAGCAGACTAGTCATTTAAAACAATTTTTTTAAAATTTTATTTGATAGAGGTAATGACACTAATACCAATAGTTACCCTGAGATTTGAGGCTTGCTTAAGGGTTTTACTTTTCAGTTCAGTTCATTTGCATTCTAACCTCTTAAAGGTATTTGAAGTAAGTTATATGAGATAGAGATAAAATAAGACATATTTTAAAAGCAGAAAATGATAATTAAAGAGTAGGAAAGAGAATCTGCCACCTCTTAAAGCAAGTGCTGGAGGCAGGGCTGCCCTTTTCATTCTGCCTAGTGATTGCATTTGAATGATTCTTTTGCAGGTGTGTATGATTGCATATATACAGAGATACACATAGTCATTAAATGTACCCATAGTCTTTTATTAATTTCTCATTGAGAACATTGTATCATATTTAACCATTCTATGATTTTATAATCTAAAGTATTTTTTCTGTATTTTTATAAAATAAGACCAAACAAATTCAGGTTTTTAATATATCTGTATTTTAGGGCTGAAAGACTTGAAAGTTGAAGATGACATTTCATTGAAGGTGATACCTATTTTACCTGCCCTTAATTGTGCCCTGCTAGAAGCAAAGAAATCATTCACTGAAGAAGGGCTGTGTCCAAACACATTAGTGAAGCATAACTTTCAAGAATCGTACAAGGTGGACAGAAGTCTTTCATTGACTGTTTCTCAGGATGAAGTGAAAGAGACTGCGTTCCTTGGCAAGCTGTCCAATGGTTTTGACTTGGTTCCTCCAGCTGAGAAGTGCCCTTTACAATCTTTAACTCAGTTGAAGTCTTATTTTTCAGACCCTAGCGGGTACATTTTGGAAGTATCTACTGCGTTAGATTTACTGGCGGAGCGTCCACAGTCTCCTAGTATTTTAGATGGAATTTGTGATGCTGGATTTTCTTTAGTTATGACTCCAGATCCTGAATTTCTTGACTCAGAGGCAGAAGTCAGAAAAGAAACTGAAACCGAAAACAATTCTGACAAAATGTTTAAAGCAAGGAAGAGAACTGTGGCTTCCTTAAATCCAGCATCAAATCTGAGAGTCCAGCCGAAGAGAAAGGCGAGCATGCTGCCAGTAGTGCAGAGTAAAAGGGTGAACTTGTGTCGTCCCTTCCCCAAGAGAACTCCTGCTGGAGCACACAAGGGCACCACCTTTCCTGCAACTCTCAAATTAGTCAAAGGACAGTTTCCTCAGAAAAGAAAAAGAGGTAAGGCCCATTTATGTGAACTGTTGAAATGAGGCATTAGTACTGTTGTATTCTCACACTGTTTCTGTCTCGTCCCCATGGATGGCAGCTTGGCAGTACCAGTGAAAAGTGTTAGAAACGCCAGCACTTCTCTCCAGGTGATTAGTGTGCGTGCTTGAGTTTGAGAAGTAGTGATGTTGATACCAGATTAAAATCAAGAAAAAGGGAAAACTGGAAGCTGTCTTAAAAGCCTACTCACTAGAAGCTTATATTTCACTGTAAAACTGCTCAAACTTTCAGTTATTTATGTACCATTCTAGAAAGAGAGTTTATCCAGTGTCTGAGCTATCCTCAGACAAATAAGAGTGTAGGAAGAGGCTATTCCAAAATAGGCATACCAGTAGCAGCAAAAAGTGAAAACCGATAGCTAGAACATGTGTAAAGAGGGAAGAATATGGCTGCAGCCTCCAAAACCAAAACAGTCTGGGACAGAATTTCTAATCCTCTATGCTTCCTGCTGAAGACTTATTGAAACAATGTCCAGTGGTCTGGGGATATGTGTAATGAAACACATCTACAAGTGGTATTGTTGCCTCCTGAAAATTGAGAGAATCAGTCCAGAGACACTTAACATTTAGTCAGGTGCATTTAGCAAACAGCACAATAAACAACACAATTTTGCCTGAGAGTCATCTCAGTTTATGAGTAGTGTATTTTGTTGAAAGTAGGGAACTATATGCTGTAGGACTCCTTAGAGACAGAGTCAGCAAGCCATGGCCCCCAAAAGGTCCCTGAAGCACTAAGCTCTGTCTCTGGCCATGTCACACTCTGCTGGCAAAAGCGAGTGGTTGTGACTGGGAATGTATGGCCTTTGGAGCTGAGTAAGTACTGCCTGACCTTTCATAAAAAAGATTTGCCAATCCTTGAAAGTGGTCTCTTTTTTACATTTCACTATAGAAACTTTAATGCCTAAAGAAGACCCATCAGGGATATGCACAGCTTCAGGATTCTAGATAATTAAGGACTTACCCTGTGGTTCAGTAGATAGTTCCCTGGCTTGCTATAGATTGAGAAGTGTGTATGTGCACATGCACATGCATGTGAGTACATGGTGGAAAGTATGGCAATAGAAAGCAGTGAATCAGACTGTATAACTACCTACCTACAGATAAATTCCAGGCCAGCCATATTGAGTTTCAGCCATCCTGAGTTTCCGCTCTCTGTGGTATTGAATAAATTATATGCAGTCCAACATACATGTCACTGTTTCTCAAATGTTTCAGATTTCATCCGCTATCAAATGTTTTATGTTGTAGTCCAGTACACACAAATTCATACATGACTGAAACAAAAATTTCAAAAAACATTTACCCTGTGTGTAATACAATCTGATATTCTCTATTCTAATCTGTTTCATTTAGGAAAGACTTCCAGTTGAAGCCTGTAAGTTGATGTTACAGTCTACCAGTGTATTATTGCATGCAGTTTGGGAAACATGGCACTGAGTGGTAGAGATAGGCAGAAGAGTGCCTGTGGGCACATGTCATGTTCACGTGTGTTCTCCTAGGACTGGGCTGTGAGAGAGCCCATCTTGCTGCCTCTCTCTACAGACGTTCAACACTTCCTAGGTCTCAGCTATGTCATTTATTTCTCTTAATTTAGTTTTAACTGATGTCCTGCTTGATTTATTTTCTTATTTGTTCATATTCCTTTCTTTATGCTAAAAATGTTAGAAAATGTAACTGGACTGGAATGAGGATTTTTATTTCTTAAACCAATATGCTGCTTTATTACCTGTGATAATAGCTCAGTAGGAAACACAATAGCTAGTGCCGGGGAAATGTACGACATTGAAAGTCTTAAAACTTTTCTAAAATTACTCCTTTCTCTAACCCCCAAAAGAATGAAATGAAATTGGTCTTGTTTCTGCATTTCACTAACAGTGATCACAATTTCTTAGACTATTCAGTATCATGTTTCTGTTTTTATTTGGAAAGTGTTTTCTGTATAATGTAACTTAAAAATATTTGCCAGCATTTATGTGGGTGATTATATATCATCTTTGGGGCTAAATTTTTGGGTGGGAATAGCGGAAATTATATAAAGTCAGAGTTTTCAAAAGGAGCACTTATTAATATTTTTAACTCGTAAAAGTGAAACAGTTTTATTGTGTTCCATAAGTAGGTGGTCAGTAGTTTTGTTGTCGTCACATACCTCCATCATTTAGCTATTTCTTCCTTGTGAGAAGCAAAGCTGAGCATTTGTAAGAGAGAGAAGCAATTATAATAGGTTTGTAAGAAATTAAATCAGATGAGACTTTGTCCAGTGAACCTTTTTTGGCCTTATCATAAAAGATGATTTTAGGAGTGGTGTTTAGACTGATGTTTAGGGATAGTGAAGTGAGATATATAAGATAGCATTTCATGAATGTACAGCATCTTCTCTGGGTACAGTTTAACCACGTTGACTGATGAGGCTTGCTGCTTTTGTGTGCATTGTGTCCAGTGCTGTGAAGCAGCGTATTCAGCCATACCCACCTTGTCAGTCAGGAAAGTTTATGGATTATTTTTTAAAAATTAAGTCACGCCTTGTTTTTATAAAATTATTGTCTTTACCTGGTAGAGATACAGACCAGCACTTAGCTAGTTTATATTTTTATATTTATATGGGAACTTCAGCTCTTGCTTTGTTAAGAAAGTCTTTTAATAAAATACCCAAAATTTTATATTTTATTCTTTATTACTAAAGTTAGCCCCTAAAAAAGAAAAAAGGAAGAACTATACTGATAAATATCTGAGCCCCGTACCCCTTAAAAAATGGTGTTTTTTCTACATAAGGTGCTGAAGTGCTGACTGCACAGTTTGTACAAACAACTAAATTGGATAGGAAAAACCAAGAAGCTCCTGTTTCTAAAGATGTTCCAGTTGCAACGAATACTAAAAGAGCAAGGAAACGAGAGAAATCTCCAGTCAAAACTGTTCCAAGGGCTAAGCTACCCGTGAAGAAATCTCTACAAAAACAGAGGGTAAATGTAGTGAAAGGCAATCAGAATCTCAGAATCAGAAAGCAGCCACAACCTGGTAAGAAATACTCTTCCTGTAAATTTAAGCACCACAGTACAGAATAACCAAGACTGTAAGATAGTATATTGAAATAATACAAGGATAGTTAAAATCTGTCAGCAGTTCTTGCTATATTCTCTAGTTTAGACACTAACAGGACTAAGTAACTTGGTTTCCTATTATAAATGAGGAAGGTACAGATTCAGATATCACAAAATAGACCTACTTTTTAGTTTGTACAAAGCCTGAACATGAAGCATCTATAAAAGTTATAAATGGCATTTTTTATGACTGAATGAACAAGCAAAGCAGGTAATACCTGGCAAGATTCTTCTGGAATATAATCAATCAGTTACAAAAAGTAAGCTGTTCATTTATTTATCCAGAGGGAATTGTAAAGAGATTGTTCACAATAATAATCCAGAATCTTACATTTGGTTTTAAAAGGCATTAATTTAAAAAAGTTTTTCTTTCCTAATTTTCTTAAGTGGATAATAGCATCTAGTTACATGAACGACAACTGACTTACTTTAGTTCTGAATCTCCAGCTGCTAGAGAGGTCCTCTCTACTCTACAGTGACAGTTCCATTGTGCCCGCAGACTTGACCTCTGAAGTGGTGCACACCCCAGCTTTTCCCCCAGGCCCGCATCCTGGCTTAATCTTCCTCTTTCTGTGTGTTTAGTGCACTTCTTCAAGTCTGAAAAATCTATACATTTTACTTGACCTTTGGTATTGAGTCCTAATGTGTTGGGTGTTTGTGTTTTAAATTTTGTTTTAACAAAGGCTTCATTTCCTCATACCTTTATATTTCTATCAGTTTCTATTCTCCCTGATCGCCTTTCTCCCTCATCTATTTTTAGATTTAAAAAAATCTTATATTTACTGGGAATTCAGAGAAATTTCAGTTTGGGGGAAGTGACGGTGTTGTGGGTGAGCTTTTTTTTTTCTAAGTTTCTTTCATTCTATTTGATGACTGAAAATCTTGTAAAAGCTTATCACGTTCTAACACCCAAGCGTTGGAGTTTTGGCCTCCAGGCCCAGTGGAAACTCTCCTGCTTGTCTCTTGAGGCAGCTGACGGTGTGGGTCCCCTTCCCGTGTGTGCCACGCCTCTCTCCATTCCTGCGCTTGCTTCTGCCAGTCCCCTTCCTGCTCAGCCAGGTCACCTCTACAGTGAGGTGGTTTCTCCTGTTCTAATCGTCACTGATCTCTCTCCTCTCATTTCTTTTTGGGTTTTTGAGAACATCATAGAATTAAATTCATACTGTTTTCTAGCTATTTGTTGTATCTTGGTCCTGTCTTTCCAATTAGTTTGTAAAACATGAGTATGGATGCATATATAATGTCTATATTCTTAGCCATGTCATTTGAATTCTTTGTACTGAGTTGGTGATTAGATAGTTGTAGACTAATTGCTTAATTGGAAAGAGGTATGCAATTGTGTATTGGCAGAAAGTGAGCCCAGAAAATAAAAAGTTTACTCAAAGTGCATATTCAGAAATAGACTGATTTGCATTACAAATGTCTGTCTGTATAGTACAGCCACATTCCAGGTTAAAATTTTATATTACCACCTTTTAAACAATCTCTTAATTTTCTTTTATTTTTTAATCATCTATACTAACCGGTTTCATTTCTTATACTTGAAATATCAGATTCTCAGAAGGCTCAATCATTTTGTTATTGAAACTAATGATTTTCTGTTCTTTCTAAAGATTTCAGTATAGCTTTTATTTAGAGAACTCTATATTTTTTGTATAATTCATTTGGCATTATCTTACCCGTATTTCCTAAAAGACACAGGTTATCAGTATTGTATTTTTTATTGATTGAGAACCTCTAACAAGGTGGTAGTTAAATGATTTGCCTGAGACTACACATATTTATTACACTGAACCCTTTTTCTTAACTTCCGCACAGTTGTATTAACTTTATTCTTAGGCGATCTGTGTGAAGCCATAATATTAACCAAGACAGAATGCAAGTAGTTTCAGTAAATGATCATAAAATGCATTTCATGTTTTCAACACAGCCGTGGTGCTTACGAGATGATCCTCTGCTTTGGGTCACTTTTGTCCACCTAGCCTTTGTGTTTTGCTATTTTAGATAAAAAGTGGACAGTGATTAATTTTACCCTCCTTGCCGAATGCACATACCTTTCTCGTTCTGTATGATGTTTTCTTCTCTTTAAGTATATCAGTCACTGGCCTTTGTAGACAGGTTAATAATTCCTTCAGACCTGCTGCTGTTAATTAGAAAGGGAGCACAGTTGCCTATTCTGCCCATTTGCCCACTTAATCCATGGAGTGTTGCCCCATATTGTGGATGGAAGGCAAAGGAGTAGATTTGGTTATCTGCAGAGAGAATTATCAGTAGATAAGGAGATTTACTATTTGGCAGGAAAAGTAGAGAGGAAATGTTTTCAGTGCAGAAATTATGTAAAAGGTGATGAAATCAGCAATTCTGAATACTTGTGTGACTTTTCTAATTTTCTATTTATTACATTATAATTAAACCTCAATATGGTTTAAATCATCTCTTTTGAACTTTGACAATTTCTCTAATAAAGCACTTGTTAAGGGAAATGATTTCTAGGAAGCTATATAAATGTTCTATAATATATAGTTCAAACTCAGGAATTTTTGTATCCATGCTAGACTGTAAGCTCTCTGAGGGCAGGGTTCTTGTTCTTGTTTTAGTTTCTGTTTCTGTTTTCTGCTCTTTGTGTCTTCTGTGTCTTCCTTTAGCTGAGCAAATTGCCTTGTGTGTGATTCAGCATGTGTACTTTTGAAGGGGGATTTCCTGTTAACATGGGTACCACTTAGGACTGGTTGTTCTGGTAAATACCATGCAGTACTCTGAGAGGTGGGAGAGACCTCAGTCTGACAGTAGAATTTTAATAGACAGTCTGTGCAACATAGCACGAGGTTTTTTTCTAAATATATTAACCATTGATTTTCACTAAGTCACAGTAATATGGCAGAGAATTAACTACATAGAAATCCAATGCTATGTCTTTTTTTCTCATACTGAAGCTGAAGGAGAAACTGCTTCACAGCTTCAATCAGAAATGTCATCAGATGGGCAAGAAGATGCTAAGAGCATAAATATAGCTCAGCGAGATAGTATCACAGAGGCTCAGAAAAGTCCATCTGAGAACTCCATGGCCAGCTGTGATTCCCAGGCTCTAAACCTGCTGGCGGACCTAGCACTGAGTGCTGCCACCTCTGACACACCAGCATTTGAGCCCAGTAGCCTCCCCCTGTCCTCTGAATTACCACAGAACGATGAGCTTCCTACAGAACCTTGTCTGAGCAGTGCATCTGACCATGAATATCACAGAGGAGTTCAAAGTCAGAACGGTGAACTGTTGTCTCAGCCCTTGTCTCAGAAGAGCGACCCAGCATCAGGCTCTACTATCAGCCAAGAGGGAGCACACATGGACCCTGGCAGGCAGAGCCCTGTCGACACCGAGGTAGCACTTCCTGAGGAAACGCCAGAAGCTTCCGATGCAAGCCGGAGCTCTTGTGTTGCCGTGGAACATTCCTACGCCCTGCTCCTTGCAGAACATTCAAAGAATCTGCTGCAGCAGAGAGGGGTCCCAAGCCCCACCTTTGCCAAGAATGGCACAAAGGGCCCTGATGCCGGAACCCCAGTGGGAAAAGTTATGCCATTTAGGCACCAGCAGAGCACCTCCCCTCTGCAGAAGTCACCTGCGGACCTGCCGCTCAAGCGCAAGGGCAGACTGCTGCCCTCCAGCCGGAGAGACTTCTTCTGTTCTCACACCGTGTCCAGCTGTGACGGCTCCTTTAAGGTCACTTTCAACTGCGAAGCAAACTATGTATTCACCTTAGACAGCAAATATACCAACAATCCACTGGAGAGAACTGTGCTAAGAGCATTACATGGGTAAGTAGGAGTGACATTTGATGAAAATGGAGGTGAATTTCCTGCCAAGGTACACATAATGAGCAGGGAGAATTGTGTGAGACTTGGGGAAGGAGAAAGCAGTGTAGTGTGTGAATCCAGTGACTCGACGTTAACATAAGCCGCCGTGTTTACTGACAATTGAGAAAACGGGGCTTGTTTTTCCACTGCTGATCACGAGCAAACCTTGGCCAGATAACTTTAGCCTCATGAACAGCTTTCCATTTTGATGTGCTCCTTCATAAACTTCCGCAGTCTTTGAATTACAATCTTTAAATGGGATCTTAATGTAAAATAATGAGATATAGAAAGAATGCATTATGAACTGAATTCCAGAAGCAACATCTAACGGGTTACTTCTGGCTTATGAAGTTGATTGGATAGCTATGAGTGGGTGGTTTTACATGAGGCGGTTCTATAAATCTTCCTTAATAAGAGGTCAAGGCAGCAACAGAAGAGCGACAGAAAGCATGGGCTCTGAGGTATAGACAAACCCAGGTTTTGATCTGGGTTTTCCCACTATGAGCATCTGCGACCCAGCAGTTCCCATGCTATAGGACAATGCTGCTCAGTCTTGAGTGTGCACAGCTCATCTGAGGATCTCACTCAGCTGTAGATTCTGACGCAGTCTGTTTGGGATGGGGCCTGAGAGTCTACATTGCTAACAAATTTCCAGGTAATGTCAGTGGAGCATGAAACACTTAAGTGTGGATTTAGTAGTAGCTACAGTGTGAGGTGGTTCCGTACATAAGTGTTTTGCACAGTGACTGGCACACACTAATAAATGGTAAACATTAATATCAGCAGGAAGCATTAGCTGTGTGAAATGCCACTGAGCTACTTATTGCTAGAATATTTCACTTGGAGTGACTAAATTGTGTCACACTTCTTTCCTTGTTCCAGTTACGAGCTCACACTGATAAGAGCACACACTTGGGTCTCCATCTACTCTGAGAGTCATTCCCTTAGCCATAAGCCTGTTTAACTGCAGCCTAGTTCTATTGCCCGTGACACATCCCACTCCGGCTCTCTGCAGGTGGCCAGGCATATTTTCTACATCCCTTTTTGGCTTCAGAAATTTTCAGGAACTGTTATCTGAAAGGAACAGAGTTCTGCCAAATTGCCCACAGAGATGTTTAATCTTTAGACTTTCCAACTCCTAGAAGAGAGATACTGGAGTAGAAATGAGCCAGCCTTCGCAGAAGCAAGGAGATGAGGGTTTGGGCAGTTGCTGAAACCATTATCCACATTATTCACATGCATTGTGTCCAGGAGAGTTTGCACATCATAGAAAAATCCCAGCCTGGGACTTGTGAGACCTATGTTCCATTCATGGTTCTGTCGGTTACTGGGTTTTGTGATTTGAAAGTAGTCACTTAAAGCTTTGCTTTTCAGTTTCCATCTCGGTAAAATAAGTAGGTTGGATTCATTGTAAGTATTTGTTAAATCAGCTTCATCTTGTTCATTGTTTCATGTTTGTGTAATTTTTAAAATAAAAATGAACATAAAAACTAAGGTTAATATTGAAGACGCTTATGATAAGAGAAGCGACTGAAATAACCATTTTCAATGATTTTTGTGTGTTCTTTCTTTAAAATCTCAGGCCCTGGAACACTGATCTACCTGATAATATGGAAGAAGTGAAGCTTTTACTTCATATGTGGGTAGCTCTGTTTTACAGCAATCAGAATAAAGTTATACGATCATCCCGAAAAGTGGTAGAACACAGTAACCCTGCCAAATTTGTGTCTATAAATAGCACAATAGACTCTTTTGAATTCAGTGAAATTGAAGAGCCCCCCAGTGTGGACAGGTATTCTGTAGGCCCTCTGCTGGAGCTGAAAGGAGCCCCCAGAGGTCATAGTGCCGAAGCGTCCTCCCCTGACACCGACTCCTTGCTTCCTTTCATTAAACCGCAGCCTGCAGATGGCTTAGAACTCTTGGTACAGAATGAACAGAAAGAAATTTTTGCAGGAGAGGGTCATCCAGATACACCAGAAAGCAAGAATTTCATCTGTTCTTATAATAATGAGGTAAGTAAAGCTGAATGTTGTAAATTGTGACATTATTTTTGAAGAACTTTTTTCTTTGTATGTAAAATCACATTCAAAAAAAGGCATTGATTTCTAGGAAAGTGGATTCTGTAGCTTTCTAAATATTTATAATGCCAAACAGTTTTCTTAAGTGTCCCTCCAGGTTGTCTGAAGGTGGAACTTATCTACTGAAGGAGCAGAAGCAGGAAAAAATCATGGTGGTCAGATGATCTGGGGGCCAAACATGCTGGTGTCACTTATTTGTATAATGTGAGGCAAATTACCTGTTCTCACTGAGCTTATTTTTCCTATAAAAGAGGCAATTAATACCCATTATGTCTTACCTAGAATAGTGTTTAAGGATCGGATGTGGTAATAAATGTTAGAAATCTCTGATAAACTTTAAACTAGAATGTATTAAAATTGTTTATAAAACAAATACTGGAATAGTAAATGAAGTGCCGGACCTCTCACAGGTCTATAGATAGCTGTTTATAAATATAGAAAATACATTTTGTTTCATTCTATTGTTTTCAGATGTTCAGCCAGGCCAGATAATCATTTTAACTGGAGCAAATAAAAAAGTTGTATCAAGATTTTAAGTAAATGGATTGACAAAATAGCTGCATTTTCAAGTTTTTGGCTCACCTTTATCCCAAAATAATTTTGCATGTGTTCGGGCATCTGTAGTGCCTGTCTTCACATTGGGTAGACATGCCAGGCCCGGGTCACTTGGGGATTCGCCTGTGCAGGGGTAGGCCTCACAGGCTCTGTGTCTGTCTCATTGTAATGAAGATGTTTGGGGCGCTGTGGCCAGGGAGCGGCCTGAGTCCTCCGCTCACTTATCCCAGCCCATCCTCACACAGCCCAGGGCAGTGACACCATCTCTCCCCCTCTCACAGGGACACTGAGACATGGAGAAGTACGGGAGTTGCCTGAAGTCACATTGTTAGTAATTGTCGAGCCAGGATTCAAATCTAAATGTTTCCCAGTGTCAAATTCTGTGTGCATGTATGTGTATACATACATATGTGTGTTTGTGTATACATATATTGAAAGCATGAATATATGTGGTCTTTCTCCTGATGGGGTTCATAAATTTCATCTGATTCTTGAGATACATAAAACCCAGTTAAGAATCACTACTTTCGAATAAGAAAATATAGTTTAGTCAGGCCGATTTTGATTATTACTTATGTGTATACTGGTTTCTTTTTGGTTGTGGTAATATATAATTAACTATCATCAGTGTTAATTTTAGGAGTGGTCTTGTTCAAGAATCATGTGAAAATAGATTATCAAGTAGGAATGTAGAGTAATAAATTATTCCTAAAAATTTCTATAACATATACTTAAAATTTTTTACCACCTTCTTGGCTACTATCCCTATATTTCCAGGGTGTGCACACATGCTATGCCACGCCCTTGTTCCACAAGCGGGGCAAACCGGGAGTAAAGAGAATTCCAGCACAATGGGTGTGTTAGCAAGTAATAGCGTATTGCTTTTAGTCATGTGTTTAATTTAGCATTCTTTTAAATGACCTTTTAAGTGTTGGATTTAGCATTATTTTAGAAACATCACACTTCACCTGCAGTAAAAAAATACATATCAGTCTAAACATACAAAGATTATCATAATTTGCATTTCATTAAGCCCACAGGTGTGGTGAGATTCAGGACTGTGGTCAAACATTAATAGCCATGGAGTGATGGGGGTGGAGGGGTGGTCACACGAAAGAGCTCAGAAAGACTCTTAGCATCAAGACGTTTCTGTGCTTTGTGCCTGGCCAGCCATGTCCTCTTAAAACACTGAGTCTCATTCAGCTCCACCCTGTCACTCAGCTTTGTGTCTTTCTTTGGTTAAGACAAGGGCTTTTAATGAGATTGGAAACATAGGTCCTGACTTCCAACATGATTGTCTCAAGACATGGAAGGAAATGTGTGACTGTGATGTTTCAAAAATTAAAGATGTGTAGCCAGTTGTATGAACAACCCATTTTACTACATTCTGGACAAGACCATGCTTAAAAACTTTTTAAAAAACAAAATCCTGTTTATGAGGTTATCAGAATTATCCAGAGATATTTCTGCTAGTTTTTAACCTAAATCTACATTCCCCATCAGTCTGTTTGGTTTAGTTTATTCATGCAAACTACACTGCCTTTTCTTGTGATCTGTTGAGTAGGAGGCATTACAGTGAGAAAAATGATCTCCAGTTATAAGCAAATAATATATCCAAGGGATAAGGGACTTTTATTTACCAGAATGGAGATTGATACCATGTGAAAACCTGCTAATCATTGCATTCTGAGTACAGGAGATAGTGATTAATCTGTTTCCTTATGGGAAAATTCCAGATGACAGTGTATTGTATTCAGTCTAATTGAAAGCTGGTATTTAAAATGTTATTCTTGGCTTTAAAAATTGTCTTTTACTTAAAACAGAATTAATTGAGTACTTTTTCTCTAGAGCTGCATTTCTGAATTAAGTGATGGTACTTAGCAAACAGGCTGCATTTTCAAGCCTTTAAATTGTCAGTGGTCTATCCACTTTTCTTCCCAAAAGTCTGTTAAAAAACATATGCTGCACAGTTAGAAAGTTTTGGAGCTCTCATCTGTGTGTTGTACATTTAAAGAAAACAAATACCTATTTGGGAGTTATTTTAAGCCTGTTGAAAAAGATAGAAGATTCAAAAGAACAGACTAAAATGAATCTTCGCCTATTCTGTTCTTCGTATATGTAAATATTTAAAAAATGTTTGAGTCTTGATTTTTTGTTTTGTTTTTTTACTTTTTGTCACTTCAGATAATTGCAAGAAAAGCTGAACAAGAATCATCAGATAAACTAGTGCTTTCTACTATTGGAAGTATCCAAACTAATGGACCTTCTATTCCTGGTGAAGGTAAAACCTTTGAGCCACTTGACAGCACAGGAGTGACTTCTTACGATGATAATACTGTCACGCAAACCACATTCACCAAGACTTGTGATGGGATCAGCGGTCAGTCAATGCTTTGTCAGAAATCTGGTTTTAGTAACCTAGAAAGTAGAGTTGACATTTTTCATGCAACGGTACAAGCAAAAACAAATGGTTTACAGGGCCTTACCCAGCATAGCAGCCCCATAAACAAAGAATGTCAGCCTTCATTGGAAAGGACGGACAACATGGAGGATTATGTAATGCTTAATCTGGAACCGGTCACTGTCACCTTTGAAAAAAATGCCTGTTCACCAGTACAGACAGAAGTTGTGACTAGAACTGGTAAACTTACACCCTTTAACGTGGAGTCAGTGAAACAAGTGTCGCCTGCTACAAGTCCTAAACGTCCTGCACCCACGTTTGAAAGGGCACAGACACAAAGTCTTATGGACATTTCTTCTCCAGCAGCCTCGGGGCAGAAAGGCGCCCTGTGTCACCATGCCTCTGCAGGGAGTGGAAAGACGCTTGCTGAGGAAGCGTGCTCATTACGCAGAGAGGTCCCTGTTCCGGGCTCACCACTGTCATCGGAGGATTTGGTGGTGGAGGAGGCCTGGCCGCCCGTTAAAAGTTCTCATCATTCATTGCCCAGAGAAGAAGTAAAACTCTCTCAGGAATTCTTCCCACAGCCTGAGTGTCTCTTTAGCGTATCTTCAGAAGAGATGATGGAGCATTCACAGGTTGAAGGAGCCTCATCAGCAGCCTCTGCTGCCTTAGGAAAAAATTACTCGTTTAACTGCATTCCATCAAGAAGTAATACATCAGATGGCTCTTTAGGAGTAAAGAGTGACAAGAGTGGTCTAAACAGTGAAAATGGGACTTTTCAATCATTTAATTCGGTGTTTACCAAACCAACCAACCTATCCATAAGTGGAGAGGAAGTCAGCCTAGAGTTAGAGGACGATTCTGACATCGACCTAACTCTCACAATGTCACCACCTACAAGTCCCAGAGGAGAATTGCCAGGTGGTGAAATAGAACAAAACCAGGAGGCCCTCTTATCAAAGTTACAACTCCAGGATGTGGATGAAGATACAATTGAGTCAGAAGGGGTGGCTTTCGTAGAAAACAGAGAAGTGAATTCTGCTGACTATGTGCCAGTGCTTCCCACAGTGTCAGAGAGCGGGGACAGAGAAGGTGACCACTTACGGGCTCTGACCTCAGTGCTCCCTAAAAGGGCTTGTGTTCTTGAGGTCGCAGAGGAGGTTAACATCACCTTGGACTTTCCCTTTGGGTCTTTAATTGAAGAAGTGTCACCAGCGTCTAGTCCTGACCCCCACAAGCCAGTTGAAACAGCACTGACATCTCAGGTTGTGTCTCCACGGAGTTTAAAGCACCCTGACCCACAGTGTGAGAAGAGCGACCCGTTCTCCAAGGTTGAGTCAGTGGATTTGGCTGTCACCGACAAGGAACATTCTTTTGTTGGTCCCGCCCACCCAGTGAGACAAGATAACTTAGCTGGGGATCATCAAGTGCAGCTTTATGCCGAAATGCCTCTCATGTCAAATGATCACCCAGGAAGAAGAGAGAGACCTTTGACTCTCCTGGGTAGAGTAACTGAGGAAATTGTCCCCAGTGAGCGTGACGAGTTTTTCTCTTTCTCAGAACAGGCGCCGCGCTGTGGTACAGAGTTAACCCAGCCTGCCTCAGTGGCCAGTTTTGGAACTGACTTAAAGACTTTGCTAGAAAAACTGGTAACATTGGGAAATCCATTGCAGCCAATTAGTATAGAGAACAGACATTCAGACTTAAAGCATCTTGCCTTGGACACCAATGAGCCTCCATTTAGTTCTAGAAAGATTATGGGAAATAAGTCTTTGGCTGACACGTTAGTTTCTACAGCCACTCCCAGTGGTATAGTGCATGTGCCATTGAATCAGCAGACGAGCCCTAAAAGCATTAAGAAAAGTCCCTTTAGCAGTGTTGGGACAGCAGATGAAGGCAGTGGCCTACAGGCTCAGCCCCTGAGCTGTGCTGCAGTCGTGGGAGCTGGTGTTACTCAGGCATACGTGTACTTGGAGACCCCCACACTGGCCTCATCCTCAGGGGGCGCTGCTGTAACTCATTGTATGAGTCCCAGTAAAACAGGGATGGGGTTTCAGACACAGGAACTGTCAGTCAGAATGGCCCGTTTGCTTAATAGTGAGCCTGAAGCTGAGCGACGTGAAAAAGCCATGGATGTAGGTGTCGTGTCTCAGTCACACACCTCTCCAGAAAGCAAGCAGGAGACCGTGCACGTGCTGCAGGACGTATTGACGTGCAGGACAAAAGATATGTTGAATGGCGGGCTTTTCCCAACGTGTTTCCATGCCGGCCCTTACCAAAATACAGCCGTCAGCAGTGAAAACGCCAATAAAGAGCCTCCTGCTACTTTTGGTGCCAGATCTTGTGTCCCTCCTGTTTGTGGAGTCTCTGAAGAACAGGTGGATGACAAGACCATTGGTGAGGGGCTCAGGGCCCAGGACCCTGCAGCACTGGGTGGGGATGTGGGTGTCAGTGCGAATTCTCACATCCATTATGAACCACTTTCTGGAGACTCGGATCAAGACTTTCTCAGCGAGTGTAGAAATCTCCAGTTAGACACAGAGGGTTCCTGCACTTCGCAATGTACTCACACTAAGAAGAAAGGGGCTTCAAAAGATGGTTATGACTCTTTCCAGAGCCTAAACACCAGTGATAATGAAGGCGGGGGCTACTCTAACCGAGGCCCAGGGCTGGAAGCCAGCATACCTCCCAGAAACTGGCCCGTCGGATTGAAAGAAGGTAAGTGTGTGCCACGTTACGTCCAAATCAGAGATTGCCACGGCATCCTCAGGACTTACGCTAACTTCACTGTAAGTAAGGAATTCAGAGAGACCGGGAGGACGCTGCATGACCCAAGGTGGCACCCCAGCTTCACCACACACAGCGGCTTGCTCAGCTCTTGGACAGATACTTGGCGGGTGGCAGATGACCTTACCCAGAACACTTTAGATCTGGAATATCTGCGTTTTGAACATAAACTAAAACAAATTGTGAAGAATGGGGATTCTCAGCGTTCTGCCTCTTCCAGCAGCGGCTTTCTGAAGGAGTCACCTCTGCACATTGCTGCTGGAGTATTCCCTTTGACCCGTGTACCCAAGGCCCCGGTTCTGTATCCTGCATCCCGGAGCAGAAGTCCCCTCATGATAACAGTTGTGCACTCGGATGCTAGACAGCAGAGTCGGCACCTGAGAGGCCACATGCCCAGCAGCCCGGACACGTCTTCCTTTTGGAAGGAGAGAGGTGGCCACGTTAGAAATCATCTGACAGATTCTGAAAGAAGTCAGGCTGTTTCATGCCACCTCAATAAACTGAAGTACAACAACAGCACTTTGAAAGAGTCCCGGAGTGACATCGCACTCATCCTCAGCGAGTATGCAGAATTCAACAAGGTGATGATGAATCACGGCCCGGTCGTCTTCCAAGATAGAGAGTCAGGTGTTGCTTCTGGAGAAGCCACATCTCAAGAGATGTACTCACCTTCCCCAAGGGCAGCCTCCTACGAAGACATGATCACAGACTTGTGTGCCAGCCTGCACATCAAACTGAAAAGTGTTGTGAAAGACGCTTGCAAAGGCCCCTTCCTGTTCTACCTCGTTGAGACGGAGGACAAGTCCTTCTTTGTGAGAACAAAGGTAAGCTGCCAGATTTTCCTGAGAGTTTTATTATTTTGATTGCTGTCTACTTTTATTTTTAAATGAATTGAGCATTCTTGGCTACAGAAAGAAATGATCTATGAAGCAGTATTTGGGTTTCCCATCCCAGTCTTTATCTGCACACTAAATGTGAGGTTGACAGGGATCTGCCATTGGCATTCTATTTGAAGATTTGTATGATGTTCCAGAATTAACACAGTGCCTGATTTTCACAAAAAGTTACCAGGATAGACATACTCAGCTTCAAATGTAAATACATGTTCCAAAGGTAACATTCAAATTTTTAAAAATCGTTACCTTCATTGTGTTCCTTCATTAGTGTGGATAGTTGAGAGGGACCTCTTTTGGTTTTAGATGTGTATTTTTATTATTGACTATTAGGATGACTGCTGTTCTGCTGAGAACATGGTCCTTACTTTGAAATGATGTCACTGTGGTAAATTCTAACTCGGTAGGAGTCAGATCTAACTTGATTCTTCATTAGCTTCCTCATTTTATCCTTTCGGGATTTTCTCTCCAACTTTTGAAAAAGACAGCATTCTCTTTGTTTTAACTTTTAAAATATAATTTCACATATATAAAATTTAAATTATAAGTTAAAATATAGGTTTAAAGATTGCAGAAGTGATACCCTTTACCCAGATACCTCACTTTCCTGAACCATTTTAAAATGTGTTGCGTTGAGGGGCACCACGTACAGGGACACTCACATGGGGTCACAGCGCAGCCCTGGAAATTGAGGCATGAGCGTCAATGCACTGTGCCTGTCCAGTGCACAGACCTCCATCAGTCCAGCATCACGCGTTGACTTTGCTTGTCTGCGTGTGTCACGTCTCTGGTCTGTGAGCATCTCTCACTTGGCTCAGATGATTTCTGCCAGGCCGTCCTGTGTCCAGTCAGTAAGCACGGCGTGGTTACTAGCAAGTGGAGGCACGGTGGGACTGGTGGATGTCCACTTGCTGTGAGACTCACCCACCAGGCTTGACAGCTGATGACTCCTGGCAGAACCACTTACTACTGTCATGGTTGCCACAGGGTGGTGTTCTGATTCCATCATTCCTTGTGTGTTTATTAGTTGGCATTCTGCTGTAGGGTGGAATGTTCCCTTCCCTTCCGTTTGTTCATGTTTTATATCAGTGTGGACCCATGTTCCATATTGATTTACTCAGTTACCATCTGGTCCTTCATCATTCATGTTTAAAGTTCGACCCAGCTCGTGCGAGTTCCTTCAAGCCAGCTTCTGTGTCCTTTTGACAAGTCCCCATGAGTCTTTGGACACATTCCTCCTTTACGGTGCAGTGTCATGGTACAAGCTTATCTTGCATATTCCCTGCCTCAGCCTTGAAGTCAAGTGGCTGTGAGATTATTTTTAGTGAAGAATAGCACTTGGAATTAAGACTGGGCTGTGGGTAAACTTGGTGTCACCGGGTGTCACGGCATTTGTCCTCCCAGCAAACAAAACCAGTCCATATAAGTATGTGGTAAACATACAAACCTTCGTTTCTGTGTTTATGTTTAAAAAATGAAGTGGGAGTGCGCCCCTCCAAAGCCCCGAGTGCCCCGACATGTTCGCCCTGGCCTCCCCAGGAAGCCGGCCCGCACCGTGTCTCTGCTGCTGACGAGGGTGACAGTTGTGCACCTTAGAGGAGGAACATGAGGGTCTAGGCATGGAGAGAGTGCAGTGGACGTGGCACAAGTGCAGATCCAGCCTGAGGGGTCCTTGGGGTTCCCGCAGGGCCAGAGGGGGACCCCAGACCCAGTGAGGAGGCTGCATGCGCCCTCGGGAAGGGCCCTGCAGCTGGAAGGGAGGGCCTTACAGAGGTCGCGAGCTAAGGCATCCACTGTCCCGAGGTCCTTGGGGAGGCTCTGAAAAGTAATTTCTAAAAGGTGAATCGCAGGTTTGCATTTTGGTGCAAGTGCTCAGCTAGGGTGGGACATGGGTTGGAAGAAGGACAGATAACAGGCTTTACCTGGTCTCTGTCCATTGTTGCTCGTCAGCACTTACTCTTCTCTAAGATGGCTGATGGCTCCAATTTTATATTATTCAAATGTCATTTTTAAATATTCAGACTTTCCCAAATTGTGCCCATTTTGCCACAGAATACTTGATTTCTTTTTGCTTCCATCTTCTTAAAAGCAGTAATGCAACATCTTTGTTCTCACACCCTTTACACAGCAGATGATACTGGTTTTCATACAGGAGGTCATAGCTTGTTGTGTTTATTACGATAACGCTACTTGCAGATATCCTGCTTGTTTCCATGGTGAATGAATTGTTTCCTGATATTTTACCATGTGGCCACTATTTACAATTGAAAGGAACAAATTTTGTGTGAAGGTAAAACTAATCTGCAAGTGAGAAAGTGGACACATAAAATGGGAATAAAGTGCTGTCAGGCAAAACGTTTTTAAAAGCTCAGAAAGCTGTCCCTGGATTCTCATCCTGGAGATCCCTGATGTGTTCATTGGTGACAGGATGCCAGGCCCTGAGTATTGGTGAGATGAAGATCTGTGAGGTCCTTTGTTGTTGTCAGAATTTAGAGTGGATGAAAATACCGCACATGACAAAATGTATTCATTCAAGCAGTTTATTAGTAAACTAAGTGAGGGCTAAAGGTTTATGTTAAGTTATTTTAGTGGGCTCTGTTCAAAGCAGTCTTGCCTGTAGGAATGCCTTTGAAAATGCACTGCCATATATTTCAGGTGATGAATTGAAAGTCAAAATTTGAGTTGTTTCGAAATCCAGGGGAGATTGACCAAAGTAACACTATTTTTATAAAGGAAATATTGGCTTGAGTAGGAACATCATAGTGTACAGTGGAAACCTCCAGAATGCTTCAGACAGAGGGAGAATGGGGTTTAGGAGTGCCTTTAACTGTGAGTGCCCCCTCCCCTGAAACAGAGTAGCTGCAGCAGAGCAGAGCCTACAGCCCTGCACACCCACGCTCTCGTCTGGTGGCGCTCCCCAAACCCCTCCCCTTAATGACACTCGAAGTAATGCTTAACTGTTCAGGTGTATTTTCAAGAGTCCTAGAAACGTCTCAACCGGAGGTGGCATTCTGGAGTATATCTCTGCATCCCCAAGGTAATTTCCTTGAAGAGGGCGAGACTCATATTAGTTTGATGTTTAAAAAGAATCAGCCTTGGATACTTTATGGACGTAAAAGATTATAAAGTGATTTTTTGCCTTTAAAATAAACTGTCCACCCAACTGTGTCTGACATGGAGGAGTCGTTTGTTCCACAAGTGAGAGCCCAGTAGTCAGTCAGACAAACTGCCCTTGGTGGTGGCCTGTTGTAAACAGCGTGCTTCCTGATGTCCTCAGTAAACCACGAAGGTCGTTGTGCCAGCACCCTTCTCAGTGACGGCTCCTTGTAAATCTTTCAGACACTACTGAGGAAAGGAGGCCACACAGAAATGGAACCTCAGCGTTTCTGTCAGGCTTTTCACAGAGAGCATGACACGCTAGTGATCATCATCAGAAACGAAGATATCGCATCACACCTGCATCAAGTAGGTTTGGAAATATCTTTCTTACAAAGAAATGTATAACAGGCATTTCATGTTATTAAGTTATTATCAAGCTTGTCACAGCCTTTTTTTACTTAGGGAAGAAGTTAAAACCCAATACCATTGACGCTAACTTGGAAGGTAATGGGGTTGAGACGTGCGATAGGATAGTGCAGTAGTCACAGCCAAGGTATTGATAGGGCAAAATGTGTTTCAGAGAGTTAAGAAAATTTTCATAGGAACTAAGGGAGACTACAAAGAAGAGGAAATATTGGTAAGTTTTCATCTAACAGTAATCTTTAAAAGGAGTTCTGACTATTTACCTATCAGTTGAATACAAGTAGTTGCTTCTCCCAAGACCTGCCTGCCTTGCGGGCACAGGCTGGGTGCACAGCCCTGCGGCAGGAGGCAGCACCTAATCCAGACCTCTAGCTCCAGCACCAGAGGAAGCTGTGACAGCATGATGGGGTGAGTTTGTTACTCATCTGATTACAGGTGCCCAAACCTCTGAGGCATACTGTTCCTTCTCACCGTCTCCAACCACTGGAGTTGTAGAGACTGCTTTGTAATTAACTAATTCTAGTGAGTGTGCAGCACTGATGAACTGAGTTATATTCCTTACATGTGGCAGAATTACCCATCAGTCCTCAAGGTTAAAGGTATTTTTGGCTGTTCCTGAATCCCGAAACCCTCAGATAAAATGGACAAAAACGACCGACCCAGTGAGCCTGTCTTCATTGGGGGATCCTTTTGTTGTTAACAGATTCCTTCTTTGCTGAAGCTGAAGCATTTTCCCAGTGTCACCTTCGCTGGAGTAGACAGCCCTGAAGACATCCTCAGTCACACCTACCAAGAGCTGTTTCGGACAGGCGGCTTTGTGGTGTCAGATGACGGAGTATTAGAAGCTTTAACATTAGGTTGGTCTTTTAATTTCCTTTGTTTTCTTTGGAATCTTGTCCGATCAGTGTCTCAACTAGTGGCCCAAATATTATTTCCAGAGAGAAATTATCGACTCATTATCCGTCTTCACCTCTTAAAAGCTGGGCTGGGTCAGGCACCTCCCACCAAGCTCTCAGCCCCGTGTTACAGGTGGTCTTCGCCACCACCCCGGTCCCATGCTTCCCTTGGGAGTGTGGCTGAACTCCTGGTCATACGAATTTGAGAACAAATTTGAGACTTATATTTGACCCTTTCACTTGCCAAATCAACTGTATGTTAGTTTTTTGTTTAGAATCAGCTCATCTCCATTTGTTGCCATCGTACCTTCCATACTGCCAATAGCAGGGAAATCTCCAAAAACAGCTACTCAACGTTTATCTGCATGAACAGCCCTGGAGTTGACCTTTGAACAGTGTGGGTGTGAACTATGACACCCACTTCACTTGACCTGAGCAGTTCACAGTGGCGTTCGCAGTCAGCCTGGAGGCTTGGGGGCCTGTGTGGGGGGTCCACTTCCGTGACACTGGAATGGGCGGTGCGGAGGGCCCTGTGCAGTTCCCTTGCTTGTCAGAGCCCAGGGCAGACACTTTAATGCATGGTCAAGCCCACCCAGGCCCTGACCACCATAAATCCCCTGGATGCCACTTCTGGGCCAGAAGATAAGCAACACAGATTCTGCACAGACACTGGAACTGCGAAGTATTTGTAGATATGTAGTAAGAAACTTAGACTTTGGCCGTGTGACTTCTGTACCATGTTGAGAGCATCCGTGGTCATAACAGGGCTCTGGGTCTGTGCTGAGGGTCATTAGGGCTGATCGGGGCCACATGAGTGCAGGGGGACCCTGCCAGCTACACACAGGACAGTGGTAGTATGCATTCACATGGGCTTTTCTTGTTCTTTATAAGGAATAATTTTTGGGCTCTGACTAGACAAGCCAAAAACCTTAAAATACACTTTTCATTCTGTAGTTCAACTGAAGGAAATTGTAAAAGTCCTGGAGAAACTAAATGGAAATGGCACGTGGAAGTGGCTGCTTCACTACAGGGAAAATAAGAAGCTAAAAGAAGATGTCAGGTAAGGGAGGACGCTGTGGGCCTCACACGAAAATGGTGGCTGTGTCCTGGACCATCAGCACCGGGGCGTGCGGGATGGAAGCCGTGTGCGTCACACGCAGTGTTAGGTTGGATCTGCTCATTTGGGTTTCAGTTCCATAGCAGAGCTTTCAGTGTGTTTGTTGTAAATGTCAGCATGAGTTTGAGGCCCAGGCTTTGAGTAGCTGCGTCTAGACCAGAAGAAGCAGAGAAGTCCGATGCAGGGGCCATAAAATGTCCCAGGGTTAAGTTCAGGCCCACTGCTATGAACTTTAAAAAATAAAACGATCTGGCCCCTTGCCACATTCATGCTTTTTAAGGCATCATAAGCAGAAGGAAACACTGAGATGAGAATATTCTTAACTGAATTTTACCCTTAGAGTATCAATAGGCAGACCACCTTAAATGTACAGAATAAAGTTAACAGTATTTTTAGAAGAACAGTCCTGATGGATTCCTTGGCTGTAGAGAGCTGGGCAGGCGGGCTCTTCCACATCAGGTTTGTTAAATGCCTGCCTTGGGCACTTGAGGTGGTTTATTTAGTGTCGCTCATCTTGTCCTCACCGTGCAGGGGAGGTCCATGGCCCACCCCACTTAACATGTGGGACTGGCACATGGAGGACAGCATGCCAGACTTGGGTGGGACGTGGAGTCGGTCAGTCTAAAAGCTGGGCCTGAACCCCACAGTGTGCGTCTCTCAGATGACAGACGTCTTCTCTCCCCACACTGCCATCTCCCAAGGAGAGCAGACTGAAGTGCGCATAGTGCAAGTGCACGAAGTCTTGAAAGGAAAGATGGCTACAAGTTCAGGAAAGACTACTTGGGGACAGGACAGCCTGGGACGGGGCAGCCTGGAGCTGACGGTCTAAGGTTGTAACCACTACCTAGCTAGCTAGCAGTTCAAGAATAATGACAAGCAAACTAAAGCTCCAACAAGATGCCACAGCATACCTATAATTAGTAAGGAGAAATGAATTTAGCATTTGTAAAACTTTGGGTAGACAGAAGAAGTCCTCCCACCATTGCTGGCACTGCAGTGTGCTCTTCAGGCCCTGCCAGTCTGGCCTGATGGGAGCTCATTGCAGCCTCTGACCTTTGGGGAATTTATCTAAAACTAAAACCAACCCTAGGTTTTAAAAACCACTATTTCTACAAAGGTTTTAGCTGTGGGAGGTTATCGGTAACTACAAAGCCAGCCTCAGCTCCATCTCTAGGCAAATGTAACAGATATATGGACTAAGCAGATAAAGACAGATATGTAAAATGATGCCACAGAACTTGGCACAGGAAGTAGAAGCCCGCAGTTTCTATTCAATCACAGGAGCGTAACAGAAGAGTTGGTATCTTAAAGCTGTACAGTGATGCCAATCAGAAACCAATATATACAAAAGATAGAGCCTGGAAGAGAATTCACATGATGTGAGTACTGCCTGTCACTGGAGTGGCGGGACCTGTGTGACCCTTCCAGCAGGAGGAACGTGAGTGCAGGACAGATGGACTGAAGAGCAGAGGTAGAGTTGCCTACAAGTCGAACCTTTTCCTCTGAAAGAGGAAGAATAAAAGATGGGTAGTACAGTGAGAAGTACTGAAGTGAAAAGAGGTTTTGAAGAGAAAAGATTTGGAACCACTGCTCTGTCATAGAGAATGCAGTGAGAATTCCCAAAAGGCTTGCCCAGTGTCAGAAGTCCAGGCGGGTGAACATGTTGGTGGCCCTCTTGCTTGCAGTGAGGACTGCACCTTTGTTAAAATTTGTTTGCGAAAGAAGTTCACTCATGCTGCTTTGAGGGATCATGACAGGAAGGCAAGTGTGTCGTGGAAAAGAACAAAGGGAACAAGGATCTCAGGAGTGTGAGTATAGTGAATGGAAGAAAAGATCTAAGAATAAAACAACTGAAAACTAAGATGCAATTTTTAAAAAGTCTATAAACTTGCACCAAACCTAAATTTAACATTTCTACAGATTTTCCAGAATGGATTCAACTGCACATAAGAAGAACTTAATATTGAAATTTTATCAGAGCGCAAACATCATTGAACTGCTTCATTATCATCTGTGTGACTCTCGATCGTCAACCAAAGCAGAACATCTGAAATGTCTGCTAAACCTGCAGATCCAGCACATCCAAGCCAGGTTCGCTATCCTCCTGACAGGTAAGGTCACAGCCTTAGTTCTGCCTCATTCTCATTAATCACATGTGAAAATAGGCCAACTATTGTCCTTGCAGGTTGAGCCATGGGCACCCTGAGCCATGTGGACGTGGCCAGGGACCGGCTGCTAGCTGAGCGAGGGGGACCACAGGTTCTGTCTCGTTCATCATCTTCAAATACAGTTCCTTTCTGTTATGTTTCATCATCTCCTACAATTCCTTAATTTTATGCTTAATGTGACTCTTAAGCAAGCTTTTAACAATTATATAAGGAATGACTGTAGTTGTCATTTCTCACTGGTTTTCAGCATCTCCCGCTTTCCCCCCAGAGGCGGCTGCTCCCAAAACTTCAAACCTTCTCCTGCACTTGAACCAGGTTCCTTTTTACCCCTACAGTATTTACAGTATCAGGGGGTCAACAAGAATTTTTTTAAAGGGGGGAGGTATTCCTGCTATTTTAAAAAGTGTACATTAATGTTGAATAACTAGCTTGTACTCCTGAAGCTAATATAACATTGTGTCACCTATAGTTTTAAAAAGTACATTAATTTTTCACCAAAGTTATTTTTCTTTTTACAGAAAAGCCTACTGCCTCCACAGAAGCCTTTGAAAATAGTGGCATTCTTGTTACAGATGTAAATAATTTTATTGAAAATATACAAAAAGTTGCAGCTCCATTTAGGAGTAGCTATTGGTAAGAACACTTTTTCTAACTCCTGTGAGAAAGTGGTTGCCCAAAAACTGTTCTTTACCTTACAGGATTGTGCTGTACATTGAAAATGTTTAGGGTTGGAGGGATGTTCTGTTCTGAAGTATCATGAATAGGCAGCCTACTCTGAATCACCCATTTTCTGGACATGATCTGCATTCTCACTGTAGCTCAGTCCTGATCATCAAGACAAGATAATGTGACCTCACGGCGTGTAGTTTTCCGCAGCGGGTAGCACCCAGTTTTATAAAATAGTAATTCTCTCTTTAAAACAAATAACCAAGAACTATCAATTGTGTCTATCCAGGTGATTCAGCTGCAGCTTGCCCAGACGTCAGTGATGTCAACTAGAAATCGAATGTTTCCTTTACTTTGAAAACTTTGAGGTACACATGAGGCTTTTACGACTTGGGAGAAAGTTTTCCTGCTTTCGTTTTTTGATATTCTTCTAAAATGCCTGACTTCCCTCACAGTGACAACCTTAGTTGTCCGTTAGCTTTGGGTTGCAGTGTTAAATATTTTGTTTTAAATTATTTTCAAACAATGCCTTGAAAGCTATTAACTGAACTCAATGTTAAAAGTAATTTTATAAACGTGTCTACTCAATTGTAGCAAAGAGTCTGTTTTAAAAATAGCTGTGTTTGTGCATGTTCATGTCAAAAAGGCCTAGATGTAATGCATGTTAGTCTGTTCTTAAAAGTTTTACCACCTTTATAAAAACTATAATCTTAACTGTTTTATTTGCTATTATTCAAGCAACACTACTACATAAACTTTTTTTAAGCGGTACAAATTTATAAACTCATTTTTCACTTAATCAGTTTTGTATATAGTAGTACACTACAAAATCAACTCTTCTGAAGTAGAAATATTTATAGTAGAAATAATTTCTACAATCTTTAAAGTGTAAAACCAAGGAAAAACATTTGTAAGATACATAGTATCTATTTGGAACAAAGGTTTTTTATTAAAATGTTTTTTGTTTTTTTTAAATAAAAACAACTAAAAGCCGTTTCTGCAATGACTTGATAAAAAATGTGGGAGTTGTAGGGATGTCTCAGCAGGGAGGACCCCAACACTCATGTTACTTTGGCCCCCAGAGACCGGCCCAGTGCTCTCCCCTCCTCAAGTCAGGCGCACTGAGCAGCAAGCTACAGAAAGAGGACATTCATGGGACTTTTCACCTGGTGCTTTCTATGGGGCTGTCAGACCTGTATATAGAAACTTCTTCCAAAAGCCATCCCTCTGCTTTGCGTGTTGTTTTCTCAGCTGGACTCTTTAATAAGAGTTATTGACACGAGCTTTTGCTTAGAAACCGATTTTATAACGTACACACTAGGGATGAGAATCTAGTAACACCATAAGCCGCATTCGATACTGAGTCAATTTGACATTACTGAGGAAGAGCAGACATCTGATGAGTACCTATTGCTGCCTGACACACTCATCTTTCAGGTTGCACCGCAAATGTTCTTCTCCCCTGGCTGAAACACCTGCCACCACCCAACCCAGAGGGCCACCTTTCAGTTCCCATACCACCTTTTCTATGACTGTTTTTACAGGTAACTAAGCCACAGAACAGTGGGTCTAGGCTAGACTTGATCTCTTCCGTCTTTGCACCCCATCAGCCTGGCAGTAAGCAGCAGTAAGCAGTAGATGAGTGAAGAACATGCCAATCCTGTATTTTCTTTCCACCTACTACTAATCCAGCGTGTGCGTTTGCCTGCACGAGTAGTTTACAACGTAAAGTACTGGGAAGGCAAGGCTTGCTGGAACTTTAGATCACCTTATCATGCAAAGCAGTGGTTCTCAACTGGGGTGATTTGTGCCCCAGGAGGCATTATGGTATCTGGAGACATTTCATTACCCTGGTTCCTTTAACAGATCATCTACCTTCTGTAAGAATCAACATTCACTGTAAGAGAATACAACAGTTGTCACCTTAGGTATTGATTCCTATCCAGGGAGGCTTAGAACTATCAGGGTGAAAGGAGGTACTAGTTAAAGATGGTTTCTAACTACAGTGTAAATAAGTTACATGAAAACATTAAAACACCTATTCCACCTGACAATTCACTTATAAATGCTGCTACAAGCAAAATTCCCAAAGGCAGTAGTAACTTGCAGTTGTGTGGATTTCGTACTTGACCTCAACCATTACTAAGACCAAGGCTCATGGTTCCGGTGTGTTTGAGTGTAACTTGGGGTCAACTCACAGTGAAGCCAGATAATGGGGACTCTATCCATCCAAGCTCGTACCTTCACGGTGTGACTGAGCTCACGCCTCCCTCTGGCGCACCTGCTAGCATCAGTTTCAGCTCTACTGAAGGGAACAGAGAACTGTGTCATGGCCGGCACAATGCTTGGGGCCCTTCAACCTCAGAACACACAGACCAATCGAGAGGGAACTGGTTTCCAGAGTTTGGCTTTATTTTGCGGTATAGAAATCATGTGGAGCCATTCTGAGACAGGCATCATTGGAGGAGAGGCTCTGTCCAGTCGATACTGCGTTACAGCTTGGTCCGTTGGAGAAGCCACACTTGGGAAAACAAAAGAAGCTTCTAGGTATCGACCTGCTGTATGGTAGGTCTCGTCCTCCTTTGCTCTCATCAGTTATTGGGTTAAAACACTGCACCCAGGCTTCCTCCGAAATGACTCCAGAAGTCTGGAGTTGGGTTAGAATTTTCAGGCCACATAAACCAGATTCATGGCTGTGCTAAATGGCGCTGTCTTAATACCTGACAGGACATAAAATGTAAGCTAGACAGAAAACCGCAGGGTTTGTCCCGTTGTGAGACATTCGGTTTCAAATCTTTCTTACTGTCAGCACCGGGTACTGACCCAGGGCCCGAGCAGAAGCACATAACTGCAAAGCCTACGCTGATTAAAAGATACAATACTGTATCAAGTTCCTTCTATTAGTATCACAACGTTTTTCTTTTTAATTTATCCTTCACTAGAAAAAAAGCCAGCATTGCTTAAACTGTACACAGTGTGGTCACCTGCCAATTCTGAATCCACTCCAGGAAAACGAGTTAATACATGATATCGGAAAGGGGAGGAATACTGACTGCTGCAGTGCTCTGCAGCCCTCTGCTGTGATTACAAAAGCAGGTCTCACGACATGGATTTCATACGTTACGAATCATTTGCCAAATTTTAAGTTTGTCCTAATTAGATGATAACATGTATTGCTGTTAGTCTTCCCCATAGATGTCATTTTTCTTGCGCTTCATTTCCTCAAAGTCAAATTCTGATCCTGTCATCCTCTTATAGATGTCCTTAATGTCATCACAGGTCGTCTCAAAGTGAGTTGTAGCATCATATGCACGGGAAATAAAGATCTGGAAGTAAAAATGAGAAAGACGTGAGCCCACGCAGGAGTCGTCTCCTCGGGGAGCCTGGGGACACCCTTTTCAGGTCACCATGCTCACCTGGCTCTCCGTTCCCAAATCCTTGGGTATGAGCAGGTCACTGATGCTAACGAATCTGGAGAGAAAGAATTAAGTGAGCAGGGGGGCTGACCCCACACCCCCTCGCTGCTCTGCCTCAAATTTGAAACCCAAAGGACAGGGTGGGTAGAGGTGAGGTGAGGGCTCAGCCCTGCCACAAGCCCAGCCGGACACAGGCACTCGGCATTTCGCCAGTGCGCACGAACACCCCACTCACTTCTGTTCGATCGGTTCCAAGAGCTCCAGCGCGGGTCTGATCTCTTTCTCAGGCTCCTTGGTCTCCACGGTGGTGCTGACGATGGCGATGTACTTGCCCTGTGCTGCTACGTTGTGTGCAGAGGAGATCATGCAGACGTAGATGTCTGGAAACGAGGCAGCATCTCACTGCAAGAGGTCTGCGAGCCCCGGGCCTGCGTGCGCGCGGGCTCACCCGTGTCTCATCGAAGTGAATTAAAATTACTCAAATAGACAGTACCTTCTAAGCTAAGTGCTGTGTATGTGGAGGAAAGCAGGGTCACACAGCAAACGTGCAAATATCTGTCCACTTTTAGCCTACCAGAAATCAAGAAATCTGTGTGACAGGGACCCACCCACTGGACTCGGAAACGAGACTGTCCCTCCCAGCTGTGACACAGGTAACTGAGAACCTGGCAAACCACAGTGACTGCCCTGGTGGCGTCTACATCACTGAGCCCTGTGGTTAAGGAAGGTTCTGAGTAGCTAAGAAACGGTTTATTGGGCACAGATACTCCTCGGCTTAGGACAGGTACATCCTGTCAAGCCACTGTAGGGGGACAATATCTTAGGTAGAGATGCACTTAATACACCAAGTGGCAAAATCATTTAACACAAAGCCCGTCTTGTAATAAAATGGTGAATGTCTCCATTTATTCAATACTGTGCTGAAAGTGAAAACCAGAATGGCGGTTATCACTTTTGTACCATCTTAAGGTCAAAAAATCCTAAATTGAACCATCAATGTGGGGGGACGTTCTGTACTATTTCTCATTCATTTAATATAATTATGAATCAGCATAAGCTACTGAGTTGTCACAAGGAACTCATAATTCTGTAGGTTCTGTTGGTGTGGATACCACTAAGCAACTACATCATTTCCAGTAATTCTTGGGATCCTTTCTCCTCTCCTCATACATTTGCAGACCCAAGGCTCTGCTTAGGAACCCCTGGAAGATTACTTCCGCCTAAGTCTCTTGTGTTTAGTAACAATCTTCTAGATAGATTTTGTTTCCTATGTACATAGAAAAAAAATTAAATACAGATGGCTCCTAACTGACCACTTTAAAGTCTTAATTCCCCCTTAAAGTGAATTTTCAGTTAAAGATTTGGGGCTTCCGACTGAAGGGAAGACAAGAAAGCCAGTGGATGACAACAACTGATTAATGCAAAGATGAATTACGATTTTAGACTTAAAGCCTGATCTCATGAAAGAATCTGAACTGTGTTCTAGCACACTGCTAAAAGCAAAATAAGTATGAAGGTGACAAATAATGACATAACAGCATCATCGTCATCAGCTCAAATAGTGGAGTCAGGTCGCTAGTTAAGCACAAGCCCACATCAGGCAGTCAGCAGCGGGGCTGCTCCTGCCACTCCGCCCGAGGTGGGGAGCTAGGGGACAAGCCAGGCATGGAGCCTTGAGCCAGGCATGGAGCCTGAGGCAAGACTTGGCTAATCTAAGCTGTTACTTCAGCGTGGTCATGTAGGGTCCAAGCTAAAAGGGATCCATCATGTTTTGTTCCCCATGTGTAATCTAAAGCTTTTTCACTATAATAGCAGATAAGATTATGGATTTTGGGGTAAAACAAAGCAAATTATGTCCAACAGAATTTTACAAACAGCTGATCTTCGAAACTCACCAGACTTGCGATTGACCTGGTTCTGTGGGATGATGATCTGGCAGGAGCTGGCGTCACTGGTGTTCTTGATGGGGTGGCTCAGGATGCAGATGACTCGGATCACCTGGCCCACCTTTTCTACCCGGTCTTTCACGTAGCTGGGGTCACAGATGAGCTGCTTACAGCGGGCTATCTGTAACAAGATGGTGACATCATGCTTTATGGCATTCAGAGTCTATGAGGAATTTAGATAGTATCATGATGCCACTGACTCCTGAATATAATCTGTTGTCTTCATACAGTAACCACAGATAATTACCAAGCTATAGATAACTATTAAAACTAGCCTGGCCAACAACCCCTACAAAAGAGCCATTAATTCTAAGTCCTATGCAAATATTAGGAAAACTGTTGCACAGTAATCAGAAGCATAAGTTTTAGAACTGGGCAGACCAGGGTTCAAATTCTGGCTCTACCCAATCTCAAGGGTTGTCAGGGTCAAATAGTATTTATGGCCTGTTGTTATATGTGAACGTAACCAGTCAGGAGTAAATGTTCTGTAAATGGTACTGGCATTACAAACCTACCAAAATCATTCTCCTCTTAATGCTGTTTCCTAAATAAAACTTAATTTGCAAGATAAATGATATAGTCGTCTTCCCCCCTTTAATGTCAAAGCCTTGAACTTAGAGGAAGCAGCTATGGAAATAGAATAGAATGGAAACTGCAGGAAAAGATTGAGATATCTACCATGTTAAAACATTTATCCACATTGTCTAGACACCTACTATACTGAAAGCATAAGTTAGTCACAGAAGATCACCAACAACAAAGGTTCGGACGGCCAGCCAGTGACACGGTCTTCACCCACAGGATGGATACCACAGGAACACCAGTTATTTTAAACTGAGTTTCTGAGCAGTGCTAATAAGTATTTGTAAGGGTTGCTATTCCATGAAAGAGTGATTTGGTTTGTAGACCAGCAGCGCTGGCGTCACCTGAGAGATCGCATGAAATGTAGGGTGTACACTTTAACAAGAGTAACAAAGATTTAAATTCGAATTTGAGAAACACTGCTCAAACTCCACCTAACCAGCTCCACAGCTAAACTCCAAGTTAAAAAATAAATGTTAATATTTAGCAATTTATTACATAATAAATTAACAAAATGGGTCAGTACTGACCAAGCCCAATTGCAAACAATAATTTATATAAATTATATATATATATATGGCACAAATAAAGCTAAATTTAAACGAGAATTTGAGAGATAGGCACCAACCCATGCTCTATATACAATACTTATATGGAATGATACAACAGAGTATCGGTCTGTTCTTAACTACAGCACAGCCTCTGGTACCGGTCTTCCAAGACCAGCAGTCTGAACTAGCATCGACTCCATGTGGACCAGGTGAGTACGTATGAGATAATGAAATTTTCTTCACAGGAACACAATATTTTTTAAAATGTAAAAGCCAATTTACCTCTCCTTCAGATTTAACACCGACCACTTTTCCATTCTCCACAATGATTTCTCCAATTGGTTTATTCAGCATGTAGGTACCTCCATATATGGCACTTAGCCTAGAAAATTTTCAAAATTACAATTGATAATTTATAATTGTATCAGCTACTATTGTTTTTTTCTTAAATCTTAATGGGTTTTAGGCAATATGTTTTTGCTCAGTTTCCTTTTAAAAGGTGTTAGTTTACAATCATTAAAGCCTCAATTATAGAAACTGAAAACCATGATGTCTCACAAACAGTGACCAGTAAAGTAATGGGGGGATCAGTTTATATGGGTCTAATCCTACTGCATGTAAATAAACTGGACATCAACAACAACAACAACAAAAAACCTGCCCTGGAGAGTGACAAGGCGCAGGCAGCACCGTGACAAGGTCTTTCCGTGGTTTATATGGACGAACCTCTGGGCCTCCAAGCACAGCACCCCATCACAGAAGCAGAGCTCATGGGCTCACTGACTTATGGTGCCGAAGGATAGAATTGGACTGTGAAAGGGATGAAGATGGGCGGCGGAGATCTTACACAAGGGGAAGCCAAACCTAACAAACGTATGAAATTGCTTCAAACCAGTACCTAACTCCAGAAGTCCAGGCAGAGTGACAGCGGAATGGCAGCAGACTCGAGTGGAAATTACAGTTGTGGGCCATGGACAAACAAGTCTGAAACTGCCACATTAGTGAAGCCTCTGCACACCCTGAGCTTTCCACCAAAATCTTTATTGTTCTAGAACAAAGAATTCAGCCAAAGACGAAAGACGCCACCTACCCTGAAAAAAGGTAAAACCAAGCCTCCGAAACTTGAAAGTGAATGGCCAATAACTTACTTGCCTACCCCTACAGACACCTGTACTCTTCAGAGAAAGGGTCTAGTATCCCCACAGTGTACCAATCAATATGTCCAGTACAATTCAAAATTACATGTAAACAAATAAAATGTGAGCTGAAGTAAAGAAGATAAGTAATCAGTACAAACACACTCATATTACTGATGTTAAAGATGCAGAGGGGTTAAAGGCAAGCTATTATAAACATGGTCAAGGACAAACATCCTTGTTCAAGAATGTTATATTCGGGAGTCAAAATGAGATACAGAATCTCAAGAAAAATTTAAACTATATTTAAAAACAAATTCTAGATCTACAAAATACAATATTAAAAAAATAAAACTCAGAATGGGATAATAGCCTACTGGAAAAAATAAACAAGAGACAGTCAACTCGACAAATGAACAGACATTATCCAATATGAAGCAGGGAGAGAAAAGGTGAAAAGAAAAATGAGCAGGACCTCAGTGACCGGATGGAATAATACCAAGCGCCTAACATACAAGTAACTGGAGAGAAGAGAATATGAGAGACTACCTAAAGAGGACAGCCATTAAAAAATTCCTACTCAATGTAAAAAATTAAATTACACATTCAAGCAGTACGACAAATTAAAAGTGAAACCACAGGTCCTAGGCAAATCCTATGAGACCAAAATTCAAAGCAAACCTTCAAAGCAGCCAAGGGGGGAAAAACTACACAGACACACGTGCAAATTTAAAAAATTAGAAGAAAAATACATCACGTATAAGTGACATTTATTACAGAGGTGTAAAGCTAGTTCAATATCCAAAATACGATCTATGTAATTCACCTTAATAATAACATAAAAGAAAATCTGCATCATTAACACTTTGCCAGAACTTCTTTAAAACAAAACCTCTCCGCAAGCTATGAAAAAGGAATTTAAGCTAAGCAGGGTCGGGCCTGGTTAGTACTGGGATGGGAGACCTCCTAGGAAGACCAGGGGCTGTAGGCATAAAAATAAAAAAAAAAGGGACTATAAACTGTGAGGTCAAACAAAACGAAGCAACTACAGAACAAGCACCAGGTCACAGCACATCAGGCCAGTATGCAGAGGTTAACTGTGTCCCTGTATTTTAGCCAACAACTAGCTGGGAACGCATTGACTGTGGTAGCGCCCCCCATCAAATCCCAGCAAACCCTCTAGAAACAGATGACCTGTTCTGAAATGAATGTGGAACAACCTAGAACAGAAACAACTCTGGAAAATGAGAGTTGAGGACTTACATTCCCTGACCTCAGGACTTGCCCTAAAATTCTAATAATATTCAGGACAGTGTGGTGATAGTGTTAAGAAAAATAAATGGGTCACTGGGACAAAACAGACACATACATACAGTCGACTGATTTTGTACAAAGGCACCCAGACAACCGGAAAAGGATGTCTTTTCAATAAACAGTGTTAGAACTCTATAGTGGTATGAAAAATATGAACTTGGAGCTTTACCTCACCCACACACCAACATATTTCAAGATGAATCACAGATTTAAACACAAAGTGAAAACTATAAAGATTCTAGTAAAGACAAGGGAGATTATCAAAAAGATAATCCCCTTTAAAGGCAGGCAAAGCTTTCTTAGCTAGGAGACCAAAAGCACTAAACATACCAAAAAAACCACAATGTATTTGCCACGGCCTGGGAGGAAATATTTATAATGCCGATATCTGGCAAGAGACTTGCCACGAGGAAACTTTGAGATTTCCTACAAATCACAAAAAGCCCAATCTTTAAAAACATACAGAAGAAATGAAACTTCATGCACCTCGAAATTAGACAAACGGCCAACAAGCTCATGAAAAGGAGATCAGCATTAGTCCTCAGGAAGTGCAAATTAAAACAATGAGACAGCACTTCACACCCACTTGGGTGGTTCAAATTAAAAAGGCCGAGGACACACGATGTTGACGAGGGTGCAGAGGAAGGAAACTCTCGCTCTGCTGATAGCAAGACCACTCTGGAGAGCGGCCTGGCAGCGTCTCACGAGGTTAAGCATACACTTTCCCTACAGCCAGCAGTTTGGCCCCTGGACATCTACCCCAAAGAAATGACAGCCTACGTCCACGCAGCCTGTCACACAAAAGCTCATAGTGGTGCTATTCGTAATACCACGAAACTGAAAACCCAGGTGACCAGCAGCAGAACAACGCGGCACAGACACAGAGTCCACATCGCGGACTACTACTCAGTATTTAAAAAACGGACGCCAGCACGTGCATCGACATGGATGAATCTCAAAAATGTTAAGCAAAGGCCAGACATGAACGAGTACATATTGCATTATTCCCCCTATATACATTTCAAAAACAGGCAAAAGTAATCACTGGGCACACAAGTTTATCAAACTCGACCTTCTCACTGTAGATCTGTGGTTTTACTTCAATAAAAACAAAAAGCACCTCATTGCTCACAGCCACATCTCATACTCTGGGGACGATGAGGGTCACGGCCTGCGGGCTCTCAGCAAACAGGGTAAATGTGTGCTCTTACCTTGCAAAGCCCTGTGGCAGCTCCCCAAGGCCATAGAGCGGATACAGGTACGGGCTCTTGCCATATCTCGCCAAAGACTCACTGTAAAGTTTAATCCTATTAATGGTTTCACAACACGGTTCATCTAAATAGCTGGAGGAGAGGAAGTGAGTATTAGAAAAGGGCTTCGGATTTCACTCTTGTTCAATTTAAGATCTTTTCCTGAAGTGGTTTCATATTTTACTTGAAAGGTCCTAACATTAACTTGCAGCTAGAACCTCTTCTTTCACTGTACAACATGGCTAGGTACTCATTTTCTTGCAATTTCCACACTGAAGAACTGGGAAATTCAATTAGTGTTCCAAAACATATATAAATCTGAAAACCAAAAAACTTACTCATCAGTTCTGTAAAGTGCCAGGGCGTGACCGGTAAAATCTATAACATCTTGGCCCAAGTCAAATTTCTTATACACCTCGCGCATTGGAGTCTTCTTAGGGTCGACACCCTCAAAAGTTCTAGAATCTTTCTCATCGAAGTTGGCAACGTACACTAGGAATTTTCTGAAGCGACGTTTCTCAAACAGCCCCATTAAGCCTAAAAAAGAATTTTTCAAAGAGCACACATTTACAATAGGTCACTGAAGAAAAGAAAGTCTGAGAAGGAGGTTGAAAGATGCCACGTTAGCATCTGGGGCTCTTCTAAAGCAACGTGCATTTTAAAACGGGGGTTTGACAATACTTTAAATAAACTGACAATTACAACGGCTCATCTAGGTCAATTTTACAGTGCAATTACAAGTAATTAGAACCAGTATTTAATTAAATATAACATGTCTAATTATGTCTCTTATTAGGTACAAGGTAAATAGGACTTTGGAAACTATTATTCAAGAAGGCATGCATCTGAATGTTCTTTGACAAACTCTGATCTGTACTTGGTCAACTGCCTTAAATTCTGAATGCTCTTTTCTTCCTCTGTCTTCTAAGATGCATTCTGGCATTTAACAGGGTAGAAGCTCGGCTACCAAGAGAAAAATGACCTCAAAGAAATTTAGATGTTGGTTATGCTGCCACTTTATAGCAGGCCTAGGTAACCAGCTCGCTGTCTTTCACGCTGAAAAGCAGACGAGGAGACCCCTGTAAATCACCACCTACTTACTACGCCCTCGGCTCCTCCTACCAGTCACTACTATCTGTGTTCAACACGATTCTAGAGGTCATATACATTTCTCGCTGATTTGACAAAAATAACATTTGACCAAACAACAAATATTTACTGGAACCTTGTGAATTGTCACAAGAACCGCCGGTGTATACAGCTCCTACAAAAGCCAAGGGTCAGCAGGCTGCAGTCACAGAAATACACGTCCCGGGGAAGCAGCAGCCGGGGACATGACCGGGCAGACACCGTGCGGGCCGCTGTGTCCAGTCTGGCTGCAGTGCCACACATCTAGGATAGCCTTGGCAAATCAGAGACTTTCTAAAGCAAAGTGGTCAGATGGCATACTAATGAGCAACGACCCCAGGAACTAGGAATATTTCGCATGAAGAGAATCAGAGGCATGTGATGGTTGAGATACCCCAAACCTGTGTTTGCACACTACACAGCACAGTATTAGGAGTGTGGGTTCCCCATCTGCCAGGTCTGGCTACACACACGTCCACCCATCAGGAGCCAGGCTACCATGGGCTGTTCTCCCACATCTGTAAGATGGACAGCAGCACCCACATCTCGTGGGTGTAGAGAGAAAGTCAGATAATGCATGCAGAGTACCTGGTACCTACCTACCCACAATGCTCAGTCTGAGCTATAGTTTTCATTAAACAATTTGTTCTTTTTTATCTGTCTCTTGAAATTCTCTACCTCTACCCTTTTGCTTATTTATTCTGCCTAAAATTTTCTTGTCTGTTACTGTGACTTCAAAATCCTATCCACCAATATAAAAACAGCTACTAAAAAGGTAGTGTAAAATTCATGAAACCACATACTAACAGGTAAATAAATTCTACTGTAAATTATACCTTAATAAACCTAACCTTAAAAATACACACATTGATCTGTTTATTTTTGCAAAAAGAAACATAAGAATAAACTAGAAACAGGTAAAAATGATTACCTATCAGGGTGGAAAGATGGGAGTGGAAAATAAGAACTAGATTTCTAAATATATCCTTTGATATAATTTTGACTTCCAGATCAAGTAAATGTTTCATATATTTGAAAAAAATTGAATCAAAAATGAAAAAATAAAACTGCTAAAAGGTAAATCCTTCAATTTTTGTTAAATGAAGATAGCTGAAATTATTAATATAGATAAGAACGCTATTATTACGATATGATCTCACTTCTAGATTTATCCAACGATACTGAAAACGCTAATTCAAAAAGATGCATACATCCGTGTCCAATTTACAATAGCCAAGATATGCGAGTAACCTAGGCGTCCATCAACAGACAGATAGATAAGATGCAATGTATACATACACACACAATGGAATATTAGCCACAAAAAAGAATGAAATTTTATCATTTGTGACAAAATGGATTGATCTAGAGGGTATTATACTAAGTGAAATATACCATAGAGACAAATACTCTAATATTTCACTTATACGTGGGATCTAAACACACACACACACAGCTATAGAGAACAAACTGATGGTTGCCAGATGGGAGGACGTGGGGGATGGGCAAAAAAAGTAAAGGGATGAAGACGTGCAAGCTGTCAGTGATGAGTCATGGGGGAATGTGGGGTACGGCACAGGGAATGTGGTCGACACTGTTGTAGTAACTACGTGTGGTGCCAGGTGAGACTCATCAGAGGTCCATTTATAAGTTACATAAATGTCTAACCACTATGTTGTACCCCTGAAACTAATGTCAACTACAACTAAAATAAATTTAAAAATAGATGAGAGGTAAAGAGAATAAAAATAAAAAAGCACAAACTTTCCTTAAAGGGATTCTATTCAAACCCTTGCACTCTTTTTCTATGTAAACACCATCTGGATTACACTTACCGTCACAAGATTAAAAGTAACTTCTAACACGATTACGCCACTAATGCCCTTCAATTTAACTGAGGGCCATTCCTTTCCTTCCCCAATTGGCAATTCTAACCTGGCCACAATTCTTAGTGGTATTTCTTACTATCTGGCTCTAGCGTCTTTCAACATTTTATGCCCAACATTTTCTCCCCCAATAGCAGGAACTAAATAAATGGAGTTAGAGAAATTGCCAAAATAATTGCGAAAATGTTTCCACACTATGCCAAAATAACCACTGGACAAGTTAGGGGCCCCATTCCTGCACCCCCTGCACCACCTCCTCTAGGTTCACACAGACCTTCCTCCGCAAAGCACTGCACAACCCAGATGCCGGGGACAGAGGGCTCTCCCAGGGCGTTTGCTATTCCAGAGGGAGCCTGGAGCTTGGAACAGAAAGTGCCAACCAGCAACCCTTGGCTGAGCCAGCAGAGGGAGCAGTTTTGGACAGACCCCCTGGGATCCCCAAAGCCGGGTTTGGAGGACAGAGGCATAGGTCAGGAGGCCAGGCCCCCACGGCGCCCTTCCTTGCTTGCTCCATGGGTTGAGTCATGCGGCCAGGGGTCACTCAGCCTGGTGACGGAGCCCGCAGGCTCTGCAGCCATGCAGCCAGAGTCCCAGCTCCAATCCGGCTACCTACCACCTGTGTGATTTCAGGCCCGAGCCTCACACCTCATAAAAGCGTTTTAAATGCCGAATAAGAAAATGAACGTGCAGTGTGTAGCACAGAGCCGAGCACACAAACACCCATAAAAGAGAGATGACTGTAAGGGACTACTACAGACCGAGCACGACTAGACCTTGGTGGGCTCAGACTTGCCAGTGCCCAGCCTCGCGACACAGCGATAGGCTTGGGCACCCTCTCTAAGCTTCCAAAGTGGGGGGCTTTCGAAGATTCTGTTCTCAACTGTCCAGAACAGCGTCTGGCACAAAACAGACATTCGGTAAGTATTTGACGACTGGATGGGTAGCTGACAAAAAGGACATTAAATTCCACCTCTAAGATTCAGTTTGCACTATAAAATCTTATCATCCTGAGAAAATAAAAGTACTTACTAGATGCCAGGGCCTCTGCTTCAGTGGAAGGGACCTTGTAGATTTTTCCTCCTTTATAAACGAAGCTCCCTTCAGTCACTTTGAAGTCCAGGTAACGAGTGACCTCAGTATAAAGCAGCATCTTAACCAGCTGACCTATAAAAGTTTATGTGGTAAAATATGTAAATTTGTACGGGGGAAAAAAAAACTATAAAACCATTAAAGTAAATATTAGTATTCTTATAACCATGAAGTAGACAAAAATTTTAGGCACAGCCTTCCAAATCAGAAATAAAAGGAACAAAGATCAACCTATAAGACCATATAAAATTAAAAGCTTTTGTACACAGACAAAAACAGTAATATGTAAGGCCAATCACAAACTGAAAAGGTATTTCAACATATTTTAAAGGGTATTTGATAGCCTTTATAAAGTGCTCTTTCACATCAATAAGGAAAAACACAAAACATCAACAGAAAATGTGCAAAGCACAAAGCTGGATGATTCACTGAAGAATATGAAAGTCAATAAACATCTAGAAATCATTTCACCTGCTAGTAAATAGGAGTATTTTTAAAATTCATTGTTTTGCCTGTTAGTATGACAAAATGGCAAAAACTAAACACTGCCCGGGCTTGACAGAGATACTGGCAGAGGGTGGCCTCAGCCTTTATTCCCCAGAATACACTGAGGAGGACACAGTAAGACTGTCACAGGTGCACGCGCGCACACACTCGCTACCTCTCTTACACCTACAGTCTATCAGTTGAAACACATGTTAACTAGGGAGAAAAATTTGAAAAAAAAAAAAAATATATGTATATAGCCTGGCAGGTTATATACCAAAATGTTAACCATAATTCTAGATGGTAAATTCTGGTTATGTAAATTTTATTTCCTTTCTGGTTAGCTATGTTTATAAAATTTAATAAAATAGTTACTTTAAAAGTTTTGTTTAAAATTTACCTCCAAAAATTTAGTTAACTTTAAATTTCAGAGACAATTCAAACTAAGACCTTGCCATTAAAATTAACTATAAAACATAAATTCAAAAGTGGGGGGTGCAGGGGGTGACACACTTTGTTTCAGGGAACTGATTTACAACAATTTAGCTTTTTAATGTGATCTGAAGAAAAGATACTAATATCATAGCAATTAAAAAAATACTTAGCTCTTCTAATTAAAAATGAGAAAAAATAATTTAAAAGCCTACAAACTAGAAAAAAATTGTTTCTCAAGGCCCTGTTATCTAAGACTGTCACCAAAGCATCAAGAAAGTCTGTTATAAACACTTACAATCTGGCATGTATTGTACTACATCACAGCTCTGTTTCTCCAGAATGAGTCACCCCATTCCCCCTCATCCTGACTGCCTCTAGACACCTCTTCTGGACCACATTACTCACCAGACCACAGCCATTCAACAAAACCCGCTTCCACACACCTGGAGTAATACTTTCTGCCTGAGTTAGTTCCTACTTTTAAACCAGATTCAACACACTGCCATAAACATAGGTCAGAACCCTTTACCATTGGCCATGAGGAACTTGGGGATTAAGTCAACATTCCAGTCCCTTCCTCGTCCCATCGATGCTGGTGGTGCTCCAGGTATTTTAAATCTTTTGTATAACTACAAACAAAGCAAAAAATACCCACAACGTTAACAAAATTTAGTTTTAATTATGCTATGCAACCGCTTTTTGATAACATGATTTTGGTATAACACCACGACATGAGGTAAAGTATAATGAGGACATTTCATTTTTAATCAAATATGCAAATTAAATATATTACTAATCAGTGCTAAAATAAGTACTGCAAAGTGGTTTGTTTTATAGTAGCAGAAAAGCAAGAACACAAGTCAATTTGTTAAAGACACTAGTTCTGCAGATCTATTCCTTATTATGTCAGAAAACCTAAAAAATCACTTAAACTCATTCTCTTCTAAATAAAAAACTATCAAAAAGCTGAATTTTGCTTCTGTAGTTATGTAAGGAGTTAAAAACAAGAATAAATTTTAGGTTCTTTATATCAGAAAATACATTAAAATTAGTTCCAGTTAATTCCTGATATTTATGAGATGAATAGGGGTTCTAGGAAAAAAACTTTCAGTTTAAGACTTGAAGATGCCACACTTGCACAGTGCTAAGGTGACAGAGTCCTTGGGTATAGTCACTCTGTCACTCTCACACACACACACACACACACACACACACACACGCACGCGTGTGGAAAAAAAAAGAGAAAAACAAAGCAGCTTTCTCTTATTGAAGAACAGCTGATAAACGTGCCACGTGTGGAAGGGACGGCACCAACGTATCGTTCCAGATGGGCACAATGCAGAGCTCTGGCAGCCCCCACCCTAACCAGCGCCACACGTAGCACCGTGAGCAGTGAGGCAACCAGACAGCACGTGCCAGCTGCTGTGATGCAACAGGAAATCCCCGACAACACTTGCTTATAAACTAGCCTGGACTTTCTGACAGGAAAGAGAAACTGAAGAGACTTCAGTACATTAATAAGGAAAAATAATGCAAAAGCAACATTTAAACTGATTTAAAAAACAAAAAAACACTACTATACAGCAACAACATGCCTGGGATCTCTGAGAAATTCGAATATGGTCTGAATATTGTGAATTTTCTTAAATGTGAAAACAGTGCAATGATCATGAGAATGTTACTCTCAGCAGAGGAATGCGAAATACTTAGGTCAAGTATCATGTCTGTGATTTTCAATGGTTCAAAATCAACAACACGAAAAGACACGTGAAGCGAGCCAAATCCAGATGGAAGGTTTCTGATCCCTAGAGGTATTTTTTTAACTTTTCTGTATACCTGACTATAGAACTATAGAAAAACACTCTGATATAAATGTTGTTTATTTTATGTCCTTATTTAGGTAACTGATATCTGTGAATCTCCTCTCAAAACATAGTGCAGAGCAGCTCCTACCACACATGCGGACGCTGAACAAAGCTCTCACAGAGGTGACATATTTGGGAAGACAGGCTTCGTGTGCCCTGGCTCAGAGCAGCAGGACACGGGGCAGCACAGCGAAAGGAGCTAAGCTCTGGAGTCACAGGACCAAGGTACGTAACCCATTTCTGTGATTTTAACCCCACAGACGTGATTGTGTCGTCTGAAAAATGGGGATAAGAATCTAAGTGGCTGGGAGAATAAGTTAAGGCCACGTGGAAAGCACTGGCATCATGCCTGCACGCATCAGGTCTTCATCAAGTCTCCACTTCACCAGCTGTGTGGGGTAGCAGCTCCGGATGGCAGCAAAGGAGCATCTCCCCTCCCACGGCCCATATGATCTAATGAAAACCAGAGCCACCCACAAGGAGTAAAACTGAGATTCCCAAGGGAGAGGCGTGCTGATCTAGTGTGATACTTACATCTTCCAGAGGTGTGATGGATGCACTTTCTCCTCCATAATACGGGTTTCTGTCCATGTGCAGGACTTTCTTCCCGTTCACCGACATTATGCCCGACAGGATGCATTCCTATGGGGAAAACGCAAGCATCTTCAAAACAAGGAAAGGGCCACGGCACGTTTCAAACAGGTACTTTTATGTATTTTTAAAAAGCCTGTCGTGACACATTCTTTCGGTAAGGCCCATGTGTGTGCAACATATGATGTCCTTTAAGGACAAAGCCCTAAAGCAGGGTTCAAAGCGTAGTCTGTAGGCTCCCGTGGGCCCCAAGTTTAACTACTTTCATAATCATGCTAAGACATGATTCACTATTTCTCACTGTGTTGACATTAGTACTGATTGTGCACGGTCAATGGTATACTAAATGTACTGGTCATTGTACTCTGCACCACCAGGTAAGTACAGTTAAAATGTCCCCGATGCAGCAATAAAATTATATCTCTTAAATGTACACATAAAGCCATTCTGGCTCAAAGAAAACTTCCTGTATGTGACTGACAGATTAGCTGAAATAGCTACTCTTTCTATGGACCCCTGCAGTTATTTGAAAGAACTGACCAACATATGATTACTGAGACTGTGTTTTGGCATAAATCGAAGAATTTCAACAACAATCTGAGAGGTACTAAAACACCCCTCCTTTTTCCATCCACACAGCCGTATGAGGCCTGATTTTCTTCATACATTTCAGCTGATACATCACAAAAGACTGAACACAAAAGCAGACAGGAGAACCCAACTATCACTTAAGCCAGACATTAAAGAGATGTGCAGAAAATGTAAAACGACATATACTGTCATAGATTTGTTTTGGGAAAGTTATACTTCATAAAATGTTATACATGTTAACATATAATGGATTTGTTCTCAAGCGAATTAATAACTTTTTTAAAATTCTCAGTGTTTTCTAACATAATAAATATTGATATAAAAATTCTCCGTGTTTTCTAACATGATAAATATTGATATAACCCTTACAAATGAAAGCTCTTCAGGGCCCTCAATATTTAAGAGGGTACACAGAGCCTGCAACAGAAGTTTGGGAGTTTGAGTTTGAGAACTGGAATCCACAGGAAGCACCAGGGTGACTGACCAGTAATTAACTGACAACCAAAGGGCTATAAATAAAGGGCTACAAAGGCCCACTCTCAGGAGAAGGGCAAACAAAGCACGAGTATACTAAGATGCACCAAATCAAATGGGGGGAAATCAAGAAAGAATACAATTAGCGGGGAGAAATGTGGAGATGGGCTACTCCTTCACTGAAACCACTGACAAGGGGCTTTCTGTGATCAGAGCTTTAGTTGTGAAGAAGAGGAAGAGAATTCCATGTATCTTTATAAATCCTTGGTGCCTCTCTCAAACTTATCCAAAAGACCCTAGACAGCAAAGAACAACAATTTCATTTACACCCCAGAAGTCTGACTTTAAAAACTTTATTTTAAAAATTCACACATATTTCAAATTTCCCTCCATAATGTATCTATTCATTTTAATATTCTTAAGTGTTTTAAATTACTTACTATCAGGTTCAAATTTTACTCCAGGAGGGTGCACTACTTCTTAATAAGGCCAGGAAAGAAAATAGGAGCACTCCAAAAGGCCACCTGTGCCCTAATCTAGACACAACCCTCCCCACCAAAACCCACTCTCACGACTTCTGAGAACAAAATCTGTTCTGCCCATTTTTAAATTCAAAATCCATTGAATCATATAGTATGTTTTTTTGTATATACCTTTTATTCAACATTGTTTACAAGATTCATCCATGTTTTGTGTGTAGCTGACACTGCCTTATAATAACTGCTACAGAACACAGGTCCCCAAAGCAGAAGGGGCAAGTCAAGCCTTCAGGTTCTTTCTGTAAATTAGGTTTAGTGGTAAATACCCACTCCCATTAATTTACATAATGTCATACTGTTTTCAGTCTGCCTGAGAACTAGCTAGGACTAGCTGAGACCCTATGGACCACAAAACCTAAAACATTCACTAACCAGACACTTGCAGAAGTCTGCCTAACCCTGCAAACTTCAGGGTGGCTTCAGGGTGGCTGTCACTTGGGAACTTGTCAGAAATATAAACTAAGCAGATACTCAAACTTCCAGGTTTGCATCTACATCACCTGGAGAGCTGTTAAAACAGGTGGCCCCATCCAAGTCAGCAGGTCTGGGGACTGGGCCTGAGAATTTGCATTTCTCGGCAACTCTGAAGTGATGCTAATGCTGCCGCTCCAGGACCACCTCCAAGAAGCACTGCAGGCCCAGAGCAGTGTCGCTCGAACATAAGTCATCTAGGTGTCACTTTAAAATGCAGACTTCGAGTCACTGTCTAACCTCCAGGATGTCTAGTTAAGTTCTCAGGTGCTGCAGAAGGTCGAACCAAGGACCACGCAGCCCAACAAAGCTGTGGAGGTTTCTGCTGGACGGACTATACCACACGGATAAACCATGGTCTATCCATTCTACTACTGGTGGCCATCTGTATAGTTTCCAGTTTTTGACTATTACAAATAACACTCTATAAACATTCTTATCACATCTTTTATGTGTGCATTTGCTGGGTATATAGCAAGGAGACTACTAATGCCTTCGACTTCAGCACATACTGTCAAACCGCTTTCCAAAATGGCGGTGCGACCTGCACCTGTCAGCAGCATGTGACAGTTCCAGCTGTCTCAAACCCTTGCCCAACACTTGTGTTGCTGTGCCTTTAATTTTAGCCATTCTAATTAGGATGTGGTTTAATCTGCATTTCCTAACAACTACTGAGGTGGAGCACTTGTTTACATAAAAGCTACGATTAATTACAATTATCTTCTGGTCTGGTAAGTGCCTATTCAAATTATTTGCTCATTTTTAAAATGGGCTTTCTGTCTTTTTCTTAGTGAACTTAGCTATATAAAAGTTCTTAATATAGTCCGACATATGGAAGTCCTTTGCTGGTTCTGTCTTGTATACACCTTCCAGGTTGCGACTTGCCTTTCCACTTCCTTAATGAAGTCCTGAGAAACACCTGAAGGTATTTCACGAAAACCAATCCTAACACCATCAAAAGCAATTCAATAAAAAAAATAAAAATCTAAAGAAGCACTAACATGTGCAGTTCAACATTATATGAAAATAGAATAACATTCACTATCTCAAAAATAGGTATGACAAAAACAGGGAGACTGACTAGTCACACTAGCAGCTGACAAAAGCAGACTTTGGGATTCAACTCTGGAAACAAAATCACCAACTCCGTGTGCTGCTTGGCTTCTGTGCGTGACTGCGCACTCCACCACAAATACGCAAGAACCACTGGCCAGACTGGGCTCTGCCCTGGCACTGAAGGGCGGGCCCAGCAGGAGCCCAAGCTTTAAAGATGCGGCCACATCAAAGGGCCCATACAGACTGCCCTTAAAGTGGCTGCTTGGAGCGAAAATGCCAAAAGCTAACTGAAAATCCACATGCCACCAATTCTTCTAACCCCGCTGTAAAAGCCTGCTTTTACATCGCCAAAAGAACAAAATAGTAGCAGAAGCCTAACACTTTAAAATTCTGTTTCAAACATGAGATGAAGTTTCACTGATAAAAAGTATTTGCTGTTAAACTTTACCAATCATATCTGAACACAGGGTATGTAATTATCCTAAAATTTTAACAACTTCCAAAATTAACTCAAAATTAAAATCTACTACTACTACTACCAATCTGGTGAATGCAGAATAACAAAGCATATTAAAATCAGAGAAAATACCCTAAATTAATTTCCTTTCTCACACCAGAAAATCTGCTACATTCATTATACGTCAAGAATACTGATAACTTTTACCAGGAAATTTATATCTGAATAAATATTACCCAACATAGTAGTTTTAAATCTAACAGTTGAGAGTATCCCACATTAATTTCAAAGTCACACACAAGTGACCCAAGCAAAATAGAATACAGACTCACATCCAAAGTTAACGAAAACTATAAAACCATCCTTTATGATAATGGCATCTGCCCCCCATCTGACATTTCAACTTTTTGACATAAAAAGGAACCAGGTAAAACTGTTTAAAGTTCAGCTGCGGCACAGTTCTAGTTCAGGCAGATCGGCAGGGATGGGGAAGGACGTGATCAGGGGATGAAGTTCACTGCCCACAGCAGTCAGCCAAGCTGGAGTGGACAGCGCCTCAAGCGACTGTGCAGCAGCGGCCCCAACGGGCTTCCCAAGGCCATGGTAGGAAACTGCGCCCTCATATCCAGGAAATTAACAGCCCCCCTTCCCACCCCGAGAGCAATGTGGGCGTGGAGGACAGAGCCGGCGCACACGGATATTCTGATACATCCTCCAAATGCCAAACTAATAAACTCAATAAAACTCTAGTATTGTTAACATGAAAGAAAAGCAAATGCATGCAAAAATGTTATTACAGAGTGTCCAATAACTAATATTAAAGTGCCTTTTGAAAGTTACCTATTTAGAAATATGAGAATGTGTGAAACAGATAAATTTTAAATCAGTTCATCTCAATGGTGTATGTCTTACAGCACAAACACCATAAAAACAATCATCAGTTTCAAGAAAAATGTTTCTTAAAATGTCTGTTTCTCTAATACATCTCATTAAAAATTGTCAAAAGATACTGAAACATGGCTCTAATTACATCTCTTTATGCCTCCTGTCTCAGGCAAAACGAACTCCTGATTGCATATACCCATTTTCTATATATCTATCTCGTCTTGGTACTGACTTACATTGCCCTCTCTGCCTAGAAAATCATTCATCACATTCAGATCTTACCAGTATTTTTAAAGGTCAGCTTACATACACACCTTTTTCTTTATGGAATTTTCCGGATTTCCGTCTAAATTTCCACATGTGTATCTCTATGTCACTTAGTATCTTCTCATGTTAACTCATTATTATTACCCCTACACGAGAAGCTACTTATAGACTGGGGTTTACTTTTATCGCTCATCACTGACCACAAGTAGTTTAATTGAAACCGGGGAGCATTACTCCAGTAAAAGTCTTTAATTAGGTACTATGCAAGGTGAGATACTATGCAAGGTGCTTCACAGATGCTGCGTTTTTTACAAATTGAAAGCAAGAAGACCCTCTACCAGCACCATCTCTTGCTGATTATCAGGTATGGGAGCCAAAACATTTACCAAGTGGTCTTTCAAACCAAATGTCTCACCATTACTTCAATATGCCAAAATGTCAGATTTTACTTCTATTCTTTTGGGCCAGTATGCTTAAGTCTGATTAAAAATACAGACGCCCTACAAGATATTTATACCTTCCAACAGTGAGACCCAAGACCACCTCTGAGCTGACAGAAAGCCCTCTGTCTACAGAAGTCTAATGTAACAATGGCAAAGATTTTCAAGGAGCAAATCTAAGAAGCAATTTAAATAACCTCTCAAGATTTTAAAATCAACTTAAAAAATTCTTTGAGATCACAAAAGTTTTATAAAGAAAAACTATGAGATGTAAAACAATTTTTAAAACATATAATGCTGAGAAAAATCTGGCTAAATATCACTAAGTATGTGTTTCTATTTGTAACTCCTTAATAGAATTACTATGTATAAGAAATACTTTTCAGAAGCTGTGGAGCAGTTACTTTATATACTATTTCTAAGAAGGTTCATGAATTTATTGCCAAGCCCAAAGTCAATCGAAGTTGCAAGTCAGGTGGGTCAGAGGCTGTCTATACACTCTGAGATCAAAGAAATATAAAAGTTGCAAGCAAAGTAAGCAAAAGGGAAAATGAAAAGTAAACAAGAATTCACAAGGCCAAGCAGTCTGAGACTACTGGGTAAGGAGGGCCAAGTTCCTCATTAGGTCTCAGTGGCTTCACTATGTCCTAGTGCAACACATTAATCCTCATGGTGTGAAATCTTAGCTAACAGGTAAACTTAGTTTGTGAAAAAGACTGTTTGGAAAGGCTTCTATCCAAAAGCTGTGGTTGTTTAATGAGATAACCCTCAATTCCTATCCAAAATGTTTCCTTTCTCTAACAGAATAAAAATTTTGCTAAATCATACCAAATCATTTTATGCCTACCAGTATTTGTGAATTAATATGACCTTATTTTGGATGTAACAATCAATATAAAACAGTAACAACACTAGGCAACAAAGAAAAACTCAAACACTTCCTTACACTTTAGTTTAAAAGTAACAAGTTAACTGCACTAAAAGTACTGGACGCAATGGCATGTAATGTTTGGTACCCATAACTGAGAGGGTATGTCTGTTTTTTAGGTTCTTAAAATGTAGGCACTAAATGTTTATAAGCCAAAACTTAAGAAAATTAAATCTTATGTTCACTCCAATCACTCCAAGTTATTTGTAATTTGAGAGTTTTGTTGGTCTCTTCATTTAACTTTGATCAAAGTCCTTGCATCAGTAAAAATGAGGGTAGAAGATGCATCATTATCAAAATCATCCCGTCACCACTTCTCCTGTCAATGTCAGTAGTGAGACTCCTGAGTAGATTTAATCCTCAAAGATCATATAAAACAAGCTGGGAGGATCACAGGGATTAGTCAGTTAGCACAGCTATAAAAGTGACAGGAAAAATCGGCCTGATTTCTAGTTAAGTTTGTACCTACCATTCATCAAACAGGTCATAAATAATCCAAATGAAATAAGTACATTATCTTAACTTGGTTGTTCTACAATAAAACTATCTTTTGATACAAAGTGATGCATCTGAGCCTGCAACATGGGAATCTGCACCCAACTGTTCAACGTTCCAATGACCTTAACCAAGAGCAATTCTGAAAGACCAGCAATAACCGTAGAGAAAACTGTGGACAAACTGCTCTTGCAATGTGCTGCTGATGAGTAATGTCTGACACAAACTATTAAACGAGTTCAAAATCCCAAATAGGTACTTTTATGTAATCTCATTTATTTGGTACTATTTCCTAGCCCCGTCACAAGTTTATTTCTGGGCTGGTCAAACATAATGAAACATTCAGAAAGGAGTATTCTCCAACCACCATCACAAATCACTAGAAACAGAAAAATGCCTGGCCAGAAAAGTGCCACTCTGGCTCCTAACAAACTCTTCCTAAAAATTTTGCTAAATGAAAGTTTGAAGGTTTTCTCTTGTGCAGAAAAATCTAAAATAAAATAAAATAGTTAATTTGGGGTGTTACCTGGAGAAAATACTAATTTGATCCAAGAGTTAACGCACTTCAATTTAAAAAGGTGGTTTCCATTCAGTGATTTGGGACTATGAGGTCAGATTACTTGGGAACACAAAATATAAATCAGTGTTCATCTTAAGACAAAGTAGCCTAAAGTCAGAATTTCAAATTTCCAGTAGAAAATTTAACAAAAATGGTCCTCTCTTCAAATGGAATTCTTCTGCAAGATGAAATCTCCACTTTCTGAAAGCACACAGACACAAAGTACAAGACACAACAAACCTGCCTGCATTCTTTACGGCTATCCAAGGGTCTCTCAGCAGACGCCCAGAAAACCTAGTTTACCACGTGTCAGTAACACCTGGCATTCGCACTAGACTTGTATGTATCGTTTACGTTACGGATTCACCTTTTCACTCCCCGAAGAGGGCACAATGGCAGAGAACGTGGCCTCCAGCGACCCATCACCCACCCCTTCTTAGAGGAAAGCCTCGACAAGAGACCGTGGAGGCTGGGAACGGAGCAAACAGAAGGAAAGGCTGGCAAAGGGCGGGCGCAGAGGCATTCGGTGGCCGAGTTCTGGGAAAGCTCCTTTTTCCAGTCTCCGGATGTTCCGCAAGCAGGAGGGCGGGCGGTTAAAAGAGTGGATAGTGCCGCTCGCTCCGGAGTGGGGGGGGGGGGGGAAACGAAGGTTCTCCAAAACTCCCGGTTAACTTAACTCTGGCAGGGACAGGACAGCGGTTGCCCAGGGGCCTGCCGCAGGCCTTGTGCCCAGCTCCGGCACGCGCCCCCCCCGCCCCCCGAGAATCAGCGCCGCGGCCGGGAGCGGCTCCCCTCCTCCACCCCACCCCCTCCCCCGGCCGCGCGCTTCCGCTTCCCCCCGAGGCCCGCGGGGCGCCCCGGCGTCCCCGCCCGCCCTCCAGGCCCCCCCGGGCCGGGCATCGCGGCGCGGCCAGGGCCCACGCGGCGGCCCGCGGCGCCGGCGCTCACCGTCAGGCCGGTGCCCAGCACGATCACGTCGTACTCCTCGTTCATGGCGGGCGGCGGCCCAGGCGGGGAGGGGGAGGCGCAGGCTGCGGCGGCCGCCCTGCCGACGCGGGGGCGCTCGGGCCGGCGGGGCTCGGCGGAGGGGAGGCCGGGGCGGCGACGACGCGGCGGGCGGGCGAGCGCGGAGCCGGGAGCGCGGCCGCCACCTCAGACGGGAAGCGGGGCGGGGCGGGCGGCGCCCGGGCCTCCGCAGCCGGGGCGGGCCGTGGGCGGGGCCCGGGCCCGTCCATCACGGCCTCCCGCCCGTTCATTGGCCGCGTTGCCGCCACCGCCCAACCCTTCGCCGTGCCCAGTTCTCGCGAGAAGAGGGCGGCACGCCCCTCTCCGCGGTTCCGCTTCTGCGTCCGGGCCGCGGCGGGCGCGGCGAGGGGCGAGAGTTCCCGCCTTCGGGGGGCTGCGGGCTGGCGGCCGGAGAGGGGCCTCCACCCCGCGGCCCGCTGCGCCCGCCGCTGAGGGGCCGCCTGGGCGCCCCCGAGGCGCGCCCGGACTTGGAGCCGGCGCCGGCCATGTGGGCCGGAGCCCCCCCCGGCCCGCCCCCGGGGCCACGCAGCGCCGCGCCCGTCCTGCCGTGCCCAGCCCGCCCGCCTCGCCCTCCTAAAGGGTAGAGGACCCAACACGGGTTTCCCGGAGTTCGGACACCACGTGTCGTGTCGTTTTTCGCCTCTGCCGTTCTTGCTTGGTGCGTTGCCACAGGTGCGGCCTTAGGAGATGAACCCCCTTTTAGAAAATGACCCTTAGCACAAAAAAGAGGGGGCCGGAAATGATCAGGAGTTTGTGCCCACTGAGAGCTCTTAAACCAGCTGTAAAAATAGCTGACCGCTGCAGGGGTGGGTCTAGGCCACGAGCGTAGAAGAAAGGGATCCGTGTGCCTTCCATCTCCTCCACTCTGCCCCTCCCCTCCCCTCCCCCAACAACCACCCGGTTCTTGAGAATTCTCACTGGCATCTCCAGCTTTGGGCGAGGAGACTGGTGGAAGCCGAGGCTCGTGTTCTCAACCCAAGAGAAAAGATCGGTAGAGGCCTAGACATGTGATTTCCTTAAAGGTGTTGACGACTAGTGTTTTCAGTCTGTGATAGGCCTGCATTCTCAGCAGCAGGAGCGTTGGTTATTTCCTTCACGCTATTCAGAGCAAATCTTTGTATCTTGGTAGACAGGGCTTCCTTCCTATTTAAACCGTTGAGATTCAGGAAAGGATATAACCACTTCTTACAATGTTTCTCCACCCAGAGAGTTTAAGGAGGTATGTTATAATGGACAATGGGACTTTGGGGGGCAGGGAGGGAAAGCACTTTACCTTTGCTTACGACCTTAATTGGATCTGTATAAGTTAGTGACCAAATGAATTGTAAGTAGACAAATCAAGTGCAGAGTTTACTAGACTGCTATATAGCAGTGATGTAAATGACTTTTCTGTTGGCAATCATGATGGCTTAAGAAGGTTCTGTTCTTGCTCTCCAAGTAATCAGGAGTCAGTGCACTTATAAATAAGAAATTTCTCTTCCAGTTCAGGAGGCTAGGAAGTACAAGATCCAGGTGTGTCTGGTGCACATCCTCTTCTTGGTTTCACTGTGTCCTCACATGGCACAAAGGGCAAAGGATCTCTCTCTGGGCTTCTTTACTAAACTCACCTACATTTCTAAACTGACATAAAACATTGACCCATTTTTTTTAAAAACTAGCAATGATAACAGCCTTTTTCACATATTGCCATCAGCATCCAAAGGTTGAAGAGGCTTTTAAGCATATCAGCTGAAGCACTGGATAAGTGAACTGAATTTAAGGCTAATACAACTCCTCAATCTGATCCCTTACACTGGAGTTAAGTTTTGTTGGCAGTACAAGTCCGGTGGCCCTTCAGGAGGACCAAAACAGACAAAATCACTGGACTAATTTTCCACGACTGGAATCCTAAAATTCTGTGCCTGCTCTTGCACCTTCCACCCCACCTATTCCAGTTGCCAAGGAACTTGGTAGACAACAAATACTGTTTAGGGTGAAGTGGCTTCAAAGCCACTAATTGGTTCAGTGTATCAGAAGCCACAGATGATAGTTCCTGATAGAGTAACCTTGGGTGTGGAGGAAAGAGGCAGTGGTGGAAAGGAGTGGAAAACACCATCAATCTTGAACATATTTCAAATCTTTACACAAAGAGTCCAGTGGGACTCTTGTTTACACTTGGGCCCTTGGGAATATCTCTTGGTTGATTCGTTTCTACTAGGCCTCCACCTATACTTTACAAAGCAAGAGTTTGAGTCCAGGAAAGAAAATTAGAGTGAACCATAGTCCAGGCCATCTGAATCACTGCATAGTTGTTCAACCAGCTCTCCCCCATCTGTTCTGGCCATTATCTTCTAAAATGTGCATCCAATGTTCATACCTCTGCCCATCTTTTGCATTTAGAATGAAATGCAAATCTTTTGATAGAGCATAGAAGGGACTGTTTAATTTAGCCTCTGCACTGCTCTCTGACTTCATCTTCCTCGTCTTGCTCACTACAGTCCAAATAAAGTAGTCTTTCAGTTCCTAGGACCTGGGCAAGCTTCTAGCCACACAAAGGCCTCTGCCCTCTTGTCACTCCCATAGCTACCAACCCTCACTTCCCCTTCGCTACTTCTTCTCATGTCAGTTCTTTCCACTTCCTTAAGTTTCTGCTTTAAAAAATCTTCCCTGGCCACCTTATCTAAAGAAGATTTCCCTGAAACTTTCATTTTCTGTCAGCACTTGTTTATCTGTTCGGTTTTTTTTTTTTTTTAAATCAAATTGGTAATTGCTTTTTGTCTGCCTGTCAACCAGAAAGTAAACTCCATGAAGGCAGGGATATTATCTATCTTGTGCACAATTATGTGCTGAGTACCTGGCAGATGATGAATAAATATTTGATGAGTGAATAAGAGATCTGAAAATTGATTCCTCGATCAACAAGGACTAAATGTGGTGAAATAGGTACCAGTTCCTCCCGATACTTTTTAGAATGGTAGCAGTACCTATGGAAGATACTAAAAACATTACAGAGGATCTGAATGAGGGATCTATAAAATATAAACGTTTATTTTAGAACCTGGATAGCTAATGTTGAAGATAAAACAATAGAGAATCTAGATAAAAAAAATTAATGAAGTCCCAAAGATATATATTTCTTAGTTTATGATAGATCATTTACTCACCCCAACCTGCCCCCATGAACTGTTCATCCCCACCTCTGCGGTCCAAACTAGTATTCTACATGTCATCCTAAAATCTGCCTTCTTTCTCTCTGTCCATGTCTATTCCTATTTTCTGCTGTTGTATAACAAACCACCCCAAAACTTAGTGGCTTAAAAAACCCTAGTGGCTTAAAACAAAAATGCATTATTTCCTCTTTCGGTTCTCTGAGCTGAATGGGCTTGGATGCATGAAAATGGCTTGGGTCTATGTCACAGCTGCAGTCAGTGGCTGGGTGGGGTCATCTGAAGGCTCAACAGCACAGCACATTCCAAGATGGCACATTCACGTGGCTGACAGTTGATGCTGTCATCTGGGAGCTTAGCTGGGCCTGTCAAACAGAGCAGATATGTATGTGTGACCTCTCCATTTGGTTTGCACTTCTCAGAGTATGGTGGTTGTGTTCCAAGAGTAAAGTTCCAAGAAACAGGAAATGGAAGCTGCTGGTACCTTAAGGCCCAGAAACTGGCAGTGTCCCTTCTGTCATATTGTTTGTCAGAGCAGTTACAGAGCACACCCAAATTCAGAAGGAACTGCAGAACCCCCTATCAATCGGAAGAGAGTCAACGAATCTGTAGCTACCTTTCATCCGCCGTGTAATCCCATTTTGCTCTGGCCATTCCACCTCATCAAAATCCTTCCAGTCTCTTCAACCACACTGTCACCACCCTAGTATGAATGACGACCAAATTCTCGCCTAGTTAATTGCAAAAGCTTCCTAATTGGACTCCTGGTGTTCAGTTCGGTCATCTCAAACCTATTCTCTATATTACAGTCCATGATCGTCATAAAAATCAAGTGCCTGAGTTGACCAAATCTTCACAATCTTTCACAGGTCTCCACTGGTCATAAAGTCCAAAGACCTGATCACTCCCTAAAAGGAGCTTGGGTGACCTGGCCCTCAATCGATTGCCTAGTCCACCAAATAACACTGCAACCCTCCTCCCTCGCTTACCGGATTTCCCAATTCACCGCTGTGTCAGGGCTCAGTCCCACTCTGGGACAGAAGCGATATAGGGAAAGGCTAGAGGGGCAAACAATCAAGTCACCCAGAAGTCAGGGACTTCCTGAAACCCTAGGCAGGAACAGGAGGGGAAATGGTGTCACCCCAAGCTCATGACGCTGCTCAGGCCGACCCACCGCCACAACTGCCACCTCCAGAGCCAGTGCCGCCACTGAGGGGACCATGCCACCACTGTGTAGGGGCCTAGGAGTGCTCCTCGCTGACTGGTGCTGCTGCCACGACTGGAGATGCTGCCACAACTGGAGATGCGGCCAGCGGCAGGGGACACAGCTTCTCCCCGCCTCCTGCCTCCACCAATGCTTCCCGCTGGCAGGACCCAGCTGGCAGAGGGGTCTGGGAAGGGTGACCTGCTGATGCAGCCCCTGGGAATACAGCAGGAATGGGGCTGAGAGCCGCTCCAAACGTTTCTGTTCCATGAACCCGTAAGCTCTTTCCCTTCTGGATATACTTTTCCCTGTCTGGAACATTCTTCCCCAGTCCTTCTACTTGACTGTTTTCTCCTGCTATGAGAATTCTCAGTGCAGATGTCTCTGCTTCAAAGAATCTTGAACTCCCACTCTGGATTAAATTCTTCCAGGTCACCACCGTGCTCTCTATGGCCCATCTATTAACATGTGTCACCCAGGTTGTAACTGAGTGTTTACAGTCTTACTAAGTTGTGTTCCTCTCAGGGGTAGAACTTCACAGTTCACCATTCCCCATTTACTGGCTGGATCATACTAGACACTAAATAAATATTTAGTGCACGGTTCATAACCCAGGGGTAACTGATGTCTCTGAATGGTCCAGGAACCCACAGATCTGTATGGAAATAGAGCACACCTGCTCATTTTTCCAGAGAGGACCCAGGGGGGTCCAGGACTCCTAAATGGTTAAGAAATCATACATGTGAATAAAGGAATGAATTCACAATATCCCCAAGACTCAGATAAAGAAAAATGTAACTTCCAGGAGAAACAGTATCAAAGAGCATTTTGGTGGCTCACCCTAGATCCCAACTTTTACTGAATTTCAAAAGAACAGAAAAATGAAATCAGTGCTAAAAATGATGATGTACATGGAAATACAAAATAATATGCAAAATGGAAATCATTAGCAAGTATGATTAGTAGCAGCTCCCTGGAGCTTTGTCTGTCATTCAAGGAGCTGGTGACTTGGGCCGGGCTCATTGTGGTGGCAGAGCAGGTGAGCCAGGTGTCCTGACATCCAGAAGACACGAAGCACAGTGCCCCTCTGCCCTTCAAAGGGCTTCGGCTTGCTCTAGCACCTAATTGTAGAGAAGCTGTGAGAAAACAGCATGCCATCATGGAGAAGTGATGACAGTGGACTTTTCATTTATCTGTTCCATCCTAGGAGACTAGAATGATCCCAGCTAAATGAGCCTTAGCGTTTCCTAGGTCACTTTAAAGTCATTCACTTGAATGTCTCTTGTATTAATTTAAGTCACTCTGTGACCGAGCTGTGCCAGGCTATCTTATGTATAAAAGGGCGATATATTAGAGGACATGAGAGCAAAACCGCAGTTAGGTCTCTGGGAGGAACTGGAACAGGGAACGGGAGAGCTTAGCTCTTCTCTGTGCAACACCCCGTTACTCTCTACAGGCTGACTCTGCCTGTCCCCCTCGGTTGTGGTGGGTAGATGACAGCCCCAGTCAACTGAGTCGCAGGGTCTATTCAGACACTCCCACTACTGACACTTAGGTGGATCATTCTTTGTGGTGAGGGCGGGCCCATGCATTGAAGGGTGTTTAGCAGCACCCTGGGCCTCCACCTACTTGAGGCCAGTAACACCCAACCTCTTCCCCGCCCCAGCTGTGACAATCAAAATGTCTCCAGACACTGCCAATGTCCCTGGTGGGGGAGGGGCAAAATTCCAGACAGACAGACAAGAGCCACTGGACCAGACCGACCAGGGTTTCATAACTAACATCAAATTACCAGAAGGAAGAATCTGCTCGGCCCAGCCTAGGCTCTGAGTCCAACTTGATCCAATTAACTATAGCCAGGGCGTTGGGTCATGTGACAGAAACAGAGCTGCCAGAAATCCACACTGGTGGGAAGGGTGGCCGGACACTCCAGAAGGTGTCCATCACATTTCCTTATCTGCAGAAGCGAGGTGTTCCAGCCGGACTCTATGCACTATATTCGTAGGTGGTTTAAGGAGAGGTTTTCGGAGATATGATATCTGCATACTTTTACATTTTTAACTCCAAATCTTCTACTATCAGGCTTTTAAAACAAAAATATCAAATTTTTTTCATTTATTTCTTCAACTGTTGTTTATTGTGTCTCTTCTGTGCCAGGCACCGGACTGTGCTAAGAAGATTGGGTCCTGTATACACAGAAGTTACACTTTAATTCCAGACTAATTTAACGTTTACCATAGTGGAGTCCTACTTTGGATTAGCCCCTTTTTTCATTTTCATTTTACCTTTGGTATCTAATCGCTATTTTTTATGCTGCCAGGGGGTTCCCTGCCTATCTGAACTGAACATTGGTCTTGGCGTTTGTCCCAGCATTTTGTGAAGAATCATGATTTCGACACTGGATCTCAGTTGCCTACGGCCTTGGAAAAAAATTACAAAAACTGACTCCTACCAGAAAAAAAAATAACAAAGTATTAGGAAGAACATCTCGACTTTTCTCGGATAACAGGATAATAACTTATCAGGCTGGCCAGCAAATGAGGATTCACTACGCAGTGAAGGTTATACAGAATGACTTTGTTAGATTAAAAATAAGCTGTTTTTGCAGCTGCTAATCCCACCCCATCACCCCAAATAGCTACCACTCCTTCTGTCCTGAGTGACCTTCGCCAATATCCCCAGTGTACTGTGAGACGCTGAAGGCCCAAGGTGCTTTTCAGGCAGAGATTCACAGCCATGTAAAGTTGAGAGCTGCTGCCTGTCACACCCTCCATTGGGAGAGTCACAATAAATGTATCAAGGGCTCTGGGAAGTTGTCACTGCCCTAACCATTTTTGAAAGAAATCTGGTAACATTTAGTAAATTTGACATGTATACATCTTTCATCTCAGCTCTCTGTTCCTGGGTACATACTGAAAATTAATTTTCTGTATATAAGATGTACTAAAATGTCCATCAAATTGCTATCTGTGGTAGCAAAGAGCTGAGGTGACCTCCGGGCAGCAAGCTAAACTATAATCTAGCAAAGTGGAGGAAGCTGAAAATGGTTGTTGAGAAAGTGAGAAACAGAATGAGATTTCTAGTGCAATACCATTATTGTAAAAATTTTAAACGTGTGCATTTACACCTTGTTCAAAATATACTCATGTTTAAAAACCTGAGCAGAACTGAACCGTGATGGTGCTCACTAGAGTGGGTGCATGTGGGGAGAAGAGGGTGGGAAAATAATAATAAAAGACTTGAACTTGAGAAGACATTTCGCAGATTAAACACATACCTTTAACTTGATTCCCTCCCCAAGTCTGTTAAAATGGCAGTAGAGGAATAAAAAAGGATATAATCCCATGAGTTCAAAGAGAATAGAAGAGATCGGCTGTTGAAAGGTGACAGAATTTTGACAGATAGAAAGCAGGTGGTCACATCTAACTGACCTGACAAGCCGGAGAACATAGAACCCTCAGGGCCTGCAGGGAGGTGCGGGGGAATAGGTAGCAAAAACATTCAAGCTGGGGGACTGGAAAGACCAGAGTACAGGTACCTGGAAGGCCAGGTGATGGGCTGGGATGGAGATGGAACTAACTGGCCGAAGGCGCCCAAGAGGAGTAGTGGGTTCCTAGATCCCTCCTGCTGCTGCCCCCTCCATCAATGAGAAAGAGGCAGGCAGTGGGCCAGGGACAGGCGGGGGCAGAAAGACCCTGATTCCCGCTCACGGACACAGAGGGAAAATGCACACCCCATCCACACTAACGAGATTTGGGGGCGGCTGCTGACAGCGGGGGCAGGGAGGCACATGGGGACTCTGGGCCTCTTGCTCAATTCTGCAGTGAACCTGAAACGGCTCTCAAAAATAAAGTCCACTAAAGAAAAGCAACTGGCAGTTTTTAAAAATGCTTTGGGACAGAATCGCATTTTAAGAAAGTAAAACATAGCATTTTCACTTTATAAAAATAACAGATTTAGGAGCCGGATCAGCGGGCCATCGGTCTGCCCCAGACTGGGGACCTGCAGCCTCTGGTCTTGCTCCTCGTCTCTTCTTGTCCATGGTCTCCTTGCCTTCTTTCTCCCCTTTCTTAGGCCTCTCCTCCTGGGGGCCTCGGACACTTTCACAGACCACAGACAGAAGAAAGTAGTGTGTTGCCTGGACACATGACAGAACGAGGCTATCCTGCCCTCTGGGAAGTTCCGACAACGTCCCTGCCTCTGCCTGTCTGCGCGGTGCTGTCCAATGGGTTTGTTGGGGCTGGTAGCTCTCCACGGCTTCTGCCCACCCCAGTGCCAAAGAGTCCAGATGTGGCGCAGAAGTGACCAGGACTGGATCTGAGGGTGTGCCCAGCAGTGCTGCAACCCTTTCATTCAGCTCGCCAAGTGCCTCCTGGGAGAGCCACTCTAAAGACCGGCATCTGGGCCCACAGCAGCAGCTGCATGCCGGGGTCGCCTGACACGTGACCTGCTGCGGAAAGCACCTGGGTGCCCTGTGTGCTCTAGAACCTTCCCCGCCCCTCATGGGATGCTCCAAGCTAACCCTGACTTGTGGCTTAGCCTGCTTGGCAGGACAGAAATCCTGTGACGCGGACACGACTTTAGAGCCGAACGTTTCTACACTATTGGAAAACTTACATTGCAGGTTTCACTCATCAAAAGCCAACATTATGTATTTTATTAATTTAATTTAAAAATAAATCATCTAAAGACTTAAGTGTGTACAGGGGACAGCAGCAGGTGCTCCTTCGCTCGCTTTACGTGCTGTCTCATTTCTGCACATACAGCACTAACTCATCTTTTAGCAGCTGGGTAGTGTTCTACGGTCCAGTTATGCTATTTTTCTAAAGTTCTAGCATATATATATATAAAAAAAATGAAGGTAGAAGAGGCCTTGGAGACACTCGGTGTAAACCCCCAAATAAAAGAGTAACCCGCACCTTTTTGGCAAAGCATGCATCCAAGGAAGGACTGGGGGTTTCACCCAGGGAGCACGCAGTGGGCCAGTGGTGGCCCCTAAGAGAGAGCCTCATGCCCTAACCACTGGGACACATGCATGTAAGTAGCCTTGTTTGCCAAAAGGGTCTTTGCAAGTGTGACTAAGTTAAGGATCTGGAGATGAGATCATCCTGGATTTAGTGCAGGTCCTAAATCCAATGGCCTGTGTCCTTATAACAGGAAGGCAGAGTGGGATCTGACACTCAGAAGCACAGGGAGGAAGCCATGTGAAGAGGGGCAAGTTTCGCTATTCCATGTCAAGGCAGGCCTGGGGCCTGGGAGGCTGGAAGGGGCAGGAAGGAGCCTCCCCGGGAGCCTTTAGAGGGAATGTGGTGACTCTAGACTTCTGAGCCCCAGAACCGTGAGAGAACACGCTCCCGCTGTTTCAAGCCCCCAGCTAGTGATAACTTAAGGCAGACCTAGGAAACTACTGACCCAGATGTCAGGAGCCCTGGCCCCACCCTTGTAAATCAGGTCACGAAACACGCGCTCCGAGCCAAGCCACCTACTCATTCTGGGCCTCGGTTTTTCCTTCATCTCTGAGAATGAAGAGACTGGGCGGAATAATCTACAAACTTCCTGTTGTCCCTTACACGTTCTTCTCACATAAAATCAAACTACTCCTCTGAGGTTCGATTTTGGCCAGGTCCCTACCCAGTCAGGGTCTAGACGCCACCCGTGGAGGGTTAAACAGTAAGAGGCCACACACCATGGGTGATGAGTCAGCGCGAGGGCCAAGTGCTCTGCGTTCAGACCAGAACGGCCCACCGTGGCGGGGGTCTGGGGCGGCCGGCAGCAGGCTAGAGGCGGGGAAGGCCCGCTGGCTGGTGATGGGGTGTGTGAGGTGTGGAGTGGGGTGCTCTAGGGAAGATCAGCTCACGAGGGCTCTCGCACTGAAATGGGCTTGGCGACAATAAAACGGTTTTCCTCCCCAGGCCAAACACGAGTGGCATTCTTGAGCAGAAATTTGTCCTGAGAAAGTTAGCTCTGACATCAGAGGGGACACAAAGTGAAAATGGGGAACGGCAACCGTGGGGGCAAGGGAAACCATGCAGAGAATGAGCGTTGGTTTTCTGACCAGACATAGCTGGACAAGATGGACGAGGAGTTGGGAGGTGGGACACCTTCAAAACTATACCCATTGGCCATAGAAAGAAGCCCAGGACCATGTCACCAGCGGGGATCCCTGTGGGTGACGGTCACATCCTGGGACCAGAGAGGGGGTGGCTGCCCAGTGCTGTGAACCTGTGTGCTGGTCCGTGGCTACAGGGGAGGTAGGCAGAGGAGGGCGGCCTCCCTGCTCACAGGTTTCTCAGGCAGGCACCCTGAGTTCCCGCTCCTTGTTTCCACAAGGCACTTCTCCTGCTGAGGCAGGTCCTGGTTTGGGGTCTGACCAGCCTCAGCTGTGCTTGTGTGTCACTGTGACTCAGAGGCCAGGATAAGGGCCTGCTATCCTGGGCGACATGTCCCCACGTGACCACGGCGGCCTGCACACCGTCACTAGGTGGCAGGTGCGAAGCTGCTGCTGTGTGACGAGCGTTGGGAAGCACCCTCTTCTTGGGGGGAACACGGTGCTGCAGGGTGGCCAGTGGCTGGGTGGAGAGGATGCAGCGCCGAGCACCCTCTGTCCTTGGAGCCTCGCTTCCTAGGACCCTGTTCTAAGGCCCCCCCAGGCTTTCTTGTAACAAACACCCTGGCACTCCCGGCTTCTCCTCCTCACTGACACCAACCGCCCATCTGGGGTCCCCTTGTCACATCCTTGCAATCTCCTCTCACACAAAATCAGACCAGTCCTTTGAGGTTCGATGTGGCCAGGCACCAGCAGGCAGGTACCGGGGGACGGTCCACATAGCTGCTGTAACCGCCACGTAAAGCAGGTGTGACTGGAGCTGGTGCACACACAGGGAGACTCCAGGGCAGACAGCCAGGGTGTGCTGCGGGTGGCTCAAGCTCCGATGTCCAATACCTGGGCCCTGCTGCTGAACCAGTTACTAGAGGATCAACCCCTCCCCAGACACACTGTCCCCGCACAGTGAGAATGAGACCTCGCGTAGCAGTGTTATGTGGCACTGCTGCCCAACAGTGCATCCCGTCGAAGGCTCTGGAAAGCTGGGGCTCTGGGCGAAATGACGTGCATGGAAACTGATGTCACCAGAGGCTGACAGCACGTGTCTGGTCTCGGCAACGTCCCCAAGCTTCTAGATGAAGACCCACGGCACTTCCAACAGCAAACGCTGGAGTAAATGGGAGCTACACAGACATTTCAAGGGGGCTGAAAACAGGACCATCATTTCCAACTTGCTGACTCCAGTCCAGGGCCAGCGTGGCCAATGTCAACCCCGAGTCCCCTGTGGCGCCTGGCGCCCCTCGGCATTGAGGTGTGGGAGCTCCCAGTGACCTTGCCCATCTGTGTGCCCCTCTCAGGGACAGAGCTCACTGGATGCCATCATGGCTCGTTCTCAGAGAACACCCTGCAAACGTGTGCTCTGACTAGACATGCTAGACCTGAAACCCCATCTCATTTTTGTCAAAGATGTTTTTCGAGGCTTCCTGTGGAGCCAGGCAGTTCGTCTGTAGCGCTGAACACATATAAATGGCAGTCTGCCGGGGGCTGGTCTGTGTGGCCATCTGCCCTGCTGGCAGATCTAGACTGGGGAGTGGTAGGTGAAGAACGGCTTCCAGATGTTCTGAGGGCTCCTTTGAAGGACACGACTCGCCTGTAAAATGCAGCACCTCATCTTTGGGTCAAGAGAAGAGGAGAGATGACTGTTGATCCCTAAGATTGGGGAGAAATGTTTCTTTCAGCCCGTTCCATTTTGGGGCACCAGCAGATGAGAAAGGCCGCCACAATAAACTAGCCGAGGTGCTGCAACTGGTCGTGAAGCTGAGATGTCTAAGAAGCTGATGTCACAGTGAGTAGCTTCTCTCCCTGACCCACTGTCCCCTGTCACTTGGAAAAATACGGTCAAGATGCACTATCTCAACAACGCAGCGCTGACCAAGGGAAGCCCCCAGTTTTAGGGTCTTAGGTCTGCTGTCAAGTTACAGGCAGTTCAGCCCCTTAACTGGTTCCTGGACGTGGCAAATGAAACCAAACTTGAAATCAAATAAGCACCAAACAGCAAAGCAGGGGGAAAGTGCGGTCGAGCTGGTTCATCGCCTGTTGTCACAGCAACCTATTTTTGGTCCACACTGACACATGAATAGTGAAAGTGTTTCATTGCTATCAGGGCGGGTGTCATATGTGCTGGAAAAAATGAGTAAGCCCCGCGGAGAGGCCCTGTGGCCTCTGGGCAGAGAGACTGTGCATGGTGCCGAGGCCTGTGAGAAATGGTCAGAAAACCTCTCAGGCTTCATTTCACCAGACGATACTTGGGCAACCTCAGTGGGAAACTGCAGTTCCAGTCTGGGCACAATTCTGATTTGTAAAAGAAAGAAAAAAGTCTCCCAACTATCTGAAAACAGTGACAAATGCAGCTAACCCTTTCGTGTGGACATGAGTTGACATCTGGGGACCACCACACCCTGTTCACTGACTGGGCAGGACACCAGCTGCTCTCTGAGATGCTCTAAGGACGGTTTCTTACATTTAGAGATGGAGATGCGACAGGTCGCAGGCACCTTCTACGAGTCAGGCACTGCCCTGACAACAGGGTGGGGCAGGCACTGTGGCCTTCCGCAAGTAACCTGGTCCAGTCTCATGAATTGTGACTTAAACAGAGCTCACTCTGCCCGCCTGCTCTCAATGAAAGGCAGTGCACTCAGGGCACCTAGGCAGATGTTTCCCAGCCCTCTGGTGACGGGTAGAGCCACCTGTCCGGTGCCACTACTGCAAGGTGGCTGGGGCTGAGGGGGCCCGCGTGCAGGGCTGCCCAGGGAAGAGCCACACGACTTTCCATGCCTCGCACTCCCAATCTGCAAGACTGGAAACCAAGGACTGTCCAGGGGGCAGCACCGCTAAGTGGACAGATGCCCAGGAGAACACGCCGCTCTGTGAGTTGGCATCCGACTCCGGGCCGCCAGACCTCCCCGACCAAACTCTGGGGCACGCCCAAGTGAATCCGAATTTCAGATCGACAACAAAGCCTTCTGTGGAGAAAGCACGTCCTGTGCTGTTCGGGTAAATTAACTGACCTTGAGGAGAGGGTTGTGGGAAACTGACCTATGCCCGCCAGAAGCACAGTGACAACCTGGACTTGCCACTGGCATCCCGAGCAGGAGGGCGTTGGAGCCTGGACTGAGGCTGGCGTCTGTGCGTGTGTGTGTGTGTGTGTGTGTGTGTGTGTGTGTGTGTGTGTGCATGTGCTGGGGGCGGTCTTGTGGTGAGGGAGGAGAGGAGGCATCTGAAAGGGGCAGGGGAAAGGGCCTGCAGAAAGACCAACTCAGCCGGTTAAAGTCCACTCCTGACTGCCTGCCCCGCCTGCCCTGGACTCTCTAGTCCACGTTTCCCCATAGCTCCCTCCCCTGCCTCAAGGACTCCCCAGCTCCCATCTGTTGACTCACGGCTTGTTATCCAACTAAAGTCCTTCCTCATCTCTGAAGCGGCGCAGGAATGACAAGGCTGTGTAAATCTGCGTGCTATGTTACCATCAGGGCTCGGCCTTTGGACAGGAATCCGCGGAGCAGGTGCCGGCATCAGTAAGTGCTTAGAGCCTCAGTGTCCCTCTGCACGAGGATCCTGTGACAGTGCTGATGACGCCAGGATTGCAAGACAAATGCCCTGTAAGGCCAGTGGTCTGGAAATGCCTCCCCCCACACTCACAGCCCCTCACCCGATGCTCCCCCTCCCATCCTGAGTCATGAGGCACGTGTGAAACCTGACAAAGGACTCATGCGCCCCTTGCGTGGACGCTGCAGAAGTATGTAAACTGTGACAAATCTAACCGAGGGGAGCTCGTGCTTGGACCCGTTGAACGCCGCATGCTCTCTGCCGGCCTTCATTCTTCCTCTACCAGAGCTGTCTTAGCTTCCAGTTTCCTCTGTCAGGTGTTGCTTCCTGCAGCGGTAGGACTGAGCCTGACAATGTGGAGCCTGATGCCTTCTCTTGCTAGACAGCGGAGCTGAATTGTGGGATGCTCTTGATAAGAACTCTAAACAGACATAATGGGTCGGGAGGGTCTGCGGGAGCAGCTGGGGCTCATGGAAGGCCTCGCTCTCTGCATAAAGGGGAGAACCCAATGCATGGGACCCCTATCTAGAACGCTCTATGGCTCCGACGCCCTGCCCTTAACTGCCACTCTCCTCTGCACACCCCCCTCCATCCTGGAGCACAGGCCGGAGCGTGTGCGTGGCTGCCATGTCTGCACGTGCTGGGCTGCAAGTTCTTATTTTTGCCGAATATCCTTTTTTAATAATGAAATACCCAGTTGACGTTATTTCCGTCGATGCCCTGCTGGGTCTGAGACCTGTTTGTTGGGACTGGGCCCAGGACCCCTATCCGCCTGGCAACCCCGCTCTCCTCGTGTCACATCCTGGCTGCTCTGCTCACCAGCTCCTGCCATCTCCACAAGTCCAATTATGTCCACCCTTCCAGTCTCAGCCCGAAGGCCATGTTTCCCATGGAGCTATCTCCTGCAGCCTGTGCCACGTGGCTGTCACAGCTCTCACCCACTGGGCCTGTCGGTTATGTGACAAGTCCTGCTGTTTTAGACCAGACCCTGGAGGGCAGAGACAGACACTTGGCGCTCCTTGTCCCCACCACCCAGGCACAGAGGGCCCATACGATGCCTAGCACGAACAAATGGACACGGCCGCTCCTCTCCTGGGTTTTGGCTCTGTGGGAAAGACAGGTGTCATCGCAGCAGTGTGGACAGCCGGCTCCAGGAAGGGCCTGCCAGTGGAGGGGTCAGAGAAGGCTTCTCTGGGGGGCAGAGTTCAGGGACCTGGGCAACCAGGAGTCAACACGTGGCAAGGTAAGAGGAAACATTTCTGGGAAGACACTGAGGTAGCAGACAGTCTGGTCCATGTGAGGAACCAAAAGGTCTGTGATGTGAAGTGTGACCTGGAGACGTGAAGTGTGACACACAAGGGGCGGGGCCGCGTGGGCCTGCGGGCAGGCGTCCTGGAGGGCTAGGAGCCAGGATGCGACCTTCTCTGTTGCCAGCTTTCGTGGGCTGCTGTGGGAGAACCACAGGACGGAAGGACAAAAGCAGAAGCAGCAAGACCAGCTTGCGGCCATTAGAGCCACTGAGGCTCGAGAGGCGGAGTCCAGGTTTGTAAAGCCCCATGTCCCACCTGCTGTCCTACACCTGTGCCCCTCCCCATGAAGGTGGGGGCTATGCCTTCCCCTTAAACCTGGGGAGTCCCCGCCCTGACAAAAGGGACGTGGGGTGTGACACTGCATGACTCTCAGAGGCAGGTACGACCTGCTTCTGCCTGCCCTCCCCCCACCCAAAACAAGAGAACACTGGCGCAGGGGACCTGGAAGAAAGTGGACCTATTTGAGATGCCGAAAGGAAATAAAGTTAACAAGACACAGTCACAAAAGGGACAGAAAACGTCTCCATTGTGAAGGTAAGGGGGGGCCCAGACGCGACGCCCTCTTTAAAATTTCTTTACGTTTCTAAGGATGCACGTGTTCAAGATCTTAATTCATTTGGTTTAATAATTTCATTCTTGTTAAAATGCACAAAACTCAGGGTGAAGTTTAAATTCTTTTTATTCACTAATATTTAGCACAGATAAAGACTGAGACCAAGTTTCCTGACAAAGAAAATGGAGGCACCAAGAGCTGGGGGTGGGGGGTGTCCCCAGGGAAGGAAAGAGAAAGAAAACTGGGCAAATACCAGTGGCGCCTCCACCACTGTGCAGTGTCAGCCCTCCAGGTCATACTCGCTGCTCTCTGCGGTGATGACTTTATTTGCCTTGGACAAGGAGACTCTGCAGGTGCCAGTTATGACACCAACAGCTAACGCTCACGGTGCTCCCCGTGTGGCAGGAGTCACGGGCACCAGCCCACCTCGTCCTCACGATAAGCAGAGGGCATGCCATTGTTACTCCTGTTCCTGACCCTGAGGGCAAGGAGTCTGAGTGACAAACACAGGGTCACAGGACTGGTGAGCGGGGGCAGGGGGACCCACACCCAGCTCTATTGCCACAGATGGCTCCGTGTCCCTTACGGATTTAAATGTCTTGAGCCAGCTGTTCTCTGCCCACCAGGACTCTAAAGGCTGTGACTGAGGAGTGTGTGTGTGTCTCTGCTAAGGGCACATGGCAGGGACCCTCTGTGCCCCCCACTTAAATTCTCTTCTAAGATCATGTAGCTAAGCTGTGGCCAATGGGACATCAACGAAAACAATATACTGGCCTTCTTTAAAAATGGGTGTGACCTCCCCTTCACCCTTGTCCCCGCACAAGCTGGTGTGCCATCCTGGACCCCACAGAAGAGGGCCTGGTGCTCAGCATGGCAGAACCACCGGAAGGGGCCTGGCTCACTGACCTAACCCCCCTGGGCGGGTTTTGCCCAGGCTCCTTCGTGGGAGAGAAATAAGCTTGTGTTCATACCACTGTTATTTTGGGTCTTAGCTACAGGAGCTAAATCGTATCCTAATAGGCAACAGAGGAGGTGTGAAGAGTACTATGGAAGCTCTGAGAAGGGAAAATCACATGAGAAAGTATCTTTATTGATCTTCGTCCCATGGATGGGTACGTCTGTGTGTGCACATGTGTACAAGGTCAGGGAGGTGGAGGTTTTGGGAAAACCTGGTACCTGCACTGATGGTCCAGGTGACCCACTTTCCCTTGCTTTAGGGGTTATGCCTTTCCTTTCTTGCAGACCTCTCACTCAGTGGCTTCTGTTTCTGTCTAATGTCAAACGATAAAACGGAGTTGGCCAAGTGTGGGAAGGACTCGAGAGACCCAGACAGACGTTCCCCAGGCCAGGGTCCTCTGCAAGCTGGCTCTGTTCCTGGGTTTCTTACGTTCGTCTGAACTTTAGTTGACTGTTAATTTTCAAGCAAAATGAGAGAAAATAAAACCCATGAATACGGCATCTGGCTGAGGTGAAAGCGCTAGAACTCTGAGAGCTGCTTCAAAGTAATCACAGACTGTGATCAGAACCACCCTACCCCACCCATGGTGTTGGTCTCCCCATCCAAGCACCCTAGTGACTAGCCCTGTGTATGTCCGCACATACTCAATAGGCTTTTTAAATAGGAGCTGTGTAAGTTATTTCTGTCGTTTTCACTTATGCACATATACTGACAATTTCATAGTTACCATCTGAATTTTATGTAGAACTAATCGACATAAAAAGAACTTTTAAGCCACTGAGTATTGGGACAGTTTGCTGCTAGGTAACAGCCAACGAGTACGGACAAAAATAGGAAAAATAAAAATGGCCAATAAACAAATCTAAAGATCCTGAATCTGACTCATAAATGAAACACAGACTAAAATGATGATCTAGTACATCTGGTAGAAACCGTGTCAGCTCCCAGCGCCTGTGAAGGTGCAGACGGGTCAGCACTGTGACACGTGGTGCACTTTGGAGGTTCTCCGGCGATGCCAGTGGAGGGCGTGTGTGTGCGCGGCACTCCAGACCCACTCCAGCCTGTTTGTGTGACTGCCCACACCACAGAGGCAGTCGTTATAAACTGCGTTTCCCCCCAGGCGAGATGTCAAGATGTGCGCCAGGATCTCCTGGCACGTGGGTCTGAGGGGGACCCACACTGCTGCTGGCAAACACACCGGCTCACCCCGGCCTGGGAACTGCTCCACTGCCTGTCGCCACGCTGAGCAGGGAGCCCCTGTGCAGGGGGGAAATCAGCAGGCTCCGTGGTCTCTGCTGCCCCACAGTCCCCCAGCGTACCTCCCTGCAAGTGCACGCTGGGCCTCTGCGAAGCTGGAAGGAATGCAGTGATGTGAGCTGGAGGCTGGCTGAAACCCCGCACTCACGCAGAGGCTGACGTGCCAGGACAGACAAGGCACGGGGCAGATCCAGGTGGCTGATGGGTTAATTGTTCCCCACAGCTTTTCTCAGGAATGCCTTGGCTTGTCTGTATCACATAATGTGTTATCTTTCTTAGAGACGCTGTACATCAGTGGTCCCCGGCCTCCGTGGCCCCAGGGACCAGTGCTCTTGTGAGAATCTGACGTCTGGTGATCCAAGGCGGAGCTGAGGTGGTGATGCTGGCGCAGAGGAGAGGCTGTGAATACAGATGAAGCTGTACCCACTCTCCCGCTGCTCACCTCCTGCTGTGCGGCCCAGGTCCTGACAGGTAACTGATGGTACCACCCTGTGGCCCCGGGGTTGGGGACCCCTGCTGTAAATGCTGTTCGATACACCCTCACCATGCACACCAAGCAAACCCTGCCGCAGCTGTGGTCAGGGGCCAGCCCCATTCCTCATTTTTTCTCAATAAAGATCCCATCGCTCTTTCCAAGAAAGCGAGAAGCCAGACTACCAAGTATGTACGACGTCATTATTTGTTACTGTAGGAGATGCAACATGTTCCGCCAACCCTGCAGCCTCCAAATACTGACGTTGAACAAGATGCGAGGTGGGCTCCCCCGGAAACTCAACTCTGTCCTCTCTTCCTCTCCCAAAGTTCCTTTGGCTCCTGGAGCTGAGAGCACCCACTCTCCCCCACATGAGGTCCTCTTCTGTGTCTGCAAACACTATGGCCTCATCCGCTCTAAAAAACTTCTCATTCAGCTGCCTTCTTAGGCCTTTTTCTTTGTCACTTGACACTTCAAAGAGCACATGCCTGCTTAGGCTGCCACCTCCCAGCCCTGGCTGAGCCCAGCCCTCTCCCTGGTGACCAGCTCCACGTGTCTTTCCTCAGGCCTCGCCCCTGCTGCTTTCAGTCCAAAAGGACACGGTGCCATTTACTATACTGCCTACATCTTCTCTCAACAAAATGGCAAAAGCAGCATAAACGCACAAACACCGACAGTAATACGGTGGAGTACTAACGAGCGATTAAACAGAAGTTGAGTTTTGAAGAGCATTAGGATATGCTGGTAGCATGAAGTTACAGAAAAGCTGCACATGTGGCATCATCTCAACTATACACATTTAAAAAGACTAGTAGGAAAAAAGTGTCACTTCTGGGTCGTGGAATTATACGTTATTTTTCTTTTCTCTTTTAACTGTTCTGTATTTTACAACGAGCCTTAAAAAACGCTGGGAAAATAAAAACGAACATTTCTCTGGGCTGCCCCCTGCTGGTGGATTCCAGTAATGTCCAGGGGAAGCTGAACTTCGGGCCCCCTCCCACACTACCTCAGCCGGTCTTCCTGTGCAGTTCTCATTCTTTTTTGTCTGAGTTTCTGATTTTCTTTCCCACTTTGCAATCCCTTTTCTATTTTGATCGTGTAAAAGCTTTCTCACGTACTTTATTTTGATAATACATGTTGGGTCCTAGGTATTTTCAAATGTTTACAATTCTTAGCAATTTGTATCTCTTCCTGGGACCTCTGCCTGGTCAGTGTCAGGAAATCACTGTGGACCAGGACCCGCCAAAAGCCCCGTGGAAGCGGGTCCTGGCTCAGGTGCTGGAACCCTGGTGCTCGCGTGGGGGTGCTCTCTGGTGGGGAGATGTGGTGGGCTGCCTTCAGCAGTCAGTGCCCTTGGTCGCGTGAGAGCTGACAGCTGTGGGGTGTCTGTGAAGAGCAGGAGCCCAGGGGAGTGGCAAGAGTTGGAAGCTGCAGCAGTGTCTGGACGAGTGTCCGTGGGCTTGAACCCAGAGCCAGCTGGGCTGCAGAAAAACGGACTGAATAGGGCTTCCTGACGGACAAGTCGACTCCTGGTCCCCAACGTGGGTGACTAGGTGAATCGTGGTGTCATCAAGTTAGGCAGCGAACACAGGTGCATATGGAAGCAGGTTATGAAGAGACCTAGGTTTTGAAGAAATTGAATGTAGAATAGCCTCAGAACATCCATAAAAAAAGTACAATGGGCAGCAGAAAATGAGGGTTAAAGACTGCAGTGTCACCAAGGCTCGGGTGCAGGTGAGCCGAGGGGAGTGGGGAGCTGCTCCGGAGCACACGCAGAATGAGGACAGCAGCAAGGGGAGACAGAAGCGGGCATACCAGCACCTATGGGACAGGCCTTAAAAGAGGTGCTCACGGCAGAGCCAGAAAAGGAAGTCAGAACGAAGATCCCGGAGCGTGTCATCAGAGGTGACAAGGATGAGCTTCTAGAACGAGCAGGAGTGACTGATAATTGAACCAAGAGGACCTATAATGTGAGGACACAGACATTACTTGGCCTGGCAGAGCTGACTGCAGTGGCCTGAGCAGTGTCTGGGGGCTGGGGACTGAGTGCAGCCCATTATGGAAGTCTGGGTGAGACAGACGCTGGAGACAGAGCCAGGAGAGCTGCATCGTGCAAGAGCCAAGGGCTGAACTATGACCACCTGGGCAGGGTGCTTGGCACAGGACCCACCACACAGCAGGAGTTCAAGCAAGGTGAGTTGTTACATGTAAGAATTTCTAAACCGTTCTGGGCCTGCAGATACAGTAAGCAGACGAGACAAAGCCCTGCCCAAGGGGTTGACATTCCTGTGGGGGAAACAATGAGAAACAAATGACTGAAGGTACAGTACAGTTGATAGTGCTAAACGCAAAGGAGAAAAGAGCAGCAAGGGAGATAGAAATGCTCAAGTTGGAAATAAAGGTTCAGATCAGGTGGTCTGGGAGCACCTTGCTGAGAAGGTGACTATTAAGTAGAGACTCAAAGGAAGTAGAGTACTTATACTTAGAAGTAGGGAATAATAGTAATTATCACTATTGTCATTAACATTCTTAATACATCATCGTTATAGTAAGGGATTGTTACTATACTGCCACTACCACCTTTGCCACAATTGTCATTACCATCATCACTGCCATCTCTGGAATGCCTGGGAAC